>OZ030016.1:93063055-94360555 GCA_964023405.1 Apodemus agrarius
GAAAGACAATGGACCCAAATGATCATGGCCAAGTTCATTAAAGCAGGTGAGTGATTAAAGCAAGCTTTTTCATTCATGTACACAGACTGCCTCTCCCTAAGGCAGGGCTTGAGAGGTTAGCCTTGAACATGAGGAAGACAAAGCTTTTATAGCTCAGGGGTTGGGGGCTTCCAAATAGGGGGTTTGGCAGGCCAAATAGACCACCTCCTGAAACAAAGACATGCTTACAAGCTAGGCATAACAAAGTAGTCATACCAACTTTGGAAACAAAAGTAGGCTTCAAGATGGTTATAGATAACTTTTTGAAACCATGGTTGTCTTTCCTGGAACAGCAGTACAGAATCATTTGAAGTTAATCATTTGAGAAGTAGAGGTTTAATCACCAACAGGAATAAACCTAGTTTGTCTTTACTGTAAGATGGCTTTTAAGCCTAAGATGGAGGCAGGCTGGTTCTTCACATGTTCTATTTCTGAAAGAGTGGCAGTCAGGCTACTGTGAACAAAGAAGAGAGAGTTGGATGTAACGTGGATCCTGGAAGAACACCAGGCAAAGGGCCTGAAGAACCCGGGTGACTGGCTACAGCTCTGTGCTGATCTAGATGAGAAATGCAGAGTCCTGGACCGATCAGCTGGCCAGAGCGCCAAACACCACGGTGAGCTCTCTTATAATCTTCTACTCTTCTCTGAAGCAGATTAGGAATGTTGGGGAGAAAATTCATCGGGAAGACTGCCTTGGGCAGATCTTGATGTTCTCTGTTGTAAAGGTAAGGGGACCAGATAGGCACGTTCAGAAATGCACTTTCAATCTGAAATGCTCTTTTCATCTTGGGAAGCCCAGTTCAGTTAGGGCCCCCAGGGAGGCCACACTGCTCTGAGTGGGTCTCGCACTTGAGGGTGCCTCAGACGATCCCGTGAGGCTTTGCTAAGGCGGAGACCGCAGGGCCCACCCCAGCGATCTGGAGGTTACACTCAGACACCTACAGGTTGCCCTCCCGCCAGAGCAGAGCCGGTCAGTGGCAGCTTTCTGGATGCTTAGAACTCCCGCCCACCTGCAGGGGTCAGCATAGTTCTGCCTTAGCCCGGGACCCGTGCGCCTGCAGAGCTGGTTCCTAAAAGAAGCCTGCTCCCTCGATGTTGGCCTGCGTGCCTGCCAGTGCGTCTCATTCCCTGTGGCATGCCTAGTGTTAGCTCTTGGCTCAGTAGCAGTGCCCGATCAACGGTCACAAATTGTTCGTAAGTGAGCAAGTTCGTATTTTTTCACAAGATCTAGTGGGAGGGAAAGGCAGATAGTGATGAAGAGAGCTTTGAGCATGACAACCCTAACTGAGACAGTCATTAGCTCTGAAAGCAAGAGCACCTTCTAAATCTGGGGGAGATTTCTCCCCTGTGAAATTCCACGCTCTACCACTGGGCCTCAAGGCTCTGGACAAGGAAAAGGTTGCAGGGGCAAAATCAAACCAGCAGGGGGCACCGTACCCTTGCACCACAGGTGTTTCAGGACGGCATCCCAACACTTCCCTTATTACAATGAATCCATCCTGTGTCCTGAATGCTAGTCTTCCTAGTAAGCCAGCCTCAGTTTTCATCAAGCCAGGACTGTCTACTTGTAAGAGGCCGTGGGGAGCAGGCCGGCTGCCAGTGGACAGTCTCTCTGAGAAGGAAGCACCTGGGATGTTGGTTGCTTTCTCAGCTGTTTCCAGCCCTGTGTATACAATTCTGCTGTATGCTGGTGTCCTGAGGTAGGTAGTAATGGTGGCAGAGAGCTCCATCTACATGGCTATCATCATCCACGTGAAGAAGCCATCAACCATGACGAAGTGGATGAAGGAAGATTTCCAGAGTAGTGTCTGTCACCCATGCTCTGTAAGTCAGTTCCGCAAACACAATGGCTCTTTAGTGTGAGATCTGGTGGAACTGTACTTTTGTTTGTTTTGGGGGAGCTTTTAAAGAGGGGGGTTGACATTGTTTGTCTCTCTGGGGGAAGGAATTCTTGAATCATCGTTTTATACTATAAGGTGCTGCACTTTTTAAAGGTATGAATAAATAAACCATACACACAGAAATTCCCAAGTTAAGGTGGCCCTGGTGGGCACACATGTAATGACGGCATTTAGGAGGCAGAGGCAGGGGTGGAGACAATGGGTCACAGTTAAAGTTGAGGCTAGATTGGTCTACATGATGACTATCAGGCTATCCTGGGCTACATAGTAAGACTCTGTCTCAAAAAGAGAACACCATCCCCCCCACCCAAACAAAACGCGAACATTTCTTCAGCTGAGCCGAAGCTTTCAGGCTGTGAAGCAGACTCATCCCCAAGTGCAGGGAACAGGGCTCCAGCAAACGGCAGCTCCTCGGTCCTGCACCTTCCAGGCTAAGAGACTCGCCTTGAGCGGCAGAGGCAAACGCTTGGAGGCCTGAATGGGGCTGACCGAGCTTTGCAGGGGAGAAATCAGATCAGACTGATTTCTGCAGGACCCTTTCCTGCTCCATCCTTGAAGCCACAGCCTGGGGACATGTTTCCCTTAGCAGCAGCCAATCATCTACTCTTATTTGTTTACATACTTACATCATGTTACTTGCATACATAAACATACTCATACATACTTATGTCTACTCTTTACTGCTCATGGCAGATCTGCATTCATCGTGTGAATATTTAGAAGATATAACAGCGCCACACGGGTCCCGTTCTTGGTGGGGACACTGGGTGGGTCTCTAAGAGTGACTCTTGGCTGGTACTACGTCATTCCCACACTCTCTCAAAATCCCTGTAGTGACCATGGGGCACAGTCCGGATGTAAGATAGACTACAAATGGAGGACATACAACTTTACATACTGCAGTTGGAGACTAACCTACAGCAGACCAGGAGGGCAACAACGGGCCCTCACGGGTGTCACATCCTGTCACCTCTCCTAACAATCTGGCAAGTGATCCATCACCACTCATGCTGCCCTTCCTCGTGCTTTTGGTCACACATCTCCCAAGTTGCTTTTCCCATAGACTTGGTCTACGCTGATAGTGCCATCATTATCCACAGTCACTACAGTATGCCACTCTGAAGTTATTTTCTAACTGGTTAGCACCTCTGTCTTCTCTAATGCTATGCCCAGTAATGGTTCTATATGATCTAAAGAACACTCCTTACCATGGAATTCCCCTGCCTAAAAGCCACCAACAGCCACACATGCTGGTGCAAACCTATAATCCCAACACTTGAGAAGTTGGAGCAGAAAAATCTAAAGTTTGAGATCAGCTACATAGTGAATCCCAGGCCAACCTAGGCAAATTAAAGACACACACACACACACACACACACACACACACACACATGCATGGGGGGGATAGAGAAGAAGGAGAGGAGAAGGAGGAGGAAGAGAAGGAGGAGAAAGAAGAGGGGAAGAGGAGGAGGGGAAGAGGAGGAAGAGGAGGAGGAGGAGGAGGAGGAGGAGGAGGAGGAGGAGGAGGAGGAGGAGAAGAAGAAGAAGAAGAAGAAGAAGAAGAAGAAGAAGAAGAAGAAGAAGAAGAAGAAGAAACAGAGTCTGATGAAGAGGGACTAGAAATGGGATATTTTGCTTTTTAAATTCTAGTCATTTGGGAGACTATTCATTGTGATCCTAAGTCCTACCATGCTAGGGAGCTGAATTATAAACAACACAGGGTAATACAATTTTCATTTAAAGTCTTTTTTTATTATTTCCTTTAAAGCATTACACCACCCTAGCCAGGTATGCATCCTTTTCCATCATTGTCTTTATTCTGCTTCCCTGATTAATTTCGCACTATTAAGGAATGAGGTGCCAGGGGCTGGAGAAATGCTCTGTGGTTAAGCATGCTGGCTGCTCTTCCAGAGGACACGGGTTCAATCCCAGCACCCACGTGGCAGCTCACAACCGTCTGTAACTCCCATCCTAGGGGATCTGACGCCCTCCTCTGATCTCAATGGACACTGCATGTACTTCATGCACAGATATACATGCAGGCAAAGCCCCATCTATATTAAACATTAAATAGAAAGAAAAAGACAGAAAGACAGAAATAGGAAGGAAGGAAGGAAGGAAGGAAGGAAGGAAGGAAGGAAGGAAGGAAGGAAGGCAGCCACATGGATATAGATAAGCACATGGCTTCACAGAATATCCTCCATACATCTTTTCTGGTGTCAGCCATGCGACCATTTCCAATATTTTTCTTTTGTTACCCAGTCTTCAGCTGTGAAGAGAATGTGCTCTCAGAAGTGGTGACATGTTTCCTCTTTTAACATAGACCCTGGTTATACTCACCTTATACCGTTTATACTCTTTTCTGAATGCACGGGCTGTGTGTTTAACTGTGCGCATGGAGGTCCCCATGCCTGCCAGGCCAGGACTCTACTGCTACACTAAACCTTCCACCTCCTATTAAACGTCATTCCAACCCTTCTTGTGATTTTTGTCTTTAATACCTGTGTTGGGGGATGGTAGGACTTCATCACTGTATTAGACAAGTAGTCACTTGTGTCCCTGATGCTATGACTGTAGTGTCTTAGGATGAGGTGGAGAGACTCTGAGCTTATGTTTATGCACCCAGGCAACCGTTGTGTTTACTGTCTCTGGTCAGCTTCCAAAACAGCCATACCGCACCCGTTAACACAGGCACTGGCCCGATGCTTGCTTGCTGATGGCTTGCCCTTCCAGTTGCGTGGAATTGTTAGTTTTAGCTTGAGCAACTGGTGGTTTCTTTTGAGAGGCAGCGTCACCATCGCTCATCAGAGTTTCGACTGACAGAAATCCCTACTGCTCGATGAGGTGGTGAAACTGAGAGGTGTGGTGTGTCTCTGTTCTTTAGCTTATCTGACATTGTTTGGGGCCCCAGAAACCCAAAGACCTTAAGGTATGGTGAACGAAGAATAGTGGATATGAGAGACACAGGGCTAGAAAACCAGGGCCAGGAATGAAGAATTGGGGGGGGGCAGGGGAGGGACAGAAAACATGAAGGGCATTTGGGGAGGGTTTGGCAATAGTTGATATTTGAGCTAGATATAAAAGGCAAAGGGGACGTTTAAAGAACAGTGTGTAGCTATGCTTGGTGTGCTAGCTGCTTCAACTCCTCCAGTCTTTACAGCAGCCCCAGTGAAGGGACAGGGTCATGATTACTCTTATTGTTTAGGTGACAGAGCAAAGGCTATGGAGGTTAAGTCACTTCCCCCAAGATCACAAAGCTGCTATGGAAAGGAGTGGAGATGCTCTTGGGTGCTGCTCTTGGGACGGTGGGTTCGTATCTGTATTCTTCATCCTTCAGATGCTCATCTTTCTCTTCTCTCACTTTGGGAAAATTCAGTTCTTTCTAAGAACCAGAAACTTTAAATCACTATCTTAGAACTTGAAACCCAGGAAGAAAAATGACCACAAAGAACATTTAGTTTAGCTCCTTGATTTTACAGATGCAAAAGCTATGGCTAAATTAATCAAAAACATTTTTTTTCTGTTTCAAGTGATAAGAACCCATTTTAAGCTACCTCAGATGAGATGGGAGATACATTAGGTTTTAGAAGTATAACCAACCTTCAGGACCAGACAACTGCTGTCTGTTGCTATTTGTGCTCTCTCTTTTATCTGAAATCCGTCTCTGCCTCAGAACATGATGGCCTGGATGGCTCCTGGTGTCCCTGGAATTCATTTATGTGGCTGGAGGAAGATATAGCCACAAGAAACCACAGGCTTATAATTACCTCATGTCAGTGAATTCAGATTAAAGAGTGAACTCATCTTTCCTTGTTTCGGCTTCCATAAATCCCAGGGAAAGACTCCAAATGGTCAATCTTGGGGGTATGTGGGTCACAATTATGGTGCCAAGAGGATGTATCATGCTGGTGTGCTCTGGGTCACACCATCCCAAGGTAGGGATGGCACTGGATGGCAGGCATTATGGAGGCAGTCCCACCGAGGAAGGAGCAATTGCGTTCACCAGAAAGGACTGTGGGGTAGGCAACCCTTTAAAGGCTGGCCTCAATTGATTGCCCCCTCTGGTGTCCAGGTCTTTTTGCATGTTTTGAGCATGAGGTAGGCCTAATGTCTCACTTCTTATGAACAGAGCAAAGGAGGCATGGTGGCATACCACTTGGCGATTAGGTTTTGAAAGTTTACCGTCTTCCCCCACTCTAACCTTGCCTTGCTCATACTGGCAAAAGCTGGTTCCCACGTTGTAAGTTAGGAATACAAAGCTTACAGAATGGTTCACCTACCAAGAACCTCGGCCTTCAGACATCAGCTAGCAAGTAACTGAGACCTTCAATCCAGCATCCCACAAATGACTGACAACCTCCAGACACCCAGGGGAACTTGGGAGTCAAGCCCATCCTGATAGGTAGCCCTGTGTGACACTCAGATAAATGTCACCCAAATTCCTGACCCATAAAACTGAGAGAGTAAACAGGCATTGCTTGGAATGGCTATGTTCTAGAGCGACTTGTTATATAGCAACAGAAAATTAATTCAAAGACAAAGATATTGAGTAAACCTGTAAGAACACGAACACCTGGACAGTGGTGGCGCACGCCTTTAATCCCAGCACTTGGGAGGCAGATGTAAACCGATTTCTGAGTTCAAGGCCAGCCTGGTGTACAGAGTGAGTTCCAGGATAGCCAGGGCTACACAGAGAGATCCTGTCTCGAAAAACCAAAAAGATACCAAAACCAAAACCAAAACCAAAACAAAAATGAACACAAACACCATCCTTGTCATGGTTTCCCAATGTCTTAAGCACTCCCTTGAAGATTTCTGACATTGTGTTTCCTGAAGCATCAGTCACTGCTCTTCCCTGGTACACTACAATTCCCACTCTGCAAGCTTTCTTTTCTTTTCTTTCTTTTTCCCCCAGGTTTTTCAAAAGGGTTTCTTTAGTCTTGGCTGTCCTGGAACTTGCTCTGTAGACCAGGCTGGCCTAGAACTTAGAGATGTACCTGCCTCTGTTTCCCAAGTGCTGGTATTAAAGGCATGTACCACCACCGCCTGGCTTCTGCAATCTTTCTTAAGAAGCAGTGGAAAAGAGAAACATGCTAACAAGGGAACTCTATTAACGAACTGGTTCTGATGAGGACCTACTGTGTGCCTAGCAGTTTTCAGTCTCTGTTCCACTGATCTCATTTAACGATTCCCTCAAACCCAGTAAGTCTGGTTTTATGAGTCCTTTTCTACACATTGGAAATCCGAGCCTACAAGCAGACGTGCCCGGCCCAGAATTACTTATCTGGGAAGTGGCAGAGCTGGGTTGTAAGAAAAGCACATTCATTCCACTTCAGTATGTGTGCCCTGCCAGGCAGGTAATTGCTTTTATCTGATAATCAGCCGTGAAGAAATAATGTAGGCTAGCTGCAGCTTCAAGCCTCAGTGCAAGTTGACCTGTTTAATCGTTCAGCGTCTACCGGATTACCTGCTGCTTTTCGTCCTGTGCCAAAGATAATTTCTAACCGAACTGGCTGTCAGCTGAACAAGTCCCTTAAGGAAGAATCCTTCACTCTCGATACTATGAGGACACAGTGTTGTTAGCCCCACAAGAGCCCGTGGCAGTCCTTTATTATTGTGAAGAGCGGCCTATCCCAGGGGAGGAGACTAAGCAGTAACTTCAGGGCCCAGTGAGAGTGTCTTGGGACTGTATATCAAGAATCAGGAAACCCAGGGTTGGTTTCTCCTACTATATCAGGAGGCTCTGTGTCATGGCCCAGGGCTGAACTGCTGAAGGAAGCATTTCAGGGACACTATGCAGGGGAGAGAAAGAGACAAGTCTAAACCTTTAATGATAACACATTTTTAAAGACTAATGCTTTTTCCCCAGGAGGGAGTCCTTCTAATAAACACCTCAGAAATGAGTAAGTGATAAGCAGAATTTCACGAGGGAAAGTGATTTGAAATAGGAAACATAAAATAAAACTCAAACCGGTTTCTCATTTAAGACTTGCATTACTTGACCGGGGATGATCCAGAGAGTCATGGCTCAGGGTCCAGAATCTCCTCTCGGTTCCTGGTGGCCATCCGTTGTATTTCAATTCAAGTCCAAGGTACAGAACTGGGACTCACATTTTGGCAGGGCTTATTAATGTGTGGTCATATCTATTCTTTATCGTCCTATTTTTATTTCCAATATTTTTATTTGCTACAATGAAAAAGGGAAAACTTCCTAACAAGCAAATGCTAGCAGCCCATTACCAACAGAAAGGGCTGATGCCAGCAGCTGGAAGACAAAATGTCTACCTTCCACTTCTGAAGTCACCTGTTCTAAACTTTTGTTCCCCCAGAGTTTTCTGCCCACAGACTTTGTTAATGTATCTTTGCCTCTTACCACCGTCTGCCTGGGCTGTGTGTGATGTAACTTGGCTCCAGAATGGAATAGCTACCTCTTGTTTAGCTCCTGCTTATACAATCGCTGTACCTTGAGAGTTAATAATGCCCTTTGACCTTTAAAGAGCGTTTGGTGGTATTACCTTACCACACCTGCAAGAATGCTTTCAGATACAGAAATCTGTGGATATTCAAGAGCTTTATGTAAAATGTATTTGCATATAAAACATATATATTTCTCTATGTAAAATCAAACCATTTCTAGACCACTTATAATATATAAAATACTATAAATAAATGCCACATAAATAACTGTTATACTGCCCGTTTAAGGGAATAGCAGTGAAAAGCTCTGTATGTACTCAATACAGATGCAATATTAAAACCACTTTGATACTCCTTAAATGTAGAAAGTCAACTAGGTATGAGTTTTTACAGTCTTTACATTTAATGTCTTGTCTACATCTAAGTCTTTACATCTAATGTCTTGACTCATCTCCTTAAGAAACTTGTCTCCTTTGCTATCATGAGTGTGCTATCCCAGAAACACAAACATTTGTGTCTTCCCACAATGTCAGAATTTACTGAACAACAATGAATTCACAAGGTTCTGTGGTTTCAGTGGTACCAATTTGCCAGATAAAACCACTTACCTTTGTAATCTGGTCAAGGCACATGCATGTTCTTTTATTTCAGTGCTAATTACTAATATTAACCCTTCTAACACACAGCACACAGTAAATATACATACATGTATACATGTGGTTTACAGAATGAATACAAGTTAAAGAGGCGGAAGCAGAGTTGAAGACATTTCAGAAGTGGGCTGAGGGACTGAAGAGATGGCTCACTAGTCAAAGATGCTTGCTACTTCTGCAAAAGGACCTAAGCTAGGGTCCCAGCCAGCACCCACATTAGGCAGCTCACAAAAGCCTTTAATTCCAGAGCCCAAGGATCTAATCCTCCCCCCTCCTGCCCACCTCTGGTTAAACACACTTATGACATCATTCACTTAGACTCATAAATAAAAAGAAAAATAGATCTTCAAAAAATCAGCATGCGGTGAAATTCTGTAGTGATTAAAGCAAGGAACCAGATGAATGCTGGAAAAGTGCTATTGATAGAGATGACCCAGTTAGCGACCAGTTGTGAGGTGAAAGGCTGAACCAGGGTCCAAGAGCAGGAAGCAGTGGGTTCAGGTCCAGGTCCAATCATGTGGAAAGGTAGATGGGTGGGGGATAGGGCAGCATCAACAGTGGGGTCCAAGCCTAAAGCCACAGGGATTGTCAGGGAGTCATCTTCACATCTGCTTTTGACATACACACTAATTCTCAGATGAACGCTTGGTTTGGGCCATGTCAACCCTGTGTTAGGTGGGCCATCTTTATGGTACAAGCAAGGGAGTTACACCCCTTCCTGATGGCTGTGTCTGATAACTTTTACCCTAATATGATTTTAATACAGCTATGTACCCCCAGAGTCTCGGTTCACCTTGACAGATTCCCTTTATACTTCCACAAATAAGTCATTTACCAGTCTAGACCGAGGTGGTGCCTGATGGTACATTTTTGTGGGTCTACCCACGGGCTATAGTCATTCTCCTTTTAAAAAAGGACTCAAAATATAAAAGTCATTTTATGCTCATAAAATGCTCATAAAAGTCTCCCATGGCAAGGCACTGCCTGAGAAAAACTTTTATACAAAATGGAGTAACTTAGAGTAGGAGGTCACAATACTTGGCCATCTTACCAATGACGCTGAAGGAAAGGCTAACTCCATGTGCAGACTTGCAAACCTAGAATTAGAGCCAATTAAAATTAGAATTAGAATTAGAGCTGATTCCATACCATGTATTCTTTTATCTGTTTCTTTATGTAGCTCAGGCTGACCTAAAACTCACAACCTTCATCAGATGGTAGAATTACAGATGTGCACCATCAATCTCTGCATATCTTTTGCAATTAACTACAAGGCTATTTAGTTGGCCCTAGAGTTTAGTTCATTTTTTGAGTCACAGTTAATTGGCTCCAGTATTCCTATTTGGTGAGATAAAATAGATGCCTGGATTCTATCCAAGAGCATCTGTGCCAATTCACAAACCTGGAGGTGGGGCTTGGCACGGAGAAAAGCAGGAGTCACTCACTACACACATGGGAAGGGGCTTCTGCTGTCTTAAGAGTAGGTTTGATACAAGGCAAACTTTTGACATGTGTGTCCTGGGTTTTCTTGAACTCTTTCTTGAAGTCTAGAAGCTTCTTATCCAGCAGCATCCACCAGCTTCTACATCCAGCATGATACCCAGAACTAGCCTTCAGTTCATCTTTGAATGTAAGTAAGCTTTACATTTAGATTGTCCAGATCCACAGAGTTTAATGATTGTCCATTTGCCTGGCTCTAGACAGGCTGTGCTGGGTCACAGTGTTTGTAATTGAGCAGAGCTTGTACTCTGATAGGTGACAGTGGACATGGGTCTGCATAATAGGGTAAAATGAACTAAGAACTCTAGAATGGAATAACTAATGTGAAGTAGTGTAAGACTCAGGCAAGCTTTAGCTTACCAGGGACCTCCTGAGTTAACAACGCAGAGTTGGGGATCAATGCAAAAAGCAAGAAGAATTTATTATTCCAACATGTTGGGGTCATCCTACACCCGAAGGAGAGATGGTGACCTTGCACAGCTCATTCTGGTGAGCTTTATACAGTTTTCAGAGCAGCAGCCATTAGGAACAATGTGATTGACACAACAGTGTTACTTTTAAACTGTTGGTCTTTAGGGAATGAGGTGGCAGGGACTTCCCTTGTCTGTAGGTAGTCAAGGGTCGGTCTGTCCTGTGGAATGTGTCTACATGCTCTGGGCTTCTCTCACCCACAGGTGACCGATGGTCAGTCCACTTCTCCCCTCCCCAACCTGTTGCCTGAGCACTAATTAGCCTCTCCCTTCTGGAGTGGAGGGGTGCCTAAGTGTTCCATGACCTTTCTCTTCGGTGGGGGGAGATCTGGTAGAATTTACCAAGGTTCCTGAGCTGACCTCTTCAATAGAACCCTGACTTGAGGAGTAAGACTCCCCCCTTTCTTTGATCTAAGAAATGAAAAGAATATCTGGTTTTATGAGATACCAGTAAGCCCAGGATATTTGAGTTTACACAGGTAAGTCATGTAAGAATCTCTCACTCGACAAATACCAGCAATTACTTGATAAGAACCTGACACTGATCTGGACCCATGAGTGAAGAAGGCAAAGGCCCTATTTTCATGAGTTCATGATTCACCCTTTAAGGTAGGAGTGACAGGGTGGGAACACAGCAGAGCAGCTATAGGCTCTGGTTCCTTCTCCTTGTGGTCTGAGGAATGTTAATTAGCCTCTCCCTTCTGGAGGAGAGGGGTGCCTAAGTGTTCAGGACCTTTCCCTTCTAGGAGGGGAGGGGTCTGGTGGAAGTTTCCAAAGTTCCTGAGCTGACCTCTTCATTCCTCTCTTTTCTTCATACATGCTTCAATCTTGTAGCTATAGCTGGTATTCTGACAGCTTCTACTTCTGGTTTTCTGTATCTAGTTCTCTGTTTTTCCACTTTGAGAGCATTAGCTGTACTGTACCTATGTGTTCCTTAACAAAGGTGGACAAGCAGTTCAAAATGTAGGGGCCAAAAGTCAACAATAGCAGAACAATTATGGGTCCTAACAAGGTAGATATGAGGGTGGTGTTTTGTCCTATTGACAGTGTCCTTAAATGTTATCCCCTTTCCCAGTCCCCCCCTCCTGGATAGCCCCTACTCCATCCTCCCTCCCCCTACTTCTATGATGGTGTTCCCCCACTCCCTGCCACCTCCCCAGCCTCAATTCCCCTACACTGGGGCATCTATCGAGCTTTCATAAGACCAAGGGGCTCTCCTCCCATTGATGCTGACAAGGCAATCCTCTGCTACATATGCAGCTGGAGGCATGTGTACCCCTTAGTTTATGGCTTCTTCACTAGGAACTCTGAGGGATCTGGATGGTTGATATTGTTGTTCTTTTTAAATATTTTTTATTGGATATATTCTTTATTTACATTTCATTTCCCTTTTTCTGGTTCCCCACCCCCCAAAGGTCCCACATGCGCTTTTCCCTCTCCCTGTTCCTCCATCCACCCCTTCCCACTTCCCTGTTCTGGTATTCCCTTACACTGATGCTTTGAGCCTTTCCAGAAACAGGGTCTACTCCTTACTTCTTGTTAGACATCATTTGTTATGTGGATTGTGTCTTTGGTTCCCAAGATTCTAGGCTAATATCCACTTATCAGTGAATGCATACCATGGGTATTCTTTTGAGACTGGGTTACCTCACTTAGTATGATGTTCTCCAGCTCCATCCATTTCTCTAAGAATTTCATGAATTCATTGTTTCTAATGGCTGAATAGTACTCCATTGTGTAGATATACCACTTTTTTTTGTATCCATTCTTCCATTGAGGGACATCTGGGTTCTTTCCAGTTTCTGGCTATTATAAATAAGGCTGCTATGAACATAGTGGAGCATGTATCCTTATTGCATGCTGGGGAATCTTTTGGGTATATGCCCAGGAGTGGTATGGCTGGGTCCTCTGGAAGTATCGTGTCCAGTTTTCTGAGGAACCGCCAGACTGATTTCCAGAGTGGTTGTACCAGCTTGTAGTCCCACCAACAGTGGAGGAGTGTTCCTCTTTCTCCACATCCTTGCCAACACCTGCTGTTTCCTGAGTTTTTAATCTTAGCCATTCTGATTGGTGTAGGTGAAATCTCAGGGTTGTTTTGATTTGTATTTCTCTAACGACTAATGATGTTGAACATTTTTTAAGGTGTTTCTCAGCCATCCGAATTTCTTCAGGTAAAAAGTCTTTGTTTAGCTCTGTACCCCATTTTTGATAGGGTTATTTGGTTTTCTGGGGTCTAACTTCTTGAGTTCTTTGTATGTATTGGATATTAGCCCTCTGTCAGATGTAGGGTGGGTGAAGATCTTTTCCCAATTTGTTGGTTGCCGATGTGTCCTTTTGACAGTGTCTTTTGCCTTACAGAAACTTTGTAATTGTATGAGGTCGCATTTGTCTATTTTTGATCTTAGAGCATAAGCAATTGGTGTTCTGTTCAGGAACTTTCCCCCTGAGCCAATGTCCTCAACGGTCTTCCCCAATTTCTTTTCTATTAATTTTAGTGTGTCTGGTTTTATGTGGAGGTCCTTGATCCACTTGGAGTTGAGCTTAGTACAGGGAGATAAGAGTGAATCAATTCTCATCCTTCTGCATGTTGACCTCCAGTTGAGCCAGCACCATTTGTTGAAAAGGCTATCTTTTTTCCACTGGATGTTTTCAGCTCCTTTGTCGAAGATCAATTGGCCATAGATGTGTGGGTTCAATTCTGGGTCTTCAATTCTCTTCCACTGATCCACCTCCCTGTCACTGTACCAATACCATGCAGTTTTTAACACTACTGTTCTGTAGTATTGCTTGAGGTCCGGGATACTGATTCCCCCAGAAGTTCTTTTACTGTTGATGATAGTTTTAGCTATCCTGGGTTTTTTATTATTCCAGATGAATTTGAGAATTGTTCTTTCTAACTCTATGAAGAACTGAGTTGGGATTTTGATGGGGATTGCCTTGAATCTGTATATTGCTTTTGGCAAGATTGCCATTTTAACTATATTAATCCTGCCAACCCACAAGCATGGAAGATTTTTTCCATTTTCTGAGGTCTTCTTCCATTTCCTTCTTCAGAGACCTGAAGTTTTTGTCATATAAATCTTTCACTTGTTTGGTTAGAGTCACACCAAGATACTTTATATTGTTTGTGGCTATTGGGAAGGGTGTCATTTCCCTAATTTCTTTCTTAGCTTGCTTATCCATTGAGTATAGGATGGCTAGTGATTTGCTTGAGTTGATTTTATAACCAGCCACTTTGCTGAAGTTGTTTATCAGTTGTAGGAGTTCTCTGGTGGAGTTTTTTGGGTCACTTAAGTATACTATCATATCATCTGTGAATAGTGATAGTTTGACTTCTTCCTTTCCAATTTGTATCCCTTTGACTTCCGTATGTTGTCGAATTGCTCTAGCTAGTACCTCAAGTACTATATTGAAAAGATATGGTGAGAGGTGGCAGCCTTGTCTAGTCCCTGATTTTAGTGGGATTGCTTCAAGTTTCTCTCCATTTACTTTGATGTTGGCTACCGGTCTGCTGTAAATTGCTTTTGCTATGTTTAGGTATGGGCCTTGAATTCCTGTTCTTTCCAAGACTTTTAGCATGAAAGGATGCTGAATTTTGTCAAATGCTTTTTCAGCATCCAATGAGATGACTATGTGGTTTTTTTCTTTGAGTTTGTTTATGTAGTGGATTGCATTGATGGATTTCTGTATATTGAACCATCCCTGTATCCCTGGGATGAAGCCTACTTGATCATGGTGAATGAGCATTTTGATGTGTTCTTGGATTCGGTTGGCATGAATTTAATTGAGTATTTTTTGCATCAATGTTCATAAGGGAAATTGGTCTGAAGATTTCTTTCTTTGGTCTTTGTTAGGTTTAGGTGTAAGTGTGATTGTGGCTTCATTGAATGTATTGGGCAATGTTCCTTCTTTTTCTATTTTGTGGAATAGTTTGAAGAGTATTGGTATTAGGTCTTCTTTGAAGGTCTGATAGAATTCTCCACTAAACCCGTCTGGTCCTGGTTTTTTTTTTTTTTTTTTTTTTTTTTTTGGTTGCAAGACTGTTAATGACTGCTTCTATTTCTTCAGGGATTATGGGACTGTTTAGATGGTTTATCTGATCCTGTTTTAACTTTGGCACCTGGTATGTGTCTAGAAAATTGTTCATTTCATCCAGATTAAGGATAAGCTTTTGTAGTAGGTTCTGATGATTTTTTAATTTCCTCAGTTTATGTTGTTATATCTCCCTTTTCAGTTCTCATTTTGTTAATTTGGATACTGTCTCTGTGCCCTCTGGTTAGTTTGGTTAAGGGTTTATCTATCTTGTAGATTTTCTTGAAGAACCAGCTCCTGGTTTTGATGATTCTTTGTATAGTTCTTTTTGTTTGATTATAGTTCTATTTGGCTTATTTCTGCCCTGAGTTTGATTATTTCCTGCCTTCTACTCCTCTTGTGTGTATTTGCTTCTTTTTGTTCTAGAGCTTCCAGGTATGCTGTCAAGCTGCTAGTGTATGCTCTCTCCATTTTCTTTTTGGAGGCACTTAGAGCTATGAGTTTTCTGCTTAGCACTGCTTTCATTGTGTTCCATAAGTTTTGGTATGATGTGTCTTCATTTTCATTAAATTCTAAAAAAGTCTTTAATTAATTTATTTCTTCCTTGACCAAGTTATCACCGAGTAGAGCGTTGTTCAGCTTCCATGTGTATGTGTGTTTTCCATTGTTTTTGTTGGAATTTAAGATCAACCAGCCTTAGACTGTGGTGATCAGATAGGGTGCATGGGATTGTTTCAATCTTCTTGTATCTGTTGAGGCCTATTTCATGTCCAATTTTATGGTCAATTTTGGAAAAGGTACCATGGTGTGCTGAGAAGAAGGTATATTCTTTTGCTTTAGGATGAACTGTTCTATAATATCTGTTAAATCCATTTGGTTCATAACTTCTGTTAGTTTCACTGTGACTCTGTTCAGTTTCTGTTTCCATGATCTGTCCATTGCTGAGAGTGGGGTGTTGAAATCTCCCACTATTATTGTGTGGGGTGTGATGTGTGCTTTGAGTTTTATCAAAGTTTCTTTTATGAATGTGTGTGCCCTTACATTTGGAGCATAGATGTTCAGTATTGAGAGTTTATCTTGGTAGATTTTTTCTTTTACCAGTAAGAAGTATCCTTCCTTATCTTTTTTTGACAACTTTTGGTTGAAAATAGATTTTATTTGATGTTAGAATGGCTACTCCAGCTTGTTTCTTGGGACCATTTGCTTGGAAAATTGTTTTCCAACCTTTTATTCTGAAGTAGTGTCTGTCTATGTCACTGAGGTACATTTCCTGTATGTAGCAAAATGTTGGGTACTTTTTTCATAACCAGTCTGTTAGTCTGTGTCTTATCATTGGGGAATTGAGCCAATTAATGTTAAGAAATATTAAGGAAATGTGATTGTTACTTCCTGTTATTTTTGTTGTTAGAGGTTGAATTATGTTTGTGTGGCTATCTTCTTCTGGGTTTGTTGAAAGATTACCTTCTTGCTTTTTCTAGGGTGTAGTTTCCATCCTTGTGTTGGTATTTTCCATCTTTTATCCTTTGTAGAACTGGGTTTGTAGAAAGATATTGGGTAAATTTGATTTTGTCATGGAATATCTTATTTCCTCCATCCATGGTAATTGTAGCCTGGGCTAGCATTTACGTTCTCTTAGGGTCTGTATGACATCTGCCCAGGATCTTCTGCTTTCATAGTCTCTGGTGAGAAATCTGGTATAATTCCAATAGACCTGCCTTTATATGTTACTCAGCCTTTTCCCCTTACTGCTTTTAATATTCTTTCTTTGTTAAGTGCATTTGGTGTTTTGATTATTATATAACAGGAGGAATTTCTGTTCTGGTCCAGTCTATTTGGAGATCTGTAGGCTTCTTGTATGTTCGTGGGCATCTCTTTCTTTAGGTTAGGGAAATTTTCTTTATAATTTTGTTGAAGATATTTATTGGGCCTTTAAGCTGGGAATCTTCTCCCTCTTCTATTCCTATAATCCTTAGGTTTGGTCTTCTCATTGTATCCTGGATTTCCTGGATGTTTTGGCTTAGGAGCTTTTTGCATTTTACATTTTCTTTACCTGTTGTGTCCATGTTCTTTATGGTATCCTCTGCACCTGAGATTCTCTCTTCTATCTCTTGTATTCTGTTGGTGATGCTTGGATCTATGACTCCTGATCTCTTTCCAAGGTTTTCTATCTCCAAGGTTGTCTCCTTTTGTGATTTCTTTATTGTTTCTAGTTCCATTTTTAGATCCTGGATGGTTTTGTTCATTTCCTTTGCCTGTTTGATTGTGTTTTCCTGTAATTCTTTAAAGGACTTTTGTGTTTCTTCTTTAAGTCCTTCTAGCTGTTTACCTGTGTTTTCCTGTAATTCTTTAAGGGAGTTATTTATGTCCTTCTTAAAGTCCTTTATCATCATCATGAGAAAGAAATGATTTTAGATCTGAATCTTGCTTTTCCGATGTGATGATGTATTCCAGGACTTGCTATGGTGGGAGAATTGGGTTCTGATGATGCCAAGTAATCTTGGTTTCTGTTGTTTATGTTCTTGTACTTGCATCCCACCATCTGGTTATCTCTAGTGCTACCTGCCCTCACTATATCTGACTGGAGCCTGTCCTTCCTGTGATCCTGGTTGTGTCAGAACTCCTCAGAGTCAAGCTGTCTCTGTGATCCTGTGACTCTGGGATCCTGTGATCCTGATATCCTGTGTGTGTCTGAGCTCCTGGGAGTCAAGCTGGCTCTGGGACCCCTGAGATCTTGGTGTGACCAAGCTCCTGAGATCCTGTGATTGATTCTGTGATCCTGTGATCCTGGGCATGTAAAAGTGCCTGGGAGTGGAGCTTCCTCTGAGTGTTGTGAGACTGGCTGTGGAGTTTGCACCCAAGGTCTGCTTAAGGCTCTGGCCCAGATAGACCAGAAGGAACCCGTGCCAATGGTCTGGTGGAGTTCCTGTGTGCCTGGGTCCAACTGGTCCTAGTTACTCCCGGTCTTGGGTCAGATGTTGTGTCCTCCTCTCCTCTGATCCTATGATCCTAGGCTTGTTAGAGCACCTGAGAGTGGAGCTTCCTTTGGGTGTTGAGAGATTGGTTGCAGAGTTTGTGCCCAAGGTCTGCTCAGGGCACTGGACCAGCCCATAGAATCTTTAACTGCTTCCAGAATGGTCTCCTGTGTGTGCTTCCCGATGTTTCACACCCCCAGATAGCACAGAAAGAGAGGTTGGCCCCTTAACACTGATGAGCCTGCTGATGGCTTCTCCCGTCTCAGGGGCACACATATATGGGGGTTCTCGCAGGACACTTCTCAACTTTGGGTGTCTGCAACCTAAGCCCCTCCCTCCAAGGCCCCTTCTGGGACACAGTTTAGATTCACAAGTCCTTCATCCCCTACATTCACACAATCCCTCCTACTGTGTCTGCAGGGGAGAGACGCCTCAGAAGTCAAGGCCCACCTCTAAATCACAGAGATCAATAACAAGGTTGTGCCACTAGATACAATGCAGGTAGTGGACCATGCCACATGCCCAGTGGCTGAGAACACCTGCCAAGTCATCCTGGTAGGGTTGTGGGGGATGCGGAGGCTCAGTGCCAGAAGATACACCATAGCCATCTCGTGGTTTCTCTGGCCTTTCAGTAGGGGATTGCTTGGGTATCTGGCTGCTATTTAGTTGATGTCAGACACAGATGCTGGTCTGATGTGAACCCAGGCAGTTACTCCATCCACTTTAATGGAGGTCAAGGTAGTCAGTAACACCAGGAACAGCCCTCTCCACTTTGCTTTCAGGTTTTCAGCACAATGCCTCTTAACATATACCCAATCTCCAACTTGGTACTTGTGTGGAACCTCTAGGTACCTGCGCTATATAGGACACTAAGTTTAGGGCACAGTTCCTGGTGGCTGATCTGGAAAGCTTGCAATGGAGCCATAAGATCCTTGTCAGTTTTAAAAGTCACTCTGTGGAGATTAAGATCCAGGGTCAAGGGAATTGGGGTAACAAACAGGATCTCAAAAAGGGTCAGGTTAAATGATAAGGGCTCTTCTGGGCTCAGAACAGGACCAAGATGAGGGGCACCACCCAGTTTGAGCCAGTCTCCAAGGTCAGTTTAGTTAAGGTCTCTTGTAGAGTTCTGTGTATTTTCTCTGCCTGTCCTAAGCTCTGGGGATATGGTGCTTCCAATTAGTCCCAACATCTCTGTCAATCCCTGACTTACCTTAGAGACAAAAGCAGGACCATTGTCTGATCTAATTACCTTGGACACTCCAAACCTTGGGAGAATTTCCTCTAATATCTTCCTGGCTACCATGGTAGCTGTTTCCTGCTTGGTGGGGAAAGCCTCAACCCACCAAGAGAAAACATCTACAAACACTAGAAGGTATTTGTAACCATATTTTCCTGGCTTAACTTCCATAAATTCTCCCTCTCAATATACTCCAGGCCCTTCTCCCCTAGATATTTTGCCCTGTTTACTCTTTGCTGCATAAGCATTCACTGGCACACCTTACACTGTTCTACTGTCTCTCTGGCCCCAAACCTGAGGTCTATTATATAGACTTTAGGTCCTTGTCCTTTAACTGCTTGTACAAGCTTTTTATCCCCTAAATGAGTCCATCTGTGCATTTGTCCTAGTAAGTCTTTTGATTGCTTTTGGGGAGTATAGCTTTCCCTTCTTGTGTGCACCATTGTCTTTCCCTCTCTTGGTAATAGTTGGTAGAGTGGCTAGCAATCTGAGTCCTTTCTTCAGTATATTCTAAGTGAAGCCATCCCTTAGTACAGTCCCATTCACCAGCAGGTGTCTCTTGCAAGCCTGTAACTGGGATAGCCTCCTGCAGAGCTAATTCTTGAGATACTTGATCTGTCTGGTTATTGCCTCTGACCACTGAGTCTCTTCCCCTTCTGATGTCCTGGGCCGTGAATAATACTCACAGTTGCCAGCTTCATCAGGGCATCCAAAAGGTCCAAGATTTCCTGTTTGTTTCCTCTGATGCGAGCAGTCCTCTCTCTTGGCATATATCCCTGTGGACATGGGCTGTGGCAAAGGCATATCTGCTATCCGTGTGGATGTTAATTTTCTTGCTGGCTCCTAGTTCCAAAGCCTTGGTGAGGGCAAGTAGCTCAATTTTCTGGGTTGACGTGCCAGGGGGTAGAGGTGTGGGGGTTGGGGTAGAGGTTTGTTCTGCCCAGATGACATTTGTGCCATCCACCACAGCAGCACCTGCTTGTCTGTCTCTGACCTTCATGGAGAAAACTGCTCCCGTCTGTAAACCAGGTAGCCTCATCTTTTGGTAGGGGTCAGTCGGAGAAGTCTCTCTCCTTTTGGGCCAGTTAGTTGTGACCCATCGGACAGGCATTGTATCTGGGCCCCCATTTTGGAGAGTATGTCTCACCACAACAGAGGGTAGGGATAGTCTGGGCTGAACCTAAATGAATGGGATTTCCAGCCCATCTCTAGGTCCGCTGTTCTTTGGATAGTCCTTGAATATACTTTGGTGTCAGTGGCTTCTTGGACCTGAGATCTTTTCTTGGAAACAGGGCCATCAACCTGGAGGACTGAGCATTGAACCCTTATATCCACCAAAAATTGAGTGGGTTTCCCCTCCACTCTCAGAGTTACCCTGGGTTCGGGGATGGGGTCCGAACCCTGTCTCCCTTAGTCACTGTCGTTACCCATGGCTAACACCGTTGCCATTTGGGGTGCTTTTCCCAAGGCCTGGGACTTCCTGCTCCCAGTTTCCATTTGTTAGGGCACTCTTGGGTCCAGTGGCCTCTCTGCTTGCTGTATGCACACTGGTCCTTTTCTGTCTCTCTTCTCTGCTTTCCCTAACTACTGTAGCCAGGACTTGCTGTAGATTTCTTCCCTGTCGCCTTTTTTTCTTTCTCTTTCCTTTCTCCTTCTCCTCCTCTGTCTCCCTGTTGTGGTAGAATTTCTCAGCAACCTGCACTAAATCCCTCAATGGCTTACCCTGTCTTTCTAGCCTCTGAAGCTTTTTTCCTGATATCTCTACTAGCCTGGCCTATAAAAGCCAATGTTACAGTAGTTTTACATTCCTTGCTGCTGGGGTCATAGGGTGTATATTGGTGGAATGCCTTCATGAGCTGCTCTAGAAAGGCTGCAGGTGACTCATCTGGTCCTTGCTTAGCCTCACATACCTTGGTCAAACCTGTGGGTTGTCATGCGGCCACCTTGAGACCTGCCAATGGAGTCTGGTAGAGAACCTTCAGGTGCTCCTTAACTTTAGCCATATTAAAGTACCAGTCAGGTCTAGTCAGGGAAAGCCTGCTATCCACAACAGCCTGGTCAATCGATTGTGCCCCTATGTCTGAGGGGGCATTCTTTCCTGCATTTAAATAAAGCAGTCTTAAAGAGAGTAACAGGACACTTGCAAGCCAACCAAAAGTTCAAACAGACTTACAGACTCACACTTTTGACAAACAACAATACCACAAACCACAGTACCTATGAGACCAATTCACTGCTCAGGTGTGTCCCCACAGGGGGTTTGATTCCCAGCCAATGCACCAAATGTAAGACTCTGGCAAGCCTTAACTTACCAGGGACCTCCTGAGTGAACAACACAGAGTTGGGGATCGATGCAAAAAGCAAGAGAAATTTATTGTTCCAATGCATTGGGGTCATCCTACACCCGAAGGAGAGGTGGCGACCCTGCACAGCTCGTTCTGGTGAGCTTTATACAGTTTTCAGAGCAGCAGCCATTAGGCACAATGTGATTGGCAGAACAATCTGACTTTTAAGCTGATTGGTCTTTAGGGAATGAGGTGGCAGGGACTTCCCTTGTCTGTAGGTAGTCAAAGGTCAGTCTGTCCTGTGCAATGTGTCTACATGCTCTGGGCTTCTCTCACCCACAGGTGACCGATGGTCGGTCCCCCCTCCCCAACCTGTTGCCTGAGCAATGTTAATTACCCTCTCCCTTCTGGAGGGGAGGGGTGCCTAAGTAGTCCATGACCTTTCCCTTCTGGGAGGAGAGGGATCTGGTGAAATTTTCCAAAATTCCTGAGCTGACCTCTTCAATAGAACCCTGACTTGAAGAGTAAGACTCCCCCCCCTTTTTGATCTAAGAAATGAAAACAATACCTGGTTTTATGAGATACCAGTAAGCACAGGATATTTGAGTATATACAGGTAAGTCATGTAAGAATCTCTTATTCAACAAATACCAGCAATCATTTGATAAGAACCTGCCACTGATCTGGACCCATGAATGAAGAAGACAAAGGCCCTATTTTCCTGAGTTCATGATTCACCCTTTAAGGTAGGAGTAGGGTGTGGGAACACAGCAGAACAGCTATAGGCTCTGGTCTTAGGGGACCTCAGTGATACATGGAAAAGTGAGATCAGTAAATCAGGAGCAGAACTCCACCTGCTTTAGAGATGAAAACTACTCTGAGATGTGGCCCCAAAATGGTGCCTGAGAAACTTGCAGCTCCAACCCTGATGTCTCCTTGTGGTCTAGGAGGGTAGGCTGTATCACCTCATGGTACAGGATGCTACAGAAAGCATCCTGCCAGATACTATTGGATAGGCATATATGGCATCATGCCAGACTATTGGATAGGCATATCTGCTTGGGCCCTGGCCAAAGTCAGGCAAACTCAGTCTCAGTGCCAGGAGGGCTAGGGAGGTGTCAGTTCTTTCGGAAACCAAACCTATAGGTTCAGAAACACTAATGAAGGGCTTGGCAACTTTCCAACCCCCTGAGAGTTGGATGATGCCATTATGTGGGATGGGAACCCCTGTGAGAAAGGGGTATGTCCATTCTTCACAAGCTCTTCCACTTCCTTTCATTTTTCCTTAAAAATCAAGGAGAACCGGCATGGTGGCGCGCGCCTGTAATCCCAGCACTTGGGAGGTAGAGGCAGGTGGATTTCTGAGTTCGAGGCCAGCCTGGTCTACAGAGTGAGTTCCAGGACAGCCAGGACCACACAGAGAAACCCTGTCTTGAGGAAAATAAATCAAGGAGATCTTTAATATATCAAAATTCATAACATTATATTTATAATGATGGGCAATATAGTCATTGTTTTAAATGACTTGTGACATACAATTATTGAATTTTCAAAGATAGCACAATTTATACAATACTTCTGTTTGTCTGTCTATCTATCTATCTATCTATCTATCTGAGACAAGATCTTGCTATGTAGCTCCAGTTGGCCTCAAATTCACGATCCTTGGCATCCTAGTGCTAGGATTACAATTGTGAGCACGGCCGTCATGCTCTATGGCTAGTCTTGCTTTTCATTAACAGTGACAGGACACTGGAAGGTGGGGTGGGTATTGGTTGTGAGATTTTCATAGTCTCTCATCTCTTTCCATTTTTTGCTTATTGTACAATTCCACCTAATACTGTCTGCTCACATTTGTATTGTTTACTTTTTGATCTGTAAACTTGTAGAGAGCTTTTGGTGCCTCTTATAGAAATTTGGCGAGTACTTGTCGTTGGGCTAGGAGGAGGAAGCAGGCTCAGATAAGAGTATTTGCATTTGGGGTAATGCAAGAATCAAGGTGAACACAGCCAAGGAATATGTGACTTCCCCTTTGTCTTGGTAATCCTGATAAGTCCCCAGACCCAGAGACTGGGGGCCTGGGGGAGTCCCCCCAATACCTTTGTTTGTTGCTTTGTTTGATTACTATCTGGTGTGATCTCTTTGTTCTTTGCCTTCTTTGATCACTCTGTCTTTCGTCTTTCATCTGAGAACCGACCATATTCTTTGGATGTACCTAGACCGATATAAAAGTAGACTGGGAAAAAATAAATAAACCCACTTCAGCCTCAGCATTAGCTGGAGTCATGTTATAATGATGTCTAATTGTCTTTTTCTTTTCAGTCCTCACTCCCTCCCTTGAAATCCTGTTGATTGACTGAGCTGGCTTGGTCATAAACTAAGAACATACATTGCACTTGCAGGGGAATCAGATAACTGCATCTGGAGGTCAAATAAGACTGCAGTGGTTTGAAGGAGATGTCTCCTGATAGTCTTGGGCATTTGAGAACTTGGTTCCCAGATGGCTATTTGGAGAGACAGGCTGTAAGGCCTTGAATGGAGGAAGTGTGCCACTGTTGGGCTTTTCAGGTTTCAGCCAATCCCACTCTCTGATTCTGTTTGTGGCTTGAGATGTAAGATCTCAGCTGCTGCAGCCTGCTACCTCCACTCTGCCATCATGGACGCTAACACTTAGGAACTGTCAGCCTAGTGAAACTCTTTCTTCCATAACTTGTCTTGGTGTTTTATCATAGCAATAGAACAGAAACTGATGCCAAGAGAAAGGAACTTTTAAGTCCAGGAAGTTCCTGTAAGCCTTAGAACAATAAAAGTTCAGCAGTGGGTTGGAGAGATGGCTCAGAGGTTAGGAGCACTGACTGCTCTTCCAGAGGTCCTGAGTTCAATTCCCAGCAACCACACAGTAGCTCACAACCATCTGTGATGGGATCTGATGCCTTCTTCTTGTGTGCCTGACAGCTACAGTGTACTCATATAAATAAAATAAATAAATCTTAAAAAAAAAAAAAGTTCAGCAGTGTTACAGGACGCCCTAAAGGTCCTGTGAAGCTCAAGATTGCTTAGTGCCCTGGAGCTTTCTGACCAGGTAATCTTACTGATTCAGTGAGCTCTGGGTTCAGTATGCACCCTGTCTAAGTAAACAAACAAACAAACAACTAGCAAACAAAAAACAAAACAAAACAAAACCAAAAGCAAACAAAAAAACAAAGGTGGAGAACATATCTGGCTTCCATATACTGGACACACGTGTATGTACTCACCTATACATACACACAAGAGAATACACACATGAATATGTATACATGCATACAACATACATACAAATTAACAAACAACAAAATAGGTCATGGTCTGGATTTGCCCCTAGGCTGTTATTTGCCAATCCCCATATTTTTGGTTAAATGCTACCAGGCTAGAGGCAATCAAACAGGAGCCAGGGAGATGGGCTGTGAACCACCGTCAACAACTCTGCCTGCTTCCTCTTCCGCGTGTCAGGAGACTTTTTATTGGCTGTTTTATGCTTAGGTGGTACCATGGGACCAAATCTGCAGAGTGGAAGACAGGCAGGGGTGGCCCCTTAGGAACTCATCTTCAGTGTTTTCATATGCTCAGTGTTTATCTTATAGCCAGGGATAGAAGACCTGGAGAGGATTCTAGACCCTGAAATAATTGTCAGCTTTGTTAGGATCTAGATTGACCTGGGAAAGGGGCCCCTGGTCTGCCTGTGGAGTACATCTTAATTAGGGTAAGTGAGGTGGGAAAACCTACTTACTGTGGGTGGAGTCATTCCCTGGACTCCGATCCTGGCTTGTGTGTGTGTGTTGAAATGCCTTTCCAGAGCTACCAGTTGGCCTTTGTAGTTCAGATGAGGAACAGGAGAAAGGAAATCCCTAGGCCTGCAGTCTTGTCAGCCCTCAAAGTATTATTTGATAAGGAGGATATCTTTTCTACACCACCACCACTTCCACTCCCCACCTCCAGCCCCCACCCCTGAGGTCAAAGGCCTTAGGACACAATGGCTGTATAAAGCTCCACCCAGTGAAGGCCATGCAGATTGGAAGCCACAGAGAGTGACTGCCTGGCTTCTTCCAAGTGGAGAAGGAGGTGGGTCTGCATCCTGCTTGGTCCAAAGCCCTGGATGACCAGGTTTTCTGTGGGCAGGAATCGTCATTGGAATGAATACTAAATTCTCATGCTTGGTAACAGAGCTTGCATCTTAAAGCCCACTCCTCATAATTCAAATCCAGGCTGCTTCCTTTATAGAAATTGCTACACAGCATGTGTGAATTGCCCTAGTTCACAAAATACGGAACCAACAGTATGTATGGATGTGTTTAATGTGAATGGGTGTTTTGTCTGCACATATCTGTGCGCATTATAAATGTGCCTGGTGACCACTGAGGCCGGAAGAGGACAAAGGACTCCTGGAAACTGGCATTATAAACTGGTGAGCCACCATGTGGGTGCTGGGAGTTGAACCCATGACCTTTGGAAGAGCAGTCAGTGCTCTTATCCACTGAGATTATCCCCCTAGGCCCAAAACTGACAGTTTGAAACTGAGCGTCAGTTTCCCTAATCATCACCCCCAGGTCTTCCCACTGCTCTGTGATGAATAGCCTCGCCCTTCCCACGCCAGCTCACTCCACAACTACCAGAATCACGCGGTGGATAAGGCTCCAGTCTCGTTAGTGAAGGGTCTCCAGCCTCAAGAACAAGCGCACATGTTAGTAACGTCAACGGATATAGAGAGCCATCTCCTCTGCAAGCCCAAGATGGATACAAAGTAGCAAGGACAGGCCTTAGCTTTTTGGCCCGTGATGCCAATGGCTGCTTATGATTGTAGCATGCTATCTAAACTGACATAGTTCAGGGAAACTGGGTCTGAGTGAGGGAGAAACACCTACCAGCTGTAGACTGCGCCGCTCTTGGCTATACCTGCCTTGAGACCTACAACCATCTGGCACTCCTATGATGAACTACCATTCACTTAATGGAAGAAATGAAGAGCTGGTCTTGAGGGAGCATAAGCAGCAAGGAAAAGACCAGAAAGTGGGCAGTCTGGCTGTGAAGACGAACGCCGCACTCCTCACAGAGCCACGGAGTCCCCGCAGGAGGGCGGAGCCCCAGGATTCTGTTCTTTCTCGTCATTCTGCTTAGCCCAGAGACACGAGTCTATAGAGCAGATTATCACTTGGTGGTCAGCACAGCTGTTTGACAGATTTAGGGAGACTTAGAGTCCAGGACCCCCAGTCCTCAGTACCCCTATGACCTTTTTGGGTCCATAGTCACATTTGACGACCTAACTTGGACAGCACCTTAGGGGCCTTCACCTTTCCTTAGCATTGGGGATGGATAGTTCCTCATAAAGTGCAGGATCTAGACCCCACGGACAAGCCATCATTTTAAGTCAGTGCCTGCTGCAGAATGGCCGATGGGGACACCTAGACATTTGGCTCTTGACTTTTCTTGTTGCCATGGCATACCTGACAAAAGCAGCTTTAGGGAGGCGGGGAGTGCACAGGCTAACAGTTTGAGGAGATACCATCCATTGTGGCAAGGGAGATAGAGAGGCAAGGAGCCGGAGGCTGACAGCCACACTGCGTGAGAGCCAGGAAGCATCTCTCTCTCTCTCTCTCTCTCTCTCTCTCTCTCTCTCTCTCTCTGTGTGTGTGTGTGTGTGTGTGTGTGTGTGGTGTGTGTGTGCGTGTGTGTTTTCCAATCAGGGACCCCAGCCCATGGAGCAGTGCTGTCTACCTTTTGGGTAGATTACCTCAGTTAACCTGATCACAGACTTGCCCAAAGATTTGTATCCACACTGATTTATGAATCTGATTTTTAAAAAATTTTAGTAGTTGTGCCACATGCCTTTAATTCCAGCAAGGGAACAAGCTGTACCTCTAGGAGGCAGAAGCAGGAGGATCTCTGTGACTTTGAAGCCAGCTTGGTCTACTAGGTGAATACCAGGACAGCCCAGTGAGACCCTGTCTCAGAAAAAATAAATCCCATTAAGCTGAAGTCAAGTATAACCTTCCCAATCCCAGTCTGAAGGATAATTATGCTCCTGGGAGGAGTCATAGATGACAAATGCATCTACTTTCTGTCACCATACCTTCTGCTAGAAGCGTCTCTATAGACCAGGGCCATCTAGAGTACCCGGATGCTCCCAGAAGGCATTTGGTAAAGCACCCAGTTCTCCCTCGGTGTCTCAGGCGTTCTCTTCTGCAGGCACCCGAAGCAGATGGAATGGAGCCTTCTCTCTCAGCATCTCGTTTTCTTACTATGGTGACTTCCTTCAGGATTAGTTACCTTTCTCATTGCTGTAACCGAACACCGGAGAGGACTCATCCTAACAGAGAGGCTTGCTGCGAGCTGTGTCTTGAAGGGTCGCCTATGGTCCACCCTGGGGTGGGGTGCAGAGGCGGTGGCTCTGCACGGTGAGATGCAGAGGCGTGGCTCTGTGCACGGCGGAGGTGTGTGACAGCTGCTTGCTCACATCTTAGTGGGATGGAGGGAAAGGGTTGCCAGCACCCACTTGCCTTCCTTCTCTTTTTCAGCCAGTCTGGGACCCCAGTTAATCTCTGCAAACCCTCCTGGCACCCCCAAATCTGGACCTCATTAGTGTGTTAGATGTATCATCTTAATGTGGTCAAAGTGACCATGGAAATCAAGACCCTTATCTTTAAACAAAATTCATTTTCTGAAGGGCCGTCACTGCCCTCTAAACTGGGATGTCTTTCTTGAGAACGACGGTGGATCCGGAAGACCCAGCTCCTCTCCCCTACAGGCTTCTTTACCTTACTCTAACTTCTCACTCTGTCTCTCCTGCCTCTGGCTCTTCCTTACAAGGAGCCCCGGGCCTCAGAAACAGGAGCTCTGGAGTTATTCTTGACACCTATGCGGTTTTTATCTCCCTGGATGTCTGCTTTCTCATCAGGAAAATGTTAGCTATGCTGAAGAACAGACTCCTTGGCTCTTGTCAGCCTTTACTTCAGACCTAGATCCATGTCCCAGTCCCTCAGGGGTATTATGTTGCCCTCCTGGATATTTCCTGTGTACTCTTCCCAGGTGGAGCACAGAGCTCATCTCCAGGACACGACTGTTCTGGAAAGGAGCACTGTGTCCTGCATTGGGTGTGGGTGTTGGTGTGCCGGGACGTGAGTCTCTGCTGTCTACTACCCCAGCACATGGCCCATCCAGCTAGCGTCTATTTGGCTCTATCCAGACATGGCCCTTGTACACACTGAGTGAATAGTTGTACATGTTTTAGACCACGGAGTACCTTGAACCCAATGGAGTGTGAACAGGGTCAACTTGTCATTTTATTTGCAGCAGATGAAATGTCATATGCCAAATTTGTCACTGAAGCCCGGGGCAGGGCAGTGGACCCCAAACCTCTCACCTAAAAGCATCTGTAAAAGTGTCTGATGCTTTGCTCACTACTTAACTAGGGGATAACTGTGGAAAAGTGAAAATCTGGTCCTTTTCTCCCCTAGAGCTCTAAATAGGTTGCAATAGGTTGTAGAATGGATTGAAAGAGAACCGAGCTCTCTGGGTACAGATGAAAGCTGCTCAGGTGGACTGAGCAGGGCTTGAAGCCAGGCACAGGAATCCCGAGTCTGTCTCATAACTCTGCACTTCCAAATGAGCCTGAAACTCTACTCAGAAAGGGTGTGGGAGGGGTACACATGGCGGAGACAGAGACGAGCTCAGCAAGGGACCCTGCTCAGTGAGGAAAACCTGAAGCAAATGAGAAGCCAAGCAACACAAAACAAACAACAACAAGCGGGGTAATTAGTAAGGCTCTCTGGGGTCCCCAGGATCACAGCTGAACAAGCTCATTAGGGCCTAAGTGGCTGTTCCCATCTGCTTGTGGCTGCGGGATGCACTCTGCTGGCTTGCTGGAATGAGGATGCCCAACATTGCTCTTTTCCCAGATACTAATTAAGCCCTTCTAACCAACACTGGGAGGTGGGTCAAACCCATGAACTGCTCCCAAGGAGTCAGCCAAAGCAGTAACCAGATACCCAGCTCACCACTGAATGTCACCACAGGGCTGTTGCGTATGTCTGGTACTGTTTCCCACATGTGAGACTGACTCTTTCTCCTCTCTCTCTCTCTCTCTCTCTCTCTCTCTCTCTCTCTCTCTCTTTCTCTCTCTCTCTCTCTCATACACACACACACACACACACACACACACACACACACCATGGTTTATGAAGATTGTCACCTTGATATGGTTCTGACCTCTACTGAACTCTGTGCTAGGCACCATCTCTTTCTTCATCCTTACAGTCTTTGTGAAAAGAGTTTTGCAACCCCATACTGCAGATGAGAAATCTGAGGCCCAGACTGCTCAACACTAATCAACATGGCCACATGACTGATAAGTCGCAAGATTCAAATCACATTTGTCATCATGCTTCCTCGCTTTTGCACTCGGACAATGACCCCACTCAAAAGACAAAGACTCACTTTGTAGCTCTGGCAATCGCTATGTAGACCAGGCTAGCCCCAGGGTCCCAGGAACCTGCTTGCCTCTGCCTCTTGCTTGTTGTTAAAGGCAAAGGTGCAGGCCTGATTCAGGATGGTTTTGTGTCTGTGGAGAGAGGTTGTGTAAGAGCCTGCTGTCTTGCTGTGACCCATGGAAGAGAGTGCACTGTGGAAGTGCCTTGATTGACCCAGTGGTCCAACGGCTGAGGCTTCTTCAACATGTTCCCATCAGCTCCTGTGCCCACTGGGTTCCCCGTCTCTCTTCTTTTTATGTTTGTTTACCTCCTGCCTGCTCCGGGAATCCAGAGTCTGTGGCAAGGACAATGGGAGACTTTCTCAGTAAGCCTGAAGAATCTGAAGGCTGAGGAGTTTAAGATCCTCTCAGCCCTGCACCCAGCACCCAGCACCCAGCACCCAGCACCCAATCAGGTATCTGGTTACTCTGCCATCTGCTCTTTGATCTATGGCAGAGGTTGCAAAATGGCAGCTGGTAGGCCAGACCCAGGCCCACAATGACCTACATAGTTAACATTATTTTCACTTACTTGGCTTTTTTTTTTTTTTTTTAATAATAAAGGCCTCACATTCTTCTGTTGCAACAAGGGCTAGGTCTAGGGATAGCTGCTGGCGTGTTTTACCATTTCCTAATCACGTCATGTGCTTGCTCCATGCGTGCATTTGATTTAGTGACCTCCGACCTGGTTTAGCAATAGACTTTACTCTAGGCATTTGCATTCAATTCCATTAGAACAGCAAACATTTAACCTGAAGTCAGAGAAATGATCGTGTTACACACCTTCTCAAGCGTACTTATATATTTTGCTAACCTGAAAAAAATCAGATTATTTTCCAACATACACTTGTGCTTATTTAAAGTTCCCAGGAGGAATCCATTTTCCACCCTCTGCTGATAATTTTGAAATTTTGATGTAGTATTTGATAAAACAGGAATTTTCGGTAGGAGGTCTGTTGGGGATTTCTGTGTTCTTTGTGTTGTCTGTCTTTCAGTTCACTCTGAGGGTTTGGATATGTGCACCCCAGAGGGGCCACATTCTAGAGAAGATGCAGGTTTCCAGAGCAACGGCAGCCTAGGGTTGACTATGGAAGCATAAGCCATGAGGATCCTTGCTTTGGCAATTCCGAACCTATGCAAAGAATGTGTCAAAGTTCAGTCACACTGATGGTGGCCAGCTTCCTAGACAGTTCCTAGGCCTGTCTCTAGAGGGAGGTGTCACTCCCTCTCAGCTGGGTGGGGATGGCCTGAGTAAGTCATGGACTATGATAGCGGTGTGGCCTCTGAGGTCCATCTTCTCATTTCCTCTGATGCTAACTCTGGGGTCAATCTCTATGTTCACTCAAACAGTCCCATAGAGAAGACTGTGTGCCCAACAGCCTCGCATGTGGGCCACCCTGGGAGTGGGTGCTATAGCTGTTGCCTGCCTAACCTTAGATTGCTGCAGCCCAAGGTGACAGCTATACTGAAACCATCAGCTGAGCGGCTCTGAAATTTCTACCCTCCAGATACCATATGAACCAGCCAGTGCTTATTGTTGTCTTAGGAAACTAAATTTTGGCCGGACAGTGGTGGCACATGTCTTTAAACTTCAGCACTTGGGAGGCAGAGGCAAGAGAGTCACTAAGTTGGAGGCCAGCATGGTCTACAGAGTGAGTTCTAGGACAGCCAGGGCTACACAGAGAAACCATGTCTTAAAAAACTAATGGGGGAAAAATGTTTTAAAGAAGGTGAACTTTGGGATTGGCCACCATGAACAAGCATTTATTCTTTATTAAGCAGCTAGCCCGCTCTACAGCCCAGGATGCTGTAGAAACAAAGCTAGTGTGTGGACCGGCCCTTGTGGACACGGCAGACGTTCAGCAAGCCAAGAGATTGGGAATGTCTTGTGAATGGAGTCGCCGCCACCTGGGCCTGAGAGGAGTGAGCACTAGGAAGGGCCGGAGTTCTCCCCTGGCATCTGTCCTGACTTTATGCCTTTGGTGCCTTAAGTTGTTTAAGAAAGGAAGCAGAAATTTTGCAAACATAAGGCAGGGACAGCTTCCTTTTCTTAGGGCAGACACCCCTCCTGTGTGGAAAATGGGAATGGTCATACGGGCCACAGAGCTCTTCCTACAAGGGCACTGGGGGAGAGTTTGGAGCTGCCTGGGACAGGACACTAGAGAGACTAGGAACTAAGGGTGCTTAGAGAGGACAAACCATGATCAGCATTGCTGTTTTTGTTTTGTTTTGTTTGCTTTTGCTGCATATAACCTTCTAAGGTAGGCTGGCCTTTTGGATACAAAAATGTTACATCTTTTTTCTTTAAGATTGGTTTTAGGCGAATGCATAGATTAGTAACTAGTAACTTTTAGAAAATCCGGGAGCTTTCAACCCCAAGACAGCTACGAATAAAGCCCAACACAAAATCGTAAATTTACTTAAAACATTAACAGATTGTGTGTGTGTGTGTGTGTGTGTGCGTGTGTGTGTGTGTGTGTGTGTGTGTGTATGTGTGTATCTCAATTGTGTAGTTCTTGAATATGATGTATGTAGATGATAATGTTGTGGCACAATAACAAGTAACCTATAACTCTCTCTCTCTCTCTCTCTCTCTCTCTCTCTCTCTCTCTCTCTCTCTCTGTGTGTGTGTGTGTGTGTGTGTGTGTGTGTGTGTGTGTGTGTGTGTGAAAACCTGTGTGTATGCATGCAAAGGCCAGAGACAGATGTTAAGTGTCTTCCTTCATCACTATCTTACTTCCTTGAGACATGGTCTCTCACTGATCCAGAAGCTTAGCATTTTGGCTAGCCTGTCTAATCAGAGCCCCCTGGGATCCATCTGTCTCTGTCTCCCAACACTGGGATTATGGGCAGACACAATCACACTTGACTTTGTACATGGGTGTGGGTGATTGGAACTCAGATCTTCATGCTCCCACCCCCTGAGCCGTTCCCCAAACCCACATCTGGACCTCTGGATAAACCCACTAATGTGAGGGTGCCAGTCACACGCATCTGCTCTGTGCAATTCCCCACAGGAAACTGTGCTCCTGAGGCTTGGTGGTGACATTGTATTGTTGCTGTCAGCTGTACAGAAGGGGCTGATGACAGACCGGGGAGGTAGTGTTGCCAGTGTGACACCTTGCCTGACACTTAGGAGAGGTTGGGTGTGTGGCTGGACACGCCACTGCACACTGTCAGCTAGCCATGCTGCTGATGTTTCCCTGCAGTGGTCCAGGGAGGGAGATTCATAGAATAGTTGGTTTGGGGAAGAAAGACAAACATGAGAAGGATACAGAGACTCTTCAGTCCCAGAAGAGCAACATTGAGCTTTGCAAACAACTCTCTTCCTTGTCTTCTCTGACTTCCTTCCAGGAACTTGGAGATGCCTCTATGTGCTACGATATCCCTAATTGTTTCTATAAGATAATATTCTGCAGAACTGAGGCGGGAAAAATGCCTCTTAGGGCTTGTGGAGTTCCCACAACATAGAAGCCGTAATTTTTCATTTGGCATTTTATTTTCCTTTCTAAATTTCTTTTATTCCTGGTAGCCAAGACCAAGTAGATTCAAGAGAGTAATTTGTAATCTACTCTTTGAACTATTATTACTGGCCAGTAACCTCCTTTTGGAACCGTGATGCTTTGCTTTGGCCATATTTAATTTGAGACAGGAGTCCCATGGAAAATATGATACTGCGAGTAAAAAATTTTCCGGGAATCATAGGAGTGAGGGAGTCCCTTTTGTTATTTTGATAAAAGTCTTTGCAGAATACACAAGTTCGAGCCTGGTCTGAGACAATAGGCTCAGGCTAGAATATTTACATTTGAGTTGGCACTAAGCTCAGAGCTTCCTCGATGGAGGCTTGCAGGGGCTGCCTTTTTTGTCTTGTTAGCGCCAGCCATCTAGGAAGTCGCCAGCCATCTAGGAAGTCATGAGTCACAAAAACATCTTTGGCTTACCCAGGTGTAGATGCTAATTGTTCCTGCTTGGTTACCTACATCTTTTAACATGTAAATGTCAGACCTTGTGCTCAAAAAGGGGGCTCCTTATTGGAGAAAAGACACATTTTTCAGCATGTAACCAAACCTGCTGTCTGCCTGTTGTTTTTTCCGCCGAATTCGTACCTCCTGACCAGGACATCCCCATTCCCTGCAACCAAACCTCCATGAAGGGCAGCGGTTTGCCGCATGTATGAATAGACCTCCATCAGCCCTTAGAAAGTATATAGAGTTCCTGAATTGAAGGGGATCAGGACTTAGGCTCTGTATCAGCCCTTTTGTGTTGCTATGACCAGAGTACTGGAGAACTATTGTCCGGGTTACTTGTCTCGTTGCCATGACAATGTAGCTGACAAAAGCAGCTTAAGGAGGGAGGGGCTTATTTAGGCTTGCGGTCCAAGGGAAGACAGTCCATTGTGGTGGGGAAAGTACGTCAGCAGGAGCAGAAGGTGTGTGGTCACAAGGCAATTACCGTTTCAAAGTGGAGATTGACCAATGTTCAGTACCCCAGCCCATGGAACTGTGCCACCCACAGATTTCCCCACCTCAATTGACTTGATCTAAGTCACACCTCACAGACATACCCAGATCCTGCCAAGCTAAGAATCAACATTAACTATCACAACTTAAAGGAGATGAATCGTTCATTTTGCTCATGGTTGCAGATAGGACATTCCATAAGGGCAGAGAGAGCTGGACATGTCCCATCATGGCAGCCCGGAGGCAGAGAGCAGTGGCAGGAGAAGGGCCAGGTATGATGGAGCCCCACAGAAACACCTCACGTGACCTAATTCCTCTGAAGGTCCCACCTCCCACTTTTCCAAAGCATTGACGAGGTCATGGCTGAGAACTGATTCTAACAGGCAGAGCAGCAGTGCATTTCTTCCACGTGTCTTACTTTTAATCGTTTAGTGTTTGAGGGTTTTATCTGCATGTTTGTCTGTCTGCCACATCATGTATGTTCTTGGTGCCTACAAATACCAAAAGAGGAGATCAGATCCCCTGGAACCAGCCAGTGTGAGCCACCGTGTGGGTCCCAGGAACTGAAGTCAATCCTTTGCAAGATCAGCAAGTACTCTTAACCACTGAGTCATCTCCAGCTCCATACTCTAGATTTCTAATTCAATCAACTCAACAGTCAATACTTAGCATTATAGGTTCAACATACAAACTTCTGCCCTGGTATCTTCAGAGGGTCTAGTAGTACAAACATGATCTTGGCAAGCCTAATGCTCTGACAATTCAATTTCTCAGTAATTCAGGCATGCTAGCCACACTCTAAGTGCTTAATAGCCACCTAAGTTTGTGGCCACTATATTAGGCAGGGTGGAATATAGAATATTTCCCCAGTCACCACAGTCATATTAGATGAAGCTGTGTCTAGAATCTGGGACATAGAACAGGTTTCCTATAAAATAAGAAAATTACCTTCTTGGGGCAAATAATGTAGGTTCGTCCCATTCATAAATTAGATACTAAAGTCAGCACACGGAGATAAACACAAGTCAGCTAGTAGATCCGGATACACAGAGGAGGAGCAGCTTCATCTTTTCGAAAGGGGTGTGTCAATCTAGAATCCCTTCACTCCAGTCTCTTCCCCTCAGATTGGGTGTTAAAACAATGGCCTTGTAAACACTAGGCAGGTTCTACACAGCTGGGCTACATGCCCGGCAGGAGCTGGCTCTCACAGTGTCTGGTGTTCTACTTTTAGGTGTGTGTGTGTGTGTGTGTGTATGTATGTGTATACACTTCTAGCTTTGGAATAGTTTGTTTCTTTGGTCAAGCACGAGGTGAAAGACTTCCTTTGCAGTTAGGGCAACGTGTAAGACACACAAATGCTGTCTTTCAATTTCCGTATAGCACTGCAGGAAGCCAGAGGGATGCTCTATCAGAGGGCCAGGAAACAACTCCCCCAGTGCAGTCTGAATCCCACCCCTTTTCTTAGGCTCTTGGCTCCTGTACAGGAGTAACAGGAGAGTTGCCCACAGGACTTCAGAAGTTCTTCATCTACACAACGAGCTTTGTTTTTCACTTTTGTTTTGATGATAAATAGGTGGAGAGAAGTCTGAGCTTGTTAGTTCCACAGTGTGATTTCCCATAGACAGTCTTTGCTCAAGGCTTAGTGAAGGAGGGGTTACCTTTCTGCCAAACTTAAATGTTTTATAATTAAGCAGTACAAAGGAAGACCAAATAGGAAAAAAAAAATCTGGGCATGGTGGGGCAAATCTGTAATCCTGGTCCTGGAGAGCCTAAGGCAGGGAAGGATCAAAAACTGTGGTCAGCCTGGGCTACCAAGGGAAACTATCCCTCCTCCAACAGGAAAAAAAAAGACAAAAGAACACAGTTCCTCCCTGAAATCTTTCTTGGGGAAGCCAAAACGTCAACACCCATTGACCCCAGTGGGTCGTTAGTAAGTGGGAAGTTAGTATATTTTGGTCACTGCAGAGGTGGCACTAGAGTCATTCAGACCCCAAAGCCCTCTTGCATCTCCCCACCCAGCGGAAAGTTCTGTCCTATCCACTCCTCCTCCGCCCACCCCCCACCCCCCCAGAGCATGCATGGGTCTGCCCAGTCCGGTTCTAAGTGTGTGCGGTCATAAATCTTTCCTTAATATTATACCACACAGTTCCAGTCAAGGCACAAATTCCCTGAGGGCAGATGGTGCTTGTCTTTTATCTCTTGTTACAACCCATACTGTCTAAGATGAAGCCTTCCCTGAAAGGGCTCCTTTCACATCTACCTTCCTTTTTGCATCAGAAGTGATGTCCTTACATGCAGGAAGAATCACGGGCGTGCACTGAATATTCACACACACTCTAAAAGCACGACCAATAAAAAAGGCCAGTATCTGCTTTCAGTTGGAAGACAGATTTAAATGTATGTACCTTACTTTGAAGGATTCTAAGGGGACTCTCACGACATCATCTTGAAGAGTAAGACAGTTCGAAGTGTCCTAATCAAGCCTTGGAGGGAACTGCAGTAACTGACTTCCAACCCTTTCGGTTCACCAGCTTAGGCCAGTGATAAACAAATAGCTGATTAGAATCCTAACGGCTCACACTACTCCACAGCGATACTACAATCTTATTTCCAGTAGGACCTCATTGTTTTGAAAGTGCCCCTCTTCCTGCTTAAGTATTTTATCACTACATTAAATGCTATTTAATCCTATGCTAAAGATTACTTTAATTGCATTAGGATAAATCCCTGTTTTCTGATATTATAGTACTTGTAATAATTTACATTAAAAATATCCCTAAGTAGGGGCTAGGGAAATGGCTCAGTGGGTAAAGTCTTCGCTGTGAAAGTTAGCCTTCTCACAAGTACATGCATCCTCATGTGCCTAAGTCCATGTAGACATGCACATATACATGTACACAAAGCACACACACATACACGTGCACAGAAAAATCCCGAAGTATATGTTTAAACACCATGCTGAGTATTTCTCGACATATTAGCTTAGATTAGATTTTGGGTGGTTTGTGTTTTGTTGTTTTTTTATCTCCTTAAGGATAGCCCAGGATAGCCCCAGGTTTGTACTCTTGTTACTGTGACCCCAAGTGTGACCCCTATGTGCCACTAGATCAGCCCTTCACTAAATTTTAAAGAAGACTCCAATATAGTTGTGTGAAAAACATTCTGATGAATTGAAAGTCATAAAGATCACCGTGTTTTACATTGTTTCTTTATAAAGATATGGAGGGCTCATTTAGACATAGGTGTCGTGATTATTTTAAACATTGGCTCTGTCAGCTGTCACAAACATTTTATTCCAGCCTGTGGACACCGCTGGCTCTCCAAGCGTGTGGTCTCCAGTGCCCCTTCCCACAGGAGGTATGAGAAGGCTGTTGATTTATTCGCCTGAAAACACTTCTCATCCAGGGGATACTGACATGGGTCCTGACCGCAGACCGACCGACCCACCGGCTCCTCCTCAGGTCAGGATGGTGGTTTAGGTAAACTTTGATCTTTTGCTTCTGTTGTTTGAAAATTAAGAGCATTTGGGTGCTGCGGCCTGGGTAGCCGGGAGGAGAGGGAGGGGCTGAGGGAGAGGCAGCAACAGACCAGGAGGTGCGGGGTTATTAGCAAATGTTCCCAATTGTAGTTCCTGAAAGCTTGGAAGGCCTCAAAGGCCCCAAGCCCCACATCATGCCCAGGGCCTGTGGCTGGCTCCCTACCTTCCCAGCCTATTAGTTAGAGACTGTCTGTGCAACCCTATCAAACAATGGCGCCTCCTTCCCAGGCTCCCTCACTCAGTCACTGTCTCCTGCTGGGCAGTGGAAGGGTGTATCAAAGTAACAGAACAAGTCAGTGGCTATTTCTTCTCTTGCTCCCTAGACTGGGGTTGTTTCAGCACCCTAGACACACCCATTTTAATTAATTACGAAGTGTGTTTTGCAAGGCACTTTTCTGCTTTATACAGGATACTTTTTTTTTTTAAAGGGTAAATCGTTGTGAAACTGCACGGTGATTAAGACGCAGCAGCTGGAGGCAGGTGAGTGTGTGCTCAGGTACATTTTCTTAGGAAGATTTTGAATTGATTCCAAGGTCCCATGAAAAGTCGCTTGGGCCTCTGGCCTTGCCTTCAGCTTCTTCTCAGGTTGTAAGGCGCCATGCGTTGGTCGTACTGCACATCTAGGCCTCGCAGTAGATAACTGAAGCTCGAAGAAGGAAGATGAGCCTCTCTCAGGACCTCAGTCTTTTAAGACCAAATTAAGACCATTTGGGTGCTGTGGCCTGGGTAACAGGGAGGAGAGGGTGTGGATGCCATCGTGAATCCCTTACCCAATCCAAACAAGGGCTTTTATAGGAAGGACCGCTTTTACGGGAAAGACATATTTCCTTTTACTAGTATATTTTTGATGAAGAGGCAGGAGTCAGGAACCCCGTGCTGTCAGCAGCAGAGTGGACAATAGGCAGCCTATTGAAAAGGGGGTTCATAACAGTCTCCCCATGTCAGACCTCCAGGCCGATGGTCAGATTCAGTGACTGAGACCTTTTGAAGGGCTGCTTCACCTGGGATCTAAGACCACCTACATGTAAGATGTTTCTCTTGAAAATACAAACTCCTGGGCACTATTAGATACAGATACAATTTCCTGGAGCTAAGGATAGACATCCTGGATGCCTATACACATTGAAATTTAAAACCACCTGGGTCTTTCATACTCACGGAGGATCTAAGTGACTAGACCAGCAATGGGCACAGCTCAGCAAGCACCTGTTGAGTGGATGACAGCCCTAGGTGGCTGGAGCCTTTAGAGTCTCTAATTACTCAGCTGTTAGACCTTCTAATTCAGCTTGCCTCACAAAACTGCCAAAATCTCCTATCCCCCAAGGACCTAACTCGCTCACCTTAGAAAGCTTCTCTCTGGACTGCAGAAGTCAAGTCAGAGCAAGTAGCAAACCTCACAGTCCTGTCTTTTTAAAAAGTAAAGTGTACTGACAATTGGTTCCTTAAAAAAAAAAAAAAAAAAAAAAACCAAACCAAATTGTGTTAGGCGTGTATGTTTTTGTTTTAATCCCAGGTGTGGGAGATGGGGCTGTTTCAGTTTGTCCGAGGCCGTTAACTGTGATTGTGTCGTGCTCTAGGAGGGGTGTGAATTCTGCCAGTGGCAGACGGTCCAATTCTGGGGACTCTGGAGAGAGAATAAATGCGGGCTCCTGAGACCGGCAGGAGGCACCCCGAAGGAGGCGGCTGTCCCCCCTGCAGCTGCTTTATTGCTGGTTTGCTGGACTGATGATCTTCTGAGGACAAAGATTGGATTGCCCCCATGACACTGGCTATCCTTGTCAGCAGAAGTCTGAAGAGGTCTGCATCCTCCTTTTTTTTCTACCTCTCCTCTCTGGTGTTAGGGGGCTGGAAGGGTTTAGGGTGGATTCAAGGCTGAAGGGTGAGATACATAAGAATACAATAAAATAATAAAACAGAGATGCCAACGAGGAAGGAAGGAATTCCTGAAATTAGTTAGGAGTCAGACCCCAGATTCAGTGTGTGCGTCTGGCACTGTGTTGGTCACTGAAGCTGGGATCACTTCTGTAAGCTATCCAGTTTTACTCGGAAGGCTGAACAACCATGGGATGGAATTTCTTCCCTAATCATTCAAACCTCAGGAAAGAACACTAAAAGCCTTGCCGTTGTGTAAGTTCTGTACAAAACTATTTAAAGATACGTTAAGGACCCACTGTCCTTCCACTTGGTATGCTGAGGCCAAAGAACTTGAAGTTAGCCTAAGATGTGGAGGCAGGACTGCAAGTTTGAGGATAGCTTGAACAACTACATAGGGACATCTGGACAGCGGCGGGGGGAGGAGGAAAGAGAAGGTAGGGAGATCGACTACATCCTAAAGGAGAGTGGATAAAGAAAAGTATGCCATTGTATAGTATACCCCACTGCGTAGTATACCTCACTGTGTAGTATACCCCACTGTGTAGTATACCCCACTGTATAGTATACCCCACTGTGTAGTATACCCCACTGTATAGTATACCCCACTGTGTAGTATACCTCACTGTGTAGTATACCCCACTGTGTAGTATACCCCACTGTATAGTATACCCCACTGTGTAGTATGCCCCACTGTATAGTATACCCCACTGTGTAGTATACCCCACTGTATAGTATACCCCACTGTGTAGTATACCCCACTGTATAGTATACCCCACTGTGTAGTATACCCCACTGTATAGTATACCCCACTGAGTAGTATACCCCACTGTATAGTACACCCTTAGAGTGGAATACTGCCCAGCAAGGTAAGGGGAATGGTTGAAGCAATATGAATGTAGTGAAACACTTGCAAATGCAAAGCAGCCAACTCTAAGACATTATGGGGTGAATGTTGTGTGACGGTCATTTACAAGCTACAGCAGGGGAGACAGATCAGTGGCTGTCTGACCTAAGTTAGAAATTGGAGACATTTATATATAAGGGACTTTGGAAGGATGGAAAAATAATTCTGTATCCTGATTTACAGATCAGTTACACACTAATAATTTAGTGCATAGTAAGGTCAGTGCATGAAGAATATCATAGTTTATATTTTATTAAAACAGAACTTAGGCATCCACAACATAAGCTCATTGGGTCTCTGGAGCCTCTGAGACCTTTTTCTTGCCTTTATCAATATGGGAAACACATGTAGAGGTGGTCTTATAGCATGTGAGATAAAGAGACCACTATTAAGCACATGGTCTGTGATAAATACATTTTATCTAGAGCCAAATGTAGCATGTAATAACCCAGAAGCTATCTTGTAGAAAATTCCTTTATTATAGTGCAAATAACTTTCAGCAGTGACATAATGTAACAACACATTTAACAACAGTTTACACCACGCAGTAAATAAGAAAGTGTTTCTTTGAAAATAGGTCATCATAGGAACATTATCTTTACATTAATGCCGGAAAATGCCAAAGCTGTTTTCTCAAGGCAATAGGGCTTGATCCTTTTTTGGATATTTTTCTCTTAATGCACATGGATTCACCATTTAATGCATTACCAACTCTAAGAGTGATCTCTTAGGGAGTTTAGAGAAGTTGGCAAGATTTGAAACTGGGCTTCAAATTTTAAAAAAATAATAATTCTAAGACAATTCTGGGATAGCCCAGGAAGTAGACGTCACTCTGTTAACTTGATAGACACATTTACTCTACTTTTGCTGCAGATTGTCTGAAGCCTGCTTATTTCCCCAGAGCCTGATTGTTATTCCTTGGTTTTGGTTATTGCAAAACTAGGGCCCTGGGTGGATATAACTCCTTGTGTATGCAAATACTTTCCCCATGAAGCTTTAAATTGCACTTTCCATCCTGAATTTCCCACATTAGACCTCTCAGGCTGAGGAGAGTGTGAACCTGTTCATAGTTTCTAGCTAGCCATTTGGGCTGTGGCCCCTGTTTATTAACTAGTCCAAAATCAACCAATGCACCACTTGGATGGCTCCCAGGAGGCTGATCTGGGAGTTTAATACTGCTTTTCCACCCCAAGCAGCCTAAGGGATTGGCTGCTTATGGGTTAGCTGACAGATGGAGAGAAAAGTCACTTCCTTTCTTACACTCCCCGTTCCCCAAGTTTCTGCTGAAGGACACATGCGTGGCCTCTCAGAAGGTCCCTCCTGGGGGGGGGGGGGGCTGCTTGCTGCATGAATCAAATCCCAATCTTACAAATGTTTTTCAGGGTGTGTTCTAAGTCTCTTGACAGACACTCCTCTAAAGTGGCTTTTCAACCCATGAGAAATTGCTCACAGGCTTAAAAAAATACCTGGAGCTACAAAACATCTCTCACGGCGGAATGCGGCTGAGAAGGCAGCTAGGACAGAGAGTTCTTTAAGATGCAGCTGTCTTGGTGGTCAAGTCTTTGTATATAACACCATGGAACTGTGCTAAACAGTTTCAAAGTTGAGAAGAATCCAAATATATCATCTATAAAAATTCCTTATTTTAGTTTGCTTTGTTTATCTGAGACTTTGGTTCCGAAACACTGTCTACATTCTTGACACATGAAGATGACATGGCCACTTCAGTGCCTCTGCATGTTGTGTAAAAAACCTTAAAAGTGAAGGACAAGGAGATGCTCTAATAAGACACATACACTGTACAAACGAAACCTAAATTATATATAAATACACCCACCCAGCATCCCTTTCTTGTACCTGCCCAAAGCAATGCCAAAGGCCCTTCTCCCTAGGACCAATGCAGTGTACGAAATGCCAAGCACCTCAGCCTTGCAGATACATTAATAATCTGCAGCCTATTGGCAGTTCTGCAAGAGAGGGGAAGCAGTTTCCCTGGAAGCACGATCACTGTTGGCTGGAATAAAAAACCTGAAATCCTGGGACTTAATCTTTCAGATGACCTAACTGGATCTCACCTTACCCACCAGGGAGGCAGCTCTGTCTACTCAGAAGCTCCAAAGGCATTGCTTAGGGATACTGGGGAGGGAGGGTCTCAGAAGAAAAAGTATACGATGAGCTAACAGCCTAGGTTGATATAAATTATTTCTCAGTAAGTAATTTGGGGCAACTTGCTTCTGCTTTACACTGCATTCTGGAATCATTTTCATAGCATACTATTAAAAACTGATATATAGTTATTTTAAAAGCTGTCTATGCAATCATCTCCTATATGCTTTCCATTAATTTACAACTTAATGAGCTATTATGTAAATCTAAGGAGTAGTTAGCCTTAAGGAAGCCAATACTGTGCTAATTCACAGGAAGGAGAAAAAGCAATGCAAACAAAAGTTCACATCTTCGACAAGAACTTTAAAGTTTTATCGAAGTGTTGCAAAATTTCCCCAAAAGCATTTATAGCAATTTGTTAAGAAGCCAAAGTTGAGGGGAAGGAGAATATGCTCAAATTTGTTAAGGTAAAATTTCACTAATTTTATGCTTGTAATACATAAATTCCCCCCTCAGACCTAAGCTCATAATTTGTAGACATTGCTCATTCTCTGATACATTAATACATATACTAAATATAAATAAATTAATTGAGAACGCTTAAAAATCCAAGTTAACATGATGCTGTGCCAAAAGACAAAACAAAACCAAAAAAGAAAACAACCCCCAAGAAAACATAAGAACCAACCTTGCACAATCTACATTCTATGTAAATACCCTGACTAAAATGTCGGTTGTGCTACACAATTCCACGTCAGTGCAGAAATGCATGGATTTGATGTACCGTTGTTGTTTTTAAGGTCTCGGAGCACTTTTGTTTCTAAATATCACCTTGCTGTGAAATGATAAGTAAATCGCTACCAAATCACTAATCATCATAAATCCATTTTAGTTTAGTCTGAATAACATCCAGCATAAATGTATTTGTTCTGGGCATAATGGCTCGGTGTCTTTCTTACGAGCTTTCTTCTTCTGGGCAAACCACAGATGAAGTTGTCATTCTGGACTTAAACTGCACAGAAAGAGACAGTGAAGTTTGTCTTTGTTTTTGTTTTCTTTTTAAGTCTCCAGATCTGGCGAGGACACTTCTTTCAAACACGTAGCTGTGGCACCTGATCGATCATATTTGCAATAGAAGTGCTTTAATCATCAGCCAAGTTTGGTGATCTGGAGGTCCCCATTGATCTTTATGGTGTCAATTGCAGATAATGTTTGGATACGATGGTAAAAATCAAAAAGTTGGTGTCCATCCACAAACACTCTGAAACGTGGGTGCTCGCAAAGAATCTCCACCTAGAAGAAACAAAATAATAACAATGCATAATTCTGGATGAAGCCAGCTGAGGAGGGAAACACCAACAGCACAACCACACTTCATGGTGGGAAGAAAGGCAATGCCCACAGTGAATCTCAAACATCACAGACTGCTGAGCGCTGCCAGGGTACAGACTGCTGGGGTCCACTCCCCTAGCTCTCAATTCTGGAAGTCCAGAGCATGGCCTAAAAATCTGCACCCTCCCCAGTGCTAAGGCGGGAGCAGGGAACCCACTTTGAGAATCACTGCTCCATACCAGTGAAAGATTTGGAACAGACAGTTCCTCCATCCTCCAGGTGGAGGTGTGAAGGAGCCAATCTGTTTACATGTCACCTGGTGCCAAACAATCCAGCCTACCTACAGGGGGCCTCTCCTGATGCATGACTGGTAGCCATTAGTAGCATCTAATAATAGTCTAGACAATCCTGGTAAACACTAAGGGAGATTACACAGTAATTACCATTGGACCAAGAATGTGTAATTAACAAGGCTTTGTTAAAGCAAACAAACACTGACTCCACATGATAAACCTTTCCCCTCTCCTTTTCCATAATTCACCATAGAGGCTTGTTTTAAATTTGTTTGTTGAGACAGGGCTTGTTGCGCTCTGGCTGTTCTGGAACTCACTCTGTAGACCAGGCTGGCCTCAAATTCAGAGATCTGCCTGCCTCTGCCTCTCAAGTGCTGGGACCAAAGGCACGAGCCACCACCTCCTGGCCACCATAGAGTTTAAGAATTGGCTGTGCTATGACGCTTTTAAAAGAACATTGGCAGTTATCATGCAGAGACGCCATATGTGATATTAGTGACGTTTAATTCATATTACTGCTTACATTATACCACCCAGAAGCTCTATTTAAATTATGCCACCCAGAAGCTCTATTTCACTCCATTTTGTAAACTTTTTTTTTTTTTTTTTGAGACAAGGTTTCTGTATGTAGCCCTGGCTGGCCTCAAATTTACTCTATAGACCAGGCTGGCCTTGAACTTACAGAGATCCACCTGCCCCTGTCGCCTGAGTGCTGGATTAAAGGTGTGAACCACCACCCGGCTTATTTCACTCCAGTTTTTGTTTCTGGGGAGCGATGTAATCCTTCTAGTTAGACGCTCACAATCATGAGTTAGGCGTGAGGATTTACCATCTAAGGTAGCTCTGCTGAGGAAATACTTGACTGGCAAGTAAGAGGGCCCAAGTATAATTCTCTAAACTCCCACAAAACTGCCAGGTCCTGAATGCACCTGCAACACCAGCAGTAGAGCAGTGGAGATTGGGCTCACCGGGCAGCCCAGGTTAGCCTAATCAGTGAGATCCAGGCCAGTGGGAGGCGCTGTTTCAAAGGAGGTCGAGGGTGGTGTTCCTAAGGATGACACCTGAATCGCCTTCCAGTCTGCAAGTGTTCAAGTGTGTGTGTGTGTGTGTGTGTGCGTGCGTGCGTGCGTGCGTGCCTGCGTGCGTGCGTGTGTGGGCGCGCACCCATGGCTTACCATTTAAGAACCTTGGCATAGCGAGTGGAGCCTGCAGGGGCTTACCATTCTAAAGGAGGAGCTAAGGTAAGGGGTGACTTCCTAGATTATGGTTATAAAAGGGGAGCAGTCTCATTTCTTTTACTGATGTAAAGAAGTTATGGATTTTTGTTTTGTTCTAGACGCTAAGGAAAGAGGAAGAGTCCCAGGCCTTGAGAAGGCCCACATGAAGTGCAGTTCCTGGGAGCGGCTTTGTTTGCTCTGGCCTGTATGGAGCTCCTGGCCACAGGACCGTTATTGTGATGTTTGGTTAAGACTCATGCAGACAACAGCCCCATTACCGGGCCTGACCTGTACCCAAGTCTTTTTTTTTTTTTATATTACTGATTTGCACCTCTTATTTGTCCTACAGAGGAAGGTAGTGCTACTGCTACCTCATGAGGTGGTAGGTTGGGTTGTTCTCGGCCTATTAGAGACTGGGAGAAAACTGACACTACCCAAGCCCAAGGGAGGAAATTTGTCAGCCACACAGCTTATGACCATGAAACAGACAAGCCTAATTAACCCACATGGGAAAATAAATATACACATGTGGACTCATTAGCAAAGGGAACAAGAGAAAATGAAATGATAACCACTAAATTGTTTTAAACCCATAACTAACAAGGTTTTGAGCTACTTACGGCCAAGAAACATGAAAATTCTGCATACTTATTAATATTTAATAATCAATCAGATACTTGGGGTAGGTTATTTATGTGCCTAACACTATATTGGGAAATTATACATAAAATTATTACTAGAGTAATACTCCCAGCTTGACCGGATGGCAAAGGCCTGTAATCTAAGCTACTCTTTAAACTGAGCCAGAGGATTACAAGTTCAAGGCCAGCCCGGGCATTTAGTGAGATCCTGTTTCAAAACAGAAATCAAACCGAGGACTGGGAGCGTAGCTAAGCTGTAGAAACCTTACCTAATGTGCACAAGGCCTTGGGTTCAATCCCCAGAACCACCTCAAGAGTTAACAAGTAAATAATATCTCTGCGCTGGCTAAGTAGAATTAAGGTTAAGTACTTAGCAATTAGGTATGCATATATGCATTCATTAACTAAACATATGGGCTGAAGAGGACAAGAGTTACTCTGGCAAACATTAAAATCTATCAGCAAACAGATTTCTTTTGTTCTTTTTTTATTCTCTTCTCATGGCCGGGAGACAATTTCCCAGCAATAAGTTCCTTAGACAAGAAGAAATTCTTAAAGAGCTCTTGGCAGCAAGCGGTGGATACAGAGTAGCAGGGGCCCTGCCAGCGCCACGTCATGCACTCGAGGTACCTACCCTGAACGGCTGGTCTGGGATGAATGGAAAGTAGGGAATTGCCGACTGCTCTTCGCCTCTCTCTCCGGATATACAGGAGTTTCTGAGGAGCTGCCGGTCTGTGAACACAGCTTTGAGTTCAATTGCCACATCGGCGGGAGGATCTTCAGAGTCACCACAGGTCAAGCTGATGGCAAAGCTAAAAAGAAAACAGTGTCACTTAGCTGGGAGTTAGATGTAACAGTTTAACTTGACCCAGTTCCTTCTCCAGTGGGTTCACTCACTCTTAATGGGCTGCTACTGTTTACACAGAGTTTAAACACAGAGAAGAAGGATTACACTCAAACCAATAGATTCTGTTACCTAAAGCAGGCTCTGGTGAAAACTCCAGAGGAACTGAAAATAACTGCAACTCAAGACTTCTAACGCCCCAGGTCACCCTTGCCTTAACCCATCCCAGAGTTCTCAAAAAACAGCCACAGAAATTGTCAAGGGAAACAGCTTGTAAGTTTGGTTCTTACTTATTCTAACAGGTTTGGTTACAACTACAGTGTTTCAAAACCATAAAAAAGAAGTCTTTTGGCCTTCTCAAGGGTCAAAGATTAACTGTAGGCCTATTTTTATCATCGCTGATATAAATAGCTATCCGGAGAGATGATGGCTAGAATTCATACACATTCTTTTCATGGGAACGTGGTACTTTCTTGGCACTCCGAGTTGCTAGCGACACAGTCTGCAAGTAGAGGAAGAGGAGGAGGAGGCAGCCGCGGCTCAGCCACCGCGGGGCTCTGCCCTTACCTTTCGGGGTTGAGGTCTACGATACCCATCACTAATACCTTCTTGCCTGGTCTCATGCCACCTTTAATGTGCCCACAAAATGGAACTATCTGCAAAGGAGGAGGGGAGAGACAGGAAGTTTACAGGCTGTTAGAGAGGAACCAAGCCCTCAGCCCTGAGAACCTGACCCATCAGAAAGCAAGGAAAATGCACCAGAGGGGAAAAGGATAAAGGCAGAGACGTGGGGCACATTGATTTACCAGTCGTGGGAAGTACACGTCGGCTTGAACTGGAGAACCGAGGGAGTTGTTTAAGTGCCCATCATCAAGTTTCTAAAAATAGAAGCACGGAGATTGGCTTTCCACAGACCCTTGTTTATTAGGGAGTGAATGGAAGGATGAGGAATCAACACAGATCTGTCGGGATCCAGCAGCCCTCCACAGACACACAGGCAGTGTCTACATGTGATGCCTCTTTATAGCCCATTAAATAACCGCGAAACAAAACCCGGTCTTCCCACCCGGGCTAAGCCTCTGATGATCCCCAGGCTCTTGAGACCAGATCAAATTCAAGGTCGCGGCCCACCGGGGAAGCAGAGCCCGTGTAGGTGGGCGGCAGGCCCCTCTCCAAGCACAACGCTCTCGGAGTCTCTGCCCAGGGGCCTGTCCTCGGGGACGTGGCTGGAGTGCAGCGACCGCGCTCCGCTTCTCTCCGGAGCCCCCGGCGCGGGACCGTTTCCAAAGGGGGAAATCCCGGGCGCCGGGGCCGCGGCCCCACGGTAACCCACGTGCACGCACACGCGCCCGCGCGCACCTGGCCGGCGCCCTCCTGCCCGGCGCCTGGGGCCCCCGAGCTCCCACCCCGCGGCGGCTGACAGGTACGGCGCTCGCGCGGCGCCGCCGGTCCCTAGCTCTCGCTCCGGCCCTCCGAGCTACCCGCCTCGCGGGCGGCCGCTGCACTCACCACCACGGCGTCGCTGTCGGCCACCGACCCCGCCATGTTCCTGCACCGAGCGCCGGGGACGCGGCGGCGGGCGCGGGTCCGAGCGGGGCGCGCGCACACACGGTCGCGCGCGCACGCTCCAGGCTGGCGCGGCCGCAGGCCCGGGAGGGGGAGGGGAGGCGGGCGGCGGGGAGGTCGCGGCGGCGAGGGGATGAGGATGGCGAGGACCGCAGTGCGTCGGCCTGGGGTGGCATTTAAAGGCGGCAGGGCTCGGCTCGGGAACCGAGAACCGGGTACAGGGCGGGGACGCGGCCAGGGCGCCGCGGCTTGCTCAGCGTGCCCTGCCCTACGGCCATTGGACCTCGGCTGGGGGCCGGGGAGGGCGGTGGCCTGTCGGCGGGAAGGTGGGTGGGGCTGGGGAAGGGGGGGGGGATGAAGGGAGGGCCCAGGTGGGCCAGGTGACAGGTGCTGGGGACACTCCTGGCCGGTGGCCTACTCACCTCCTTCCGCATCCTGGGGGACTGTTGGGGTGGATCGGGAGTGAGGTCGAGAGAAGGTGGAGGACTCCAAAGAGGAAAGAAAACCCGGTATGGCTTCTTTCAGAGAATTCCAACCTAGTGGGGGGAAAGATAGTTTCACTGTCTGGAGGAGGAGGAGGAGGAGAATGGAGGGTCCAAGGCATGTAGAAGAACACATTCGACCCTAAATAAAGAAGCGGCCGGTACTCTAGAGCGCCGACCAACCCTCTGTCCCCGGGGAAGAGCAGGCATGCATTGGGGTCCCCAGAAGCATTCTTCAGCAGGTGCCTGGCCAAGCCGCAAGTTGAACTGGACACAGTCTCTGTCCTTAGCTATTTTACTTCACTTGCTTAGTTTGGGGTTATGGAGTCGCCCGCATATTCTTTGTGTAATACTTCCCAGGGAATACACCCCTCTTTCACGCTAGAGCTCAGACTCCTTTAATGGTATCCTGACACTAGCATAATTATGTAACTTCTCAGATAAGGCTGTATCAACACACCCTCTATTAGGTGACATACTCGGCTTGCTCAGTGCACTGTGTGAATCACCACACTAATAAGCGAGGAGCTCAAGTGAGCTGCTACAGTCCCAGAGGGCCCTTTGTGGGACCTGGCATCTCTGCAGCGTTTGGTCCCTTTATGGACCAGAGCTAATCATGGTAATCTCCGAGGAACAGGGAGAATTACCTGAGCATGCCTGTAACCCACAGTCGGAGCCTTTGTGGAAGTGGTTCTCAGAATTAGAGGCTGAAGAGGTGTAATTGTGGCTTCCAGTTTGCTCTTGTTTACTGGTCTGAGCTTGAAAATCACACCTATTAATTATTCTAAGATATTAGGCAATTATAAGAAACTTGATATTTTCAAGTTATACTTTGATTATCTGAATTTCTAAGAGTCAGCATAGGGAAAATCATTGAATTATTTGCTATTAGCTAAGCGTGGTACAATAAATATATCATGGTGATTATAAAGGGCTGGTGTCTTGGGTCCAAATTCAGTTTCTTATTACTGATATTAGTGTGCCTTAATTTCTTCATCAGACACAATGATAATTACTATGGTGATCCTATCTTGAATTACTGTGCAGATTAGTAAATTGGTTCACACCTTTCCAAAAAGAACACTCAGCATATTCTAAGCAGCAGTCTTGAGTGCCTGCTGTTGACCAGGAGAGTTGAGATTACATTGTAGCGAGGAGAGGCAGACATAAGCAAAAATGCAAGTGTGTGGGCAGTAAGACTTAGAAAAATAAGGCAGGGAGGAAGAGCGTGCAGGCTGATGCTATTAAAGCGGGGTGGTCTGGGAAAGTGACATTGAGAATTCTGAAAGAAGGAGGGAGGGTCCACCCTCCAGAAGAAGAGGTTGCTGGCTCAGAAACTGTAAAGATAAAGTTCGCAAGATGAGACCTGTGGATTAATGCTGGACATGTGGAGCAGAAGTGCAGGCTGAGGCCTTGAAGACACCTTTTACTTGAAGGGAATGGGAAGGCCCGGGAAGTTTCTGAGCAAGGGAGATAGGGTTTGGTTTTGGAGGCTTGCGGGGGGGGGGGGGGGGGGAAGGGGGGGGGAAGGCAAGCCCAGGGCAAGTCACATGATATGACAAGGGCCAGGGCAGCAGGGCAGGAGGGCAGGAGGAGGGGAGGAGGGGGGCAGGAGGGCAGGAGGAGGGGGGCAGGAGGGCAGGGGGGCAGGGGGGCAGGAGGAGGGGGCAGGGGAGCAGGGGGGCAGAGGGGCAGGAGGAGGGGGGCAGGAGGGCAGGAGGAGGGGGGCTCCTGTCTGGTCCAGGTGAGAGGAAGGGCAGTGTAGAATCAGGGCAGGGACCCTTGGGGAGACCTGGCAGTTCCCATCACCAAGCTTTGGCAGTGTCACCAAGTTTCTCTTACATTTCAGAATCTCTAGTTGTGAAAAGCCGAGTGAGTCGTACCAGCCACTGGTGGGCCAGCGAGGTGCTGCTCAATGAAGGAGCGAACACACGAAGGTCGACTTGTGATCCGTGGCTTTTAGGAGGTGAAGGATATCCCTTAGATTTGTTGTGAGTGGCGTTTTAAAGATTTGGGTTGCTGAAGGTGGGTTTCTTATATCCTAGGAGTATAAAGAGTTAGCAAGGTCTGGACCTGCCTGAGATGTGTTAACATGGTAAATTGACTTTTGTTTAAAAAATCTTGCTTCCTTTTCAGTCAGTCCAAACAGTTAATTTTATATAGGGTAATCAGAGAGAAAGTCTAAAAGATTGTAACTAAAGTGAAGCACGGTTGAACTGTTCCTACACAGAAACCTACTGGTGAGTTAATGAACTAAGACTTCCAAATTTTCCTCGGAGCTGAAGAGTGAAAAACAGGCAGACATTTGACTGTGCTTTGGATACAGGCATTTATGTCCAAAAAAATTTAACCATGACTATGACATATAACATTTCTGCCAGGAACATCTTTTTTATGAGTTCTAAGGAACTAAAAGTCTAACGCAGCCAGACGGGACTAGTCTTGAAAAATATAAGCAAGGCTTTGAAGACAGACTTCTCAGATTCTGCATACCTGCGATCTGTGCACACAGATCTCCGACAGCATGAGGAGAATGATTGCCTGCTGCCGCTCAGTCACCACCCTGCCCGATTGCTGTAAGAACAGGGACTCAACGACAAAGATTTGCAAAATATTCCACTGTTGAGGTGTGATCTGTTGCTATGTATTGTAATGCTAAATTCTGTATCTCAAGGACTAATTGTCTCAAGACAAGTGAATTCTTACATGTACCAGCTTTCGTTGTGCAAACCTTGCTTAAAACTATTGGTTCAATAAAGATGCCAACAGCTGGTAGGTGGGCAGAAGAAAGATCGGTGTGTTCTGGGCTTGGGGTCTAAGGCAGAGACCGTGAGGGGAAGGGAGAGGGAAGAAGGCTTCCCTTCTCCTACCCTGTCTCCGTGAGGTAGGTGGGTCATGAGCACAAGCCACGAGGGCCAGCCTGTGGAGTAAGAGTGACCCGAGAGGAACGGTTGTTGAGGGATATATATATATATCCCTCAATATCTATATCTATATCTATATCTAGATCTAGATCTAGATCTAGATCTAGATATAGATCTAGATCTAGATCTAGATCTAGATATAGATATAGATATAGATATAGATATAGATATAGATATATAGATATATATATATGAACCGACAAGTTCCTGTGCTTGTGCCTCTAACTCTCTGCCCTGGAGGCCTGGCTGGCCATGCACTGGCAGGCAATGGCCAACCTGTTTCTATCTTGTGGAGATTCTGACTCCACAATCTCTCCACCCAGCTCGCTAGGTTCCCATTGGCGAGGTGCTACCATGCCAACCCTGTGCTTCAAATCCCTCACGGCCTTTGTGGATCACCTCAGACAAACCCACGCTTGACCATTTTACCTTTCTCTCTTGAACCCAGACGAGCTGCCTTGTGAAGGAAAATGCAACACAAACTTAGTTCAGAAACAATGCTAACTCAATCTCTGGGCATAACTAAAACCTAATCATGTAAGCCTTATTAAAATCTGATTCCTCCAGTGGCGAATCCTTAGCAGCCACATCTTACCCATATGCTATTCCTGCTCCCTAAGGGACCTAACTCTCTCCTGCTTCCTCTCTTCCTCTGTCCAGCCTGGAAGTCCCGCCTACTCGCCCAGTGATTGGCTCCTTTATTCATTAGGGGATTGCTTCACAAGAACAGCACCAGGCCCATCCACAACATATCATGGCAAGTTCTATCTCAGGGTTATTGACAGGGAAGTAGACAAAACAGCACAGAGGGTTGATATCTGCTCACCTCTAATGCCTTAAGGTATATTATAAATAAAAATGCTTTTGTGTCTTTTATTTAGGACCTAAATGATAAAGGTGGGGTAGAAACCCCCAGTTAATATTTACCGTAACATTTGACAAACCAATATGGGGGCAACATTCCACCAAGTACTGCGAACAGGAAGGGTGGCCCATCAGAGTCCTGTGGGTGTAGCTACAAGCTCAGAATGTCCCCCGTAACAGTGATACCTGAATACGGTTTGATGCTGTTGAATATTGCAAGGTTAATTTTGGTATAAGCCTGATGTATTTACCATGCCCGAATATTTATTAAAATGGAAGCCTAACAAACACATTCATCATGTTTATGACCCCATGATGCTGATTCCCTCAGACTCCCACTGGGAAGGGAGCCACAGCCCACTCTAACAAACAGGGCCCCACATAGGGCTGTCAGTCCACTCGGCACTTAGTCTTTAACAACTGTTTTTGTCCAGCCAGTCTCCACTCTTATGAGCAACATTCACACAAGGAAAAAAGCTAAACTCAGCATTCTTCGCCTACTTAGGTAGGAGGGCACGGCTTATCAAGCAACTTTTCTGTATTTCAAAACATGATTACAGGTTTTAATTATTTTAGGAACTATGGCCTGGTTATCAAATGATTCTTTTAGACATACACAGAATTTTCTCATACCCAAACTATTAGGAGAACGCTGTAAAACTTGGCAGTCCACACTAGTTCTGAACATTTCATTAACTTCAGTTATTTATGGGGAAGCTAGATCCAGCCTCCCATGTGTGTTTTAATTACAGAGGAAAAAAAAAAAAAGCCTCCTTCTGAAGAAGATAGTCCTAACCCATCCATTCCCTGGAGAAGCATGGCACTTCAAAAATGCAGTTCCATGTCCCCTCGTCACCTTCCACAAAGCAACACCAGCCTGCAAGGAGGAGGCAGAGGGCCCTGCTTCTGCCCTCGGAGCTGGCACTGTGAACGGGAGGTGTTTGGAGACTCCTTGCAGCCTGACTCGTGCCTGTTCTGGGAGTCACTGCCATGGCACCCTTCTCTCCAGCTTACTTTTAGGGATTTCCAAGAGCCACTGCTCTGAGTCCAGTGCTCCACCTGCCAGAGAGTGACAGGTCTGTGTGGCTGAACCCTGAGTCTAATTACATCTCTTCATTGTTTCTGGACACTTCTGGTTTCAACCGTTGGCACGTAGTCCTCCCATTTGCGGTTTTTATGATTTTATTTTCTTATTTGGTGGTATAAAGGGCTTTCTTGTCTTGTAGTTTAGAGAAACTTGCCTGGTTTGGCTAGATCCCTTGGGGATTTAGACTCCCTGACCGACGGGAGGGAAATCAGGAAGCATCTACCTGGCGTAGAGGAAACACCTAGCTGACACAGATCTCCAGCCTCCTTCAGAGCTGGAGACTAACAGCGCAGCGTCTACAAGGAACATGGACGTTTAAATCTGATGCCGACATTGAATGCTCATGTACTTTGCATATTTAACCGTTCTTTGATCTGGGCTGTGCTTTGATTGCTATTTTGTTAATGTTTTACTTTCATAAAAAAGGCCTAGGCACGGTGGCACAGGCCTTTAATCCCAGCACTGGGGACGCTGGGGCAGGCAGATCTCTTGTGAGTTCAACGACCAGCCTAGTCGAAGTATCAAGTTCCTCAGGCAAGCCAGGGCTGCCCCTGGCACAGCACCACCACAAAGCCCTGGGACCAAAGTTAAAACCAACCACACATGTACCTTCATTTAAAGCACCTAGCTCTGTGTATCTGAAGGGCACCATGGCTACCGTGGTGTTGGGGCTAAGGACACACCATCCCAAGATAGTTCACCCACAGTGTAGCTCTTTGGCTTATTTTCAGCTGGTTTATCCTGAGAATTTGCAGATAGGAGTAGCTCTGAAAAAATTTTTTTTCACCGATAAAAGAAATGAACTGTTAGTAATTACCTGTATCAGGAAGGAAGATGCCCCAGATGATTTTATGCCTGGAGAGGACATGGAACCAACCAGACAGCCTTTATGCATCACACATCTCCAGGTTCACTTTCCCATAACGTGTCATCCCCCCACCCAAGCCCCTTTCTCCGTAGCTCAGGGCGAGCTATACACGCTTCTCTCACCTGCCCCTTCTCTGGCTCTCCCATGTTTCTGACTCTCAGGGTGTGTATTTATGTGTGTAAATAGCACAATTTTGCACCTCTCAATCCATCTTATGTCAGTTTAATTCATAGCCTAGGCAAAGAGCTAGGAAGGAGAAGGGAAGCCATCTTCCCAGCCCCACATTCATAGTCGACTCCACCTCTGCATACTGTTGCTTCTGTGTGGCAGTATTCAGAATGAGTCTTCAAGGCTCTCTGCCAACATGCTGGCCTGGAGAGAGGAAGGCCAGCGTTTCGAACCCGGGAGCTCGTTCCAATATTCCCAATCAGATAGCCCCTTCCCATCCAGATCCACCCTATCTGATGATCTCAAACAGAGTTGCCTAAGTGGCTGCTTCACAGATGGAGTGAACTATTGAAGAAAGAGTTTTTAATAGTTCTTTGTGGTTCTCAGGATGAACACATGAACACACATGTACCACTGGGCTGTACCCACAGCCCGAGAACATTTTAATTAAGAATTTCAAATCATAGCCTGGTCTACAAAGTGAGTTCCAGAACAGCCAGAGCTACACAGAGAAACCCTGTCTCGAAAAACAAAACAAAACAAAACAAAACAAAACAAAACAAAAAAACAAAAAACAAAAAAAGAAAGAAAGAAAGAAAGAAAAGAAAAGAAAAGAATTTCTTTCTTTCTTTCTTTTTTTTTTTTTTTTTTTTTTTGGTTTTTCAAGACAGGGTTTCTCTGTGTGGTCCTGGCTGTCCTGGAACTCACTCTGTAGTCCAGGCTGGCCTCGAACTCAGAAATCCTCCTGCCTCTGCCTCCCAAGTGCTGGGATTACAGGCGTGCGCCACCACACCCGGCTTAAGAAAAGAATTTCAAATCAACAGTCTGCATTGACTAAATGTGTTCCATGCTGTTCATTCACAATGTTGATATCTTTGTTTGTTCTGAAAGGATAAGGTTATAAGCTAGGAATCCCCCATGCCTGGGCATGTGGGGGGCACTTGAATCCGCAAGGCTAGTGGGGGAGGGTGGGCGCGCGCGACACTGTGTGGCGGCCACGTAAGCGGATATGACTTAACTAGTTCTTCCGGCCTCTGTGAGCGGGTGATAGGTTGTCAGAGAGCTCAGGTTCGGATGGTTTGAACTGATTGGCTTAGAAGCTTGTGGTAGGCGGGTTCTGTTATAAGTCTATAAAAGACCAAGGCAAGCCAGCTTGGGCGGGCTTACATCTTTACCTTGCTGGGGAGACAGTAACCCCCCAGAGCTCTGGATATTAAAACCCTCTTGCGAAATTGCATCAGGTCTGTCTCTCGTGAGTGTTTGGGGTGCCGGTTTCTGAGGCATGGGGGTACAGAAGTACCCCGTTTTTTCTTTCGGATCTTACAGTTCCTGATCTGGACAACGATCAGGACCCTGTATATTAAGGAGGCTTTGGGCTGGGCACCACTTTTCAAAACTAACATAGAGATGGGATGAAATAAAGGTAGGGGACATTTTCATCTTTTCTTAAAGTCATCTCTCTTTGATTGCCAAGAGTAAATAAAAGTAGCTTTGGGAGAGAAAGAAAGTCACTGTGTATATCTTGTTTCGAGACAGGCTCTATGTAGCTCAGGCTGACCCCGAATCACTCTTACTGTGTAGCTCAGGCTGACCCCGAATCATTACCCTTCTCACCTCAGCCTCCCTGTGCAAGGGCTACAGGTGTGTATAACTGCTCTTGGCTTCATCCCAGACATTTTCTGTCAGGAAAAACTCGTCATGAGGAAGACATGTACTTCATGCTTGCTTTTAGGTGCTTGTTAGGGGAAGATCATGCTTCCTGCTCTCCCTGTTAACAGGTGTCTTGCCGGAATCTTCTTACACTCAGGTCTTCCCAGACAGTTCCGCCCTGACCCAGGCACCACCCACTTAATAATGTAAGATAGTATACTTCCCAGAATCACAGCTTCTCTCCTGGACCAATTGGCCTGTTTCATTACTGGCCCTCTGGACGATTCCCTGTTTCTTGCATGAGATCTGGGCTGGCTTTCCTAACAGCTTCTTCCTACATAGCCTGTCTTTAGCAGCTAGATCTGGCAGACAATTCTCATTTCATCTGAAAGAGAAAGAAATGTCACATAAATGCACTGTTTATATATGGTCATTCCTTGGGATAGAGAAATGGATGAGTTCTGGTGCCTCGAGAGGCCACGTATTCATGCTTTTCTCTTTGGGTCATGATGCTGTAGCTTGCACAGATAGAAATATGTTTCACGCCGTCTCCACCAGTCCCAGAGCTAGTAATTATTCTAGAGGAGTGACAGTTGAGGGTGACACTGGATGATTTATAAAGATTAGCTAGCACTGCAAATGACTTGCTGTAAGTGGAAATGGGCCCGTGGGAAGGTGGGCTGGGCTGTGTTCCTAAGTGGGTTTTCCTAAGGTCTAGTGCTGATTTTAATCTATAGCACTGCTCATTCTCAATATTCTAATAAAAGCTCATAAAGCAGTTACAGGGTCACCTAAAAGCCCAAAGTAATTATGACACAGTGCTAAATTGGAGCTTCACCCAGGAACTGGAAAGTGCCCACGTCTTTTAGTATATTGTAATTTGCTTTCCTTCATCACTGTAGAGCTTGCTCTTAGTCACCATGACTTTTTGAAGTAGAAGCTGCGTATTGTCAACTCCATTAAAATCCCTTGTGGGTTCTCTTGATATTCAGAATGAGGTTGGAATTCCTCTTCGGATTTGGGTGCCCCTCCCAGTTCCCCCAGGGGCTGTACTCTGCCACGCCCAGCATTGTCGGCTAAAATGTCCTCCCTGACAGTCTTTCTGAGCCTCAGTTCTCCAGGGTCTTAGCATTTGCCCTCCTTCCTGCCTAGAATGTGCTGCCCCTGGCATTTTCTTCTGGATTTCCATCTTAAAAATCCCCAGCTCAGATGCCCATTTTCCTGAGGGAGCTTCCCTGACCAAGCCCTAGTCTGCTCCTCATCTCTGCACAGTGGTCAGCTCCCTTCAGTGGTCTTGCCTATTGCCCGCCGTCACCTTCTACTTTTGGGGCAAGAACCTGGCAGAAAGTATGCCTGTGAGACCCTGGCATAGTGATCTGTTGCTTGAGTGAATGAATGAATGAGTGAATGAATGACTTGCTGGACAGTGCATGGCCACGGATGTGCAGACAATAATCCAACCTTGCAGTGGTTGGCCCCCCTCCCACTTGTCCACACCCTTTGCTGACAGCCCAGGAGCTATGGTTCTCTCTGGGTCGACTCTGTACTGAAGGGACTTCCCAGCCTGAGAAAGCTAATTTAGATAGCCTATAATTTTTTGTTCATTTGTTTGTTGTTTGTTTTACCTAGGTCCATGTTAGAAAGTAGCCAAAATTGTTTAAAAAAATAAATGTATAATTTATTGTCAGCCCCAAGAGCAATGAAAAATTGAACGTGTGTGATCAAAACTAGGTAAGATAATGGCAAAAGGCCCCACGTCATAAGCTTAGCAATATATAGAAACAGCCATATTGATTAGTATCAGACTATTTTCTTGAATGGCTTGACCTCAGTTGATATCAAACTTGAACATCCTCAGTGAATGAGAATCAAAGGCTGTCTTTCCAGATGACTTTTTCACCTCTGTTTAACGAGCACTTACCAGTGTGCCTGGTGTCCCTGGTGTGCCCAGTGTGCCTAGTGTGTGTGGTGTGCCTGGTGTCCCTGGTGTGCCTAGTGTGTGTGGTGTGCCTGGTGTGTCCAGTGTGCCCAGTGTGTGTGGTATGCCTGGTGTCCCTGGTGTGCCCGGTGTGTGTGGTATGCCTGGTGTGCCCGGTGTGCCCAGTGTGTGTGGTGTGCCTGGTGTCCCTGGTGTGCCCAGTGTGTGTGGTGTGCCTGGTGTCCCTGGTGTGCCCAGTGTGTGTGGTATGCCTGGTGTCCCTGGTGTGCCTGGTGTGTGTGGTATGCCTGGTGTGCCCAGTGTGCCCAGTGTGTGTGGTATGCCTGGTGTCCCTGGTGTGCCCGGTGTGTGTGGTGTATGTGCTGTGCCCGGTGTGTGTGGTATGCCTGGTGTCCCTGGTGTGCCCAGTGTGTATGGTATGCCTGGTGTCCCTGGTGTGCCTGGTGTGTGTGGTATGCCTGGTGTGCCCAGTGTGTGTGGTATGCCTGGTGTGCCCGGTGTGCCCAGTGTGTGTGGTGTGCCTGGTGTCCCTGGTGTGCCCAGTGTGTGTGGTATGCCTGGTGTGCCCGGTGTGCCCAGTGTGTGTGGTGTGCCTGGTGTCCCTGGTGTGCCCAGAGTGTGTGGTATGCCTGGTGTGCCCGGTGTGCCTAGTGTGTGTGGTATGCCTGGTGTCCCTGGTGTGCCCAGTGTGTGTGGTATGCCTGGTGTCCCTGGTGTGCCCAGTGTGTGTGGTATGCCTGGTGTCTCTGGTGTGCCCCGTGTGTGTGGTGTATGTGCTGTGCCTGGTGTATGTGCTGTGCCTGGTGCTTCTCTAAATATGCAACAACTAACCCACAGGGGGCTCTTCTGAAGCAGTAGATGAAGCAGAGTCTGGGTGTGACACTCTTATTAGCGATTTGTGCCTTTGAGGAGAAGGCAGAGAGCCGGAAGAGGAGAGGCTGTAACCTAGGCGCAGCAGCAGCATCAGCCAACCAGCCTCGGAACTTGAGGCCAGTGCTGCCTGTCAGCAGCCTGCGTTACACCCCCTGGTCCCTAAAACCCCTTTGCAGATGTGTGACCAGCCGAGGATGTGGAGAGCTGGAGACTTGCCAACCATCCTCTTGGCGGCTGAGCCGCAGCAAGCCTGCCCTGCCAGAGCCTTACACATACAGAGGCAGATGCCAGCAGCCAACTATTGGACTGGGCATGGGGTCCCCAATGGAGGAGCTGGAGGGAGGTCCAGAAGAGCTGAAGGGTTTTAAAGCCCCATGGGAAGAACAATGATTTTGGCCACCCAGACACCCCAAGACTCCCAGGGACTGAACCATCAACCAAGGGGCACCCATGGTTCCAGCCAAAAATGTGGCAGAGGAAGGCCTTGTTGGGCATCAGTGGGAGGAGTGGTCCTTGGTCATGTAAAGGCTCAACAGAGGCCCCAACAAAGGGAAACCGAGGGGGAAGGTAGGAGTGTGTCAGGTGGAGGGGCATATACGTGGAGGCAGGAGGAGGAGGAGTTGGGGGTCTTTGGGGAGGGGGGAAATTGGGAAAGGTTTTACCATGGCAATGTAAATGAAGATGATATTCAATAAAAAATGCATTAAAAAATTGGGCGGAAAAATCCTTCTTTAAAATAAACGCTGACCCTCAGGCCAATTGCATGAGCAGGGCCCTTTATTCCCATTTAACTGATAAGAAAACTGAGACATAGCCGGGCGGTGGTGGCACACGCCTTTAATCCCAGCACTTGGGAGGCAGAAGCAGGCAGATTTCTGAGTTCGAGGCCAGCCTGGTCTTCAGAGTGAGTTCCAGGACAGCCAGGGCTACACAGAGAAACCCTGTCTCGAAAAAACAAAAACAAACAAACAAACAAAACAACAACAACAACAAAAACCCAAAAAAACCCCTGAGACATGGAGAGATTAGGTAACTCAGAAAGCTTTATCAAGTCGGAGATAATGGGATCCTGAGTTGGCTGTGCATCATAGTATTTCAGAGAGAGGAAAAGAGAGAGAGGGGGAGAGAGGGGGAGAGAGAGGGAGGAAGAGAGGGAGAGAGAGGAAGGAGAGAGGGAGAGAGAGGAAGGAGAGAGGGAGGGAAGAAGAAGAAGAAGAAGAAGAAGAAGAAGAAGAAGAAGAAGAAGAAGAAGAAGAGAGAGAGAGAGAGAGAGAGAGAGAGAGAGAGAGAGAGAGAGAGACTGAATATTGAGGGTGACCCTAGCAATGATAGCCACAATGTTAGTACTGCCCTTCAGCATTGTGACACCGTGTGTGTGTGTGTGTGTGTGTGTGTGTGTGTGTGTGTGTGTGTGCAGGTGCATTGCTTAGGCTGGAACATTACCAAGAGCAACCTCAGAAGGTGATAATTTCAGGGTTACCTACTAATTTCAAATACTAAATCTTGTCTATAAAAATCTAAGAACCAGAAGTAAAGGTGTTAGGGGCTGTGACTGGGCTTGTCTTGGGGACAAGCTGGTGTGTGCTGGCATCCTTACGTTGGTCCTTGGTAGCTTCCCCTTTGGAGTTCAGAGTGCTGGAGTGTGAGTAGGGGAAAGAGGGCTGTGGCAGGGCGAGGCTGAAGGCGTGAGCTTTGGGAGGCTCAGGCGGGCTGTGAAGAGAGCTCCAGAAGGAGAGGGGGGAAGAAGGGCGGGCTTAGCAGGTGCTGGGGAGGCTCCTGGGCACGGTTAGGGTTGTGTGACATGCCCATTGTAACCCTAGAAATTGGCAGACTGAGGCAGAGGAGGAGAAGCAGGAAGTGGGGGAAGTGAAGACAGGGCCCTCTGGGAAGGACCCTGGGGCTGGACTTCAGAGGAGAGATGGCATTTCAGGCAGCTCCTCAGGATGGAGACGGGCGGATCGGGACTGAAGAGAGAGGAAACCTAGTCAAGCAAACAAACAAAATATGGTGTTTTTTAAAACTATAAATCCACATTTCTCATATTATGGAATTAGACTTCCTACTCTAACGATGGGCCAGCCACAGTAAATGTTACCAGAAGACGCAGAAGACATGACTCCCTGTAATTTACAGTTTACTTTTGTCTAGAATAATTCATGGACTATAAGTTGTTATCCCTAAGCCCTGAGCTCCAGTGGGATTAACTGGCTTCACATTCTTTTTCTGGAACTTGACGAAATCCCTTCTGAATCCAATGGAGAAATTTTGTTTTAATCTCTTGATAATTTTATTTGCATATAAAACATGGCCCCTACAAGATCTTGGTAGTAAGAATGCTTTGCCCTGATAGAGTTTAGCAGGGCAACTTGTCAGCAGGCCAGGTGTGTCCTCCCCGGGGAGTAAAGGGTTGTACTCTGGCATCTGTATGAAGTTACTCTCTCCACGGAACATGCCATCATTGATCATGTCACTGTCATGTCACCATTGGTGACCCTTGACCCCTGTGCGAACACGTTTGAAAACCCTGTGTGGGGGGGTGGCAGGTCGGGGGTGGGGGTGGGGGGAGAAAACCCCGTGACATCCTCTCACATTTCCTTAGGGACATTCTAACGTTTCTAGCGTGATTTATTCATTTGCTCATTCTCTTGACATGTAAACCATCTTAGGAACTTGCTCACAGCACAATGCTACTCTGTATAATTTACAAAGTATATCAAACACAGAGGTGTTTGAAAAGGATGACTGCCAATCGCAGAAGAGCACATGAGGCCAGTACAGGTCGTGCCTGGAGTCAGTCTCAAGCCATCGTCATAGGGAGCTGGTGTGGGAGTGTGAGGAGGCACAGTGTAGACTGTGTGTCTAGAAGCACCTGCCTGAGAAGCGGCAAGGTTTCAGGTTTGCCGTTTTCTTAGACCTGCAGTTTGTATTCAGATGGGGACTGCCTAGTTTGGTGCCTGTTGCTGTGGTAAACACCATGACCAAAAGCAACTTAGATGGAGGGAGGGGGTCTACTTGGCTTTCTGATTATAGTGTATCATAAGGGAAGTCTAGGCAGGAACCTAAGACAGACACCTGCAAGCAGGAACTGAAGCAGAGACCAAGGGGGAACACGGCTTACTGGCTGGCCTCCCCTTGCTTACTCGGCCACCTTTCTAGCCCAGACCCAAGGGCTGCTGCAGGATGGCACCGCCCACAGTGGGCTGGAACCCCACTCCCCACCAATTAGCAGTCAAGAAAGGGCCCAATGGACATGTCACAGGCCAGTGAAATGGAGGCAGTTTCTAAATGTGTCAAATTGGCAACCAAAATTAGGATTCAGACTTAGGATTCTGAATTAACTTCATATATACCACATACATACATACATACATACATACATATATATATATATGGTATATGTGTGGTGTATATATTCATATATATTCATATATGTGTATTGCCTTCATATATACCATATACATATATATTCCAAATATATACATACAAATATATATTTCAAAATTATATATTATTTGGAATTTTTATGTGTTTGGCTGTTTTGCTTGTATATATGTCTATGTACTCTATGTATGCAGGGCCCAGAGAGGCTAGAAGACAACATTGGATCCTCTGAAACTGGAGTCGCAGAGGATTGTTAGCAGCCATGTGGGTGGTGGGAACTAAATCCAGGTTCTCCGGAAGAGCAGCAAGTGCTCTTAAGTGCTGAGCCATTTCTCCAGGTCTGCTCGAATATATATATGTGTGTGTGTGTGTGTGTGTGTGTGTGTATGTGTGATTTGTATGTATACATATGTATACTGTATATGTTATTTTCTTACCATTAATCTTTTATAGATTATCTCCTTTATCTTAATCTTTTTATCCAATGAATTAGCAAAAAGCACCACTACCATATAGTTCTAGTACTGTGTTTCTCAGTGAGTATTTAAGAACAATTCTGAATTATGACTTATGAATTAGATACATTAGATATTAGCTATATTACATATATTAGATATATAATCATAAATTAAAAAATAAAGTCTAACTTGCCAGTCTACCATGCTAATTTATAAAAGCATCTTAATGTAAAAATCTGCTATAAAATGTAAGAGGTAGTAAATACTCTATTTTATGTCAGGCACAAGCCATACTGAATTTATGAATTCATGAATTTATTTATTTAGGCCTTTTAATTGCAAAAGACAGCATTTTTGGTACAGGGAATTCTAATTAAACTGGCATTGTCAAGGGTAACATAGAGCAGTGGGTTTTACTCTTGTTAACCCTGTGGCCCTTTAATAAAGTTCTTCATGTTGGGGTGAGCTCCAATCATAAAATTACTTTCATTGCTACTTCATAATTGTAATTTTGCTACTGTTAGGATTTGTAATGTAACTATCTGAATGCAGGATATCTGTGAACTCAGGTCGAGAACCGCTGGTGTAGCCAGTTGTCCTCTTGTCACCTGTAAAGGACTACCGAACACAGACTGAAGCACAGATGAGTCTTCTGCTTAGTTCTGCAACATGAGACGATTCCCCCGTGTTTAAACACACGCATACCCAGTTATATAAAGTGTAGGAAGCCACTCTCGCCATTGCAAGATGGCGCCCATTTCCTGTGATGAGTCAGCGATGTTCAGTTGTTACTCCACTCCGCACCCTACTATGCATGCACGGGTAGAAGTTTGGCGGGCCGGTCTCGGATCATGCAAATAAGGCATTGTAGTATGCACCAATCATGTAAGGGCACGTCCTGCCTAGGCTTATTTAAGACGCACTGTTCTTCCCTTCTGGGCTTTCGCATCTGCAATCAACCCCACAATAAACGTCTGTGGAAGGATCCTGTTTGTCTCGTGTGTCCTTCTTGCTGGCGAGATAGACGCGACCAACAATAAATCTAACTATAAAACGTTTTGAGGTGGCATCTCCTATGTTTGTGAAAAGTTGAATGTTACTAATTAAGGCCAATCCTATTTTGAGATAGGGAAACAGGATTGCAGTTGCTATTTTTATAAAAGATCGTATCCACATCACTACAAGCTGGTTTTACTTAAATCATTTCTGTACAACAGAAATATTCTGTTAGCTCTTTGTTGTCTGAACGTTGATGAATGAATTAAATTATGGCACACATTAAGAGAATGAGACATTTGTTTTTAATAAATAAGGCTATTGCTTATTAGTAGCCTCTTAAATATAAACTGTCAGGCCTGCCCCTTCTCCCTTCTCTTTAATCCTGGTAAAGATCATTTTGGTCCTGGGGTGTACTTCCTGGGATTCGCCGAACACTTGGTCAGGGTATCCTCTCCCCAGGTGACGCCTTGGCTCTTGGTGGTACCTGTGTACGACAATTCTCTTCAGCAGAAGCCTGACCTGTCTTCTGCCCAGACCACTGAGATTTGATCCAGTCTTCTGCCTCTCTCCCTTTCCACAGTGTGGACTGGGCACACTTCTGAAGAAATGTCTTCTTGCCTTTCTCAATATCTTTATATGCACTTCACTCTTTTCTGGCTGTGGTGGTTTGAGTGAGAATGGCCCCCACAGCCCCACATGTTTGAATCTGTGGCCCCCAGCTGGTGGAACCGTTTGGGAACTGTTTGAAGGTTTGGCCTTGTTGAAAGAGGCGTGTCACTGGGAGTGGGCTTTGAGGTTTCAAAAGACTCCTGTGTTTCCCAGTGCTCTGACTCAGCCTTGTGGTTGTGGATCAAGATTGAGTTCACAGTTCTTTCACTTTGCCTCCATGGACTCTACCTCCAAGACTGTAAGCCAAATTAAATGCTTTCCTTTATAGGTTGCCTTGGTCATGGCATTTTGTCACAGTAATAGAAAAGTAACTAAGACACTGACTAACACTGCAAATATTATGACTTGAAGCCAAATGACCCACTTTCTCTTGATCATATATTTTAAAAGATGTATTTATTATTTTTATTTGTGTGTATATGTGCACTTATGTGTATTTATGTGCACCATGTGTGTTCAAGTGCCCCCAGAGGCCAGAGGGCATCAGATCCCTTAGAACAGTAGTTACAGGCAGTTGTGAGCTGCTTTATGTGGGTGTTGAGAACTAAACCTGGGTCTTCTGCAAGAACAGTGAGTGCTCTTAACCACTTCCCCAGCCCTGACATGTTCATATTTAATCATTATATACTGCATTTAGAAGCATAGGGTAGGTATATCTAATAGTTTTATAGATATAGCTGATTTCTGTGCAATATGGCTAGACCAACTTATACATTTTCTGTTCTCATGCCTGGTGCATTTTTACTGAACTAAAATGACTTTAGTACAAGTTTATTTTCTCCTTCTGAAAACAGATAAAAATGCAGTGGCCAGGTGACCAAAATTCATATTATATCTTAAATGCCCAGTATACATCTTAAATCTTATTTGGTGGGCAGCATCACCCTTCATTCTGTGCCTCTTTGTGTATGGTGCATGTCTTCTTCAGCCTGCTGTTGTTCTAGAATTAACTGTACAACTCTCAGGAGATGACATTCAAGTCACACAAAGACCACAAGGTCAAAGAAGGCTGGAAGGGCAGGCGAGCGGACCCATAAAACAGGTATTAAGATTTAACAAGATTACGGGTGCTGTTGAAAAGAGCTCCAGACTGCAGTCTCGGGGAAGGGGCCTCTCAGCTTTGCTGCTGCACCACACACCTGCAAAGCTGCTGAAAGACTGGCAGAACCCTGCGATAAAGCTCTCTGGAAAACCACCAAATGATCGTATCGTGTCTTTAATGACTATTTCCACTGGACCTTTGCATAAGGAATGAGTTGTTCTTGTGCACGCCTGACTAATTGTTAGTATTTCTTTTGTCCGCCTTGTTGGGTAGTTTGTCTGGAGCATGCTCAGTTAGGAAGCTCGTTTACTTACAGGAAAGGAAGTGCCGGGCTCCTTTGCAGAACTTCCCGGCACCAGCAGCCACAACTCCCTGGTGACTTGAACAGGAGAGGAAGGAGATGGCCCTTCTCAGGCTGTCGAAGTCCGTGAATGAGTGGAGCTTACTAAATTATAGATGAGGCTCATCACTCACGTGCTCACCAATCTGTCTGTCCCTGGGCAGGAGCAGTCTTTCTAGTTCAGTCATGTTAGCTCTTATGACAAGTACCATTTTTAGAACATCCTGTGCTTTATATTGTATCTGCTGATCCCAGGAATTCTGGGTAATCTCTGGGCAAGCAATTTGCTTAAATGCTATGCTCACAGGAAGCTTCTAAAGACAGGCTAGGCACATTCGTGCCTTATAATCAGAGTGTGGCCTTTTGTTTAGATGCCTGTTCAGAAGCTTCATGGGGGATTACATCTGAATAGTAAATATTTGTTCTCTGCTTGTGGATTTGGGTTATTTGATGCTTCCATTCTGACATGGCTGCAGCTGATTCCATCACTTCAAAGCCTCCTTTTTATTACTTACTTATTGAGGTTTTGGAGGGAGAGTGTCACAGTACTCCAGGCTGGCCTGGACCTCATGATCAGCTTCTCTAGTGTTGGGGTTGTAGGTGTGCACCACCTTATCTGGCTTGAATTTTCTTTCCCTTCTCATTATAGGTGGGACCTGTCTGGGGGTAAGTGGCAATGTACTATTCAGACTTCTTGTTTTCCAGCACAGTTCTATAAGGTGCTTCTGGCCCATAAGATTTCATGGAGGCGTAACGATGAGATTTGGGGAAAGCCAGTGTACTCCATAAAAGGTTGGCCTGAGACTTCTGCTCTCTCCTTCCTCTTTGCTTTCGTCTGAGATTCATCCACGGCAAGGGCAGATGTGTGCTAACGATGGGAGAGTAGAAGGTTGGAATTCAGCCCTGGAGGGCAACGGGGCCCATGGCTGGCTGGCTGGTCCTGATGTCCACCTCCAGACTGTTAACTTTCAGTGCTAAGGATTGGACTCTAGATTTTGAGCACGGTGGGCAGACTCTACTGCCAAGCCACAACCCCAACCTGTAGACTACTTATTCAGGAGAAATCAGCCCCTTGTTTTAGTGGCCATGATCAATCACTATTTTATGCCACAAACACTGATACTGAAAGTGCTGGCATTACAGGTGTGTCCCACCATGCCTGGTGAGAACTGGTTTCACTTAATTCAGTGCTGTGATGGTTTCCTTTCTGGCCCTCCTTGAATGTAGGTGACAGCCTCTCATGGGCTGAGGTCCTGGAATGAATAAAAAGGGAAAGGCTTGAGTCCTAGCACACACTTCCCTGCTTCAGACTTCAGACATGGGATAGCCAGCTGCCTCATATCTCTGCAGGCAGATCTTCCCCTTGAGATGGACTGCACCCCACAGTCTGGCCTACTCATTTATTGTTAATATTTCTTTTGTCTGCCTTGTTGGGTAGTTTGTGTCTGGAGCATACTTAGCATTTCAATGCTCTAGAAAGAAGGAGACAGGCAGACCCCTGGGAAACAACATCTGGGCTTGTCCTCTGACTTCTAAGTGTGTGTAATACATGCACATAGCACAGACAAAGATACACACACACACACACACACACACACACACACACACAGAGAGAGAGAGAGAGAGAGAGAGAGAGAGAGAGAGAGAGAGAGAGAGAGAGAAACAGGAAGAAAAAACGTGTGCATCAGGGTTTGGCAAAGAATCCTTAGATTTGACAAACATACACTTATAAATGCAAAAATGTGTTGTTAGACAAGCAAAATTTAATTTGTTCTAAAAGGTTTTCATTAAAAGGAAGAAAAGATAAATTATAAAGCCAGAGCCAATATCTAGGCCCACATCTGACAAAGGGCTGGAGAGCACGGATGCTACTGTACCTCCTTCTTGAATACAGGAAGAATTATCAAGCTCCAGCTATAAAACAAAAGGACATTTTACCAAAAAGGATTTCCAAAATGCAAACAAGGAGCTGAAAAGATGTTCTCCACCATCAATCATTAGGGAAATGTTACTAAAACCACAATATATTTGTGCTCATTTACAAGTATGGCTAGAATAAATCAGCAGGCAGGGATGTTGGAAATGGTCCTTTACAAGTTGCTGGTGGGAATATCAAGTGATTCAGTCCCTCTGGAAAGCAATTTGGCAATTTCTTAAGCTACTAAATGCAGCTATCATATAACCTCGACATTTATTCCACTGAAATTAAGACTTACATTTACACTAAAGCCCTCATATAAATGTTTATAGTAGGTATATTTTTTTGTAGCCAAACATTAAGGCTCAGGGTCATAGCCTTGTTGGAATTCTCTAGAGAAACTCTGAATGTGCTCTTTCTACTTTTGTAACATGGAACAGAAAAAGGTGCAGAAAATAAATGACTTGATTTAAAGACTGCTCAGTCCACTAGAGAAAAACCTCAAGGTACTATAGTACTGTGCTTGTTGTAATCCACATCACCCTGGATAGTACTGGATGGAATCTGGGTGCCTGGAAAAATAGTCTTATGCTTCCCGAGGACTTACCAAACATCTGTTATACGCAAAGCATAAAATTCACCGTGAACCTGTTATGTGCATTTTGCCGAAAAACACATGGGGAGCAGAGTTCTAGAATCTTCTCTGTTCTGTGACAGCACCTTGATCATTTGATTTCTAGTTCATAGTTAGCTGTGTTTGAGTCCCATACGTTTTTGTTCCTCAAGTCTTTGGTTGTCATTAGGAAGGATGTATCATGTTACTCTTAGTTAGATTCTAAAATTAGGGTGCTGACGTGCAAGGAAAGGGGGTCGAATTAGTAATCCTAGTGCAGTCTCTATCTCTGCCATCTTGGTCATTTTTTGGATACCAAGGCGGGCGGGGATAGAGGGTAGAGAGGGAAAGATACAACTGTTGAGGTAGCTTAGAAGACAAAGTACTTGCTGCACAAGCCTGAGGATCTAAGTTCAAATCCCCACACTTATGTACACAGCCAGTTGAGGTGTAGTGGTGACTATTGGTAACTCCTGCTGAGATGCAGAGTCAGACGGAGCTCTGAGAATCAGTGGCCAGTTGCTCTAGTTGAAATTTTAAGTTCCAGGTTCAGTGAGGGACACTTTACTGAGACAATGTATTTTTCCTTCCCAGAATTGCCGCTGCTCTAGCAGAGTCCTTGTGAAGCTCTGTTGGGTCTGCTCTGACACGGCTTAGACCGGACTTCCCCTTTTTCTTCTCGTTTGTCTCTTGCTGTAGTGCTGCCAGAGCCTAAGAATTCTTTTTCTGGCTCCCCGGGCTCACTCACTCTTTCTCTGTGGGTCCTCTGTGTAGCTGCTTGTCTGCCATGTGACTAACATGCCTTACTCAAATGTCACCACTCTCTTTCTTCCTCTCAAGACTAAAAATTGTAATGCATAAAAATATTATGAGGAGGAGCAATTGAGGAAGACCTCCTGACACCAGCCTCTGTCTCCACAGTCACCTTCCGGCCTAAGCATACCTGCATACCGTTCACACTGCCTCCTAACCCCTGACCCCCGTGCACATTCACCCAGACACAAACCAAACAAAGGCAGGCAAGTGAAGACTGAAGAGGCCACCATATGTGCTTTCTACACCCTTGGGAGAAAACTCAAGAGCCTCCCAGATTGGAAAGGGCAGAGCTGAGGTGTAGTGACATTCTTCAAAGTTCTGGAATTTTGGCTTCTTTGAAAAAAATGCAGAACTATTATAAGAATGTGCTTTTGCTTTAATTCCAGGTGTAAGGATATGAAGTGGCTTTGAACTATCCTCAAAGGTTCCCCTGGCCCACCTTCCACCAAGCCGCTATACACTTCCATACCTCCCTCACCTTCTTGGGGTCCAGGACCCTCTGCCACCACAACAGAGGCTTAAGGGGTCTGTGTAGGCGTGACACTGACTGGGCCTCACAGCTCTGGGGTGGTAGGGAGGGGACTTAAGGGCAATGGAAGCAGTTCTGAGTGCCCTTCTCTGCCTGCGCACAGTAGTGTTCCCACTCAATTGGGAACTGACTGTGATTTGCCTCGTGCTCTAGCAGAAGCGTGGTTTTGCCAGCTGCAGATAATTTCTGTGATTTCGAGATATTTGTAATTCTGGGAACTTTTCAGAAGGTACACAAATGCCAGGGCCGGAAAGGTGGTGGTAGTGGTGGTGGTGGTGGCAGGGGTGGGGGGTTGGGGGGGTTGTTGGTCATTTAGGGAGGTTGGTTGTAGTTTGTTAGTAGCTGTGGTCAACAAAGAAGCAAAAGAAAAGAAAAGAAAATAGATTCAGGGATTTTCCTAATTCCTCTCTCCCCTCTATCCATGTTTCTTTCCTATCTAGTGTTAGAGGGTGAAACTGAGGGGATAAAGAGTGGGAGAAAGGAGAGCCTACAAATAGGCCAGACCAGCTACATGAGGGACCTTGCTAGTGTGGCCCCAGTTGACCCCAGAGCCATTCTTCCCCAATTGAGTGGGAACACTACTGTGCGCAGGCAGAGGAGGGCACTCAGAACTGCTTCCATTGCCCTTAAGTCCCCTCCCTACCACCCCAGAGCTGTGAGGCCCAGTCAGTGTCACACCTACACAGACCCCTTAAGCCTCTGTTGTGGTGGCAGAGGGTCCTGGACCCCAAGAAGGTGAGGGAGGTATGGAAATGTATAGCGGCTTGGTGGAAGGTGGGCCAGGGGGAGGTATGGAGGTGTATAGAGGCTTGGTGGAAGGTGGGCCAGGGGAACCTTCCTTTCTGTGGTTGCATAAGGCTCCATGCCAAAGGCAGAGCCATGTCTACAGAGATGGTTAGCCTGACTCAGAGCTGTCTGAGTTCCCAGGAAATGAGGGCAGGGCAAAGTTGGGATCCTTTCTCTCACTGGTCCCAGGATTCAAGAGCTGTCTTGGTTAAGTGGGCAGGGTCATATCTGTCTAATCATACACAGGGATGGCTTGGTTATGGGGAAGATGTCTGTGGCCTGGACAGGCTGGTTAAGAAATGTCCATTAGCCAGAAGTGCTCCTGGAACCAGCCATGCCCAGTGATACTCATGGGTTAGCATTTCCAACACATTCCTAGAAACCGTGGGAAGAGGAGCTGGGTAATAGCTGGCTTCTGGAGAAGCTTATGAGCTTGTGTGTCTGGATTTGGTGTTCTGATTAAATCACAAACAATGAACAGAGAGCAAAAGAGGACCCATGGCTTTGTGCAGAAGTAATGAGAAAAAGCAGCAAACCTTCCCTCCTCACATGCCCCTCCTCCTCCTCCTCTTCCTCCTCCTCCTCCTCCTCCTCCTCAGTGCAGGTCTCCCTCTCTAGCAATGAGAACACATACTTCAACTAAGCCTCAACTTCCTCGTCTATAAAATGGACTGATTGGATTGTATAACTGAGAATGCTGAAATTCTAGGATTTGTCATTTACGTTAGTCAAGTACAGCTTCCTAACACAGGTTTCTCTTCTATCAGCTGCTGTTCTTAGTGGGACAAACAGTGCAGTGTGCGGTGTGCAGTGTGCAGTGTGTAGTTGCAGTGTGCAGTCACAGTGTGCACTGTGCAGCATGCAGTCGCAATGTGCAGTCGCAGTGTGCAGTCATAGTGTGCAGTCGCAGTGTGCAGTCGCAGTGTGCAGTCACAGTGTGCAGTGTGCAGTGTGTAATCATAGTGTGCAGTCGCAATGTGCAGTCACAGTGTGCACTGTGCAGTGTGCAGTCGCAATGTGCAGTCAGTGTGCACTGTGCAGTGTGTAGTCACAGTGTGCAGTCACAGTGTGTAGTCACAGTGTGCAGTCACAGTGTGCAGTGTGCAGTCACAGTGTGCAGTCACAGTGTGCAGTCACAGTGTGCAGTCATAGTGTGCAGTCACAGTGTGCAGTGTGCAGTCATAGTGTGCAGTCACAGTGTGCAGTGTGCAGTCATAGTGTGCAGTCACAGTGTGCAGTGTGCAGTCATAGTGTGCAGTCACAGTGTGCAGTCACAGTGTGCACTGTGCAGTGTGTAGTCACAGTGTGCAGTCGCAGTGTGCAGTCACAGTGTGCACTATGCACTGTGCACTGTGCGTGGCATGTGTTCTGTGTGTCTGTATGGTATACCATGCACTGTTTCTTCTTGCTGTTCCAAGCAATCTCCCACATTGCCCAATCTGTACTAGACTTCTGATCCTTCAGAAATCCTCTGCCCCAGACCCACCCACATAAGCAAGAACACATGTGTGAAGCCTTTTGTCCCCTTCAGTGCTTCTTGAGGTGCAGACACACAGCTGGAATGACACGCTTTGGACCAGGATGTGGCACGGTTTTGGGAAATTCCGTTTGTATTTAGAAGCCAGCTTCCTATTTCAGAACCTGAGGGGAAGCTTTAGTTAGCCTTCTTTTGCTGGGATAAACCACTCACCAAAACCCACATAGGGACGAAAGGGTGTATTTGGCTTACAGATTATAGCCCATCTTTGAGGAAAGCCAAGGCAGGAACTGGAGCAGACACCGTGGAGGGATGCTGCTTTCTAAAGCGTCACAGCTGCTTTTATTACTCAGCCCAGGCCTGTTTATCCAGGGGTGGCACTGCCCTCAGTGGGCTGGGTCTTCCTACATCAATTAGAAATCGAAAATATGCTCCACATCCATGCCCACAGGCCTCTCTGATGGGGGCAGCTTCTTCACTGAGGTTCTCTCTTCCCAGCTGTGTATAGATCTGTGCACCACTGCCAGAACCTATCCAGCACTGAGGGCAGGAGAGTGGAGCCAGGCTGCCTTTCTCCAGCTGAGCAGGGATGGGCGTCCATCTAGGGGTGCCTCTGTCTTCTCTGCCAGCACCCCCTCCCATTTCCTGTATGTGCGTGTCAGGCGCCAGTTTAAACCGGTTCCTCTCCGTGTGCCCTTTATTCTCTTCCTCCTGCCTTCTCCTTTGCTCAGACAGTAGGTCAGGCTCCTTCTGGACAGTAGGTCAGGGTTCTTAATCCCTGCCGGGGGATAGCCCCAGATTAAAGCAGGAGGATCAGGATGTTATGTGATTATCAGAAAGCTGCCCCCTCCTTGTCTGTTGGCTGTTCTGCCTTCTTGGTTGGGAAAGGAGGCTGGGCTTCTCCCAGAATCCAGCAATATTCCACTGTTGTTCCGGTCACCTGTAGCTGTTCAACAAACCACCTCAAACCAATGGCTTGAAATAACAACTTTGTCTCCGTCAGGGTTTCTATTCCTGCACGAACATCATGACCAAGAAGCAGGTTGGGGAGGAAAGGGTTTATTCAGCTTACGCTTCCACACTGCTGTTCATTACCAAAGGAAGTCAGGACTGGAACTCAAGCAGGTCAGGAAGCAGGAGCTGATGCAGAGGCCATGGAGGGGATGTTCCTTACTGGCTTGCTTCTCCTGGCTTGCTCAGCCTGCTCTTTTATAGAACCCAAGAATACCAGCCCAGAGATGGTACCACCCACAAGGGGCCCTCCCCCCTTGATCACTAATTGAGAAAAAAATGCCCCACAGCTGGATCTCATGGAGGCATTTCCCCAACTGAAGCTCCTTTTCCTACGATAACTCCAGCCTGTGTCAAGTTGACACACAAAACCAGCCAGTGCAAACTTCTTTAGTTTACAAGTCAGGGCTCAAAAGGGATTGCTCATTTCTGCTCCTGCGTGGAAGTTAGTTACTGGGCTGGCCGGTGGGGGGAGGGGTGACTGAACAGCTGGCAGCGACAAGCTCTTCTGCCCATATATCTGCATTGGATGTTAGCTGTTGTCCGGGCCCTTACCTGGGACTGTCAGCTGCTGTGCCTCTGTGTGGCTTTTCTGTGAGTATATGAAGGCAGGGTTGCAGGGGAGGGAGTTCTCAAGAGACAAGGTGGGAAAATGGCATTGCAATGACTTAATCTCCTTATAGTGTTTCTTCTATTGTGCCAATATATTTTTTATTGGTGATACACTCACTGGCTACAAAAGTATGATATAGATTGTACCGTTGAATGGTGAAGAGTTCAATGTTACATTGTAAGAATAAGGTGTGTGTGTGTGTGTGTGTGTGTGTGTGTGTGTGTGTGTGTGATTTAGTATGGTAATATACATAAATAGAATGTAGTGAACATACTCTATATTGTGGCAGTAACTTTACCTCATTTCTTTCCGTATTCACCATCCTTCTCCAGACCCTCCTTGTTTGTTGGTTTGAATTTGTACAAGAGATGGTTTACAAGAGATGGAGACTTGTGTTCTCACGCCGTCTCTAAAGCGTTTGCTGCTGCGTTTGTCGCTGCAGGCAGCCATTGGCACTATCGTTTCCTGTCCCCAGAGTATCCATCCCTGTGATCCCCTCCTTTTGAGGGGACATGGGCATGTGATGGCTTGCTGAGGAGTGGTGAGGGGCATGGCCTAGAGCTGTGAAGGGGTTTGTACTATAATCGAGGTGCTCATGTACTCTGGGCTAATCTAAGACAAGGTCACTCTGGTCATGCCAGCTGGGTGGGGTTTAGTTCAGCATGTTCTTTAAAGATTGTTTTAAATTTATGTAAATATGTGTGCACCCGCATATATGCATGTTACACTCATGTGGGTGGTACCTGTGGAGACCGGAGGGCAGTGTTGGATTCTCTGGATCTTGGGTCCTCTGAAAGAGATGCAGGGCTTACCACTTCTGAGTCATCTCTTCAGCTCCACAGGGAAGTCCTTTAAAAGAGGATTTGGGTCAGAGTCGCTCTATTGTAGGAGGGTCTCACAGCTAAAATATGGATGTCCTGTAGCTCCTGACAGTACTTCTGACCGCTGGCAAGGGAACAGGGACCTCATCTCTACAACGGCAAGGCTATAAAATCTGCCAGTAACTTGAACGGGGTTTGAGTCATTCCAGATGAGGACACAGCCTAGAGGACGCCGGAGTTCAACTTTGTGAGGTGCTGGGTGAGAACCCAGTCCGTGAGTGGCCAGGGTCCTGATGCTCAGACTTCAGGGTAATGATGTGTGGGTCTGAAGCCTCCAAGTCCGCATTAATGTGTTACATGGTGATAGAAACCGAAAACAAGTTGCATCGTGGGTTCCACTAGCAAGACAACTTTACTGCGTGGGTAACTGGAGCAGCACAGGCAGATCCAGTTGCTCTGTGTGCAAGAGCCTGGGCTCACATGCCACTCTTGTCCACCCATTGGGGTCACTGCAGCCAGATGTAATCACTCACACCTGAAACCCTGTAGCTTTGTTTCTCTCTCTTTTGTGGTATGTCTCCTATTTATAATTTGTTCAGCGTCACGTCTTGCTTTCCTGACCGGATGGTAGCGTTCTCTGGGCACAAATGGTGGCCTGCTTGTTTTTGTGGCGGCACTTGGCATAATTCTCCGCATGCCACCTGTGCAAAGGCGGGCTCCAGCTCTCACTTGTTGAAGAGGCTGCAGAGCACTCTGATCTGATGACAGCCAAGATGTGGGTGTCACGACTGTCTCAATCGGCTCAGTTTGAAACATCAGAAGTAGCCAAGCCTTCGTGTCTGTGTCTGTACACTCTGAGCGTTCTTGTCACCCGAGAGTCTGAAATGAAGTCTACCATTGCTGAGCCAGTGGTTTCTGGTTCTCTGGAATTCTCTGCCCAGACAGAACCACAGGTCCAATTAATTTCATGGTCATCCTGGGATGGAAGCAGAGCCTCTCCCACAGGGCAGTGGTAAAGAGGCATAGACCGACTTTCCTCCCGGGCACCAAGCACAGATTCATCTGTAGAAACAACTCTGTTCTTCCCTTTCCTTAGATAGCCTTTCTGGGGAGCCCAGAATGGGACCAAACTTGGGATCCTCCTGCCTCTGCTTCTCAGCTTGCTGGGAATGTAACCATGCACCATCTTCCTGGCTTAGCTCCCCCCCCCCCCCCCCCCCCTCCCCGCTGGATTGAAATTAAGGATACTGAGATGGAGGAGAGGATCAGAGAATGGGAATCAGCCGTGCATTTAAGATGACGAGCCCCTTGGGATGGCTGAGTAAAGAAAAAAGAAAAACCTTTGGGTGGCCTGAGAGCCGTTTTGGTAACTTTGGTTATTACTAACAGAGCAATCAACATGAATCACCATCCTGTAACTGATAAAAGAGTAGACCCCTAGTGCCTGAAGGAGACCCGTTGAACTCGTTATCAGCTGGGCCCACACTCATGTATTTTGGGGGACACAAGCTGATGGCACTTGGTTTACTTTTTAGATGCTAGGTTAGCCCTTACAGATCAATGAACAGCAACACCAGGCACACACAGCTCTCAAAGATTTAGTTTTGTACACATTATCCCACCACACCAAAGGAGAAAGCCGCCCTCTCCTCACTTCAGCTGAGGTAGGGACCCTGATTGTTAAGGCTTCAAAAGGCATCCACTTTGTCTGGGGATCAGTAGTGCATGTCCAGACTTTGCAAAATCTCATAAGGCACTGGACAGCTGGAGCCAGCAGATTGTGTCCTTGTTAGTTAGTGTCAAGACATTGTTGAAGCCCTCAGTCAAAATTAGTCACACCAGCTATCCCTGGTTTGCCCCAAGGTTGTCCCCCATGGTTATTAATGAAATTGAATGTGACAAGGTCCAGATTGTCTATTTCATTTGGAAGACCAGTGAACACTGAGACATTCTAGAGCCACCATGGAATCTGAGGTCTGTTGTGTAGACTCTAGACCTCTGTATTTCCCATTAACAACAAGTAAATGTAGCTCAGGCTGGCCTCAAACTCAGGATCCCCCTGCAGTAGAGACTGTGTATGGTAGGAAGCAGGGCAGTAAGAAGTCAGCAAAAGCTCCTATCAGTGCTCCCTTCCCCGCTGTAACCAGGGGGAAGAGTTAAGAGGAGGGACACGGCCTATCAGTGCTCCCTTCCCCACTGTAGCTGGAGGGGAAGAGTTAAGAGGAGGGACAGGGCCTATCAGTGCTCCCTTCCCCGCTGTAACCAGGGCGAAGAGTTAAGAGGAGGGACAGGGCCTATCAGTGCTCCCTTCCCCACTGTAGCTGGAGGGGAAGAGTTAAGAAGAGGGACAGGGTGCAGTAATGGGGGAGGAGTAAGAACCCTCAGCTGAGTGGATTGGGTTCATCGGGGTCATCTGCAGTCTGCCCCAGCGTTTCTGGGAAAAGCTCCTAAAATCACAGATTTTTCATCTTAGACTTTAGTTCTAACAATTCACTGTCTCTCCAGTTGGGCGGTTTTGCGGCCCCTGGGGCTCACTGTTTCAGACCTTTGGAGATCCAAGTCATTCATGTTAGAGAGCAACGGACAAAGTCTGCCTGACGTTTACACCAAAGAAAGCCGTGTGTGTGTGTGTGTGTGTGTGTGTGTGTGTGTGTGTGTGTAAGCTTTAGCAATTTGGCTGCTTATAATGAATCTTGAAAGTCACAGGTATAATTGTGTAAAGAGCACAGAGTCCTGTATTCAAGTTCGGACGTGAGCTTGCTGTGTTTCTCCGCCTCTCTGGGTCTGTTTCCTCTTCTGTCAAATGGGAGAGGTGGTCTAAAGAAGTGCTAACATCCCATCCGGAACCCATGCTCTGATTCCCAGACCATCCTTGACCCTGGCCCGAGGCCATCAGAGAAAATCCCTGTGCAGGTGAAAGTGGACAGGGCGGGAGAATGAATTACATTTAAAATGTCAAAGAAATCAGGAAGAGCCGTGTTTCATGAAGAATGCCGGAGCCAGCGAGCTCACAACGTTTAAATCAGTTCGCTGCCCATCCATTCGCTACAGCTTCAGGCCAGACACACTTTCTCCTCGTTCAGCGGCAGCATTGACTCAGTTCCTTGAGAGGACAGAGCGTTGCCTCTCCTGATGTGTTTGAAGTGCGCCTTTCTGAGCTATTGTTGGTAAAGCAGCTTCCCGGCTGGTGATGTCCTGTGCATTCTGAGAACTGGAGCTAAGCCGAGAGAATCTTTTATAAAGGTTCCTTTCATGTCTGAGCTGTAAGAGTTAAAAGAATCTTTCCATAAAAATGTGTTGGCTTCATCCATCTTAATCCTCTCCTGCACTGGTTTCAGTGCCAAGCCCCCGGTCCACATTCCTCTGTGACTTCCCCTCGGTGCCTGCAGAGAAGGGTCTCATGGGAGCCGGCGGAGTGGGCTCTCACGCCTTTCCCACCTCAGCATGGCTGGTAGCTACTGACCAGCTAAGAAGGTGACCACGCCCTCACATCTAACATGCCTTTAGTCAACCTCTCCACAGCTGGATCCGCCAAATACCTATCCTCAGCCAGGACTGCCTTACTGTGGCAGAAGCATGGTGACCGGGGATAACAAGTGGGAAGAGAATGATATCAACTTTCTCTCAGCATATGTATATGTCTATATCGTACATGTGATGTATATGCATATCTTTTTTCATGGGAGAACTGTCATGTGTCCCGCAGTTGTGCTACTCTCAAACCCATGCGTTTAAGCCCTAACCCCTAATATTAGCGGCATTTGGAGATGGGGCTCCTTGGGAATGATTGGGATTGGATGAAGTCACCAGTACAGAGCCCACAATGGCATCAGAAGAGGGAGAGAGAGAGAGAGACAGGCTATCCCTCCACAGCGTGAAGACAGAGACAGAATGGCCGTCTGAGAGGCAGGCTGAGTGCTAATAGCTGCTCGTCCTGCTGCTGAGACAAAATATTCTGACAAGAGTTCCTAGACAAGAGGGTTTTATTTGGCTCGTAGCTCTAGGGTACAGTCCATCATGTCAGGGAAGGGAGAAGGTGGTCGTGATCATCAGCTGTCAGGGCATGCTGGGCCTGAGCTTGCTTTCTCCATGTATGCAGCCCCACACCGCACCCCCTATCCCAGGAAATGGCACCACCCAAATTTAGGATGGGTCTCCTCTGTCTCAGTTAACCTGCCCAGAATAATCCTTCACGGGACTGATGAAAATAAAAGTTGGATAAGAAACATCCCTCACAGACGTGCCCAGATGCCGCCTCTTCCGTGGGTCTGGTGCCCGCCAAGCTGACAATCAGCGTTCACCGTGCATCCTTATCAGGAGCCAAGCCTCGCAGCCCTCATCTGTGACTGGCCCAGCCCCTTGAATTGTGAGAAATGCATGTGCGTTGTTTGCATTACTGGTTATGGTGTTTGGTTATGGCAGCTCAGACAGACTGATGTACTGCTTGTCTACAATGTATAAGGATGGCTCTAGCTCTGTTGCTAGAACCTTCCAGGGCCCTGGACCTTAAGCACCACTCCCTTGCAGTAATCTGTCTCTCTCTGATGGTGGAGCTGAGACTAGAGCTGGCTGTGACAACCACAGGGGATGGGGTTCTTTGTCTCTGAGGCAGAGTGGTTTGGAAGGTTTGTGTAGACGTCTTCTGGCCAAAGTGCCATGCCCATGGTGGCGGGACAGCTGGTAGCTGGTATTCCCTCCCTCTCCATTCATCTCCCGCCAGGGGATCCAGAAGCTCCGTCACACCTGCCCTGATGTTGGGCTGATGCTCCTCAGTCTGTTATCCTCATTCCCTGTCACAGCCCCTTGTGAATGGTGGGTGCCCATTGCTTTAGGAGTGCATGGGAAGGACTGTTGGGCTTTCCCAGGAAAGAACTGAGAATCAGAGGAAGCACCTCCTCGACTTACAGGAAAGTCAGCAGAGACACACAGAGAACATCTCTGATTGGGGGAGGGGGTGTTAGAACAGGACATCGAGGACCAGCAAAGACACAAGCAGGGTCTCACTGGAGCTTGAGAGGACAGGATTGGGTACTGAGGGTTCCCGTTCCAGTGACCTGCCCTCCCTGTCTCTTCAGAACTGAGCTCTGATGTTGGACAAGGCAGGGCCCAGCACTGCGTAACCACCAGGGATAGACAGTGAGGCCAAGGGAGGCTGGGGGCGGGGCGGGGGGGGGCGGCTCACCTGGGCCTGCCTGAGAACTCCTGGCTCTCTGGGCCCTCCGTGAGAGCCCTCTCAGGATTGTGCTGTGCCCATGGCAACCCTCAAGTCCACATCCTGTGCAAGGTCTGGGTGTACTCACGGCAAGGCCGTTGTTGCATGGATAAATGTATGTGCGGCTGGTGAGATGGCTCGGTGGCGGAAAGCACTGTGTGGAAATCTGATGACTTGAGTTTGTTCTGCAGAACCCACTGTGGAAGAAAACTGAGTCTCAGAGGTTGTTCCCTTCAAACCTTCAGACCTGTGTTGTGGCATGCACACGTACATGCACACAGACACACAGATTGTGCAAACAGTGGTAAATAAACATTTAAAAATAAAAAATAAATGTATGTGCACGGATCCTATACACAAGACACAGAAGCTGGAAGCGGGGGCATAGACAAGTAAGCATTGGAGGCATAGACAAGTAAGCATTGGAGACGCTGTTCGAGAAAGGGTCACCAGACTAGTGATAAGGATGCACAGTGACGTCCAGCACACAGGACAGACTTACGGGGGTTGGAGTTTGCTTTTGCAAAGCTGTGACATCTCCATCGCTCTTGAGGAAAGCAAGGGTAGCTTATTTTTGTGTTCTTCCCACTGGGTTCATACTTATGGGTGGTATGTGGTTAGAATAGAGTCACAGCCCCTGCTAGAGCAACTGCACTAGGAACTGGAGGCCCAGGGCCTCCCACAGTCCCGGGGAAACCCCTGCCCGCCCGCCTGCTCTCCCGCATGCCTGCTTCACAGAGCAGAGCAGATGGGAAACCCCTCCCACTGCACAGCTACCACAGCGGGAATCCAAAGCCACGCTTCTGAGTTCCCATTCTTAGCTATTTCACTCTTGGCGGTTTTTTCTGTCCCTTTGGTTGCTAGATTTGGGCTTCATGCCTTGAAGCCTGGCTACCCCTTGACTGTGTAGTACCCTTTTAGCGGAAGCAGCATCAGGCTTGTTCTTTTCCTTCTATTTCCCAGGACTTGCCAGCCCTTCCTTGTTTGAAATTGCTGACATCCATCAGCGTGTTGAGTCCATAGCTTGTATTTGTTGCTGAAACTCTAGTCCCTACAAATGGTTACCGGAGAGGAGACGCCTTGTTGAGTAGAAAGGGCACATGAGAAATGGTGAGCGAACCAAGAAACGAAAGAAGAGCGAGCATCAACAGTCCTTCGGCTGTTTTCGGTCTCTCTGGTCTGTGACTTAACCTGCCCTTTCTGAGCAAGAACTTCTGAGCCGGGCTGCTCCAACCTGCCCCGGGGATCCTATCCCAGGCAAGGCTGGCGAGAGGGAGACTGGAGAGATGCAGGAGGAGGTGGCTGGGAAGTCTACGGGAGCCCTGCTGCCTACTGACGTTTTTCCTGGCATCTGCCCTCTGGCCTGGGCCCACTGCCCACCGAAGAAGAGGTTGGTTTGGGTTACAGTCAGGACCACAGTCCAGAACAGGGGAGGAGCCTGTGTTTAGGGGTGGGGGTGGGGGGCCCTAAGGCAAAGAGTCCCCTCGAGCGCTGTGGAACATCAGGTTTTGAACGGCTCCATTTAGCAGTAGAAGAAAAGCTCTCCGGAAATCGGAGGGCTCTGGCTGGCTTCCCAGGAGAACAGCAAGTTCCAGGCGACTGGAGCTCCGGAAGCCGGGGATTGTGGGGAGGAATGGGGCACGGACAAGCAGGCCTCCTGACCACAGCTCCCTGGCAGGGCTCTGCTCTCGAGTGAGCATGCTTCTGGAAATGGGGAGGGGTTATCCTCCCCGGTTGTCATGCACACAGCCAGGACATTGTGAACTCGTCATTCCCCGGGTTTGCCTGTTTTCAGAATAGGAGTATTATACACTATTCATAGTTCTGCCTGAACGATCTTTGGAGTAAGGGATAGACTTCAGCTCCACCTCTTCCTGCCTGAGAGGCAGGAGTCGGCCTGTCTTGCTTTCTCCAGGACAGGCTGGGAAGTCATTCTTCTGGGCAGCTCCCTTTCAGCCCACGAGAGCCAGAGACCCGACAAGCCTCCAGGAGCTTTTTTGGGCTGTCAGGTGTAAAGTGAGTGTGCAGCCATCTGCTCCCGCCATCGATGGGGGGGGGGGGGGGAGGGCTGAACTCAAGGCAGGAGGCTCCAAGGAAAGACCCAGGTGACATTAAGGAGGAGAGAGAACTAGTTATAAATTTTTAACTGTGAAAAGATCGAACATTAACTTCATCCAAATAAAAGTTACCATCAGTTGCAAACTTTCTCTTTTTGGGATCCCAGCCATTTGCTAACCTACGGGGGTGGGGGTGGGGGGGAGGGTGGGGTTGGGGTTGGGGAGCAGGGATGCTGGCTTCTCACAACTGCTTGTCTGGAGACCTCCCTCAGGTTGGCACCCAGAACCAAAGGGCTCCTTATTCAAGGACACTGCTAGGACTGGAATCCCTGCAGCCCTGGAAAACCCACATCAGGGAAAAGAGACAGGGGTCAAAGGGCACCTGCACAGAAAGGCTGCTGCAGTATTGGTGGCAGCGGCCTGAGTATGGTTAGCAAGGCTTGCTGCATTCCACGGGAAGTTGGGGCTGTGTAACCCCTCCCGCCCAGCAACCCCGCTCCTCTTTCCTGTCACGCAGCACCGGTCCTTCACGCCTTTTGTCTTCAGCTTGCTTTACATTCTTAAATATGAAAAAAGACCCCAAATAACTCAGGGAGGTGAGGTAAGCCGGTCGATATTTGCCATATCAGTAGTTAAAATTAATGTAAAAGATAATAAACTCATGTACACTAATGAGTGCTAATAAACTAATAACATGTTTATGAAAAAAAAAAAACCAACCAACTCCCTATTTTCCAAAACAAATAATAGGCAGACTTGGTGGGAGAGGGGCTTTGGCCGAAGCCAGCTGGCTCCTGCCTACCCTGCAAAGCCTGCTGGGACGCAGCATACTCTGCAGCTGCGGGGGTGGGTGGGGCGGGGGGGGGGAGACTCCCTGGTTCACTTGGGAGAGAATGGGACTAAAAATGACAAGCAACACTGCTTTATATCAGCAAAATGGCTCTGACTTCACAGACCCTTCTGAGGATGCCAGGGGCCCCTGGAGGCCCGGGACACACCTGACCATATTGTTTTGGGGAGGACTGCGGAAGGAAGTTTGGACTACAAAAGACGTTGAGTGCTGAGAGCATAGTAGTTCTGTAGATGTTTGAAAGAGGAGAAAGTTATGAACAGTGGAGAGGGTGGAGGCCTGGCTTGTGACGAGTCATAGTGACACAAAGATTCTACTGGGCCATTTGGGTGAAGATTCTGTGGTGTCTGGTCAGGTAGAGTTGAAGAATCAGCTGTAATCACAGAATCAAGAGACCAGAACTACTGAAGTAAAACCTTTGCTTTTGCTAATTGAGAATTGTCAGCTGGGGCGGAGGAACCAGCTGTGACTAAGAAGAGACCAGCATCACCGAGCGCGGTGGCACACGCCTGTAATCCCAGCACTTGGGAGGCAGAAGCAGGCAGATTTCTGAGTTTGAGGCCAGTCTGGTCTACAGAGTGAGTTCCAGGACAGCCAGGGCTACACAGAGAAACCCTGTCTCAAAACACACACACACACACACACACACACACAACACATACACACACACACACACAACACACACACACACACACACACACACACACACACAGAGATTTGAAGAAGAGACCAGCATCATTGAGGTGAAGTCTTCTGGGACGTTTCCTCAGGGTCAGCACACAGAAGCTGTGCCCAGAGGTGGCCAAGGTCATACCTCCTTTGATAGCCAAACTTGATGGCACAGGAAGCCAGGCCCCCTTTCCTAAGGGCTTCCATCTTTGTCTGGGCCTCTCCTAGGTCAGGCAGGTGGGTGGAGCTTTGCTCATCTTCTGCCTTTGGACCAGGCCCCGGAGGTGGCAGTGGGACTATTTCAAAGGCTGACACCAACATCAGCAAAGAGCAGAGCTGAGGTTACACAGGAGAATATGAACAGAGCAAACGCTCCCCTCATCTCCCTCTTATATCACGCTTTCTGCCAGCAGACTCCTGTTTTTAATAGCATCGATTCTGGCGCCGAGAAAACCAAAACCCCCCTCTTTGAACGGGGTTCAGAACGTAGGTGAGGTATGTTTGTAGAGACGGAGCGTGTATCCTGCCTTTCACTTGGCTTCCGGGAAGGCACTTAGACCTGTTGGCATGACCCAAGCTAATGAGGGAGCCCACGGTGCTGATGGCCGCCACAGGGGAATGTGGAGGCTTTACATCTCAGTGAAAGTCAGGGGGGCATTCCTGCACTTAGCAACATTCCTGATTAAAAACAAATCTATAAAAAAAGAAAACAACCGTCCTCAATCTTTATTTTAACACAGCTCTCATGACCTTTAGCTGTGTGGTTGTCCCTTATGAATGTTGCCAGAGTTTGACCCCATTTTAAAATCTGTGTGCAATTTCTGTCTCCTAAGAAACACTCCTTTGGGTTTCCTTAGAAACCAACTACTTAGGGTCTGCTTCACAGCCAGGGGCTGGTGACTCACTCTTGACAACCACCGAGCCTGAGGGTGGGCCCTCTGCACAGTGTCTCTGCAGTCCCAGACCAATCCAGCTTTGAAACTGTTCCCTGACTCTTTCTTTGCACTGCAGTGATGTGAAGCCAGCCATAACGGCCGTGAAGTCAGGCTGTGCTGGCCGTGAAGTCAGGCTGTGCTAGCTGTCTCTAGATGCTGTAACATACCGCTGTTAGGCCAGTCAGTGTCAGGGGAGTACTCACCATTCAGATCACAGCGCGGCATCCACGGTCGGCGAAGAGCATTTGTGCTCCGCTAATGTGTCGTGTGTCATATGCCTCTGTAATGTGGCTTCTTTGTCCTACAACCTAGATTCTCTGTAGCTAACCGGCAGGTATGGAGAAGTCACAATATCTTCTAATTCTTCTTCAGTGTATGCAAAGTGCACACAGCACTTGCCGCCCCCATCTTTAAGTGTACAGTTGAGGGACTTGAATACCTTGCCATTCTTTCATGTCTTTAGAACTGTACCCAGTAAATAGTAACTCCTCCCTCTCCCTTCCACAGCCTGGCCCTTCCGCTCGCAGTCCCTTTGAATTTGGCAGTTCCGCCTCCTTACACACACCAGGCAGCATCTGCCCTTTTGTTACAGGCCCACGCCACTCAGCACAATGTCCCCAGGGCTTGCGTATGCTGTAGCTTGCATTCACTTTGGTGGCTTGTCCATTCTGTGATTGATGGACACCAGGGATACTTCTGCCTTTCAGCTAGTCACACCCTCTCCTTAACCACCTTGGCCTGCAAGTGATTTATTTCTGATCGCATCTCCCAGGTGAGCAGATTGCATAACCCCTCCTACACGCAGGGGGACCAGGAAAGGTCAGTCTGGGGCTGGTTGGACAGCCATTTCTTAGAACCAGTTCAGCCTACGGAAGGTAAAGCATGGTTTGTTGGTAGATAATGAACCGGGTTTTCTTTCCTTCCCTTTCTTCACCTTTATACTTCACCTTTATACTTTATACTTTATACCTTTATATATACTTATACTTTATACTTTAAGCAGCTACTTACATCAGTCCAGAAAAACAAATCATTTTCCCGTTTTAGTCTTAAGAAAACAAAGATTCTAAAGGGCTAACTATACCTTAAACTGACAGCGAGAGCTGGTATTAATGCAGTCCTTGGCAATTTCCAGTGTCTTTTTTCATTTGCCAAACGGTGTCAAGGTGTGAGTGTCTGCACTGCCCATAGGGTGATGTTTGTAGAGCCCATGGCTCTCTAGTAAATTCAGTAATTAGCATTTACGGATCTTCATGGCAGCATGAGGTATGTAGTATTTTTTTTTTTTTACTTGTATAATGAGGATAATTGACTTTAGACCAGTGGTTCTCAGCCTTCCTAATGCTGCAGCCCTTTAATACAGTTCCTCATGTTGTTGTGATCCCCTCCCAGCCATAAAATTATTTTTAGGCGACCCCTGTGAAAAAGTCATTTGACTCCAAAAGCGGTCGCAACCCACAGGTTGATAACCTTTGCCTTAAAGAGAATTCAATAAATTTCTTAGTTCCCAGGTCATAAGTGGCAGCTTCATTTCCCCATTGCTGATAAAGCCAGACTCTGCTGTTGAGATCATGGTTTTTCATGAGGTAATGGCCATGAGGTCCCTTGGAGAAGGGAGAGTAGTCCTTGCCAAGCTTGCCCTTATCTCTGACTCCGGAGAGCTTCCCAGGACCCCCTGCACACACACACACACACACACACACACACACACACGGAACTTCTCTGACACTCTCAGGAACAGTCATAGAATCCTGTCCTGTGTTCCAGATCCTAGAGGTGGATTAGGAATCAGAAAGCATTCCTTTCCTCCAAAGCATGCAACATCCAACCAGCAAAATGGCCACGTGCACACAGAGCTATCATACAAAACAATAGGCCATATACAGCAACTTACAACATGCTGTGGGAATTTGGGTGAGAAGTAATTAGTCAGGTGAGAGGCAATTAGTTTTGCCTGACGTTGCAAATAATGTTAAGAGTGACAAGTGGCCTAAGGTGATGGCTCAGTGGCTGATCAAGCTGAGGGCCTGAGTTCCAATCCCCTGCATCTACAGAAAAAGCAAGGCATGCCTGTAACATGTGCTGCACATGGGCGGCAGAGGACAGGAGGACCGCTGGGGTTCGCTAGATACCAGACTACCTCCGGGTACAGAGGGAGACCTCAGGGAAGTGAGGGGGCGAGTGCACATACCCAGGGACACACATGTGTGTGCACATGCCAAACGCACATGGCACAATACACTCTCTCATACATCATATGTATTATAAATGATGGATTAAATATAGGTTAAATTAAACGGCGACAGCTGAGCTAGGTGTGGATGGCTAGGTCACACTGGGAGGAACTATTTCAGGTAGAAGGATAACAAACACTTGACAATCTCAGAGGGTGTTTGAGGATAAAGGGCAGGATACAATAGGGATGAAGAGTGGGTGAAGAGAAGAGACGGTCACAGAGTCATGATGGGTAGGTGGCGTGTACCCACGGGGAGAGTGCAGAGCCATGATTCTGCTGGTGAGCTAGGGATCAGACTGTTTTACGATGCTTCCTCTGGCTAGGGTGCTAAGCCAATGAACTGATTTCATTCCAGCCCTGTTCATTTCTAGAGGGCAGGGACACTCTTGTCACTCTGGCTTTAACCCCCACCACCACTGGGCCACATAAACAGGCTCATTCAAGGCAGAGGAAAGGCCGCCTGGAAATACTTGTTCTCCCATAAGCTACTCTCCTGTAGTGACTCTCCTTGCAGATAAGAAGGATTTCTGGCAGCTCTTCCTTTTGACTAATAGGCAAAGCCAACTCTGAGCTGGGAACCTTGAAGCTGAGGTCTCTATGAGACTCCTGCAAGGACAGAATGGAAGCCTGGTGAGAGCAGAGCCCCTGTGCTTTGTCTCTTGTCCCACAGTCCCAGTGTGCAGGAGACAGAGGGAGACAGAGGGAGAGGTGCTAACAGCGGGTGTCACCTACTACAGCTTCTCCAAGACACCCCACTCCCATTAAACCTGCTCCTTCATGGCTCTGACAGTAAAACTTGATGCCAAGACTTGTAATTTACAAACGGAGGCTAAAGCCAAGGTGTTCTGGGTTGACAGTGACGGGTGTCAAGAAATCAAAGCCTGAAGATAGAAACTGAATTGCTCAAGATGCCAAGGGCAGCAGTGGCCTTCTCTCGGAGTAGCTTAGTCCGGGAAGCTCCATCTTCCCCGTGGATACGACACACGGGGGTTGGAAGGCCCCTCCTCCTCTCTGTGACTTTGGGAGAGATTAAGCTCTCTGAGCATGGGCTCCGTGGTGCCTGTGTACAGTGCGATTACGGGTCAATAGCAGCCTTGGTATAGAGGTCCCTTGCTGTGATTCTAGGAGCCACCGGGATTTGCATTGTGAGCTCCTGTGCACCAAGGTCAAGGGGCCTGCAGTCACCAGACCTTGCCTGATTACAGCTCGAGGGTTAAGGGGATCTTTTCCCTCACTGCTGCAAGGCTCGCTTGTTTGCTTTCCTCTGCCCCTTGATATGATGACACAGACAAAAGAAACGGGTAACAGAGGGGCTCCGTGGGTAATGTTTGCCTAGCACGCACAAGGACCTAGACCCTGCCCCAGCTCATGTAAACCAGGAGCTGTGGTCCATGCCAGTAACCGTAATAATCCTTATACTCGGGAGGTGGAGGCAGGAGGATCAGAAGTTCAAAGTCATTCTCAGCTACATGGTGAATGGCTATGTGGCGGAATTCCAGGCCAGTCTGGCATCCTTCAGACATTGAACTAAGTAAAGATCAAAATATTTCACGTTGGTCTCCAAGCTTGTCCAGGCTGAGCACAGGCCTCATTCTCTCCCTCCCGGTGTCTCCAGGAGCTTTGCACGAAGCTCATGCAGGGATTCAGCTGCTGATGCAAATCTTGTCAAGTAGATCACCTGTGCTGCTGGAGGAGACTCGTGATTATTTTGAAGGTTTTGCTGCATCTTTAATGTTTTTATTTTGACTGCATAGGGGAATGGCATGTACCACTGTGTGCACATGTGTAGAACAGGGGATGACGTGGTGAAGTTGGTTCTCCCCTTGTGGGTCTCAGGAAGGGAACTTGGGAGATCAGGCTTGGCCGCAAGGGCCTTTGCTACTGAGCCAGGTCGAGACATCTTGTCCTCTTGGGAGTTTATTATTTTTAATATCTTTTGGGCCATTCTTTTAAAGCTAGTCATTTTTCTTAGTACAATACCCCCTGATCTGTGTTTTGGAGTTCCTGCCCAGAATATATGTGCCTTTGAGATTTTTAGTGCACGGGGAAGCCAGAATGCACCAACAGTTAACCATGGAGTGGTAAGTCAGCCCAGACCAAAGGCCTCTTGTGAGCTAGTTTACCCAACATGTTTGTCTAGAAACCCACGCCTTGTAAACTGTGACAACCACTGCATGAGGCATATTCGACCATATTGCTGGTGCACCGAGAGGTTAATCTCTCCTGAAATCACACAGACACAAATTGGGCACAGTGCTGGAGGGGGCATCCATCTTGCCTCCCGGCACTCCACAGTCTAGTTACCAAGACAGGTCAACATCCAGCTGCTCACAGTGGGGCACCACAGGGACACAGGCACTGTGCCCTGTGATTTGTTATCACTGGATGTTGAACATATAGCCAAGCTTCCAAGCATCTGGCTTCCCCCATCCCCACCCCCACCCCCAAACCAGCCCTCACAAGGATCCACTTCTAACATAAAAGTTGTACAATGACATTATGAACTAATTATACATGGTACTTCAATCTGATACAAGACTCAGAAAAATTAGATTCTCCTATTTGTATGTGTCATTATAATGGCAAGATCTTTGATTCAAACATCATTTTTCTTTTTAATTTTTTTCCAGCATTAAAATGATTTTCTACTGTAAGGCGTAAGGCTTGGGACACTCTCCTTCCCCTGCCTTCAGCAGGGTCTGTGCTGTGGTGATGTTCAGAAGCTGAGGCAGAGGCAATGACTGGGCCTCATGCACCTCTTGAACTCCTGACAGACCTTGGGGCTCAGGGAGCAGAAAGAGATGGGGGAAATAAAGAAGTAGCACAGGAATGCTCAGGATAAGGGGTCTTTGAGTAAAAGTTATAGGAAATTGAATTTGGGGTTGGGACAGGGAGAAGTCACCACAGCTAGAGTCATCTGATCCTCATAGGAGTCGTGGGCTTCCTGTCCCAGACACAGTCAAAAGATTGGGCAGGTCAGATTCTTCCACACAGGATGAGAGTTTGAAGCACATAAGCCTTATGTTTCTTTGTGCTGCCTTAGAGTTGTGTACTTGCAACATTATCTGCCATGAACTCAACTCCACCTGCCCGGTTGGAGATAAGGAATGATGCGCAGAGCCCTGGGGTCACCGGTGAATAGCTGCAGACCCACACTCTCGAGTCTCAGAGTGCGTGTGGCCCTGGGAGCTGCGTCTCTGAGTGTCAGCTCCATCAGATGACTCAGAAAGCCCTTCCATCCCCAACTCTGGGGGAAACTGGTGATGCTGGTTTGTCTTGTTCTAATTATTATCCAGACAACCATGTGGCTCATTCCTGGGCAAGGCTTGAGTCGAGAAAGACCTGTTAATTAATTGAATGAAGGTTATATAATCACTAAATGCACAGCAATTATGTTGGGGCCCAAGCACCCTGTACACAAGGAGGTGGCTCTAATGCCAAGGGCATGAGTGTATGCTCATGAGTGAGGCTTAACCCTCAAAGCAGGAGGGGCACGCCTGTTTCAGTGAGGTGAGGCGAGGTTGCAGTAGTTATCGATCTGGGCGCCTTCTGAGAAGATGCTGGAAATATTTCAGACACGTTCCGCCTTGACACCAGCTTGTGGGACCCATTACATTCAAGGTGTGTCTGTGTAGCATTTGGCTTGGCTTATGAAATGTGCTATCCGAATCCGCATGGGCATGGCAAGGGTCGCCAGCGTTTCCTTTTCTCTCCTGCCACAGACAAATGCCATACAGCCTGCCCCACCATCACCTGTAATATCTTCTAAATTTAAACACCTCAAATGTCAGTCCTCCCTGCACGAAGACAGGAAGGCAGAAAGCAGAGAGTGGGAAAGCTACTCGCAGCTGGATGGGGAACAGCCAAGGTGTGGTCTTTAGGGAGGTGAGCTCCAGTTGGAAGAATTTTTTTTTTTTTAACTAAACTCTCTAAGGTCCATCCAGGCTAAATGGCTTCACTGGGCTCCATCCCAAGCCTCCCTGTACCCACTGCTCTCCGTGTTTGAGAATGGGAGAGCAAATGCCTGGTCACTGGTCATTGTTAAGACCTGACCCTGTAGCCTCAGAGCTTTCCAGCCAGATGTGTCGTAAGCACCTGATGCTGTCCCAGCCCCCCCCCCCCCCCCCCCACCCCCCCACCCCCCACCCCCCCCCCCCCCCACCCCCCCACCCCCCACTCCCCCCCCCGTCTTCGAGCTCCACCCCTTTTTCTCTCTCACATGCTTGTGTGGTTCTGAGGATTGAACCCTATTCTGCGGATCGCCGCGCTGGCATGCTAGCACTAAGCTGACACCCCAGTCTCACTGTCTGTCTCTTGTGACGTCAGCAGGCTGCCTCTGAAGAGGGGCCTCCGGAAGGAATCTGATCCCTGCTGCCTTCTCAGAGGGGGAAGGAGGGCAGAGTGACAACAGTCAGGGAGGAATGGCTCACGCGAGGTGGAGTCCTTGGGGACTGTAAACACGTAGCTGAAATGTGTCACACGTGGACCTGCTTGTGTTCTGTATCTACAGCCTCTGCCAAAGGACACTGACTTCAGGTAGGCCAAGTGAGACACCAAGCCAAACTTCCAATAGACGTCAAAGAACCACAGATGACCCTCCTTAGCCAGCTTTGGGCCAATCTTTCGTAGGTGGAACATTTGACTTGTTGGGGTTTCTTGGTCTTTTGAAATTTTGCATTCAGCGGCTCTCTCTTGTTCCAGGCCGGCCCTCCAGCAGCTTCCTCTCAGAGCATCGAGGAGAAAACCATGGCACGTGGGCTAGGCTGGCAGGACTGCGGCATTTAGGTGGGCACACGGATGTGAACGCAGCAGAGCGGGCTGAGAAAACACTCCAGCCAACCCACCCTGGGAACGCAACCACCAGAACTGCCAAAGACGGCAGAGGCAGGAACGCGGCCACTCTCTACTCTCTTCAAGTTCAGGGTAAAGGCCACGCCACTGTGCCCAGAGCTCTGGCCCTGGACATTGGAAGGGGCAAGAGTCCCCCATCTCTTGCCCCGGAGCTCTGGGCTGACGAATGTGACTGTGAATTCCCCAAGACGCCTGCAGGCCTGAGCTGTGGCCTGAGCTGTGGCCTGAGCTGTGGCCTGAGCTGTGGCCTGAGCTGTGGCCTGAGCTGTGGCCTGAGCTGTGGCCTGAGCTGTGGCCTGAGCTGTGGCCTGAGCTGTGGCCTGAGCTGTGGCCTGGGCTGTGGCCTGAGCTGTGGCCTGAGCTGTGGCCTGAGCTGTGGCCTGAGCTGTGGCCTGAGCTGTGGCCTGAGCTGTGGCCTGAGCTGTGGCCTGAGCTGTGGCCTGAGCTGTGGCCTGAGCTGTGGCCTGAGCTGTGGCCTGAGCTGTGGCCTGAGCTGTGGCCTGAGCTGTGGCCTGAGCTGTGGCCTGAGCTGTGGCTGTGCTCTGGGCTCAGTTTCTCTTGCATCAGTTACTCAGAGGGCACTGGCCAGTGGCTGTCTTCATGACACGGATCCCCAGGGGACCATGCCTCCCTACTATGACCTTTTCAAGAGTGACCCTTGCCACAGGTCCGTAGGGACCAGCTAAGCCTATCTTTAGTGATGTCACTGGGAATTTTAAACTTCCAAGAAAGGAAATAAAGGAGGCTCTGAGTGGGAGAGCGGAAGGCTCAGCCTGCCCTCTCATGGCTCTCCCAGCTCTGTGGACAGAGGAAGCAACCACAGGACTGTATAAGTAACAGATTGCCTTCCAGTTACGAAATCTGGCCCTTCTCACCGCTAAACTGTTTCTGCTTCAGAGTCTGAAACAGGAGGTGGTCAGATCCAGACAGAGGTCAAAGTGTTTACAAGCAAGTGTGTGTGTTTGTGTGTGTGGCGGGGTGGGCAGTTAGGGAACAGCTGGAAAGATGGCTTGGTGTTCAAGAGTGCTTGCTGCTCTTCCAGAAGACCTGGGTTCAAGTCCCACGTGGCTCACAACTATCTTTAACTCTAGTTCCAGGGGACACAACCCCTTCTTCTGGCCTTCATGGGTACTGCACACTCAGATACACAGACATACATGCAAGCAAGCAAAACACCCAAACACACAAAATAAAAATAAACAAACCTTCAGAGCGACCGAGGCAGCTGGGCATGTTGTACACCCTCTCAGCAGCTTGGAAGACGCCATGTGAGAATCAGAGCTTCCCAGTCATCCTGAGTCCAGTGAGCTCAGGCCTGTTTCACGGAACGGGTTTAGGGAGGGCGTTTGAACACAAGACTCTGTGTATTTTCCCAACAGTGCTTTGAGAAATAATCGTAGTTCTTCCCTTCTTTGAAAGGATATAGTGTCTAACTTTCCCTTTTCCTGTTTGTTGATCCTCTGTCTTCTCATCTTTCTGTGTTACTCATCAATACCCAGTTCAAATACAAACCCCTGTATCTGCTTCCTGTCACTGGTCCCTAAGACAAAGCCCTGCATCAGCTTCCTGTCACTGGTCCCTGAGAATTTCACCTATTTCTCCTCCAGCTCTCACTGCATGTCTCCATTGTCCACTTCCCAGTTTATATAAGCATTATCATACTTGTTTCATTAGAAATTGCTTCAAAGATAAGATTAGTTTGTTCTGTGACGCAACAGAAATAATTAGGCATTAATAAATGGACTTAGGTAACTACATAGATGTGGGAATCAAATAATACATATGCTCTGAATCAAGGAGAAATTTTAAGAGAAATTAGAAAATGTTCTAAGTTGGGGATCTATCTCAGTGGTAGAATGCTCACCTAGCACAGCCAAGGCTTCCACTATTGGTATGTGTGTGTGTGTGTGTGTGTGTGTGTGTGTGTGTCTATGTGTGTATGTGTATGGGGTGATAGTCTAATTGAATGATAATGAAAAGTCATTAGTACCTTCAAAAAACTAAAAAATTTAAAACATTAGAAAATAAAAAAAGATGTAAAACCAATAATTCAAACGTCTACTGTAATTCAAATGTCTACTGTAAAATGTAGAAAAGTTAAAGAAATTAAACCCAAAGAAGGGAAGAAAATAATAAATATAAAGTTAGCAATAAAAATGCCAGAAAAGGGATTTTTCTTTTTCACAGTTGGTCTCTTGGTGTAGCCTTGGCTGTACTGGAACTTGCTCTGTAAACCAGGCCTCTGTCTCCAGAGGACTAGGATCAAAGGGGCACATCGCTACCACCCAGCAGAGATTTTTTTTAAGTGAAAAAATAGTTTTCTGAAAACTTTCACTAAAATGATAAACCATGAAAATCTGATCAATAAAAAGAGAAAATGCAGGTAACTAAGAAGACAGATCGTTACTGATTCTATAGATGCCATGATAGTCAGTTTCTCCAGGTATAAGCTATTATGTTCCAACAGTCATAACAAGGGAAAGAAACCAATTCTGTAAAACGACAACTCAGAAAAAGAGTCAGTGCAGCTGTGGAGCTGGTTCACCGGGATAGTGGGGTTCAGTGCTCGCTGTGTAAGCACGGGGCTGTGAGCTCAATCCCTAGCACCCACGTAAGACATGGGCATTGTGACTGGGGGCACAATGGTGTGTGTCTATATCCCCAGCCCTGTGGACACTGACACAGGGTGCTCCTTGCTGCTTGGTGCCAAGTAGTACAGTCAACCGGAGATATCCAGGGTCAGTGAGAGACCCTGACTCTCTAGTGGTTATTAGAGAGCAACGGAAGACGCCTAATGTCAACTCTGTCCTCCACACATGACAAACATGTGCTTGATGTGTACACTTGCACACACACTCACATATATGCACAAAACATCCACACCCCCAAAATGCAGATTAACATTGAAAGAAACAGGAAATTTGAAATAATCTGTATTTTATAAAGAAATAGAATCGTCAAAAGCATCCCACAAAGAAAATTCCAATTCAAGGTGATTCCCTTGTGAGTTTTATTAAAACAAAAAGAGAAAAAATTAGAAACCTTACATAGACAATTTCAAAAAGAGAGAGAGGAAAATTTACTAAGTCATTTTATAAAGTTGCCATAACCTTGATATTAAGACTTGACAAAGAAATGAAAATGTCAGATGGCTATGGTTGTGGCCATAGAAACAGAATCCTTCATTATCATCTCAATGGAAACAAAATGGCATAGGAGGAAATTTGCAACCATCCTAGGCTACAACGGATCCTTTCTCAGACAGACAGGCTGACAGACAGACAGACAGACAGACAGACACAGCACCCCCCCCAACAAAAACCTACAAGAGATTATTGAAAAGTATCAAGACAGGTCTACAAAACACAAGGGCACAAAGATTGCAAGATTCACTATTGTCATATGTCAACTTTAATGAAAATAACCTAAAGATTTAGTGTAATATAATTTGTAATCTCAATAGTTTTTTGTAGAGATTGACAGACTAAGCCTATTATTTGTTTATTTGTTGAGACTGGGTCTTATTATATGGCCCAAGCTGGCATTAGAGTCTTGATCCTCCTGCTGAGTCTTCTGAGGGGAGGGGACTACAGGTATCACTTATGTCTGGCTTTCATTTGCAACTTAAAGGGGAAAGGCCCACAATAGCTAACAGCATAGAACTCACCAGCTGATATCAATACCTACCGTGAAGCTACAGTGATAACGGCAGGTTGTTGTTTAGGCAAGGTCAACTGAACATTGAGAAGTATAGATCTCTCTATGAGTAGAATATAGACACACACAAATGCTAGCATTATGTAAGTTGTAAGAGAAAACAGAATATTTTTCTGAGGTTAGGCAGCTTTTTCTTAGATAATCATGGGAGAGGGGGAAATTAGTACAATTAAAATCTGACTATTAAGCCAACCATTAAGAATATAGAAGGACACAGTGTCACAGAGTAGGAAAGGTTCACGGATGCATCTGACAGAAAACTCGTACCTGTAATGTATGAGCACCTCATGGCATTCAGTAACAGAACTGCAACAAACACGAATTTAAACAGAAGATTTGAACAGATCGTTCAAATAAATGAATGGAAAATAAAGATATGGTTATATGCCTGGTATCCGTGGTTATCAAGAGAATTTGTATTAAAATCACACAGGAATACCACTTCAAACCCACTCTTAATTGCTAAATTGAAAGCCTTATATGGGTCACCTGTGCCTCTCCACATTTCTGGTTGTACACTTGGTATCGCCACCTGGGGGAAACTTTTGATCCTTTTTATAAACTTAAACACTATGATCCACTAAGTCTACTCATGGGCATTTACCCAAGGAAAATGAATGTGTGTATCTAAAAAGAACGGGGTGACAAAGTCCATGGAAACTTTATTCAAAACAGCTCTCTAATTTTAATGACTTAGATGCCAATCAAAAAGATGGATCAACAGCCATGGGGTAGTCATACAGTAAGACACTGCTCGCAACCTCACCGTAAGCACATACATTCACATTGGTTTTTATTTCATGTCTGTCTGTCTGTCTTCAGACATCCTCATTCCCTACTTACAGATCTCACCAAGGGTCTATCCCTTGCCCTGTGCCCCCTTCAGAACAAAATGGTTCAGGAAACGGGAAGTGACACACAGAGAAGAAGATGGTTTAGTTATTTAGTTATTACTATTTTATAACTTGAGATCATATCCCCCTCGTGTTTGTGTGTGTGTGTGTGTGTGTGTGTAAAATTTATAGTCAAGTACAGGGGAAAACCAAGGAATTTTCTTAACCAGAGTACAGTTCTTTCTCTTAAGAGAAAGCCTCTCATTTTCTAGGTGGCATATACTCAAACAACTGCCAATTTTAAAAATAAAAACACATTTTTTTCTTTTTCCTGTCAATAATATCAACAATGTCCGTGTCAAGGATGCATCCTTTCCCTGCTGTGACTCCTCTGAGCTTTAGAGAGTTGAGTGTTCAGTGAATTAGTATATATGAAATTATTTAAAACTGTATTAGACACAAAACACAGGTACTCAAAAATGTGAGCTGCTCTGAGCACTTACTCTGGTTCTAATCTAAGGACCTCGCAAGAGGTAGCAGTGTGGCTGAAGCTGTGTGGACTGATTACTCACGGGAAGGCTCAGGGGTACCTACGTTCCCAGTCAGCTAATGGAGATTTTTCTTAAGCCAATGAGTACAAGTTATATGCCATAAATAAAGCAGAAGTTTCAACTTACTTCTAAAGATGGATCCTGTTGCCTTGGCAACCTTTAAGATGTTCATAGATGCTGGGCATGGTGGTGTATGAAACCCTAGCACTTTGGAAGCGGAACTAGGAAGATTACAGATCAAGGCCACATTGGGCTACATATTCAGATCATGTCTCCAACGAACACAAACAAAACCTTCAAACTATACTCCCAGTCACCACCAAAGCTCCAGAAAGCGGGTTCTGAGCAGCAGAAAAGCCACTGATGTCTCTCCATTCCTTTAGCTAGAGTTTGTTTTCTGATTATTGTAATGTTATCTTCCAGTAATTTAAACTCTTCTAAGGTCAATGTATGAAAAGAATGAAGTGGTAACAGGGCATTTGCTTTAACACCCAGACCTGAACTCAAAGGCTCAGTTTGGTGGATTTCCAGCCATAGTTCATGTGACTTCATGTACAACCTTAGGTCTGTCTTTATTTTCTGTTGTTTTTCAAGTAGGCTCTCTTTGCTATAGCTACATACTGACAGTCTCTTTGATTCAAATCACACAGAGAGAGGACCCTTTCCTAGTCACTCCAGTGAAAGTCTTGGATCAATTGAGACCTTTCTTAATCAGGTCAACGATACAACCACGGGTCCATGCTGTGTGTATAGATGAAACAAATCAACTGTTCAGGCCAGGCTCAGGTTTCCACCTGTGGAGGCAGAAACCAGTCAGTACAATTGATAGTATTGCCTGCCATACATGGGCAGATCTTGGTCATTGCTCTCCTCAGCACAAGTGAGTTTCCAGATGGAGACAGTTTTTTCTGATACGGGCCTCCTCTGATCCACCCTGAAAATGCTGCTGTCACATGACTGTGATACCCATGAACACTGAGAAGGAATTCAAGTCCCTTCTGTCTTCACTCTTGGGTACAAGGACACAGACTGTCTTCAGTTGACTCACCCCAGGAATGCAAGCATGTGTATAGCAGATGCTGGTAGAGCCCCAGCCATATTTCCCTGGGCCTCTTCACTGTGTGAACAGCAGCCAAGCTGTGGCTGCACATGGCTGCCTCTACCTCAGGGTCTGTACCATCTGTGTGCAAAACAGGCAACTTAGAGAATCAGCACCTCTCAGGCCTTGCCTGTGCATGTCAGCATAGAAACTACTCCAGAGGAGAAGCTGGGGGACTGTCCAGCAGCAGCGGAGTTAGTGTGTGCATGCATGTGTTCATGTGTGTGTGTGTGTGTGTGTGTGTGTGTGTGTGCCTAAAAATCAGTTTTCTTGTCCTCTTTCCCCTTGGAAAAATGTCCTGCTCTAAGGAGGTGCTTCTCACACTCCTACTCAAGCCATGGTTCCATGAAGGCTGTCCTTACACAATTCCACTGTCTCGGCATAAGTAATTGGCAGAGAATATAAAATAAAAGACTCAGGAGAGTCTTTCCTGAGAAGTTTCCAATGGCAACAAAGGGACTTCCTTGCCTAGGAACATGGCGGCTCTGTGACGCAAGACTCCTTTTCTGCCCGGGCATCTCTCTTGTCTGTGGAGGCCTTTCTGTCATGGCTGCATCATCTATGGGTGCCATGACCAATGTGTGTGTGGGGGGGGGGCCACATGCTGGCTGTGCATCTTGGCCCAGTGAGGGCACATGCAGGGCTCCGGGGCCCTTTCGTGTTCCTGGAATGCACGAGTGAACAGTGGCGTGTCTCGGATGAACAGCCACCTCGCTTATTAGAGAAGCATCAGCATCCTATAGGAACTTTCACCTCAGACCCATGACCCAAGTAGTGCCTATGGCACAAACTGTCCTCCTGGCCACAGTCCAAGAGACCGATGCACAAAAATACTTTACGTGTGGGAACTGAATACAACTGTCTTTAAAAGGTGGAAAAGCCCTGTGGATTAAAGAAAAGAAAAAAATCCACCCCCCCCCAAAAAAAAATTTAAAAAAATCTGAAGGCTGGGCAGGAAGTGGAGGGCAGGACTTCCTGGGAGGGAGAAAAGAGCTCTGGGAAGAAGAAAGAGGAACGTTTTTCAAGAGACAGACATGACTACACACTTGGAGGGAATGCTAGCCATGTGGCTGGATGGGGCTATGTGGCCAGGCTGACTTAGATGAGCTAGTTGAGAGTCTTCCCAGCTAAGGCCTGAGCTTTGAAATAGCAAAACATTTCTGTGTGGTTATTTGGGGAACTAGCTAGGTAAAGAATAACTGCCACCATATTAATTTCCAGCATTAATTAATATCTACAGAATATTAATAGTCATTTCCAGTACCTTGAAAGAAAGCAACTGAGAGGAGAAAGGGGTTGTTGGGCTTACCCTAAGTTTGTGGACTGTCCTTTCGGGGAAACCAAGGCAGGAATGCAGCCGTTCGTCAGTCACATCCACAGTCCAGAGCAAAGAGAGAACTAGTGGGTCCTTCCGTGCCTCCTGCTCTCAACTAGCTTTCTCCCCTCTACTGTTAGGATAGCCCCCCAACCTTGCCTAAGGAATGGCATTTCCCACAATGCACTGGGCCTTCCTGCATGAATGAGCAATCAAGTCAGGCTCCCACAGGCACGCCCACAGGTCATCTGGATCTATATAATTTCTCATTAAGACTCTTCCCAGGTGATTCTAAGTTGTGCCAATTTGACAGTTAAAACCAACCAGCATAATCTGCCATTTGTGAATTTTACACACGAACAGATCTCTTTAAACCAGAACTTTTCACCCTTGTCCCCCAAATCTTATGTTACTATTATAATATAAATCACAATCTAACTCGGAAAACCTTCCAAAGTCTTCAAAACTTCCATCACTTCAAATGTCCAAAGTTTCTTAGCTGAAAAAAGTTATATACTTAAATAATACTTTTCGAAAAGGAAAGAAGTGAGGCAAGGAGACAATCATACCAAAGTGAAAGCAAAACCCAGCAGGGGGAATCCAGATCCTCTAGCCTCTGGTGTTCTGGACTCCAAAGAGCATGGCGGCCCCAGCTCTCTAACTCTGCTGACCAAATCACAAAGTTTCCCTTATAGGCCATATTAGCTCCATACGTGAAGTCCTCCTGCTGGGACAGCCCACACTCCTGACATCTCCAATATCCTGAATTTTTTATAGCAGCTGAGGCATTGCCTTCCTAAATGGCCTCTTGGGGCCTCACCTGAGGATTCCAATCATGCCCCACTTTCTGCCTGTCTTCAGCTGCTCTCCATGTTCCGTCCATGCCGTCAGAACCATATGGGTGATTCTTCCAGGGCCAAATCCTTCTGTGAGCTCAGGATGAAGCCTTGCCGGTTAAAACCACATCAGTGTCTATGTCCTGATGCTAAATTAGGACTTTCATATTGTCCTCTTGGAGAAGAGAAGGACTCACCTCAGTGGTGCTGATCTCTTATCAGTCACGGCCTCAGACTAATCAACACATACAGTTTTAGTTAGAGCATCACACAAATAGTCCATATCTCTAGTAGACTCCCTGTTGCCCTCTGAAACCTCATAAGGATAGTCTCCACTGTCCACATTTCTTTCAACATTCTTGTCTTGCAAGTTCCTGCTAAAGCATCCCATTAAGCTCTTCTCACGGCGTTTAGCAACTTCTCTAACCCACAAGTGCCAAACTCTTGCACATTCTAGCCCACAAAATTGTCCAACGCTTAAAAGCTGCATGGCCAGTTTATCACAGCAGGGCCCCTCTTCTTCAGTACCAACTTCTGTTCTAGCTTAATTTCTGTTGCTATGATAAATGTGATGAAGAAAGCCACCTAGAGAAGAAAGAGGTTTGTTCAGCTTACAATTCCATGGTTACCGGCTACCATATCAGGAAGCCAAGGGAGGAACTCAGCCAGTCAAATCACACCCATGGTTTTTAAGGTCTCGCAGACAGGAACTGGTGCCAGCTGGACTGCCTGTGCTCAGCTTGACCTCTCCATTCCTATACAGAACCCCCTCTTCAGGAATGGTCCTGCCCACAGCAGTTAACTTAAGGGACTCTCCCATAGAACCGGGAGACTCCACAGCCATCTGTGATCAGTGGAGCAGCTGGGATGGAAGTCTTCCTGCCGCCATTTGCACCAAGAGCCAGGAGACTCCACAGCCTTCTGTGCATAGCCTGCCAGGAGGGAATGATCTCCCAGCAGGCTTTCACTTTTGAGCACAGAGGCAAGATCTCTACCTTCTCTCTAGAGGGGACCAGCGAGGAGCACACAGGGCCTAAGATCAGTGGAGCAACTGGGACTGAAGTCTTCTTGACCACAGCCATTTGCACTGGGGTGCCTGGAGACTCCACAGTCTTCTGTGCATAGCCTGTCAGGAGAGAGAGATATCTCCTAGCAGTGCTTTCACTTTTGAGCTAGAGGAATAAGGACACAAGTTTACAGGCTCACAGGAAGAACAAACTCCAGCCAGAAACAAGAATACCAACTAGCACCAGATGGCAAAAGGCAAGCACAAGAACCCTACCAACAGAAACCAAGGCCACATGGCAACATCAGAACCCAGTTCTCCTACCACAGCAAGTCCCAAATACCCCAACACACCAGAAAAGCAAGATTTGGATTTAAAATTATTTTTCATGATGCTGATAGAGGGCTTCAAGAAAGACTTAAATAGAATGTAAACATAGAATATAGAAAATAAAAATTAAAAAAAAAAAAAAGAAAGAAAGACTTAAATAACTCCCTTAAAGAAATGCAGGAGAACATTGGTCAACAGGTAAAAGCCCTTAAAGAGGAAACACAAAAATCCTTTAAAGAATTACAGGCAAACACAATCAAGTGAAGGAACTGAACAAAACCATTCAGGATCTAAAAATGGAAGTAGAAACAATAAAGAAATCACAAAGTGAGGCATCTCTGGAGATAGAAAACCTTGGAAAGAATTCAGGAGTCATAGATGCAAGCATCAACAACAGAATACAAGAGACAGAAGAAAGAACCTCAAGTGCTGAAGATACCATAGAAAACATTGACTCAACAGTCAAAGAAAATGCAAAATGCATAAATCTGGTAACCCAAAACATCCAGGAACTCCAGGACACAATGAGAAGACCAAACCTAAGGATTATAGGTATAGACAAGAGCGAGGGTTTACATCTTAAAGGCCCAGTAAATATCTTCAACAAAATTGTAGAAGAAAATTTCCCTAACCCAGAGAAAGAAATGCCCATGAACATACAAGAAGCCTACAGAACTCCAAATAGACTGGACCAGAACAGAAAATCCTCCGGGCACATAATAATCAAAACACCAAATTCACTAAACAAAGAAAGAATATTAAAAGCAGTAAGGGAAAAAGGGTAAGTAACTTATAAAGGCAGACCTATCAGAATCACACCAGACTTCTCACCAAAGATGATGAAAGCTAAAAGATCCTGGACAGACCTCATACAGACCCTAAGAGAACACAAATGCCAGCCCAGGCTCCTATACCCAGCAAAACTCTCAATCATCATAGATGGAGAAACCAAGATATTCCATGATAAAACCCAATTTGCACAATACCTGTCCATAAATCCAGCCCAACAAAGGATAATTGGTGGAAAATGCCAACAAGGAGGGAAACTACACCCTAGAGAAAGCAAGAAAGTAATCTTCCAACAAACCCAAAAGAAGATACCCACACAAACATAAAAATAACAGGAAGCAACAATCACTATTCCCTAATATCTCTTAACAACAATGGATTCAACTCCCCAATAAAAAGACATAGACTAATTAAATATTTCTCATGTAAATCTTTAATTTTATCAGAAAATGTTTTTGATTCCACTTTTAATTAATTTAGTAATTTCTTTTATGCCTACCATTTTATCTACATTTTTCATGATAATCTTCAATTTTAATGTCTTTCTATATACTTCCTCTATTTTTCAGAAATGTTTCCAATGTAAATCTTTGATTTTATGACAAATGTTTCTAATTCCACCTTCAATTAATTTAGAAAGAGTTTTTACATCAACCAATTTTTATGTAAAATTTTCCATGAAATAGTCAATTTTAACGTGTTTGTCTATTTCTTGAATTTTACCAGAAATATTTTCCATGTAAATCTTAAATGTTATCTGAAAATGTTTATAATTCCATCTTCAATCAACTTAGAATTATCTTTATGCCTATCATTTTATCTATATAATTTTCATGATAATCTTTAATTTTAACATGATTTTCTATATATTTCTGCAATTTTATCAGAAATATTTTCCACGTAAATCTTCCATTTTATCACAAAATATTTCTATCCCATATTTCAATTAATTTAGCAATGTTTTACATGTCTACCACTTTACTCCCTAATTGTCTATGAAAATTGTCAATTTTAATGTGTTTATCTGAAATATTTTCCAAGTAAATCTTTAATTTTATCATAAAGTGTTTTTACTTCCCTTTACTTCCCTTTTCAATTAAGGAGAGAGAGAGAGAGAGAGAGAGAGAGAGAGAGAGAGAGAGAGAGAGAGAGAGAGAGACTCTCCCATAGATCTTTGACTAGGCCAACCTGAGCTAGATAATTGTATATTAAGATGCCTTTCCCCTTTTCCAGGGTGCTTCTAGGTCATGTCAAGTTGACAGTTAACACTGTCATCGGAACTAATTGCTTTTGCTATTTTGTGGTGCTTGAGTTTAGACACAAGGCCACAAAGCATGCTGGGTAATATCCTACCACTGAGCTACACACACACTAGGCAAGCACACTACCAGCTGAGCCATGTACCCAGCTCAGAACTTTTACTTTCATTGCTGCCTGGTATTCCATCTAATGTGTATGTTACAATTAATGAGAAGATCCAAGCCTTCATTGTGAGGCTCATCTTTTCTGGTTTAATATAGATAGGAAACATTCAATAAGCAGAGAGAGAGAGAGAGAGAGAGAGAGAGAGAGAGAGAGAGAGAGAGAGAGAGAGAGTCCTGAGGCCTTTCACTGTTAGGAATTCACAGATGTAGAGGATATCTTGAAGTCTCAGGCGCCTTGGGGCTCTGGCGGAACTGTGTCCAGTTCTTCATGAGGAGGGGCGTGGTGTCCTCCCCGACTCTGTGGCAGGCTTGCTGCTGAGGGCCTCCCCTCCTTACCTGGTGCTCACAACAGTTCTCCTAGGTATTGTTACTCCTGCTGAGGAAAGAGGAGACTGGGACCTCATGAGATTAAATTATTTTCCTCAACAGATAACTAGAGAGAGAATGGATTACAAGTTTAAAACAAGTCAAATAAGTTAGTGGATGAGCCTGATGATTGTGAGCACACAAACTAGAAGCTAAAAATCATGTGTGTACATGTGTGTATGTGTGCATGTGTGAATGCATGTGTGCTATACGTATGTGTGCAGGTGCATGTGGGTATGTGTGTGTGTTCCATATTTATGCAGTGCAAAAAATGCTCTGGCTGAGGACGTAGCTGCGGGGGGTGGGGGTGGGGGTGGGGCAACCCCTTCGATCATGGGGATGCCCTGGTTCCATCTCCACTCCTGTGAAAAAACAACCACCAGCAAACAGGAAAGCCAAACAGACCCTGCCCACAGTTCTGTTTGGGATTAATTATAGACACTTAAAATTCTTACACTATGAAATCTATTTTTTAATTTAAAATGATTTGAGAAATGGTTTAGATCGCCAACGGTCATGTCCAAGGACTCAGTTTGGCCTCCTTTGTTTCTTTCTCTCTCCTGGCTCTCAGATAAGAATTGACCGTCTATCTGACTTCTACTCAGATCTTACCTTCTCTAAGCATGTACACACCCAGCGTTGTGAGATGAGACATCTGTTTGGAGTGTCAGCTCTTTGCTTAGCAAGGCGTGTTGGGTTTGATCATTTTCAGTTTTAAGCTCATAAAAACGACTGAAGCATTTATTATTCCACATAAATAAAGCCATTGCCACCTTGTTGTCGTGGAGACAGGCCCCTCCCCACCTCCAGTCTGAGAGTCTGGTTTTTGTGGCTTGGCCTAGCCATCTTTAGAAAGCTCAACCTCAAAGAGGTTGGGCCACTGACATCCCAGAGCTGGAGACAGCTCCTCTGAGGCGCTGTCAGGTGGCCAACAGCCTTGCTTTGCCCACTGTGTCATTACAGATGCTGGTTCAGTGTTTGTTATTCAGTTGTTTAAACTAAAATTAACAGCAGCTCCAACCAGACAGAGGCTGATCTTACTCTGCCCTTAGCAGACCAAAGCCAATAATGGTGTTGCACCATTTTGGAGACCCAAGTAGCAATCCTTCCTCCTCTTCCTTCTCCTCCTTTCCTTTGTTTTTATTTGATAGATTTTATGTGTTGTCCTCATCTGCTCTAAGATAGTTGCCTACAAGTGTCTACATTCTGGCCAGCAAGATGGGGGCAGGGGGAGAAGGATGCTCCTCCCTTTAACTTTCTACTGGTCCTTGAACTCATCAACCCTGGCCTTGACACTGGGGCTGCACTTCAGGAAGAGGTTAAGGATGTGGACCCAGGCCAAGGACAGCTGGGTTTGCATCCTGGCTCTATCACCTGCAAAGTAGTGAACCTTAAGCTAATTGTTCACTTTACTCTATGTCTTGGTCTCATTAACTACAAATGAGGTGGTTGTGGTAACAATGGTCCTTCTCCCTTCCCCCAAGAGCTGCTATAAGTTTTACCTGAGGAAGTACATAGTCAGTAAAAAGAATCATATCTGACATAAAGTAGGCGTTGAGTAGACGTTGGATAGTACAATTATCATGGATGCTTTACAACACCATGAGATAGTCCTGGGTAAGAGTAATGATGGGATCATGGAGTTGGTGATGGGAGTGGTAGTAGAGGGGAGAGTGGTAAAAACAGAGGTGATGGGGACAGTCATGTAGTGGGGATACTGAGGGTGAGAGGTGATGGTAGCTATAGTGATGGTGTGGTGGCTATAGTGATGATGGTACAGTAACTCTAGTGATGGTGGTGTCATAACTATAGTGATGGTGGTATGGTGGCTATAGTGATGGTGTAGCAGCTATGGTGATGGTGTAGTAACTATAGTGATGGTGGTGTGATAACTATAGTGATGGTGATATAGTAACTATAGTGATGGTGTAGCAGCTATGGTGATGGTGTAGTAACTGTAGTGATGGTAGTATGGTGGCTATAGTGATGGTGTAGCAGCTATGGTGATGGTGGTATAGTAACTATAGTGATGGTGGTGTGATAACTATAGTGATGGTGATATAGTAACTATAGTGATGGTGTAGCGGTTATGGTGATGGTGGTAGTAAAAGTGATTATGGTGGTATGGGGGTCTGGAGGAAAAGGTGACAAACAGAAGTCATGGAGAAACACTGCTTAATGGATTGCTCACTGACTTATACACAGCTAGCTTTACTATACAGTCCAGCACCTGCCTAGGCTTAGGGCTGCCCACAGTGGGCTGTGTTCTCCCACATCAGTTATCAATCATTAATCGATACAGTTTCTCATAAGCAAGGTGACAGACCAGTCTGATCTGGCAAATTTTTCAACTAATTTTCCCTCTTACAGATGACACTAGGAGGTGTCAAGTTGGTAATAAAAATTAACCAGGACACTTCTCACGTGTGCTCCCCTCCCCCATGCTCCTGTAAGAACCTCTCACCCATGTGCCTGTAGGAACCCCTCCCCCATGTTCCTATAGGAACCCTCCCCAATGCTTCTATAAGAACCCTTTCCCCATGTTCTTGTAGGAACCTCTTACCCATGCTGTGTAGGAATCACTTCCTCATGCTCTGTAGGAACCCCTCCCCCATGCTCCTGTAGGAACCCTCCCCCATGCTCCTGTAGGAACCCTCCCTCATGCTCCTGTAGGAACCCTCCCTCATGCTCCTGTAGGAACCCCTCCTTCATGCTCCTGTAGGAACCTCTTCCTCATGCTCCTGTAGGAACCCCTCCCCCATGCTCCTGTAGGAACCTCTTCCTCATCCTCCTGTAGGAACCCCTCCCCCATGCTCCTGTAGGAACTCTTCCTCATGCTCCTGTAGGAACCCCTCCCCCATGCTCCTGTAGGAACCTCTTCCTCATCCTCCTGTAGGAACCCCTCCCCCATGCTCCTGTAGGAACCCTTCCTCATGCTCCTGTAGGAACCCCTCCCCCATGCTCCTGTAGGAACCCTTCCTCATGCTCCTGTAGGAACCCCTCCCTCATGCTCCATTCTCTGTAGGAACCCCTCACCTGTTTTCCTGTAGGAACCTCTCACCTGTTTCCCTGTAAAAACCTCTGACCTCTGGCCTGTAGGAATCTCTTACCTTTTCCTCTGTACTCCAGGAAGCAACCCCTGTTAACTCACTTGTCCACCAACCTAGACATGGGAGGCATGATTTCCTTGCTCTGTGAATGCTGCCCTGTCTGACGTAAATAACTGCTTACACCTCCTCTGGAAAAGTGAACCTAACCCTGGAGTCCCAGAAGAGAGAAGAAAGATGACATTCTGTTTCATGGCAACCAGGCATCTCAGTGCAAAGGACCACAAATTATATACCCAGCCCCTTCCTTATGGAGCTCCAGGATCTTATATCCACCTCTACTAGGCTGAGCTGCCTGGGTGTCTGATGGTCAGCTGAAACACAGCATGCTGGGAAGATACACCTCTCACTCCTGGTGTGTTTCCTGCTTGTCCCCAGAGCTGCACTTCCCTTAGTCTCTTCACTTCAGTCAAATGAAATTTTGACTCAGATGCTCAGACCAAGCTATAGAGTTGTCTTTCGTTTCTTCACATGCCTGTTTGAGGATAAAGCTTTGAGCTTCTGTTTCCTGGTGATTATATCCCATCAATCCTTCTCAACTCATCTATTTGCTTTATCTGCAATAATGTGGCTTTACCTGTGTGATTGCTGTTCTTCATTCTACCCCAACACCACCACTATGGTGTCAACTCATTGAGAGGAGGGCCCTTGCCCAGGTCACCCAGCTCCCAACAGATAGCATGTGCTCAATGTATGGTTGTTGAGTCTGAATGAATGAATGAGTGAATGAATGAACAAATGAATTGAAGTGGAAATTTTGAGTTTCTTTGGAGACTCAGTTATGTCATGTGATGTTTTTCTGGAAACTGTCTTATGAGAGTATATTTTACTGACCCAGACACTTGAGAGGACGTTTTTGCTGAGAAGAGACATGTGTTTTACTGGAAGCTGTCTGGGAAAAGGGCATGTAACATTTTTTCCGGAGTAGACACTTGAGAGGACATGTGATGTTTGGAAAGGGTATAAGTATAACCCAACAGGCAGTGGGTGATTCTGTGTGGTGTTGGTTCGCCTTGCCTTCCTTGTTAATCATTGTTTGTCATGACTTTGTAGCGAGAAATGCACCAAAGAACGTCTTGTGCTTCTCCAGCAGCCTCTTACCACTTCCTCAGACCTTGGTCCAATTGGCAGAGCCTTGTGGTTTCTACTGGACCAAACTGCCATGGCTGGTGTTTGCAAGTGGATCAAGTGCTGATTTCTGTGAACTGAACTGCTGATATCCTGATGGCAAAGGCTGGAATCGCCCCAAAGACAATTTCTAAATGGGTCCACATTTCCCTTTGCCCTACTAACATGTCCTTTCTACTACCTCTGCTGGGTGGTGGGCTAGGAAAGAGGTTAAAGCATTTAAGAACCCTGACTGACTTAGGTTTTGAAAAATCTAAGCTTACAATGAATGAATGAATATCTGAAGTACTCATGAGAAGACTGGAGAATAACACCCCGGGGCAACTCTGCACTCTTGCTTTCCTGCCCTTCTTCAGGAAGAAGAGATCATTGTCTCCACCGCCCCTGCTGGGTGGGAGTACAGAAGACTGTAGGTTGTTTGAATTTCAATCTGAGATCAGCTTAATGACTTATCTATTTGTTCTTACCCCACCTCATTCCATAAAGGATTAGATGTGGATCACAGTGCATTAGTGAAACACAAAGATGGAATGTAATTAGATGAAGGAAAGGGCCAATCAGGATGGATTGCCCAGAATTCAAAGTCACCTATGCCCCACATGTTTGCTTGACACCCAGTTAGCCCAAAGCAGAAGACATAAAACTTCCTGTGAAACTGGATGGTATCACAAGAAGGAGAGTGGGACTGTGGCTGGTGTGCTGTGGGCAGTTACTGTGTCTCTCCAGACGTCTGGGTTAGTGGATCCAGCCTTATGACATACTGGTGCAAAAAGTGTGTGTGTGGGGTGCATCAGAAGGAAGAGAGAGGGTCTGGAGGACTTGATTTGAGAATCTAACGCCAAGCAGCTGTATTTTTTATCGTGTCCTGTTTTCCATGCTGGACTGGTTGATGACAGTTCCCTCTCACCTTCTCTTATAGGAGCTCTGTCATACTCTCTGCTTACCCGGTCAGTTGGAGACACTCTCACTGTTTGGTTTTGTTTAGGTCTCCATGTGTCTGACCTAATCTCCTGCTGAGGTCCCCACTCAACTCCAGCTGACTCATCAGCTGTGAACATGTCAGGCAGCGAGAGCCCAGTTCATATTCTGGCCTTTTACACAGACAGCCATTGTTCCAGGAGTGGTTACTCACCAGAGCCTGCTGAAGTGGCATATCTGGAAAGGTGGATTTGGCAGTCAGCCATCAGGTGGCTGTGCCAGCTTTGTTCCCTGGACTCTGGCTTATTCTAGCTGCCCCTCCCGACCAGGGGTGCCACACCAAACAAGGATCCCACCCCTTAAAAAGCCAGTCATCTCTTTCCAGCAAGGAAAGAGAGCCCAGCTGTCAAAATACTCTGTAGCAATGGATTCTACTTCATAGAAACCTCAAGATGTTAATAAAACAGAAGTGCAGTAGACAGGGTGGTGAGGGTTCCCACCATTACTAACAACATGGCTCCCAGCTACCTTAAGATCAATTTAAAATGAAAGAAAATGGAAGCAGCCTAAAACTCACCAATGAGAAAATAGATAAGCCACAGTCATTCATAGGGAGGAATATAAAAAGGGTAAACTCAGTGAGAACATGAGCTACCACAGTGGTGGAACTCAAAAGCATCCTTGATGCAAGAAGCCAGCTGCCGAGTGGTTCATTTGTGTGAGCTTCTAAAGACTGCAATGGCAGGTCCACAAGTCAGAACAGCAGCTGCCTGGGCCCAGTGTATCTTGAGGGGGGAGGAAAGACTTTGCAGGGTGAGGAGGATAATCTGTCGTGGTGTGGACAGTGGTCACACAGCTGTGGAACTGCTTGCCAAACATTCCGGAAGTTTTAAAAGATAGAGTGAAGAAGTCATTGTTGATCCTAGAAGTTAGTTATGCTTGAAACATCGGTTGGTCTCAGTTCTTGTATAAATATATCTAGAGCAAAAAGTGTGGGGGGGGGTAGAAGCCACAAACCCAGTAAAAACTGAGCGCAAGCTCACAGATTTCTCAAAGGGGAGGGGATTTGCTGCACTTCAGGACCTCCTGTTTTCTCTAAACCATTTTCCACTCCTTTCTGGAAGTCCCTAAAAAGACAACACATGGACTCACAACATGTTCTGTAACCACCACTGTGATTTTGCTCATCTTTCCAGGCACCCCTGCCTGTTGTCTGTACTGTCCAAGCCACACAAGGGAGGAAGGGTATGCCCAAAGGAGGAAGGGTGTGTCCCAAGGTGCCATTGCTCTGGAGCACAGAGAAAGATAAGAGAAAGATAAGAGAAAGAGAAAGAGAAAGAGAAAGAGAAAGAGAAAGAGAAAGAGAAAGAGAAAGAGAAAGAGAAAGAGAAAGAGAAAGAGAAAGAGGGGGAGGGGGAGGGGGAGGGGAGGGAGAAGAGAAAGGGGGAAGGGAAGGGAGGGGGAGAGGGAGGGGGAGAGGGAGATAATTATTCTCAGGTCCAGGCAGGGAGGTTTTGGGATGCTCTTCTTTCTTGAAACTTGGAGTGGTTCCTGGGACCTCTGAAAAGCCTTGTCTTCCTGTTAGGCCAGAAGATTGCTCTCTCACATTGCCTGGTACAGTGTTGTTTTCAAGGATCCCTGGAGATTATGTCACTGGAAAGATGAAGAGATGTTTACTTGGAGAGTTTCTCATATTAGACTAAGCACAAGGTCAAAGCTTTGGGTATCCATGGTGTTGATGGGATTCTCACTGGTACAGGGTGTCCTTCCAGTGCCAAGTACCAGTGGCAGTGGGTAGCCTGTGGCCTATGTGCTTCCCGACAACACAACAGTCAAGGAAATCCCCTCATATTTGGACAGGATCTAGTTTGTCATATTGTTTCCTGGGAGTGACCTTGCTCATCTCTTTGAAGGTTTTAGAGGTCAGCGTCAACGTCCTGGTCTCCCAGGCTGTTCTCGAGCCTTTCAGGATAAGGGGTTCTGTCACATGAATAGGATCTGTTTTTCTGGATCTTCCCTTGGGCCCTCTCCTAAAGTCCCAGCTGGTGGGAGTGTTTGGAAGGCAAGGGGAGAGGACACAGGGAGTGACATCACAGTCCATGCTCAGCTAGAATGTGACAATGTCACATGATATCAGCTGAGTATGACAAGCATGGAGTCCCAGCACTTGGGAGGCAGAGGAAGAATCAGGAATTCAGGGTCATGCTCAGTTACATAGTGAGTTTGAAGCCAGCTTGGGCTACATGTCTCAAAACAGAACAAAATAACACTCCCTATAAGCAATAAACCACCACCAACCCCTAACCATGTTTTAGGAACACCATGATTACAGACAAGGTGAAACCAAAAGAAAAGACAAAAATCAAAAGACTTTTGGGGGCGGGCAAGGTAGGTTAGAGATATGACTCAATAGTTAAGAGCAATTACTGCTCTTGCATGGGACTAAGGTTCTGTTCCCAGCACCCACTCAACAGCTCACAGTCATCTGTAACTCCAGTTCCAGGGGATCCAATACTCTCTTCTGGTCTCCATGAGGACCAGGTATGCATGTAGTGCACAAACATACATGCAGGCAAAACACTCACACATAACATTGGGGGAAATCAAAGATATTTTCAGGGCTAGAGAGATGGTTAGGGATTAAGAGCACTTGTTGCTCTCCGAGAGGATCCAGGTTCAATTCCCAGCAACCACGTGATGGCTCACAGCTATCTGTAACTCCAGATCCATGGAATCCAGTGTTCCCTTCTAGCTTCTGCTGGCATCAGACATGCACAAGGTATACGAGCAAGACATCCACGCACATAAAACAATAGCAGTGAAACTCTTCAAAACCATGTTTTCTCTGTTTTGCCATAAAATTCTCACAAGAAAACAAATGACAACTATATCAGAACAAATGACAGTTATATCAGACTCACTTTCTTTTTTCATTGAATATTTTCTTTATTTACATTTCAGACTTTATCCCCTTACCAGGTTTTCCCCACTCCTGGAAACCCCCTATCCTACCTCCTCCCCCTGCTTCTATGAGGGTGTTCCTCCACCCACCCACCACCTCCCCATCCTCGATTCCCCTACACTGGGACATCTATTGAGCCTCATAGGAACAAGGACCTCTCCTCCCATTGATGCCTGACAAGGCTGTCCTCTGCTACATATGCAGCTGGAGCCATGTGTACTTCTTGGTTGGTGGCTTAGTCCCTGGGAGCTCTGGGAGGGTCTGGTTGGTTGATATTGTTGTTCTTCTTATGGGGTTTCAAACCCCTTCAGCTCCTTCAGTTCTTTCTCTAACTTCTTTATTACAGACCCTGCTCTCAGTCCAATGGTTGGCTGTGAGCATCTGCCTCTGTATTTATAAGGCTCTGGTAGGGCCTCTCAGGAGACAGCTGTATCAGACTCCTTTTAGCAAGCATTTATTGGCATTCACAATAGTGTCAAGAGTTTGGTGACTGTATATGGGATGAATCTACAGGTGGGACAGTCTCTAGATGGCCTTTCCTTCAGTCTCTGCTCTATTCTTTGACTCAATATTTGCTCCCATGAGTATTTTGTTTTCCTTTCTAAGAAGAACTGAAGAACCCACCTTCAGTTTGGTCTTCCTTCTTCTTGAGCTTCATTTGATCTGTGAATTGTATCTTGGGTATTCATCCTTTTTAATAGCTGGGTAGTACCCCATTGTGTAAATGTACCACATTTGCTGTATTCATTCCTCTATTGAAGAACATCTGGGTTCTTTCTAGCTTCTGGCTATTATAAATAAGGCTGCTATAACATAGTGGAGCATGTGTCCTTGTTATATTGGAGAATCTTTTGGGTATATGCCCAGGAATGGTATAGATGTGTCCACAGGTAATAAATGCTATGTCCAATTTTCTGATTTCCAGAGTAGTTGCATTAGCTTACAATCTCACCAACAGTGGAGGAGCGTTCCTCTTTCTCCACATTCTCGCCAGTATCTGCTGTCACTTTAGTTTTTGATCTTAGCCATTCTGACTGGGGTGAGGTGGAATCTCAGGGTTGTTTTGATTTGCATTTCCCTGATGACTAAGGCTGTTGAATATTTCTTTAGGTGTTTCTTGGCCATTCGATATTCCTCAGTTGAAAATTCTTTGTGTAGCTCTGTACCCCATTTTTAATAGGGTTATTTGATTTTCTGGAGTCTAACTTCTTGAGTTCTTTGTATATATTGGATATTAGCCCTCTATCAGATATAGGATAGGTAAAGATCTTTTCCCAATCTGTTGGCTGCTGTTTTGTCCAATTGACAGTGTCCTGCCTTACAGAAGCTTTGTGATTTTATGAGGTCTCATTTGTCAGTTCTTGATCTTAGAGCATAAACCATTGGTGTTCTGTTCAGAAAATTTCCCCCTGTGTCCATGTTTTTGAGGCTCTTCCCCACTTTCTCCTCTGTAAGTTTCAGTATATCTGGTTTTATGATCCACTTGGACTTGAGCTTTGTACAAGGTGATAAGAATGGGTCGATTTGCAATTTTCTACATGCTGACTGCCAGTTGAACCAGCACCATTTGTTAAAAATGCTGTCTTTTTTTTTTTTTCTGGATGGTTTTAGCTCCTTTGTCAAAGATCAAGTGACCATAGGTGTGTGGGTTCATTTCTGGGTCTTCAATTCTATTCCATTGATCTACCTACCTGTCACTGTACCCATACCATGCAGTTTTTATCACTATTGCTGTGCACAGCTTGAGGTCAGGGATAGTGATTCCCCTAGACGTTCTTTTATTGTTGAGAATAGTTTTCACTATCCTGGGATTTTTGTTATTCCAAATGATTTTGAGAATTGCTCTTTCTAACTCTATGAAGTTGATTTGGAATTTTGATGAGGATTGCATTGAATCTGTAGATTGCTTTTGGCAACGGCCATTTTTACTATATTAATCCTGCCAACCCATGAGCATGGGTGATCTTTCCATCTTTTGAGATCTTCGATTTCTTTCTTCAGAGACCTGAAGTTCTTGTCATACACATCTTTCACTTGCTTAGTTAGAGTCACACCAAGATACTTTATATTGTTCATGACCATTGCGAAGGGTGTCATTTCCCTGATTTCTTTCTCAGCCTGATTATCCTTTGAGTAGAGGAGGGCTGATAACTCACTTTCAGTGAAGTTCAGAATAGCCTCTGAGGGGTTGATGGGCAGCATGCATGGGACAGCATGTGCTGTGGTCATGTGTGCTCCCTGAGGAGCACAGCCGGCCTGAAAGAAACAGCGACCAGGGGCTGCAGAGGAGCACTGCCCTGCTCCGATCTGCATGGGGCTTCAGAGAGCATGGGCAGCACAGCGGGCGTGGTTGGGGCAACAGCATGGTGTCACTTTTTAGTCCATACAGGGTGTATTAAGGGACACTGGCAGAGCTTTGCCTCCTTTCTTTCCTTAATTCTAAATATTCATCTGCAACACATCTTTTTTTTTTTTTTTTTTTTTTTTTTAAAGATTTATTATATTATGAGTACACTAGCTGTCTTCAGATGTACCAGAAGAGGGCATCAGATCTCTTTACGGATGGTTTTGAGCCAACATGTGGTTGCTGGGTTTTGAACTCAGGACCTTCGGAAGAGCAGTCGGTGCTCTTACCTGCTGAGCCATCTCTCCAGCCCAATCTGCAACACATCTTAATGTATCGGATAAAGTTCCTATACAAAGCCCAGAGCCCTGGACACTGAAGGGCGCTCTGTGCCAAAGCTTGCTCTCTGGACTCCAGAAGCGGCTTGCCTTGGCTTAGTACCCGGTACATCGTGAAATCATCCCCTCAGCTTCTCCAAAGCTGACACAGCGGCAGGAAGCCCACTCTAGGGCTGGTGTCCTCCAGCCAAGCAGGACCCTTCTCAAAGTGAGAGCGAGTACCCGCCTCCAGAAGCTGAAAGCTGGCACCTTTCAAAAATGGCCGCTTTCCAGGCTCAGCTGTCGCGGTCTCTCCCTGACCCCACCCCTCCGTTTCAGAGCCAGCCCACCGACAGCTAGCTTAAGCCACCTGCGTGTGGAGTTTCAGAAACTAGCTGTAACCCTGTAAGGCCGTGTCACTGAGGCGTCCGTCTCCTCTTATGAAGCACAATGACAGTTTTTTTCATACAGTATTTTTTAGAACTGAATGTGTTCCCATGCAAGCACTACACGGAGCTTAGCACGTAGTGCTGCCCTCTTATCGCTCCTTTCTTTGGCAAGGGCAGCTCGGCTCGGCTCCTCTGCACGCAGCAGGTGCTCACTTGTTCATTTGCATGGTGAAAAGGATACTTTTCCCTACCATGATGTGGGGAGCTAGAGCAGGGCTGGGTTGCAGGAACAGGGGTGTGGTTATAAGGGCCAATCTTTTGAAGCTTTTGAGAGGGTAGCAGGAAAACCAGAGCCAACTCAGAAAGATCAGGAGACATTCAAACAACAGCTGATAAAGGGCCAAAGGAGGAGAAAACAATAAAGGTGTCAGGAGATGGATGTTTCCTGCAGTGCACACACTGCCCAGCTGCGGATCTTCAAGGCCCAGTGCAGAGGGAGCCACATATAACAGCATCCAGTTGTCGTCTGGGGACAACTGGAGCTCTGGGTCACCTTTGCCACCGTCTCTGCTCTGGCCACCACCCAGCACACAGCTCCTGCTGGGTTCCTTGACCAAGAGGAACTGCTCTGCCCTTGGCTGTGCCAGCCCGGCAGAAGCAGTGGGCAGAGGCCCCTTGAGCTATGAGTAGGAAAGGAGAGCCTCTGGAGGTGTGGCTAAGGAGGTGACACAGTGCTGCGCCTCTTCCTGAGAAATGCTCTCTTGAATCAAGGTGCTGTTGAAAAAGAAGCCTGGGAGTGGCGAGCTCAGAGAGAAACCAGCTGCTGCTCGCCAACTTTTCTCCTAACTGGTGTTAGGGAGAAGTCGGTCTTTATCGGACATGGCAGGTGAGCCTGCTTTGGGACAATCTAGTCACTACCAGGTAAGGAGCCCCCATCCCATTCTGCAAAGTGACCATGAAAGCCTCATTTTTGCTCTGAGTCAGTCCAAACATCTGCAGTGTCTTCCCATCTGAGACACAGCGAGGGCATCCTCACCACTGGGCACCCGTCTTCTTCCTCACCACTGGGTATCCCAGAGGCTCTCTGAACATGTCTGGTCTCTGGCGGGCGCAGACACTGTCAAGCTCTGCAGAGTTTTGCGACCCCTGCTCCTTGGGCACCCCCGGTGGAAAGAACAGGAAACTGAATGTGGCATCTGTGATCTAAAGCAGGTCCGCATCACAGGCAGAGTTGGGGCCTCAGAGGCCTGCTGCACGCCTTGCTCGGGGCGTCTCTGCACAGAGCACAGCCCTGTTGCTGGGACACTGAATTCCAACTGGCAGCCAAGCTGGGAAGACCCAGTGATGTGAGCAAAACTGTGTAGCCTGGAAATGGCCTGGAGAAGTGAGGTCAGCCTGAGGACATGGGCAGTGCCAGGGCTCTATGTGGAGTGACCGGGGCTGCTGTCTGTCTACCACGAGAGCTTTCTCCATGGTGGATGATAGAGTGGTCAGGCTGTCCTGAGACAGAAGAGATGAGCTGCCTTGTAAGAAGCTCATAAGAGTGTGAGACCCAGGCCACCAGATTTATGGGGAACGGGGGAAGCCTCTATACAGTCGTCCAGCCTCTAGAGTAAGATGTGCTGTTCCCGTGCACATTAGTGGGCGTGGTTCCCCAGCAGAGAACACAGCGTGGTGAGAGGCTGTGGGTCAACTCCACCTCCCCCCTTCTCCTCACAAGGCCAGTTCTACAGCGCACAAGCTCTGGTGCTGCAGGCTTGGTCAGATTTTTACTGAGACACCCTGAAGGGGCAGCTTTTCTTAGTTCTCTTTTAAGTGTTTTGCCTGTATATAGGTATGTGCCTTGTTATCGGTGTGCTTGGTGCCCTCAGAGGCCAGAAGAAGGTATTGGATCTCCTGGAACTGGAGTTACTGATGATTGTAAACCACCGCGTGGGAGCTGGGAACTGAACCCAGGACCTCTGCAAGATCAATGAGTGCTCTTAACCACCGAGCCACCTCTCCAGCTCCTGCTGCTTTTCTTGAATGGAGACAATATAGCCTAAGAAGAAAGACAATGTAGCCTTTCCTTCTGATTCCAGCCCTAGAGTCAGTTGTTCTGACAGGAGGGGAGGCGCTGTGTGCTGCTTCTACAAGTCCCACTGGGAGAAGGGAAGCACATTCTTGGCTTTCAATGGCTAGAGCACAAGCTCTGGAAGGGGACCACATCTGGTGCCACTTGGGAAGGGAACATTGCCACAGCTTTGGGAATGAGGAAGAAGGCAGAGATGACATCCTGGTGTGTGGGAGACTCCTTCACCTGAATGTGGAAGTGCTGTTCTAGACACGTGAGGGAAGGGCCTGGCGTTCTCTGTGCACCCTGTCACACTTTCTGGGAGAGCCCTGGTGCCTGGCAGGCTGGGAGTGGCACCCAGGCAGGTCTCAAGGCCCCGCGTGCTTCCCTTTTCTTACCCCCACCCTCGGCTCCTCCAGAGACTTAGGCTGATGGTTCTGTTTGTCCGGCTACTAGCCAGGACTTGCCCAAGCAGGAAAACTCACAAGCTCCAAAGACGAGTTCTCCAGCTGCCTGACCCGGCGACAGGCCAACACATGGAGGAGAGAGCAGAGGGCATGCGTGTATGCATGTGTGAAGACATGCACATGTGTCAGGGCTCTGCGGAGTCCCTGTGGAAAGAGTCCTTCTTGTGGGTGTTTTGTCCATGTGTGCCATCTTGAAAGTCTGGGAGCATGCTCCCCACCCAGTCACCCCATGGCATTACCACACACTACCTCCCTTTCACTGAAGGTTGTTCACAAGAGCAGAGCTTTTGATGAAGGAACAAAGGCTTGCCTTTAATGAGTTCCAGCAGTGTGATGTAAGGGCTCAGCAGTAGAACTCTTGGAGGACTCGAAAGGCTGTGGGGCCAGCTCTACCCTCTGAGGACAGAAGGTCACAGAGGACTCCCTTGCTCTTAAGTGTCCTGAATGTCCCCTCCATTATGCCCTGCCCCTTCCTTCAGGAGCTCAGTCCCTCCCCTTCTCGGTGGCTCCAGTCCATCCTGGCTGTGGTGTGGAGCGAGCAGACACTGACTGTGGAGTCTTTTCTGCAGACTGTCACCAAGCCTGCACACAATCACCTCCTGCACTGGAAGGAAGGAAGGAAGGAAGGAAGGAAGGAAGGAAGGAAGGAAGGAAGGAAGAGAGGGAGGGAGGGAGGGAGGGAGGAAGGAAGGAAGGAAGGAAGGAAGGAAGGAAGGAAGGAAGGAAAGCTTCCATAATTTGGATTATAGGAAGGGACTTTGATCTGGATGTAAAGTGAATAAATAAATAAATTACTGGGGCATGTTCTTAGTGATCGATGGGAGAGGGCCCAGTCCTTTGTGGGCGGTGCCATTCCTGGGCTGGTGGTCTGATGGTCGTGGGGTCTGTAAGAAAGCAGGCTGAGCAAGCCACGATGAGCAAGCCAGTCACAGCACCCTTCTATGGTCTCCGCATCAGACCTTACCCCCAGGTTCCTGCGCTGTCCTGACCTCCTTTGGTAATGAACATCTTTATGGAAGTGTAAGCCAAATAAACCCTTTCCTCTCCAACTAAGACATGTTCTTCACAGGGAACACAACTATCTAGGCCCCGGAATCCCTTTGCTGAATGGGGGTTTTGACCTGGGAAAGGCCCCAGAGTCTCAGGATGGTTTCATGTGGGGCCGCCGGAAGCCAATTGGCTCGCCTCAAATCTAGAATGGGGTATCGTGGCCTTAACCCCAGGGATTATGAATGAGAGGCTCCCAGGCACAGCTGAAGAGACCAGGGGGGGGGGAAGGAGGGGATGGCAAGGGTGCCATCTACACAGAAGTCTGCCACCAGCCTCCCCAAAGGAGCTTCGGAGAAGAAATGACACCTGAGAGATGGTATCGCCTGACGTAAAGGGCAGAGCTTGCGTCCGTCAATATCAGCTGCCTTCAATCTCAACACCTACATGAGACGACCTTTGGAAGTGGGATGTGTGTGTGTGTGTGTGTGTGTGTGTGTGTGTGTGTAACACACCCCTTGGACTTCCTGTCCCTGAGAGTAAAGATAGCTCTCGCATTGCCAGGAGAGCTGAGGATGTATCCTGAGGCTACCAAACATGGCTGGATCCCAAACAGCCTGCTGACCAGGGTGGGGCTGGCAGCAGAGAGAAAGGGCTCTGGTGCAGGCTGCAGAGGTGCCTGCCTGAGCACTTCCTGTAAGTTCTCTCTGTACCAAGCCTTAAACGGAACCAACAGGCTTCCGAGGACATTCAGCGTTTCTCGCCCAGATTTGTGGCATTTCCCCTTCCCACCCTACTCCTTCCTCTAAGCACAGGGTTTTCCCTCCCTTTGTTCCTCTACCACCTGCTCTTTGTGCCATCCAGCTGCTTGTTCTGCTGTGCGTCCCCTCAGTGTGCTAGGGGCACCAGCTTTGAAGTGGCCTCGGAATGATCCTAGCCCAGCCTGCCACATAAATCCGAGCAAGTCTAAACCTCTGAGCCTCACTCTGCTGTGAGCATCCCTGGAGCAGAGCACGCCTCTAGGGAGGTTCTGGGAAGCACTTAGCAGTGGACCTGGCGTGGCTGTGCCTAATGAGTACTACTCATGGTGTAAGGATGATTGCCTTCATTCTGTGTGCAGACAAGACCTCCCCGGAATGCCAGGGCCCTTGAGGTCAGACACTAGCTACAGTGCTTATCTAGAGGGACATAGATGTGCACATCAGGAAATCTGGGCTAGAGAGAAGCCAGTGACCCTCTCCTGGTACTGTAACAGCCAAGGCTAGGCTACCCAGACTCCTCACTGAGTTCTCTCCTTATCCACATCAGAGTGGGGCAGCCGATGGGAAACAATGCCAGAGGTCCCTACCAAGGGGAAGACTCGCTTTCTGGAAGAATTGCAAAGCTGCAAGCTGAGGGTGGTAGAAAGAGGGCTGGAAGTTATTCCACAAGGGATGGCAGCAGACAGAGCCAGTCAGGGCACAGGCTGACTGTCCAGCAGGCCCTGATGACTTGGATACGACCCAGCCTAAGTCCATCTTACTAGAGCCTCAGACATCCTGGACTGCCTCCCTGAGGTGGAAAGTTAAGGGTTCTTCGGAAAGTCAGTTGGATGTCGTTTTGCTGGGGCAAACATGTGAAGGAATGTGTCCTTAAAATGGACACGGGTGTGAAAGGCTAAGGCAGACTCATGAAGTTTTACTGAAGCAGACACAGGAGAGGATGTTCTGCTAAAGCAAGCACGTGAAGGGACACGTGACGGAGGATTCTTCGCTAACGGCACGCGTGTATTGGTCCATCGTACATTGTGTGGTTGAGCTGCACTTGTCGGGATTCAGTAGAGAGAAACACACCAAAAACTTCTGGTGGTGTACTACAGTTTCTTGCTGCTTCCAAGGACGGATTGGATGCATGTGCTGAGGTAGGTCCCGTGGAGGACATGAGATGTTTGGAGGGTGTAAACAGGATTCCACGGAGCGATGGAGACAGAGCTTGGCCTGCTGGCCCAGCGAGCTGGGCAACGCTTGTGGGTCTCACATCTCCGCTGATCTCCACTTCCCTGAGAGAGGCACAGCTGAGAACTTCTCCTGGTGTCCCTCCAGGTCCCTCCTGCTGATTCATGCTGAGGCTGAGGCCTGGCTGTCTCTGCGAGGTCTTGTATGTCACCACTGTTGCTAACCTGACTCTATGGAACTGGACTTCCGGTGTATCCCTGAGGTGTTATTGGGCAGGTGGAGCTGTTGCTGCCTGCTAACCTCCAGATAACAGTCGGGAGTTGCTCCAAAGAACCTTTCTAAACAGGTCCTCTTCTCCATATCCTTTCTTTCCCACTACCTCTGGTGGGCGGTGTGCTACAAGGGAGGGTAAAGTGTTTAAGAACCATCATTAACAATAAGGTTTGAGAAAATTCAAGTTACAGCTCCCGGCTTAAAACCCTTGCTTGACCCTCTTGCCCGCACCGGGGAGATGAAGCCAACTGTGAGGCCTGCTCTCTAGGGTGGGAAGTCACGGCCTTACCTGCAGCTACTGTCCAGCAAGGGCCTCCACTGGTGGGGGCTTCTGGGGAGGGTGCCCTCAGCAGGTTTGTGTCCTAGGAAAACAGGATGGAACCCAGAAGGCATACGCATGAGAAGAAGAAGTACTTGCCCCGGAGAAAGGGATCTGAAGGCTGGGAGAGTATTAGTGGCGGGCCATTCTAGACACTGAACCGGCATCACAAACAGGAGAAAACAGCTCTGCCTGGGGCTGACCGGGGAGAAATGAGGCTCAGCTGCTTATCAGGTGGTACTCAGTGATCAGTGAGAGGACTGTTAGTGACACCATAGTCACTTTAGAGAGAGAGAGAGAGAGAGAGAGAGAGAGAGAGAGAGAGAGTGAGAGAGAGCGCTTCACGCACAGGTCTGCTGACAGCAGCAGCCATGGTAAATGCAAGGACAAACACCCCCCTTACCCCCCCCCCCATTTCCAAATGCTCAGAAAGAAAAGTTCGGATGGGTTAGTCTTGGGACTCTGCATGAACATGAAGTCACATGACAGTCCGTTCGGAGGCTGCTCTCCCCTGCAGAGCTCTCGGATTGGTGTTCGTTTAGCACAGGGCACAGCAGCACACTTCAGTTCTGGGTGCTGAGATGCTTGTAGGGAAGCCACGCCCCGGAAGCCACGCCCTGAGCTGCCTCCACAGTTGGGGAAACTGAGCAAAGGTGTACCGTGAGGCAGGAGGATAGCCGTGGTAGACATGCACAGACACTGTGCAAGGGCAGTGGCCGGTCACCAGAGATCAGTGAGGGCAGGGGGGGACACACTGTGCGGCATCCCTCTGGACGTTTGGGAGTGTGGCTGCTGGACATGGAGGGTGTTTGTTTTTCCTGTGCCGGGAATGGAACTTTATACTCAACAGGCAAGCACTCTGCGGCTGAGCCACACCCTCGTCCTCCAGAGGGAACTTTAAGGTTGATTTTTGCTGCAGATGGGAGGACTCCGTAGAGAGAGCCAGAGCACGGCAGGAGGAAGGATAAAGAAAAGTTGCACCCAGAAGCGGAGCTCTGGGAGCCAGAGGGTCTTCCCACAGGAACACGGACCTTGGGAAGGCGTCTAATGTGTCAAAGATGTCAGTTTATTCAAGTTTGCTGTGTGGGGTGGGTGGGAAGAGGTGCCCAGGTGGTTTGTGTTGGGAAGCAGGGCAGTGGAGAATAAGAAAAGTTGTCTTCAACAGCAAGACTCCTGGAGGGTAAGAAGTCTGAGTCCCTGCCCTGTGCTAATCAGAATTTCAAAGGCATCCTTAGATCTTCTGTAACAGATCGCAAATGTGGTATGGACTGTTTATCACTATCTAGGTCACGTTTATTAAAACACAGAAACCTGAGCTCTCTTTAATCCATGAGATGAAAGAGGGTTCCAGACAGCAGCAAGGATACAAAGGAATATTTTGTCAGTGTGACCTCAAAAATCACAGGGTTTTAGAAAGAAAGTAGCCCATGCCCACGGCAGATTTACAGAGGAGGGCTAACCGCCTCTCCCCTCCTGTGTGACACCTGAATTAGCCAGTATGGCTCTACTCCACCGACAGGAGGAAGCGAACCCTTGGGGAATCTAAGTGCCTACTGTGTATGAACGTCAGTTCATTAAGTTAGACAACATCTTGGAAGCCGGTGCTGTGTATTAGCTCTGGAAACGAACCTTTTCAAGTTTAATGCCTGTTAAGTCACATGTTTATTTCCAGAACTCGCTGTCTCTAGAACACAGGTGTTGCCGGTAGCCTGCCTGCCTCACAGGGGCAGTTTCTCTTTCTCTTCAGTTTTGTCCCATAGACTCCCCAGTAATTCCCACTTCTCTGAAGAAAATGAATTCTGCTCAAACAGAGCATGAAAGCACATTCACAGTAGCCTGGATTAGTGATAACACTAATACTGCCAGGCGGGCAGCGGGCGGGCTGCGGGAGTGGGGTGGGGGGAGGGTGCCTGCACAAGCACTCTTTATTTTCATGTCACAGTCTCCATGTCCAAAATTCAAACTAGACAGGTGACCTAAAAGGATGGTCTGCTCTCCACCACTGCTTTGGTCAGGACATGCTGTGGCCTCAGGGAATATACAAACAACCAGGGTTCCCAGACACTAGGGTCCACAGTGTCATTTCAGGGCCCCACAGAGAGTGGGAATCAGTAGTGGTGTTTGGGAGGGGCCCTGGGTGGAGTCCAGGAGTTGGAGACCTGCCAGCCAGCTCTGTGGGTGGTGACTCAGTGGGAAACGACGCAGAGAGCGATGGGCAGAGACCTGGCCAAGGCTGGGCTGAGGACGGGCGAGCTGTCCCCGTACAGCTAAGGCAATGCAGCAACACAGTCAGCCTTTCTCCCGGTCTGCACTGCGGTCTCTGATCTTTAACCCACACTCTGAGCCTGTGGGGGCTGGGAGAGGCTGTGTTGGAAGGCCTGTACCTCCCTCTCTCCTACCCACCCCTTCAACCACAGAGGAGGGAGCAAAGGAAATCAACAGATATCTTGAGGGTCCTGCTGACCGCAAACATGACCAGCTGTGCTTGTGGTTTAGACTAGCATCCCAGCTGAGAGGATGCGTGTAATCCCGAGTATGCAGAAGTCGGCCTGTGGCTCAGTGTGGGACAGATTACAGTCTCCGTGTGCTTCTAGGAAACACTGATACAGTTTCCCTGGGATTATTATTAGACCAAAGATGCCACAGGAAGAGCAACTCAGCAGGGCCCATGGCTTCAGATCCATTTCTGCGGGCCCAGCTCTCGGGTATCCGGGCCCTGGCAGCCCTTACCAGGAGAAGCCTGGCTGCTCCCTCCTGTGGACTCTGAGGATACCCGAGCAAGGCCTGGGCTCCGTGCTCTCCTCCAGAGAGCTGGACGGTTCCAGCTAAAGCACAGTGCCTGTTTTAATAGTACTAAGAAGTCGTATTGCTAGCCAGGAGACAGAGGCAGGGGAAACGCCACCAATCTGAAGCTGGCCTCCTCCATGTGGGATTCCAGGCCAGCCAGGGCCGCATAGTAAAGCCCTGCCATTAAAAAAAAGAAAGAGCCGAGCGGTGGTGGCGCACGCCTGTAATCCCAGCACTCTGGGAGGCAGAGGCAGGCGGATTTCTGAGTTCGAGGCCAGCCTGGACTACAGAGTGAGTTCCAGGATAGCCAGGGCTATACAGAGAAACCTTGTCTTGAAAAAACCAAATCCAAAAATCCAAAAAAAAAAAAAAAAAAAAAAAAAAAGAAAGAAAGAAAGAAAGAAATTCACACTGACGTCAAATTACTAAATATTGTCACTTGTTAGAGGAGTGGGAACAAGAGCAAGGGAATATGTTTTATGTGTATATATATATATGTGTGTGTGTGTATATATCATATATATGATATATATTATATATGATATAGATACACACATTGAAAAATCTTAGAAAGATTCCTTTAACAGGACCTTCCAAACAGCACCTGGCATGCAGCTCATTCATGTCACAGGTTCTGTCAAGCCTGCCTCCATCTTCCTGGTCTTTATCTGTGGGCAGTTTCTCCCCGAAGGCCAGGGACTTGCACCTTTCTCTCTCTCTCTCTCTCTCTCTCTCTCTCTCTCTCTCTCTCTCTCTCACACACACACACACACACACACACACACACACACATATACACACAGGACTCTTCTCTCCGGTTTCCAGTGATCTCATGACCTGTAGGTGAGTCGGAGTGGAGTGAGATGTCTCCTGCGATCCTTGAAAGGGATGGGAATGACGCCAGAGGGCCCTTCTGGAACGGCGCGGGGGAGGCATCTGCAGGAGTCCCTGAGCCTCTGGGACGAAGGCCACCAGTGGGTTGGTGCACCACCAGAGCTAAGAAACAGCAGAGCTGCACCCATAGCTCTTCAACAATCAGCTTTTTACAGCTTTCAAGTAAACAGAAACTGAAGGCTGTGTGAAAGCTAATCACACAAGTCTAGATTCTAGTGTTTGATTTATTCTCAAACTCAGTATATTATAATTTTGATAGGCTTTTATTTAATTAAAATTAGTTAGGCTCGTCATATATCAATAGATATCGACAGCTTTTAAGAACTGTGGAGGCTCTGACACCCCCCCCCCGCTCCCCCCTCACCCCCCCCCGTTCCCCCCCTCACCCCCCCCCCCCGTGAGTTTAGCACTGTGATAGCGCACTGGCCCAAAGCTAACCTTTGTCCTGGGAGCTGCCTCCTGGAGAAGGCTGCTGTCAGATGCCTGGGGTGGCTGTTGTCTTCCTTCAGGGCCTCCTAGCTACAGCGGTAGCTGCCTGGCGTTCATTATCAGAGCTCTAACCCCAGGGCCAGCTTCAGGAAGGTTCTCACGTGTAAAGTTGTATGGAGACTGCCCAGGGGCTGTGCTCCAGACTCTGGCTCCCACAGCCCTTGAGGCCTTTGACCTGGTAGACGCTCTGCTGACGGAGAGGGGGGGGGCGGGGGGGAGCACAAGGAGCCACCTTCTGGGGTGACTGAGGGGAGAAAAGGACACCTTGCCCCAACCCCTCCCCTCCCGTTCTCATGTGTCCTCACGCCTTCTCCAGAGGCCCCTGGGAGAGAAGGGACATTCTGGGGGAACTCTTCGTTTCTTCAAATGTGTCTCTACCAGATGGACACAGTTTACAGCTGGAGAGAGGGGTGGGCAGTTGTTTCCTTTATAAGAGGAGCAGTGTGAATATGATTTTCCATACACTGACTCATGGACTGTTGGCGTGGCATGGACTTTGGCATATGGTTCTGTCTCTCGCTGACTCGGAGATGGGGCTGGGGAAGCTACTTTGATCTAGAAACATAATTTCTTCCATGATTGGGTTTTACCCATAAGGACACTTCTTTTCTTCTTCGGTCTGGGGACACAGTGGGGTGATCTCTCACAGCTCCCTCCCGCCTGAGGATTCATGTGGCTGTAATTGAACTTGTCTGGACTGAGCTGCCCGGTGAGGCGGTGCATTGGGGTGTGTGGAACCAAGTGAAAATGTTTATGGGTGTTCCAGACAGGCCCCTCTGGCTTCTTTATAATGCCACCCAACTTTCAGCGCCATTTGTGGCTCTGCTGATTCTCCTCAGTCCTTAGTTTCCTTGGTTCCCACTTCCTGTTTTCCATCTTGACTGGGTTCTGTTCACACCAGGGCAGCAGCCCTCACCCCTCCCAGGCCTCACTCCTGTACTCAGAGGAGGAGGCAGCAGCAGTAAGAGCGCACAGCCAGGTAGATGGGAAGATGGGAAGGTAGGCCATTGGGCCAGCACCGGGCCCCAGATCCCTCTGTGACTCACACTACTACAAGACAAAGGAGACCAAGCTCTGAGCCAAATAAGGAGTCAAAAGATGCTGAATTCATCAATTAACTTTTCTGTGACAAAAAAATAATAACTATAAATAAGTACGTGCTTTCCTGTTTAAAAATTCAAACACAGACATCCACAAAGTAAAAAATAAAAGTGCTCCTCACTGCCCCCACCCAGTTCTCGGCATTAATAACATAGCTTTCCCTGACTTGTGCTTCCGAGGAGAGGGAGAGCTTATCTCCTGGTGTGTGAGGGCAGCTGACTGCCGCCCAGCAGTGTTTGGTCCTCGAGAAGCCGCAGGACCATGGTGGTCCTGGGAGGGTTTGGTTGCTGTTGTCGTTGTTGTGTTTTGTTTTTGCCTAGTGAGGTTATAGCCGCCTCACTGTAGGTAAGTACATCCTGCGATGCTTACACAGTGATGAGATGCTCTAACAATTTTTTTCCAGAATTTTACACAGTGAAGTAGCCCATGGTTAGATAGCCTAAGTGTAAACACACAGCGAATGCTAGAAGCCTATCTCCTGACCAAATAAGAAGTTCTCCTTCATTAGCCCTTCTGCCGTGATGTCTGCCTTGGGAGGGAGGGTTCTGAGGAGTCTGAACCATTGTCCTTATCTCTACACACATGTATGCACAGGCATACGGTTCCAGCTAAAGCACAGTGTAATCCCGAGTATGCACAGGCATGCACGTGCACTGCCTCACACACATACATAAGAACATATATACATGTGCATATGTTTTTTACTGTGTGCTGCAGTGAAAAAGAGTCTCCTATATTCTTGAACCAGCTATGTAGCTAATGCCAACGAAAAGCTTCTGATTCCCGTCACCCCTTCACGATCCCAGTGTCACTGGTGTGCACCACTATACATGCGCCGTGTGGTATTGGGGATTGAACAGAAACTATAGCCCCAGGGGAGCCCAGGTACCATCAGGGACTTTGGAAGAAGGAAGAACCGAATTCAAGGCCATGCCCCATTCTCCTGTCTTCTGAGCGCGGCAGACTTTAGTGGACTCGAAGGAGCTGCCTCACCTAGAAGCTGGGCAGAGGGAGATAAAGGGTGGGTCTGGGAAGGAGCGGGGTAGGGCCACATGGAACTGATTCATCATTCCCTGTGACCTTGTGATTTCAGAGACAGGAGGGAAAGCGGAAGCCGGAGCAGGTTACCCAAGTGAGTCCCTGGGTCCCCATCTGTACCCCAAGTTTCCTGCTGGCAACTGGCTTAGGTGGAATGAATTTGGGAATGAAGGAGCCAAAGAAAACCTCGGGAGGCAGTCTCTACATCGTTTCCAATTCTACCGTTTGGATGACCTGAGACAGCCCTTGATTAACATCCCCATTCCTGCCCCACAAGAGGTGAAGGTAACTTTGCTATATGCAGCAGAGCCAGCAGCTGTAAAGAAATCAAGCCTGCAGCACAAGCTTGGCCTTGTTCTTCTGAGGTGGAGGTCTCAGTGCTCCAGTCAGAGGACATGTTTTCTCAGGGTAATAGTAAGCAAAATTTATTAATTTAGCCCACAAAAGAGAATGGATCGATCGATTGAGTATAATGAACGTTTGTTACCAGCTAGCAGACCAGTGGTTTTTACTGCATGGACCGTGAGGTGTATGGATAGATTTGCTGACCAGTGGTTTTTACTGCATGGACCGTGAGGTGTATGGATAGATTTGCTATCAGATATATACGCACACATTCAGCAAAGTGCAGCTTCATTTTATTTAGGTGCCTTTATTGGCAAATAAAACGTTTTTTGGAGGAAATTGTCCAGTGTCCTACCAAGTTAAACCTAGTTCACTGTAAGAGATACAAAGCATGATGTTATCACTTGCTAGAATCGAGTGAGATCTGTGAATTTATTAAGACATGGGGAAATAGTTTAGGCCATAGAAAACAACTGTTTGTAATTTAAGCTCTCGTACCAGATTCTGTGGATTCAAATCCTGGTTTTTACTGGTTATGGGATCATGAATGCAAATGAGAGGTGCTGTCGACTAGGCCATGGCCTGCCTGGAGGGTTAAGGACTAAATGTGATGCTTGCAGAGTTCCTAGACCTCCCTACAAGTCTATCAGCACTGTCTACAGGACTGCACTCCCCATTCACCAGTCTCTCATTGGGTGTATACCGAGAATCTACTTCAGGTTCGGTGGGCGCACTGGAACTAGGTGGTCGGAGTCCACGGGCCCTCGGGGACCAAGCAGGAAACAGGGGCTGGCAATCGCAGACCGACATGTAATTGAAAGTGTCTGTCCTGAGTTCCAGAGCCAAGGGGGAGCCAGAGTGAGAAAGGGGCGGAGAGAACGCCACCGATGAAGGCTTGTCCTTGGGGGATCTGTGGAACAATGTTTCTGAACTGTGTTCCATGGATCACTGGTCGCATGAAATGCTTTAAGGGTCCATGCCAAACAGCTGCAGAAAATGTGTACCCTGAACCCTCTTGGGAAGACTCACAGCGTGAACTCACAGCATGCACCGTAATTCCTAAGAGTCTGAAAAGTCCCGCTGCTGGAAACCAAACGGTAGCTCTTTACCTCAGCTCTCACACACTGCCCCATCACGCCTTCCAAAGGGCGTACTTGGTAAGTAAGTCAGTGACCAGCAGCAATGAATGACTCTGGAGAGGGGCAGGAGGAATCTTCCTGTCAGCGCAAATGCTACAGATGGGCACGGTGGTCGCAGCAGCCTGGCGAGAACCCCGGGAGCGGCGGGACTGAGCTGGGTCAGTGCGAGCATTCTTGTGAGGGGCGGGTGCCCGTGTCTAGAGACACCTTGAAGAGGGTTGTAAATTCTGAGGAAGAAGTGACCGGCAGACTAGACAAAGATTATTGAAGAAGAAGAAGAAAAAAAGAATCCACGGAGCGCACTGTTTTCCCTTACTAGAAGGGTCTCTGCAAGAAAAGCTGCCTGGCTTGTCCTGTCTCCCTAGAAACCAGCTCAGACAGCGAGGAATGTCTGCCCAGTACCCCAGGCGCCACACGGGCCCTGGAGAGCTGCGAAGAGAAGCATGCATTCTTAGCCATTGGCTACTGGAATCTCTCAGTCGGTCAGTCAGGCTCTCTGCCTCTACCTGTCTGTCTCTCTCTCCCTCTCTCCCTCCCACTCTCGTCACCTCCTCCCTCTCCCTTGCCCCTCTCCCTTTCTCTCTGACCCTCTCTCCTTCTTATCTGGAGCACATACAGAAGCAGCTTCCCGAAGCTGCAGGCTGGGCCCCCTGCTTCACACCCCTACCCCTTCTGATTGACCCTGAAACCCAGCCACAGTTTGCACCCACATTGCATGGTTTCTGAACATTTCCTACACCTAGCTAACCCACCCGCCCAGCAGGGCATGGCCCACAGAGGCAAACTTCTTCTGCCTTTAGGGTAGAGACACACGGGCCTAGAACTAGTAAGAGAATTGGGGCAAACCTGCTGGGAAGGGCTGACCCGGGAATGGACATGCGATTGCATATAAACCAGTTAGCACTGGGTCTGCTATTAAGTGTGTAGATTTTTTTTATTCGTGGTATTGTCTCCTGTCACACAATAAAAAAAATGCTTTGACTTTAAGATTTTTTAAAAGTTTTTTAATGTGTGTTTTGCCCACATATACATACATACATACATACATACATACATACACACATACGTACATACATACATACACACAGGAATGCATGCGTGTGTATGTACACTATGTGCAGTGTGTATGTACACTATGTATATGACCATGGAATTTGGAAGAAGGCATCAGATCCCCTGGGTCTGGAGTTACAGAAGGTTGTCAGCCACCATGTGGGCACTGGAAACTAAGACTGAGTCACCTTTAAGGAAAGTAAGCTCTCTTCCACTGAGCTACCCCTGACCCCTGCTAGATGCATTCCTGGCACTGAAACTCACAGGGATCTTGGGCTTTGTGGTGGTTTTTATGTGCTTGGCCCATGGGAAGCGGCACTATTCAGAGGTGTGGCCTTTTTGGAATAGGTGTGACATTGTTGAAGGAAGTGTGTCTCTTCTCCTAGTGCCCAGTGTGGAAGAGAGTTCCCTCCTAGCTGCCTGTAGAAGACAATCTCTTTCTGGCTGCCTTTGGAACAAGATATAAAACTCCAAATTCTGCATCTCCATGTCTGACGTCCAACTCCTTTCGGTTTTGCTGACTACAACATAATTCTCTCTCCTGGGCTGGTTCCACTCCCTGTTAGCAGCTTTCCTCAGCAGGTATCTCACAGCTCTGACATCACAAACATATTGAGGTCTCCAACACAACTTCAGTGTTACAACTTCTTTTTTTTTTTTCTTTTTTCTTTTTTAAAGATATATTCTTTATTTACATTTCAAACGATTTCCTCTTTCCTGGTCCCCCCTCCCTGAAAGTCCCATAAGCCCTCTCCCTTCCCCCTGTTCCCCAATCAACCCCCTCCTGCTTACCTGTTTGGTAGTCCCCTACGCTGCTGCACTGAGCCTTTCCAGGACCAGGTGCCTCTCCTTCCTTCTTCTTGGGCATCAATTGATATGTGAATTGTGTCTTGGGTATTCCGAGCTTCTGGGAGTGTTACAGCTTCTTGTTCCAATGTTTGGGATCCACACATGATCTTCTGGGCTCCTCCAAAGAGCTTGAGTCACCTCTCCCGCTCTGCCCCTTGTAGCACTCTAGGCTCTGGCTGACTCCAATTCACTGCTACTGCTGTTCTTGATGATCATCCAATGGTACTGACATCTCCGATACACTGGGGTCTTCTGCCGCAGCTAGGCTTCCCTCATAGCCTCTCATAGGCTCTCTTCATGGTGCCAAGCCTCAACTCATTTGCATGACCCTTTCAGTCCTGGGCCATCAACTACAACTGAGGCTGCACCTTCACTAATGGTTTCTCACAGTGCTTCAAAACCAGTACCACTTGGGTGATTCTTACATATTGCCAAGTCTGGCCGCCAGCCTAATGCCTACCTCTAGAATACAGTTTCTCTGCTCTCGGAAAATACTTCTCAGAAGATTTCATCTAAGTGACGCTGGTATCTTCTTAATCACTGCTAATTTCTTAGCTCCAGCAAACCAGCACAAATGGTTCCAGGATCCTCTTCTGTTCTTGACTCTAAAGCCAGAGTCATGTGGCTGAAGATGCTAAGTTCTGCTGCTTGTTGGGGCTGGATTTATTCTCTCTCCCCCCCACCCCCATTTGATTACATCAACACCAACTTTCTGTTTTCCAACTTTTTTACTGCCTAAGCTTGGCGGTCCTGGAACTTGCTCTGTATACTAACCTTGGACTCTGCATGCCTCTATGTCCTGAGTGATGGAATTAAAGGTGTGTACCACAATGCCTGGACCTAAACTTTTTTAAATTCCCCTTTACAAGATCTTTATAAGTTCTGGATTATAATTCATTCCAGATATAGTCAGGTTAACAACCAAGAATAACCATCAAAATTCATCCTTTGTGATTTTGACATACAATCATATCTCCTTATAGCTAAATGGAAATAATCAGGTCATAATAATGCCTAACATAATATAATTATCCTTTAGTTCAACTGCAGATGTATAAACAACAAGCTTAGTAGCATGGGTTCTTGCTATGAGGTCACCACTCCCTTAATTCAATTTAACATCCTTGAACCCAGGATTTAGTTCCATCCCATTTCCTGGTGCCCTTTAATACTTGAATTTAGCATATGAATTTATCATACATTTTGTATTTTTCCTTTCTAAGTTTGCTATACTTGATCAAAATGATCTTCTTGAGAGTAAATGAGAGGACAAAAATCTATGCTGGGCTTTTTTGAGACTTTCTTTGTCAATGCAATTAATCTAAATCTCTTCACTTTAGCCTCCAGCAGACTCTTCAGATGAGGGCAAAAAGCAGTCACATTTTTCACCAAAATATTACAAGACTGATCTGTAGGCAACACACTAAAATTCTTCTCCTCCGAAACAGTTCAAATTGCCCTCAGCATCACTATCCTCCACATTCCTACTAAGATGGCCCAGTAATCCCCACTTAAAGCATTCCACTGCTTTCCAAATCCAAAGTCCCAAGACCCACATTCCTTCAAACAAAAATATGATCAAGCCTGTCACATCAGTACCCGAGTCCATGTTGTCTCAGTTTGTTTTTTTTATTGCTGTGAAGAGACACCATGACCAAGGCAACTCTTACAAGGACAACATTTAATTGGGGCTGGCTTACAGGTTCAGAGGTTCAGTCCATTATCATCATGGTGGGAAGCATGGCAGCATCCAGGCAAACATGGTGTTGGAGGAACCAAGAGTTCTGTATCTTTGTGCCCCTTCCCAGCCTTGAGCAGGCAAAACAGACCTTAATTGTTTGCCACAGTCACCAACCTGGGTAGAGTCTTCCGACCTAGGTGGAAGTCTCCTGCCTTGGGGCACCTGCAGTTTCCTGCAGGAGCAGACCGCCTGCTGAGCTTGCTTTGCAACATAATCCAGCGGAAACAAAGGATGGGTCTGTGGGTCTTTCCCTATACAAACACAGAGCTGAAAATTAAACTTGAGCCTTGATCAGAAACCTTTGTCTTGGCTTCACCCTCTCACCCGCCCCGCCCATCCTTTGTCTTGGCTTCACCCTCTCACCCGCCCCGCCCCTCCCTTCTCATTCCGGTCTCCCTCTCAGGTACCCAGTTCTCCATGACTATTGGACGGCTACATGTCTTGATCCAATAGCAGCAGGAGGAGGCTGTCTTCTACACTGGGGCAGAGCTTGAGCACTAGCAGACCTCAAAGCCTGCTGACACAGTGACACACTTCCTCCAAGACCAAAGAGTGGCACTTCCTGTGGACCAAGCATATTCAAACCACCACAGGCTCTCCCAGGCTTATGATCCCCCAAAACCTTCTCTTGCACATAGCCCTGCTCCTCAATAAAATTGTTTCGCTTTGCTCTTCTCTGTCCAAGTCTCTCAAGGAAGAAGCTGGGGAAACCTACCCGAGGAGGAGCAACCCCAGGACCCCTGTGGGTTGTGGAGGAAGCTCCTGCCACAGCTTTCTAGTCCCTCGCCGGAAGCTCAAACATCCACTCTAGGTCTCCAGGGTTCCGGGAGGTTAGTTTGCAGATTTCCAGCTAGCCCAAGGTCATAAGATAAGCTGCTGTGAAGACCCGGCCACACACTGCCTGCATGTGGTCTCAGTACGGTTTAAACACACTGCACTCTGCCAGGGCCAGGGCCCCATGAGGAAGCTTACCAATGACGAGCTGGAGGCCCGAAGAGTTAAGTTCCTGTAAGTGGCCCACTTGAGGAGCTTTGGTGCTCCCCAGTTGTCCCCTTGGTCTTGTCAGCTGAAGTCATGCCGACCAGCAGCTGTGGTACAGACTGTTCATAAAGGCTACACCAGGAAGCTCTGCTTCTGGACCTGGCATGTAGTAGACACTCAACATTGTGGCGAGTTGGGGTCCTAGGTGGTGAAAGGATTCACTTGAGTCAGATGAGATTAGAAGAAGACAGATACATTAAACTCACTGCAGGAGAGCTGTGGGGAGGGCTATGTTCATATAGAACCTGCTTTCTCTCTGGTTTTGATTGCCACCATGCAAATGGAAAAAGCGGTTCTGATTGGGTGATGTTTTGCTCCAGCAGGAGTTGGGATCATCGCGCAGAGTCTATAGGCAGAGTTTTGATTGACCATTCTCGGGCACACCCCTCCTGGAGTCCTCACCTCATTCCCTCACAAATACATGCCAGGCTTCCCATCCCCCGTGGCATCAGGACTTCACTGTCGAACACCTCACACTGCATGCTTTATCCGTGTCGTCTTTGTTACTTCGACGGACTGCAGGCGGGAGGTGGGTCAGAGACAACGGACTGCAGGCGGGAGGTGGGTCAGAGACGGCAGACTGCAGGCGGGAGGTGGGTCAGAGACGACAGACTGCAGGCGGGGGGGTGGGTAAGAGACATATTCACTTGTCCACTCAGTTATTGGGGCTGAGAGAGACCTTCTCTGCCCCTGGCTCAGCGCTGCCGGCTAGAGACGGAGACATGAGTGACGGGCCAGTCAGCATTCTGCATTCTGTCCCACAAGGCACAGCATGTGTAGAAGAGATGGCAAGGGCCGGGCGGGTGCCTGTCATGCCCGCAGGAGAGAGGCTGCAGGAGGGGCAGTACACGCGTGAGCAGGCCGTGGCTGCTGAGGGAGTCTTCACCGTGGATGGGTCCTCAGCGGATACTCCAATACCAACTGATGGACTCCGAAGTCATACAGATACACGCAACAGTGAGCGGGATCAGCAGCTTGTATTGATATCTGTGTGCGTATGTGCATGCGTGTGTGTGTGTGTGTGTGTGTGTGTGTGTGCGAGAGAGAGAGAGAGAGAGAGAGAGAGAGAGAGAGAGAGAGAGAGAAGTGGGGGAGAATAATAAAGAAAAGGAAGCTCTAAATTTGGGAGTGTAAGGGAGGTATGAGAAGGGTTAGAGGGAGAAGACATGAGGGGGGTTGGAGGGAGAAAAGAGAAAGGAGGAATGATGTAATTATATTTTCATTAAAATAAAGTTAAAAACTGTAGGATGATAAAATAAGAGCTGTAATCAGAGAGCGGTGAAAGAAAATAAAAATAAAGGTTAAAGCTATATCAAAAGAAAATACCAATAAACATTTGTGCACAGAAGAGCCAGGCATGGTGGTGGCTATAATCCCAACACTCAAGGTGCTAAGGCAGGAGGATTGTGAGTGTGAGACCAGGCTGGGCAAGAATAGAAAGAAGAAATAAAAAAGAAAGGAAAGAAATAGATGAAATGTAAGTAGATGAAATAGATGAACATGTAAAAAGACAGTGATGTCTTCTTAAGTAACACACAGACAAGACAATCATGGGCACCTTGGCCTTCCCCCCATCAGACTAGCAATTGGCCTTCCCCCCTCAGACCAGCAATTGGTCTTCCTGTCTCAGACTTGCGATTACCTGGGTCTGCAGCTGCAGGTGGCTGTGAAGACACAGGCCTTCCTGTTCCCTGCTGGACACATCAGCACAGCCACTAGTCACATCTATCAAATAAGAACCACACAGGCCTTCAGGCCCAGCAGTGCCCTCTCTCGGAGCTTGTCCCACAAGCATCTGCATTGCGGCAAAGATCCCGAACCATTTGATTCCCATTGACAGAGGACTGGGCGGGTAAGCTCAGGACTGGCATTCTATCACCAAGAATTCAAATCTGGCTCTTTACCTGGCTTTGTAGCATTTTCACACTATGAAGAGTTTTAACATTTTGTGGGGACGAGGGCTGAGCCAGGGTCCCACTCTGTAGTCAGTCTGACCTGAAACTTAGGGTGATTCTCCTGACTCAGCCTCCTGAGTGCTGGGATTACCATGGCATGAGCTGCCATGCCCAGCTTTTAGCATTTTAAAATGGTTCTAAAAATCGAAAGGAAAATTCTATTTCCGTGATTCAAGAGCTTTCTGGAAATTTCTTTCATTGCTCATAAATAAATCTTATTGGAACTCTGTCATGTTCCATTCTCTGCATATTGTCTCTGCATTCTTATACAAGTGAATACTTTCCACAGAGACTCTCTGACCTGTGGGTTCTAAAATATTTACTGTCTGATGCGTGACAGGGCACGTTGGCTGGGTTAGACTATATCCATAAGACTGAATGTTCAGCTATAGAAAGCAACAGGAGGCTCTTACTGGTTGCTATGGGAATGCTCCTGCAGTCTATAATAAGTTTTAAAAGAGTCGATATAGGAAAGGGTGTGATTCCTATAGCATGAGTCACACTTGATCTTGTGAGTGAAAGCAAAAGAATATTTTACTTTATTTAGTATATATTTAATACATGTAATTGTCTGGAAGAAGATACAAGCAACTGGTTAATCGTGATTGTCTTTGCTGGAAGAGATTAGGGAACACAGATCAGAAAAGAAACTGTGTGTGGGCTGGTGTAGGTGGCTATTACTCAAAAGGGGAAGCAAAATACATGTTAGTTATTTTTAAACATTAGGTGCACTCACTTTACGCATATGAATGTCTTGCCTACATGCATGTATATACATCACTGATTTCAGAAGAGGGCATCAGATACCACTGGAACTAGAGTTACAAAAGGCCGTGAGCCATTTGGTGGGTGCTGTGAATCATTGCCCAGAGCTCTGCAAAGGCAGCAATTGTTCCTAACCACCGAGCCATCTCCAGCCCTGTAGCACTACTTTTTAAAATATGCTGTGGTTGGGAGCATGGGTTTTGATGGCTGCAAGAATCTGACTTTGTAAGTGGAATTAAGACTGGGCATGTCTAGGAGCCTCATGGGAAAAAGCCTCCATGGTGGGCTCCGGAGGATACAGAAAACCAATTTGTTAAGAAGAAAATTCTGGAAACAAGAATGGGTGGTGGAGGTGGGCGGTGGTCAGAGGTGGCCTCTGGGGAGAGAACTTGGGAGGCTAGGAACATTTTTGCAGGAGAAGGGCGATCTTTACTATATAAATCTTGCTGCTTGGTTTATAGTTTTCTTTTCGGAAGGCAACAGTCTTCAGCAAAGCTGCATTCCTGGCTTGGTCCATGGGGAGGGTGTGGTTATGGTCCATGGGGAGGGTGTGGTTATGGTCCATGGGGAGGGTGTGGCTATGGTCCATGGTGTGGGTGTGGTTATGGTCCATGGGGTGGGTATGGCTATGGTCTGTGGGGTGGGTGTGGTTATGGTCCATGGGGAGGGTGTGGTTATGGTCCATGGGGAGGGTGTGGTTATGGTCCATGGGGAAGGGTGTGGTTATGGTCCATGGGGAGGGGTGTGGTTATGTCAGTGGGGAAGGATGCAGTGTGAAGGGGCCAAGATCACTGGAAGCACAGTGCAGTGGAGCAGCTGGTGTGGAATGAGTTTGGCCCTGAGTGTCCTCAGCACCAGCACACAAGAAATAAAAATGGAAAGGGTGTCTGGTAGTGCAGAGGGGCTTCCCCAAGAGTCTAAAGAAGAGAATAGAGAAGACACCTGTCCTTTGGTGACTTCATTCTGACCTCCCAGACCAGGCCGTGGCATAAGCCGTCCCTGCAGTGTTCTCAACAGCCATCAAGGCTAGGAACGCTGAACTTGAGAGCATCCTGGGATCTGCTGTCACTGGGGCTTCCTGGCCCGCTGTCCTTCCTTAGTCATTGGCCAACGGGATTTCTTGAGTAGACATCAGACAGTGACATCTACCCAAGGCCAACTGGCAAGCATGGTCCCTCTGCGACATCTTCCCACCTCCACCGCCCTTTTCCACCTCAGGACCATCATGGGGAGCTTCCCCACACCCAAGCTAAAAATTTGATTTCTGGAATGCAGCTAGGATGTCTTCCAACCCATATTTCTCCCTTCTTATTCTTATATAACTGCACCCATAGATCTTTGGGGACTTAATGATATTCACCACCTACAGTAGTCTCGGAAATTGCATGGTGCATACCCCAGCCTAGTGGCTTAAATGGGGGATTCTTAAAAGTTTTCCACCTGTGACTGCCCTTCCACCTAAGAAATGATTCTGCAGCTGGGTATAAAAGTAATTAGGATGGGTACGTGGCTGGGTACAGAAGTAATTAGGATGGGTACATGGCTGGGTATAGAAGTAATTAGGATGGGTAGACAAGTCAAATATTTGCTGAGGAGCAATCATAAAGAAATTTACTTTAAAACAATTCTTTGGTATGCATACAATTTTACTGTCTATTAAAATAAGCATTAAAGCCAGTTTGCACGTTAATGAGATGCCTGTTTATTTTACATAAAAAATCAAGTCACAGCTGGATACTAGATACTGTAGGATACATTGTTCTTCAACGTTCTTCTGAGTTGAACATTATTTTGATTTTTATGATCACCAATGCTGAGAATGTCACTTCCCATAAACACATAGCACAGAATGGCAGAAGTACCTTCAGGGCCATTTCAGACTTTTCAGACACTGTTGGAAGTTCTGTCCTAATCCCAAACCAAAACTAACTGGATGATTTTTTTAAAGTAAAATAACTGAAGTCAATAACTCAAACAACAGTTCTTGGGGCCGGAGAGATGGCTCAGCAGTTTGGAGCACTTCCAGTGGTCCTGAGTTCAATTTCCAGCAACCACGTGGTGGCTCACAACCATGTGTAATGGGATCCAGTGCCTCTTCTGGTGTGTCTGAAGAGAGTGATGATGTGCTCATTTACATAAAATAAATGAACAAATCATAAAACCAACAGTTCTTAATGTCCAGCATGCTAAAAACAAAACCCCAAGTTTATCGATCTGATACTTGCATCTGAGAAAACGCAGAAGGAAATTCAGAGTCTTGTTTTCTGTAATCAAGCCACGGTGTTCCTGTAAGAGCAGAAGGCCCTGTACACACAGCACATACAATCCCATGTTTCAGGCAGCATCTGTGGTATTGCACTGTGGCTTGCACAGTGCAAAGTGTGCATGCTGTATGTTCAGAACCAAGGCTGCAGTGACTTCACTCTGCAGAGCCCAACCTCTCACCCCAGGGAACTTCATAGAGTAAGAGGGGAAGAAGGGAATGCTGGGACTTTCCTACGGACAGCTAGCCTTCCTATACCCAGACAGCCCCTGCCAAGGGGAGCCCGTTAGCCAAAACTGTCCTTAAGCGCCTTTCTGGTGGGCACCTTGAAAAGCTTCATTTTAAAGGGATGTAAACCCCAGCAGCGACAAGGAGGCCGAGGATCGCGTTATCTGCTTCTGACAGCGCTATTCACCTGCCTCAGGTGTGGAGGGTGCTCAAGAAGTAAGCCGGAAATTGCTTCGGAACCCATCAGCCCCAGCCCCGAGCTCTCAAGATTGGGAGCTTAAAACAGGGCTTTCACTTTTAAAAGGTGCTAGGAATTGAGCTGGGGCGATCAGGTCCTGTATCCCCCACTCCCCCAGGACGGGCGAGGCCTGAGGTCAGATTGTGCTGGCAGCCCTGACTCAGTGGGGACAGAAGACTCAGCTGTTCTCACAGAGGGATTTGCCTTTTTCTTTTCTTTTCCTGCACCTCCTAAGGAAGGAAGTGTTTTTTCTTCCTGCTCCTCGGGGTACAGCAGAAGCTGAAAAGGAATATATTTACAACTGGTAAGAACTTGGGGTTTCCGCATCAGGTCTGGGAACCTCCTTCAAGAGCGCATCTGAAAGGGGTGGGGTGGGGAGTGGGGGTGGGGGCTTGAGCTGAGCCCGTGCTGGGTAGTTCTATATCAACATGACAGACACCAGAGTCTTCCAGGGGAAGAGAGCCTCAGGTGAGAAATGTCTCTAAAAGTTCAGGTTATATAGCAAGCCTGTAGGGCATGTTCTTGGTGAGTGATTGGTGGGGGAGGGCCCAGCCCATTGTGGGTGGGGCACCCCGGAGCTGGTAGTCCTAGGTTCTGTAAGAAAGGGCTGAGCAAGCCATGAAGATCTAAGTCAGGAAGCAGCACCGCTCGGTCGCCCCTGCACCAGCTCCTGCCTGCAGCTTCCTGACCTGCTCTGACATACGAACAGAAATGTGAAGGGTGAGCAAATAAACCCGTTCCTCCCCCAGGTGCTTTGACCGTGGTGTTTTATCAGAGCAATGATAATTCTACCTAGGACAGATAAGAAGTCGCTTCATGTTTGTGGAATGGATTGAAGGGGCCCCCAAGACTCTAGCAAGGATAGGACTTCTCTCAGAAAGCAGAGCCTCTCAGGAAAGGGAACAGTGTTTGGCCGGCTGGAAAACGCGAGGGTCTGGCGCCACCTAGTGTCCACCTGGATCTTGTGACGCATACAGTGCTCTTTCCTTTTTTTCTAGGAAACTGGCTCTAGCCACCGTGGGGACTGAAATGAAGGAGACATTTTTTTTCCTGCAAGGGGCTGTTCTGCCTACGATGAGAGACAAGAGTTTGGTGGGAGACACTGAAAAGCCACAGCCCTACCGTGTCTCAGGCAAGAGTGTTAGTGGAGGGGAAGGAAGCAGACGTGATTCATACGGAATGTTTAGAGTCCAAGTCTCAAAAGACTGGCGCACACTAGAAAATAAAAAATACTTGGCGCTGCTTTATGGCTCCCGTCCTTTTCATCTTCAACCCAGTTTTTAGAGCTCTCAGAACTGGTGCAAGGGCCGTCACAGATTCCTTCAGTCGGCTCGCCACTCCCCTCCCCACTCCCCACCCCGCACCCCCCACCCCCCCCACCCCTACCCCCACCCCCACCCCCCACCAGATCTTGGCCATCGGCCTCACTTTGTGCTGGCTCAGCACCTGACTGCCCTTAACTTTAACTTTCTACTAGTTACAGCCATGTTTGCTGTTTGGTCTCATTAAATTATCATTCAGAGAAAAGGCTACAGAGTGGCTATTAGCACCCTCTGTTCCACACATGAGAAAAAACAGTGCTGGGGAAGAAGGAAGGCACACGCACGCACCAGCACACACACACACACACACACACACACACACACACAGCTTTCCAAGGGGCTCCCCCACCCATGCCCGCTTTCAGAGTCATTTACTTTTATTCTCTGAGTGTTTGCCTGCACAGATGAGTGCGCAGCTGTTGATAGCTAGTGCCCTCAGCCAGAAAGGGGTGTTGGACTTTCTGGAACAGATGCAGTAGAATTGGAGTTGTGAGCCACCCTGTGGGTGCTGGGAACTCCTCTGTAGCAGCAGCAAGGGCTGCTAACAGCTGAACCACCTCTCCAGTCCCTGCAGGGCTTTGAAGAGATAAATACCTTCTTGCCCTGGGCCAGTCACTGTGACTCTCAAAGGTGGAGTCTTGGTGTAAGGCTCGCCTTACTCACAGCCTCTGTCCTGCACCAGCACTCAGCACAGACGGACGGACGGACGCTTCCTGAGGCTGCAGTCTCTGTGCTTGCAAACCAGCCCAGTGGGATGCCTAGGGCACAGAGCAAATGTGCAGTGTTTGTCTTTGTTCCCTCTCTTTGGCTTTATGGAATGGAAAACTGGGAGAATTCCCCGCCCACTCCTCCTCCCCTCCCAAGCCCCTCCACTGCGCACTGTCCAACAGACACACCTCCAGAGGAAGGGTCAGTAAAGTGGCTCTGGACTCCCTCTGGATTCTTACTTAAGCATTCAGACTCTGAATAAGGTTCTCATGGGTGACGGAGCTGTAGCAAGGCCCAACCCTGACAGGAGCTGGAGGGAGAGGTCTAGAGACTGTGCAGGGACAGGACCTGGACCTCAGCCCCGTCTGTTCCTCCCAACTCTATGACTTGTGACTAGTTTGACTTAATGCTTCTCAGCCATGCAGAAAAAACAGTCCTTTCACCTGCAAACTAACACACTAGTCCCCTCTTCCCGTTTTTACTTTTGCTTTCTTTGGTGTTAGGTTACCAATGGTCAACTGGGATTTGAGACTCATTTTTTTTTTTAAGCACTTTAACTAATCTTTTTCCTCTTCCCTTTCCTTTCTCCAGCTCCTTCTACTTTGAAAGTGATATGCCCTAGTTATTAGTGATACATCTAGTTATTTGTGCACAAATATATGAACGCACCTTTCTATAACTGTTTTGCTGCTGCTGGTGGTGGTGGTTTGTACATGGTTTCGAGGCTGACTGCTTTGTACCAATTGCTTTCCAACCAATTAGGGGGCTCATCCCTGGGAAACGCTGCCCCACCCCACCTTTGTTCAGGGTTCTAGCCCTGTGAGATTTCCCCTTTCCGTGTTAGCATGTCTACTGATATTGCCATCCTGGACATGAAAGTACTGAATGAAAATTTTCAGGAATAAACAATTCTTATGTTTTAAATAACCATTATTGCAATACATTGTTAGAGTTGCCCTGTTTTATCATGAGCTGTTATTGATTTGCTATTATACCGACTTTACAAATGTCTATAAAGGAAATGTATTTACATAAGGCTCGGCACTGCTTGCTGTTTCACTAGTCCGCAGGGGGCGTGTCTTGGGACATATCCTCCTCAGATAAGAACTGCTGCAGGTGAGGGTATGTGCTGTGGAGCTCTGCAGGGTGTGAGGTGTGTGCAGGTGTGGGAAAGAAGCGGTGGGAGCACCGCAGAGCTCAGGGAGCACCCACTGTGCCCTTCCCTAATCTCCTCCCCTCCCTTCAAAGAAATCTGTCTCCTTCTTCAAAATGGATTCCAACACACACACCACAAGCCCAACCTCCACATAGACCCTCACAGACCACACACACACACACCCCACAGACCACACATACACCACAAACCCAACCTCCACACACACACACACACCCGCAGACCACACACACACACACACACACACACACACACATACACACACACACACATACACACACACACACACACACACACACACACCAGTGTTTCTCACCCCTAAAAAATAATCAGTGTTGCTTATTGTTTTAGAGTTAGCCTTAAAGACAGCTTTTCCAATAAAAGCGTGGTGCCTGGGACTGCATGCACAATCCTTAGCGGAAGCAGGAAAGGCAGAAGCAGGAAGCTCTAGCCAGCATCTGTGATTTGCAGGAGGAAGGGCCCCAGAGGGTATTTCCTGTGTTGCTGGAAGGACACAGAGGGGAATTGTCTGTGACCGGTCAGCAAGGCTAATGTAGCCACAGGACAGCAGCGCCCAGCCTTCTCAGGAAGTACCCCACACAGATACAGCTTGACATCCCGCTCCTAATACACCCACTTTGAAAGTCTCTTGATTCTTCACAGGCTTTTTCTAATTTAAGACGCCTCCACCAGCTTGGCAAATGTTGAGCTTCTCCACTACAGAGGAAATAGCTTGGAGAGGCTCCAGAGAAACAAAGGCCTCATTAGGATCAATCACTTATTCTGAGTACACATGGCCAAGAATCTTTATTGATGATCTCATATACAAATGCAGTGGTAATTAAGACTATAATGCAAATGACTTTAGCTTAGCAAAAGAAATTTACAAAATTAAGTCTCAGATTTTCGAAATTAGGTCTTTTTTTAAAAAATCCCATCTATTGTAATTAGCCCCTCTCCTCCCTGCCATCCACCCCTTGGTAATGAAATTAGTTTAAAATCAAGTCCACGGGACAGTTAGCGGTGCTGCCCACTGTGACAGTAGCACTGGCTCTTGGACATGCTGGTCTGTGATCCATCCAGGGAAGCAGAAGGGGAGGGGCCTTCAAGGCCAGTTAGAGGAGGTTAGTCATGTTGCTAACACACACCAGGAAAAAGTCCTGCCTTGCCAGGCAGAGACAGGCATTTCAGCTGACTTCTGTTCTGTTTCTCTCAAACCTGACACAAATTAGCTTCCTTTATAAAAAAGACAGGACTGGCTGCTTTGCTGCTCTGAAGGTTCTGGGGAAGACCAGAAACTCACCCCTGTGCTGTGGAGGTCAAAGAGACAAAGCTTAAATTAGATTATCTGAGGTCCCAGACCAGGTCCTCGGGATTGCAACCCTCACTGGCCTCAGCTCCCCTCTCCTGATCTGCCCCAGCAGAGGGCAATGCCCACCCACCTCAGCTTACCAAGAGCCCTGCTGAGCTCTGTGGTGTGAAACAACTGTGCCAGGAGCTCCGGCCTCCCTAACTTTAATCCCAGTTTGACCTTTGTCAAAACTGAAAAAGGACTAAAATTGCCCTGAGCATGCCTTTCCTTCCAGAAGAAGACACCAGCCTCTTTATTAGGTTTGGATGTAAAGACTTTGAGATCACACGGTGCGGTCCAAGCCGACCCCACAGCAGATGCCATTTTCATGGCATTGGCTCCTCTCATCAGGAGCCTTAAGAAACACAGAATATCTGGTGTCAGAGGCGAGCAGCAGGGTTGTTTCTGGAAAGCATAAAGAGCGGCCTCCATTAGTAAACAAGATAAACACAAGCCTGGCAATCTTGTCTCTGCAGAAGCCCTGGCTTGCTGATCTGGGTTCCTGGCAAGGCAGGTGCCGAGTCAGCGCTAGTTAAGAGAATGGAGTAATGACTCTTGTCTAAAATTTCTGGGCCCCTCTGAGTGGAGCAGGAGAGTGCTTTTCTTCCAGATCTTGAACGGAGGATCCTGTGGTCAGACACCAGCTTTCCCTTGCGGAGTCTGCTCCGCCAGCCCTGCAGACATGTGTAGGACACGTGTCAACCAGCTCTCGGCTGTCACAGTGCTGCTGGCCAGGACCATATTTGCCATACCACACCATCTCCATGTACAACACCTTCAGCCCTCACTCACTGAATATTAGCTGAATAACTTGCATCCTAGGCAGTCAATGTCCAGCTTAAACATCACACCACCAGCAAAGCTGAACGTCCTGTCACACACGCGTCTGACCCAGCCACTTCTTACCTGCCACACTTTCTGTGCCACCCCCTTGCTTCTGGCTTCACTTTCCCAAGCCATCGCCCGATGGCCTTTACTCTCACCTGCCCTGACTTCTTCTCCACCCTTTTCTTTTGCAGTCCCATTCATGGTCCATGGTCTGTGGAACCCGCATGGCCCAGAGCCTCACTCTACATCTGACCTGTCGCAGCAGAAGGTCCCATGGGCCAGAATGATTTCTTCTTTAGATTCCCTGCATGTTCATTCTCTCCTCTTTCACAAAAGAACTCCATGAAGACAGCAGCTGGATGCCCTGCCTTTCACACAGCCCATGGGATCCGGTTCAATGTGGCTTTATAACCTGAGAGAGCTAAAGGTGGGCTGCTGGTCTGATACACCCCACTCAACAAGACCCCAATAAAAAGCTACAAAGAGCATCCTACTCTGACTCCTCATATCTGGAGTAGGGAAAAAAAAAACAACTGAAAGTGCACCTTGGCTCATAGAGATTTTATATTCCTGCCTCTTCCAGCCATTCCGCTATGCAGACAACTGGTCGACCTTGCTCATTTAATCAAGGGAAAGGTTCCTCTATTAAAAGTAAATGGTAAATGCTGAGCTTGACTTGGTGTCTTCCAGATTCGGAAGGAAGTGTCCTTTTCAGTGATAAGCCACGTGGTGTAACTCAGTGAGACCATGTGAGAAGCAGATGAAAGAGAAGTCCAGCCTGTTGGAACACTGGCGAGCAAACTGCAGGAGAGTGCTGAGAAGGGGCATGCTTCTCAGAGTGAGCCCGCCCCCCCCCCCACCAGGAGTCACTTCTGCGTGACGGTCTTGCTGGATAGACATGAGTTCATTTTGGAAGAGAGGATCTCAGTTGAGAAAATGTTCCCACCCGGTTGGCTTGAGGCCAAGCCTGTGGTAAATTTTCCTGACTGATGACTGATATGGGTGGGCTAAATTCACTGGGGGAGGAGTCACCCCTGGTCTGGTGGTCTTGGGTGCTGAGCAAGCCACAAGGAGCAAGCCAGCAAGCAGCACTCTTCCATGGCCCCTATATCAGTTCCTGCCTCCAGTGTCTGACAGGACTCCTGGATGATGAACTACAGCCTGTAAGATGACAGAAAGGAAGGAACCCCTTCCTCCCCAAGCAGCTTTCAGTCATGGAGATTTATGGCAGCAATAGCAACTGTTAGCTAAGCTCCAACCCACAGTTACCTGGCAACAGCCAGGTATGCCCCTCCCCACAATGACCTGACCCACTATAAGAGGGACTGCTTGCCCCTCCTCTCTCTTACTCTTGCTCTCTTGTCTCTTGCCCCCTTGTTCCCCCTCTCTCCACATGGTCGTGGCCAACCTCTCCTTCTCTCTGCCTTTCTCTGTCTCTACTACTCTTTTAACTCCCCTCCCCCGCTCTAAAGAAACTCTATTCTATACCATACCGCCATCATGTGGCTGGTCCCTCAGGGGGAAGGGATGCCTCGTCATGGGCCTGCTAAGGCACGCCCTTCCCCCCACATCTCACCACACCCCTATAGAACATATACTAATACCGCTTTATCTTTTTATCATCACAACAGCAACCCCAACTAAGACATCTTGTTTCTTTGGAAAAGAACAAGGTAAAGTTTATGTCATATGGCCAGCTCAATGAACAGGGGGTGGGGGAGGCAGGTCAAAAGTGGAGATAAAGCTGTCTAGTCTTTGGGATGACTTTCAGAGAAAGACAATAGCAGCATCAAGGGTTAGTAGACTCAAAAGTGGTCCCAGATCTCCAGGCCACATGGCCTCCGATGAGTTACAGTCTCTAAGACTGTTTCCTCACCACGTCAAGGGAGGGGGCAGTGATCCTTTGACAATAAGAAATGAGTTTGGGTCAGTGCCTAGCACACAGTGAACATCTGTGGGTTTAGAGGGGGTGGTCCTGCATCCTGCCCAGAGCTCTGGCCGCTGGGCAAAGCAGATCAGGTAGTTGGACTGCCAGGCAGGCCGTGAGAAGCTGCAGAACCCCACCCTGGGGGTGGGGAGGGGCAGTCCTTGGGGTTTGCCCGAGCAGCTGGCAGGGCGTAGTTCATGAGTCCTTGGGCCTCAGAGGCTGACAGGTCCTCAGTCTTGGACACTGCAGATGCTGCTGGATGTCTCAGAATAGCTGAGAACTGGCGTGTGGGCCTGCGAGGCTAGGCTCTAGCCGGGGGATGAAGGGAAAGGAGCATGGGAGAGCTCCGGCAGGCTCTCGTGGGAATAAGAGTCCGCGGCTGGGAATGCTGGGAGGCCATCCAGCAGGAGCCTAGATACGCGCAGTTCTTTAGGGAAGACCTGCCCCATTGTTCCAGCACAGCGGGTTCGGATAAGAAGAGGCAGTTCATGGTTTTTGAGAGTTTACTGTAGAGAAGGAGAGAGAGAGAGAGAGAGAGAGAGAGAGAGAGAGAGAGAGAGAGAGAGAGAGAGAGAGAGAGAAGGTAGAAAAGTAGAGGCTAGCCATGGCCACGTGGAGAGAAGGGGGAGAGAAGGGGGAGAGAAGGGGGAGAGAGGGGGAGCAAGGAGACAAGAGAATAAGAGAAGAGAGCAAGAGAGGAGTAGGGGCAAGCACCCTCTTTTATAGTGGACCATTTCGTCTCCACACTCCTGTCTCAGTGCCAGCAACTCTGGGATGGCCTCACAAAACCGCGACCCAGCTGCTGTCAGCGTTGCCGCAGTTAGAAAAGGAGCTGAGCCTTGCGGGGGCGCCGCCCAGGGCCCTGTGGGCAAGCGGCTACAGCAGGAGCTGATGACCCTCATGATGTCTGGTGACAAAGGAATTTCCGCCTTCCCCGAATCAGACAACCTGTTCAAATGGGTAGGAACCATCCACGGAGCAGCCGGCACCGTATATGAACACCTGAGGTATAAACTCTCCCTGGAGTTCCCCAGTGGCTACCCTTACAACGCACCCACAGTGAAGTTGCCAGGAAACTGTGGGAGGAGCACCCCTGGCTGTTGCCAGGAGACTGTGGGGGTGGAGTCCAGACAGAATATCAGGGGCTGTTGCCCTACGTGACTGATTGCCACAGGATTATGGAGAGCTGAGGGCTCCGGTCAGAAGCCTAGTGTCTGGAAGCGTGGCCATTGGGTCTGTCCCTTGTAGAAGTAATCTACAGGGTCTCCAGAAGTTAAGCCTTGCTCAACCAGAACACAGACTGCCTTTCATGGCCCCACACACATCTGCCAAGAACCAGACAAAGGCACTAGAGTTGTTTCTTTGCTAGTCTTTGCTGTGACTGTGCGCATTAGTAGGAGGGGAGGTGGGAGCCCCTGCTCAGAATGAGGGAAGACCTCTCAGGCCCAGAAGAAGAAGAGCGAGCCCTCCCTGGGGAATCATGAGCAAGCTGTTGAATTGTTTAAAAAGCTCTGACATAGCCAAAAAGCCAAGGAAGGCTAGAGGCAAGAAAGTTTCAATGTCTTTTCCACATAAAAATTAAAAATAGCCATTGTGTTATCTAGATCTATTATCCCATTAGATCCTCAAAACAACTTCAGGAAAGGGCCTAAGGAAAAGATCATGCCCATTTCACAGATAATGGAATCCATGAGCAGGTGAACTAAGGAGGTTGGAATCCAACAGACACCTTTTCAAGAAACCCTTGGTGGAGAGAAGTGGGGAAAAGATGGGCATTTATTGTGCCAGCTGGAGGCGCACTGTCTGCTGCTCAACTCCCCAGTCCTACAGCCGTCCTCTAGCTCTACAGCGATGGGCATTCTCTCTTGCACATGGAGGGCAGAAGGTTTCCCAACCCATTGTTGGAAAGTTCATCCCCGAAATGGAAATTTCTGGTTTCTTTGGAGACTCAGTTGTGTCATGTGATGTTTTTCTGGAAGCTGCCTTGTGAAAGAGCGTGTGATGTTCTGCTGGAGCAGACCCTTGAGAGGGCATGTGATGTTTAGAAAAAAATGTAAATAAAACCACACGGACAGTGAGAGGACGCTCTTGCATTGGTTTGCCTTGCAACGCTTTGCTGGTCTTCACGGATCTTCACTTGTAATTTCGTAGAGAGAATCTTGCCAAAGAACTTCTCGTAGTATTCCAGCTGCTTCTTGCCACTTCTGCTGACTCGTGCGGATTCGGTGGGGCCTCGTGGTTTCTTCTGGATCTGGCTGCTGCTACTGATTTGTGTTTGGTGTTTGTGATCGGACTGGACTACGGCTTCTGATTTGTGTTTGGAATTGCCTCCAAAGAACTACTTCTAAACAGGCCCACATTCTTTCTTCCATTTCCTATTAACCTTTCTTCTTCCCTAACTTTGGTCAGCGGGCTAGAAAGGAGGCTGAAACGTTTAAGATCCCGTATTAAAATAGGTTTTGAAAACTCTAAGCCTACACACTCCTCCCTCCATCAATGCCTCCTCTTCTTCTTGCTAGCGCCTCCTACAGGGTGTCTCTGTAACCGGAAGTCCAGGCCAGACCCCTTAGCACTTGTTTAGAGCCAGGCTCTTTGCCTCGGTGCCTTCTGACACTGATGGCGATGAGCCTGCAAGGCTTTGGAGAGGCCGATCTGATGGAGCCATTTCAGCACTGAGACCCTTCCAAAGTTCAAGACATGGAGTTATACTGCCATGTGACATTCTCAGTGTTGTGCGCTTTGTTATCCTGACCTGGCCAGAAGGAACTCCTGCAGTCTATATAAGTGAATTATTCTGGTCTCAGTGCTTGCTTCTCACCAGGGACGAACACTTAGTATTAAAAGATGGGTGCTAAAGAATCTAGGCTTTGGCTGGGTCTGTAGAGCATAACATAAAGAGTTTAGAGACCCATCCTGACTGGGTGAGCTCACTTTTACCACATTCTAGTGACTTTCAGCCGCATGGAGCTCTTGCTTGCTAACCTGTAACTGCGTTTTGAACATGGGAATAGAAGTGAGGGATATGACAAGGTAGTTTTAAGCTGAAGTCAGGACAGAATGTTTCCTACTGAATTCAGGGTTTGTGTCCTTGGAGGTGTGCACACACAGATGAGAAGTAAACTTAACTGTGGGCTCTCTCTTCTGTAGGGTCACTGTAGAAATTCAACAGTTTAGGGAAGTACATAATCAGCAGAGGATTGCCACTTTGAAATGATTCTGATGGGTACACAGATGATTGGATGGATGGATGGATGAATGGATGGATGATGGATGGATGGATGGATGGTGGGTGGACGGATCCACCTATGGCAGAACTGTTGGTACCTTGCCCATTATTTGAAAGACTTCTCACCCCTACGTGCCTTCCACAATCTCTGATCTATTTCAAGTCTATGCGTGGGAGACAGGAAAGAAGAGTTTATGTCCCAGAAGCAACCTTCAACTTATGTTGCCTGGGACCCTAGCACCCTTGCATTTCACTTGGGGTGATCCTGTGGCATGTCTGTATAATAGAATTAGTTGCCACCAGAAGCTACCATTTGAGAGTTCAACCTATATATTCTTCCCTTAGTTGTGAGATTCCAGTGTCTCCTAGACCTGCCTTCTAAGTGAACTTATGGTTCTCAGACCCATGCTTCTGGAGAATCTAAATTCAAATAACTGATGCTCTGAGCATGTGACCAAACAGTCCCCAGGGACACTTCGACTCTCTGCCTCCTAAAAGCAAGAATAATCTAGTTATGTGAAAGGTGGAGTTTCAATTGTATGCATTGGACTCATAGTAAGTTCTATCAAAGCACAGGTACGGAAACTTCGCCTTAGCCAGGCAAGATCTGTCTCCTTTGTATTTCTCGGTCTTAAATTTTGTTGCGCATTGTGGTTCCACTGTGTCATTCTTGAGTAACATCTTCTAAACTCTCATCTTACTAAGTATCTACGAAGCTCAGCCTCATACCAAGGCTGCACAGGCTGCTGCAGCTGCTGCACGAGAAGGAACATTGTATCAGACCACTTTTGCTGCTTTTGCTGTGTGTTTGCTTGTCGCCCCCTTTTCAAACAACCACCATTTTGCTAAGACAATGACTTCAAGATTTAGGTCTTGCTACTTTTTCCTCTGATTATGCAGTGTCTATATGCTGCTGGGCCCAGAGAATAGACATGGGCATTTCAGTGACTTGTGGAGGGGGTGCTTTGGCCCCGGCTATTAATCAGGATCATGCTCAGTACTCTCGCTGTTGGTGGGATTCCTGAGTTCCACCCAGAGCAGCTGCAGGCAGTGTTCGGGCAGCAGCATCCAGGTGGCTCTGATGTGCAGCCAAAATGAGGATCAGAGAAAGCCGGTTGGGGTGGGGGGGGGAGAGGGGGAGGAGAGGGATGGGGAGAGGAGAGGGAGATATCAAGCTGTGAGTTCATGACTCTGGACAAGAAGGAAAAGCTAAACACGTTGTCACTGGCAGCCCCAGGTGACAGCCACAGTAATCATACGGTCACTGCATCTGGCTTGCTCCTTGCTTCCTACCATGATGTCCTCATCCATCACCCCATGTATTTGGGCCAAGATCCTGCAGGAGCCTCAGAAACCTGCAATCTACCAACACAGCCAAGCCCTTTCTCCTCCCCAAGGGTGGGTCACAGTCTTAGTTTCTCATTTGCAAGTTTGAGTAATGGGGTCTTATATATTCTCCTTTTCCTGCATTTTAATGTCCACGTCTCCAATCTGTGTGATTTCTGCTCCTTCCGTTATTACCCCAGCCATGGTGAGTGTGGTTGCCATAGTCCTTGGATGGAATTCTGAGGCGTCCTTCATCCCCAGCAACAAAGAAATCAGATTGGAGCCTGCATGCCATGACATACAACTGTAGCTGGCTGTTACTTAATTACATGGTGGCCCTTGACAGGTTTAGGGCCCTGGAGAATTTCTTTAAGCCTGATAATCTTCCCTCATAAAGCTGGAGAAGCCACAATGACCATGTGAGACTCTAGGCCACAGAGACATGGCTTATGTAGTCAGAGAAACTGAGCTATTTGGATAGTCGGTATTGATACTCATTTGCTTTTCTCTTTCCTGAGGAGACAGTCTAGTTTGTAGCTTTTTACAAACTCTTTTCTTTCTCTTTCTTTTGACACAATTTCACTATGTAGCTCAGGCCGCCCTAGAACTTGAGAACCTTCTACCTTAGCCTCCCCAGGCTGGGATTACATAAATAGCTACGGCTGTTTAAATGAGTAGCTTGGATGGCTACAGCGCTCAGTGGGTAGAGTGCTTGCCTAGTCTGCAAAACTCTGGGTCGGATACTCAGCACCACACAAAAGCTGGCTTGGCAGTGCATCTCTCTAATTCAACACAGGGGAGGTAGGCCATCCTCAACTGCCTGCATAGTAGGTTTGAGGCTATTTATTGACCCTGTCAATAGATTGTCAGTTTTATGTTCCCCCTTCTCCAGAACCCCAAACACAGATCTCTTGATCTGTGGGATGAATGTGAAACCTTGGGTTTCTTCTCTTGCTTTCTCGTCTTTCCACTTCTGATCCTTGTTGTTACCAGATATGGATTCCTGGCTGTCAGAGAAGGGATCTCAAAAGCCCCTGGAAACCAAGGGCTTGGGAGACAAAGGAGTCTGACTCCTGATGTGAGTTTGTGGGTGGCCCACAAAACCCCCAAGATAATGCACCTGCGGACCAAGCTTGGTTAGCTGGGACAACAGCCTATTTACCCTTTGCAGTTGAATGTGATCCTTCCTTCCCTTTCCCTGAAGCCTTCGTCAGGCCTCCCGTTGCATCAGTGCAGACAGCTGGAGGCATGAGAGCTAGGATCCCTGGGGACCTGCACCTCCTGGGACTTCTCAGGAAGAGAACACAGGCCTCTGTGACTGAGGCCTGGCAACAGAAGGGAGCTGTGGTTGTCGGTGTATGGAGTCGTGAGGGAGGTCGCAGAGAGAGGGGATCGGCACTGACTGACAGCTGGCCTGTGCCTGGCACGTGCCAGACCCTTTGCTCACACTGAAAGCCAGGGGAGCAGCTGCAGGGCTCGGTCACACAAGGAAGCAACTACTGCAGAGGAGTTACCCTGGAGATCTGGGCCACGCTCCGGACTCCAGCAACCCACGCTTGGGGAAAGAATGGCTCTTTACATCCCCAGCGACAATGCCGGCCAGTTGTGTCCCAGTATTTCACATTTCTTTTTCTTTGGCTGCACCATCCCCCACCCACAAGGACCTTCTGTGCTTCATAAAAATTCTAAACCTACATTCTCCAGCAGAACGGCTATAGATACTCAAAATGTGGCCAATCTGAATGAAGAATGCAACTTCAAATTTTAATAAATCTGTGTAAAATTAAAATAGTCACATGAGACTAGAGGCTACTATATTAGACAATGTGTCTTTTGCCTGCTTGCCTCCTTTCCTTCCTGCCGGCTCGATTTGTTCAGTGCTCTACCTCTGCACCACAACCTGCAGAGACCCAGACAGTGTATCCCTGCAGTTCTAATTCTTAGCTAGATACACAGTCACCTAAAATAAAGACTACACTTTCAGTGGCCCTCTCAGGAATGCGGGAAGTTTTGGTTTGTTGATATTAGTGTGAGTAGCGAAGGTGATTTCCAGATTATTTTCCAAAGGGAAGTTTATACCTCCTCCATGGCCTTTTACTTCTTCCTCTGGCTGGGCCCCGATGTGTGCATGAACATCTAGAACCAGGAGTCGAAGAACACAGACAGCAGAACCGTAGAATGAAAGGTACCCAGATGTCTGACAACAACGATCTCACTCAGTAGCATCTGACTCTAACGCTAAAATCTGCATGTAGGAGAAACTGAGACTCCATTTCATTTAAGGACCTGTTATTGTGTATGTCTGTAACACTGGGTCACGTTTATCCTCGACCCCAGCTAATACATTATCCTCCTGTCTCTTACACAGATGATAGGCGGAAACAAATGTCCTAGTCTAATTGAGACTGCAACTTCAAAGTTCCTGTCTTTATGCAGCTTAAGGGCAGAGCAAGGGACCTCTGCCGAGGACATGAACTGGCGCCTTCCTCTAAAAGTAAGAGAGGGAGCTAAGCGCCACACATGAGGTAAGACTTAGCAATAAGCACCATGCGTAAGAAGACTTAGCAATAAGCACTACGCATAAGGAGAAGACGTAGCAATGATGACTGAGAAATAGTATGAAGAGGGACTAAAGAGCTGAGCAGTGGAGCTGGTTAAGAGCTCAGTTAAGAGCTGGTTATGGCTCAGTGGTTAAGAGCACCGACTGCTCTTCCAAAGGTTCCGAGATCAATTTCCAGCAACCACATGGTGGCTCACAACCATCTGTAATGGGATCTGTTGTCCTCTTCTGGTGTGTCTGGAGACAGCTACAGTGTATTCATGTGAGTAAAATAAATAAATAAATCTAAACAAGAAAAATAAAAAAGCTGAGCAGTGGTGGCGTTCGCCTTTAATCCTAGCACCCAAGAGGCAGAGGCAGGTGGATCTCTGAATTCGAGGCCAGCCTGGGGGTTGGGGGGAGTAGGGATAAGCAGCTAGAACAGTAGTTCTCAACCGTCTTAATGCTACAAGCCTTTTAATACAGTTCCTGATGTTGTGGTGACCCCCAACCATAACATTATTTTCATTGCTACTTTGTAAGTGTAATTTTGCTACTGTTACAAATTGTAATGGAAACACCTGATATTTGGCCCCTATGAAAGGGTGGTTCAATCCCCAAAGGAGCTGTGACCCACAGGTTGAGGGCCGCAGGCAGGGCTAGGCATCTCTGTCCTTGTATACACACCTCCTTACCAACTCAGTCACAAGACACACAGAGCTCAAATCGCAGATGTGCACTCTTTCTGAAACACTTCGGTTACTTGATATTTTTAGTAGTTTATATTCCAGGAAAACAGGAACTTGGTGTAATTTGAGCCGTTTTGAACCTTCACGTCTGCCTTACTGACTGCATCTCATTATTGTTCTCATCCTCTGCCCACCATCTCATGACAAAGGGACATGTCTCCCCTCAGCCTTGGAGTTTGGAGGAAGACTGTACTTTATTTAGATGCACACGGGTCGTCTTGCACATGTGTTCCTAATACTATTCAAAACATAGTAGGACATCCTGAGTGGAGACTGTATGAAGTATGTTTCTCTGTGTCCTTCTGGTGTTAATACTAGGGACCTGCATATGTCCCAGCTTACGTCTTCACTAAAAACCCTGCCAAGTAATTACAGACCTAGTGACAGAAGGAAAGAAGCAAGTAATTTAACTAAGTAATCTCTCTCAGAATCTGGATTTTCTTTCTCTTTCTTCCTTCCTTTCTTTCTTTCCTTCTTTCTTTCCTCCTTCCTTCCTCCCTTCCTCCCTTCCTTCCTTTTCCTGTATTTTGGAGATGGAGTTTCTCTGTGAAGCGCTGACTGTCCTGGAACTCACTCTGTAGACCAGGCTGGCCTCGAACTCAGAAATCCGCCTGCCTCTGCCTCCCAAGTGCTGGGATTAAAGGCGTGGGCCACCACTGCCCGGCTGGAAATCTCCTTTTATTGGCTTCACATGACCCAAAATACTTCAAAATAATGATATTAGTTGTAAGGGGAAGAGGTTCAGGGCTGTCCTCGGGGAAGACCCTTGCGTTACATTTGTGACATACTTTCGTTCTGTCTCCTGGTGTCCGTTAAGCCTATTTCACATCGCTGCCGGAAGGAAGGAGACAAGCATTGGGTACAGGTAAAGTGTTCCAGAGAGGCAAGAATCAAGGAGCTCGCAATTTCATCTCCTAAGACCGGTAGAGTTTTCTTTTAAAAGCTCCTTGGTGAGAAGTATGAATGGGGCATGGACGAGGGCTCCCCTGAGCAGAGGCACCACCGTCGCCCGTGGACAGGGACTCCCCAGAGCAGAGCATGCGCACCACCGTCGCCCGTGGACAGGGGCTCCCCAGAGCAGAGCATGCCCAGCCTGCTGGCAAAGCAGTTTCCCAGCTACAACTGAACAGTGAGAGCTGACATTTACAAAATGTGAGTCTAGCCAGTTTAGAGCAAGAATTGGCACATTCACACTCTGTCCCACAGCTGGCAGAGAGCGACAGTCTACCGTGGCTGATTTTCAAACGTCAGAGTCTGAGAAGTACTGAGGAGGTAAGCTTTGAACATAGAAACTTAGTGGAAGGAAAGAGGCACAACAGAGCGCATCACAGGACCACGGGCCAGCATGCCCGGGCCCCGTGGAGCCAGGAGAGCCGCAGAGAAAGTGGGGCAAAACACATTAATTCTTGGTCGCAACTCAACTTTTTAAAAAGTTGTTATTAATATGCGTTACTTATACATAATGCATAATGGATTTTAGGCGGACATTTTTATGCATGTGTATAGTATATTTATTGCCCTCTTTGTCCCACTCTTATCCCCCTTGATACCCGCCTTCGCAAACAGCTCCCCTTCCACTTTCATACTTTTTTTTTTTGTAAGCAATTGGGTTTCATTAGTGTTGCTGACACGTGCGCGAGCCAGGGGTTGTTTACGGAGCATGGGCACCTTGATGGTGGTTACATCACTGGAGACAGAATCTCACCCTCTCCCAGCAACAACCATCTGTCTGTCCATCCTCAGAGGCAAGTCTCTTCTTCCTAATAGCCTTCTCAGTACCTCGCAAATGCCCCGCGAGGGATCAGGGCAAGCCCAGTTGTGCGCTAGTCTTCTGCTACCCCGCGCCCTGAAGGGAGTGTCCCCGCCGCTCCAGCCCATTCCTTGCAGCTCTTCCCGCTCTCCTTCACTCCTTCATGATGTCTGTCCCTTGGGCCCCGAAGGTGGTGATACAGATGTCCCGTTCAGAGCTGAGCGTTCAATAGTCTTTTGTTCTCACATTTGACCAATTGTGGGTTTCTCTGCCCAAAAGAAGCTGCCCTGACCAGAGTCGACAACCACGCCCATCTATGGCCATAAATGCAAATGTTCAGGAGGCAATGTGGCCTTCACGTGGCCACCCGGCAAAGCAGCACTAACTTTTAAAGTTCCTCTGGACAGCTAAACAGGCACACAGACTTTTGTAAACAGGCTTTTTATAAAGTCTGTCCTGAAGCCTGCAAACCGAACTGGTGTGACTCTCCCTGGCCCATCCACAGAGCCCAGGCTCCTGGGTCTGGCCTGTTCACAGGAGCACAGGACAAGAACTGCTTCGCAGAAACCACGGCCTCACTGTGACCCTTAGCCCTAAGCTGCTTGCTCAGGCATTTCCCGCAGAGCTGCCTCCCAAGCTGCCTAAGGGGGAACTTTTCCTGTCAGGCCCCACCCGGAAGGGGGGCAGTCAAGGCCAGCGAGCAGAACTGTCCTTATGCACACATTGATAACCAAGGAATAACCAAGAGCCTCAGGGATCCATGGAGGTCGCTTGGCGTCCTCTCCTCAAGCTCTTCAGCCGTGGAGAACCGCCACTTCCCTGAGCTGGTCACCTGCCAGCTGTTTGACCAATCACATTACTTCATAGCGGGTGGAAGCTTCCAGTTGGCCAGGAGCCCTCCAAAGCTAAAACAAGCCCACTTTGTACTAGGTTGAGCTTTTAGGCTCTTGCCAGCACTTTAATATACCTGAGCCCCAAAGGACACCCTTAAAATAGGAGAATGTAGACAGTAGCCGTGGCATGTGGATTAGCTATTTCTTAACTTAAAACGAAAGACGTCCAAGTCTATTTTTCCCCTTTCTGGAAAGCTGACCTGAACAAGTGACGGTGTGCTATAAATGTCTTTCAAGACTTGACTTGTAGAATTTAATTATAAGTAAGATGACCAAATGGTGTTTTTGAACCGTGGCTTTATTCCAAAGTGTTCAGAGTCCTCTCAGCTGTGGGCCACAGGTAGTACATTAGGTCGTATCGGAGTGCAAACTCTTAATTGTGCTTTCTTTGTTCTGGAGTCCCCTTGGGTGCCTGAGCCTTGGGTAGCAGGGCGTGTGGGTGTTACCTGAAGGAGGAGATCCCGGTTGGCTTTGGCAAGGGCCCTGTTGGCTGGGCCTTGACTCAGGCCTTGTCACACAGGGCTCTGCTGGCCACACCTGTGCTTTCTTGCCAAGAGCCTGCCCACCGCTGTCGTCATCTCACGCCCAGACTCCCAGGTGCCCCAGAGTGAAGTCAACTTTCTGCCCGTCGCCAGGCCTCCCGGCAGGTGCTCTGCACCCAGCCTGCCCTCAGCAGACTCTCCACCCACAGGGTTCCTGCGCCAGGGCAGGGCAGGTTCGGACTTGTCCGTGAGTCTGCTCTGCTGTGCTAAGTCACACAAGAGGCTCCGTGTGGTCTCAGGGTCCCTTTAAGATTACATTTCTGATTCCACAGAAAAGAAATACTATAAACAGACCTTGGGATTGAACCCAGGACCTCGCACATGGAAGGCAAGTGCTCTACCATTGAGAAACAGCTTCCTAGACTTTTGAGGTTAAAAAAAAAAAATTGAGACAGAATCTTGCTCAATCCCTGGTTTTGAACTTGTGATCCATCTCCAGCTCAGATTCAGGTCCCTCTCCCTCTTCTCCCTTCATAGGCCTGCTGACTACTGTCTCTAGCACTTCCGTCCCCCTCCCCCCCGTCCCCCCTCCCCAGAAGCAGGAAGAGGAAGGAAAACTGGAGAAGCATGCCGCCTCCTTGGGAAATGTTGCTCTTCTTCAGAGTCACCCTCCTCCTCCCTGTTGTCGTTAGCTCTGCCACTCATGGGGCCCAGGTAGCAGTCAGTCCTCTAAGTCACACTGGGTGTCTCTGTGTCTTAGGTTTCTGGAAATCTAGCAACATCTCTGCTCATTTGCAACCAAGGTGACTCAGGCGGGGTGGCATCCAAGTTCCCCATGTGACATACAAAGCCTCCTGCACTGGTCCTTCTTGCCAGCCCGGCCTTCTCACCTCACTGTGTCATCAAGGCCACAGGATTTGTTAGGCCATCCAGACTGGTCCTGTTCACTGGAACCCGACTGAAGGCCACCCACACACGTTAGGCTCTTTCCTATTGCCAAGGGAAGGAGCGGCCTCATTCTCCACCTTTGGGTGGAAGATGCCCTCGTGCTCTGAGCTTTTTTCAAAACTCCTAACACACATACACACTGGAGTTTTATTCAGCCATAAAGAACAAAACTAAGTCATTTGCATAATTGTGGAGGAACTGGACATAATGTTAAGTAAAACAAGCCACAGTCAGAAAGCTAAATATTGCATGTTTGTTCTTACACATGCAACAGAAATTGTGAAATATACAAATGACAGCGCAGAAGGGGGCTGTTTAGGATGGCGCATTCATGAAAATGTCACTGTGAATTTCATTATTTTGCATGCTAACCAAAAATTTAATGTGAAAAGAGCAGATTAAATTTTCATGTATGAATTATTTCTTAACATTTTGTTATTTATTGACAATTCTGTATTCAGCTGTCATAAAATAGTCTATATTTTTAATAAAATCACATTTTCCATTTTTAACATTAAAATTCTAATTTACCTAGAATTGGGGGGGGGCGGCATGTGTTTGATGGGAATCCAGTTCATCCCCATACCCTTCCCTTTCTTCCCTCACTTTGGCCTGACTAACGAGACTCGCCAGCTCCATCCTTCCCTTACTGACCCGTGTGTTCTTGTATATAAACTTTTTCTCATTCTATGACTTTACTTCTAAACTCAGTGATCTCTGTTTATTTCTTGGTCTTTCACTACCCCACATCTCAATTGTGAGCACCTCATACTGATGGCTAACTCCCCACAGCACTTCATAGTGATGGGTAACTCCCCACAGCTTCTCATAGTGATGGGTAACGCCCCACAGCTCCTCATAGTGATGGGTAATTCCCCAAGGCTCCTCATAGTAGTGATGGCTAGCTCCCCTTTCCCCTAATCCTGGAGGTTCTCCCCTTTCTTCCTCTTGTCTACATTTTTTACAATATGATGTTTTTCTGCACAATATTCACAAAAATCCTCCCAAGAAACTTTGAGCTCATATTGGGTCTTCTCATTTATAAACATGACTTTAAAAAAAAAATCAGTCTTTCTCAGTGCTATACTTTAGTATCCACAAAAGACTGGACCCAGGCCCCCACATGTATAAGAACCTGTGGATGCTGGGTCTCTTATATAAAATTGGACAGTTTTGCATATAATCTATGAGTATTTTCCTATATGCTTTAAGTAATTTCTATGTTGCACCCGATATGTATATTCTATGTAAATAATTATACAATAACTCATAAGGAACAGTGGCAAGGAACACGTCTCTCTGCGTGTTCAACACAGTTGCAACCATCTTGGACCTACTACGTAGTACATGCCAACAATTAAGTAAATTTTTTCAGGTATTTTCAATCCCGAGTTGGTGGATGCAAATGCCATGGACTGAGTATTATAGTGTAGAATCAACCTTTTGCAGATACTGCGTATTTAGATTTGCTTTTAGAGACGGGGTCACTTGTTAGTCCAGGCTAGACTGGACTCACTCTGTACCCCAGGCTGTCCCTGAACCTGTACTAATTCCTTTGCCTTGGCATCCAAAATGCTGGGATTACAGGCAGGAAACACAATACCCAGCTCTATTGACAACGTGCCTAAGCACAGTACAAGTTTCCTTTTTCTTCTGACACTTAGCAATTCTTTTTACTTGGTTTCATGCTTAGTTGTGCATTACAAACATTCTGTCATATTTTGTCTAGAAGTCAACTGTCTGGAATGACTGAAGAGCTTCCATGTGGTTATTGTTTTTAACCAGAGGATCTCCCTGGTCTTCTCATAATACTTAATCTGGTTTTCCTCATTGAGAGAGCTCCGGGAAGTGACAGAGAGCTTCGGGAAGTGACAGAGAGCTGTGGGAAGTGACAGAGAGCTGCTGCTACTGCTGCTCGCTGTCCTGCGGCTGACCATGGCTTCCTGGGTCGTCCTCATCCCCTCTGGGGATTGTTATTTATTTAGGTTCTACCTCTACCTTGTGGGTACATCCTTACTCTGTTGTCTCTCAAGAGATGTGTAACAACAGCATAAATAATGAACATATGAATGGATGAAATTAACTTTACATAAATGCCTTTGTTACTTCCTTCACGGATGATAAAATTCAGACACGTCTATGGCCACAGCCAAGGGCAGGATTTCTCCAGCGCAGACCACAGCTTGCCCCACCCTTCCTTCTCTTTCTTCATTAAACAAAAACTTCCATTAACTCTGGAAGCTATCAGACAAATGCCCACTGTGCTGACCCGGCTTGACCCCTTTCAGAAAAACTGCATACTTGTTAGAAATAATTTGCAGAGCTGTGATCCCAGCCAGCAACTGCACTCTGTGTTTTGCAGGCTCCTGCTGAGTAAGAAAACAGTAGGCTTAACCTCATTGGTGAGAAAGTCAGACAATTTACATATAGTCCACAGGGTTCTATTACTCGCTGCCTGTGCAGAAAAACACCAGGCAAACAACTTTTGTTTTGGGGGAGATCAAACTCTTACAGATTCTCTCTCCCGTCCATCCAGGGTGGAAAAACCAGTGTGTAAGTTAGAAAGGTTTTCTAACAGAGGAGGGTTAACAGAGGACACTTCACAGAGAACAGAAGTGAAATCAGACACTCTGACGTCTTGAAGGTTTCAGGAAACCAATACATTAAGACCAAGGCAGAATGCCAGGCTCTATCTCAGTGACCCCGAGCTATTTTCTGCTCTGTGGATTTAGATCTGCATTTGGTGTCAGAATAGAAGTCTCAGCATGTACATGACATATAAGACATAGCAAAAGAAACCGTACATTGTGACAAGGTGTGGCACCCTGGTTAAAAATGATATTGACGTGGAAGGTAAAAGGAACGGAATGACCCATTAAAGGGAGACAGGCCACTTGGTATTTGGAGGGGGTGGAGGCTGAAGAAGACGCGTTCATCTCTTGTCTCCCAGAGAAAGAAAATGGTCCCCAGCCTGGAAAGAGAACGGTGGGTGGGCTTCGGAAATCTCTGGGGTCCCCGGGTAAGGACATCCCTTCTTTGCTGGTGCTTCCGAGCTCAGCGGTGACAGGGGTGGAATGCTATCGACACAAGCTGCTAAGAACTGAGTCTTCTACTGCGAACACAGAAGCCTCAGCCAAGGGGCAAAGGACATTGTCCCCAGCTTGGAACACTGAGCACTGTAAGGTGCCCCATTGAAGGCTCGGGAGCCTCCGAGAAAGCGCTGTTCTGTGTAAGATCCATCCCTAAGGCTTCCTCATGACCGAAGGGGCGTGTTCCCATCGTAGTCACGAATAATGATATACAAAGTAGAGGCCCAGGGTAAGATGTTGCTAGAGTTTGACTCTCCCTAACAAAACTCATGTTGAGGTTTAATGCCCATTGTGAAGTATTAGACACTCAGCTTTCACAGATAACTTTTTGAAAAGCATGTTCTTTTATTGAAAAAGGAAGTAAAAATATTTTATGATAAAATTCAAGATTTACATGGAAAATATTTCTGATAAAATATAGAAGAGATATATAGAAAAACACGTTAAAATTGACAATTTTCATGGAAAATTAAAGAATAAAATGATAGACATAGAAAACATATAGAATTGAAGATTTTACATAGAATGTATTTCTGATAAAATTGTAGAAAAATGTAGAAAAACATGTTAAAACTGAAGATTATCATGGAAATTTTTATATAGATATAATAATGGTAGGTGTAAAAGTATTCATAAGTTGGTTGAAAGTAAAATTATAGACATTTTCTGATAAAGTTGAAGATTTACATAGAAAATATTTTTGATAAAATTGAAGAAATATATAGAAAAACATGTCAAAATTGAAGATTATCATGGAAAATTATACAGATAAAATGGTAGACATGAAAAACCTTTCTAAATTAATTGAAGGAATTAAAAACATTTTGTGATAAAATCAGAGATTTACATGGAAAACATTTCTGAAATAGAAGAAATATATAGAAAAACATGTTAAAATTGAAGATTATCATGAAAAATAATGCAGTAAAATGTTAGACATAAAAAATTACTAAATTAATAGAAAGAGGAATTACAAACATTTTCTGATAAAATTGAAGATTTACATGAAAAATATTTCTGTTAGTCTATGTCTTTTTATTGGGGAATTGAGTCCATTGATGTTAAGAAATATTAAGAAATAGTCATTGTTGCTTCCTGCTATTTTTAATGTTATTTTTATGTTTGTGTGGTTATCTTCTTTTGGGTTTGTTGAAAGAAGACTACTTTCTTGCTTTTTCTAGGGTGTAGTTTCCCTCCTTGTGTTGGCATTTTCCATCTATTATCCTTTGTAGGGCTGTATTTGTGGAAAGATATTGTATAATTTGGTTTTTTTCATGGAATATCTTGGTTTCTCTATCTATGGTGATTGAGAGTTTTGCTGGCATTTGTATTCTCTTAGGGTCTGTAGGAGGTCTGCCCAGGATCTTCTCGCTTTCATCATCTCTGGTGAGAAGTCTGGTGTAATTCTGATAGGTCTGCCTTTATAAGTTACTTGCCGCTGGACAGTGGCGGCGCAGGCCTTTAATCCCAGCACCTGGGAGGCAGAGGCAGGTGGATTTCTGAGTTTGAGGCCAGCCTGGTCTAAACAGAGTGAGTTCTAGGACAGCCAAACCCTATCTCAACCCCCCCCCCAAAAGTTACTTGCCCTTTTTCCCTTACTGCTTTTAATATTCTTTCTTTGTTTAGTGCATTTGGTGTTTTGATTATTATGTGCCAGGAGGACTTTCTGTTCTGGTCCAATCTGTTTGGAGTTCTGTAAGCTTCTTGTATGTTCATGGGCATCTCTTTCTTTAGGTTAGGGAAATTTTCTTCTATAATTTTGTTGAAGATATTTACTGCCTCTTAAAGTTGTAAATCTTTGCTCTGTTCTATACCTCTAATCCTTAGGTTTGGTCTTCTCATTGTGTCCTGGATTTCCTGGATATTTTGGGTTATAAGCTTTTTGCATTTTGCATTTTCTTCTTTTGGTTTTTTGGATTTGGTTTTTTTCGAGACAGGGTTTCTTTGTATAGCCCTGACTGTCCTGGAACTCACTCTGTAGACCAGGCTGGCCTCGAACTCAGAGATCCACCTGCCTCTGCCTCCCAAGTGCTGGGATTAAAGGCGTGTGCCACCACCACCCGGCCATTTTGCATTTTCTTTGACTGTTGAGTCAATGTTTTCTATGGTATCTTCAGCACCTGAGATTCTTCTATCTCTAGTATCCTGTTATTGATGCGTGCATCTATGACTCCTGAATTCTTTCCAAGGTTTTCTATCGCCAGAGTTGTCTCACTTTGTGATTTCTTCATTACTTCCACTTTTAGATCCTGGATGGTTTTGTTCAGTTCCTTCACTTGATTATTTGTGCTTTCCTGTAATTCTTTAAGGGATTTTTGTGTTTCCTCTTTAAGGGCTTCTACCTGTTGAGTCATGTTCTCCTGTATTTCTTTAAGGGACTTTTGTGTTTCCTCTTTAAGGGCTTTTACCTGTTGACCCATGATCTCCTGTATTTCTTTAAGGGAATTATTTAAGTCATTCTTGAAGCCCTCTATCAGCATCATGAGATACGATTTTAAATCCAACTCTTGCTTTTTCAATGTGTTGGGGTATCTGAGACTTGCTGTGGTGGGAGACCTGGGTTCTGATGTTGTGATGTGGCCTTGGTTTCTGTTGGTAGGGTTCTTGCACTTGCCTTTCGACATCTGGTTATCTCTAGTGTAAGTTGGTCTTCCTGTCTCTGACTGGAGCTTGTCCCTCCTTTGGGCCTATAAGCCTGTGTCTGTACTCCTCGGAGACCAACTCTCTTCTGGCAGGGTCTGTGCACAGAAGGCTGTGGGGCCTGCTGGCTCCCTGGTGCAAATGGCATCCTGAAGACCTCTGTTCCAGCTGCTCCACTGGTTGTATGCCCCGTGAGCTCCTAGCTGTTCCCCTCCAGAGAGAAGGTGGAGATCTCACCTCTGTGCTCAGAAGTGAAAGCCCTGCTGGGAGATCACTCTCTCCTGGTGGACTGTGCACAGAAGGCTGTGGAGCTGCCCAGCTCCCCAGTGCAAATGGCGGCAGCACAAATAACATTAAATACATCCATCTGTTCACAAATTAGTGGTTCTCTCAATAGTAAGTCTGTTGTAATACCAATCTGACACTGGCTTTTGTGCCATGTTGTGAAAACTTTTCCTGGGGAAACAAGAACAAATATTTACTTACCCCAGAGAAGGCGACCATGACAGACCAAAGTAATGATTCCACCTGAGTCTTGCTTGAATCAATGAGTTTACTGGACTTACACAGCATGGGTGACCCCAAAGTAGCCACACTACTGAAAAAATCTTACTCCAGTATAGATATGACATCTCTGTAATTGCATAGGGGAAGTCCTTCCTTCAGTTAGCGTTCTGCTTTCGGTATACTCTTATCCCCCCAGAAACCACAAGACCACTGTGCAGCCACAGGCTAACTACAGCTGGGAAGGCGGAATAAGGAACAGCTGGATAGGGAACAGCTGGAATCTCAGGCAGAGTCTGATGACTCTCCCCTCCTCCATCGACGAGGACTACATGTGTGATCATGAAGGCTGCTTGCAAGTAGACACAGCTGCTTCTGATGAAGATGGTGATGACTGTTAGGCACTGGGCTCTCTCTCTCTCTCTCTCTCTCTCTCTCTCTCTCTCACACACACACACACACAGCCTTGGGCCCTCCTCATTTCCAGAACTATGAGCTGGATACGCGTTATTTCTCATACATCATCAATCTTTGATATTCAGTTATAGCTACAGGAAGATTTAATTTGATATAGAAAGTAACTGGGCTGTCTCTGTATGAAGTGCCCAAGTGTGGCATTTGTGAACACAGCACCCAATCCCTTAACGTGTATATATATGACAGGCATTAAGCTAGTAATGGCTACTTGGCACCCACCCGTTCCCCTGATTGATTCACTCATTTTCTGGGTAGGGTGTGTGTGTATGTGTGTGTGTGTGTGGGGGGGGTGTTCAGATTAACAGAAGTAGGAAGCAGGAAGAGGCGAGGTCTATTTTGCTGCACGAGTCACCAGGGCAACACAATATGGCCAATTGTGCCCAGTCACTGCCATGCCAGGGTGGTGCTGCTGCCTGCTGGACCTTAGCTAGGGAGTGGGAACCATGTCACTTAGCAAAATCCCCCTCAATCTCTCCTGCTGCAGCCCCCAAGGCCATGCTCCCCACCATGTCTTATTCTCCCCTGTAACTCAGGCCTTGCATTTTCCATTTTTTTCCCTAACCCACCTCGCAGAACCTTCTCCAACTTCAGCTAGGTAACTCCCACCAAACCTTTGGCCCTTAACTTCCTCCCTGGAAGGATTTTCTCTGATCGATATCATGACTGTGCCCAGCTAGTTCCCAGGACATCACCCTGTAGCAATTTTACATTTGATAAGAATATGAAATCCCCTGTGCCCAGCACCATTCCTGGCACCTTGGAGACAGCCAGTACATATTTTCAGAAGGTCTACAAACTTGTCGCGGAGTACTGACCAGCACTGGAGGACAGGGAAAGAGTAAAGAGGGGAGGATGTGGAGTCAAAGGTCAAGGGTTTGGGAAGACATGATCAGAGTCAGAACCCAGAGAAAAGGGAGCTCTGAGAGTCAAATGCTGGAAGCCAAGGTCATACTGTGAATGAATTATTCTTAAAACAAATGTAACAGTAAGTAATCCGGTAGCTGTATTTCTTTACCTCTGTTAGTCACCAGTCACCACACAGAGAAACAATATTTATTTAAAACCACACCTCAATAGCTGATCGTTTACATGTGATCTAGCTGATCTACCTTAGCCTTCCATGGTCATCTGGCCGCCTTCCAGCCCCGCCCCAGGACACTTGCAAATTATTCCTAGTCTGGCTCTTTGGGCTTCAGGTGTGTTCCATGCTCTCTCTCTCTGGACCTATTCCTCCCCGCTCCAAATCCTCCATCCTCCCCCGTGATCTGAACCTTCCTCTGTCCTGCTCGCCTTCCTTTGGTTGGTGGACATCCTGCCCTCTCCTCTATTCTGCTCCGCAATTGGGTGATCAGCGTTTATTGACAAGGCAGAGAATAAATAAGAACCATTTCACGAACTTGAGACAGGAGATTCTTGGTATAAGCATTACAATGCCATATCCAGACTGAAACAAGATTCGAAGGGAGAGAAATAACATTTGAATAACACCAAGGTAGACTTTACACAGTGTACAAAAACATTATGCCTATATCATTCAATGACAGCAATAAAAGCAGACAAAAGCAGGCTGGCCAGGGCAGTACCCACAGGCAGACAGCCTTTAGTGGGTGGGCACTGGAGAGCAAGTGGCCACCTAGGAGCTATAGGTCTCAGGGCGAGCTGAGAACCGGGGAGGGGAACTTTTAAAATGCAAAGACCCCATGTCTCACTCTTAGAAATTCTGGCTGTTGTTTTTATCCTAAAGGCAAGCTGTTGTGAGTTTTAAGGAATGGTGTGTGTGTGTGTGTGTGTGTGTGTGTATGTGTGTGCATGCGCGTGTGCCCACTGATTGTGTGAATAACAGATTGAAGTTAGACCACTTAGAAAAGCATTAGGCATACAGAGAGGATTAGGAAGAAGACTGGGTATTTTGCAAAAACATCATATTCATTTATGTGGTAGGGCTGGGAACTACTATTTTACAACAACAGTCTGTTAAAGCCTGGGGAGCTTTAAAAACCATTCACTTCATTCCCAGAATAGCCAGCTTAATTGATCAGGTGTGGCCTATGGCTGGGAGTGTTGAAAGCTTCGGCTGTGCCTCTGCTGTAGAGCAGAGCTGAGAGCTGCCGCTACGCTCCCCGGGAAACCCGAACTCCAAAGGACCAAAAGTAGGTCCTCACAAGTACACAGCAGTCGCTTGAGTGTGGTTTGTATTGTATTGTGGACACAGGAATGTGTTAGACATGCAGGTGGTTGGGATTTGGGGAAGGTTTCCTGGGTGATTCTTGTGTGCCTTTAAAAGTCTATGAGGTAGTGTTTCCTGAGCAGTAATTCTTGAGGTGATTCTTTAGAACACAGGGATCAGCAGGAACCTTGTCAGAAATTGACATTCACCAGGCACTGAATCAGAGGCCTGGGGAAAGGGCCATCCTGGTGATACTGGTGCAGGCTAAATTACCCAGACATGGCAGCTAGAGCCTGAAATCCTAGTACTTCAGTCTGAGGCAGCAAGATTGCTACGAGTTCAAGATATGCTGGGCTACATAGAGAGTTTGGAGCCAACCTGGGCTACAGAGTAAGATCCTATAGCAAAATAAACAAAAATAAATAGCATAGGCTGTGTACATGTGTGTGACTCAGTTGTCAAGTGACTGTTGCAAAATCATTAGGACATAAGTTTGGTCCCTTGGAATCCATATTAAAAAATAAAAAGGCTTGTGGCGTGTCTGAAACCCAGCATTGGGGAGCCAGAGACAAGAAGGTCCTGGAACATGCAGGGCAGACAGTCTAGCAGATAGGGCTCTAGTTAGATTGTTAAGCTCCAGATCCAGTGAGAGACCCTGTCTCAAAACAAAAACAGAAACCAACCCCTACACCAAAACAAAACAGCAAATAAAAATCAAACCAAACCAAAACATGTGAACAATGAAAAGAACACCCTACATCCATGGCTGAGTTGTACACACGTGTGAATTCACACACACATACACACCTCTCACACGCATGCACACACATGTGCATTTACACACATGCCTGCATACCCCTCGAATGCATGTACACACACATTCATCGACACACACACACAAACACACACGCACACACATGTGAAGAAAGTGTGGCAGCTTGCAGCAGGTGTGCTTTGTCCCCAGGGCCCTGATCAGCATGCTCGAATTCATCGCCATTGCTAGAGAACTAGCTGCCATCTCCCTGGGGAGCCATTGGTCAGCAAAAACGCAGGACCAATTCATCAAGCACGTGGTTGAGCGACTGCACACCAAGGCAGTGTGAGTGGGTGTGGCCGAAGAAACCAACCTCGCTGTAGACCTCTCCTCCATCACAGTTTCATTCTTTCAAGCCTTCCTATTTCCAAACTCCAATACACAGACAGATTCTCTAGGCCAGTGTTTTTAGTTAGGGTTGGTTTTTTTTTTTTTTTCCCTTCAGGTGTATTCAACAAACCTGAGGCAGGATCATCTGGGAGATTTTACACCCTTTCCGAAACTGAGGCGAATCCTCTTTAGCCTCTATGATGCCCTTTAAGGTCTGAGATCCCCTGGGGTAGAGTTAGGGATAATGGATGGGGTAGCAACTTGACCAAAAAAAGTTAAATTAAAAAATTTAACTCTCCAAATCAAGCAGACAGTCAAATTTGTTTAGGGCATGTGGTCCTGGCGGCTTCCTGTACATATGTAACAACTCCCTTCAGTGCGTAGGAGCATACAAGTGTTTACCAGGAAAAACATTGTTGCTTCTTCTGAAACTTTGCTACTCAGAGTGGGCGAGAAACCCTGGAGCATCCTTCAGCCTCGTTTATGACAAACAGGAAAGCTTGTAAATGCTGGCTCTCAGGCTAGCCCCAGTCTACTGATCCAGACTTCCAATTTCAACACGCCTCAGAGATTCTTTGTCATGTTATAGTGTGTGTGTGTGTGTGTGTGTGTGTGTGTGTGTGTGGTCAAGTCATCCAGTGTGCTCACATTCTTTACCTCTGAGCTATCTCACAGATCCTCATTTGCACACGATAGTTTGAGAAGTACTGGTCTGAGGAGTTTGGGGGAGGGGGTGGAAGGATGAAAGAAGTCCTGGAGGAGAAAGAAAGCAAAGATTATAAAAGATTCATCTTCACTAAAGCTCAGCTTCTCCGATCCTCAAGCCCCTTGGGGCAGTGAATCGGGTATGAGCATGCGCGTCCAGACAGGGTGCCGCGATACTGAGCTGCTTTTCCGCTGGGCTTTTGCGGTTCCAGGCACAGTTCCAGGTCCCTGGGTTGCTCCACAGCTCAGCTAGCCTGGGCTTCCTAAGAAGGTTTCCGCAGCTGTTGCCGCCAGCATCTGGGCTCCCGCTCTTCCATCTTACCCCGCAGCAGAGCTGTAGACATGGCTACAGACTCATACAGGCAGAGGGGCAAGACTGGGAAAAGTGGAAAGAAAACATGAGTTACCTCACAGGAGGGACACGTCGAGAGAGACAAAGGGGAGATGGGGGTGGCATCCCTTTGCCAGTTCTTCCCAGGTTCCCTGGTCCCGGTCAGTTCTGCAGTGGGGCCCAGCCGCCCTCCGCGGCTCAGCGCCCACTCACGCCATCCTCCCTCTGAACAAAGCCTGCCTTCAGACTCTGCTCAGTGTGTGGCTGGCCGGGGGCCAGAGGCTAGCTGCAACCAGACAAGCCACTTAGCCAGATGCGTGGCTTTGCCTGCATGAACAGCAACTAGCATTTCCTTTGTCCACGGTCTGTTGGATCTGAATGGCTGGAGACTGCTCAGGTGGCCTTGGAAGTTTTCCCCAACCCTGCTCACACCCACGCACCCATTCCCCTTTTCTCTTATTTATTTGTTTATTTGCTTTCTAAGATCGGGTTTCACTGTGTACACTGTGTATCCCTGGCCATACAGAGAGCTGCCTGCCTCTCCCTCCCAGGGGTTGGGATTGACAGTGTATAGGACTATGTCTGGTTCTGTGTAGCCAGCTCTGGCTCGCCTCTCCCGGGAGCTTGAGCTTGAACTTCTGACCTTCCTGCCTCCACCTCCCAAGTGTTAGGATTATAGTCTTGTGCCACTAGCTGGTCTCTATGCAGCTCCGGGGAGTCATGCAGGCGGGCACTCTACCAACTGGACCACATGCCTAGCCTTCCCTACTTTCCATACGCCCCCACCCCACCCCATTCCGCATGGTTTTTCTTCCCAGGTCCGTGCCTTCAGTGCATTGTCCCCACATGCACACAGACACATCAGTAGCTGTGTCGCACAGCTCCAGGGACACCCACTTCAGCTCCTGTTCCCTTCCAGCGGCTGCCCTGGTTTTTCTCTCCAGCCATAAAAGGCCTTGGAACAATCCTCTTCACATTATTTCCTATTCCTACCTTGCAGCCGTTGTCAGTCATTTCGGCTGGCCCTCTATCTGCACTGCTCCACTTAAAACGATCTCACAAGAGCCTCTTGCTGTAGAGCCAGAGAATCTAGCTTATATACACGGGACATCGCAACAGAATCCGAGTGATCAAGTGATGAGTCTGGGGTGAAAGCCCTCCCCCCATAGAGTTCTGCGAACCCTGCTGAACTCCGGGGCTGCTCTGGTAGTTCCTCTTCTGTTTGCTCAATAAGCGTAGTAGGTTATCTATACTCAGCTCTGGGTTTCCTTTTCTCCTTAAAATTTAGGACCCACATGATTTCACTATAAGAAAAAATAAGACTTTTTCTCCTAGCACACCCCAGTGTGGTCTGAGAATAAGTACTAAGGAACATGCAGGCATAAATGTTTACTTATTAGAGTGTGTGTGTGTGTGTGTGTGTGTGCATGCACGTACATGCGAGTGAGGATACATATGAGTTTGTGTGCATATGTGTACAGGCCATACACTGAAACCAAGTATCCTTCTCAATCACTTTTCCATCTAATTTTTAAAGCAGTTTTATAAATATACATATAGTATTGTGAATAATTTTAAAATGCATGCTTGCTCCTTCTCAGGAGAACAGCCACCGCCATGTTGCTGGCTGGCATGTTCCCAAGAGCGCTGCCCATTCCTCTGGCTGGCTTTGCTAAGCTACCCAACCACTGTCTCTCTAGGGAGCGCCTGGAACGACCACTTGTGTTCCACCGCCCCAGCGGCCCACTTTCTCCTGCCTACCTGAGTCGTTACAGATGGAAAACACCAGACAATCTTAGCATTTTAAAATCAGCCAGATGACACAGCCACTGGGCAGGAAATCTATTGTCCTAAACTTATCAGCTATCTTATATCAGAATTCTTCTGGTGCTGGAGGCCACCACCGGTTCTAATAGCTCCCAGGCTACATGGTGTCCATGATTCTCCACTCCACAGCCTGGCCCAAAAGCCCTTTCTCATCTCGTCTCCTCCTCTTCCTCCTGGGACCCAAAAATCCCGTCACTATATCTTCACCCAATGATTAGCTTCTGGTGGCTTTATTGACCTAATCAAACAATTAGGAAACCTTCCCCTACAATATAGTGTGTGTTTCTGAGTGTGCATGTGTGTGCACATACACGCAGAAGCCAGAAGTCAATGTCTTCTATTTATCTCCACTTTATTTTTTGAAGCCGGTCTCTCCCCAAACCCAGAGCTCATTCATTGGTTACTCTGGGACACCAATGAGTTCTTGGGGTCTGCCTTTCTCTGTGCATAGCACCAGAGTTACAACAGTGTGGTAAGGATCTTAATTCAGGGTTTTATGCTTTTCCAATAGGCTCTCCACAGAGCCACCACCTCAGCCCCTATTGTGACTCTCCCGGCCCTTCTGGGTCAACAGCAGATATGGGTCCACTTGGGCAAAGGAAGCCCTGTGAGTATGTTAGAGCCCCATGAGTGTGTATGGTGACACACCAGGACCAGCTACAGGGAGGTAGGTCAGCTTTGCCTGGGATAATTCAGGCTTATATAATTTGGGGGGCTGGGGGTAGGAACATCCAGAATGAGCAAAGGTCATTGGCTGAAGGCTTAGGGTACCAAAAATGCCTCATTAGCATGGGGAAGCATTTCAAGAATCTCAGATGCTAGCTGAACCGGTTCTTATCTGGAGAAAGGAAGTTGAACCTGTAATCTAACTAAGACTACATGATGTTCTGCAGGTAGAGGGGTGGGGGGTGGGGTTGAATGCCCCAGACAAGGTCAGAGAAGGGGAAGCCCTGTCAGTGAAGGGAGTCTTTCATATAGCACTGAGCCTCAGAAAGCTATCTGAACAATGGTGAACTTCCACCTTAATTAGCAGGGCAATACCCCGTTTCATTTTTTAGAATTTAATTATTGTGTATACATATGGTGTGTGTGTGTGTGTGTGTGTGTGTGTGTGTGAATATAGGTGGGCATGGACCAGAGCGCTTATGTGGATGGGTCTCTCCCTTGGGCTATTGGGCTTGCACAGAAAGCACTTAACCTGCTGAGTCATTTCAAGTCTCAACCCCTATTTTATTTTTTGAGACAAAGTTTCTCTCTGAACTTGGAGCTCACTGGCTGGCTGCACTGGCTGGCCAGTGAGCCTCAGTCTTTGCCTCCCCAATGTTGGTATTTAAGGGAATCTTTTTTCTGTATCCGGAGTTTTATGTGGGTATTAGAGACTTGAATGCAAGTCCGTATTCAGTAAGCACTTTAGCTACTGAACCATCTCTTGAGTCCAATAAATTATTTAATATCAAAACATCGAAAGTGTGTATGAATGGTTCTGATGCTGTCCTGTTGGTTCCTGTCCCCAGTTGGTTCTTGATCTGTCAGTGAAGAAGCCATGGGCCAATTGCTGAGCAGAAGGAATAGATGGGACTTGTGGGTCCCTGAAGGAAAGGACACAGATGCAAGGGAGGAGAGGAGAGTTAGCCATTCTTTGGAGAGAGAAAAGCCAAGCAGTCATGTGACATCTCCGGAGGAGCAGGGGCCTGTGGCCACTCCTAAAGGCAGGTTGTCATGAGTGTTTTAGCAGGGACTAGATGTATCTGAGCCACTAAAATTTAGGGCAGGTGGGAGGTGTGGAGCTAAGAATATTGCTAAGGGCACACTTTTCCAGGCCGGAGATAGTAGTGCCCAACAATTGGGCCAAGAAAGCAGGTTGAAAATGAACAACCATGAGTGTATCTTCTATCTGTGTATGGTGCAGGGTGGGGGCTGGTAGCACAGCCCATTCCTGGAGTAGGGGTAGCAAAGGTTACATGCAACAAAAGTGCTCTGTGGAAAAACTGCACAGGTAGGCCTGGTGGAGAAACTGAACCATGGCAGTTCACACTGGGGAGGCGGAGAGGTGGCTGGAGGCCTGGAAAAACCGCAGGTTATCTATATGGGATAATATAGATGGGACTAGAGTAGTGTAGTGGGAGATCTGTCCAATTTAGACTTGTAGCTGTTTTTGTTAACTGATTGAGTTGAGCTTTCTTTTACCCGGGAATTGGGTTGGAAACAAAGTAGCAAAGGCAGGCAGGACTTCCCGAGGAAGAATGCAGTAAAGCTGAGGTCCAGTCACCGAGGAGAATCAAAATCAAACCAGCCAGTGAAGACCCCTGCCAGAGACACCTGATTCCACTGCCAGTCTAGCTCTGGCTCTCTGCTGGTGACCCAGCTCTTCTGGGTGTCTCAGTTATCACAGGACACCTGGGTTTCCTCATGTGTGCTAGTTAGAATTCTCCTAGACAGCCCTCCTCAGCAAACAGCTTCTTTTATCCACCACCAGTTGCTCAAACAGAAACTAAAGGGTTTCTCTAGCCCCTTCCTCTCCCCTCATCTCCCCATGTAACACAATGGCGAGACTTGTCCTGTACAACGCAGAGATGTTCTGACTCCATTGGCTTGCCCTTCTGACAGTCCCTAGCCCATGTCGTCATCTCTTCCTCCAACACACATGATAATGGGAAGAGCTTCAAATCCTGCAGCATCTCCCGTGTCTCTTCAAATATGAATGTTGTGGCTTGTGTTACACAGCCTGTGAAATGCCACCTCCATCCATCTGTCCTACTGCATCTTGGGCTACCTGTCCTTCTCTCACTGGGTCCTCTCTCAGCTGCCTTTCTGTTCCCGGAACTGTCCCACTGTAGTGTGTTGCTTGTCTGTTGTGTGACAAAACTTTTCTTGGGAAGACCCAGCACACATCGACTCACCCCAGACAGGGGGTGTTAGACCAAGGTACAGATACTGCCAAAGTCCAACTTGGTGAACCATGAGTTTTCTTGGGATTAGCTACGGGAACAGAAATGACTCAAAAACATCTGATTCACCAAGACCCAGCTCAGCATGTGTGACAACCCACAAAGCTAGGAACCTGGGGTGCGCTGAGCAGCCTGCAGGAGGCCCAGCATGTGGAGAGTGCCCTTCCCAAGCCTCTCCAGGAGGCTGGTCTGCTCCCAGACTCTTCTTCTGAGCGCAGCTTCACTCCTCTGAGGACTTTCAGCTTTTATTGCTTACTCCAGCAGGGCAGGGCCGAGTGAATCTTGTTTGTTTCTGGGACTTCCTAAAGCTGATTTTAGTTGTTTACCTTCCTGTTTAAGAAGCTTCCTGAAGGTTTAAATGTTTCAGTTGCAGTAAACTGTTACCCAACATTGTTGCAGTGTGGGTGACTGCAGTAGGCATTGTTGAGTTCCCCCTCTGGCGTGGTGGAAACTTCAGTTGTAGTATGCCGTGAACCGCCTATCTCCTGAGTCCACGGCAACATCATTTGTCTTCTCTACTGAAGGTCCCCAACACAGGCAGATCACTGCTGAGAGGAGCTCTAGTGTCTGCTGCTTCACAAATGGTGGTCAGTCTTTCAGTGGCTTTTACATCCCAGACAGGAGTCAGGACTTTCATCCTGGCTTGGGTATGAACTATTTTTTCCACTCATTGTGCGGCCATTTTCCACCCAGCCCAGGACTTCCTTCCCTCTTGGTCTCTGTCCCACCCTCCCCTGGTCTTCAGGACTGACAGCACCTCTGTGCTCTCTTCAGGTTCCCTCCATCCCACTTCCCTGGCCCTGGGGCACTGTTTTCTAATCCAGAGAGAACCTTGTTCTCCTCATACTCCACACTCCCAATTTCTTTACCAAATCCTAAGGGTTTAAAGGCTTTTGAAAACCAAAACCAAGATTCTTTTCTTCCTGTTACAACTGCCTTAAAGGAGAGGCACTGTTAGGAGACCCCACACAGCGGAGGGCAGTGTTCCCCTTGTAGTGGATTAGGCACAAACCACACCCAAACAAACACCTGTTTTCACAGAGAGCCCCTTTATTAAGTCAGGAAGAAAAGTTAAAAGTGGCTGGTTTCTGACTCAGACAGAAAAGCAGCAGCAAAATACCTTGCAAGTGTAACTTTTTATAAGAGAAAGGGGGGGGAGGATCTGTGTTAGAACAGGTCAGGGAGTGGTGGTATATTTTGATTGGGCATGTTCATTAAATTAATTAATTAAATTCATTAAGTAAAGAGGACTTTTGAATTCTGGGCTTCAATAGTTTGCTAGCTGGACCTTGGTAGTGAGCTTCAGGATGAGGAAGTAAACCTTAGTGACTAGCTGTGGGAATGGATCTAAGGGTTTTTTAGCAAGGCAGACAGAATGGGGGAAAGGGTAAGGCCAGCCAGAGTCGTGCTCACCACTCCTGAGCTGGCCAGAGTCCCTTCAGCTTCATCCTAAGTAATTGCCTTACGGATGCAGTTGTGGGGCTCAGTGGCCCAAATCTGCTTCCTAGGTGGAGGTTTCAGTCTTGACTAAGAGCCATCTGGCTTCTAGGATGGGATCAGAATTCCTTCCATCTCAGGGAAAATCCAGACTTTTGACATACGGCCTTCTACTGACTGAACAAGGCCAACACACCCCAGTGTAATTCAAAGTCACCGTATTTAAATGTTAACCACACCCACTCACTGCAACAAGTACACAGGTCTTTAAAGAACTGAGCCATAGCCTAGTCAGAGCGACACAAAATTAGTGGTCCAACATAGGATACACAGAAGGTCAGCCTGCAAGGGCAGGATGGTGGCCTGTGTCTGTGGGTTTTCACCTGTGTGTTCCTGTGTGAGCACACCTGGAGCTACCATGTTTGTGGCCCCAGATTCAATGACCCCCACTGATCTTCGTCCAACTCTTCCATGTTTGGCTTCTTCCCCATTTGCTTTTATTCTGACTGTTCCAGACTGAAGATTACTTCTCATACTTTGTATAAGTTTATAAATAACTCTTGTACTAAATATTTAATCTCAACTAGGGACCTCTATTCTGACTTAATAATTTTATTTCCTGATAAAAGACACAAAACCTTTGTATTTATGATAAGGCTTTAAAGCACTAGAGCTGGGCAGATATCTACCCTCCAAGCCCTATCAATGTTTACTGCCCGATCAATAACCCCAAGATGGCTTGTCATGTTTCACCTGGGCTGCTCCCACCCCCACTGGCCAGCTCTCATGATCCCATACTCCATGGCATCATTCTCTCTCTCTCTCTCTCTCTCTCTCTCCACTCTTCTCACCTCTTCTTGGTTCTGCTTCTGATCCCAAGCCCTAGAACTGAAACTCCACCCATCTTCTGCTAGCTATAGGCTGTGGGCATTTTTATTCAACTAATAGTCTTAAGTTAAGGAGCAAAGTTACATAGTATCACTTGGTGTTCATGAGGATCTCTTCATCCCTGGGGGCAACCTGTTGTGTTTTATAAAAATGAAAAAGAAGCCAGGGATGTGTTTGGTAGAGGTGTAGTATGGTAGTGTGGTACAGGGGAAGGCGGGGGTGCTTCTGTGGGCCCATGCTGAGTCATCCCTTCCTGTGAGATACCAGCCACACAATGGTATAGTATAGAATAACGGTTATTTAGGGCATGGGGAGGAGAGTCGAGGTGGTAATAGAGACAGAGAAAGGCAGAGAGGTGGGGGAATGGGGAGAGAAGGGACACAGGGGTAAGAGAGCAAGGGAGCAAGAGAGAGAGGAGGGGGCAAGCAGCCCATTTTATAGTGAGTCAAGCATACTTGGCTTTTGTGAGGTAATTGTGGGGCAGAGCCTAGAAGGAATGCTTACACAACCAGACTTGGGAGCCAGTCTTTAACATTGCAATACATAGCAGCCAACCAAACCTCAACAGATAACTCCAGTGTGTGTGCCAATGAAGGACTCGGGAGCAGAGCTCCCTGGAATAACCACTACCTCTATCGTGGGGTTGGCAAAATGTCAACCGACAGTCTGCCAGTTGGTTCTGCTTTTGGTCTGATCCCTCTATTTCCTACTTAAAAGGCCAGATAAGGTCACTGGGGACCCTAGAACCCAATCAATTCAAGATAAAATAATCACTAAATCATAAAATAATTTGAAGAAACACAATACATTTGTTTTCTCCAGTGAAATTATTTGAATGTTTTGTTTGGAATGCTGAACTCTTTAGCTGAGAGGATGGTGGCTCATGCCTGTAATCCTAGCATCTGGAAGACAGAAACTGGAGGGTTGTAATCAGTCTGAGGCTACATTGTACAGGTCCGAGGCTCATAAAACAAACAAAAGAAGAAAAGGGAGGAAGGAAGGAAGGAAGGAAGGAAGGAAGGAAGACTCTAAAGTTTCTTCCTTGCAGGGAGGGGTTGGAACTGGCTTTACTGGTGGTGGACCACATGCCTTCTTGGCTTCCTGTGAGATCCATTACTGCCCACTGGAACAGGGAGTAGGCGAATGGGCAGAGCCCTGCCCTCGTAGTTATGGTAACCTTGGATCCTTGCAACCATCCTGCCTGTCTCCTTGCTGCTCATGCTCCCAAACATGCCCAGTTACACAGAGACAGAAGTAGCATCTTCTCCCGGATGCCTCTCTAGAGATAGTTCAGGCAACAACTCACATGTTCAGATCAATTTATACACAGCAGAGTATTATTTGTCTCATAGCTGGCATAGTCAAGAGATTGAGGGGGTGGATCTAATAGGCACTGGGGATCAGTACTATAAGTCTAACAAGCTCTGGAAACAAAATAAGCTTAAATTAGCAGCAAATAAGAGAAAAGCAATCCTTTGTAATCACTATTGGTTCTCTTCCCAGTCTTGCCTGACCTGAGCTTTTCAACTTGAATCCTAGGGCCAGTACAGTCTGTTTACTTACATGAAATGTCAGGTAATTAAATAGCAAATGCCAAGGACCCTGCAATTCGAATTTTAGATTTAAGTGTCTCCCTTACCTGATAGCGAGATGTACAATTGAGTCTGATACCCAGATTTTAGAACACAAATGTTGGGCATAGATGAGCTTAGCTCAACTCCCCCAGCTGAGCTGTTTTGCACAGAAAACATCCTGCAAAACATCCTGTGGAACATCCTGCAGGTTAATTTGATTCCTGTTTTCCACCCCAATGTAGTAGGGACCTCCCTGGTGCCTAATTGTTTTTTTCCTGTTGTTTTCCCTGGCCTCTAGTATATATATATATTGCTGGTCTCTCAGTAAAGCTTTGGCATTCTCCTTACAGAATGACCCGTGTCTGTGTTTTATGTCAATCCCCAAGGCCTACGCCCGATACTTGGTACCATGGCAGCACAGGGGCTGTCAAATGGAGGTCCCACCGAGATCGGGAAAGAGAGGAGCACCTGACAGGATCGTTCCAAGAAAAGCTGGCCAGCGAAAGGAGAGGAACATATTGGGGAATATATGGTGCAAGAAACAAAGTGAAAGTAGGAACTGCATCAAACAAGGTAACTACAGGATGGTGCCATCGGGCCACCTTACAATTGGTGGATAAACAGGTAGATTTGCTTAAGCAATAGGGTACTAGAATTAAGGCTAAAATAGCTAGGGTATGACAGCAAATTGGGATGGTGAATTTTATTAGGCAAATTGTCCGCAGTCTAGAACTGCATCAGGCAAGAGGAATAGGGAGTAAAATAAAATAAAATAAAAAAGAGTAAAAAACAAACTACAAAAGACAGATTTTAGAAACATGAGAGAAGGAAAATGGATTTCAAAACTCTCCTGGGGACAAGGGGAAACACGGAGACGTCCTGTTTCCTCTATGGACCCTACTGGAGATATACTTAGTACTGGTTAGAAGTGCTCTTCCCCCTCTATGTATTGTCATTGGTGCACCAATTTGTCCACGTGTGTCTCTCCTTGTTTTGTTGTTTGAGTGACTGTTGTACTATGTTTCATGTTAAAAAATTGGTAAAAACTGTATTTGCTGGAAGTCCATCTCTTGATCCAGTTTCAGTTTACACAGCAGAGGCTGATTTAAGATGCCCTGCATTTAGCTAGGAGTCAAGCAGAGCTAGAGAAAAGCTGCTTTTAAAAGGGCCAGCAGCTTCTCAAGTTCTAGGGCAAGTAGGCTGATGGTTATTTCTCCTATTGGGTGCAAAGTGCTTTTTTCTCTTGAAATTACAGCTAGAAAAAAAATTATTTGGTTTAAGTTTATAAGATTAGTATAGTCACTTTAGTTTTGTTTCTGATTGGTCTTAAAGGTATAAATATGTTTTGGATGTCTTGACTATACAGTATTGGCTTATAAGTTATTGGGTATGATTAAAAATTATTACATTGGTAACAAAAAGTTAGTTTAAAACTGGTAACTCAGGGTTGAAGTTATCTTAAACACCAACACATGGCATGACTCAACCCAGGAAAAACAGGCCTCTAAAGATACTTCTAAATTGGCATAATGTTTTATGTAAATCGTATCCTAGAAATTAGACTTATAAGGGATAAGATTTAAAACAGTCTCTTTAATAAGGTATTATAATTTGTACTGTCATGCATACAAACATAAGAACTTGCAGACAAACTTTGTAATGTGAAAGTATCCTGTTTGCCATTGATTTTTAAAGATATCATTTAAAATTGGGTTTTGCTTTCCAAAGTTGTAGTTATGCTCTAATATTACAAGAGAAAGTTAAGAATTATGCTTAACAACTGCCAGTATACCATTGACTGCAATTTGTAGTCTGATCAAAGGCTTATGATTCTTAACTCACTCATATTTTGTAATTAAGATAATTTCAAGAATGATAAAAGTTAAAAACAGCTGTGGCCAGTATAGGCCTATTGCTACTTTTTCACAAGTTTTGCTGTAGACAGTGGTAGAAGCAAAATTTAACTGACCAAGTTTGAAAAGGAGATCTCAGTGGGAATTTATTTGGTATCAAACAGGCTACTTTTGAATTGTTTCAAAAATTTGTAGATATGAATACTAAAAACAGCTAGTAGAATTTTTCTGAGAACCTTCAAATTTCAGGTTCCTTTTGTTATTCAACCCTCATACAATGGGATCTGGATGCAGGCTACTGCACTGCAAGACAGGTTGGGCATAGTCTCAGACAATAGGCTCAGGTTAGAAAATAGTTTTCATTTGAGTAAATGAAAAGCTCAGAGCTGCCTCAGTGGAGGCATGTGAAGCACTACATTTGTCTTGCAATTCCCACCTAGGAAGTTTCAGGCCAAAAATGGCATTATTGACAGATCTATCTAGGTGTGGTTCAAAATACAGTTCAAACTTAAGATCCATGAAAGGTTAACAAGGCTATGGAGAACTTATGAAGACATTAAATCTGGCCTGCCTACTCCATACAAAATTATTATGGATTCAGAACGTTTTTTGCTTTGCATTTTGATAATTGTAAAACATTTATTGGCTAGGACTTTGTTCTAAGCTTACCACAGGAAGACTTAAACCTCTGTTCTCAAGGTGTCATGCAAATTAACTGGCAAAAGACAAATAACTTTACAGATAGTAGAGAAGGCTACTGCAATCAGTTGTTTATGTTATGTGATCACAGCCATTCCTTAGCAAAGAGCATTAATGTAGAGTCACCTTTTTTCAATTCCAAGTAAGGTTTTAACATCCTACTCTAAAGCTGTTGGTGCGTTGATAAAGTAAAGTATTTTGAAAAGAATGTCCTAAGAACCTGAAAACATTTGTTCCTTGTTTCAATCAACAATCAAATTGTTATGACAGATTATTGATACTTGGCCTATTACATGGCAAGCCTTTTAGGCAAAACTGATAATTGAAAATTTGCTTCCATGAATTGTATTGTTTTATCCACAGGCAGTGGTATCCTTACTGTTTAAGGCATATAAAACAAGCTTGCAAACGTTTGGCAAGGAACCTGATGTTATGATTACACCCTATAACAAAGAACAGCTTCAAATTTTATCCCAAGGTTTTGCTGATTGGGCCTTAATTAGATGCATTACCAATTGTTATTTTGATAATCATTATCCAGATAATAAGTTGTGTCAATTTTTTAAAACCCATCCAGTAGTCTTTCCAAAGATTGTTTTCTCTTACCTTTGGATGGTGCTCAAGTAGATTTCACTGATGGGTCATCCAATGGGAGAGCTGCTGTTATTTTCGGGAATGAAGTAAAAGTTATAAAAATTCCTAATTGTTATTCACAATTAATAGAATTAAAGACAGTTCAATTAGTCTTGAGTTTACTCCCTAAGAAAGCATGTAATATTTATATGGATAATATATATATATATATATATATATATATATATATATATAAAATAGCTTTTCTGGTATGATTTTTGCATCTGCACACAGTGGTTAAAAGGTAAAAGATGTAAAAAATCATTGTTTACAAGCTTTTGCTTGCATGGGAGTTCCAAATCAGTTAAAAACCAATAATGGTCCAGCATATACTATCAGATCCTTTGAAGAATTTTGTGTGGACTTTCATATTATTCATAAAACAGGGATTCCAAATAATTACAAGGGCAACCTATAGTGGGGGAGAGCTAATCTTACTGTAAAAAAAATTATCTTGAAAAAACAAAAAAGGGGGAGTTTACCTCTCTGCATGCTAGATTGTCCTTTGTTCTTTTTTTTTTTTTTTCCGAGACAGGGTTTCTCTGTGTAGCCCTGGCTGTCCTGAACTCACTTTGTAGACCAGGCTGGCCTCGAACTCAGAAATCTGCCTGCCTCTGCCTCCCAAGTGCTGGGATTACAGGCGTGTGCCACCACCGCCCAGCTTTGTCCTTTGTTCTTTATACTTTAAATTTTTTATTAATAGATAGAGATAAGCTTTCTGCTGCAGACAGACATTGGAAAGGTACAAAGAAGTCAGAGGGTTTGGTAAAATGGAAAGAGTTATCTTCAGGAGTTTGGAGAGGTCCTGATCCAGTATTAGTTAGGATGAGAGGTTCTGTTTGTATCTTTCCTAAAGATGCAGAAAGTCCTACCTGGGTTCCTGAGTGCTGTATGCGTCCTGTCATTATGGACACTGGTACTGTGTGGCCAGTTGTGCTCTCTACTAATAGGACTACCGGGAAGGCTGCGGCTAAATTAGAACAGAGTAATACATTTTATATTAGAGAATAGTTTATGTTTTATTAAAAATAGTAATAGGAGTTAGATAGAACTTCATTTCTTGGCTCCTGTCTTGTATGTTGCAATGTTTCCTTGAATATTAAACCATGTGTTTTAGCCCCATTCTTCTTTGTAGTTTGAAAAGTCTCTAATGAACAGGAAGAAGACAAGAAATTGAATTGTTCTAGCAGATTGTGTGTATTGACAAATTGCTGAGACTATGAAGATGCTGCTGTGGTTGTAAGAATTCCTGGAAGTGCCTATCCCCCTAAATGATGAAGGAAGATTCCCTGTCACCTTGTATCACCATCAGAGAGACTTTGGCATTATTGCCACCCCTGATTAAAAATGTCTGGGTCAGCCAAGGCCACGCGGTGCTTTCAGCAGGGGCAGCCATCTTGTCTCAGATCCCCGCGTGCAAACAGCAGGCACACTGGATGCAGTGAGCAGCTGGAATCAGGTGTGTGGCCAGAGTTATAGCTTAGCTTAGCTCTGCAGGAGATCCGGGCACAGAAAACTCAGCTGCGGGTGCAGACTACCGGCCGGGACCAGCTCTCTGAGCAGACTAGCAGCGAGGAGCCACCAGGCCGCCTCGGGGCACAGCTCGGAACTCTAGCAGCTGGAGTCAGGGGCCTGGACTCAGAGCGAGCATAGTCCAGCACAGACAACGCAGCCAGAAGGGATCAGCAGAGCCGGGAACCAGCAGCTCAGCCAAGGTCACGCGGTGCTTTCAGCTGGGGCAGCCATCTTGCCCCAGACCCCCACGCGCAAACAGCGGGCACACTGGACACAGTGAGCAGCTGGAATCAGGTGCGTGACCAGAGTTATAGCTTAGCTTAGCTCTGCAGAAGATCTGGGCACAGAAAGCTCAGCTGCGGGTGCAGACTACCGGCCGGGACAGGCTCTCTGAGCTGACTAGCAGCAAGGGGCCACCTTGCTGCCCCGGGGCACAGCTCGGAACTCTAGCAGCTGGAGTCAGGGGCCTGGACTCAGAGCGAGCATAGTCCAGCACAGACAAGCTGCCAGAAGGGATCTGTCTCCTGGGGACAGGCGTGCTGTGCTTTCAGCAGGGCGCCATCTACAATAAGACCAACTAACGCCAGAGATAAAGAGATGGCAAAAGGCAAACTTAGGAACATTATTAACAGAAATCAAGGCAATATGGCACCATCTGAACCCAATTCACCAACCACAGCAAGTCCAGGATACCCCAGCACACCAGAAAAACAAGAGTTGAATATAAAAGCACAGGTCATGATGCTCCTAGAGGAACACAAAAAAGACATAAACAAATCTCTTAAAGAAATGCAGGGGAACATCAATAGGGTAGAAGCTCTTACAATCCAAACACAAAAAACACTTAAAGAACTCCAGGAGAATATGGGCCATCAGACAGAAACCAATAAAGAGGAAATGAGAAAATCAGTTAAAGAAATGCAGGAGAACTTGAAACAACAGGCAGAAGTCATGAAAGAGGGAGCACAAAAATATATTAAAGAATTACATGAAAACACAAACAAACAAATGATGGAACTGAGCAAAACCATCCAAGATCTGAACACAGAGGTAGAAACAACCAAGAAATCACAAAAGGAGGCAAACTTGGAGATAGAAAACCTTGGGAAGAAATCAGGGGTCGTAGATGCAAACATAAACAACAGAATACAAGAGATAGAAATAAGAATCTCTGATGCTGAAGATAACATAGTAACCATTGACTCCACAGTCAAAGAAAACGCAAAATCCAAAAGGCTTGTAACCCAAAACATCCAGGAAATCCAGGACACAATGAGAAGACCAAACCTAAGGATTATAGGGATAGATGAGAGTGAAGATCTACAACTTAAAGGGCCAGCAAATATCTTTAACAAAATTATGGAAGAAAACTTTCCTAACTTAAAGAGAGAGATGCCCATGAATATACAAGAAGCCTACAGAACTCCAAACAGACTGGACCAGAACAGAAACACCTCCCGTCACATAATAATCAAAACCCCAAATGTACTAAACAAAGAAAGAATATTAAAGGCAGTAAGAGAAAAGGGCCAAGTAACATATAAAGGAAGACCTATCAGAATCACACCAGACTTCTCTCCAGAAACCATGAAAGCTAGAAGATCCTGGGCAGACCTCATGCAGACCCTAAGAGAAAACAAATGTCAGCCAAGACTACTATACCCAGCAAAACTCTCAATCAACATAGATGGAGAAATCAAAATATTCCATGACAGGACCAAATTTACACAATATCTTTCCACTAACCCAGCTCTACAAAGGATAATAGGAGGAAAACTCCAACACAAGGAAGGGAATGGCACCCAAGAAAAAGCAAGACAGTAAACTTCTTCCATCAAACTCAAAGGAAGATAACTACTCAAAAACAAAAATAATATCAAAAATGTCAGGAAGTAATAATCTCTATTCCTTAATATCTCTTAACATCAATGGACTCAACTCCCCAATAAAAAGACATAGACTAACAGACTGGATACGGAAACAGGACCTTACATTTTGCTGCTTACAGGAAACACACCTCAGAGTCAAAGACAAACACTACCTTAGAGTAAAAGGATGGAAGACAATTTTGCAAGCAAATGGTCACAGGAAGCAAGCTGGAGTAGCCATTTTAATATCAGATAAAATTGACTTTCAACCCAAAGTCATCAAAAGAGACACAGAAGGTCACTTCCTGCTAGTCAAAGGAAGAATCCACCAAGAGGAACTCACAATTCTAAACATCTACGCTCCAAATGTAAGGGCACCCTCATTTGTAAAAGAAACCTTACTAAAGCTCAAAGCACACATTGCACCTAACACAATGATTGTGGGGGACCTCAATACTCCACTATCTACAGTGGACTGACCAGGAAAACAGAAACTAAACAGAGACACGGAGAAACTCATCGAAACTTTGGAGCAATTGGATTTAACAGATATATATATAGAACATTTCACCCTAAAGCAAAAGACTATACCTTTTTCTCAGCCCCTCATGGTACCTTCTCCAAAATCGACCATATAATTGGACACAAGACAGATCTCAACAAATATAAAAAGATCGAACTAATCCCATGCCTCTTATCAGATCACCATGGAGTAAGAGTGTTCTTCAATAGCAACAAAAACAACAGAAAATCCCCATACGCTTGGAGGCTGAACAATATTCTACTCAATGATACCTTAGTCCAGGAAGAAATAAAGAAAGAAATCAAAGAATTCTTAGAACTTAATGAAAATGAAGGCACAACATACCCAAATCTATGGGACACAATGAAAGCAGTGCTTAGAGGAAAACTCATAGCCCTGAGTGTCTCCAAAAAGAAACAGGAGAGAGCATATACTAGCAACTTAATGGCGCACTTGAAAGCTCTGGAACAAAAAGAAGCAATTTCACCCAGGAGGAGTAGAAGACAGGAAATCATCAAACTCAGGGCTGAAATCAATCAAGTTGAAACAAAGAGAACCATACAAAGAATCAACAAAACCAGGAGCTGGTTCTTTGAGAAAATAAACAAGATCGATAAACCATTAGCGAGACTTACCAAAGGGCACAGAGAAAGTATTCAAATTAACAAAATTAGAAATGAAAAGGGAGATATAACAACAGAAACTGAGGAAATTCAAAAAATCATCAGATCCTACTACAAAAACCTATACTCAACACAACTGGAGAATCTGGAGGAAATGGACAATTTCCTCGACAGTTACCAAATACCAAATTAAACCAGGATCAAATAGATCGTCTAAACAGACCCATAACCCCCAAAGAAATAGAAGGGGTCATAGACAGTCTTCCAACCAAAAAGAGCACAGGACCAGACGGTTTTAGTGCAGAATTCTATCAGACCTTCAAAGAAGTCCTGATACCGATACTCTTCAAATTATTCCACAAAATAGAAACAGAAGGAACACTACCCAACTCATTCTATGAAGCCACAATTACCCTGATACCAAAGCCACACAAAGATCCAACTAAGAAAGAGAACTACAGGCCAATTTCTCTTATGAATATCGATGCAAAAATACTAAACAAAATACTTGCCAACCGAATCCAAGAACACATCAAAACGATCATTCACCATGATCAAGTTGGCTTCATCCCAGGGATGCAGGGATGGTTCAATATACGGAAATCCATCAACGTAATCCACTACATAAACAAACTCAAAGAAAAAAACCACATGGTCATCTCATTGGATGCTGAAAAAGCATTTGACAAAATTCAGCATCCTTTCATGCTAAAGGTCCTAGAAAGAACAGGAATTCAAGGCCCATATCTAAACATAGTAAAAGCAATATACAGCAGACCAGTAGCCAACATCAAGGTAAACGGAGAAAAACTTGAAGCAATCCCTCTAAAATCAGGGACTAGACAAGACTGTCCCCTCTCGCCATATCTCTTCAATATAGTACTTGAGGTACTAGCTAGAGCAATTCGACAACAGAGGGAAGTCAAAGGGATACAAATCAGAAAGGAAAAAGTCAAACTATCACTATTTGCAGATGATATGATAGTTTACTTAAGTGACCCAAAAACCTCCACCAGAGAACTCCTGCAACTGATAAACAACTTCAGCAAAGTGGCTGGCTATAAAATCAACTCAAGTAAATCAGTAGCCTTCCTATACGCGAAGGATAAGCAGGTGGAGAAAGAAATTAGTGAAATGACACCCTTCACAATAGCCACAAATGATATAAAGTATCTTGGAGTGACGGTAACCAAACATGTGAAAGATTTATTCGACAAAAACTTCAGGTCTCTGAAGAGGGAAATTGAAGAAGACATCAGAAAATGGGAAAATCTTCCATGCTCGTGGGTTGGCAGGACTAATATAGTCAAAATGGCAATCTTGCCCAAAGCAATATACAGATTCAATGCAATCCCCCATCAAAATCCCAACTCAGTTCTTCATAGAGCTAGAAAGAGCAATTCTCAAATTCATCTGGAATAACAAAAAACCCAGGATAGCTAAAACTATCATCAACAGCAAAAGAACTTCTGGGGGAATCAATATCCCGGACCTCAAGCAATATTACAGAGTAGTGGTATTAAAAACTGCATGGTATTGGTTCAGTGACAGGGAAGCGGATCAATGGAATAGGATCGAAGACCCAGAATTGAACCCACACATCTATGGCCAATTGATCTTCGACAAAGGAGCTGAAAACATCCAGTGGAAAAAAGATAGCCTTTTCAACAGATGGTGCTGGCTCAACTGGAAGTCAACATGCAGAAGAATGAGAATTGATCCACTCTTATCTCCTTGCACTAAACTCAACTCCAAGTGGATCAAGGATCTCCACATAAAACCAGACACACTAAAACTAATAGAAAAGAAACTGGGGAAGACCCTTGAAGACATCGGCTCAGGGGAAAAATTCCTGAACAGAACACCAATTGCTTATACTCTAAGAACAAGAATAGACAAATGGGACCTCATAAAACTACAAAGTTTCTGTAAGGCAAAAGACACTGTCAAAAGGATAAATCGGCAACCAACAAATTGGGAAAAGATCTTCACCAACCCCACATCTGACAGAGGGCTAATATCCAATGTATACAAAGAACTCAAGAGGTTAGACCCCAGAAAACCAAATAACCCTATCCAAAAATGGGGTACAGAGCTAAACAGAGACTTTTCACCTGAAGAAATTCAGATGGCTGAGAAACACCTTAAAAAATGTTCAACATCACTAGTCATTAGGGAAATGCAAATTAAAACAACCCTGAGATTTCACCTCACACCAGTCAGAATGGCTAAGATTAAAAACTCAGAAGACATCAGGTGTTGGCGAGGATGTGGAGAAAGAGGAACACTCCTCCACTGCTGGTGGGAATGCAAGCTGGTACAACCACTCTGAAAATCAGTATGGCGGTTCCTCAGAAAACTGGGCGTGATACTTCCGGAGGACCCAGCCATACCACTCCTGGGAATATACCCAGAAGATTCACCAGTATGCAATAAGGATACATGCTCCACTATGTTCATAGCAGCCTTATATATAATAGCCAGAAGCTGGAAAGAACCCAGATGTCCCTCAACAGAGGAATGGATACAAAAAATGTGGTATATATACACAATGGAGTACTATTCAGCCATTAGAAACAATGAATTCATGAAATTCTTAGAGAAATGGATGGAGCTGGAGAACGTCATACTAAGTGAGGTGACCCAGTCTCAAAAGAATACCCATGGTATACAGTCACTGATAAGTGGATATTAGCCTAGAAGCTTAGAACACCAAAGACACAAATCACATATCAAGTGATGTCTCACAAGAAGAAAGGAGTGGACACTGGTGCTAGAATGGACCAAAACATCATTGTGGGAGAGTACAAGAACAGTAAAGTGGGAGGGGGTGGATGCGGGAGCAGGGGGAGGGAAAAGGACATGTGGGACCTTTGGGGGTGGGGAACCAGAAAAAGGGAAATGAATTGTAAATATAGAATATATACAATAATAAAAAATAAATAAAAAAAAATTTAAAAAAAATGTCTGGGTCTATGGCACTGGGGCTTTTGGCTTGTAGAGCTGCCACATTGGGACTGTTCCTTCTAAACCCTATGTGCAAACAATAAAACCAGTCCAGAGCAGTAACTGAACAAGTGCTTATGTCTTCAGCACAGGATAATACATCTGCTCAAATTTGGCTCAGCCTATATGGAGAATAGTTAGTCTATGACGGGCAACTCCTTTGCAGTCCACACCAACCTAAGACAGGGACTCTGGGACTGGCAGAGATCCCCAGATATGGGTAATGGGAGTTGGACGGAAGGTGTCCTAAGACAGATGCTATTCATTCTTATAAAATAAAAAAGGGGGACCTGTTGGGCATCGAGCTTAGCTCAACTCCCCCCAGCTGAGCTGTTTGCACAGAAAACATCCTGCAAAACATCCTGAGGAACATCCTGCGGCTTAATTTGATTCCTGTTTTCCACCCCAATGTAGTAGGGACATCCCTGGTGCCTAATTGTTTTTTTCCTGTTGTTTTCCCTGGCCTCTAGTATATATATTGCTGGTCTCTCAGTAATGCTTTGGCATTCTCCTTACAGAATGACCATGTCTGTGTTTTATGTCAATCCCCCAGGCCTACGCCTGATACTTGGTACTGTGGCAGTGCGGGCACTGTCACACAAGTATGGCAAGAGTGAATGGGTCAGAGGTCCTTCATAAGTTCTTAATAGAAGTTTTAGCCTGCTTTGATGGCCCAAGCCTGTGAGCCCGTTATCCCTAGGAACTGGTGAAAGGCCAGCCTGGGCTACATAGCAAGCTCTGGGCCACCCAGAGCTAGGGAGACTTTGACTCAACAATTAAACAAACATCAAAAACAAAAACAAAAACAAAAATCCAAACCTACAGCAAAGGAAGCTCCGATTAGGTGACTGGCAGATTCATGGCTATAATATTTTATTACTTCACCAAAGTAGAGCTATTTTAAACATGGGGATGGGGGGAGGATATGTGTGTGTGTGTGTATGGGTATGTATGTGTGTGGGGGTAAGTAGGTATGTATGTATGTGTGTATGTGTGTATGATGTGATTGTGTGGTTATATGTGTGTGTTGTACATATATTTGTATGTGGTATGTGTGTACATGTCTATGTGTAGTGTGTGTGGTATATATATGTGGTATGTATATATATGTGGCTATGTATTTGTGTGGTATGTGTGGACTGTGGGGTATGTATGGGAGTTGTGTGGTATATGTATGTATATGGTATGTGTGTCTCTGTGTGATGTCCTTTGTTGTTTTCTGTTTTGCATTTGTGTGTGTCCAAGGAATTGGAAAGAACTAAAATGTGGATTTTGAACACTCACAGATGGGTCGTACAGATGTGCATCCTGGAAGCCACTGAGGGTGCTGGGACATGTGAGAGTGTTTCCTACTTTACTCCCCAACTCGAAGAAACAGAGATACAAGTCTCGACTCCATGTGACCTGAGAGTCATATAAAAAGCTCTGTACAGTCTGAATCCCTGGGTGGAGTGGAAGCGGTCGGAAGAAGGCATTAGACCTGGAGTGACAGGTGGTGTGAGCCACCATGTAGGAGCTGGGCATTGAACCTGGGTCCTTTGCAAGAGTAAATAGTGCTCTTAACCATTGAGCCATCTCTCCAACCTCTTAAAAATTATTTTAAACGTTTACTTGTGTGTGTGTGTGTGTGTGTGTGTGTGTGTGTATACACAAGCCGTGGGTGGAGGTCAGAGGACAGCTTGTGGGAGTCCATTCTTTCCTTCTACCTCCTAGGCTCTGGGGAAGGAATTCAGGTCACCAGGCTTGCCAGCAAGGGCCCTTACCTGTTGAGGCATCTCTATGGCCCCTCAAGTTGAATTCTTGGAAATGCACTGTTACATTCCTAATGGTTGGAATGCTACTGGACAGAATTAAGGTATAAATCCACCATTTTCAGTTTTCACCCAGTCTTGAGAGGTGGGGTGGGGAGCAGTAAGTCCCATTTCAATGTGAGCCCCACAGTCTGTGAGGGCGGTGGCATGCAGCCTTCCCATACACCCGTCTTTCCTTCTCTTTTAATCCGTCTAGGTCCCCTGGGGCTTGAAAGTTAGGAAAAGTTTTCTGCCCACAAGCTAAATAATAGATGAATCTTTAGCACTAAGGGTAGAAAAGGAAGCAGCACCTTCATGTGAGAGTTCACACATAGAAAACAGTTCCTCTGTCCCAGCTGAAGCCTCCCTCCCCTTCCTTACAGCTAACAGTAGGCACAGCAGACAGACCCTCTGTCCTTTAACAAGCCCGCCCACCCAGACTTGGTTAAAGGTCTCCCTTCCACACACACCATAGGCCCCTCCCCACAGAGGCGGGGCCGTGTGGAGGGGATGCAAGGCTGCAGTCCCACAGGAGTGCCTTGAGGAAGCAAACCCATGTGCTTTCCCACAGTGGTTCTCACACAGAGGGTCATGACCCTTTGAGGGTCGCATATCAGATGTTTACATTATCATTCATAAGAGTAGCCAAACTACAGCTATGAAGTAGGAACAAAATAATTTTACGGTTGGGGGCCCGCACAACATGAGGCGCTGTATTCAAGGGTCACAGCATTAGGAAAGCTGAGAGCCACTGCTCACCCTTCAGGAGAAGTGAAACTTTTCTGGAAGCAGGAGGAGTTGCTGGACCCTACCTCTCCAAGGACAGCTCATCTCAGGGGAGCGGGTGTGTGTGTGTGTGGGGGGGGGCACTTACAGAGAAGCACGGGATTTCAGGGGGAACCCGGTTTCCTAGGACCAGCTTTCTGACCTAGGGTGCTTCTAAGTCTCCCGCAGGCTTTGGGCCGCATTACTTTGCTAGCCTTATGTCTACAGCTCCATCCGGTGGCTCCAACAGCCTCCTTAACTGACCAAACTGGGAAGGCAGCCCCAGATAATCCCTTTTTAGGGACTCCCAGGGCAACTCTGTCACCATTTATCTTCAAAAGGAGTTAAGGGTCGGGCCCCTCCCCTCCCTCCCCTCACCCCCTCCCTCCCCTCCCCCCTCCCCTCTGCTCTTTGGAATCTAGGACTTGGAGGAAGGTCAGATCTCAGGAGCGAGGGCATTGATGCAGGTCCCAGACGTGGTTTAGCTGGGGCCGTTCCCGGCTGCGAGCAGTCACGCAGGTGCCCATTTCGTGACAGTGCTTGCATTCTCACACCACCACCTTATTCAAACAGGAAACATTTTTCGCATTCTTTAGCCAGAGCTAGAGGGCACGGACTGGAGGCACCCCGCGGCAAGGGCAGCTTTTGTGGACCGTGATCGCTCTCCCTATTTCCCCTGTTGGCAAGACTAGTCCATCCTTTCCTTCCCCCCATGTAACACTGCCCACCGCTACTGCGCGTGCCCACCCTCCCCTGGTCCTGAACGGATCAGAAGGTGCCTTGGTGCTTGTGGTCAGTCTTTGGTGTGGGAACAGGCTCAGTGTCAGAGTTAAAGGCTAAGCACGGGAGGAAAGGGGAACACAGAGAAGACCGGCTACCCAGAAAACCGCAGCAAGTAAAGGGGTGCCGAATGGAGGGCAGGTCAGACAGGCTATGAGACAGGCCCGCAGAGCTGTGCGGGGAAGACTGGAGCCTAGCTACTAAGAAATGCAATGCGATGAGGGGGCATCCTTGGACAGCCCATGCCAAGGTGTAGCCCTGAGAGATTACATTATGCAACAGATCTGGTACAAAAGGGTGTTGCTGGGGGAGGGGGGAGGAATAAGGATCTGGGGAGAGGGATAGAGGCAGACAGACAGACAGACAGACAGGGAACAGCCAGAGAGCCATGAGGGCAAAGAGTGGGCAGGGGTGGGGTTCAGGGAGAGGGAGAAGGAAGGGGGGGGGCAAGAGAGAGACAGACAAAGCGAGACAGACAGAGATAGAGAGAGACACAGAGACAGAGACAGAGACAGAGCTGGCGTGGCGAGCAGTCCTTTTCATCTGCAGGCGGAGGCCGTGATGACAACACAAGCAACTTCTAGGTCCCTGAGAGAAGGCCAGTGAAATGTCCTGCTCACTAACACGGGCTGGTAAGCTGGGAACAGCTCTTTCTTTAAGAAGATTTCTGTGTTCCCATGTGGGAAGAAGTAGACATGGGCAGAGTCAAGAGGGCTAGTAGAGAAAGCAGCACCAGGCCTGCCGGGTTCAGGTGCCAGCAGAGGCTCAGGGGGAACAGAAGGCGGGAGTCAGTCAGACGGGGGAGGGGTGTGGAAGGCTACTGTGTCCACACAGGAGCCTGCAGTCCTGATGCATGGTGGGCAGAGTGTGCGGCAGGAGCTCTGTGGATAACATTCCCGCTTCCCCAAGTGTACATGCTGATGTCTTGATCCACAATACGGTGGTTTCTAGAGGCGGAGCCTTGGGGAGTTAATTAGGTTTTATAAAGTCATAAGGATGTGAACCCCATGGTGAGACGTATGCTCTTATCAGAAGAGGAAGAGACCAGAGCCCTCTCCACTCTGTTGTTTGAGGACAAGGTGCTGGGATGTGAGAGCCAGGAAGAGAGGCACATTAGGATTGAATTTTCAGGGTCTGGGTGCTGTGAGAGATCAGCGCCTGGCCGTTAAGCTGCCCAGCCTGTGCTGCTGTGCTGGAAATGCCGATTGAGACCAAAGCCTGGGGGGTGCTACCTGAAGGTGGCCCTAGGTGGAGAGGGCCAGGGCACAGGGTTAGAAGACGGCAGGGAGCCCCACCCCCTTAGACCCCCGAGGATATGGAAAGGGGCCGGTGAAATGGCTGCTGAGCTGAGAGCTTCGTGAGGTCAGAGGTCACTGTTTAGGATCCAAACCTCACAAGTATAGATCCCTTCAACTGCCTTCAAGGGCCCACATAAGAAGAAGGAAGGCAAATGGTTAGACTGATCCACAGAGGGCTTGGCTAGACTCATAGAAGGAAGAGGACAGAGAGGTTACCGCTGCAGAGGCAGGAGCAAGAGAAGAGAGACTTAGATACACAAACATGCGAATATAGCCATGCATACTTACATGATTGTATGTGCTTATATGAAGAGACATAATAGATAAATGGATGGATAGATTGATAGATAAGGAAGGAAGAATAGACATGACTCACTAAAATGCAATAGGGGAGATATATATATATACACACACACACACACATACATACACACGCACACGTATGTATTCATATCATATATGTGTGCGATCAAAGGATGTTATTGGCAAGTTAATCTTTTCTAGGAAAAAAAAAGCAGAGGTAAGTGTATTTCTTAGGAAGATGATATAATAGTTAGTCCAGGTCAGAATTAGCAAATACTCTTGGGCTCACCTTGGAACTGTTTTTTTGGTTTTTTTTTTTTTTTTTTTTTTTTAGATTTTCTTTCTTTTTTTTTTTTATTGGATATATTCTATATTTACAATTCATTTCCCTTTTTCTGGTTCCCCACCCCCAAAGGTCCCACATGCCCTTTTCCCTCCCCCTGCTCCCTCATCCACCCCCTCCCACCTCCCTGTTCTTGTACTCCCTCACAATGATGCTGGAACTGTTCTTAACACAGTCGCAGGGAGCCAGTCTCAGTGAACTGGCCCGGCCCCTGACTGGGAGCAGGTGAAAGGCGGTTAAGTCTGGGCTGTGTTTGTAAGGTCATTATAGAAGCCTTAGCACCACAGAGCCTGCTGCAGAGCTCTCACAGCCGGCCAGGGTAACTGCTTCCTAGAAACCGGGGAGAGCTGGGGGCAGGGCCAGGGATGAAGTCAGCCTTTCCTGGGCACACACCTAAAGCCAGCCTACTGGAGACCTAGAGCGCACTTGGGCGGCTCCGCTGGGGTGGCAGACACTTCAGCCCATGGCCAGCCTGGACCGGCTTTCAGAAGAGGGGATGAAGGCAAACTTTGGTTCTCGTGATTCAGTGACCTTCCGCGTGGCCTAGATAAGTGCCTGAGCTCTGCTTAAGGAGCCGGTGGGAGGATGTAGCTGATTCTCCTTAGTCTCTGCAGGCCCAGCCTGAGGTGACCAGGACAAAGCGGCTTCTCTGAGAAACACCTTTCACTTTATTTAATTCCCATTTCCTCTGGGTGAGCAGCCTCAAACTTCAGGAAGCTTCGTTTCCTTCCCTTCTTCCTGAACGCCCTGGTTTTAAGCCTTTGTTTACATTAGCCAAGGCAAAACCAGTCTCTGGTTACACAACTGGTGACAGGAAGCGAGAAAAGGTGAAAGCTCAAAGCCTTAAGCCAGGGACTCCCACTAAGGCCAAAGCCGCTAAGAGATCAGATGTTCACGTGGGGAGTTAGCAGAATTAACACCTGACTTCTCACCCGAGCTTCCTTCGGACTAAGGCCCCCGCCAAGAGATTCCACTGCAAGTGAGCCACCCCAGTCACCCCGCCCCGCCCGCCCCGCCCCCTCCCCCTCCCCCCCGCAGCCATAAGACTTTTCGTTCTTGTTCCACGACGGCGTGGGTCCGTGTGAACGGCTCCTGGACTATGTCTTGCTTTTTCTCCTTTTGTCAGGTTTGTTTCTCTCTTAGAGCTTTATCAGAAGAATCCAGAAACGTACATAGAGGGAAACCTAGGTGAAGTGGGACCAGAATTTATCTGAAACTCGTGTGGGAGGAGCTAACAAAGGAAAACCCAGCTCTGTTGCAGGGCGGGAGGAGGCGGGGAGGCAGGGAGAGGGTGGCGTGGATCAGGGCAGAAAGAGGAGATCAACGTGGCCTCCTGCGCACAGGCGGAGCTATTTGCAAAACCTCTGAGTGCCGTGTCTGGCAGGTTTGACTCCCATGAGTAACACAGGGTATATGCGTTACCCATCAACCTTGGCATTTCCTCCAGCTTGACCTGTATTAACATTCATCTGCCCACATTGTTTTCCTGTCTTATTCCGATTGGTAAAAGATGAAATTCTCTTGGCTAAGTGACACCCCTCTGAAGTGGAGTGCCTTTGGAGTAGGGCCCCAAACATAATATCTGTGTCTGAAAAAAGTGGGAATCTGGTAATCGAATTTTAAGTCAACACACAAAATAGGGTAAAGACCCCAAAGCTGTCAGCACATTACAAAGAATTCCAAAATTCTAGAACCCCGATAAGATCCTAGTTCTGCCTCCTTTGGGTGTCCTCAGCCCACGGGCATTAACTGAACATCCACTTATGAATGGGGAGGACACAGATAAATGAAGCAATGGCGTCTGTGGGTTCACAGACCACTAGGAAGGCAGTAGCTGCCTCTGCCGAGGGAGTCACTGCCAGTGGTGTGAGCACGAAGTGTCCTTCTCAGGCCATTTGGTTATTGAGGAAGCGATTGGATTGTGAAAGCTCCATTCCAATCAGTGGGCTCATCTCTTGACGCACTCATAACTGGATGGTATCATTGGAAGATGGCAGAGGGTAGGCAGTGCGGCCTGGTTGGCTGTACTAGTTGGCATCTTGCCCTGGCCACTTCCTGGATTCCACCTTCCTGCTTTCTGTCCTCCCTGAGATGAGTGGCCTCATGACATTCTCTCTCATCACAGGTCCTGAATCAGTGGAAGGAAGGGCTGTGGCCGACCTCCTCCTGCTGTGTGGCGATTTCCTCTGAATTTAAACCTTCCCTCCTTAGAGGGAGAAGGGGTGCTTAGAAGGATGCTGGAAGTTACGCTGTTCCAAGGGTCCCTCCTAGACTACACAGCAGTAACAGTTGCAGTGGAGGAGCATCTCTTCCTGGGGCCTGCCTGCAGGCTGTACAGGCAGCCCTTGCCCGCGCTGGGGTGGGTTTGGGGTTCAGGCAGCTGCCTCTGTATCACCCACATTCCTGTAAGCAAGCCTCCACTCATGCTTCTGAAAGCAACCACTCATCCACACACCCATAAGCCCAACAATCCATTGGCCCGCCAAGCGAGGCTTGGGCGGCATCCTTTATTCCGTCCGCGCTGCCTGAAGATGTCTGTTAGAAGTCCTGCCCCTAAGTTGTTCTCTTCTGAATATTTTCGTCACAGCCCTGAAAAGTTAGCTAACTCAGAGAGACACTACAGAATAAGCAAGCTCTGCTAGCAGGCACGCTATAAGGTTCAGAGTAAGAGAAAGGTTCTCTGAGTATATGAGCTGTGGTTGACTCTCAGAGCCAGGCAATGACTTTGGTTTTTAAGTGCCTTCGCAGTTTAATTTACAAAAGTAGTAAATGGTTTTGTTTTGTTTTGTTTTGTTTTTTAAATAGAGAATCTAAAAGTTACATATTGAGGGGAAAGTTCAGTCTTAGAGCTATTCCTTTACCAGGAAGTAACTAACCCTCAGTGCTTCATCCTGTACCCCAGATCCTGCCCCCTCCTGTTTACTACTCTAGTCTAGTTTACTTTGTGCCTATAAAATGCCTTCTTACTGTTTCTATTCACAGTGCTTCTGCTTCTCAAGGAAGTAGATGGTGCTGGGCGCCTGTCCAGGTAAACGCTCCCGCAATACCATGTCTCTTTCCCAGTCTCCTTTTTATCAGCCCACCGAGGCAACAACCTTGGCTTGATGGAGTCACTTCGGACTGCTGCGGTTTGTAAACAGCAGAAACTGCTTCTTCACAGTTCTCAGGCCTGGGAGGTCTAAGGTCAGGGTAGGGTTAGCTCCTGCTAAGGATCTGACCTCTGGAGGCAGCCTAAGCTGGCGAAAGGGGCAAATGAACTCCCTCCGGCTTCATTTACAAGGGCACTGCCTTAGGGTTTCTATTCCTGCACAAACATCATGACCAAGAAGCAAGTTGGGGAGGAAAGGGTTTATTCAGTTTACACTGTGGAAACACTGCTGTTGATCACCAAAGGAAGTCAGGACTGGAACTCAAGCAGGTCAGGAAGCAGGAGCTGATGCAGAGGCCACGGAGGGATGTTTCTTACTGGCTTGCTTCCCCTGGCTTGCTCAGCCTGCTCTCTTAGAGAACCCAAGACTACAAGCGCAGGGATGGCCCCACCCACAAGGGGCCCTCCCACTATGATCACTAATTGGATCTCATGGAGGCACTTCCCCAACTGAAGCTCCTTTCTCTGTGATAACTCCAGCCTGTGTCAAGTTGACACACAAAACCAGCCAGTACAGGTGCTGAATGCCATTTGGCACGCCCATTGCTCCCTCTTCCCAATGCCATCACTTTGGGAGTGAGGATTAAGTATCAACTTTGGAGGGCCATGGGTGTGGCAAGCCAGACTCGGGCTTCTGCCCTGGTTTCCCATCATTTCCTCTCAAGACCCCCTCTCTGTGACAAGCGGCACAAGTTGTTACTGACAGCTGTTTCCCAACAGTCCATTACATTATGTGCCCAGTTCTCCTCTCCAGCCATGTCTGTTTCAGCTCCGTGACTGGGTCTTTCTTGCCCCACTGACCTCTAGCTCCCTGCACTGCCTCTTCACCTGAATGACGGAGGTCCCACGGGCCCAGGGGCTGCTTGGCATGTGTTCACAAGGTGCCACAACTCGGTGTCCCTTGCTAATTTTTCCCTTTCTTGCTCTGCCACCTTCATAAGGACTCAGTGCTACCCTTCAAAGAATCTCGCCCAGCTCAGCCTAAAACTGACAAGCTTCTGAGGTCGTCATGGGTCTATAATTAATTTGGTAATTAATCATGCATTTCTTGTGGCAGTTCTTTTGTGCTTTCTACAAATTGGTGTGTGTGTGTGTGTGTGTGTGTGTGTGTGTGGTTCGAAAACGAAGACCCTAAATAATCTGAAAGCATCGGCAGTCTTCTTGCCTTCCCTTGTTTCTGATGAGAGAAGCATAGTTTTATTCTCTAACAGTGTCTGGTGCTGTTGGGCATGCAGTTATCAGTGGGTTCTTTTATAGAGCGTTCAAGGTCATCGTTGTCATCCCTTTAATCAAGATGCCAGAGGGGGAAACTTAAGAAAAAGTAATCTGGGACGGACTTGTAGGGGGAAATAAATAATAACTATACAGAACAAGAGTTTTTAGACAGAATACTGCTATGGTTTGGATGTTTCTCTGTAAATTTCATCTGATAGAACTTTGAGCCCTCAGATTATGTTAATGTGTGGATGTGGGGACCTTTGGGAGAAAGCTTTCAAAAAATGGATTGGTCTGTCTGTGAACTGAGGGATTGATGGGGTCCCAAGGCTTGCTTTGCCTTGCTGTATAGTACTCCACTATGGGATGATGCATTGATGGGGTCCCAAGGCTTGCTTTGCCTTGCCGTATAGTACTCCACTATGGGATGATGCATTGATGGGGTCCCAAGGCTTGCTTTGCCTTGCCGTATAGTACTCCACTATGGGATGATGCATTGATGGGGTCCCAAGGCTTGCTTTGCCTTGCCGTATAGTACTCCACTATGGGATGATGTAGCAAGTCCACCCACTTCATCTCTAGAAGCTAAGGTCATTCTGGTGCCATGCCCCCTTGTTGTTTTAGAAATCACCCGGTCTCAGGCACTCGGTGATAGCATCAAGAAACAGAGTGAGGTAAACACTCATGAAAGTTAACATTTTGGTGACAACAAAGCGTTCCTAAAGTAAACTTCCATTTTATAGGATTGTTTCCAATGCACACACTGAGTATCTAAGTCACTTATTTCAGCAACTATTAAGTTCCTACTGTGTGCCAAACGGGCTTCCAATAAGACTGACAGCACCTCAGCCTGGAGACTCTGTTTGATGTAGAGACGTAGAGACCAATCAAGATGATTGCAGACTGTAAATATCATGATAAAGCGAGCCAAGTATCTGGACAGTTAAGGTTGTGGCTCCTTTGGATAAAATGGCTCAGCGGGCTTTGTGAGAAAATAATATTTGGGCTGGATCAGATGCCTGAGGAGGTGTCAGCCACACAGAAGCGGGAGAGCGAGTCCCAGAGCTGAGACACACAGGCCGTGAACCACACAAGAGCTCCATTTACAAAGCCAGCAGTGCTTGAGAGAGCCGTGTGGCATGTTAGCTCAGATCATTCCGGGCGTGTGTAAGTTAGTGCTCTTGTTTAATTAATTTACTCTGTGTAAGTTGATTTGCACCATCTATTGACCTGCATTCAGTCCAGGATATAACAGCAGCCAGATTAGCCAAGAAAATGAGGCTCAGAATGAGCTTCGGACGGGAGTCAGCTGTGCAGGCTGTGGCTATAGGTTTCCCACTTCTGAAGACACGAAACCCAGCCTAGGCATTGCCGGAGTGTGGGTGAGGAATGCCTAAGATTATTTTTGGAACAAATCCACTGTCCACTCCCAGAGTCCTAACACAGGAGAAGGACATATGAGTAATGGCTGTCCGAGACTGAGGCTGCTTTTCACAGTGAGAAACCCTCCTTCTCTGGGAATGCTAGTCTGTGGGATTTTAGAAATGGCTTTTATAATTACAGACTATGCTATTAAAGACGATCCATTCAATTAGCCATTTGACTCCATGGAACGGGGAGATCCCGTAATGACAGGTTAATGGATTCCATGCTTAATAAAAGTGAGAGGGAGCATTAGACGTCTTGTAAAGTCAGCAGCATTACTCCTCAGTGGCCACTAGCTCCTTGTTAAACTGGCCTCAAAACAAATGCATGTAGATCCCTAACATCCCAAACTGGTTTAATGCGTTCCACAGATGTGTACAAAGGTAGCTTTCCCAGCAAGTGGCACTTGGGGCACTGGAAGCTTAGGTGAAGGTCCTTTGTGACGTCCAGTTCCTGTAGACAGAGGACACCCAGAGCCTGGTTCCCTGCTCCCCCAACTGCTTCTGCTTACTCTAGGAGCCATGCTCATCAGTGTCTGAGCCCGTCCAAGCCGGTTCTGAGAAGGTCTAGTCCCTACATCAGAGAAGGCCCAGAGGGATTCAAGGAGAACTGGGGGCTGCCAGGGGTTCAGGGCAGTGTGGGGCTCAAGTACTACTCCTGGGAAGATCTTGGGATAGGGTTACACCACAAAAGGGGAACGAGCCACTTTTAGCAGGTGGGCATATTCAAGAACTCTACTTGTGTGGATCATGGCTGAAGCGCTCATCCATTTGTGCCAGGGGAAACAGGATCATTCTGGGATGTCTGGGTCAAAATAAGTAAAAGATAGGTCAAGGGTTGGGTTCTAAAGGCCAAAGAACAAGGGAGCTCAGGATGGCTACCTACAGCATAATTTTCTGATCCCTTCGCACATCAGATCTGCCGGCATCTTGCTAAACACGACCTGGATCTGGCTGCTTTGTACTCGGCACTCACCGTGAACTCTCAGGCCGAGGCAGGTGCTACTCGCCGATGTGCATCATGCCGCTCTTTCCCTACAGGACCCAGGGCGGAGGGAAGATCCGTCGGTCTTTTTCTGTCATGCATCATGGTTCCAAGAAACTAGGGAAGCCTCATTCCCTACAAGCTGAGCAAATAACACCATGACTTCCCAATAGCCCTGTGGAGAAGACACGTCCACCTGTGGCCTGGGAACCGCCAAAGCAGGCCCTTAACCCCAGGGCAGGGCCAAGCAGCCTGCTGCTGCTGGATGAGGCTCAGGGCACAAAGATTCCAGATGGTCACAGGAAATTATTGAAGAGAAATCAAGGTGATTTGTATCTGTGGGTCAAAGGAAAGACCTCTTTTTAAATGCAATAAAAAGGGAAAAAAAATCCCTCATTAGTTCCCCTATGGCCAGTGCATGGAGGGAACGTCCCCTGTACAGTCTGAAGCAGGTTAGCTGACAGAGTTCATGAGTTACTACTGCCCTATTGTAGCTTCTGGGAAAGAGAGGATCCGCCCAGGCTGATAGGCTGCTCTCCTGGGCCTCTGTGTTTCCCCTCATCCCTGGGAACAAATGCCTAAAAAGCACAATTTAACAAAGGAAAGGTTTACTGAGTCTCAGAGTTTCAGACCACACGCTGCAGAGTCCGTGGCAACGGAAGTGTGAGCCAGTGGCCCTCACTTCTTAGTGCATCGGGCAGGACAGGGAACCAGATCCAGAGCAGGGCCAGGCTGGGACTCTCAAAGCCTGCTCTCAATAGCCTGCCAGATAGTGCCTCAAGCTGGGGCCGAGGATTCAGAGACCCGTGGGGGTGTGTGTGGGGGGGAATTTTACATCCAAATGTTTACTAGCTGCTGTGGTAGTTTATGGGCCTACTTATCTAGGCCATAGTCACTGTGGTCCAGTTACACACTAGGGTAGGTATGAAGAAGGTATTTTGTAACTGTGGAGATGTCTGACATCTGCAGTCAGCTGTCTTTAAGGAAAGAAACCCCAAGTTCCTTTCTCGGGGTTCCTAAAGGAACTTCAACTGCCAAACTACTAACTGCTTGAGTTAGTACTACTAACTCCTAACTCTTAACAAATTGTTAAGTTCAGGCCTGCAGGCCCCTACAACTCCCATCCCCACCCCCAGGCCAATTCCTGGAAAGAAATCTTATTGGTATACAGAATCTACCCTCATTATTCATGGGCCCGTATTTGTGAATCTGAGCAGTTAAATTCATCTGTAATCCTGAAACCGACGTGTGCTTCTTTTGTGTGACCATCTACAAACTTGTCTGGAATGGTGGCAGATGCAGGCGCCAGTGTGCACATTTCCCTGAGGCTCAGTGAGACAATGATTTCTCCTTTCATTTCTCAAAACTGTAAAAGGATTCCTCTGGTGGTCCCCTCAGCCCCACCATTCTCCATTTTTTGTTTTTTGGGTTTTTTTTTTTTCTGGATGGTATCACTGTTTGTAATAACCCTTAAGTACAGTGTTGTCACGCTGTCTAAGTGTTTTTAAGACCGGGAGACAGTGATGTGCCTCGTGGGGAACATATGTGTTGGATGGTCTTCACTCAAGCATGAGATGCAGTGCTGGCTGTGAATTCAAAGCTCCTGAGCCAATACATTAAGTAAGGCATCTTTAAAGAGAAACACACATAAAGCAAGTTGCTGAAAATGTGACCAGGAATACCCAGGAACCTAACCCTTTATTTTCCTCAGGAGCAATGTCCCAATAATTGCTAGTTCAATGTTTACAGAGCATAACTACCATGAACAAGAATCAGTTCCGTGTGTGTGTGCGTGCGTGCGTGCGTGCGTGCATGCATGTGTGTGTATGTGTATGTGTGTGTATGTGTGTATATGTGTGTGTATGTGTGTGTGTGTGCACACACTAATGTCCTCCTGATGCGATGCTGTGTCATCCATCCTCAGGGTGTGAAAGCACAGATGATGAGCCTCTTTCCTTTCTGTCTTACTCCTGACAATGATCCCCAGGAGGACAGACAGCTATGGAGGGAGGAAGTCCATGGACCGACCTCTAATACATGTGAATGGTTCCTTTTCCTTAATAGATCATGTTTCAGAGGATGAAATCATCTGGATGTGTCTCCATCTTCTCAACACACTGAGAACTAGGCCAGACTAGGTAGAAGGTGGACTGTGTTTCAGCATTTGTAATGTAATTTAAGGAACTCCTTTGCTAATGTAAATCAATCATGTACGCTCTAATTTGAGCATCTTAATCAAAAATAAACATCTTTATGAATGTATAAGAAGATGATCAGACTGTCTGTGAGGCATTGGGTCAATCTCCCCCCCCCCCCAAAGTACAAAGAAACTAGCCTGCGGCGGATCTTTTTAAAAAGACTCCAATTCGAGGATGCTCCTCCCTCTGTCCCTCTGTCGCTCATCCCAGTGGTCAGGCTCAGTTTTTCCAGAGGCTGAGGCTGAGGTGAAACTCCAGCTTACCTTCCATAGTGCACTGGCTGTCACAAGAGGAATGATGCTTTAGTTCAAAGCCCATCCAGTGCCTCGGCCACCCAAGCTCACTCTGCACGGAGCTGTAGCTCCTCTCTGCAGTCGGAATAGTCTTTGGCTGGCCCAGCAGCTTGCTCTTGACTGGAATGGCGAAGGAAAGGATAAACATGCATACACGCACAAGCTGAGTGCAGGTTGGCTGGGCTCTCTGTGGAGAAACCAAAGCAACTCAGAAGCTCAGCATATTTATTATATACAGCCGAACGGAGAGGCAGCATTATCGCAAAAGCCGAGGAAGGTGGAGTTATTACAGGTGGACAAGGAGGCAGGGTTTATGGTGTACAGCTGGATCAAGGAGAGAGGTTTAGTTCATCTTGGTAAGAGGGGTTGATGTGAGTCCACGTCTGCCATTTTAGAGGAGATATGGGATCGTTTCTTCTGGTGCCATTTTGAGTGATTGTGGCCTGGAATAGAGATTCTGGTTGCCTCGTATTCCGCATTCCAATGTGGAAGCAGTTTCGTGTTTTCCTGGTTTTGGGGAACGGAGAAAGTCATAGATCCAGGCAAGTTTAAAATATATTAGTGGGTGCTTCAGAGAAACACAAACATGGCGATGGGGAAGGAGTTTTGAAAGGCTGGAGGGGCTATCTGAAGGCATTCTTAGCTTTTGGGTTGGTAGACGCAGACGCTAGTGGCCTGCTAAGTCAGTAGATTTTTTATTTATTGTTACAAGATGTTAGTTCTAACAGAGAGGTGTGTGAGTTTGTGTGCCTATGCGTGCACACACATGCACACGTGTGTATGTTCTGGAGGGCCAGAACTTAGCCCAAGACAGGGTAGTTAGCCTCTGGACCTGCAACATTCCATCCAACCCCCCACAGTACTGAAATTACAAACAGTCTCTGTAGACAGAGTCCTTTAGGAGTTTTTGTTCAAGGCCAGATGTAGCTTTCCTGAAGCTACAGGGGCCGTCTTCAGGCTGGAAACACACAGGGAAAAGAAAGCTAGGGTGGGCATTCTCTGCACACACTACCAGCACCCACACACGGACCAGCAAGGAAACCTTGGCCATTTCCTGAGCCTCGCTCTGGGAAGGCTTTGCCATTTTATCCCATGGTAAAGGCCTGAGGCTTTGACACTGCCATGCCCAGGCCCACAGCACACACTCACACAGGACTCCACACATGCAGGGCTTCTTCCTTCCATCACTCCCCACACATACCTGCCTGTTCTACCCAATAGGCTTACAAATAATTCTCTTTGTAGAATGTAAATTTCCATGACTAAGAATTAGAACCATGCACAAGCCACCATTGATCCTGAAGTAAAATGCTGTTTGGACAACAAGAGAAAAGACTTCTTTTATGTGTGCTTTCCAGGAAATCAGAACACAATTAACTTCTCAGACACCCACAGCATACTTCAAGTGTCAAAAAGTGTTTAGCACAAATATAGGAAGAGGAGAACATGCCACAGTTTGAAATATATCTGGATCCTAAATTCTTTACCTAGTTGTGATTTCTGTAAGCCATGCAATCAAATGAGAGAAAAGGAAATACAGTTCAATGTCAATTTTGAATGTAGGTTGAGGTTATACAAATATGTTCTTTCAAGTATTTTAAAGCATTTTTACATTTTTGAAAATTTTTAATGATAGAAAGGCACATACTTATTTTCAAAAATTCTTTGCCGTTGATGTTTAGGAATCCCAATGACATTGATGGAAGTCTAAGCTATTATAATGGTAGAATAGCAGCTGCCTTGTGTGTGACCTCATTGGTATGCTAAACGAGAATCATGCTACATAGAATTCGGTGGGGAAAGGTGGAGAGTGTCATAGACATACGTCATAGGCCAGTTGTTGGAGACAGGTAAACTCAGCTTCCCCTGATGTTGACGACTGACTAGCTTCCCAGGGCTAGCCCTTGTGACACTTGGCTGAGGATCCAGCGTGGCTCTGCCAGGGACCGTGACCCCCACCTTCTTTGCCTTCCTTTGCCTTTAGCTGCTGTCCACCTCTGAGAGGAGGCTGTTGAGTCAGAGGCTGGAAAATATGGCCCATGGGCCCAAAGTAGTGTATATCCTAATTTTAAAATAAAGTTTTATAGAAATAATCATACTCATTTGTTTGTGTTCTGTCTCTCTATCTATAGATGCCTTTTCTGTACAGTAACAGAGTTAAGTAGTTCCACAGACTTTATGACCCCTCATGCTACCAACTCTTCCCACTGTCTGACACTTTGCCCCCAAGTCAATCACTCATATTAAAGTATAACAGTTACAGCATGCTACCCCCCCCCCAGGGAGTGCTTGATTTTAATAGGAAGGTAATTTATTCATCTAAAGATGTTAACGGCTAATAACATGATTTTGATCATTAGCAATGGGATACTCAGGGGGATATTAAATGGTGGGGGGATTTTTTTAAAGCTCAATTACTATCCACTCCACTTACCCATCAATGAAGTTGTGTGTTCACCTATGAAGGAGTTTAAAAAATGTCAAGGAGATATAATGATTGAGACAAAGGGTCTAAGAAATTAGTCTAAGAACAGGAGTGTTTGAGAACAATGTGTGTTTGAGGAATAGCAAACACACAGGGGCAGTGCGCCCCAGTCTCATGCAGCTTGATGGGTTTTCTATTCCTTCGTTCCTCCCTCCTCCCCTCCCTTCCTCCTTCCCTCTCTCCCTTTCTCTCTTTCTCCCACCCTCTCACTCACCCCCCCACCCCTGCCACCTACCCTTACTCCACTCTTTTGTGGTGTTGGGAATAGAATCCAGGGCTTTCCACATACTAAGAATGTACAACAGTACCGAGCTACACCCTTAGTCCCTAAATGTTTATTATGAGCTTTATTAATAAATGATTGAAACATTTTGAGCTCATATAAAGGGAATGGTATTTGTGACTTGGACTGTGCCCTCATGTTTTAGTTTTTAATTTGCATTGGTATATTCCCTCACAAAGATTTCTTCTTATATGACACATGGATGATTTTTCTCTCTGATGGTCCATGAACAGTTGCATTTAACTCTCAAAAAAATTCATTCCACAAAACACAGGAGGGAACTCATGGGCCAGCCTTGCTTCAGTGCTCTGGGCTCTCTCTGTGGCAGACCTGGCAAGACTGCAGTACCCTAGGAGACAAGGACACCTGGCCTCCCACCCTGTGTTGAATCAGAGACAGCCTGGGAAGTTACCTTCCTCACATTTGCATTTCTTTAGGAACTTACAGAGTATAAGCCAGATTAATCTTTCATATAGTCTTTAAGACAGTATGAAAATGGCTGCCTCCATTTTACAGGTAAGACAACCATGGACCTAAAGGTTAAATGGCTCCTCTAGATCAGTCAACTACTGTGGTCCAGTCAGACCAAATTACCAAGGCTTCTGAGTTGTTACGGTGTAGAGGTTTTCTTCCCTACACCCATGCTCCATGATGGAAGGATTGTTGAACGTCACTGGGAAAACTCGACCAGTAGTCATTCCCCTGACTCTCATTCATACTCTTCTGCCCCGCCCCTGTTGTGGCACAGTCTTGCTGAATACCCAGTTAAGCCTCAATATCACAACCTTCCCACCTCAGCCTCTCAAGTGCTTGAAGGATATATGTGCACCATTGCAAGGCACACCCAACTTTCACCCCGTCTTGAATGCCAAGGTTTCATTGCTCTTCGTGTACAAGGGTGGTAAGGGGGAACCTAATGGGATTCATGGTGGCTCACGAACACAATCCCAGATCCCAGAAGGTTGCGGCTAGAGCAGTGGTTCTCAACCTTCCCAATGCTACAACCCTTTAATACAGTTCCTTGTGTTGTGGTGACCCCCAAATCATAAGATTATTTCATTGCTACTTCATAATTTTGTTATTGTTATGAATACTAATGTAAATATCTTCAATGAAGGATATCTGATATGCAACCCCTAAAGGGATTGAGAGCCAGAGGTTGAGAACCACTGGACTAGACCATTGCTGAGGGTTGGAGGCCATGCTTGGTTAAAGTAAAGAACCTTCTTTAAAACAAACAAAATAATTCTCAACAACTAAGTTTCTACTGAAGAGCACACATGAGCTCACCATGTTCAATCTCAGGATGCTATGAACACGACTTAGAGACCCTCAGTGACGGTAGGCCTTTCTGTAAACTAGAAAAAGGCAAACCAACTCCACAATGCTGCTCCTGCCCCAACTGACCTAGTACTGGACTAGGACACAGTCAGTAAATTTAGCATACTAGATTCAGCTCTCACCATTCAACCCAGACAAGATGGCATGCCCAAGCAAAGATAGCACAGGTATCCTGTGCCCACTAGCCTAGAGCCTTGATCTAAAGGGATATTTCTCAAAATAAGGAAGTATTGATTGAGAAGAACAGAGTCTATGCATTAAGAAGACAACCTCATTCTAAGCTCAGCATGGCTTGGTGATTCAGCTCTCCTAGGCTGGAGCTGTTTGCCATTTCCCTTCTCCTATTCCTTCCTCTTGGCCAGTTTCCTCTTTGCATTCTATTCAAGCCATTTTCCTTATTAATTCAGGTACATCTGACAAGATCCTAGGATCAGAGGAGATATATAGGTAGTAAGAGGATAAAGCTGTTGAGGACAGCCCCTTGCACATGCTTTTGCCACACAATGATAGGGAATCTTGCTGGGATAAGAGGCTTCTTCAAGCCTACACATGTCTAGGAGGCTAATTGCCACCAGAACACTCTGGTCTCTTTCCATTCCTCTAGACATTCTGAAGAGCCCATGTTATCCCGTAGGTCACTGGATAAGGTCCAGCTGAGCCCATTAATTATATTAGGATCACCTTTCCTGCTCAGAGATCAAAGACAGCAAGACTCATAACCTCCCTTTGAGCTGTTTTCTTAAAGGATTTAAAGAAGACTGACCACAAGAGCAAAAAGAAATGGCCCCACTAATCCCATCAGGCCTGAGTAAAATATCCACCGGGTGTGTAGCTACTGAGAAAGCAGAGTAGAGTCTCCTAGGTGCAAAGCTAATCCCAGCCTCTCCTCCTTCATGTGCCGCTGCCAAGCAGCACTGTAAACAAGACTTGTGGGCTAGGGAGGTGGAAATGGGCCTTCAGACTAAACGGATCAAATGGCATCAATGCACTCAATTTCCAAGGTGCCCCGCCTTCCATGTTATACAGTGTGCAGTGGATTTTTCTGGTCTTGTTGGGTAACTTAAGTTTGCCTTTCATAACTTGCTCTGTTTTTAAAGTTCTATGTCTGTCCATATTCAGGTTTGTGTTTTAATCATCTTGTCACAGGGTTTGAAGTTTAGTAACTATTTTTAACTTTGTATATTTTACATGGTGGCTATAGGTCCCCAACCATCAACATTTGTGTTCCTTTTTTAGATAACCTACCTTAATAAGGGTTCAACCTCCCCTCTGGCCACCACTCACCGGAGGTAGTGGAAAAGAAAGGATTTTAGGACATAGGGGAAGTGGGCCTGTTTGGAAATAGTTCTTTGAGTGATTCCAATCTTTGTTGTTCTCAGTCCAGGCCTCTCAGCAGACACCATACACAAATCATCAAGGGCAGTTCAATCCGGAAGAAACCAGGAAGCTCGCCAGTGTCCAAGGAAGTGGCAGGAAGCCGCTGGAGTCTCACGAGAAGTTCTTGGTGAGTTTCTACGAAGTCACCACTAGCAAAGCTCAGCAACGCAATGTAAGGCGAACCAATACACGTGTGTTGTCAGAGAAGACTAGCAAGGCAGAGAGGCGAACCAATGTGCGAGTTCCACTGTCTACGAGGTATCTTTATATTCCTTCTGAACCTCATGCATCCTTTCATATGCTTGCTTTAGCAAAACATCATTTCACTTATGTCTGCTTCATCAAAGCATTCTTTCACATGTCTGCCCTAGAAAAACAACATTATAACCTGAGTCTCCAAAGAAACCAGAAATCTCTACTTTACAATCTCTTACTACATATTCCAGGTTAGCCTTGAACTCTTTACCCCCTGCTCTGGCCTTAGCCTCCCAAGAACTGGGTTCATAGCTATGCACTACCACACCTGGCTAAGCACCAACTTTTGATAGAGAAGAAGATGCTAATAAAAGTTGAACATTCTGTGTACATTCAGTTAGTTTTAGGATAATGTCTACTTTAAGTTAGTTTGCACCTTATTTAACTTGTACAAATTCAGCCAGAATTGCAGGCAAAAATGTATTCAATATACAATGATATGTAAGGATTTTTTGATACAATAAATAAAAGTATATAGCTTCTGAAAGTCATAGTTTTAAAAATAGCATTTTTGGGAAGTTGTGTATAAACAGAATAGCCTATTCGAGGTAACCCATGCTCTTCTTCCCTTAGTAAAGAATAGCAGCTACTATATAATCATCTAAGATTGTAGGTAAGCCTGAGATGTTCACAGGATCTGGCACTGTGCTATGAGTTGTTAAGAAGAAGTCATTCCTAGGAATCAATGAGACAGTCCAGATGTGGCATAGACAGCTTGGTACTCATGCCTTTTTACAATTAGCAGGAGAGAAACTGGAATCCATCAGTGTGCAGATGTGTACAATAAACTCGTAGGCAGAAAAAAAGTTGATTTCTATATGGCTTCAGGAAACAGTTTTCACTACAGAACACAGCACCAACAGGTTTAGTCTTGTCTTTCATAGCACACTGCTCACACAGATAGACCAGGATCTTGGGAAAGTATGAGAAAATAAAATAAGTTACATTGGGAGAGATGTTGTGTATTTATAGCCTGAGCAATTTATGTAGCTTGGGGGCAGACATAGACTGTCAATTCTTTTTACACCTTTGTAAGTATTAACTAATAGGCCCTTTTCTAAAGAATGAATCCAAACCATCAAAAGTTACCAGTGGTTCAAAATGACTTGTGTTTTACTATCACTAGGGGGGAAAACCCCTCATTCATGGAACTTTTTGGTTTGGGAAAAATTACCAGGTAAAGGCAGAAAAGCCCTGCCCTGTGGAGTCACTTCCTATGGCCATAGGTCATAGCCTCCTCCATCAAGGACAAGGTGGACAACAGTTTGCAGGGGAGGCCTCAGGGTCCAGGAAGGGCTGGTGGGTTTGCCCAGTATCTGGGCCTGTATGCTGGCAAGGCGGGGCACAGGGCTGTCAGCGGACACTGGATGGTGCCTTCTGCTTTCCAGGACTGAGCTGCCTGCAGAAATGCTGAAGTGGCCCACGGCCTCTGTCTCGTGGCTTCCTGATGGTCTGGTTGTACTTTTATAACCCCCATCAGCTAGGCCTTGTTCCTCTTCACCCCAGAAGAAAAGGGAAAGAAAGGATGAGACAAGCCAATGTTTTACCTGACAGACTCCTCTTAAGTAGCAGAGGGCAAGCCCCAGGATGCCTCCTAGCATCCTGGACAGCAACTATTCACACCGCAAGACAGCTCCTGAAGCCAGAGCGATAAAGCCAGATGGGGCCTTGAAAATCTTTCATCATACTAGCTCTCTGATTTTATATGTGAAAATCCTGAGCTCATTGAGGGGTTGGGGGAGACTCTAGCTCATTCCTATGACTTGTACTTTGTAAAATAAGTTTTTCACAGGAATTGAGACAAGTTTTAAAATAGCTATCACTTACGAGTCTAACAAATCTTAGTGGCTATAGAGGTAGATCAGGAGTAAGAACAGTTGATGTTCTTCCAAAGGTCCTAGGTTTGTGTCCCAGCACATGTGGGAGCTCACAACTATCTGTAACTCCAGTTCCAGGGTACCCAGCATCTTCTTCAGGCCTCTATGCATTAGACATACGTGTGGTACATGTACCTATATGCAGGTAGAGCACTAGTACACAAAACTGGAAATAATGAATATTTAAAAACCAAAACACATTTAACTTAGGCCCACATTCCTGAGAAAACACTGTACTGTGCAGCAAAGGAGAGTGGTGCATGAGAGTGCGAACTGCTTACTACATTACCAATGTGTGCATGAGAGTGTGAACTGCTTACTACATAACTAACATGTGCATGAGAGTGTGAACTGCTTACTACATTACTAACGTGTGCATGAGAGTGTGAACTGCTTACTACATTACCAATGTGTGCATGAGAGTGTGAACTGCTTACTACATAACTAATGTGTGCATGAGAGTGTGAACTGCTTACTACATTACTAATGTGCACATGAGAGTGTGAACTGCTTACTACATTACTAACGTGCGCATGAGAGTGCGAACTGCTTACCACATTACTAACGTGTGTGCTACAGCCCAGAGAACCTAATTCACATCCAAGCCAGCTTTACCACTGCTTAGTGTGATGTAAGAATATTTTTAAACTTTGAGCAGAGATAAATTATTACCAAAGTCAATGCCAGTTCACCTGCTCCTGATGGTTTTTATAGATCCCCTTCAAGCTGGCTTCTTAAAACTCTCCAGGTTTAATTTCTACAGTTTGCCCATGTGTTTTCCATGGCAACCTGAAAGCAACTAATTACACACACACACACACACACACACACACACACACATATGCACACACACTCACACACACATGTCATATACACACTATGCACGCACATACAGACAAATGTTCTGAGAAATAAATGTTCTCAATATAAAAGTGTGTTCTCTTTTACAACCTTGGTACAAGCGCCTTTTTAGAGATAAACTGTCTGTCTGGGCCTTTGTTCTGGTTGGCTCCTGGGGACTTCTTAGTGGGGGGCTTCAAACACCACGCTTGCACGTACATGCAAACCATCATTACAGTCAGCTTGATTCAATGTCACCTGGCCTTGGTATATGAAGACCTGTGGATCCATTGCCATTATGGAGCCTGAAGCAGAGCTAAGAAGATGTCTCAGATGGCCTCTCTCCCCAGACATGTGAGTAGAAAATACACGAATCACAAATAAAGCAAAAAGCTTCCCGTATGGAAAGAGCAAGGTGGGCTGCATCATAGACCAGAAAGATGATACTGTTCTTGGGGGAAAAAAAGAAAATTAAAGCATTATTATTGTTTATAGATCAAGTTCTTTCAAAAACTGTTTAGCAACAGAATGGGTCTTTTTCTCTCGTTTTCCAAGGAGAAGGCATTGACAGTTCTTAACATAAAAGGTGTACACTCAAGGCTGGGCAAGGTTGAGTTGAGAGGTGTCTTCACAGCTAAGTACCCAGGCTGCCCATCCCAATCATCACATAACAGAGGCAGCAACCCAAGATGCTCTTTTATATCAGAGTACTAAAGATAAGTATGCTGCTTCTTTCAGCAGCATCTGCACTCCGAGGAAGCCGTCCACGGATTAATATAACTGAAAGGAATATATAGCAACACTGGTAAAATGCCAGGCAGCAGAGTTTTAACTCACCTTACCTAGGAAACCATCCATCCATTCAAAGATGGTTCTAAATATAGCTAGCTGTCTGGTGAGGTAACAGGAAAAAGAGGGCGTGTCAAACCTAGCCACCCTTGATATTTTCCCCTTCTTCCTCCTTCTGGTACTTACTGCCCCCTAAGAGTTCCAGCAACTTCCTGTCTCCTGTGCCGCTGCCCGACTAGACCAGCATGCAGATGGTGGTTCTGGAGAGCATGTTCTGCTTGTTTTATCAGTAGAGATAAACCGGGGGCTGAGTTCAGTTCAACATGAACACAAAGGTTAAACCATGAGCAGAACGGATCAGCAAACACGAGATGGACTGTCCAGCCACGCCAGAGCAAACACACGCAGCATGCAAAGCTGTGGGGCTCGGTGATATTGTTATGAGCAAGCCCTCTTAGTCTTTATTTCCGTCCTCCTGCTATTGTGTGATTCTAATCACACAACAGAAGTGTGATTGCAGACCTGACTTTTATTTCCCTCTCAGCTCCAGCACGCCACAATCCCAGTGTAGATCTAAACTACACTGAGCAGGGAGTAAGGCTGCTACCCCTGAGCAGGGTATCAAGGGGTTGGTCTGAAACGCACCTTACAAGACACATTAAACCCACTGAACACTGGTTTGTCATTTACAATCACCAGGGCAAATGATTCTTTAAAAATGTCAATGCTAAGTGGCTCTCCCCAACCAAAAATAAAATTAAAAACCAAAACCAAAAAACTTTAGTTCGTCTGTTTTGAACAATTGCTGAGGCTGCAGTTGAGTTTTAATGGTATAAATGTAAGCTTCCATTTAGTGTGCTTCGGGTGTGTCTCTTAGAGAAGCATGTCTAACCACATGGAAGTTGGTGAGAAGAACTGACCCTGCGTCTGTTTTGAGAGCAAGCATACACAGAGCTAGCTCTGGGCGTAAGTCGTGTCTCGGGCTCCCTGGTACGACGTCCTCCTCTTTCCCCTCGCGTGGAGCCAAACAATGATGGCGCAGTGACTGGGACTGTGAAGACAACAGCAGCAGATTGACTTCAAATCTGTCATTCTATGCGACTCCTCAGAGCCTCCAGCTGTGCTTATGTTTTCCAGAATTCACAGTGAAATAGGGTTTTGTTTTATTTTATTTTTTGCATTAATGATAAACAAACATATTCTGTTTATGGTGTTTTCTTTTTTCTTCAATATTAATTTAATAATAAATTAATACTTTAACAATTCTATTATTGACTTTATAATAAACAAATTTTGTTTTTATAAATATTTACCTTTATAAATATTTATATATGGCACTAATAAACAGACTAAGATGTTTTTCTACTTAATCTGTTCCCTCACTTTTTGAAATTAAAAGTAATAAGAAATGTTTTTACAACAAAAATGGATTGACACTTCATGAATATGGGACGAAAAACAATTTGGACAAAACTTTTGCCATATTTGCCAAAGTTTGTCACAAACACAAAAATTGTAAGACCACTGTTCATTTCTAATAGAAGACCAGCATATGGTCCATTCTTTTCTTGAAAAAGCACATTAATGAAAATAAAAGAAGGGGCTGCAAGCTGGACCAGTGGTAAAAACAGTTGCTGTGTAAGCAGGGGGTTCCTGGTTCTAATCCCAGCACCCATGTCAGAAGCTGTAAACCCAGGGTTGGACTGGGGGACACAGGCAGGGGGACCCCAGAGTTTGCTGGGTAGCCAGACTAGCTGGCCTGGACAATGAGCTTCCAATTCAGCGAGAAACCCTGTCTCGGGGGAATTCAGAAGATATGACATCCCAGCCTGGCCTCCACATGCGCACACATGGACACAAGCACACTAAATAGGAAAGTAAACAAATAACTCTTTTACATTAGGGGATTATAGAATTACTGTTATTTTTAATTTTTTTTATTGTTATAGAATTTAATCAAAGTATTTTCTTTCTGGCTGTTACACCTTGCCTCGTTTTTATGATTCTTTTCCAAAGTAATTTGTCAAATGGAGGAAGGGGCTGTTAGAAATGATGAACTGTATATCAAACATCAGCCCAGAGCTCAACGTACACGACTTTTGTCTTTGTAGCTCCCTGACTCTCTCTCTCCTAGACTGCCTCCTCCTCCTCCAGCCTCCGGCCTTCAGCTCAGATTTGGGAGTAGAGGTTGCTTCTGGACCCCTCTTCCTAAGTTCGTCTTCCATCTGCCCCCCAAATTTGCTCGGGTTGAAGAGAGCTGAGCTATGCGTCTGAAGGGTTAGAAGTCAGTTTTCCACTGAGCCACAGCCGGGAGCCACCTATCCACCTAGCACTGAGCTGCTGGGCCAGCACGGGAGGGCAGAGAACCAAAAGTACAAACCCTGCTTGGCTGTGACTGTCAGCCATCTCTCCCCAGGAGCACTCAGCAGCCTGTCTGACGAGGCATCCAAGAACACATTTTTTTTTTTTTTTGAGATGCAAAATTAATCAGGCCTGCCTGAAGCTGATATGCCTCCCACCCTCCACACCCAGGCCCCAGCCTAACCCTTAATGTCCCAGAGAGAAAGGCATGTCCCCTTTCAAAGCCCGGGCTTCTAGAACCGTTCAACCCAATGTCATTAAATCTGAACAAGTGAATCAAAGCAATAGAGAATATATTTCCCACCCAAGTTTTGGCACAGGATGATACCGCCGTTCACTCTGTGAAGAGTCTGTGTCACCTACTGATGATTCATGACGTCATTAGATGCTATATTTTCTTCACACGGATGATGGGGGAAGCTATTACATTTATTTTTTCATTTTTACTTAGCTGAATATAATGAATTCCACTGATGGCCTATTTCTGTAATCCACCAATCAAAGCAAACTGTACAGTTCACCATAGTAACAGCTCAGTGTCAGCGGCCCATGTGAGAACCACGCTGCGTTAGAGGTGCTGGCCAATCACGGCGCGCGGTTACATTCCCGTCTCTTAGCAACCAAGAGATCTGCATGGCAACATCAGTTGCTACATGAAAGAAAAATTAGGGACCATGTTCTGTTAGCAAGAAATAAAGGTATTAGCTGTTAAGTCATAGTTGAGTCACTGTTGTGAGGGTTCCTTCTAAAATAGCTGCCTAAACATAGCTCAGCTCATACCTGCCGCCTCTCAGAGTCCTGTGCTGAGGAACGTGCCCGCCCCACCCGGATGAACCACCTGTGGAGTGACAGGATGTCTGAGGGAGGAGCAGCTTGTGAGCAGACAGTGCCTGGGCTCTGGGGCATCCTTAGAACCTTTGAATGGTCACAACAGTAAAGTATATCTGCTGATACACTCTAGAGAAACCGTCGCATTTAAACCCGTGTGGGAGACAGGGTGGATGCTGTTCTCAGTTTTCCTTCTGTCTCTCCTCCACCCACTTCCCCCACCTTCCCCATCTTGGTGATGGCAACACAATTGCTTCAGTTGCTTTGGACAGAGCGTATACTATTTTTCTCATGTCCGCACGCAGACCATCCACAAACATCTTCGACATACATCTTGAGTTCAACCACGTCACCTTCGCCGCCATTCCCCCTTGGTTCAATTCCCTGTCACCTCCCACCTGGAGGTAGTAGCCTCCTGATGTGTTTCCCAACTTCTTGCCTGTGCTCCCTATAGTCTATCCTCAGCACATCAACCCACTAAACACCCAGTGCTTGGCCCAGAGCTTCCAATCACTTACCATCCAATGGTCATGGAAAACCCAAGTCTGCAACGCCCTTTACAGCGTCCTGTGCCCCTGCTCCCCTGCGCCCCTGCTCCCCTGCTGCTGCTGCACTTCCTCTGGCCATATGTGCCCCGCCCCCTTCTTCTAACATCTCAGGGCCCTGGCGCTAGCTACCTCTTCTAGCATATTCTTTCCCAGAGATTCTTGTGGCTCGTCCGCTTAACTCTTTTCTATTGTTTACACAAATATAATTTTCTCAGTGCATTTTTTGACTATTTTAATACTGCACTCCCTATGTCTTTCTTCACAGCTTTTTCTTGGCAGGAGTGGGCATGTAGACCAATACCTAGCTACTAGAGCATAGTCACTAAGCACCTGAAGACTAATAAAGGAAGCAGTTCTACAGATAAAAACAGCGGCTGTAAGAAGCTGGCCAGGCTAAGGCTCTCAGTTAGAACATATTAAAACTTCGGCTTAAACCCAGACATACATGTGAGTCTTCAGTGTTCCACCGTCTCTGCCACAGCCTGTTTTCTTTACTGGTTCTCTAGTAAGTGCCATGTCAACTCTGACTCCCCAGGAAGAGAGAAGAAACCACTGGGCTAACAGGGCTGCTGTCAACATAGTCACCAAAAAGAGAGAGAGAGAGAGAGAGAGAGAGAGAGAGAGAGAGAGAGAGAAGGACTGGCCCTAAATGCTGGTGACCTCTGCTCTCCCTAGACCTCTTTTCTTGGCTGTAGAAACAATCCACTTGATCACTTGACATTCCCATCTCGTTGTTTGGCTCAAAACAAAGATGTAAATGTAATTTTCAATCTGCAACATTTTTTAAAAAAATTGTTCTCACATGTTTGTTCCCATGGCCATCCGCAGAGTAGTATTAGATACACAGTGCATGACTAGCTGGGGAAAAATAGGGAAAAAAATCAATCATCAAATATGGTTTTTAGTCTCTACAAAGAAGAATTTTTATGTTTCCAGAAGCTTTCCGGCCCTGTGAGACTATGTAGGACAATGGTGTTCAATTAAAATGACAGTGGAAACTCTTCGTGTCACAGGCACATTGTCCACCCTGTCTGGACAGCGGAAGATAAGGAAGGACCGAGCGACTCGGAGCGAACAAAGTAAGAGCGCAGAAACGGGGCAAGGTGGGTTAGGAAGGCAGCAGCACTACTCCGCAGCTGACCTCACCGTTTGGGAAGAGCTGAGGGTGCACACCACCACAGAGCACCAAGAGAGCAACACAGAGGACAGAAGCCACAACGACAAGGACCACAACCTCCACTCCAGCATTTACGGTGGAGGGCATTTTGCTAAGCGCTTTATACAGCCCTAGATTTACGCCCTTCCCCAAGCCAGAGGGAAGGAATTACCTTCCGTGTCTGTAGAGGACAGCCAGAGAAGCTGGTGGAGCCACAGGACTCTGCCACATAACCAAGTGGCAGGGATGCTGCCTTTGCCAGGGGATTCTCATTCCCACCCGTCCCATTAAACCTCTGCTCTTCAGTAAGAATGGTTCATGTGAGCTAAACAGGAAAGTACACAAAAGGAGCTGACCTAGAAAACAGGTGTTTCAAACGAGGCAACTCAACCAGTAGGAAGCTTGCTGCGCAGATGTGAAGACCTGAGTTCAGTCCCCAGAGCCTTAGAGAAAACGCTGGACATGGTGACACACAGGTCAAGGCATGTCGACAGGCTCTGCCGGCTCAGCCTAGCCTGCGTGGCAAACCCTAGTTTCAGTGAGAGACCCTGTCTCACAAAACAAAGGGGAAAGATGAAATAATGACATGCAAGGCTGTCCTATGGCCCCCATATGCACATGCACACTTGTGAACATGCCCGCCCACACACCAAGCATGCAGAGCCACTGTGGAAACAAGACGCGTGCATGGAAACCCTGTGGGAACCCAGCCCATGAAGAGCTCTTCGGCTCAGAAGATGACACTATCTCTCCCTCACTGAGCACTACAGCACTGAGTTTCACATTCCCAGAAATGCCAAGGCCCTGCCCAAAAGTGTTCTTACAGAGGCTGTGGAATAATTTGTTCTGTACTCTCTTCCATATTGACATAAAACTCACAAGGGAGATTTTCACTCACCAGAGAGTCTGGGGGGTCAGCTCCCTCCACTTGAGGGATGAGAGCCCAGGGTTTCAGAGAAGCAAACGGAACGGGGGCCTGAAGTGTCACAGTGAACTTCTGACCCAGCGGGCAGGAACAGACTCGGTTATGCAACTACCATCGCCTCCCTTCAGGGTTTTGACTCAGAGCACATTTAAACCTCAGGATGGGGTAGGAAGGATGAAAGACCTTTTATGGATTCTCGAATTATAACAAAAAAAAGATCCTCGCAGGGCAATATGAGCAAAGCACACCACTATCTGTTCATGGAAATAACATAATGGGGTAGTAATACTATGGAAAAGAAAACAGCTTAGTTAGGGGATGAACATAAAGCCAGCCTGCCCTAGGACCTGGCATTCCGACACAATCCAGGGCAGACTAGAATAAGCGCTCAGTGTATTTGGCTTTGGAGAAGGTGGCATTCTGACATGAAGGAAGGTAGTTAGAGTTCCATCTTGCAGCATCGGGACCATCTCTTAGCTCATTTGTATGTGGATCAAATAGCAGCAGCTCCTACCCACTATCTTCAGCTCAAAAGAACTTCCCCTGCCTGCCCGACACCTCAACCCCCTTGGTATTTATGCTCAGGCCACACACAGCGAACACTAGCATGTTTGCTAATGCTATACAAGACAGTGCTACTTACTGCAAAGGGTCTGGTGTCAACTGTGTGCCTGCCTGTCCCGAGACTGGCCAGTGTGAGCTTGTTGGTAAACTGCCCTCTCTTGTTTTCAGCTTTTCTGTGTGTAAAACAGATACAAGGGCACCTATCTTACAGATACCCTTCTGCAGAGTGAAGGACTATACTGGGAAAGGAGCTCATACAATGTCTGAAAAATGGGGATTCAATTATTCTCTTGCTCAGTTATATAAAGCAAAGTACAGAAACAAATAACTGAAGAGATGGGCTGATGGAGTGTTCCACTCAGATCTCGGCCCTTGCTGAACCACCCTAATTAGCAACATGAGTATGAATTTCCCAGGAGAGCTGATGTACAATCAATTCTACTTTGGAACCCAGCTTCTCAAGTTCTGAGACAAATCTGTTCCTTCTCTTTTTAAAATCAAATATCAGTGTTCACCACACACTCCAGGATGAAGCCTCTCCATCTAATGGTAAGGAATATTAGCTTTAAGCACCGGTGTCTTCTGATCACTACAGAGAGGACTAAACTGACTCCGTTTTAGAACAGGCAGCCATGTTCGGCCTTAAGCTTCAGTGTCCCAGAAGGACAGCCTAAGCTTCTCAGGAAAAAAAAAAAAAAAGGCAGAAGAGTGCAGCCAATCAGCAACTGCCCGGGCATTAAGCCAGAGGCTTGCAACAGATAGAAAAAAAGTCCCTACAAGATAACCCTCTCTCCCTCAAGGTATGAGCCAATCAGAAGTATATAAATATCCCATACTATAAGCTCAACCAATCCTGGTGAAGGTGACCCGATTACAACTGGAAAACCCCTAACTGGCTTTAAAGGGGGCCCGAGAGCTTGCTTTGGGGTTGCCATTTTGCTTGGATGGCTGATCCCCCGCATGCTGGCCGTTTCTGCACAATAAATGCTTTGTTTTTGCATACTATTTAAGTCTGGGGTCTTCTTTCGCTGATTCTCAGACCCTTACACTACAAGGCGCTGCCTCATCCTACAAAAGCCATGCTTGAGAACAGCCTTGTCTTGCATCTCTAAAATCATAGTATGGATTTCAGGCTATAAAGCAACGTGCCAGGCTTTTGATAGATGAAACTCTACTGTCTGAATGAATTATTTGTTATTGCTATTGGGCAAGTTAGAGGGGATGGCTTCTCACCAATAGGAATAAAAAGACAAAGTCTTCCATGGTACTGAGAGAAGTTTAGCATTAGGGACTTGGGACAGCTTTGTCAAACAGTTATACCTGATGTGTGATTACCGCCCGAAAGTTATCGAGTTATAAAGTAAGGGACGGAGCCTGAGGAAGGGCTGTGGCTCTCTGGAGGCCCAACCCAGGCTTTGGGAACCGGGATGGGGAACTAGAGAATTCTGTGAGCCCAAGAGAAAGGAATAAGGGGAACTTTAGGACTGAGGAGTAGTCAAGGATTCAGATGCATGGACAGTGTCTGTGTGCCCCGGCTGATGGGGATATGGTGGATGTACAGAACAGTGTCGCCCAGGGAGCCCCTGGGACAACTTTGGGACATTTGTCTCTTTTACTTCCTTGGTTGGGTTTAGCCTGCAGTAGTTTTTGAGGTCATTATAAATGAGAAGGTTCCCCTGGTGTCTTTCTCAGGCTATTTTTCATTGGTATGCAGGAAGTCTATTGCTTTTTGTATGTTGATTTTATGTATGTCATAAAATCATGACATCCAATCTCTGTTGTCAGGATACCAGAAGTCTAGTTCAAAAGTGTCAGGATACCAAACACAAATCAGCAGCAGCAGCACGATCCAGCAACAGCCAGTCCTCGGCGGCATCTGCACAAGTCAGTGAGGACGACCAAAATCAGGCAGGACTCCAGGAGAAGCTCTCTGCCATGCCTCCCTAAGCTAAGCAAGCACCCTGACACTGTCCATTGACTCCTCCTTATACTCTCTCCAAGCATCACGTGACCTCTCACAGGTCTCGCCTCAGCAAATCATCGCGTGAGTCAGCATCACATGACACAACCAGAAACTTCACGGACTTTTCTTCTTTCTTTCATGGAATAATTTGAGAAGTGTTGTGTTATTGCTACTTTGAAGGTCTGATGGAATTTTGCAGTGAATCCATCTGAGCCTGGACTGTTTTAGACTGGATACTTTTTTTTTTAATCACTGTTTATAGAGCCACTTAAATGAGCTCATCTTGGCTCAACTTTGGTAAGTCATATAGATCTAGAAATTTATACATGCCTTTTAGATTTTCCAATGAAGGTTTGTCCTTCATCGGTGCCTGTTATAATATCTCTTCTTTCATCTCTAATTTTGTTAATTTGGATCTTTTCATCTGTACTTTTGGTTAATAAGGGCTTGGCAGTCTTGCTTATCCTTTCAAAGAAGCAATGAATTTTATTGATTATTTTCTTCTATTTCATCAAGTTCTGCCCTAATAATTATTTCTCTTTACCTACTACTTTGGGGGTTCGTTTGTTCTTGTCTTTCCAATGTCTTAAATTCATCATTAAATTATTTATTTGAGCCTTCTATGATTATTATTATTGTTATGTTATGTTACACAAGCTATAAACTTCCCTCTCAAGGGTTACTTTCATTGTATTACATAAGTTTTGAGATGTTATATTTTCATTTTCACTCGTCTAGGATTTAAAAAAATTTTGTATTCTAATTTCTTCAGTGACCTGTCCATTCTTCAGTGGTACATTGTTTAATCTCCATGAGTTTGTATATTTTCTATTGTTACTTTATAGCATCATTCAATTTTGGTCAGATAGAATACAAGATGTATGATGGATAGCATTAAATGTCAGCTTGACACAACCTATGGTTACCTGGAAAGGGAATCTCAGGGAGGAGCTGCATATGTTGGGCTGCTCTGTGGCTATGTCTGTGGAATATTGATTTAAATTGATCTGGGAAGATCCAGCCCACTGTGGATAGTATCATTCCCTAGACAGGGGGTCCTGGACCATATAAAAGTGGAGAAATCAGACCAGGCACAAGAAGCAAGCAGGTAGGCATGCATGTGTTCATGTCTCTCTACTCTTGACTTTGGATATGTTGTGACCAGGTGTCTCAAGCTCCTGTTCCTGTGATTTCCACACAATGATAGGTTGTAACATGGAATTGTAAACTACATAGACCGTTTTCCCGCTATGCTGTTCTTTGTCAGGATATTTTATCACAGCAACAGAAATAAAACTAGAACAAGATGTTATTTCAATTTTCCTATATTTGTTGAAACTTGCTTTGTGTCCTAGCATATGATCTATTTTAGAGAAAATTCCACAGGCTACTGAGAAGAATGTGTATTTTGCAGTATTTGGAAGAAATGTGCTAGAGATGTCTATGAAATCCATTTGAACTGTGATCTCATTTACTCTGGTGTTTCTGTTTTTTGTACATATTATCTGTCCAATGGTGAAAGTTGGAGTACTAAAGTCACTGGCTATTACTGTGTTAAGAGAAATCTTTGAATTTATGTCTAATGATGGTTTTATGAAATTGGGTACACACCTATTAGAAGTCTCTGGATGGATTGTTACCTTCATCAGTTTGAAGTGATTCTGTGATATTTCTGACTAGATTGTCTCTTAAGTTTATTTGGTCTAAGAACAGCGATACTTGTTTGGTTCCTCATTCTATTTGCTTAGAACACACTTGTGAATCCTATCACCCTGTAACGAGTGTCTGTCTTTGCTGGTGAGATGAGTTTCTTGGAGGCAGCAAAAAGATGGATCTTATTTTCTAACCCAATCTGCTAGCTTGTTTCTTTTGATAGGGAAATTAATATTCAGAGCTATTGTTGAAAGCTGAGTGTTGATTCCTGCCATTTTGTAATTTTATAGTGTTTGATGTTTTGCTAGTCTTCTTTCCCTTAAAGATTGTCTTAGCATCATTTATTTTCCCCCTGTAGCATCTTGGATGTGTTTATGATTCTCTTCAAAGTCTTCCCTCTGGTCTCCTCTATAGCTATTTTAGTGGTTATAAATTCCTTTAGCCTGCTTTTGTCAGGGAAAGTTTTTCTTCCCCTTTGATCATGTTAAATAGCTTTTCTGAGTGATTGCATCTGTGTTGGAATCTGTGGGTTTCCCGAATTTGAAATACAGCTTTCCAAGCCTTTCTATCTTTTTAGGTTTCCACTGAAAATTTAGCTGATGATCCTGCTGTTCTATGTGACATGGTTTTATCCTCTTAGCAGTTTTCAGTACACTTTCTTTGTTCTGTATCTTCGGTGTTTTAATTGTAGTGTGATGTAGGAATTTATTTTCTCACCCTATTTACTATGTTCCTCTTGTACCTGAATAAGCATCTCTTTTCCTGGATTTGGGAAATTTCTTCTGTGATTTTGTTGAACACATTTGCTATGCCTTCCACATGAAATTCTTCCTTCTATGCCTTTAATCCATAGATTTGGCCTTTTATGGTATGTCCAGCATCTTGCATGTTTCATTCATATGTTTTATTTCCAAATATTATTGCAAAAATTAATTTGTTATTGACCTGAGTGTTCTAATGTCTTGATCTTGTCTTCAAACCACTGTAAGGGTCTGAAAAATGAAAAAGTAAGACCCCAGACTCAGATAGTGTGGAAAGACAAAGAGCATTTATTCTGTAGAAACAACCAGCATGTGGGGATCAGCCATTCTCCAAAATGGTGATGACAGACAAAGGTGTGCAGGCCTTCTTATGGGGAGTGAGGGGTACTCTCTAGAAGATTAGGTAATCTCTAATGTTATTGGCAGGAGCCAAAGAGATGACATTCGTATAACTCTGATTGGCTATTATGTTAGTTCTATATTTAGAGAGTGGGTTAGGTAATCTAAAATCTCACTGGTGTGTGTTGGGGAGGTGCTTCTGATTGGCTTATGCCAGGTCATCAGTGGTCAGCAATCCTATGTCATGAATGTTTAACTACAGGATGAGATAGGACTGCCTAGCACAGATGACCCATCCTGGGATATTTCCTCATACTTTGGTTATCCCCAGGCTGTTCTTTGAGAGAGGGTTCTATGACCTTGTTTCTGGGCTTTGTGGTCTGTTCCTGGAGTTGGCACCTTATGGCCTTCTTTTGGAAATCAGACCTGGTCCTTAAATGGAGAAGATAGATGGGGTTTGTGTTGTCCTTTCATCCTGATATCCTGTCTTACCACATTCTCTTGGTGTTTCCACTGAGCCTTTTATTTGACTTCTCACAATTTTCATTTACTTCATCATTTCAGTTTTTTTCTTTAATGTTTCTAGCTGACTATTGAATTATGTTTTCATATCCTGAATGGTCCTCCATATTTTATCCAGCTGTTTCTTTGTGTTATGGGATTCATCCAAGAATTTATTACTCTGAATTCTTTGTCTAAAGTTTCATGTCAGTTGGTCTCATTGGAATTAATATGGGATTGGTAATTTCTGGTTGATATGTGTCTTGTTACTTGTGATTTTACATTGGAAGTTCCTCATTGTTAGACCATTGGTTAAGCTTTTGTTTTTTTGTTTTTTTTTTCTTTTTAAACTCACCTTTCTTCTTCCATGGGAAGTATTTGCGGTGTTCGGGAGAAATTCAGTTGTAATGAGGTTAAAGTGATGTTTTCTTCTGTTAGACTGTGTTCACAGCGACTGTCTCTATCCAACATTCTCCTGAGAGCTGAGTACTGTCTGCAAGAACAGTCACTATTCAGCACCACGCCCAATGAAATTGGAGTTGCAGTTGACTACAAGACAGTCAGTCTCTCCTTTCAGTGCCAATTGTTCTATGACACGAAGGTACACCAAGGGTACTGTGTGTTGTGGGCATGAGTGGGAATAGAAATAAATAAAAAGAAGAAAGCAATCACAGTGGAACTAATGACTAGTTAGGTTGCTAGGTAGGCAGTGGGGCGAGGGATGCACAGAGAAGAAGGGAGGACACGGTGGGAGTTAATCCACTAGTGCAGAAGAGTCTCACCTCTCAGGGGTCTGAGCCACAGAAGCTTTGACAAACAAGCTCGGCTGTGTTTTGGAGAGGAGAAACATAGAAACAAAGTCGTAAGGAGAAAAGTGAAGTGAAAAAACGTTAGATGGAGGCCATACTGGTCTACTGCATTGACCTTGGGTGTTACATAAACACGGAAAGCTGGGTAGAGATACAGGGTCTGAAAATGATTGAATACTAGATTTCATCCCATCCCTGGGTGAACTTCTGCCTTGCTGTCCTCCCTGAACCCTACTCCATATGGATTTTCTCCTGTAGGATCTTTCCCTTGGAGAATCCTATGTGAAGTCCTCTTTTGGAGATAACTGGTCTGGTGCCGAGGATAGCAGAGACAATCTCCACCCAGCTGCGTGGCTGGCATGAACCAGGCAGCAGTGTATGGAGGCTGGAGCTCTATTTGGAACTAGTATGTTGTTCCTCATGGTCCCCCCTCCCCTTAGAGTGCTGGTGGCCTTCCCTCCCACCAGTTTTCCTACTAGAGTCCTTTTACTTTTTCTGAACACACTGTATTTAACCCAGTTGATTTCGATCAAAGTAGTGTCCCAGTAAGTAATCATTTTAAGAAACTTTGATGAGTAGAAACCAGGAAAACACTATTTAGGTTTTGTGTATGGTTTTCTTAATCAAAGGGAAGAAGTAGGACATTGATTTCCCTAAGTAAAAAGAAACACCCTGAATGGGGTGTTGGGTTATATAAATGTGTCTGGTGAGGCTCTGAAACATCCTTAAGTAAACTCACATAACCTAAGGATGTCAGCTACAGTTCTCTCAACTCCTAAACTAAGTGTTTGGTTTCCCAGTCTAGTTGGATTAAAGCTGTGTCTGCTGACTTCATTGCTTTGGCTTGTAGAGAGGGGTGTGAGTAGAAGATAGGTTTCCTTAAACTATGTGTACTGCCGTGTCATGGGAAAAGCTATGGCGCTGGACAGGAAATGGAGATGTTTTGGAATTCAGTGTATGAGTCCTCCCAACTCCCCCCCCATTGAAATCCTGGATAACAACAAGTCTAAGGATTTCCCAACCAGCAATGGTAGTGAGCTGACCTTCCCTTATGTGAGCAGATTGAATTCTGCTGCTGCTGCTGCTGCTGCTGCTGCTGCTGCTGCTGCTGCTGCTGCTGGTGCGAGGCTAGACAGGCATCCAGCCCCTGAGTACTGCCTTCCCAAGCGTCGGGGTTTAGGATCGTGTTGGGTGTGCTTTTTCTCCACTGAGCTTTGTCTGGTCTCTCGGCCATCAATCCAGCCTAACCTGCTCTACTGTGGGAAGTTATAGAGCCCTGTGCCGGGAGGCCTGGGGCAGAATGCCCAAGAGAGAAGCAGCACCTCTTGCCCAGTGCCACAAAGTCTGACTACAGTGAAGAGGGAAGGACTGGTGGGCTGGGACCATCAGCGACACAGCACTGGTCAGCACTGCAACTCAGTGCCGCAGCTAGGGGTCTACTGCGGTTCAATGTTACAGTCTCAGGTCACGTCACATGTTTAGGTTCTATGACTTGTTCTCGTCTTGTTGAGTTGTTTAAATTCACTTAGCCATTTGCTCATAGGAACAGGGTAGAGGAAGACAGCCAAGTTTACCCTTGTGAAGTTCTTGATTTGACTTTCCTGCTGGAAACACACAGCAAGGTGTGCCATATGCCGTCTAATACTTTATTAGGAAGAAGCACAATTACCTGTTTTGTTTAGAAGTTATAACTTAATTTAAATATGGTTTTGCTAAATAAGGAAATCAAAGGATTGCTAAATCCTTGCAAAGTTGGGGGATTTGTTCATGTGATTCATCTGAAAGGGCCAGGAAGCATGGTGCTACCACGGAATCATCTTCTGAGAAGAGATGGGGCCTCTGAAAAATGTTAGCCCTTCTGTGCCCTAAACCAAGTGACGGCAATGAGGATTTCCTGTCAGATCAAATCACTCACTTCTGAAAAAACAAAGCCAGAGCAAGCAACCAGGCAGACTTCAGACAATTCTTCTGAAAAGAGCTTGTAAACCCGCCAGTTGCCACCGCTGATGTAAGCTGTTATAAAAATAGTCAGTCAACAAGAGACTGAACCTCAGAGAGGAACTATAAGTCTTTTTTTTTTTTAACCAAACATGGCTGTCAGAGCCTGAGATCTTGATTTTGAAGACATCAGTGACTAAATAATACTGGCTATAGAAATTGCTGGAAAGTTATAAATAAGATGTTAAATAATACAGCACAGCTACTTCCCCAGGTGTTGTTTCTGTTCTCAAGTAAGGATCTCCACATACAGACACACAGCTTCCCTGTGGGTGGACATCTCTAGTGCTATTGTCACTCACAGTTGCTTACGTCCCTTCACTCCATCAGCCGCAGCGACACTATTATTCCTTGCTTGGTTAGTTCCTCCTCCCAGTCCACATCATTAGCCTGGTCTTAGAGATAAGCAGCGTTCATCCTCTGGGAATGTGTTTGCAATGCTCTCTTCGATGATGTTATGGAGGAAGAGGGAGCAAAGTGTCAAGTGTCCTTGAGAGGCTGGGGATGCTTCGGTGTCTTCTGATCTATAAAGCAGGTCTGCCCACACCAATGACTCTGATCTTACACTGAACTTTGCTTTCAGAAAGTCTGCTTTTAGAGACTTGAGACTGCTGCAAAATTTGATCTAACTGAAACTTAATAAGAGGGCCCAGACCAATCACAAGTGCCTGCCAGTGAATCCAGCATACCTGTAAGTCGACTGCACCTGTAATTCCTGGACTGGGCTTCAAAGTCATCCATACACGCTGTAGGGGCAAAGCTGAATTTTTTCATTAACGTAATTTTGAGATAACAGTATATCAGTTCCCAGGACCTGTTAGGACTCGGAGCCGAGTGTCCAAGGTGGAGGTATGCGGCTGAACTCTTGCCAGCTCGTTCCTGTGCTCGGAGTTGTTAGGAAGCTCCCTACAGTTTCAGAGGGCGCTCAAGCTTCCAGTTTCTAAACAGAGTTAAGAAGAAACAGGGCAGAGTCCATTTTGGAAGAGACATGGATATGCTTCCAGGAATTGTCAATAACTAAGAATCTGGATTATGAAAACCCGTGGGAATTCAGGCCAAGCGCTGAGCAAGGCTCTCCTCACGCGCCCTTCCTGCTTAGGACTCTAATCCCTCAGCTCTAACTGCCAGTGTGCTTCAGCTCATGCTCATGAGCTCAGCTTACCTGACACTTCAGGAGAGACCCAGTGTGTCCTCTCAAGGGCTCCCCAGCCCTACTTTGTAGTGGTATCTCTGCTTCTTGTATCGATGGTATAGTGCTGTCTATCTGCCTTCCTCGACAAACAAAGATGGGAGAGGAGCAGAATAGGCTTGATCATCACTGGCTGGCCAGGTTCAAGGTGGTTGTGTAGCAACAGTTAGTCACTTTGAATGGACACACACACACACACACACACACACACACACACACACACACCAGTTAATTTTGATATGCCTTGACTAGCTTAATGGCTGGGCATTTCTAATCATTCCCACAGCTAGAAAACACTCCCCTCCAATATTCCAGCATTAACATCCTTTAAAATCTTGTGATGGTTTGTATATGATTGGCCCAGGAAGTGAACCTATTAGGAGGTGTGGCCTTGTTGGAGTAGGTGTGTCATTGTGGGTATGGGCTTAAAACCCTCACCCTAGTTGCCTGGGAGTCAGTCTTCTACTAGCAGCCTTCAGATGAAGATGTAGAACTCTCAGCTCCTCCTGCACCATGCCTGCCTGGATGCTGCCATGTTTCTACCTTGATGACAATGGACTGAACCCCTGAGCCTGTAAGCCAACCCCAATTAAATATTGTCTTTTATAAAACTTGCATTGGTCATGGTGTCTGTTCACAGCAGTAAAACCCTAAGACATATCTATATTTCATCTCTGCCACCCCAGACCCATTCTTACATGGCTGTTCCATCCTAAGCTCCTCTTATGACTGTTGATTCTGCGTCTTCCTCTTCTCTCTCCCAGGCTTAGGAATCCTAAAAGTCCCACCTCCGTCTGTCCTTCCCAACCATTGGTTTCGTCATCTTTACTTACCAATCAGAGCCATCTGGGGGCAGGGTCTATCAGTGTCTTCTGTGCAGACAACCAGGAAAGCAGTTTTGGGAACCAAAATTAACATTTTAGCACAAGCAGCAGTAGGCCAAATCCACTTCATGGTTGTTCATAAAAGAATAAAGAAACCAACACCTGTGAGTGAGCATAGCAGCTAGCATGAACATGTTTGCCTGCTCCGTGCCAGGATGTGTACGATGCTTTGCACATGGGAATGAGTAGAAGAGAGACCACGCAGGACGTCCAGAAAATGTCCAATTCTAATTCTCGCCCTACAGTTGTGCATGAAGCTTTTCTGTTTACATAAAATTTAGGGGACTGTTTCCAAATTCAGAATCACATTTGCTTAACTTGCAGACCAGAGGAAAACTCAAGCTCTGTTGGTGGATTACCAAGAGCAAAGACTCTCCAGGGTAAAACAGCTGCATGCCTATTTCATACCTGCAAATAGTAGTCAGAAACAGGAGACAAGAGCACACAGGAGGCTCAACATAAATGTGTGCTGTTGCTCAGTTTCTCAGAGTTGTGGGATCCTTAGAGGGTTACAGTATAATGCTGCCTGTACTAATGGGCAGCCACCTCTCTTGCCATCTGATTTTGCCATTAAACACTTTCCTGAAGCATGCTTTTCAGCAGCTCTTGGAATTCTATTTATTATATTTATATGCCTCTATTAACAATGCTCCTAATATTGGACATTTAGGTTGGTTTTCATTTGGGGACACCATCAACCTGTAGATTAAATCTTTGCTCACGCATTCAGCTGTCTTTCTATTAAACAATGGGACAAACATTCCCAACTGTATTTGTGTAAAGCATCATTAAGTCATGGTTAGATTTTAAGCTAATTTCAGAATTAAGATTAAAATCAGTCCCCGCCCCGGTTTGCCAGTCAAGTCATCAAATGGCCTGCCTTGTCTCATAAGAATGAAGGAACCAAAAGCACTTAGAAATGACCTTTTATAATTACTACAAATGAAGAAAGCTTGAAATTTTTCTTAGAAACATACTACAAGATATTTTTATCCAGGCCTGAGATCAAGACCTCTCTACTCCAAAGGCCACAAAGCCAGTAACTTCAAAGTTGGCACAGAACTGCCTTTTCATTTACTTTCAGACTTGCTTTCATATTTCTTTATTTTGCTTCAATCAAAATTGAAAGAAGTTTTGGGAGGAAGCATCTGGGAGTGGCCGCATCTTGTCCCATGGAAACAAATATATTCACTATTTAAAGTGCATAGGTTATCGCTTCTCGGCCTTTTGGCTAAGATCAAGTGTAAAGTGCATAGGTTATCCCTTCCAATTCTGGAGAAATTTGAAGCATATGTAATTGACTGAGCATCCTATAAATCAACTGTGGCCCCTCTCTTATATTTCTGTATTAGTCAGGGTTCTCTAGAGTCACAGAACTTATGGGTAGTCTATATAGTTAGGGAATTTGTCGATGACTTACAGTCTGTAGTGCAACTCCCCAATGGTCAGCAGCAGCTGTGGATGGAAGTCCAAGGATCTAGCAGTTGCTCTGTCCCACGAGGCGAGCAGGCAAGGAAGAGTGAGTGAGTCTTCCTTCTTCCAATGTCCTTATATAGGTCTCCAGCAGAGGGTGTGGCCCAGATTAAAGACTGTAGGTCTCCAGCAGAGGGTGTGGCCAAGGTCGTAGGCATGTACCACCATGCCTTTAATCCCAGATGACCTCGAACTCCAAGATCTCCTTGTCTTAATCTTCTGGAATTCATAGCCACTATGCTTTAAGATCTCCATGCTAAGATCCAGATCAGAAACTTGTATCTCTGAGCCTCCAGATTAGAATCATAGGTGAGCCTTCCAATTCTAGATTGTAGTTCATTCCAGATATAGTCAAGTTGACAACTAGGAATAGACACTACAATTTCCAAGAAGAAGCTCAAGTTTTCTACATTAGCGAGCATTTTTTTTAAAGGTTATATCAATGTGCCTTTCCTGACCTCTATTGTGTGACACTACTCCTGGGGAGGTGTGGACAAATGTCTATGCTCATCCATAGAAAACCAACAACAGGCAAAGTACAGATACCATCGAAGTTCAGTTTGGTGAACTGATGAGTTCTGTCAGGGTTATTTACAGAAATATGGGTGAGGGGTTTCTTACAGGTGCAGACATGACTCAACGACAGCTGCCTCACCAGAGCCCACCCTAGTGCCAGGGACACCTCATGAAAGCTGGAAACCTGGAGGGCGCCTCACAGCCTGTGGGTGGGCACTCAGGCACCTGTAGATCGCTCAGCTGGTCTGAGCCTCTTCAAGCCAGCTTAGCTTGTCTGAAAGTATCTCTCAGAAGTCCTTACTGCTGGTATATGTCAGGGAACAAGCCTGAGTGAATCTGGTCAGTCTCAAGGATTTCCTGAAGACACTGAGTTATTTTCTCGCAGAACTTAAGGCCAATCCCTAGGGTAGGAATCTTTCGCCTTCCTTGTTCTAAAGTGATCCTTGTCTCCGAAAACGCTAATCAATCACCACTCTGCCAAACCCTGCACACCCAGGCCAGAGGAGGATCCCAAGGGTCTTTCCTTATCGCTCTCTCCTTGAGACAAGGCTCACTAAGTTGGAAGCTCGCCTTTCATGCTAGGCTGCCTGGCCAGAAGCCCTTAGGCTCCATCTGTCTTCGTCTCCTAATGCCGAGGATCAGGGCATGCAATCATGCCGGCCCTTTACACAGGTGCTGAAGATTCAAGGTTCTCAGGCTTGTAAATCAAACATTCATACTCAATAGGCTGTCTCCCCAGCTTCCTGGTAAATTCATTCAATAGCTATGACAAAAGTTTAGGGTTGTATAGTAGGATTCTGAGAGGTCAAAAGATCCTAGAAAAATAAATAAAAATACAAATCATGGTAGAGAGGTTGCTGAGTAGTTCAGAGCCCTGGCTGCTCTTCCAGTAGCTCAGAGCCCCGGTTCCAGGTTCGATTCCAGCACCCAGCGAGCAGCCTAATATCATTTGTAACTCCAATCCCATGGGGATTTGACACCTTTTCCTGGCCTTCATGACCTCTGTTAGCAACTGGGTGAACAGACATACAGGTGGGCAAAAGACCCATATTCATAAAAATAACATACAAAAATTATTTTGTTAAAAAACAAGAACTTGTCTCAGACATATATTCCCCAAACTCTGATTTTCAGAAATGATAGAAGCAATTTTAACACACCCCTGACCCCACAACACAGCAGGAGAGTCACTCTCATGCACTGGAGGAAGACTTGCTGGAGCTAATCGCTAAAAGAAGGTTCACCATACCTGCTGACTCCATGGCTGCCGCCTCCGGTACGTCTACTGTCACCGGCGACCTGTGCCCCACAGACTTGATCTCTGGGGTCCACTCCTGCTTGTCATCCCATTGCCACCGTGAGCTCAGAGCTCTGACATCCCAGGTTGGTGTCCCCGTGTCGTTGGCAAGATCAGACTTTGTATTTTCTATCATCTTCTTGTGTAGTGAATTAAAGTCCTCATTTGCTCGCTGTTCGCTGCCTGCCTACTTCATTCTTGGAGAAGAAGGAAGACAAGAACTGACGGAATTGCCGATTCGCTAAGACGCAGAGCAGCTGATGCATCAGGACACTAACTCATGTAGCAGCTCAAGTAGCGATCAAACTGTCTCAGGCTTTCAGTCACACTAGAGTGCCTTCCTCTGTCAGTCACGAGAAATGGCAGCATCCAGTGTCAAACAGCAACGTCAGGAAGAAAATAACAACAATAACAACAACAATAATAATAATAGTGTGGAGGCAGGATTGGGGAGAAAAATAGAACATAAGAAAGCAGGCTCAATATTCCAAATAGAATATAGTAAAATTTCACCTCTGGGAGCCTGGTTCCAGACAGAGTTATACTGGATTTGGATTTATTCCCAGCATGGATTTACCTCATGTATCAGACCAAGGAAGGTCAGGCTTGGGAACAAGAGAAATGGTGGATCTCAGGCTCCAGCAAATGTTGGGAGATAATGTTCTGTCATCATGACGTCTTGGAAGACGTAAATCTAAGTGGACACTGGATTTGAAATAACAATAATAATAAAATTAAAAGTCTGCTTGTCCAAGCTACCCATGTAGTTCCAATGTGTGATCATGGCCCACGTCAGCCTACTGAGTGAACCGCTAGCAGCTTAGTAGGACAGCAGGAGGCACTTTTCGGAATGGGTTAAATTCTAGCAGCATGTGTCCTAAGAGTCAGAGAGGCGCATGGCTGTGCTTGACTGTAGGCATAGTCGGGAGGGCAGCGAGCGTGCTGGAGTTCATGCAAGTGAGAGAAATTACACGTAAGCAGAGATGCAGGCGGTCTGGAAGTAGATGGGACTGTGGGAAGGCACACAATTTAAGAAGAGGTACAGAATGTGCAACTGAAGCTCAAGTCCCCATGCCTGCCCCCAACCCAGGGCTTTATCCACTGCAGGCATTTAATGAGAGTTAACTGTTGAGTTGCTGTGCTTCAGAACTCAGTGTCCCTTAGCTGTTCCTCCAGATTGAAATATTCGCTCCTGGAGGGAAGAGGTGGTATTGTGGGGCTCAGAAAAAAAAATCTAAAAAGGAACAGAAAACTCCTGATAATTACAAAATTCACAAGCCTTTTGCCTAATGTTATGAAAGTAGTAAGCGGTTGCTAGGAGGAATATTCTCTCCCAGCCACTAGCCCTAAGCTGCCAGCAAGTCAAGCAGGCCTGTAGCTGGCTGGGAGAGTTGGGGGGGGGGAGCCCTTTGCATCACCCATGTTCTGTAAGTAACCCCAATAAACTCAGGGGTTCATTAAGCTGGGCTTGAGTGTAATCATTTGTTTGTTCTGCCCTGTCTGGGGTAAATAGAGGCAGTCTCTCCCCAGGGAGTTACTCAACATTCCCGGGTGAAATTCAGCTTCTAATTAGCTAAGCCCATACATGCCCTCCAGAGCATGCTATCTATCCTTCACACGAGTCCTTCCTGTTTGGAGAGCCAGAGACGCATACGCTTGTTAACCAACATCACGGTACCCAAGGAGCACAGTCATAGCCAAGACGAGAGTCCAGACAAACAGCCGGGCGCCACCGCCGATCTGGACCACCACTGATGACACCAGAAGCTGAGAAGCGGAACTCCAAGATAAAAGGAATTTGAAGTCTGGACCCAGAGAATTTTCAGTTCCTTCACTTTACACTTGAATAAACGTCCCAGTCTCTGGGGCTTGGCTCAGGAAATGGAAAGTTCCAAGTTCAAGTGGGATGCTGAGGAGGAAGGCTTGGACATGGTGCAAGGAGAATGCTGGGAAGAGACAAGTTTTCCTGGAGAGGGCATGAGCCCAGGGTTGGGGGGAGGGAGACAGTCCTGGCTTCAGATCCAACCCTAGCGCTCACTGTCTAGACCTTCAGCGATATAGCTGCTCCCAAACTTACTTTCCTCATCTATAAAATGAAAATGAGCATTTTGTAGCGTCTGTGAAAATGGAAGATGTGATTTTAGCCGGTCAGTAATTGGTGTTTGGGAATGAGACAACACACAAGGTGCTGGTTATTCCTCTGAGGAAAGCAGCGTGTCAGGGGAGGCATGAAGACAAACGGAAGCAGGGCCCTCAGCCCTCGGGGCTCACGCATGCGTTCATCTGTAGGAGGAAATGCTGTCCAGCCACTCACAGAAAACGTCACCCTGGAGCGATGCCCGTGACCCAGAACAAGCTGACCCCTTGTCCTCACCATATATGGGGCATAGTGCCTGATCATATAGCATAAACCACATGGACTGCATTTTTATAATGGGTTCCAAGACTGGGGGCAGATGTAATATATTCTTAAATTTGCTAAAAGAGTTTTAAAAAGAGACAAGTATGTTAATGGTGCCTGTATCCAAAGGTATGATTTGCAGTTAGGAAGGGTTCTCTTCCAACCAAAGTCTGCAGTAAACCAGAACTGGGAGTTTGACTGAGAATGCAAGAGCTGATAATGTCGGTATCTGTGGGCACTTTTTTGAGAGGGGGATCATCCCTTCTCTCCTTGACCCCACTGCACAGGGAGTCTCATTTCCAAATGAAAGGTTCTTGGAGCACTGGGCCTCTGACCCAGGAGACTGCAGATTTCAGATAGTACCAGTGTAGAAAGCACCCCATAGATCATCTGACAGCCGGAAATACAGACCTGACCTGTCAACTGATTATGGCTGCATAGGTGATGTTTGAATAGCAGCAACAAACAACTGTTTAGAAAACATAAGAATTGCCCCTAAAGGGAAGTCATATTTAAAAAGGGAAAAAGGGTGGAATGACTCTAAATTTAAAAAGAGAACCGAGCCCTACAGTGGACCTGGCGTCTTTACCACTTTCCAACTCTTTCAGGTTGCTGTGAGTCAGAAGACTCCAGGCTGAGGAAAGCCAGGGTAAGCGTTGAATGAGTTTTCTAACCTGAAGTTTACTTTAACATGATCAAGGAAGTTTTCTCAAAAATAAAGGCAAGAAATTCCATCCCTAGAGATATTTTTCAACTTACAGAAACAGCTCTGATTGCACAATCTCCTGTTTTTTTCCCCTAAATTAAATTTCACATTTGCAAATGTGGGATCAACCAGGCCTGCCATTGTTCTTACATTTCAAGTGAAATCCTGGATGGCCCGGGCAGAGGACCCTGTGAAGACTTTTGCTTGAAGGGGCTGGGTTCCCTCTGCCTTCTCTTCTGTGATGCTCTGAGATTCTTCTCCTCCTGATTTTTCCTTTTATCTAGTCAAATGCGTTCTGGACATCTTCTGCTGTCATCTTCTTGGGCGTTCTCACACTCACCATGCACATTAAGTCAGTCTCAGTTGCACACCCACTCTTAGAATGCTTGTCTCACGCAGTGCTGAGCTTCATCTACACACGAGGACCTGAACACAGCTTTATAACCCCGCAGAGGGGACTCCGGGAACAGTAGCAATGTGTAACAAGGTAGGATGGCAGGGAATGATTCCTAGAGACTTAAGCAATCAATCATAGAAACACCATAGAGAAAGGAAAGTATCATATATATCACTAGTTAGGATGGGGTAAGCCATACAGAAAAAAAGCAAAGAAAACTAATTTTAACAAATGAACAACAACTCCAGCAGAAGCCATACCGACTGGTCCGTTTTCCTGCGAGAGAAGCTAGGGGTCCCGTCAGCCTCTTCCTGCAACTCAGAGTCAGAGCTGCTCGTGGCCTAGTACAGGGACAGGAGAACATGAGCTCTGAGCTCACCATGGCTCCCTTGAACCGGAAGCATCAGGCCCCAGATCAGATTTTCAGTGTTCTGCTGTCGAGAATTTGGGTCACTGTGTTGAAGGTTGTCCCAAGAGGCCTGCTTATAGTCACACATCCGCTCTGTGGATTCTCTTTCCCACTGAACTATTTCTCAGGCCCCTGTGAAGGAGCTGTAAGTCAGCTAACACCATGCAAAAGACCCACTAAATTTACTGTTTTAGTGTGTGCCATGGATTACAGAATTACTCTGAACTCATCCAGCAACTGAGAACCAGGCAGATACCCTATGCTAAAAAATGACCCTAAAGGAAATCCGAAAGAAATTAGAGCCCCACAACCTCAGATGAACCTCGAAGTTGTCATCAACGCTGCCACGATTCAGGTGGAGATGAAAGAATTGTGGGTAACTCAGGCTAGCATGTGGTCCTTTGAAAGGGGGCTATTGTGAAGAGATATCTTGAAGCTGTGATTTAGAGGACCAAAATCTTAATGAGCATTGAAGGAATCATGTACTGACTTTAAGTAGCTTGGCCAATTGCCACACTTTTAACAAAAACAAAAAGCAAAAACCTTACACTGTTTGTAGAAAGCCAGCATTTATTTTTGGCTCAAAGTTTCTCTAGTGTTTTCAGTGGATAGAAGAAAAAAAGTGAATTTAGTTTAAAAAAAATAATACCTTGGGTCATTGTCCCAAGCTAACAGCAAAAGAAACTAGGGCATGCCTTCTCAGCTGTTCAGGAAGAGGGAATGGGCTGGTGAGCCCAGGGTTTCCTCTTCCTCTGCAATAAGCATGCTTTAGGAAGTTGTAAAGAGAGAGATCTGGAGATCAGTGGGAACCCAGAGGTTAAAACGCCTTGTGGAGAGATGGAGGGTAGACAGTGTCAGGAGAAACAGACAAGGTAAAGGTAAAGGTAAAGCTAAGTGACCACCTGGGGGCCCGGGCAAGGCAAGTGTGTGACGTCATGATCAGCTTAAGATGCCAGATCTCAGGATAGCAAGGGTGGGAGCAAGAAGGGCGGAGAGTGTGGTCAGCAGCGCAGCTTAGAGCTCAGGCAAACATGGCGTTCTCAAATTCAGAACCAGCCTGAGGCTGAGGTTCTTACTGCTCCCATAGTCTGTAAACTGCAGACCGGGATCTTGGACGAGCCTAAAAGTGAACTGAGAAGCCGATGGTGGTTTTGTGTTCTGCTGCCTGAATGACAAGATGGTGTGTCAGTGCCAAAAGGTTGGACACCCCTGCTGGGGGTTCAAAGACCTGAGAGTCTTCTGACAGGGAGTTAGAAGGAAGGAGGGAGCTTGTCTTTGAAGACTAATAGAAGAGCACACACTGTGTCTGCAACGGCTAAGCCAAGGGTCCCTGCTTATGAAGGGCACTCCCTGCCCCTTGTGTGCAGAATCGTGAGAAACTGAGGCTTCTCTGTGGTCTTTATAATTCGCACATGTTGCTGGACATGTATTTCAACTTCTGCAGGCTCCAATCTACCTGGTACACAGTTGAGACATTGACATCAGTCTGTGTTACAGACTACCCATTTTTAAATCTGTTAAAGAACCAACGTGACGGACCATATATTAATGCTTATATCTTGTTTCCTTGATTTTGACTGATGGAGAGATTTTCCAGCACTGATAACATGAATGCAGAGTAAATGAATTTCACTGGTTTTCAGTACAAGGCAGGCTTTGGGAGAGGCAGAGCCACTGTTTTCTGTTGTTACTGTCATCTTATGAGTTCACTTCAGAACTCACTTAACAGAAATTACTGGAAACTTTCTTAGAGCATCAACGCCATTAGTTCCTCCGTTGAGAGAGAGGCTCTGGCCTTGCCTACAAACCGGAAATGGAAGAAATGACATTATAGAAGGAAAACCAAAGAGCAGTGAAGGCTCCACCCACAGCCATCCCAGAACAGACACCACCACTGGGAAGCCACGGAGATGTTACGGCAAGTAGGGCCAGAGTCAGACAAGGAACAAATGTGCCAGGGATCTGAACGCTAGACGTCATAGCCAAGTTCACCATGATTCCTAGCAGAGTTCCAGGTGGGACAGTTAAGCAAGAAACTAGGTTAGAAAAAAAATAAAATAAAAGAAGAAGAACCAATAAGAATTTGCAGAGGTGGAGTAAGGAAGCGGTGAGGCGGGCTCGAGGGATGGCTCAGCAGTTACCGGCACTTACTGCTCTTCAAAGGACTCCGCGCCCAGAGCGGCTCACAACTGTAGAAAACCCCAGTTCCAGTCAAACACATGCCTGCTTCGAGCTTCCCACAAGTACCAGGCATTCACGTAGCACACAGATAAACATGCAGGCAAAACACCCAAACATAGAAAATATTTTTAATTCATATATAAATCAGGAAAGAGAAGAACTAAAATTTTAATTTACTGAAAGATTAATATACAGTAGCCTAATAACATATTCCAAGTGAAAACTGGATTCTTAATAAGATAATTGATATGTATAAGCCCCAAACAGACTACCTCAATTAACTCTAGTTGGTCAGATCCTATTTGAAATTTCCTGCCCCTTTCCGGTTGGTGGCCATTGATTAGTCATGCCTGACCAGCTAGGGAGCATGGTGAACCCTCAGACTAAGCTAGATTCTTTTCCAGTGGAACAATGTCTTCTGCGCTATCCTTGACAGATGGACTCTGCACTGTAGAATATATAGGCTATAACTTGAGAACCAGCAAGGGGAAAGTTATGTAACATCTAGAATGGTTCAAAACCCTTAACAATAATATCTAAGAAATATTTGGAAGAAATATTGCTTTTATATAGATGTTACATAATGACTATCTTCTGATGCTGAAGAAATTAGATGTGGAGTATGACATAAACTTGATCTACAGAGCTCCAAACAATAGGAAGTAGAAGTGATTTGTATTAGGAGATACATTTGTGATTCAACAAAAGAGGTGTTCAGCAATGCAATGAGCATTCTTGAAACACAGTAAACTCACAATTACTTAAAGTAATTTCCACAGTGGCTAGAATTCAGCTGTCAAGGATAGTGCAGAAGACATTGTTCCACTGGAAAAGAATCTAGCTCAGTCTGAGAGTTCACCATGCTCCCTAGCTCTTCAGGCATGACTAATCAATGGCCACTCTCTTTCTTGTAGAACTAAAATCCCTTCAAACCATGATGATTAATTCACTGAAGCTGACAACCCACCCAACCCAGATGATTCCTTAATGTTCTATGATGATACTATGATGATACTCCTTAGAATTTCCCCAATTACACAACTGTATGTTTGTAAATTGTAACTTAATTAGAACAAAAGTCATAGTTAAATACAAAAGTATTTCCAATTATCCATGTGTGCATTTGTTTATGTCTACATGTACATCTTTGTAAACATCTATACATGTGGACCCATACAAGCATGCCTTGATCCTAACTAAAAAATAGAGATCACGTGAAGAAAATATATTACACTGACCACAGGAACCCATTGGCATTGTTTTATGCATAGATATTCATTTTGCCTCTAAAATATTCAGAAAATTTCTACTTTATCCCAAATTATAGAAAATTTCAAATCTGTTGCTTGTGGTGTCATACACCTCCATTTTGGCCTCAGAGGCTGAGGCAGGAGAATTATGAGTTCGAGGCCAGCCCGGGCTATGCACACTATGTCTGGTTATTCAGTGAGGCCAACCTGGGCTATATAATGAAAAACTGGCTCAAATTAAAGGAGGAAGAGGAGGAGGAGGAGGAGAAGGAGGAGGAGGAGGAGGAGGAGGAAGAGGAGAAGAAAGAGGAGGAGGAGGAAGAGAAGGAGGAGAAGGAGGAGGAGGAGGAGGAGGAGGAGGAGGAGGAGGAGGAGGAGAAGGAGGAGGAGGAGGAGAAAACTCTAAGGAAGAGCACACATTGGTAGGTTGCAGATAGGCAAATCTACTGTATGGCTAGCCTCCACAGCCCTGACCGTATTGCTTCCAAGGGTGAGAGCAGTGTCATGGGTTCATTCAGGCAGGATGGATTGTAATATAGAACTCTAGTCACAGAGGAACTCTGTCATGTGGGTGTGGGAAAGTTTGTGGGAAGAAAAGAGAGGAAGTCTGTAGTCTAGCACTTCCCTAGATCCCCAGGATCTGCAGCTTGGGAGACAGGAATGGAACCTCGTTGCTGCTGGCCACCTCTGTGCGGTTGCTGTTTTTAGCAGCTTGATCTGGACAGAGTGGACAGCCAGAACCTGGCAGGGGACAATGACAGCGCACGGCTAGGAATGCGAGCAAGGGAAGAGGAGAAACACTGCATGTTTCATGTCTAAAACTCGACATTAAATTATGACGCCATTTACAGCCTCTGTCTTTACCAGGATCAAATCCTGTTTATCAAGATTTGAAAAACAAAACAGGCAACAGATCTCTTTGGGGATCCCTTCCCTCCAAAAGATAGTCAAAGAAATAAAATTTCCATCTTTTTTGGATCCGTAAAAATCTGAGCAACAAAAAGGCACTGTGCACGGTGTCTGAGTGTCTTGCATAACTTGGCTCTGCTGTCTATTAGCTGTATCCACTTTAGCTTGTGTTCCTACAACATGGGCATGATTTTCATTAAATGAAGTGCACATTTCACACACAGTAAGCTACAGGACAGAACATGGGGACGACTTACCAGCACAACAAGGCTCCAAGGCCCTGCTGACCTATGCAATGTGTTGTATCTAAATAAGAGCCAGACCTGCTTTTAAGAATTGTAGAATGTCACTTTTTATTTCCGTTTCCTTTCTTCTCATGATGGTTGAGATCATTTTTCCTGGGACTTCCCCTTCTCGTGCCAAGATGACAGCCACTTGCTGTGTGATCCTCCATTGCGCCACAGCGACCCCGCATTCCTCTTCACTCTCCTACATTGTGAAAGCCAAATGATGTGCCATTTGCTTGATGCTCAAAGATCCCTCAAGAGGTTAGTAAGTGCCCTCTCTATGAAGCACCCTTCCCTCTTAAGCATAATGCAATGTTATAATTTGACTTTCAAGAACCACTCAGGGTGGAAGGAATGGTTAGACAGGCCCATACATAAACATTGCCCGCTCCTTCCAGGGCAGCTTGACTATAAATATACAAAATGTGCCTTAGATTCCCACTTCCAGGCTCTTAAGAGCCCTTCTCCTAGAAAGCAAGGTTAATGTGTTGGTTTCTACGTCATCCTTTCTAATAACAGGCAGAGGCTGTTATCCCCAGACAGAAAAAAAATCTAGTAACACATAGTAAGCCAGGTGGGAATCTCTCTTGCTTTCCCAACTCTTTCCTCACCACCTATAGGATTCTATAGGTTCAAGTCATGAAACGCAGCAAGTTTTAAGAATCCTAGCTCACCAGAAGGACAAGCTGTTTAGAAATTAGGTCACATCATAGGGCTCCCTGCCAGACTCCTGCACAGGAATAGGAACATCACTGCCAGAAGTTTCTTTGAACACAAAGAACATTGACAGATAATGTTGTTCTGATGGGAAATGCTGAACACCTATATCCCTTGTATGTGGGGTCATTTGGAGTAAAAGTTTCCAGACAAAAATAAAGCGACTCAGTAGAATGTTTCAATGTCTGCCTTTATAAAATAGATTATTTCTGTATTCATTTTGCTATTATAATTTATATTTTCTGTACTTTTAATTCCATAGTGTGGAATAAAAGGTGTAGGATAAATAGATGAGCCCCTGTTGTTTCCTTTCTCCCGTCTATTATCCCATAGCTACATTGCCTCTGAGATATATATAAATAATCAAGAATGACTGTTGAAGAATTCTGACTCTTTTAGTTCAGTCCTTCAAGTGCCAACACCATTCCAACCCCCCACCCACCCACCCCCACCCCCCACCCCCCACCCCCGCACACACACTTAAAATATGGTAATAATGTCATGATTTAATTTTCAAAGTCCATTAAGAAGGGATAAGGATACAGGGCCAGACATTCAATCAAGATTTCATGTCATCAAGTGGCCTTTGCACATGCAGTTCCCCGCTCTTATCAGGGAAAAGAAACAGCTCAAAGTCCTACTGCAGGTTAACAGCCTGGACTTGTTGGCCTCAGTTCAGACCCACAGCCTGCTTGTAATGGAGTTCCCAGGACAGCTTTGGATGTCAGAGAACAGAGAAACAAGAGCCCACTGGACTCTTGCAAACTGACAGCAGTCCTTGGTTGTATGAGAAGACACAGAGCATCTGCTTCTGGACACAGCGTGCACTGTGGGCGCAGGTAGGCAAGCACAAGTCCCTCCTATGCGTGCCAGTGAGACTTGAAACTATCCAGGGCTTCTTGTTATTTTTTATAAAATCTGCTGCCAAAGCATCTCAGAGCTTTGCTACCTAGTTGTCTCTTAAGAGAATAAAACTCCCTGGGGGACACAAAGTCTTATTCCAGGAGAGATCAATAGAAAACGTTAATCTGTCAGTGATAAACTATTGTGAGTATTGATTTCCACAGCTTTTAGGGTTCTTAGTAGCAACACGGGGAAACTAATTGTTCTAAAATGTGTGTGCCCTTAAGAGCATCTCTCTGGGGAGCAGGGAGCTTGCTGGTTAGTGGAGAATATGTTATAGGGGGAGAGAGTTTCCTTGAATGTAACGGAATCCTTCATTTCAGCTCCTCTTTAACATTTATAAGACAAACAATAGCAGGAATGGGACATTCAGCAACCATCTGCTTTGCATGCAGAACTGGACAGAATGGTTGACATGCAGCACGCTACTTTAATCTTTTCTTTAAAATGCTGCCAGAAGCATTGTTCAATCAAAGTCTCTCTCTCTAGTGCAGACACTAGCTAAAACTCATGCCAGGCCACAATTCCGCTGTCACAGACCTCATGAGCAGTGCTGGTTATGAAGTTATATTTTCAGAGACCACATACGCAACGTTTTAAGAGACTGGCATGTGATAAAAGTTGCAAGAAAATTCTAGAAGCGTCTACTACTCGCACTCCTTAGACTAGATTTGTTCATTTGCCACATGTTCCCCTCCCTCAAGTCCTCTCACTCTTCACGAGTTCTTCTGTGGACCCTTCTCTGAGCCTGTGCTGTTCCTCTGTGGAACCATCTCTGAGCCTGTGCTGTTCCTCGTGGAACCATTTCTGAGCCCGTGCTTTAGGCCTGCCTCACTGTGGTGTCCCAGCAAGTCGCCTCGCCTTCCGGCACACCACCAACTTTGTACCTTACCTACTACGTATTTTTGACACTGACCAGTTGTCGCCAGTGCCTGGCTGGACGCTTCTTCGGAGGTATATCTGATCCGTGCAGGCAGCTCTCATCTCCCATGATGCTCATCACACTCGGTGCAGTCCCTGGCCACTGACATGAGATCTCATTCTCGATCATCGCATATGCCAGTCTGACCAAAGAGCAACCAGTACAGCAAAGCAAGTATTAGTGCACAGGAGGGTGAGGCTCCACCATGGGGGTAATTCTGTCAACCAACATTGACTTGAGCTTGCATATGTAGAACTGATGAAGCCGGGAGGAAGTGACAGGTACAAGACACATACATTTCTCTGGTTCTCTCTCTCTCTCTCTCTCTCTCTCTCTCTCTCTCTCTCTCCCTCCCCTACCCCCCTCCCCTCTTCCCCTCTGCTCTCCTCCCCCTCTCACTTCCTACTTCTTTCCAATTCTTTGACCCCTTGCTCTGCCCTGCCAGTGTATCTGGTACATCTCACCACTATACGGGTTTAGGCAATCAGGAAATGAATTTTGAGTCTGGGTTATCCTTGGACTTCAAGGATGTCTGCTTCCCAGAAATGGCTCACAAAAGCCGCACTTAAGTACTTAGAGAATGCATTTTAAACATTACATTTATTTAGTGTGTGCTGATATGCATAGGTCAGAGGAAAACTGGCTCCGGGGATCAAATTCCAGTCCTCAGGCTTGGCCAGCTCCTTTTCCTTCAGAGCCGCCTTGATGGCCCCTAAGCAACTAGAAAGGGGAACTGAGAGAGGATTTGGGAAGATGACAATTATCAAAGTCTTGGGGATAAGGAGGCCTAGATACCCCTACATTTGGACCCAGAAAACAAAGTCTTGAAGGAAGGAAGGAGCATTATCCCCACTTGTACTCAGACAGTGGCTGGATCCCAGTAACATACAGACTGGTGGTCTAACTCTTTTCTGCTCTCGTAAGCCTTTTGCTATTATGATGCAGAAGTGTGAAGTAGAGTATTGTTGTTAGAAATTACTGGAAGGCAGGCAGAGAGTGAAGGAAAGGCCAATGGGAGACAAATGGGCGAATCTGCCTGGGTCATGGTGTCATGCACTGTCAACCCAACAATGAGAAACTCCTGGGAGGAGTTTCCAGTGACGGACTGTCTACACCAAATCGGTCTGTGGTCATGACTGTGGAGGATTGTGGGACGGCCCAGCCATCTCTGGGCAGCACCATGCAGGAGGTCCTAAACTCTAAAAGAGGAAAACTCAGGCAGAGCACAGCAAGCAAGTGGGTGGCTGTGGGCGCGGTCATTTCTCCTTGCTCGTGAGGGTGGATGCTGTGACCAGCTGTCTCAGGTGCCTGCTGGTGTCCCCTTTCCCTACAATGATAGACTAAAACTTGGAACCGTAAGATAAAGTAAGTCTTTGTTTTCCATAAACCACCATGGCCAAATGCAACTTGGGAAGGAACGGGTTTATTTAATTATATAACCCTCAAGTCATATTCTGTCACTGAGGGAAATCGTACAGAAATCCAGGGCAGGAACCAGAGGCAGGAACTGAAGCAGAAGCCATGGAAGAATGCTTCCTTGCTTCTCATGGATTGTCAACTCTACTCTTTATACCACTCAGGATCACCTGCCCAGGAACAACGCTGCCCCCTACACCCCTCTCGCCCATGGACTTGGCCCACCCACGTCAACTGTCAGTGATAGAAATGTACTACAGGCTCGCCTCCAGGCCAGTCTGACAGAGGCACTTCTCTCAGTTGAGGTTCCTCTTCCCAGCTAACACAGTGTGTGTCAAGCTGACAGAATACCAACCTCGCCATCAGGATACTTTATCACAGAAATGAAAAGCAAGACTCTGAGCTTGAGAAGGGCACATGGCCTGCTGGTCTTGCTGTCTTTTAGCACTGCATAGCTTAGCAGTGCATTAGGGAAACACACTGGCAGTGAGACAGACTGGACCCTTTCTTTTTGGAGCAGGAAAAGAACGCAGACTCCCCACTGTGTGCTGTTCTGGAGACACTGCAAGTCAAGTTGCCTATCACAGAGTTTCCTCCCTTATCAAAATGCCTTCTAGAATCTTGTGGAAATAGTTGAGGAGCCTGAAGTAGTATACTAGATAATAAAAAGTAGCATAGCAATAATGCCTTCCTCTAGCATTAGATGAACGTTCTGAAAATCAACAAACAAAAATGTAAGAAGGTTCCGGCCGCTGCATCCTGGCGGCTTGAAAACAACAGATTTCGACAGGGGAGGGCTGAGGTGGAAAGTGAGTCCGAATGAAAAGCACAAACGCCTGCGTGTAAGCAGAGCAAGGCCTGGAGACTCGCTCGCTCGGGTATGCCTAGGATGGTTGCATTTGCATGCACAGGCTGATCATGGTGCATGCAAACTGAAGCTGCACCATAACCTACTTATTTATTTTCTTCCCTGTTCAATTATGGGCACATTGATGATGGAGACTTTAATCTCTCAGCAACTGCAGTTAGCTAAGTGCCTCCTGCTTGTTGGAGAAAGGAAGGAATGAGCGGGGAAAGGAGAATACTCAGCAATTACAAATATTAAGGGAAGCTACTTTTTTTTGGCAAATGGTAGGACTTTATTCCAGGCCAAGACTGGTGACAATGTGATACATCCCCATCAATAGTTAGCTGTTCAAGTAGGGGGAGGACGCTGGAGGAATTTCAAAGATATATGAGGAGACAGCAGTGTTCCTGGAATCTGACTCGTGGTTGTGAGCGCACTAGGGAAACACATTGGCTGTTTGAGATCTGGCATCTGTGCTAACGTCTTTGTGAGACATCACAGTCACACCTCATATTGTCAAGTTCTAGATTGTGTTATTGATCATCAGGCCTGCCGGAATTAAAAAAGAGCTTGTTATTAGGGACACCTTTAACCTATCCGATTCTTAAAAGGAGTGTCACAGTTCTGGCCCAGAAATATTAAATTGTTTTGGGTGGGGGGGAGCATCTGAAAGAGATTATATTTTTTAAAAAATTGATCAGAATCTTACTCAAGGAAATAAGTAAAACTCCTCGAGGAGCATTCCAAAATAAGAATCTAGAAAGAATGGTGAGGGACTTGCCTTATTTAAGTAGAGAAAAGGACTTATTAAAGAGATCACAGCACAGTGATTTGGGCCAATGAACTTCACATAGTTATCCGGTGTGGTTGTCTGTGCTGGACCTTTTCTTAAATACTTTGGTTATCATCTCCAGACACTGGACTTCTTTAGCGACTCAAGGGACAAGATGCAGCATGCCCCCAGATGAATGAGAACCTATATATCATGTACAGTAGTTCTGGCAACAAATAGCAGAAAATTGATTCAAACCGGCTTACGCAGGGGTTGGCAAACAATAGCTTGTAGATTGGCCGCCTGTTTTACTAGAACATGTTGACATGTTCCCTTCTGGCAAAAGAAGGTGTGCCCCTGGATATGGAATATAAATTTTCAATCAGACTGTGCCAATTTAGAACACATGTCCACCACTGGACCAGGACGGGCGCCAGAGAAGTGCACATTTCTAACCCGTGTGGAAGCCTCTGTGATGATGGGCGGCCTGAAAACAGCAGCAATGAGACCTGCAGGTGGTAAGTGGACAACAGCTTCCCACCAACTGGACCCCAGACCACGGGAGCCAGGAGGACCTCCCCTCTTCTCCATCTTCAAATATTAATTTCTCTCTGTATCTCTAATTCACTGTTTTGTTTTGTTTTGTTTTGTTTTGTTTTGTTTTTCCTTCTCTACCTGGTTCCTTTCACCTCTCCCCAGGCACAGTGGATAGTACATCTGTGAGCATTTCCGACATTATTAGTCTTCCTGATTGAACTCACATCTCATTTCCCCAGTCTCATTTCCAAGTTTTTAGAGATCACTTATGATTATCCCAGTCAAGGTTAGGTTCATCCCTCTATCAGAAGCAGCGGGGCCACGCTCTAAGGAAATTCTCACTATGACCACAGGAGCAGATCTAGTCTGAAAGAGAGAGATAGGCAGGTAAACCCACGGGTATTGACTAAACAAATTTATTTCTCTATGTCAGACATAGGTCAATATTTTCCATTCTAAGTAATTAGTTGCATGGGAGTTATTTTTCACCTGGGGAAATTCAGGCACAAAAAGGATTCATTTAGACAAGATATCGCATCTTCCACATAAGGCTGCAGAGGTGGGAATGTGCTTTGGCATCACTGTCCCCCAAATACAGTATTGCCCTTGTCTCCATGCTCAGAGACAGCAATGAGTAGGTCCACAATTCTAGGCACCAGAAGAAGGGAGGGATTGAGAAGGGGCAAGAGTTTCACACCAACTGTCAGTTAAGGAAAATTCCAGAAGTTGACAGGTCCAAGTTGAACAATCTAATCTCAAATTCTGAAAAAGTTCCAAATCTGGACATAATTTAAACACTGAAATAATGCCACAACTGGAAAACCCCACATCATGAAACATCATTTTATGCTCCAAGTTATTACAGACCCTCTACAAAATGCCTCAGGCATCTGAGAAAAAGGATATCTGGAAAAAGAAAGAGTGAATTTTGTGTTTAGACTCATGTCCGATTCACAAAACATATCATAGTTTTATATATTCATATATATATGGATATATATGAAAATATATACATTTGATTAGACTTCTTCCCTAATGTTCTCAAAGCCCTGGGTTCAATCCCTAGCACCTGTAATCCAGGAAATGGCACAAAGAACCAGAAGCTCAAGGTCATTTTTCTTGACTTCTATAGTGTGTGTGTGGGGGGGATGGGGGAGCAAATAATCAAGAATCTAAAGGAAAATAATCTGAAATTTTGAACAGTTTTGGTCCCAAGCACTTTGAATATGGAAAACTCCATCTGTCATTCTTCCTCTTATCCCTTCAAGGGGACAGACAGTCTCTTTCTCTTTCAGGGCCATCAATTAGCCCATCTTAAAGAATGAATCCTAGTTTTTATTACTACAGAGTAAGAAAATGTACTAAGGGATCAATAGTATCTCTGCGTACTTGGCTTTCATTTTCAAGCTATGCAAGACTAAACCATTTCTTTAAAAAATTTTTACAATGTGAGCTTTTTGTTGTCTTTTTCTTAATTTTTTTTTGCATACCAGTGTTTTATTCTATCTAGTGTATATCTGTGTACCACTCGCATGGCTGGTACCCTCAGAGGCAAGAAGATGGCACCGGATCTCCTGGAGTTACAGAGGGTTCTAAGTCTCCGTGTAGATGCTGGGAATTGAACCTGGGTCCTCTGGAAGAGCAGCAAGTGCTCTTGTGCTGAGCCATCTCTCCAGAGCATAGCATTTCATTTTTATTTAGTTTATTTACATTAGCAAATAATAATTGTTTCTGTTTTTCAAGTACAATGGCATATTCTTGTCTGGTTATATATGGCAGAAGGAGCCCATCGAGATAACTGGTTTATTGTTATAGTTGGGTGTGGGGTGTCTCCCAGAGGCTCATAGTCCCTAGTTCAAGGCTTATTCTCCAGAGCAGCAACATTTGGAGGCCATTAACATTTCTTAAGTTCTGACTCTGACTTAGGAGCATCAAATGCTGGAAATCTATCGTTTAAGCTCAGAAACCACCTTCTACTGGCTCAGCTATCACAACGGTCCAGGGCTATTTGTCACTGAAATAGTATCCCAGAACTGTTTGCTACAAGGAGAGGAAGTGATTGTATTCTGAGAGCTCTGACATCAGCGGAATTTAGCGGATGGGATCTAGCTGGAAGCAGTGAGTCCTCGGGAGCACAGCCTCAGAGGCTGTATCTTACCCCAGTGTTCTTTTACCTGGCTGTCGCTGGGCGAGCGCCTTGCTCCACCACACGCTCCCGCCACAGTGTTCTGTCTAGATGCTGTGGCAAGCAAGCAAGCAATGCCAAGGGCTCCCAAAAGGAAAACTCTGAGCAAATCCAAAACACATCTTCCCGTCTTTCATTTTCTTGGGTATTTTTTAATGGATAAAAGTGAACATTGTACCTTTCATCTCACCAACTCCTTTTCTTCTATCTGATGAGGATGTTTAAACTCTATTAGCAATTTTGAAATAAGCAATTCTAACTCAGAAAGAAAAAAAAAAGGCATTTGTCATTAAGGAATGTAAACGAGAGGTTAGCAAAACAACCCATTCTTATTCCCAAGAGTACTAGTTGTTTTCTGCTGCTGTAATAAAACACTATGACCAAGGCAACAAGGAAGAGAGAGGTGCTTGGCTTATGATTCCAGAAGGGTAAGAGTCCTTGGTGGCACTGCAGAGGCGGGAAGACGAGAGCTCACTTCTTGAACCACAGGCAGAGAGCAGAGAGAGTGAGCAGCCAAGGGTGTGCAGGATTGGGTTCTCCAAGCCCGCTCCTCAGTGACCCGCTTGGTATAGCAAGGCCACACCTCCTAAGCCTCTCCAAAGGGTGCTACCAACTGGGAACAAAATGTTCACACAGAGCAGCCTTTGACACGCCCATCCACACTACCACACCCTCTAACTGAAATGTAAATACACAGTTATTATTTTATTTTTTGTAGCGTGAGATATTCATTATAAATCAATGTTGTTTTCCTAATGAGGAATGAGCCCCCAAATGACAAGTTCACATCCTTTTTTAGGAAAAATTCCGTGTAGTAGGTGTCACACTATAAAAGGGGATGGATTAAGGTTTCTTAAGTTCTGACTCTGACTTAGGAGCATCAAATACTGGAAATCTATCGTTTAAGCTCAGAAACCACCTTCTACTGGCTCAGCTATCACAGTGGTCCAGGGCTATTTGTTACTGAACTAGTATCCCAGAACTGTTTGCTACAAAGAGATGGTAAGGATTCCATCCAACGCCTTTCAGCTGGTCACTGACGGCCTACTCTCTTGACTGGCTGTTTCTTACAGACAGATGATTGATCCAACCTCCAGCTGCTGAGGGATGTCACTAGTGTCCACACTTAACTCATTTAGATTGAGAAAAGGAAATGTGGATCAGGTCTTGCCTGTGAAGAAATAAAGTTTGCTTTTTTTTTTTCAAGTGACTGAAAAGTTCCAGTAAAACTAAGCCACTCTGCTGAGCTGTGCCAGGCATGAGCGCCAACACCCTTCCTGCAGTCGGGGCGCAGGAGAGCAATTACGTCAAGTATTATCTGGCAACAAGAATAGAACATTATTCTGAGCAATAAAGTGTTATTCAAATCCCACCGAAGTATACAGATGCAGTAACACGGTAATTATTCTAAGAACGAGTGTCTAATTTAGAAATTACCTAACCTTTTGGTTTCTATTTTGGATGACATTTGTAATCTAAATGAGCAACCAACCTGCTTTTCTCGGGTTTTTGCACCAAACTCAAAACATGATTTGCAATTTTATTTCAAGCTCAGCCCCCCATTTATTAGCATTAAGCCAATATCTCAAAGACTGAGATATTTTAGGTGCAGGTGCTTTGCAGACAGAGAAGGGAGAAGTGAAGAAATTAGTTCCATTGTTTCTCGTGGTGAAGCAGCGGCTTGTCTCAATTCCTTTTCCCTCTCAAGCTGTCCCGTGAGGTCTGGGCTGGGGAGGAAGTCACAGAGTGACTGATGTTTACTCAGTCTTCCCTGTGAACTGACAGACAAACAGCCCATCGTCGCTTGTACACGGTCAGCTTTCAATCCTCTGAAAACCACTCACTAATTCATTATTTTGGAAATAAATTTTCAGGTTCCTGTTTGTACTGAGCCCGGAGCTCAACTCTGAACAGAAAGGGCCCCATCCTCAGAGACTCTAACACTCGGTGACACTGGCATAACTTCGTTATAGGACAATCTGCAAGTGTATAGGAGACCATTGAAGGAAATACATATAAATGACCAGGAAACTATTGGATGGAATTATAGCTAACTCTTTTAAGTGTTTAAATGACCTATGATGCAATTATATTCCTACAGCAATGCTTTTAATTAAAAAAAATATGGTGATTATTTAAAATACTAGTCTTATATTTTGAGTGACAAATTATTTATTCAACTACATTTACTTTAAGGGGAAACTTTATTAAAAATAATAATCAATGGCATGAGGTAGTCCACGCCTGTATATCCAGCACCTAGGAGGGGGAGGCACAAGGATCCTGATTTTACGGCCAGCCTGGGCTACACAGAAGTCCTACACCAGTCTACACTGAAAGATCCTTTCTCAAAGGAAAAAAAAAAGGTTTCTAAGTAATTCATATCAATTCTTTTAATCATATTACAGACAGACTATATTCCTATTTGTGCAACCCTGTTGTTATAGTGAATTCACAGAACACCTCCTGGGAGAAGCAAAAAGGGGCATTGTGAGACACTGGGCAATGGCCTTTACAGGACGAAGAACCGGAGGTGTACGACCCTTATCACCGTGCCAACTGTGTGGTCATTTTTACACACTCATGAGTGTGTAATGGCCGACATTGCCACAAAGCATTCTTGAGCAGTTTCAGAAACGCTAACCATTGGCACATGTAGTAGTAGTACTGAGAAAGATATTTCATGAAATAACCCCAAAGGGAAGTGTTGATATAAGCAGGTGACATGTGTAACCATCAGCACATCTGGACTAATAGTGGTCGACTGTTTCACCTAGAAACTAACCTACCCAAATCCCACCAGTTTCAAGGAGAGCAGGTCATGTGCATTAACAGCTCTCTAAATTTCACATGTGCCTCTCACAAGGGACCAATGAGTCTTCTCCTGAAGACTGCTGTAGAGGTTCAGGGGAGAGTCAGGGTTGCAGACGTGCCTTTAATGGCTTCTGCAGGATGGCGAAGATCAGAGAGAAGAGGAGGTAGACTGGCAAAGACATCCGAAGAGGAAAGCCAAGGAGCAGGATGGGGGTGGGGGAGGGCGGTGTGCTCTGAAAGCCACGGGAAGAAGCCATTTCCGAGGAAGGGGGGTGGGCAGCAGCTGGGCATCTGCCTCTGGCATCCGTCCTGTCCCTATGGTGGCCTGAGAGCTTCCCAAGGACTTCCGAAAGTGCAGGCCTTCAATGACTGTGGAAAGGCAGACTCCACAGTGTGTGGAGCACCTGTTTGGGAAAGAGAGAGGAACTGGAGACAGTGAATGGGACAGTGAATGTAGATTCACCTTTAGGACTATGTTACTTTAAAAAATACAACAACAACAACAACAACAACAACAAAGCTGGAGGAGGAGGCGCTGTGGCTAATCCCATTTTTCTTAGGCGTTTTCTTTGTGTATTAATGTGAAAAAGCGATGCTTGTCAAATGAGTGCATTACTCTTTCAAGGAGGCAAACATACATAATGCCTAATAAATGTCTACTAAAGGCTATGGCAACAGTGGAAAATTGACATACTATTGAATAATCACAACTGTGAACACTCTTCTGGATAAGGTCATCTCCGAAATCATAAAACCAAAATCAACTGTTATTAAAGACAACTCATGTAAACGGAGTACCTCTTAAAATGGAGACATACCCTGCCTTTGCCACTTCTGTCTCTCTCAAATGCTCATTTTTCTAAGAAGGAATTCAGAGTAAAGCAGAAGCCAGGACCCGTCGCCACTTCCCAGTACCACACACCTCCTGCAGCTGATGCCTTCAATGAGAGCAGGGCACGTGAGTGGCATGGGCAGCGGGCGAGGCGGAGGGGGAGGTGGGGAGGGAGAGCAGCTGATGCTTGGATGTGGGGTCTAAGTCTCTGACTCATTTCTTCTGAGACTCTGGTGTCTTGCTCTAATAACTTCGAGCCCAAGAGTGCATTTGCCTTTTTTCATGTTTAAAGCTTTATTTATTTATTTTACAGGGATTGGGACAGCAGTAAGGTCTACTGTGTTCTTTGTCACACTTAAAGGTCATCCAAGACACGTCATGATATCTAAGCCACAGTAAATATTTAATCTGAAAATATCTTTGGAAAAAAGGTACTGTCAAAGACAGCATCTGCGATCAGAGGAAGGGTCTATAAGTAAGGCTATGATTGCAGTATCTTACTGGTGTGGGTCCTTCTCCTAGCTACATAAGCAATGGCATTTTGCAAGAGTAAGATTTGAAATCATATTTAATACGCTACAGGGAATTTATGGCTAATGCATTTTAAATATACTAACAACTGCTTATTTTTAGAATTGGGGCTAAATCAGAAGCTAAAAATACTGTGAGAAAAATTGTCTGTTTGGCTCACAACCATCTAGGCACCCTGCATTACTGCACTGGTCACAGGGACCAGCAAGAACTGCAATGTCCTGGTACAGACAGTGAAGATGTGACCTCACTCTCCCAAGTCCATGTGGGCACCGTGAAGCACAGAATGGTGTTTAGGAGGTGACAACTTTCCCAGAGAGGGTCTGGAAAGGTAAAACATCAACAGTATGCAGAACTGTAATGACACCCAGGCATGTGTACAGCAGAGGCAGTCATGGATGCTAACGTGTGCAGTCCTGCTGACCTATCAGTCAGGAAAGTTCTAGAGGTAGCCAGACCCAGGCAATCACAACCAGATGGACACAAGGGACGTGGAACATTCTCAATAATCAAACATATAAAAAGGAAAATAAGAATATTTACTGTGGCTGCCAGGGTACTGCTTAGAAGGAATTGGCTTGGTTGGTTTTCTTTTCTTTTTCAAGTAACACAAAAGCATGAAACTATGAAGAATTGCATTGAGTTCAAACGATATGCTAACCTTCCACTGACTTTTACATTGTAGTCCACAAAAACAGTCATGAAAGGAAGCAATGCATTTTGGGCCAACAGTAGCCTGAGGTTTTTCTACAACCAGGCTTCACGCATGAAGAGCTAGTTTTACAATATAGATCTCTCTTGTATCAAACCAGCACCCTTGGAGGTACCCAGAGTCCTTGGACACAGCAGCAGGGTTCTCCTAGCACGCTGGTAATTCTGTTTGTTGCCAGTTTCCCATATCTCATGAGGCCCACCTTGTACAAGGAATACCATCGGACCATTTTACATAGATTATTAAGCAACAGCTGTGATACCATGAACTTAAAGAGAAAAACATCCTTGAGGGTTATTTGGTCTGGTTTGGTTTTAGTATTCAGTTTTGAAATTAACCCAACTGTGGAGGCATGTGTCTGTAATCCCAGCATGTGGGATGTAGAAAGAAACAAGAGGATCAGGCGTTCAAAGCCAGTCCTGGCTACATGGGGAATTAAAGGAATTACATAAGACCCTACTCAACAAACAAACAACAATGCTTGAAATTAATGTGCTGATCTGGAAGATCGGGGTTGAAATGAGAACCTTGGCAGTCTCTGCTGGATGTGCCAATATGGCTGTCAGACAGAGCTGGGCTTTTCTTGGGATTCTGGAACATTCCATCATTCAGTCTGGATACAGCACGGTACAGGACAGGGTCTTGTCATTCTGTGAATGGGAAATGCCCAGCCCTTGATTTGATGTCCTGTCAACTGCTGTCCTCTGCTTGCCTGCGGGGTGGTGGGAAGGGCAGTGGTACTCCCAGGGAAGGGGACATTGACAATAATGTGTGTCATTGCCTGTGAGGGAACACGTGATGAATTTGGGGCTGTTTGCTTAGGAAGAATTGTGAAGGGCTAGATTTGCTTTAAAGGATGTGTTTGCTTTCTGGAAAGCAGACTGAAGGCCTAATCCTGGCACTGGCTACCTAGACCCCTGACGTTGCATAACCTGCTGGGAAGATCCCCTGGCAATAGTGAAGATTAGGAAGTTATGCCGCCTGGACCATGGAGGCATTCCCGACTACCTAGTCCCTGCTTGCCCTTCCTGGTACAGGGCATCAAGCAAATAGTGCTTGCCCTGTTTTTGCCACCTGAGTACTTGAAATGATAACTCAGTCCCTATGTTCACAGCTTAAAGGCTGGGGTATGTTTCCTGTTGGCTTAATGGGTAAGCTAGACATGATAGCACAAACTTGTGATTCCAGCATTTTTTAGGAGGTAGGAGATTCAGGAGTTTAAGGTTATTTTTGACTACATAGCAAGTTCTTGGCCTGCCTAGGCTGCCTGCTACCCTGCCTCGATAAAATAAAATAAGGCTTGGGCTTAAATATGACATTGTTTTTACCTAGCATGGGTAAGACCCTGGGTTCAATCCCCAGAATGGACCATGCTCCTCACTCCCGGGGTGGCCTCCAGCACCTCATATACTGGTTGCTCCTCTAGTGGAACTGAAAATACTTGCAGTACTTTGCAAAGGTCACCTGTTGCTAATAATCCTCCCAAGGACGCAGACCACAAGAGCACGTACATGTGGGAGTGTGCACATATGCATGTATACACAACATGTCCACACACACACATGCACACATGCATGCATGTACACACACACACACACACACACACATGAGCAGACTTTAATCTGGCTTGTTTAAAGGCAATTAAGGGGTCAGGGAAGTAGGTCAATTGCAGAACACAGTTTCCAGAGGATTAAGTAAACCCCCTGAGTGCAGGGCTAGAGAAAGGCTGGACCTGCCCTTAGGGAATTAATTCTAAGGACCCTGATAAAATGAGCAAAGCTAGGGTAACAAGTAGGGTTAAATGGAAAAGTTCTCTAGGAGAAAGAACCAGCTAGGTGGTTTGACTGCTATAACGTGCATGGCTGTCCTCAGCACCTTCCTGTCAGCAGCTCTTCCCCAGGACGCAGTAAAGAGGGCCTCCTAGGTACAACTAGCTCCCTCCTGGCTGGTTACCTAGGTCTAATAAGGCCCACTTCTCTGGACTTTTACCAGAATCAAATGGGAAGCGGATGCACACTCCCTGGCACCATGCTTGTCACAGTGGGGCACTCTGTGAGTGGCAGCACCCTGTTATTAAGCAAAAGAAAAAGAGACACCGAGGGCGTGGCATGTGCACCAGCACGGGGTGCTTGCCTAGCCTTTGTGACGATCTGCGTTCCATCCCCAGCGCTTTTTATTTTATTTTTAATTATGTGTATGTGGGTATGTGCACATATGTGCATGCTGTGAAAGCCAGAGCCTCGTTTGTCCCGAAGCTAGACTTTCAGCTGGGTGTGAGTGGATGCCCTTTGCAAATCCTGGGAGCCAAACTCCAATCCTCTAGAGAGTACCGGCTCTCAGCCGTCTCTCCAGCTCCTAGTGGCTTCTTTCAACAAAGGCACTTCTATCTATCTTAAATCAGGAGCGACAAATCTGTGAAACAATCCTTTCTGTGGCTCGCGAATAACAAGGTATATTCCAAATACTTCTGTACTTTTCAGTGTTCTCCACCCAAATCTCTCAGCAAGGTCCCTGTGCCTGGTTTACAAATTCAGTGTCACAGTGGCCCAGAACTAGGAGTAGGGCGGAGGCGGGCATCACTGTACTATAAACACATTCATTTTCCCTCTGCTGAAAGTTGTCTGTCCCTTTGAGGTCTCTCTAGTTCCCAGAGAGCAGAGACGGCTGGGAAACAGGAAGTGGTGAGCCCAAGAGAAAACCCCTCAAATGGAGATCAGCAGTAAATCTCTCCAGGCCACACTGTGGTCAGAAGGCGGGAAATTCCTCCACCTGCCCTCACCAACAGTCCCTCAAGAAAGCTTAGAGAAGGTTAGTTTGGGAAATTCCCTCAGAGACGCGATGGAGATGGAAAGCTGCTTGCGAAGAGAATCTGGATGACAAAGCCAATTAGCAGCTGCTGGGGCGAGGGGGGGGGCGGGGAGGCGGGGGGGGGGAGGGATGCTCCAGCACAGCCAGTTCCTCACATCCCTATCCTGCTGCTTACCCCGGGGAATTAATGCCTGGGTCTCCTGGCCTCTGGCCTAACCGTGAGCCAGATTCACTTCCTATTAGGCACTCCCGTGACCCCCCGCCCACGCCCACGCCCACGCCCACTCCAATGGAAAGCAACCACAGTTGAACCTGTGAGTTTCCCCCATTGTCCTGCTTAGCAGGCTCATCAGGTTTTACTGGGTTCTAATCTAAATTTAACCTTGTGGTCACATTCTTAACTGCAGTTAAGCTCCAGGGGGCAGAGAGGAATCTTTTCCCCGGGAAAGAAGAAGGGGGGGGGAGGGGAAAGAAGAGGCGGAAAAGGGGCGAGGAGGAGGCAGGAAGAGGAGGGGGAGAAAGAGGAGGAGGAGGGAGAGGGGGAGGGGAGGGAGAGGGAGAAGAGGAGGAGGAGGAGGAGGAGGGGGAGGGGGAGGAGGAGGAGGAGGAGGGGAAAACTCATGCGCAGATCTACGATTATGGAGGATTTAGAATGATATGTCCACAGATGAGTGGGCACAGAGAAACTGCAAAAATGCTTTGGAGAAGGGTCCTGGTCAGAGATGCCTTCTCAGTCCCCAATCCACACATGCGAGACAGACACACACTCTGGTCAGGACGGCTGCTGGAGCTCATAAATCATGCCCATTTTGGAGTATAAACCATGCTGCTCTCTGACATTTTGTTGTATGTGAAGGATGAGAGCGGGGGAGGGAGGGAGGTAGAGGCTGGGAGAATTGGTTTTGTTTTTTCTTTTTGTTTCCATTGTTAGAGACAGGGTCTTGCGGCATAGCCCAGGCTGGCCTCAAACGCACTATGCAACCCAGGCTGCCCTCAAATTCTTGTCAGGCCTCCTGCCGCAGGCCACAGGGTGCTGGAGTTATAACCGAACATCCCCTAAACTGGGCTTTTCTTTTCTGTGTGACTCAGATGGCTGTTTCAGCAAGATGATAAAAATGAGATTTTGGTAGAAGAGAAATATAAGCAGACTTCCTTACAGCAATTTAAACTTATCTTACTATATACTTATGCAAATAGATCTTAAAGGTAGGAAAGAATGACTTAAAGGAGAATAGTAAGAAACTGTGCTCTAGCCGGGCGGTGGTGGTGCATGCTTGTAATCCCAGCACTCTGCGGGGCAAAGGCAGGCGGATTTCTGAGTTCGAGGCCAGCCTGGTCTACAGAGTGAGTTCCAGGACAGCCAGGGCTATACAGAGAAACCCTATCTCGAAAAAAAACAAAAAACAAAAAAAAAAAAGAAAAAGAAAAGAAAAGAAAAAAAGAAAAGAAAAAAATCACAGCTTAAAGAAAGTGTGCTCTATTGGAGCACATGTGCCCTTTTATGTGACTACCCCTAACCATTCTGTAATTGGTGATGATGGATTCTATTTTCAGTCTCACATGCCTTTAACACACGGGAAGACCACTGTTTTGATGTCTTCAGATATTGTTCTCATTCTTCATTCACCTTGATTTTTTTTTTTTTTTTTTTTTTGAGACAGGGTTTCTCTTTGTAGCCCTGGCTGTCCTGGAACTCACTCTATAGACCAGACCTGGCCTCTGGCCTCGAACTCAGAGATCCACGTACCTCTGTCTCCTGAGTGCTGGGATTAAAAGTGTGCACCACTACTGCCTGGCTAATTTCTAAGTTTCTATTATAATTGATTTTCAAAAAATTGAAAAGATTCTCAGATACCTAATTGTCCCTAATTAGAAAAGGCTGGAAGTTTCTAGTCTGCATCTTCCTGGTGGTTAGAATAGTCTTTAAATTCAGCCGATATGACCAAGAAGAATTATGATGGTCAGACTTGATCTCCTTTTCAGACCCCCACTCCTAAACATTGTAGAAAGTCAATATACCCATCCTCAAGGGGTGCCATTTCTATTTCTTTCTTGGAAACCTCTGATGTCTTCAATTTTCAACTCCTAACAAGAACACATATTTCTGATTTCAGGAGGACATTTTTAAATTTGTCTTCTGCAAAAATGTTATAGATGTAAAATTAGTTAAGGAATGATGTATATATGAGGGGGAAAGCCTTTGGTGCAGACGCAGATGCAAATGGATTGGGTTTAAGCAGACTCCAACATGGACCTGGGAGTAATAAACTAATAATAAAAGGAAAGCACAGGGCAACCTTGATGGGAGAAAGCCGTTTGCCTTTGCCCTGGGAAGTTTATAGTGTTTTAAACAACTGTAAACATGTCAGTGTACATGGATACTGTTCCCATAGCAGCATAGCAACAGTTAGGAGTTTCTCCAAACATACCGAAAAGGAAACTAAAAATAGCTCGCCTTCAACATCAAAATATGCACATATACATATTCAGCAGTGTACACAAAATGATGTGTTATTGGAAGTTCTGCAGACAGCAGCCTTTCACAAAGCATGCCACAGTTAGCTTTAAAACGAAAACCAAGGAGTCTTCATTCCAACCCACCGAGGAGCTATTGGCCAGCGATGGCTGCTAGGAAGGAGGAAAAGTGAGTTTTCTTCAAGTGCAGCCCTTGATAAGCTGCCCATGCCCCAGTGGGTGGGCTACACCCCTGCACACCTGCCACTGTGGAGACTCAGTCAAGAAAGCGTGTACGACCCTGGGAAGGAACCTTTGGGCCAAGAGAGGAGTTAAATGGATTTGGTTAAAAAAAAAAAAAAAAAAAAAAAAAAAAAAAGAACTTCTCACTACAACAAGTTTTCAAAAGAAAACAATTTGTTCATTTAGAAAGGAGGTAGAGAGTGGGATGTGGGATGTGGTGGTTCCTACATAACCCCAGCCTTCGAGAAACAGTGACAAGTGGACTGTTGTGAGTTCAAGACCATCCAGGCCTACCAAGTGAGATTTGTATAATGTTACCCCAGAGCCTGGAAAGGAGGCTGTGCAGTTAAGAGTGCAGACTGCTCTTCTAGAGGACATGAGTTCGGTTCCCAACACCCGTATCAGTTAGCTCACAACCACTCGACACTCCAGGGGTTCCCATGGCCTTTAACTTCTGAAAGCATCTATACTCACACACACAAACCCAAACAGAACCATATACACACAACTAAAATAATAATAATAAAAATTTAATTTGAAGAAAGCAAAGGGAGGCCAGAGGTGTAGCTTTATTGGAGTGTGTGTGTAATGGGCACAAAGTCTTAGGCTCTAACTCCTGTATCACACAAAAACAACGACAACAACAACAACAACAAAACCCTGGATGTGGCCACACTCAAGGTCATGGAGTTCCAGGCCAGTGAGATAAGTCTCAAACAAAACAAAACAAAACAATCAGGAAGAGACCAGGGCATCAAAGAGAAGTTGGGATTAGAAGCTCTATTTTCCCTTCTACATTATTTTATTCTTTGATAATTTAACACACATGCATGATGAATTTTGGTTATGTTTCCCACCCACCCATTACTCTCTCTCCCCCTCCCCTCCTGCTAAAACCGTTCTTCCCAGCATGTCCCCCTGCTATTTTCATGTCTATATTTATTTGAGACAGGATCTCTGTTGTCCTGGAACTTGCTATATAGACCAGGCTGGCCTGGAACTTAGAAAGATCCACCTGCCTTGCTTCCCAGAGTGCCGGGATTAAAGTCATATACCACTGTGCCCAATTCATGTCTAATTTTGGGATCCACTGAGTCAGGGTTGCCAGCACGAGCATAGACAGGGTATTACTGAAACATGGGCAATTTACCAGTGACTGTGGCAATAAAGAAAATGACTCCCCTTTCCCAAACCAACCATTAACCGACAAGCGTCTCCAGAGAGGGGTGGGGCCTTCCGAGCCCCTGTCCAAATAGAATCGTCCAGGCAACCTCGAGCCGTAGTGTCCTTCTCTGTCCACTTCCCCGCTCTTTACAGCAGCACTGAGTGTGAACTCGGGCATCACACACACACACACACACACACACACACACACACTCACTCACTCACACCTAAGGCAAACACTGCACCACTGTGAGACACCCTCCATCCTCGGGGCTTTGGACATTAAAGCCTCTGGCTTTGGCAGCTCTGCCTGACACTTGCCTTGCTCAGAAGGCTCCCTGTGTCCTAGTCTGCCTTTTACTCTTCTCCAAAACTGGATATAAGTCCCTAGTCTATGCGGTGACCTCTGATTACTGCAACAGCCTCTTGGTTTCTTAAATCACATCGTCCATTTAGTTATCTTCCCTACAGAGAGGTGTCCTTTTAAACGAAAATAATACAAAACTAAATGTTACCCTTTCTTATTTAAATTGATAGAGAGTGACAGGAGTGATGATTTTAAAACAAAGATGAATGCCAGTCCATGTTTCTGGACTTTCCCTGTTTGTGCTTTTTATTTGTATGCAAGAATTACAAGTATTCTTAAAAAGCATCATCTAATGAGAAGTATTATCACTTGGGTGTGTATTTATCATCCAAAATGGAGATACTTTTGAGGATGAAATAGGATGCTATTTATGATTATGCTGGGAAAGCAGGTATAAACCAAGACTGTCCCAGGCTGGCCCAGAGGAACAGCCACACATCATATAAAAGAGTAAGAGACGATGCGTGGCTTCTTTTGGTGTCTTCTTTTACTCTAAAGTAGACTTTTTAGTTGTGTTTTTATGGAACTTGCTTCAGAGGTAAAACAGCTGAGCATGCTGCTTTTCCTTCAGATCTCCAGTCTCCATGTTGGGTTTGAGTAAAACCTCACCTGGCACTATAGACTGAATCTCCTCTCATCATCTGATGTCAGCTTAGAAAGCAAAGGAGACTCGAGACTCAAGTGGAAAAGAGGAAGCCCGTGCGCCATAGAGGCTATAGTCCTGTCAGTCTGGAGTGGTTTGTGGAGGCACTAAAGGGGGTGAGATTACAGCTCAGATAAGAAGCCGTTTCATCGTGTCTGCAATGGCTATTATCCCGCCTTCATTTTCTCTGCCAGGAATGTTGGCCCGAGGGAGACTCGCAGAACGAGGGTTGAGTGAGTTCCCTCTGACAGAGCGGGCGCCATTTGCTTTTCCTGTTGGTGAGAAGAGCAGCACTCACTGACTAGATACACAACTTGGGGTGGGAGGATCTGCATGTTCTGCCTGGATCTGCTGTATGTCCTCACAGGAGACATGGTGGTCCTGCGATGGACCATCCCTGTGAGGAGGTCTCTAACTCTCCTGGCCCTCAGTGATGAGACAGTGCAGTTTGGGGGGGCCAGGTCACCTGTCTGTGGTCTCAGACCCTAAGGCCATGCTGTTTATGTGTCTTCCAGCCAGGTTACTCTGTAGGATGTTGCCTAAACTCTCTGGTCCCAGGGGTCTTCATCCTTCAACAAGGGAAAATACTAGTTGTCCTTTTTCTGGAGCTGCTGGCCAGACTGAACTATCTCTATCAGTACCTTGTATATAAAGGTGGCCATCGCTTTTTCTGTGTACATTTGGCAGCAGTACTACTAGGGAAAAGTTCAAGGAGTGGCCAAAGCCAATGCTTCTGTGTTTCTCCTCCAAAGCCAATGCTTCTGTGTTTCTCCTCCAAATCCACCCACGTGTGTACCTGATGCCAGAATCTAGCACCTCACTCAGCCTCGCCACGTCCTGACTTCATCTCCCTCCCCTGAGTTCAATTGTTTATTACTCTTAACACCAAAGAGACTTTGCATTGTATCGTCATCTTCATCCTCCATTAATTTTCCATCAAATGCAAGCCAGGTAGTGTCTTGAGCCATAACCAGCCACTGTAATTCAGGGAAAGATGAAGGATTATATTTCAAAAATGGCCTCTCTTGGCAGGTGCTAGCAACCAACCGTTGGACTGAGCATGGGGTCCCCAATGGAGAAGTTGACCGGAGGACTGGAGGAGCTGAAGGGATTTGCAGCCTCATAGGAAGAACAATGTCGGCCAACCAGACCCCACCCCCAGGGCTCCCAGGGACTAAGCCATCAGCCAAGGGGTACACATGGTTCCAGCCCCATTTGTAGCAGAGGAATGCCTTGTTGAGCATCAGTGGGAGGAGAGGTCCTATGAAGATAGATGTCCCAGCATGGGGAAATTGGGGAAGGGGTGGTGGTGGTAGGTGGGAGTGGGTTGGGTGGAGAGGCATCTTCTTGGAGGCAGGGGGAAGGAGGATGGGTTGGGGGTTTTCTGGGAGAGGGGAACCAGGAAAGCATGTAACACTTGAAACGTAAATGAAGCATATATTCAATAAAAAAATGCCTTCTCTTTTTTTAATGTTTAATTTAGAGACTTTAGAAAGTTCCAGAAAAGTGACTTTCTTCACAAAATTGTGAGAACCTTTAAACTTAATGAATTTCTGTTTCTAAGAGTGGGGGTATGGGGTAGGCTTTTTATAAATATCAAATCATGTTGTTATCTACAGAGTCTGCCAGTTGGTTAAATAGAGCCAAATTCTGTTCAGTGTGATAATTACTGAATTTGACATTCACAGAGGTTCTTTTATAATTCTGGGAATAAGAAATCCACAAACTCATTAAATTACAAAATGTTTCAACCTTATTACCCTAATTCAATTACCCCATGGACTTTATCACAGCAGGAAATCTACAGGACAGGTCCTCGTGTTTAGACTCAATAACAGAGATTACATTCATATGAAAGCTACCACACTGTAGCTTTTAAAAATAAAATCCAACATTAATCTGTCCTATCTAGAGTTAGAGTTGATGGTTCTAAGGAAGATTTGATTACCCATACCTCCCACAGAGTCTACTGTTAGTAATTCTTCCTTAGCATTGAAAGATGAAAGACAAAGGAAGCAGAACCAACATTGAGTTAAGAATATTTGGGAGGCAAGAAACCTGACCCTAACCATTACCCATTCCGTTTGAATAATAATAGCAGTAATTGGCTTATTTAGCACTATTTACTCTTTGGACCCATCAAGGGAAGTCTATTTCCCACAAGTTAATAGTTTTTAATGAAAGATTTATTATTAAATGCATTTAATCAGATATAATATCTAGATAACACCTATATTTTCGTAGAGCCCTGAGCTCCTCAGACTCCATGTCATGTGCTAATGGGTGGCACTGGCATGTTGGTGGACTCTCACCAGGCTGAGCTGTTCCTATGGCAGCAAAATGTTGGAAAACAAGGAAAGCATGTGGTCTCAAAATATCAGCCCCAGAGTATTTCATAATTATAAAGGGGAGGGGAGCTATATTTATACAATGGAGAAATCTGGCGGCTACCTCCTCAGCCTAATGCTAATACTAAGATGACAGTTCGTGACTCCATCCCATGCCCACAGCAGGTATCTCTAATAGCTCCCGTTAATCCAGGGCATCGTCTCAGACTCCTTCTCAAGACTGATAGCATTGTCCTGCAGAAGAGTGTGAGAAGCTAAACATGGTGCTGTTGATGTCCAACAAAGTGAGTCATGTTGTAGGCATGGTTCCAAGGGACACCCCTTCCTCAGGAAGGACCTTGTGGACAGTTTTCAAGTGGTGCTGAGGTCTAGGTAGAGGAAATATTGAAAATACTAGTGCCTTGTAGATACAACAATCTAGATGTTTGTCCTGAAAATATCACTGTGTGTGTGCATTTGTGTGTATATATTTTAGTGTGTGTGTGTGTGTGTGTGTGTGTGTGTGTGTGTGTGTGTGTATGTATGTTTAGGTAAAAAAAACCAAACAAGCAAACAAAACTAGCAGAGCAGGCTGGTTACCAATTAGTCAGCATTGCCAAATGAGATAGAACATTTTGCTGTCACCGGCAACCGGACAACAGATGCCATGTTTTGACTTTGAAAATGTTATGGCTACCAAACTAGTTAAGTCACAACCCCGTGTCCTACAGAAAAGAATTTTGCTATGGGACAAGTAAGCTCTGTCCAGTGGACTCTGGCTCCAAGATTGCCTGCCCAAACTTGAGGCCTGTTCATGTCAATACTCCCAGTGGTGGCAGGGTACATCCTTTAAGGCTGAGTGTGTGTTTAAATGTCACTGCCCACCTAACAATCTCACTGCTTCTTGTTCCTTCTCTGGCTCAGTCCCTTCTCTGTTTACTTCCGACTGCTTAGACCATCTGGCAAGTATTTGATTAATTTGTTTCTCAGCATGACATCTAGGAGTGGGTTGGGTCAGTCTTTCTGATTATAACATGAGCTCCATAGGAGCAGGAGTTGTTGTCTGTCTGTCTCTGAATCCTCAGCTTCTACTGCAGTCCCTGGCATACAGGGCCACTCAGTAAGTATCCATTAAACAAATGAACCAGATGAAGGGGAGAAGAAAGGAGGTTTGATGCTTTTAAATATCTTCACTTCTTTGGAATTTGTTTCAAAGGGGAGGAAAAGAAGTAGTCAACCTGTGTTGTGGCCAAAAGTTGAAGCAAAACTAAGAATTTAGCCCCAAGTCGCTCACAGACCCACATCTCAGTTCTGAACGCTTCCCAGGACAGAGCTGTGCATCTTTACGGATAAGTATCTAAGTTGTGTCATTTCTTTGAAGCCAGTTTCCTTTGTTACCTCAGAGTGCTACAGGCTTTGTCTATCTCACATAACACAGAAAGAGGGATGTTCTCACCCTAAGTGAGAAGACCCAGACACGGTGCTCTTTCCGTGCTGAGAGGACCACAGCTGAGCGGCAGGTCAGATGAGCCCTTGCACCGTGGCCATAATGTCTTAGAAACACGAGAATCCTCTTGGAAAGAACAAAGATCAGTATTGAGTTTCCTGTCTCCCTACTGGGCATTTCGTCACCCTTGGGGCTGCCCGCTCAGCCACTTTCCTCATCCACTCCAGTCTGTTCTTCAGGGAAAACAAAAGACTTGACCTAAGATTAATAGTAATACAAATATAAACATTTTCAACAAATGCAAAGTTTGAGTCCTGGTACCTGTACCACGTTAGAGAAAACAAATAGTTTGCTGTTGTATTTTAAAGCATTTTCATGCATTTTTGCTATTAACCAGGTGACTTTGTCAACCACCTTTCTGGATGAAGGAAGAGGCAGCAAATATTGCCTAATGGTCTTCTCTCCTGTGGTATGTCATGACATTATAGCACTAGGCAACACACAGGGTAGTTCTTGGCTCTGTCCATTGCCAAGGGCATACTGTTTTATATACTGCTGCCAAGGTTACAACCAACTCACACCATATACCAACTTCCTAGTTGTCACACATTTAATTTCTTAATTTAAAGCAGGTGTTTAGACTCCTGGACCACTATCCGTGAAGCTGCTCGCCAGATAGTTCGTATTGAGAATAACTGATGTTGTTCAGGGATGCTGCCTGTTATCAGCTAACGTGATGTGAATGCAGCCGGTGGTGAAGACTTGAGCCATGAACTTGTCACCCCCACCTTCCCTGCTTAGAAAATATCCATTCAGATCACAAGAAGCTGCCAAGTTAAAGTACAGTAATGTTCCCTTATGTGAGAGGTACATGCATGCAAACCTACAACAGATGCTCCAAACTGCCTGTGATAGCCCACAGACACTGTGGTTTCCTCATGCCTGTGATAGCCCACAGACACTGTGGTTACCTCATAGTAACTGCCTGTGATAGCCCACAGACACTGTGGTTACCTCATAGTATCACAAGCAAATAAACAAGTAAGGTGCCAAGTGACTCATGGGAGGGTAGCCTACACAGCGTGGACATGCTGGAAGACAGTGAGCTGATTCACATTCTAGAAAAGACAGAATGTCGTTGACACAAGATTCCATGACATATTTTAGAATAGCATGCAGCATGAAACTTATGACTTCCTATCATCTAGATTTAAGATATCACCACTAAATATCATTTAATATTTTCAGGACATGACTGACCATGAGTTAACTGAAATCTTAAAAAGCAAAATATCAGACTACTATAATAGAAGAAAATGGGATGGGGGTATCTGCTGTGTGGGGAATGTTGAATGCATAATCAGCGTCATCCAATGGAGACCTCAGCAGACGTCTACTGGGATAGAGCCAACTAGTTGCTGTTAGTATTTAAAGCTGAACAGCATGTAGTACCAAATACAAGAATCTCCATCCCTGTGGTAGAGATCTTGGGAATGAGAGAACTAACGCTTGCAACCTAATGCCTTCTGTTACACAGTCAGATGTCACTAAGAACCTTTTATTCTCTAGCATATGAACAATTAACTAAGTAAATAAAATTTCCCATAAAGTCATTGTTTATAGACATAAATTCACTCATTGTAATGAAATAAAGAAAAAAATATGAAGACTTGTTTCTAACATACTAAAGTATATATTTAATTTTTTTCTTATGACATTTTATATTTTATATTTTGCAATTTCTCATTCCTTTCTCATTATTATCCTGTTTGATCAAGAAAAAATGTGAGCTGTCCTGGTATTAGCTCGGTACAGTCTTGAGGAAATCCTTGCAAACCTTCCTTTCCACCCTAGCCCATGACCTTCTCCAGGCTCCCAACCAGGTATGCCATTTCCAAGGGCCATAGACTTCCAATGTCCTTATCCCTTTCTTCAAAGGCTACATAGATAGCATTTAGCCTCATACAAAAGAAGAAATCTCATTATCTACTTTCATATTTGGCCTGTGTACATCCTTTTGGTACCCTGCTCTCCTGACATTCCAGGAGCAAGAGGGATAAGGCAGGGTGGGCTGCTCTGGGGTTGTAGGGACATAGGGATTGCTAAGATTTGGGTGTGAAATGTCCACCAGAGACTCATGCAGATTTCTATGTTTGAACACTTGGTCTCCAGCTGTTGGTGCTGTTGGTGGGGTGGGGGTAGCACATCAGGGCTAGCTGGCCAATGTAGGATCATAGGACCACGGGGCAAAGGTGAGAGTCTCCCTCTGCCTCCTGGTTCAGGGAAATGTGAACAAGTATACACATCAATGCTTCCGTGGAGCTGCCCTGCTACAGTATATCCCCTCAATCATCAGCCAAAATGAGAGAAGTAAGTAATGCGGGTATTGTCAGGGAAAGTGCTCCATCTCCAGGGTTAGCTCCCCTCTCTTGTATCTCATTGGAGCCAGAGGGTAGCCCATTAACTTAATGATTATTATCTAATGTGTTAGTTTACAACTTCAGCTTATGATTTTTAATTATATCAATAGGACTTAATTTCATTAATTTGTGTTTAATTCTAGTTTTAAAAAAAAATCATCTTATGATCTCTGACTCACTCTTTTCACTCTCCAGTTTGCCACACACCTAGTTCTTCCAATTTCATAGTCTCATAGACAGGGTAAATTATATGCTATCCTGGATAATGATCAAAATGTCAAGTCCAGGTATGATAATACATGGCTGTAATCCCACCACTTGAGAAGCTGAGGCTGGGGGATCAAGTCCTAGGCCATCGTGGACTACACAGCAATTTTAAGAGTAGTACGGACTTATAGTGAGAGCCTGTCTAAAAGAGAAAGAATGGCAGTGAATTAGCACAGCGGTCAGCTGTCATGTCTGTTCCTCCATGAACAGCAATGCTTCTTTTTCCTCATCATCTGTGTTGTCCTAGGGGTAAGCTACAGCTCTTCTCCAACTCTCTTCCTCATCTGGGATCTAGGCTGAAGAAGAGCACCCATGCCTGAACAGGCTGCCTTTAGAACAAGGGAAAGAACAAAGGTGGAGTTGTATAATCACCCTTAAGGTTTCCTGAATCCATCTCTACAACTTCTGTTCACAGTCCAGTAGCCAAGCAAGTCATATGGTCAAGGCTTATCTGTGGATGGGAGTGTACTCTTCCCTTAGGGAGGCTCACTACAGAAGAGGCCTGTAACTGTTCTGAGAGCAGGTGGCTGAGAAGAAGAATGGGATTTACCAAACGATTTAATTTTACTTCTCACGCATAGTTCTCTGCCATTGCTTCTAGTGGGTAAATGGCCTTTCTCCTTATGCCTGTTTGAAAATCTATGCTATTTCCATTGAGTGGTTCTGCCACCTGCTGCTAGTCAGCAGATGAGGAAAAGAAAATGAAGACACCCCAGGCTCATCCTGTCCTGAAGTCCTCCTGTCACATTTACATGATCACCTGGTGGCAGGAGTTGGAGAAGTATGCCCTGCCTCTGTAGCTTCTGTCTTGGAAACTATGTCTTAGCTGTAGCTCCATAGCAAAAGAAAATAGATTTTAATGATCTATTAGCTGTTTCTTCCATACAAAATCCCCTTTGAAGGTGTTTAGGAACTACTTCTAGGCCCACTTATCAGGAAGTAATAGAATAACACAAAAATTCAGGAGCCCATGATTTAAGCTTTGTTGATATTTCCTGTGTTGTTTTCCTTAGAAATTCTAGGGACTCAATATCAAGGTATCGGCTACTTAGGAAATTGCCACCATTTGCATGTTCCAAAGACCAAGCTTACAATTGTAATTCCTGGTAGTTCAAAAGGAACAGATTAGTTCTCGTTACCCGTTCATCTTCCATTTTCAGTTTGGGGTTACATCACTAACAGTTACACTTGTCTTCAAAACCTTGAACGTTCAATCCAATCTGGTTCTGTTTGCTTGGCTGGGTTTTGCTTTTTTTGTTTTGTTTTGTTTTGCTCTACTACCCAACTGAGAAAAAGAACTTGTTACCTTTAAATACAAGTCTGAAAATAAAAGGAAGATCTCATGAAAACTAGTAGTTCAAATGCATACACAAAAATTGAAAAGTGACCCCAGGAATCACAAATAGTAGTTAGAAAGCAGCTTCTACAGTCATTTGATAACCTCTTTCTCACCCAACATCACCCCAATTCCCTCAGTCCCACCTGTTCCCTCATACACACATTTCACTTCTGTCTTCTCCAAACCTCTGCAGTAGCTCCATGCTGGCCAAGAGCTTGCCTGCAGTTGGAGCCCCAGGTCTCCCAGAGAACTGTGCTTCTCTCTTTAGCAGTGCAGTTCCATTCTGCCTTAGTAGTTCGTAGACTACTGAGCATCTTTCCCCGGTATGTATGTAAGACACTTGAAAATAAGATCTGCACTGCACTATCTATTCCCACAGCACTTATCTGGCTTATGAAATTGGCTTTAATTGAATTAGGTGAAGTTGCAGACAACTTTGAGGTTCAGCTCCGCAACGGCGACCACATTCACACAGTGCTTTCCTCGGGTGTCAGGCAGGATGCCGTTTGCATCTTCTTCACCAAGCACATCCAGCGTCTTTCCACCCCATACGCCCTCCATTTCTGTCTCCCCTTTAACCAGAGACTCTGATGCCGTTCAGTCTTGTTTCTTCTGTTTCCTATGCTAGAAGAGGAACTCAAGATGGAAAGAGAAACCTTCACCCTTAGCTTCCTTTTTTCCTTTCTTAGTTTCCATTTTGGTCATGTGGCAACTCGGGGAAGATGTTTTAGGGTTCTTACTTGGAGGCTCCTGGAAATGTATGAAAGCTCGCCAGAGTGGCTAGGCCTCCTCTACTGCTTCTCCTTGTCCCCACTCACGTTTAGGACCACCCCCCCAACCAAAACGCACCCTGCCCTTTTTTGTTGAAAAGTTGGAGCCTAAACCCAGACAGACCTTTCAGGTTTCTCTGCTGTCAGATTTGACACATCTCAGTCGCAGATATGAAAGGCAGAATTCCAGCTTGACAACAAAGAATGAGAAAGGAATCAAGGGAAACCCATGCTTGCTGGACTCAAAGGGCCTTGGGGATGATCTCTTCAGGTGATCTCTTGGGGGTGAGCTCTTAGGGGTGATCTCTTGGGAATAATCTCTTGGGGATAATGTCTTGGGGGTGAGCTCTTAGGGGTGATCTCTTGGGGTGAGCTTTTAGAGGTGATCTCTTGCAGGTGAGCTCTTGGGGACAAGTTCTGCCCTTCTCCTTTAATCTGGCTAGCCTTGGACAAGCTAAGATGTATGTGGACCACACTCCTCAGTACAGGATGACAATGTTCAGTTAGGCCAACTCTGCTGTCTCTTCTAGACCTAGAAGCAGAAGGCATCTGTGTGGAGCCTCTGCCTATAGTCAGAGTGCTGGTTTCAACACAGGCATGTGTTCTTGAATCTTGGAGATTGATATAATTGATATAAAACTTTATCCCATGGATGAATTGAACTTTATATTTTTATATTTAGAAAAATATACATCCTGTCCTAATAAATCAGAGTTCCAGATTTCGGAAGCTATATGCCGAGCTGAGCAGCTCTTTCCCAGAACCACTGCCTGCCGTGTCTCCCTAGGGATCCCTGGATGGGAGGACACTGTGGCCTCAGCCTCCACTCTTCCTCTTGAGCTCAGTGAAGGAAATAAAGGCCCCACAGAAAGAAAGTTTTAAGTTCTGAGCTCTGGTATGGTGGAGGGTTCTGCTGTTTGCCAAGCTGTTCTATGGCGATCTTCACATAGGAGCTGGAGGAGAGAGGCCTGAAAGCACTCTACACACACAATGGGAGGGCCCAGCTCCCCGTGGGCACAGCAACATGAGCAGATGCATGCAGTTAAGAAGGGGGTTGCACCTTAGATTATTAGTCTCTGGGAATTGGTCTCTCTCTCTCTCTCTCTCTCTCTCTCTCTCTCTCTCTCTCTGTGTGTGTGTGTGTGTGTGTGTGTGTGTGTGTGTGTGTGTGTGTGTGTGTGTGTGTGTGTGTGAAGAAGTAGTGGGAGGTGAAGGAAACATGTTCTCATATTTACCCAACCAAAATCTGCAGAGACACTAAAAGTTTCTATACGGATAGTCAGGGAAGAAAATTGGAAGGGAACTTTTCCCAGAGCCTGGAGCTTGCGACTGACTGGCCCGCTAAAGTCCCCAAGGACTATTCTTTCTGGGATAACTCAGACTTGGCAAATGGAGTTGTAGTGTCATTAGTCATTGCAGTCTGAGAAGAGGAAGGACCTAATGCTGAGCATAGTAGAGGGGAGGAAGGACTGCAGAGAGCCTGAATCTCCCAGGTGGACTGATCATTCCCATCTCCCTGTCTGTCCTCTAGACAAAAGGGTAAGGCCAGGTCTTGGGTGATGGTGTACGGGGGCAAAGACAGGAGAAAAAGAAGAAAGGAAGGAAGAATGAAGGTAAGGAGAGAAAGAGGGAGAGAGGGAGGAAGGAAAAAAGAGAGAGAGAGAGAGAGAGAGAGAGAGAGAGAGAGAGAGAGAGGCATGAAGAGCATCACACAAGCACTGACATGGAAGACTCCTCTCAGGGCAGTTTTCGAAACGCTGGCACGCACAAGGTTAAAAGGGTGACCACATATGGAACCTACATGCAGTTTAAACTGTCTTAATGGCCCTACTATATGAGCTCTTCAGTGGGTCTAATATCAGCCTCAAAGAGATAAAACAAATTAGTCCTTGGTAGTCGGGGGAATAAAGAGATTATAATGTCTTGTGACTCTCCAAAAGGCCACAATAAGTTAAAAAAAACAATCCATCTGTGGTGTTTAAATTCCATAGGTAGGAGTGGGTTTGATATAGAGAGAATATCTTGTGTACTATATAGATGCATCGCCTGTCGATTAAAAAAAACCTATGCCCTATAGGTAAGCGTAGAATAGACGGAATACCTGGTAGGCAGAATTCTGGGTGTCAGAGCCACTGGCTAAGAGGCAGATGACCCGTGGGAGCAGGACGCCAGACTTTGGGGGCGGATATTATAGGGAGTGGAGACTCAGGACACAATGAGCTTCCACCCTCGAGCTTTAAAACGTATTTAACATTTTTTTTTTAGATCTGAGTATTCTCTACATTGCTGGATTTCACAGAGAAAGAAAAGAGTCAAATATGCCGGGCACAAAGAAGAGGGCAGTGTGCACTGAGCTGGCTAGCTAAGGCCAGGAAAGCATCAGGGGCAGGCAAGTCGGGGAGAGCCAGGCTGGCCATGGCCGAGGCTCTGTCTCACCCATCAGCTGCTCGAGACAACTGCCAATCACTTTATTCTGTGCTTGCCAGCCCCAGGAGAAATGCCCATGAGGTTGTCCCATCATATTTGAAATACTAAAGTTTCTCAAGTCCCTAACCAAGGAAGTAAGTTAAACTGAGGATCCCACTGTGACCTGCTGAAAGGCAAGGCCCAAATGTCAAGCTCCTTTCTGATGATCAAATTTGTTATTTTTCTCTAATAATCTTCTCCTTGCTTATGAACGTTGGTATTTTGACTCAGAACTTATTATTTTCTACTTATGAACTATTTACAATGATTTGCTCTAAAAAGTTTTCTCTTTCAAGTAAGAAGAAATAAGATTGGAAGCAAACAGGAAGGTAAAATCTCACTTTAGTTTCAACTATCTTCATGGGTCAAGTGTATGAACCAAACCCTAGATTAAGGACTCAACTTTCCAGATAGATGTGGTCAGACACCTCCAATCCCAGCATTCAGGACACAGAGGCTAGCCTGAGTTACACAGTGAGACTCTGGTTCCTTACACACACACACACACACACACACACACACACACACACCCTCTGAAAGGATGAGTGTAGACCTCCCAGGGTGCTTTTCTGAGACCAAATCATAGACCAATTATAAAAGAAACAGTATGGCAAAGGCTTCTGGGAACTTTCTCTCTCTCTCTCTCTCTCTCTCTCTCTCTCTCTCTCTCTCTCTTTCTTTTTTTTTTTTTATGAGGGTTGGGGGTGAGGGTCCTGGGTTAAAACATAAATCTAGAGTCCTTGAAAATATAGCAATGACTATTTTCCTGACCCAGACCAGCTAGCTCTCTAGAAAAAAAAAATTGTTGGCTGAGATTTATGTGCTGAAAATAGAAAACATGTGTCCTGTTATTCCTAGGTAACTATTTTTGTTGTTGTTGTTTCCAGACAGGGTTTCTCTGTGTAGCCCTGACTGTCCTGGAACTTACTCTGTAGGTCAGGCTGGCCTCGAACTCAGAGATCTGCCAGCCCCTAATATAAGTTGACCTGATGTTTAAAGACAAGATATTCTTATGCAAGAAAGGAGTTGCTCTTCAGATGGTCTAGGTTTTTTGGTTTGGTTTGGGTTTGGGTTTTTTTTAATGCACTGCTGTGTGTTTTTAAATTGCCTCATATTATGAATAGGTGAGGGTGGGAGATAATAAATAAATAAATAAATAAATAGTAAATGACTATTGCCAAGTAAGGTTGGATATAAGGAAAAATTAATTATTTTTGTTATTCGTGATACTAAATTTGCCAAACAAGTCACACTTAGTGACCAATATGGCCCTTATTCAGGACATTTCTGAAAGAGTCACAAGCTTTCCCTGCACATGTGTGAATTTCTACGATCTGCTCCTAAGCAGAGCTTCCTAAGGAGGGCTGTGGACAAGGCAGTCCCGATGCATCGTAGTGAGTGCACGCCTGGGCTGTACATGGTCAGATCCAATGCTTATGGAGCTCTTATTCTTGGTCAGGTCAACACCTTTATTTCACACGTGTATATATATCATTTGGACTTGATAACAATTTGGGGGCACAGGTAATCTCATTGTTTCCATTGTGCAAATGAGAAAAATGTGGCCCAGAAAAGCAAATAACGTGCCCAACATCACTCTGCTGGCGAGTGGCTAGGCCAGTTCACTGGAGCTCTGATATGGCATAAGAAGACCTCTCCCTCACGTGTGGCACCCACCGTGTCCTATTCCTGCTGTGTCCCATGTATTCTACTCATGGAGTTGGTTAGGTGGGTAACCCAGCCACCTTCAGTCTCCTGTGTTTTCCTGAGTACCATCTGCCTTTCTTTCATAACCCCAGCCAGCTCTGGCTGCAGTCACACAAAGGCCAGAACATCAGAAGCTCATTGGTCATGCTTTTTACCTGGCACGGTTTCACACTGTACACAGGGATACATGCAACAGCACATGCTCCTGCTGCAGGTGTGACCCCAAGATATAAGTATGCTCTCAGCCCCTGCTGAACTTTGGGAAACTGAGATGCTTTAAACACTGAAGAAGCCATTTCATTCTTCAGCTGCTTGCATTTGAAGAGGTCAGACTTAGAGCTGTGCTTCTGTATGGCAGCTCATCTGTCCTACTGTCCTTCCATCTGAGAATTTCTGGGAAAGTATGCCTACCCCACATTCACACCAGGACAGACCAGGAAAGCTCACCAGAACACCAACAGCCATCCTATCAGAGGTAGGTGGCTATTGTTCTGCCCTCTGGCCAGAGATTATTCAGAAGTCCAGGGACCCACATGTTCAGCCTTGAGGACTCTACACAAGTAATCAGCGATATTAGCTCAGCGAGAAAGTCTACAGGCTATAAAGAGAAAAGACCCTGTTCACAGCAGCAAACACACTGTCCTCTCCACCCAAACAAGCATGTGTGTCAGGAGCAACTGGAGGGAGCTGCCCCACGTCTGTGCTCTTGGGAGTCTGCTTTATCGCTGCCAGAGGACACGAACATGGGGATGTGGTTTGGCACAGTACTGGAGTAGGCTTATAGTCACCGTATTCAGCTTGAATAATCATCATCAAGTTGTTAGCCATGACCTATTTGAAAAATGTTTCCATGTAACATTGAGGGGTTTGGAAGTTTGTTTAGGGACGGTTTTAACTGTGATAATAACTGTGGACTCCTAGAAAGACCAGACTATAGTGTGAACCATTTCTCCTCTTTCTGAAGTTGGTGAAGATGTAGAGTGTGCCTATCCTGAGCCTGCAGAGGTGAGGGCCCCAGATAAAGATCCTGTCCTCATGAGACCTCGCGAATGCTTCTATTGGGAGACTCTTAAGAAATAACCGTGACAGCTGGTCCGGGGGCAACTTCTCCAAACACGCTGTAATGTAACTGCAATGTTGCTAAATCACACCGTGTCCTCCAGACACTCGATTCTGATGTAGCTGTACTACAGTAAACCACACGTGGAACACGGACGCTTGCACAGACTAGCCACGCTAGCCTGACGTTAAGGCTGCTTGCCAGGCTCTGGTGCATTTTCTTGAAGAACAAATCTAAACATTTTTATTTGGAGAGAACACTAACAGCCAACTTCAATAGTTAACTTGAGTATTTTAGTGGGTGTTTTCCAATAGTGACTAATAGATTTAGAAAATGCCAGAACTCCTAATAAGGAAAGGGAATAAAAAGGAAAGTGCATATTCTTTCAGCGTTTTGGCTGGGGTGCTTTCTAAAGCCTAAGCAGTGTTAAACACTGCCCCCCGAGTGACCTCACTGGTCGAGTATCTTATTCTTCAGCCTTTGTTTCCCAGAAAGACCCATTTCATGCTTAGTACATGACAAGCACTGATCTGAACACTTCGCTGATATCAGCCTTCTCAAAAACTTCCTCAAAATAACATACATTTTATGTCATTGTTTTAATTAGGGCCTGGGACAGTCTGGAAGTCACTGATATACCCCAGATTGGTTGTAAACTTGTTTTATTGCTCATCACTGTCCGTCTCCCACCCCAAATAAGGAGATGACAGGAGTTAAATACCGGGCTTACATTTTTTTATTCTACTATTTCTGTGGGTGCCTTATGAAAATTGTGAGTGTAGGGATATTTCTCGCTCTTTCCTGACTCCGTCTTCGCAGCGGCGGTGGCGGCGGCGGCACCCACGGGTTAGTAGCCAACATGCAGCTCTTTATCCGCACCCAGGAACTACGCACCCTCGGAGGCGACCGGCCAGGAGATGGTCGCCCAGATTCAAGCTCATGTGGCCTCACCGGAAGGCATTGCCCCCGAAAATCAAGTCGTGCTTCTGGTAGGCTCACCGCTGAGGATGAGGCCACTTAGGCCAGTGTGGTGTAGAGGTCCTGACCACTCTGGAAGTAGCTGGCCGCATGCTGGGAGGTAAGGTTCAGGGTTCCCAGGCTCGTGCTGGAAAAGTGACAGGTCAGACTCTCGTGGCCAAACAGGAAAAGAGGAAGACAGGCTGGGCCTAGAGGCGAATGCAGCACAACCCGCACTTTGTCGATGTTGTGCCCACCTTTGACAAGAAGGACCCAGTGCTAATCCCTAAGTCCTGTTGCCATCCTGCCCCACTAATAAAGCCACTGTGCCCAGAAAAAAAAAAAAAAAGGAATATTTCTCACTACACCGAAATCATTGTTACAAAATTCTGTACATTTTGCATTCCCTGAATATACTAATTTTCTATCAATGTAATTTTATATCACTGTACAACTCAAGATAAAAGACAAATACAGTTCTCATTGTTCACCCTCTCCCTATTAACTTGCCCACCCTGAGAAATGCCTTGCTATTCAAGACAACATATTTCTTAATAAGTTCCAGGGTCAAATCTTCAAATCCTAACTCCACCTCTTACTGGCTTTGTGACCTTGAATACACTACCTGATTTTCTAGATAATTTTCAATAACAAAGAGGCTTGCTTCATTAAAATAATGCTGTGGGATGGACTGAATAAAGTTCATCACTTATGAACCCCACGCTGAGGTGTGGACCCCAAGGTAAGTGGGTTCAGAGTGATGGGCCTTCGTGGGCTTTCTCATGGAAGTGGGATAATTACTGGGGTGTGTGTGTGTGTGTGATCACCTCGCTTCTCTTCTGGATATTCTGCTGGATATCACAGCTGGGGGTGGGAGAGGAAAAGGAGGATGACCACAGGGTCTATCCTATTTAGTCTTGTGCCAACATATCCTAAGCTCTCTGCAAGTGGCTACAGTGTTACCAATGCCTGGGAGTGCTGATCACATGACAGGTAGGCGACCTCACACATGCACTCTGACTCAGTCCTCTACAACCAGGTAAACCAAGCTCTTCCAGCTTAGACTAGATTTAGAATCAATTAGGAAGTTAATGAAGAATCTCTCTATCTCTCTCTCTCTCTCTCACTCTGTGTGTGTGTGTGTGTGTGTGTGTGTGTGTGTGTAAGCCATCAGACACAGCCTGCTTACTCTGCCCTCAGCCCTCCCTGATATCAACTATTCCTCTACCACGCTCTCCTCTCCTCTCCTCAATGAACTGAACCCTCTCAACCATGAGCCCAAATATCTCCTCTTAATCTGTTTCTCTCAAGTATTTTGGTCACAGTGGCACAAAGTGGCTAATACATCCAAGGGTCTGCTCAAGACAAGTCTATTTTGCCTATTGGCATTTGGAAGAAACTAAGGTCTGTGCTTTAGATCTATAAACAGAAGCTAGATAAAAATCACGGAGTAGAAAGCTATATGGAGCCTGGCATGGCCATGAGTGTCTGTAGTTCTGTCATCAGTCACTCTGGAGGCTGATGTAAGACAATTGCTAGTTCAAGGCTATCTTGAGGTGCACAGTAAGTTCCAGGCCAGTCAGGGCTACATACATCGTGAGACTCTTATTATAGGTGCATATAGGTGTGTGTGAGAGAGAGACAGAGAGAGAAAAAAGACTCTTTGGAATTTAGATGTGATCTATTTTATCTGAATTTGATTTTGTTTCAGTTGTTATAATGTATCTTTATATATCCTTTACTTCATTCAACCAATATTTATTGAATTTTGGGTCATGCCTTCAAAGATTTAATGTAAAAGAGAAATACACAAAAGCTCCAAGAAATGGCAGGTCCTAGAAGAAAAATAGATACAAAGCTATGGAGCCCCAGGAACCGCAGTCAATTCTACCACAGAGAAGGGGCAGGGGGGGTGTCTTCCTGCTGTCCTCCACCCAGTTGCAACTTACTCATTTACTTTCTCAAAAGTAACAATACACAAAGGGCGTGCTTGGGGCGGGAGGGCAAATAAGGGCTCCAGCTGTGAGTGAATCCCATGGAAACTGACACATCAGGAAGACTTCAGGACACTGACCTACGTCAGGTCCTCTTAAGATTTCGTAAATGTTAAAAATAGTCGACAAGACCATTTGCTTATATGTTAAACTACATGTAAGATAGAGCAAGCACCACATAAGAGTGAGTAGCAGAGAGGTCATCAATGACCAGGATGTGAACTGAAATTCTTGAGGCTTGGAAAGATGGAGCAATAAGACCCCAGAATTCCTCCAGCTCTGAGGGTGGGTGAGGGGCTGGGGATGGAGGGTGGAGGGGTGTCTGAGAGCATCTGTGTGTTTGACAGAAAGTTGAACTCTGTGCAATCAGTAAAGTTCCAGGGCCTAGGAGATAAATACTTTGGAGGGAGTGGGGTCCTCTCACCTCATCCCCCTGGTGTCCACATTTCTGGCTGAAACAAAGCTTTGATGATGCTTTGACCTAAGAATTCTCAAAGCCTTTCTGTAGCAACCACTGCCACAGAAGATTCCATAGCATACTATACAGTGATCTGCTATTTGAATACAACATCATTTTGATGTATTTGTGTGAGCTATTTAACTCAGATCTTCTGAAGTGCTTCAGTGAAAGAAAATGCTCCAGCAGCCGGCAACATTGGGTAAGTCAGGGCAGACCCACAAGCCACAGCCTGTGGTGTGCTACCTACACTTTTTGTACAATTTGAAGGAGGACAAAATTCTGCCCGGATGTTTTATCAGCTTGGGATGTTTTGAGGAGACAGTTCTATCCTGAGATAAAACCCAAATTAAAGTTACAGCAGCTAAAACTGGAATGTCACATGCTACTTTAATTCAGAGCTGCCTTACTTTAGTGGTGTCTCATTGAAGACTGCATAATTATTTTCTAATTATCATATATCATTTCACAGTTAAGCTTGATTATGAGTTAAAACTTCCAGGGAGATTAGAATTCTATATGCAAACAAGATTTTAACTCATACTTATTCTATTAACCCCTCAGATACTTTTGTTTCCTGGACCCTAGGATCAAATGTTTCTCAGATAATCTTCTCAGGGAAATGGGAAAGTTTAAACATGAGAGAGCAGTGTCTTTTTTACATGCCCTGTCTTCAAGAGACACAACTGTCTATACCCACACCCTAGCTAGTACTCAGAGGGATGTATTTTTCCAAGAACATCTCAAAAGTATTTCTTTAAAGAACAGTTATCCACCCAACTTCTGACCTCTTGGCTGTAACACACAGATGTGTGCATGTGCATTTTCTATACTTTGTTTAATGACAAGAGGCTCTTAAAGAGGCCTCTGCTTTGTACAGTGAGTCAAATGACTTGGAGACTTCCAGAATACCCTGGGGCTTGCTCTTCTGCTTTCAGTTTTGACGGCTGTAAAGCTTCTAATCACTTTCATTCTGAGGAGAACTAGTGGCTTTGTTTACTTATGCAGTATGGAAATCGTCCAGCTTTATGTGAGCTGGACCTGGTTAATCTCTGAAGTGTCAGCTGATAAAATCCATCCTTTCACAGGGTCAAAGATCTTCCATATGCAAGGTCACAGGCCACTTCCATGGAATAAATCAGAGGACATTAAAGAGGCTATAAAGCCTGTTTCCCTTCAAAGAAATCAGCATTAAAGGCTAATCATACTATGTCGAGATTTTCTAATTCCTACCAGCTGTGTGATTATTTGATTGGCATTTCTCGAGTCCCTAAGACTATACAACTTCCTTGAAGATAGGGCTTCACGCCGTTCCTTACTTCTATAGTTCCAGGGTCTGGAAAAAGAAAACATCCAGCAAACATTTGTAAACATAGTACATTAAGGTGAATCTTTACATGCATGAAGAAATGAGTAATTTAAAGGAATTTCTCCAGGAGGTTTCAGCAGTGACACTGTGGGGCTGAACTGCTTAATATAGCTCAGGTGGCCATTGAGACTTAGCCTTAAGCTAGCTAGAAGTAAAATTTAGCTCTTTGGTTGTACTGCCCAAGCAGATGTTTAGTCACACGTGTCCTAGCCGTGCTTGATCGTGGGGGTTGGAGAGTATTCCTATCATTGTAGGCATGTCTATTGGCCAGCACAGTCCTTGCCATTCTAAAGTTCTACCCCAGGAGGATATTATTTTCACATGGTCAGCGAGACCATTACTATTGCTGTCATTTTAAATATATAACTATATGACATAAGATATTTTTTTAAAAAAACTATTTCCTACTCCTTGATTGAACTTAGTCCAAACACTTCTTATTTCTTCAAGATGTCCAATAAGTAACTTGGCTACTTTGGTTTATAGGAGGTCTAAGGGCCTAATATTCTGTATACTTACCTAAGCACTCAGAACAATTCTTAAAACTGAAAGCACCCTCTCCCCTAGTCTTCCAGGGCCAACATACTCTAGCCCCTCCTCCAAGTCATGATCAGCAAGACAGAGCCTTGTACAATGAATGGGTGATGTATACTCAGCGAGGGTCTCACCAATCAACACTTAATGAGTCTACTCTTTTGCAAATGGGTACAGCCAAAACCCCAGGAAGATGGGACGTAGCTCAGAGGGTGGTCCTGAGAAACACAAGTCCACAGAGTTGTGCTCTGACTTCATACACAGTGGCATGTGTACACTCCATATATATATAAATATATTACATATTATATATATTTACATATATATACAACCCCCCAAAGATTTTAGTTAAATGTATTCTTCAAATTATTAACAGATATTTTGTTTTTTTGAGAACAAAGTTTCCAAAGGTTAAGAAAATAAAACTGTAGATTTATACAGTAATTTAAATACCAAGTAAGCAAAAATCTCTCTCTCCATCCAACACCAGCTGCTTCGCCCATGTGCTGGGGCGTGGCTGAGGGCCTTACACATGTTAGCCGTGCGCTCGAGCGTCAAGCTCTTCTGATCACTCTTCAGGGATGCACAGAGTGAGGATACAAGGAGCACGCTTCAGGCCCGGATTCCGGCACACAATCCAGGGAGCAGCAGCCAGGAGCGCCTGCAGGTGCCAGGCCCACCCTCCCGTGTCCCTTTACAGCAGGCATGACTCTAATCCCAGATATCTCCCTAGCACCACAGAAAAGGGCCATTCTATCAAGTATATTTATGGTTACCTTAACCCATATTTTAAATGATATGCTGCAAAATTTGCCAGTTTTATTATAAAACATCAAATCCAGCTTTTGAACGAGTCATTTTATTGCACTTTCTGGTTTCGGTTGAGTTAAACATTGAACACAGCTCTATTTTGAATTATTATTTACATTGAGATAAACGTTGCTCTGGCACCTTGACTGGCCGTGTATTCCCCCTCATGTCCTGGCCTCCAGGGACTGGGACTGCAGTAAAGTGCCACACCCAGCTCCCCCCCCCACACACACACACTACTGGTGAGAAATATCCTCCATACACTAAGGGTGGCTATCACCATATCAGAACACCATATCTAATCACCGTGGAGTCCTCAACCTTTCATATCACACACCTTCTAAACTATAGGAAAGCAAACGCTTCCCCAACAGCACACGTTACAACCATGAGCTCCACAGAGTCAAAAGCACGGTTGACCCATCAACAGTGCATCTGCAGGGCTCACCCTGGGCCTCCTTGGGGGCAGGCAAGTCTTTGATTTTTCTGTGTGCAATCAGCTTTTATGTCTCAGACTTTTTTTTTGTCTCAGACTTTTTTACTTAAAAAATGTGTCACACCTGAGAAAGACTGTGTTGTTCATTTGCCCACTTGACCTTTTGAACACTTCAAGTCTTGCTTCACAGAGGACAAATCGAATTTATCTGTAAAAGATTTGGTGTAAGGGCTGAGAGAGCAGGAGCCAGAAACTGAATGCATAAGAGACTGAAGTCCACAGCTGAGTCCACTGATCTCCATGTGGCGGTCAGGACCAGCTCTCCTCTCTTTAATTTGTCCTCCTGGAGACCAGGGGTTAGCCACCCATCAGCCTCTAGAATGAGGTGGGTAACAAGGAACTGTGTGTGAACGCTGGGAGCAGGGTCCTGCGGAGAGGCCGGTGGACATTTGTAATCGCCACGTGAAAACACTACTTTTGAAAAGCATCAAACTGCAGAGCTCCATTGAGCAACTTTGGAGTTGATTTGGGGTTTAAACCAAGTGATTTGTTGGCTAGAATATCTTAAGGGATTTCTCCTGCGGGGAGAATCATAAGGCTTCCCAGGGTGTGATGGGGGTTCCTTTATAGCAAGTTTTTCACAGTTCAGGTTATAAATTTTACATCTAATTCTGAACTAACATCCATCTTTCTTCATCCTCTTCACTAATTAAATTACCTTGGCTTTCTCTTGGCTTGATCAAGGTTTTATCTAACCTGCCCGTACCTAATTCTCTCTGATCATTAGAATTATCCCAAACCAAGAAGGGTATTTGTAGCTTGTCCAGGTTTCATGTGATACTGTAACAATGAAGAGGAACTCTTGAGACATAACCTTTGTTCCTTTTGAACAAGCTGTGGTATTCCCACTCATGACGTAAAGAGCATTTAAAATGCTTGGATTTAGGGCCAGTGAGATGACTCAGCAGGTAAGAGCAGACATTGCAAGTCCGCGGGACCCACAGTAGAAGCAAAGGACTGACTGCCATTCAAAAGCTGCTCTCCAGCCTCCAGCTGTGCAATAAACACACACACACACACACACACACACACACACACACACACACACACCACAAACACACACTACTACCACCACCACCACCCACCACACACACAGACCACACACCATAGACACACACACTGAATTTTTGAAATGGTTGTGTTTCTATTGCTAGGTGCAGATTGTTACAGTGTGTAAATCCTGTGCGATCTGGGCAAGCAAATACGCACTCTGCTTCAATTTATCATCTTGTAATGTGAATGGTGATGCTACCTCGTTCATGGGTTGTTAAGAGCATCACACCGTTGATGTCTGAAGAGATACAGTTGCCAAGGATATGTAACGTTTCCTCTGTTATTCTCCCCTGTCATCCTGCACACTGGCCACACAGCACCCATGCCGAGAGACTTGGTGGTGGTGCTCAGTGAGAGGGAACACAGGAAGGGGCAGAGACGGAGGAGACTCATGAATGACATCGCTGGGTGCTCACTCTGTGTTGCTGTGAAAAGTGCTTTCTTCATATGCATTAAAACTCATTTAATTTTCCACATTCATGAAATACTAATAACTGTATTTCATACATTTTCAAAATTACTCATATGATGATTTTTTCTTTACGTCACCAATTTAATTAATTGAGCTAGACTTTAAGGTCTCCAGAATCTTTTTCTTGTATGACTATGGGTGTGATTTATCCCAGAGTGAAATTGTCTTGAGCTATGGAAGGCGGAGGGAGCGCTCAGCCATTGTTCTCTGAAGGTCGTCTGGTTAAATGCAGTACTGGGCAGACAGGGCCAGCTGCTCTGCTTCCCTTGTTCCACATCCCTGAGGGCTGCTTTGAAGACCTCAGGCCCTGTTCATCAAACACAACATCACCTAATGCTTGAATGTGAAACCCTCCACAGATTCTCCACCAGCTCCCTATTTGTAATCCCAGTTCACCAGCTGGACATGTCTGCCTTCTCAGAGAACTAGTGGGTGCCTGCCCTGATCACCCAGTACCCTCTGTAGACCTTCGTTTCCCAGGGTCTCCCTCCCAGAGGGAGTTTTGTTTCCATCTGAACCTTGATCTAAATACACAGTCATGGCATCGGGTAGAGTTAAGTGACTTACCCAAGGTCAGTCAAGCTAGAAAATGGAAAAGCAGAATTGGAGGCCACATTCTACTTTCAGATCATACGCTGTTAATAACCACTGTGTGGTTTTGCTTTGAGAGAAACGAGGAGAAAGAGGTAGGGAGGAAAGAAAGGAGCTCAGGCTTGGAGACTGCAACAAAGGATGGCAGACACAGACAAAAAGGGGGGGTGGGGTGGAAAGGAAGCAGGGAGGGGGCATGGAGGAAAGAAAAGAGGAGCTGGAGCCAAAAGCAGATGGGGCGTCCCACCACGTCAGCTGGCTCAGTCAGCTTCGCCCTTTGAGCCCCCCCCCAGGGAAGGGGAAGGGGGGTGACTTTCAGCAAGGCTAGTCTACAGCACAGGCCCCAGAATTCTAGCACCCAGTTATCAAGAGGCTGGGGCCTTTCGGTCTTATTCTTCTTCTAATAGAAACGTAATTTCCATGTTCGTTCTGTTGCCTCTGACAGAGCATCTAGTTTCTCTAGTTATTCACTCTGTTTGAAGCCATTGTTAATCTGGTTTTCACAGTTTCACTTCAGTCAGCGATAAACTGCCTTTACTACCTATTTTATCGAGTTAAGCAACCAACTACTTTTATGCAATAGGACAATGACTAATGGTTTAATTGTAGTTCACCAAGCTGGACTGATTAGCAATTTAACTATGTGATATTCAACATGAGGGGTGTGGCAAAATTTGCACATAATTCCAAAATAGAGGTGCGAAATATCATTTTTCCATGTGACTATTTGGTTTACCCTAGATATTTACTATGTATAATATTACAGCTGCCAAGGAAACAGAGAAATTAAAAACAAGCTAAAAATCCTGTTGAGTTTTATTTTCTACTTCGAGGCAGCTAAGGCTCTAAAAATATCCTCTTCAGGGTACAGAAAGTGCTCTTCAAATGTCCTAGTGTGCGTGGAGGCTGAAGGACTCTTGGGACAAAGCGTCTCACCACCCCATCATCCCACACGGCTGCCCTTACACAGCTCTCGCCTCGCCCTTAAGAGCTGGTCAGCATGCTTTTGGCAAGCATGCCAGCAGAACAGGTTTGATGAGAAGATATCCATAGAGGTGATCACCAAGCTCCAAACAGCCTTGGCCTCCTGAAGGCCTGGTCTCCTTTAAGCTCTGAGTCTACAGTTCCTTGTCTAGATGTAAGGGTATCCCACTTGCTTTTACAAGGCGGTCGCCTTCTTTCTGCCTCAAGATGAAACTGAGAAGAATACTTGTTCAATACATTGCTTTACATATGGTTATTTGGAAAGGTTATTTCGCATATAGATGCATTTCACTAGATTGCAGAAAACTGGACTTATTATGACTCTAAATAATATACATAGTTACTAATTATATGTACTTATAAAAATAATTGGTAACTATTTATTACTGCTATGAATAAGAAGGGACAGTGCTAGGTTCTGGAGACTTCAGAGGCTTTGCATGAAGCCCATCCCACTGCAGCCATTACCCAGGTAACTGAGCACAGGCAATGAGCACATATAACAACAGAGTACATGTAACAGTTGAGCACATGTGATTAAGTACATAGCACATGTACTAAGCACATGTAACTGAGTACATACAATGACTGAGCATACGTAATCAGCACATGAAATGTCTACGTGCAATGAGCACACGTAACTAAACACATGAAACAACTGAAAACATGATTAAGCACATGCAGTGAGCACATGTTACAGGTGAGCACACGTGAGCGAGAGTATCTGGCCTGTGTCTCATACCTTCACAGGTCACTTCTTATATGCCTTTCCTACATGTCTGCCGTCCTCCCAGAGTCTGGTCTCCTGGTCTCCTGGCCCTGTCTGTAAACTCAGCCAGGAAATGATTACCAAGTTCAGAGCTGGTGTCCCACTGCCCTTCTCTTCTGGAGAGCAGGGTCTTATTAGTGGTGGCTGGGGTCAGTTAAGACTTCTCCTGAGCCCAGTTAGGATTGCTCCCTACTATCCCACAGACAGTGAAGGTGGCTCATGGGTGGATCCCAGAACCACATGTGGGACCCTGGCATGAACCCTGGCACCACTCTTGCTGACTCTGCACATGGAGGGGATCAGGAGGTGAGAAAGAGCTGCACTTGTTGTATTGGTTCAGTTCTGTGCCCCTATTAGGAGTCTGGACATTTTTTGCTACCCTGGTTGACTCCCTAGAATGCATCCCTTAATGGAACCTACCTTCCAGTTATCAACTGAGTCTTGGTTCCTGCAAGAAGCCTGGGTTAGGAAGTATAACTCCCTATAACTATTATCTATCTCCATCTGGGCCATCAGCATTGGCACTGACCTCTCTTCCTTTGCCTCCTGGTAAAGTGGTAGCTTTGGTCTCCACTTTGCCCAAACATGGATTCTTTTATTTATCCTAGAATAGTTAAGAGTTAAAGGCAAAGGACTAAAACGGATCTTCTCTTCCACAGACAACAGGTGTGTGTACTGGTACACTAACAGACAGTTCCTAGGGTGGAAGAGAAGTCCAAAGAACCAGGTTCAAACTATTGAGATGGGGGGGGGGCTGCAGAGTTGGCTCAGTGGTCCTGACTTGCTGCTCCTGCAGGTAGCGTGGATTTGCTTCCCAGCATCCACATGGCATCTCACAGCCGGCTGGCACTCCAGTCCCAAGAGTTACAGTATCCTCTTCCGGTCTCCCTGACACTAGGCACACACATGGTGCACAGACAGATATACAAGAGGGCAAACCACTCACACACATGCAATGATAATTAAAAAACAAACACTAAAAGAAAGAAATGATCCAGAGAACTGAGCATGCACAACTAGAATCCTAGCATTTGCAAGGCAAAGGCAGGAGAGCTGAGAGTCTGAGGCTGTGGAGTAAAATCCTATCTGAAAAAACAAGGGGGTGAGGAATGGGAGTGTGAGGGAGGAAGAAGGGAATGAACACAGGAAGGAAGGAGAAGAAAGCAAGGAAAAGAAAAATAAGGAAATGAGCCCAAGCCTAGGAAGGACAGAAGGTTGGCACAGTCAAACATGCCTTGTTTTTTTTCTGGGTCACCTTAGTTACTATTTCTGTTCTCATAGGATGTGCACACTACTTGTGGAACCCAGACACCGATGTCACTAGCCTGAGTGTGTGGTCATATCTCTTCTGTCACAATATATTGCTTCTTGGCTTTGCCTTTACAGTAGGTCACATGGACACTCCCTTACTTCTAGGAATATGGAAACTGGCTTTGCATTTCATGGTTGGAGGTGGGTCCTACATCCATCAATTAAAATCAGACTATTAAGTTACCCTAATTGGATATGAAATCTCCTACTTTGGGAATCAATACCTGATCCCAAAAAGTTTCAAGCCTTACTTCCATGTGGTGAACCCTCGTGACGTTCAAACTGTACCCATCTTGGCTTTCAGAGTTGCTAGCATTTCTTTCCTCACATTGTAGCTGCGATCCATGGATGCTGTCATGCCACGTTTAATCTTCATTGCCAGCACTTGACAAAAAGCAGAGGACTAACAATAGAATAATCTAGAAAAATAACTTAAGAATAAACAAAGGTAAATTATTATCTCATCAGTTGCAGTGGGAAGGAGGACCTAGGCTGGTCAAATCCAGATTCAGAAGAGGGCATTAGATCCCACTATAGGTAGTTGTGAGCCACCATATGGTTTCAGGAATTGAACTCAGGACCTCTAGAAGAACAATCAGTGCTCTTAACCACTGAGCCGTCTCTCCAGCCCTACTTTCTGTGAATATTATCCCCTCAAAGCATACTGAAAGTTGAGTGGCTCTTGCTAAACCTGAATCCAAGAGACTATGGTGTTGACCATGGGTCATTGTATCCAGTTTTCCTGTCTTAGTTGGTTCAACTCAGAAGCCACTGGCCAAGTTTCCAATTGAGACCAAGACACCTGTTTAACTAATTTTATACTCAGCCATGTACATAGAGATGATTGTCTCTTACTAATCTCGAGAGTCTGCATCTTAGTTTAGTGGACAAGCCAATGTGGTGCATACCACCTGGACAGGCCCTGTCTCACTGGACTCCTACCTACAACTCTGGCCAGGTGGATTTCAGGCCCCAATTTCCTTAAGCATCAGTGGCCATGTTTATATTTTTCATGCCCTACCCCCATGGTTACTGTTAATGGGTCTGTGTAGAGGGTATCCCCAGCCCCAAAGACAAGCAAAATTTAAGCTCCTTTAAGTCTTTTAAGCAATCTGGGTTGAGAGCACTTTCAGTGATGCTCGAAACAGGCTAATTAGGGCCCATCTCTTTACAAGGGTGTAAAATTACAATGGTAAAGAACTGCAGTCAAAGTAACCTACTGACTGGAAGTGGGAGCTGACTAGGCAGACCCACTTGAGGAGACTGGGAGAGGAGAGCTGAGGCACTCCAGCCATGGAGCGTAGATAGACCGATGCACAGGAATCTGAGGACACTCCAGCTCTGCTGTCTCAGACAGACAACTGTCCCTGCTTTTCCTGAAATTCTTACTTACTTGGATTGTCTTGAGTTTTCCTCAGATACAATGTTATTAGCCAGAAAGAGCTAAAATGTACAGTTTAACACAACACGAAGTTTTTTTTTCTTTTCCTTCCATCCTTTGTTTCATCCTAGTTCCCCCGCCCCCACTGGCCTTTCTCCCTCTCCCTCTCCCTCTCCCTCTCCCTCTCCCTCTCCCTCTCCCTCTCCCCCTCCCTCTCCCTGTCTCCTTCTCTCTTAATCTGTTCCAGGCCTGGGAGATGCCCAGGGCATTTCTGCCTCTAAGATCTTAGTACTGGCTTTTACGTGCTTCTTCCAACCTGTAATGGAACACTTCTATTCCAAGGCAACTGGTCAGAAGTTATCACACTTAACTTCAAGAGAGTAATGTCGGCTAGATAGAAGGTGCAGTAGTTAAAAGCACTTGCTACTCTTGCAGAGGACCCAGATTCAATTTCCAGCACCCATTTGAAAGCCCACAATGATCTGTAACCCCAGTTCCAAAGGGATTTGATGCCCTCTCTGGCCTCCAAGGGCATCACATGCATATATGCAGGCAAAATATCTACACCCATAAAAATAAATAAAACTTTTAAAAAATATTGCCAGGTAGTAATGGTGCACACCTTTAATCCCAGAACATAGAAGGCAGAGACAGGTAGAGCTCTATGAGCTCAAGGCCAGTGTAAGTTACAAAATGGCTTCCAGGACAGCCAAGGCCACATAGAACCTGTCTCAAAAAACAATCAAAACCCCCCAAAAACATTAAAAAACAAACGGAGGGTGGATTCTTTTTCTTCAAATACTGAGAGAAATAAAACTGGAGCTATGGGTGAATTGGCACCCAGACGTGAAGCACATTGCTGTCAACACTTTAACCTTTCACTGGGGCCATGTTCACTGTTTAGCCCCTCCCAGACCTCACTGAAGCCCATCAGCCATGTTACATTTCTGCCACGGGCTTACCTTTGCTTCACTCTCAGACACACCCAAGCACACCCCTTGCCACCGGCATGTTTGATGTCTCACAAGTGAATAACAAAGCCGTAGCAAGCAAGGGCTTGCGTGGTGCCGTGGATATGCCTTTAGTCACTTATTTTCCCTTCTAAGCTAAGCACAGTGGCCGAGAAGGATGGATCTGGCATGTGAGGAGGAGAAACGCAGAGAACGGGAGCTGGTGGACTCGACTGGGAACGAGTGAGTCACTGTCATCTACTTCCTTGCAAGTTCTTATGGAAGGGTGAATTCAATCTGAAGAAACACAAGAAAGGGGGAGAAAATTTACCAAGTATCTATTCATAGACCATTATTTTATACAGAATCATCTCATTTATCAACGACCTGGCAATACCTATGAGCTAGACTATCCTCGTAAACCGAGGCACAAAGAATTATAGCATTTTCCAAAATCACACAACTGGTATACAGTACTGTGAGAACTTAACCCAGGCGTCCACGTCCAGACCTTCGAATCCATACTTCTTAAAACTCCATGAAACATGAAAAGCGGCAGATCTAAAACATACCTAAGGAAAGATAACCCAGATTTTATAGGGCTATTCCAAAAAGAAATATGGTTCAGGAAGGGCTGAACTGATTTTAGAAATGTTCCCCCATGGTTTACAAAGATGTCAACCTCTCTTGCTTTCATTTACACTCTTACTTATTTAGAAGGATTTAATTAGGATAGAAATCAAACGAAGATAAAAAAGATAAGACCAGAATCCCTCTTCTCAAGTTGCTAACTATATTTAGGCATAGATGCTTAAGTAAACAGGTAATTATGGGATAGCAGCATAGACACATGACGAAAATAAGCAAGTGATGTTGAGAGCGAGTGCTACCCCCGTGCTTCAATCCAGTATCTGGGAATGCAGATTCAGATGGAAATGTGTGTGCATGAGGCTTGCTTTCAGGATCAGCACCTGTCGGGTAAAGGAAAGAAGCTGAACCTAAACCTAAACAGTTCAGAAGGACGAGCTGGGTTGTCACGAGTTCCAATAAGCATCGCATCGCATCCCTTCCTGGGAGAATTGTAGAGCCAGGGCCTATCATGGTTGGGAAACACTATCAGGCTCATTGCACTGGGCTGCTCCTGCTCAACAAGGGCGCTTGCCAGAATGAAATGCTGCTAAAGTTAGGTGCCAACACCCTCAGCAGTTTAGGGGATGATTAGCAGGTGAGGATGAATCTGAAGGACTAGAAGCAGACGTGGTGGGCCAACAGGACAGTGATGCGGAATGGAATCGGAATTAGTCCAGTACTCAAACGGACAAATAGGGGTAGGCACGCTGAGTAGGAAAACTGAACACGCCAAGGAAAAGCAATTGCTATGAGGCTGGCAACTCTGGAGGGAAAGGGGATACTTGTAGGCAAGGGTCCAACCTCTCCTCTAGCCCACCACCCTGAAGGGGGAGTGGAAGAGAAGAGTTACTAGGATGTGGGGGAAGTGGAGCTGTTCAGCAATAGGTCTTTGGGGACAAGCTCGATCTTCCTTCTTAGCAGTTTAGTCCCGTAGCAAACACCAAGTATGACGCAGCAGCTGCAGACCAGTCCTCTAGGCAGGCAGACACCAGGCATGAACCAGCAACTGTAGTTCAATCCTAAAGGAACCATCAGGCTCACCAACCAGCCTGAGGTGAGGCTGCAGGGGCAGCGCAGGAACCTCACGAGCAGTTCTTTGGTGAGTTTCTCTCAACATTGGAGCTTTCACAAGTTGAGCTCAACACGCTATGTAAGGTGAGCCAATACATCGTGTTGTTCATGAAGAATAGTGAGGTGGAACAATCCCAGGCTCAGAGCTCCTCTCCCACTGTCTGCGGGGTCATGTTTACACTCCTTCGTCAAGCGTCCTTTCACGTGTCCGCTATACCAAGACATCCTTCACCCAGGATGCTTCAGGAAACATTCTCTCCTGTGTCTGCTTTAGCAAGACATCCTTTCACCTGTGTGCCCAGCAAAACATCATCTGACATAACTAACTTTCCAAAGAAACTAGACGTTTCCACTTCAGATAAATCTTGCTTTTATCATATGGTCTTTTGGACATTCATGTAGTGATCTCTAATTACTGTCCCTAGATCTCAGAAAACAAATCTGGGTTGAACAGAGTTGGAGTCAACCCGGGGTAGGAGGGAGAAGCCAAAGGAGTGGATAGTATCTGCAAGCAATGATGTCATGAAGATTGTGTCAAAATAAAGAGGAAACACAAATGAGCTCTGAAGATGTTTTCAAGTAAGCTAGTGACAGAGACAAACCTTGTGTGGTTCTGCTAGGTAAGGAATTGAGGGTTTTCAGATTCATGGAGACAGAACATGAAGTGATAGTTGCAAAGAATCACAGGGAGAGACTGTGTTTCTTGTATGCATTTCCATTTGGGGAGTTGAAAGGTTCTGCAGATGGGATGGAAGTGACTGTTGCACAAAAGTGTGAATGTTCTTAACGCTACAGAGTCAAACACTTAAAGTTAATTTAAATGCAAGTTTTGTGTAGTAGGCACTTATAGTATATATTTTCCTGTAATAGAGAGGAGAAAGGGAAGAAAGGAGGTTTTGAGAATGGAAGAAGCATGTGGTCTTCCCTCGAGAAGCTCAAATGGGGAGGGAGAGAAGAGTAACAGTGGAAGAAAGGAGCTGCACGCAGAGCACGCACTAGGAGAGCCGGAGAGCTGGTGGAGAGGTGGGTAACTGTCGCGGCAAAGTGACACTACTAGCTCGGCACAACAAAATGACTGTTAGATGGTCACTCACCACTTTGCAGGGAACACTGAGGGAGGCAGGCTGGCAGGACAGATGCGAGGATGGTGACCACACAGACAGCAAAAGGTCTGGCGCTGCCTGGCTCTAGTTCCCTGTAATAACTCGTCATGATAACTCGTCATGTGATAACTTAGAATAGATGGTCATGGTCCACCCAGTTGCCTACCGACTGAATTAGTCAATCATTCAAAACAAAACGGGAAAACGTACACATTGAATAGATGCAATGATATTACTTTGATATGTAAATTTTTATCTTCTAATTGTTAGACATTATTTATGTAAGGGAGGGAATTCATTTGTGAGGATCGAGCCAGTCGACACTTTAGTGTGGAGGAGGAGGGGCCCCTACCTGAGGGGCCATGAACAGTTGATGACTGCTGGAGGAGAGGCACTCAGTTTTTGTTCTTGTTTTTCAGGTTATGGTGTGGTCAAGTACACTGCAGTGGATGGCCCTGTACCCAGGCATACATAGGTAGAACAAGTTGAACTCAAGTGAGTTATTAAAGAACAAAAAACAAAATAAAATGCTGGGGCGGTAAGGAAGAGAGAGGTCTGGGAGGGACTGGCAAGGAGTGACATGACCACATGATCGAAACAGTGCATGAAGTTCACAAAGAAGTATTCATTTTTTAAAAATATTTGTCAACTTTTGAAGATCACCATCAAGTTTCAAGAAAAGAATATTGTCTAAAATTTGTATTCTTAAATATTTCTCTAATTAAATTTAAGTTTGCTACATGTAATTTTATGATGTATTGAAAAGACCCAATAAAATGTATTCAGGTCATAGATTTCTTTAAGTCATGGGGGGAAAATAGTAAAAAAGAGTTAACTATTTTTTTTTAAGCAGAAAAAAGTTGGGGGAGGAGTGATCTCACCTAGAAACACTGTACCTAGTTTATGTGTCTAGGTCTACTCGATCACTGCAAGTATCATTACACACAAGTAATGACCCAACACTACACTGAATTTTTTCTGTCTAGATATACATTTTATGAACTACAAAGATAGAAATCCATGATACAGGTAATTGTGAGTAGAAATGTACAAGGTGTACTTGTGTTAGCCCTTGAGGAAGCTTTGGCTGTAGGACCTGATTACATGAGTTTACATCACTTTTAGTTTTATAAAAGTACAAGACATCAAAAGAAACAGCAGTTTCAGGGACACTGACATGAATTGCATTTGGAGCTTTCTAGGACAAGCTTTAAAGCAGCAACTGCTAATCCTGGTCATCAATTTCATATACTTGGAGAAAGGGAATCTCAATAGAAAAGTTGCCTGTATTGTATTGGCCTATGGAGATATTTATGGCCTATTTTCTTGGTTGCTAGTTGATGTAGGAGGACCTAGTCCACTGTGGGTAGCACCATCCCTAGGCAGGTGAGCTTAGGCTGTATAAAAAAAGGCAGCTGAATATGAGCCAGAGAGCAAGTCAGTGAGCATCACTGTTCTACGGTTCTTGCCTCCAGCTTCCAGCTTAGAGTTCCTCCCCAATTTTCTTCAAAGACAGACTGTAGCCTGTAAGGGGAAACTCTTTCTCAAGTTGCTTTTGACTACAGTGTTCATCACAGCAACAGAAACTAAACTAGAACAAAATCATATATATATGCCTATAAAGGATTAGGAGGTTGGAGAAGGTGCGTCACTGGGGGAATGGGCTTCGAGGTTTCAAAAGTCTAAGCCAGGTCCAGTCCTCCGTCCACACCCTGTCTCCCCTGCCTCCTGCTTGTGGGTCAGATGTAAGCTCTCAGCTATTGCTCCAATACCTAGTCTTCCTGTCCCCATGTTCCCTCCCATGATTGACATGGACTCACCCTCTGCACTGTAAGCAAAACCCCCATTTTTATGTCTCCTTTGATAAGTAGCCATGATCATGGTGTCTCTTAAGAGCAATAGAACAGTAACTAAGACAGATCTCATTGTTATGAATATCAGGGTCGTAGACTGGCATAGGTATTGAAGATAAGGCCTCGGAAGGGAAGGATCACATTGTTTCCTGAGGTCCGAATTACACGAACCAAGTAAAAATTGTAAAGAGGAGAAGGTCGTATGTGCACACCACATTTGTGGCTTTTTATGTGACATTAGGGATCAAGCTTGGGTCCTCATGCTTGTGTGTCACCACTGTTCTAGGCTTTCAACAAGTATGGAACCCACTTTTGGGAATTCTCTGATAATGCTAAAGCCATTTAGAATCAAAGAAAAAGTAAGATTTTCCTAAAAGGTCTGATTGTTACACTCTGAAGTCATCTTAATATGTTAATATCAAATTAATGGTTTAACGTGGTTTTAAATGAAATACAAAACACAGAACTATTGGAGCTCAAGAGAAGGCTGAGTGGTTAAAAGGCTTTCTGCTCTTCTAGAGGATCTGGTTTCTATTCCCAGCACCCACATGGTGGCTCATGACTAACCGCCTATAACTTCAGGTCCAGGGAGGCCATGTCCTCTTTTGGCCTCATCCCCACATACATGGTGCACATAAACTCATGTAGGCACACAGATACACATAAATAAAACTGGAACTCTCTTGAAAAAGCTGAAAAAGACAGTTGAAGCCTTACATCATCCATGGTATAAATGTCTGGGAAGAAAAGAATGCTTTTTGTTTTGGTTTGTTTTGTTTTCTCTTAAACTACATGTGCTTCTTGGTTTCTTTGGCTTTGTGTTTTCGTGTGTGTGTGTGTGTGTGTGTGTGTGTGTGTGTTTAAAGAGGGGTCTCATTGTGTAGCCCAGGTTGGCCTTGAATCCATAATCTTAACAAAGCCTTAGCCCCTTGAATGCTGAGTTCTTAAGTGACTGTTACCTGGCCAAAATTGGATTTTTTCAACAATTTCTACAGTTAGCAAAATGCCTTTACCAAAACCCTTTTCCAAGGTTTATGCCTAGTTATTACCATTTTCAGAGCACATGTCTGTGGGTCCAAATTAAGTAATTACTACCCCCACAAAGCTCTTTCAGTGTAAGTAAAAATGTTAGAATTATTCTTCTGTTTCACTGCTGTCTGTCTACAACCATCTAACCACTTGAAAAAATATTGCTGATTTTAAATTAACAAAATTTTGTCAAATCTCTATGCACAGCTGGGAGCTTTAAAAGAACTTCTATGAAAGTAATGGACAATGGACAAAAATATGATTGTCTTGCATAGCCAAGGATTTCTTCAAAAATTCACATGAATAGGTTGAAGAACAACATCTTCTAATTTACATAGTAATGTTATCTGAAAGTTACTAAACATTGTTGATTGACTTTAAAACACTCTCAAGTTACAGGGAATACAGTTTATCGTTTTCCCTTTTCATAGCTCAGACTATGAATTATGATTGCCACTGTGCGACTAGCCATCATGGAGAAAAACTACCCACAACAGAGTGGAACATGCATTCAAGGCTCATCCAAGGTGGTGCACCAGCTCTTGAGAAGTAGAGGCAAGCACATGTCCTTGAGTTTGAGGCTAGCCTGTTCTACATTCCTAGACACCCAGAGCTACACAGTAAGACCGTCTCAAAACCACCAACCAATCAGCCAACAAAGACATACTAAACTTGTCGCTCTTTTCAGAAACCCGCTTAGTGTGACTGTATAAACTTTCAGTTCACAGAGGTTTGAATATCTGTTATTTGTCACAAACCTATAATCAAGTGATATCCAATTACTTAATTTTTCTGTTTGATTCGTAAGTTATATTTTAAACAATTTCAAGTCATTTTAAAAAAGTTGCTTTATTCAGAACTAACACATAATCCAAGCTGTTATTAAAGTGTGAGAGCTATTCTTGTTGGTTTCAGAGACACAAAATAATGTTAACCTGTAATTAGCTTATCTTTGACTTTACATCATAGAAATCTTTACCTAATACTTTAGAAGAGAGGGGTTCCACAGGGGAGAATCTTCCATGGCTTTAAGCTCATTCCTTTAAACCTACATTGGTTTTAGACACTTTTTTTTTTTAACTTTTAAAACTATGCTTATGCCCTCCCGTGCTTTCTTAAACAAAGAGTCAACAAAACACGATGGCTTATGGATGACTGGTGGGGGCACCCATTTCACACATTCACTAGTGCCCTGCTTGCTTTCCTGGCATCCAACCACAAAGGCCCATGAGTTCTGCTATGGTGCATTCAGGGCTGATATCTTCTGAATGGAGGAGAAAGCTTCCTAAGTGACTGTGTTTGTTGGGGGCTGTTACTCAGATGCAGGGAGAGAAAGTAAGCCTGGGAGTCAGACAGAATCTTTCTTTCAGAGCCACTGCTCACTAATCATGCAACCGTGGAAAGTTAGTCAACTATTTATCGGCTAGCAAAGGCTTGGACCACACCCCTCCAACCCTTTCAGAGCGTACTGTACCTTTGGATTTGCTCTTCTTCCCTAAAAGTGTGAGTGTTGGTAAAAATTTATTTTTTAATTTAGAGCCTACCACCTTTTACTGTGTGACCTTAGACAAATTATTCAATTTCTCTATCTCAGTTTTTTCATCTAGAAAAAGAGGTGAACACATTTCCTACCTCAGAGATTTTAAGTTACCAATTCATAAAACCATCCCTCATACATAGCTACCACAAATGTTAGGATCTATAAAGACTGGGAAAGCATTTCCATTGCTTCTAGCCTTCTGTGATCTGGGGGTTAACAGAATCATATATACTTAAGTAAGTTAACATTTTCTACTAGTGAATTCCGTGAGAGTTAGTGATATTACTGCTTCTGCTTGGCCTCCCCTCCCCCTCTCCCCTCCCCCTCTCAGTCCCCCTCTCCCTCCTCCCTTTCCTCTTTCTTCTTATTCATTATTAACAACTCCAATTTACTCCTGACTTATGGGGTCTTGTTTGACTGCTGGGTAGATGGTCTCAAGACATTTAATATTTTTACCTTAGAGAACTGGAGATAACTTATCTTTTCCTCTTTGTTTTTCTTATAGGATTTGGCTCCATTCTCTCTGTTCCATTTACAGAGATAGGTTTAAAGGTTTCTCCTCAGCCAACTAGTTTGCCAGCATTATCATGTACAAATGTTTGCCTTTTACTCACAAGTGGCCAATATGTCGACAGCCCAGTTTAACACTCACCCTGTTATCTGTAAAAGTTCTAGCAGTTATGTTTATAAAGCTTCACACCTTCCTTGTTTCGGACTCAGAGAATATTGTAAAGTATTTGCGTTGTGCGTCCCATTTCTTTGTGTCCAAATATCATCTATTTGTCTTCAGCCATTAGCACAAATCTAATCTTCCAGTTGAATAACTTATTAGAATTGAGAGATGTAGAGGAAAAAATAAGGGTGAATAGTTAATGTGTCTCAACTAACTGAGGCGGTGCAGTGATCTCATGAAATGGGATGCATTTGCGGCTGTGTTGAACAATTAAATCTAGAAATTGCATAAACAGAAGTTTGGCTGAGCTCCAAGTTATGAAAGAGCTTATTTTGTGCGTATCAGTCTCATTGCTCAATAGCCACAGGACAAGGTTCTCACTGTACTGCTCTGCTTATTTATCAAGACCTACGATGCCTACTAATACTGACATCAACAGAATTCTAACAGTAGTTTCTGTGTCACATATAAGAAATAGGTACACATACCACCTCCTCTAATTATCTCCTTCCCTTGGGCATTTCCCCCATACTACCTGGGAGGCTGTTCGAGGCACACTCTTGTTAGGGTTGGGTGGCCAGGATTTAGGTGTGGCCTGCTAGAGAGTTGGAAATTCAAAAGCTTTCCCACAGAGTAGATAAGAGCTTAGGGAAGAGGGTATTCTTGGCAAGATCAGAGCATCCTAGGAGGCATTTGGCATTTGCTCAGTGATTACAACACCACAGACATTTTTCTCAAAGGCAACAGTGAGTACCAGCTAAGGACCATTTCCAAGCCTCAGATTTGATCTTAAATTTAACATTACACATAACCTTTCTCATCTACCCCTTGGTTACTTTGAAGCTATACACAGGATCTGTCTCCAGAATAACTAGAATATTCTTATTCGACTTCTTAAGTTCCATCTACTTGTTGGTAACTCCTAGTCCAGTCTAATCCCACAATCAGATAATCTGTTGGACTCTGGAACTGAAGAATAAGAGAGTAAGGAGATACTTGCTCCCATCTGCTTATCATTGGTGTCTCTACAAAGTCTTTGGAATTCTCACATAGAGAAAAACAAACCAACAAACAACAAAGCCACACAGTGAAAGATCTGCAGTGAGAGTCAGGCTAGTGCTTAGGTGTGCTACTGAGGCTGTCACGCCGGGGTCAGTGCTGTAGGAAGGGAACCTGGTGTGGAATCTTTCACAGCTCAGGGGTAACATCTCAGCACGGGGTATAGCTGTTGTCGAGTAAAGACTGGAACTTCTGCTAAGACATTTTTAGTGCAACAAGTATCTTAGTGTAGTTACCTGACCGGAAGGCAAGCTTGAAGGTGAAAGTGAAACAAAAGTCTATTGATACATTTGCTGTTGCCATTGCCCAAAATAATAATAGATCTAATTCAGAGCGATGACACACGTGGGCGGAGATGAAAATGCTAAGAGTTCTGACTTCATCACTGTGTATTGTGTAATATTCAAAGTATTGCTCCATATCCAATAAATACATACGACTATTATGTGCCGAGTGTGTGTGTGTGTGTGTGTGTGTGTGTGTGTGTGTGTGTCTAGTGGACAACTTCAGGAGTCTTCCCTCAGGCATCAGCCATTTTTCTTTTTGTGACAGGGGATCTCACTGGCCTGAAACCTGCCAATTAGGCTAGACCGGCTGGACAGGCAGCCCCAGAATCGGCCTGCCTCTTCAGTACTGAGATTGTAAGACTGGGCCACCACAACTGGCTTATTTTCTTTTTTTCTTTTCCCAAAAGCATGGGTTCTGGGGATCAAATTCAAGTCCTTGTGCTTGCAAAGCAAGCACTTCACCAACTCCAGTAAACTGTCTTCTTCTACACATGTACCATGGTAAGAAGAGAGAACACACACATATATACACACAAAAATAAATAAAACGTAATTTTTAAATAAAAAAATATTAAAGTCAAGTAAACTATAGCCTGTGCGTTAAATCCAGCTACATAGTTGCTTTGATAGTAACATTTTGTAAGACTCACACACATACTAAGAAGTAGCAGTGGGAGTTAGAAGCAGGCAATAATAATTGTTCCACAGACGCATGGAGAATATGGCCTTTATGCTATATGTTATTTTTATTATACCTGAATATTTTTCCTGCACGCCTGTGTGTTTTAGGCACTGAGGGTTAACCGCATACATGTCAGGCAAGCTCTCTTCACCCTCTTTTTAGCTTTTATTGTGAGACACAGGCTCAATAAGTTGTCCAAGTCCGGTCTTGAACTCACTCTGAGCTGTCCCCCCTGGGAGAACCTTGAGTTTGTAATCTTCCTGCCTCAGCCTCCCTAGTAGGATTACAGGCCTGCTCCATTAGATCTATTTGTTTCTAAGAAAAAGGTATATATGTATATTTATATGTATGTATATATGTGCATATGTATGAATTATGCATGTATCATATATTCTCTTAAACCTAAAATAAAAAAATCTGAATATTTGAGAATATTAGGAAATTACTTGGGAGTTTTTATATGTGATAATGATATTTATTTTACTTTCAAAGGGCTGTTTCCTTTTTCAGAGTGGCATGTGTAAAAGAACTTACACAGCATTTGGAGTTTGCTTTTAAATGACCAGTGGGTGTGGTAGAGATAGAAACAACAGGAGACCATGGTGTGGAACTGTTGATGGTAGTGAGGGAGACTTGTGGGTCACTGGGCCATGTTTGCTCTTACTGTATATGTTAAAATTTTCAATAATGAAAGGTTTTAGAACACTTTGGTTTTGTTTGCTTTTAAAGAAAACTCCCCCATTGTTAAAGCTCAGGTTGGCTGAGTCTAACAAACAGAATTGCCTGTGTGCTAACCTGAGATAGTGATTTTTATCAGAAATAGAGACAGAGCCTAGGACAGGAGCCCTGGCTGGTAACAGCAGAAGGGGCCTGCAGTGACTCAGGTTGGTGGGAAAGGTGGAGCTTTCTAAGTGGCTTAGTGGGTGGAGTTGTGTGGCAACTTATCTCCTAGGTAACTGGAGGCAGCACTTCTAAGCAGTGAGTAAGGCAGGAGGTGGGACTGTAAGAGAGACTCCCTGGAGGAAACAGCAAAGCTGGGGCTTGGAGGCCAGACAGGCACAGCCCAGAGATCTTCACCCTTCAGGAGTCATTCCTCAGGTCTATGGTGAGATTTAAAAGAAATAAACTAAAGCGTTCAAGGAATAGCTTATCACTTGAATTACTAAAAGAATAGAGTACTGGTGGAATTAATAGGAAGAATCGGGTTGTTTGGATCTCCACTTAGTTGATCTGGAGGATCAAACGGAATCAGACTGTCATGAACCTTCATCTCATCAAATCTAAGTAGGGTAGTATGTAGCTGGAGCTGGGCAGCTGTGAGCGTTTGTCTCTCACCTGTACTGTACTACCTCCAACTGGATCCCATCTGCTGAATTTCTATCAATGGACTAATGCACTGAATCCTCCGAATAAGATCACTTCCTCAAAGCCCCACCTCCGAATGTTGCTGCCCTGGGGGCACTAAGCCTTGAACTAGGGACTATGAGCCTCTGGGAGACATCCCACAGCCAATTATAACAATAAATCAATTATCCCAATGGGTTCTTTCTACCATATATAATCAGACTTGACTATGCCATTGTGCTTTAGAAACAGAAACGATTATTATTTGTTTGCTTTTTTTTTTTTTTTTTTTTGAGACTGGTTTTCTTTACATAGCCCTAGCTGTCCTGGAACTGGCTGTATAGATCAGGTTGTCTCTGCCTCCCAAGTGCTGGGATTAAAGGCATGTACCATGACAAGCAGTTTCTGTTGCATATTCTTAGTCACTCTACTGACACACAGACGTGATTTGGAATCTCCGTCAGAAACCTTTCCACAAGGCCTGCTGCCAAACTTTTTGGGATAAGATGATGCACAGGACTTCTGTGCTGCTGACTTTTCTGGTCTCCATCCACAGTCTAATGGTCCAGCTTGTTCATCCTTCTAAGCTTGACAGCTGGAGCTGTGCAAAACCTTCCTGCTAGTTATCTGTCAGGTTCTTGTCTTAGGGTTTCACTGCTGAGAACAGACACCATGACCAAGGCCAGTCTCATAAAGACAACATTTAATTGGGGCTGGCTTACAGGTTCAGAGGTTCAGTCCATTGTCATCAAGACAGGAAGCATGGCAGCATCCAGGCAGGCACGGTGCAGGAGGAGCTGAGAGTTCTATATCTTGATCTGAAGGCTGTTAGGAGAAGACTGGCTTCCAGGCAGCTAGAGTAAGGGTCATAAGCCCTTGTTCACAGTGACACTTATTCCAACAAGGCCACATCTCCTAATAGTGCCACTCCTGAGGCCAAGTATATACAAACCATCACACAGGGAGAAATGGCTGGAGAGATGGCTCAGTGGATAAGAGCCCTGACTGCTCTTCCAGAGGATGAACATGCGATTCCACATGGCAACTCGCAACTGTCTTGTAGCTCACCCTCACACAGACATGCATGTAGGTAAAACACCAATGCATGTAAAAAACAAAACTAGATAAATTATTTTTTTAAAAAGGGTTTTGGGAAGAGCTGATAACCAGTTTCTGATCAATAGTCTGTAACCACAGTTTAAAACAATATATACATATGTGTGTCCGTAACAAAGGGACATCCTTCTCCTTACTATTAGCATGATTTGCTTATTGTTAACATACTGTGTAAACTCCTTTGTGTATCAGGAATGTGCATTTTTGTGTTAAAAAATGCAGATGTGATGGTAATTAGTGCTATTATTTGGGAAGAAGAAGCAGGACAAGCAGAAGTTTAAAGTTATCTTCAAGTGCCTGCATTGCATGAGACACTATCCCAAAAAGAAAAAAAATCAATTAGTCCACTGGCAGAGAGAGAGAGAGAGAGAGAGAGAGAGAGAGAGAGTCAACTTTAAGGATGGGAAACTACGTTTCTTTTCTTCATGAGTTCACCACTTCCTTCATTTCATAGTTGATGTGGCTTTGTTTCTTGAAATGGGTCTAGCCACATAGTCGGATCTGGCCTCTGGTTCACCATCCTCTTGGCTTTGCTTCCCAAGCACTGGGATTGGCCCAGCCTCACACTGTCCTTTAACATCTTAAAACAACTGATGATGTTATTTTCCCTAGTGCTGAGACTATCCAGGCTGAATTCCTTGTTGTACAATAATTTTTCTTTAAAACATTAAAATCTTAGCGAGCTTGTCTTTGACATTTTTCAAATATATCTAAAATGTCACAGTCAGCATTTGGGGCCTACAAATCCTTTGAGCAGAAGCTCAAGCCTTCACACACACACACACACACACACACACACACACAGGTTTAAAATAGGAGCTTGCTTCACGCTGACCATGAGCTACTTGGAAACTGTGGATATTAAGAGAAAATAACTTTATTTTGGGAAACAATGTTGGAAGGTTGGAGATAAACTACTTGCAATTTGAACATCAAAGTGAACACAGGCATACAAAATGATTACTGAGAGGTGGTCTCCATCTTCCTGGCCCCAGAAGGAAGAGGTCCACTTGGATTTTTTAAAATTTTAAACGTAAGAAGATAACAAAGATATCTTCCTTTGCAACAGATGAAGCATTGCCATGAAAGAAGAAAAGTAAGTTTGTCTTTATTTCCTCAAGTTGCAAGGAAAGATTGGTGCGCCCAGTTAACCCTAGGCTGCTCACCAGAAAATCCAGTAGATGTTGTTTTAGAGTGATTTGAATCTTAGTGTTTCCTCAAGGCCCACGCAGCGAAAGCTTGCTTCCTGGGGGACTGTCGGGTTGGCACTGTGACTCTGAGAAGTGGGGCTAGCAGCGCCTTCCAGGGTTTACGTGAGCGGCTCTGCTGTACCCCGGTAATGTGTAGCTTCTCACGGGCTGAGAAGCAACCAGGCCAGTGGATCACAGACTGAAACCATCAAGGACACGGGCCAAATGAATCCTTTCTCTTTCCACATGTCTATCCCAGGCATTGGATGTCCTTGATAGAAAGCTGAGTGGTACTGTGTCCACATTAAAGACCTCTGCTCCCATCCTAAACGTCCTGTGTGTTTGTTTGAGGACAGAGTAGAGACAGGCATTAAGTTGATTCTTACATAGTCAGACAGCACAACAAAAGCAGAGCTGCTTTGGCTAAGGAAACACGACTCCATCTGGAGACTACATAGACAGGGTTTGGGAGTATACTCAACTTCCATGACAGAATGACAGAACTGTCCTAAATTCAAAAGCTTTCTTTCTTTCTTTCTTTCTTTCTTTCTTTCTTTCTTTCTTTCTTTCTTTCTTTCTTTCTTTCCTTCTTTCTTTCTTCCTTCCCTTCCTTCTTTCTTTCCCTCCCTTCCTTCCTTCCTTTCTCTCTCTCTCTCTCTCTCTCTCTCTCTCTCTCTCTCTTTCTCTTTCGACAAGGGTTCTTGGTGTAACACTGGCTGTTCTGGAATTTGATTTGTAGACCAGGATAGCCATGCACTCACAAAAATTTGCCTGCCTCTGCCTCCCGAGTATTAAGATTAAAGGTGTGCACCATCAAGCCCAGCTCAAGGCTTGCCAATTTTGAAGAGCTATATAGAACCATATTGTGAAGGAAAAGACATAGTTTCAAGACTTCACAGATCTTGAGATATATATCACCTTGGTTTCTACACCTGTGTTTATGGTACAGCTATTATCTCAATTGTCTTGTATCTATATTATTGTGGCTTAGACCAAAGTATTGTCAAGTGCTATTTACCATGCCTATATCCTAAAGATATTTACTATGCCTATATCCAAAGCATTTATCCTTTAAGAGAAACCAGAGCTGGACATTGTGGCACATGCCTACAATACCAGTATTTAGGCAGAAGCAAGAGGATATCAAGTTCGAGGCCAGTCTGGGATTTACAGTGTTTCTGAGACAAGTGTAAGACACATGGAAAGACACTGCGTCAAAACAAAACAAAAAGTCAAAAGGAGCTACGGGCACAGCTCAGCAAGGACAAGAGCTAGCTCTGACTGCACGAGACTCCCAGAGCCCATGGGAAGGAGGGAGCGAGGCGGGATCCATTTCACAAAGATGCCCTTTCGTACCCACACCTACGCACATATAGAAAAATATCGTAAGGAAGAAAGAAAGGAAAAGGGAAACAGAAATAGCGATGCTTGTCTAAGGGATGAATTTATCACCAACTGCATGAGCCTCAGAGTGAGAGTGAAGCTGATGGCGGGCGGCCAGATTCAGTGCAACGTGTGGGCACACCTGAATCTAAGGAACGTATTCTATTTCATGAAACTGCAGTAGGCTTGTAGCTACACTGCTTAGATTGAGCTGTGTAGAACTGGGACCAGCTTTAAACAGGATAGAAATTTGTTTTCCACAGGGTGTGGTGGCACACGCCTGTAATCCCAGCACTTGGGAGGCAGAGGCAGGTGGATTTCTGAGTTCGAGGCCAGCGTGGTCTACAGAGTGAGTTCCAGGACAGCCAGGGCTACACAGAGAAACCTGTCTCGGAAAAAAAGAAAGAAAGAAAGAAAGAAAGAAAGAAAGAAAGAAAGAAAGAAAGAAAGAAATTTGTTTTCCTCGGAATCTTTAATCCTAAGTCAGAGTCTAGAGCAGGTGTGTCAGCCCCATGATCATTAGGGACATAACTTCTGTGTTTCTGCGTCTCCATCCAGGGTTTGCTTGTTTTAGGGTTAGACTTTCATCTTATCTTCACTGTTGTGTGTCCATGTTTGTTTGTTTTACTTCTGACAGCTATTCCATGTTTCAGAATCTGCTCTTCTAACTTTACCACAATTTTAGCTAAGCAATATGATTCTGTTTCCTCCTTCAGTCCCTTGAGTTATTTGTTGTAATTTTACTTCTGCACAAGTTATGGTTATCATCTAGTGTAATTGTGTTGTAGAAAATATCAGTCCCCACCTGGGCTTTCTACCTCACCGTTCTCATTTAGTTTTCATATGAAACACACACACACAACCTTTATATGTAGTATGCAGTTTTTACTACCACACTTTAAGCTCCAGGCAGACCAGACAGACAGACAGGTAGACGTTCAGACAGACAACCACGTGCAGGCACACACGCACTAGCTTATCTTTGATGTGCTTTAGCTCAGTGGCCGGGCTCTTCTAAGCCTTCCTCAGCTATCATGCCCTTCTTTTCACTCCCAACTCAGCATCTCTAGTTCTGCCCTTTGCTGTCTTCCTTATCATTGTGTAGCCCCCCAAATCTGACCTCAGCTTAACTATGTTTCTAATATCCCACCTGCTACTCCAGGCCCGGCTGGGGAAGCAGCCGATGGCCGCTCTGCCTGAGATCTCACATGGCTGATGGCTCTTTCTCCCTCTGAAGCATGGCAACCCTTTTTCTCTCCCTTGCATCTGCCTGCCTGCCAGGAGGGAGAAGGGTTGGGAGAGAGGGAAAGACCCTCTATTTTGGGCAAGTCCTGCCTATTTTGCCCAGCTCATTGGCCACTTTATTAATTGATCAAGAACCAATTGGGGAACGGGACCTTCAGATTCCTGATCAGAGCACCAGAAATACCCGCCTACATTTATATTTATAATAAGCCTTAAACAGCACAAGAGCTGGGCAGATATCTACCTTTTATGTTATTAGAATCTACTTTCTTATAGAATTATTAATATTTACTATGTTAGGATGCTCCTAACTCCCCCTGGACAGCCCCCAGGGCCACATTTTTATGGCTCACCTCACCCATGGTGGCTCCTCCTGCATCTCCTCTCCTCCCAGTCTCTTTGGACACCAAGCCTGAGAAACCTAAACCCCACCTATGTCTCTTCTGCCCAGCTATTGGCTGTTGGCATCTTTATTTACCAATCAGAAATAACTTGGGGCAGGGTCACAGATCTATGTACAGACTCCAAGTTTTGGGGGCCCACAAAACCTCAACATTGCTGTTTTTGCCTTAAATGATCTTTAAAATGTTTTTGATGAAGGGGATCTTTTATATTTACAATTATTGGCTTCGGGTGGCTAGGCTTAAGAGTGAGCACTCAACTCCACTGACCCATCTCACAAGTCCTGGGGTGGTTTTTATATGTATGTGCATTTACCCTGGTTAGGGTTCATGAAGCTTCTCAAATACATCTTATCAAAAACTAACGTTTGAATACTGCTTCCAGAAGAAAAAAGATGACACTCTTTAGTATATTACCCAAGTCCTTCATGGGCTTAGCTATCGCCTTCATTTTCTTGAAGTTTCCTCTTGCCTCTCTCCCCAGTGCCCTTCTGCAACCATCAGCAACCGTGCCCATTAGCCTTGGCGCCATTCTCCACCTCCAGCAACCGTGCCCATTAGCCTTTGCGCCATTCTCCACCTCCAGCAACCGTGCCCATTAGCCTTGGCGCCATTCTCCACCTCCAGCAACAGTGCCCATTAGCCTTTGCGCCATTCTCCACCTCCAGCAACCGTGCCCATTAGCCTTGGCGCCATTCTCCACCTCCAGCAACAGTGCCCATTAGCCTTTGCGCCATTCTCCACCTCCAGCAACCGTGCCCATTAGCCTTGGCGCCATTCTCCACCTCCAGCAACAGTGCCCATTAGCCTTTGCGCCATTCTCCACCTCCAGCAACCGTGCCCATTAGCCTTTGCGCCACTCTCCACTGCCAACAAATGTGTCCCTTAGCTTTTGTGTCCTTGCGTTCCCTGCGTGTCCCCTGCTCCTTCACTTCTCTCTTCCACCTTTGCCAATAAAATACACAAACGTGAAAGCCATAAGTCAGCCCACATTCAAATGATCTTTGAAGCATTTCCTGACCCTGCCTGAGTCTGAGGTAGTCTGAATTTTCCTATGACAGCATAGCTCATACTGAGTCCATTTATCTGTCTCTTCCTTGGAAGACAGAGGGGATGCTGAATACAAAGTATGTCTCTTTTATATCCAGCTCTATTTGCACATAGTAAATGTCTTTACTTGTTTTTTAGTGTTTTATTTAAATATCTATATTAAATATTTTAAATATAGGTATTTTGCCTACATATATGTCTATGGGTCAATGAGGCCAGAAGATGGTGCTGGATTCTCTGAAGTTACAGGAGGTGGTGAGTGTCCACACTCTATGGCCCCCGTGTTCTGGTTTCTTAAATTATTTTTCCAATGAGCAAATAATTATGTGGTCTGTGGGCATCCAGACTTTCTGATCCTAAGATTATTTGAAAATCATTAGTTTCCCATCTTGAAATATATGTTTGATTCCTTAGCATTAATGTTTTTTCTTCCAGGTTCTAGGTAGTCTATTAAGAGAAACTGAGGCAGGTTACCTCTAAGCCTTCTGGAGAGCTAATACTGTATTTTCTCTATACTTCTTACCACCACCATATAAACATACCTGAGTATTTAGAATGGTTGTAAACTTAGCTGAGCACCTCAACAACATACCCATACCTTGGTTCGGGTTTCTCATTATCAAAATAAAATTGGCTAATACATACATTGAACAGTTCTGAACTCTCTCCACTTATCTTTTGAATTTGTATTTGTGGAATCTGGATGTCTGAAGAATTATAGATTTTCAGATGAACAGATTGTAGTACAATGATCCAACAATGTTATTAATGCTGAATTTGAAGTTAAATGTAACAAATTGAACAAAGAAATTATGGGATTCTGTTACTGGTTATGCTCCCTACAGTTTTATAACCTAATTGCTAAAACACTAAGAACAAGTAGATTTTTAGTACCTGGGGTAATTCACTTAAGGAGGCAAAGGAGGCAGGTATTTATGATTTGCAGAAGAAATCTAAACAACCAAAGAGACTGCCATGTCGAGAGGAAGTTAGATTTCACTGGGCACTTCAAAGTGGTTGGGGGTGGGGTGAAGCAGGAGAGACTGGCTGTGGGCAGGAACCCAATGGCACCAAAGACACAAGACCAGCCTTGTTTAGTCAACTACAGTCCTGAACCTTCAGGCTTAGTGAATGGGTGACTATGGCAACAGTCCCCGCCCCAACCCCCTTGCGTATGCACAACGCAGGCTCCTCCACAACAGATGCTTTTTTTTCTCAGTCAGAGAACTACAGTTCCCAAGAGTACTCTCGGCACCGCCTCTCGATTTGGCCCTGCCCCCTTACCCTTATGCCCCGCCCTCCCGCTAGTCCTGGTCCCTCCCTCCCAGTGTGTGTCAGTGACCCAAAGGCGGTTCGAGGCGGACGGACAGTCGGGGGCGCCGCCGCCGCCGCCTTCTCCAGCGCCAGCAACAGCAACAGCCGCAGCAGCAACAGCAGCAGCAGCAGCAGCAGCAGCGGCGGCGCCAGCAACAGCAGCAGCAGCAGCAACAGCGGCGGCGGCGACCACAGCAGCAGCGGCCGTGCGGCGCCACCCGGATCTGCCTGCAGCTCGGGGAGCTCACCACAAAGCGGGCCCGAACCTCTCTCTTCCGCGCTCGTCGGCGCTCGGCTCCGCGTTCCACTCGGCCTCGCGGGGCTCGGCGGCTGGCGGGAAGGCGGCGGGCTCCGCCAGTGCCTGCGTTCAACCGGTGCTCGCGCCGCCCCCGCGCCCCGGGTGTCCGCGCGGCGGGCCGAGCTGGCGTTCCGGCCACCAGCAGTCGTCCGGTGAGTGTGGCGCGGGCGGGGAACGGGGGCGCGAGGGCCGGCGGCGCGGAACTTCCTCCCAGCCTTTGCCGGTGGCGGTGCGGCGGCCTGCGCGCCCGCCCGCCCGCCCGCGGGGAGGCGGCGGGGAGCAGAGTTTGCGGCGCCGCATCCCGCGCGGTGGGAGGAAGCGCCTTTGTGAGGAGCTGCCCGGAACGCCCTCCCCCACGGCCGGAGCGGGCGCGCGGCGGAGGGGAGCCCCAGCCCGGCGGCCCGGTTCTCGCTCCCGCGGCCGGCCTGCAGGCCGGGGAAGTGGAAGGGGAACAAAGGGGCGGTGGGCTTTTCTTTTGTTTGTGCGAATCTGATAACTTCTCTGCATCCTTACATAACGCAGACTTCCAAGTTAGTCATTCTTTTTATTGTTTTGATTATTGTCATCATCTCTGCGTGCCTCTACGTTTCCTTTCATCTTGGGATCTCAGAGCATTTTAAAAACACTAATTAATTTCACCTCCCGGCCCTTGCCAAGCCCGTTTCCGTACGTGGGTAAACTGAGGTCCAGAAAGCCCTCAATTTGATGGATACGCTTGATGTACCGCGCCTGGTGTCTGAGGCTCCGAAAGCATTTATGAGTAATAACTCATTCTCCAAATGCCCTGTGGAAAAGTTAAAGATGCTCATTTTACTTACAGGTTAAATGAAGTCTGGAAGAAGTCTATGTAATTGTTAGGTAGTTGAAACAATAACTCTTTTTAAATAGTGTTTGAATCTTAAAACCTCAAAGGACTTTCTGAAAAATGTCCCGAGTAGTGAAGATACTGTAAGTCATAAACTCTCTTCGCCATATATTATATTTACATGCGCAAGTCTCTTACAAAGTTAGACAGCAATGATGAGAGGAGGGGATAGTTCTTAACCTACATTTAACTTACACACAATATGCGCAGTGGTCTGAGCCCCAGCCCTCTTCCCATCGAGAAATATTGAGCATCTCATCCACTGGACGCCTGATTATGCCGAGAATTGAAGTTTTTGTATGTCAAAGATTGTTTTGATTCAAAGGCTCTTTACTTTCTGGTGGTAGAATGCTACTTTGTCTTCGTAGCAGGTGATCTTTTGTGTCAGAACAGTGTCTTTCCCCCACATTAACAGAGTTTGCCTAGTAGTGTGAATTTAAAGTTTTTGAATTGTGGAAAGGGTACAGTTTCTCAATTTCTTCTATTTCGGTGTGTGATACATTTTCACAAGTAACATATTTTCTCAGAGTACTCAAATATGCGGATTTGAAACATTCTCCTCATTGCCTAAATACAGCATATAAATTCTTGGTTTTTTTTTTTTTTCTTTTTTCACAGTTAACATCTGTAGTAAATACCCTGAGGGTAATTAATCGAGGCACTTTTAAACACTTTGGGTACCAAATGGCAGCTGTGAGAAGTTTAAACCAAGTGTTATTTCTACAAGATATTTTCCTAAATTGTATGAGATTTAGAACTGTAATAACATTATTTTCATTTACTCATTTAATTTAATTTTGTAATGCCCCCAGATTTTAAATCTGGTAGGTGTGTCAGAAAACGAAAGTGAGACTTTAGGTATTTTTTTTTCCTCTGTTCCCCAACCTATCCCCTATCTGAAGTTTGTTAAGACATCTGTTTAGCAATTTGAAAATGAAACAGTTTAGTGTTTGGATTATTGCTTATATGGTTATAGTGTCTCATCTGATAAATTTAAGGAAACTTACCACCTCGGTTTTTAGTGCAAACTAGTAAACTGGAAATCGCCTTAGTTGCAGATTTGGGGGTTATTTATATGTTCCTTAAAAATGGCATCTAAGTAACCTTATATTGAACTTTTTCCATAGTACTTACCAACCAGCTTCATCAGGGCCATTTGTACTTTTAAAGGGTCCACTAACAGTGTCTGATTACAGGAGTCCAGAGGCAAAAGTTAGTGAAGTTTGGCGTGGCTGCTTTCCTGAGTTCTTTGGACCCTTTAAAACAAATGGCCGAGCATTACAGAGCAGGAAATGGAGCTTCTGAGGCAGTATTCGGGGGAGCCTCAGAGAGTTCCCATTTGCCTTAGTTTCTGCTTCTGTTTTACTTGTCAAATGTCAGTTGTATTTTAAGTCCCTTGATTTAGAATGTGCTCCACTGTGGTTGCCCAGTAGATAGGTGTGAAGGGCTATAGAAGTTCTACTCCGTGAACAGTTTTTCTGTTCATAGAGCAATGTAAAGCAGACTGAAAAACCCATCAATAGAACCAAAATTAATAAATAGATAAGGCAACTGACACGGATTTTAGGAATTATAATATTAAATTATAAATGTTTCTTGGAGACATTTATAAATAAGGAACAAAATTCTAGGTGAAGTCCCAGACAATAAATTACACATAGCACAATCTTTCACTTTACAGACTTGTGGCCTTCTTTCTCAGAGCCCTTCTTCATATATCATAGAAAAGTCTATATAAGATACTCTTTCAAATGGCTCGGGTTGCCCTAGAGTTTCTTACTACACTCTGTGGAAGAGTTTTTACACATAATTGTTAGAATCCCATCTCTGCTAGGGAAAGCTCACCTCAGCCTACACTAATTTGTAGGATTTAAAACAAGAAATACAAGCCACTCAGAGATCTAGATATGATTTCAAGTTATCTATTAGCCTTTTATGCTAATTAAAACAGCTTTTATGCTGTTTTAATAGATCAATGCTTAGAAATACTGGCCAATATGCTATACTTAGTAAATTCTACATCATTTCTGTTCTGGTGCTAAAGAGAAGCATGAGATTTCTTGGGGGAGTTTACAGGTTTGGTTTTGTTTGAGAGTTTTTTTCAGATTAGATTTTGCCTTGTGGTATTTCCCACCTTAGCCTTGAATGGAAGATCCTCCTGCCTAGCCTGCTTCTCCAGCAGTGCTCCATGCCAGGAAGACGGGGAGCTTTAGAGAAAAGGGGCTCCATTGGATGACTTAAAAGAAATGCATTGCACGTGGTTCTCAAAACATTTCTCTCCCAAGAATGTTACGTGGGATGTTTTAGATTAAGGAGATCATCAAAGATGGTGGTGGTGATTTGCCACAGTAAATGCCACTTCAGAGTTTTGTGTTTTACTTATTTTTGTGTGAGAGCAAGATACTAGGAGTCTTCTTCCACGGTGTGGGTCTAGAGATTGAATTCAGATCATCAGGCTTAGCTGAGACCTCATGGACCTTTACTCTGAATCTTGTAATATTACACTTCAAAAATGCCATTTACAGAAAAAAAGGATGCTACCAATGCTTATAAATGTGAAAACTCTAATTCAGCACACATGGAATTTACTTCCTTTTCAAAGCATTTGTTGTTGCTTTTATTTTATAATGAACCTCTTGGGATGGAAGTAACATAAAATATCTAGTTTCCCATGATTTTCTACTTTTTTTTTTTTTTTTTGCCACAATTTGCTCAATCCCACCCCAAGTTTCTAGAATAAGCAAAAATAAAAAATAAATAAAAATAAAGACAGTTAAACACTCTTACTTATACTAAATGGCAGCTGAATTTCAACATACAAAGTATGGTCAGCTCTGTTTTGGAAGTAGAAGTGTACTTCTGAGGGCATTAAAGCAAGCAATATCAAATAAATACCATGTTATGTTCTAAATTCTGATTGCTTAGTAGTGACTGCTGTTGTACTAGGTTTCATTTATTGCTACTAGAATTTGATAAGAAAGCCCAACTATTTCTTCAGTAAATATTGGCTTTAGGGAAGGGTCTAGCTGTTGGCGCGTCACACTCGGTGCTCTTGGTTACCTCACATTCTAATCACAAGACTCCAACAACAAGATGAGTGAGCACACTGAGGCTAGCACTTAGCAATTGTGAGCATCTGTGAGGCCCAGGGTTCAAACCCCAGCACCACCACATTACAAATTTAAAAGTATTTCACATCTCAAGGGGGAATAACCAGGCTTATTTCAGTCATATACTTCCAAAAGTAAGAGACTAATAAGAAACTGTTAAGATTTAAAATTGCCTTAAGAGGGATAGCAACCAAACATATGGACTTGAGTTGAATGGTGCTTTGAGCAAGTTAACTGTGAAAGACTATCTGTGGAAAATATGACAGTTTAAACTCTGGATGTTTAATGAAGGGAATTGTCAGTTTTTCTTTTAAGGTATGATAATAGGAATCTTTACTTTGTAGAGGTAATTAAGAAAATATAATTTTTAGGGGCCGTGGAGATGGCATAGGCAGGGTGCTTCTTGCAAAAGCATGAGAGCCCCAGGTTGATCCTTGAGTTCATATAAAAGGCCTTGGCATGGTGTCACCTGCCCGTCACTCCAGGACTGGATAAGTATAAACAGGACGATTCCTGCGGCTTGATAGCCAGCCAGTCTAGCTGAATCAAAGAGCCTGTTTGATTAGGTGGAACCAAAAACCAAACCAAACCAACCAACCAACCAACCAAACCAAGCAAACAAAAAGACTGAGGTGGAGAGCCTTTGAGGAAGGTATCCAATTTGTCAACCTCTGGCCTCCTAGGATGGAGGCCACTCAATAGGATATCCGGAAGTTTTAAGTTATTTGAAAAGGGGGAAACATTGATAAGTAATTGGCCTAGATTGAAAATGGTTGGGGTAGATGTCACACGTATAGATACAAGAAACTTCATAATTCTTAAAAATGTTGTACACATATGGAAGTATATGAAGGAAGTGGTAGAGGGACTGTGGAGAGAAAGGAAGGTAAAGGGGCATCAGGAAAGACTGTGGAGGGACCTATCCTGCATAGGTGGATAGTGCTTTTCCCAGAAGACTTATGTTATTAAATAAAAGTTCCAGTGCCGGGTGTGGGATACCACATTATGAAGTATCAGTCATGGAGGTCCCGGTGGAGCCCCAAATAATACAGGATGCAGCCAGTCGCTCTTGGTTACCCTCCAGAACTGGATAAAACCCTAGTACTGAAATCACCTTTTACCTTGGTTGCAGGATGTGGGGAAGTCATGCTGGACCTGAGCTCAGAGCTTTCCCTGCTGACCAGCTTTCACAGTGCTAGAAGGAGCTATGTAGGTGTCTAGTGAGGAAAAGTTTGTCGATGGTCTTAAGCAGCTGTGAATCATGGATCTACAATTCTAATCTGCCAGGCAAGATGTGCCTGCTGCTACAATAGTGGCATAACTATTACAGTAGTAACCAACCAGTTACCTACCACACAGGAATAGTTCATACTAGGTACTTTAAACCCTGTCAAGAGCCCTGGATAAGGAGGCCCTAGAAGAGAATGTAATTTGTGCACACACAACCACAGAGTATCAGGAGATAATGTCAGAATGGTAAAGAGGGTATTGAATAAAAAGGGTATGAAAAAATAGGGCTTGCTGTCCATTCTTGTTTTTTGTGTGTGCACATACACATATATACATGTGTACATACACACACACACACACACACACCAACTGTCTTTAGAATAGCCATTATGAAAACCATGTGTTACTCAACATTTAGACTGCTCAGAATAGTTTTAAAAGTTCTTTTCTTTTAAAGGCCAGTCTAACAAGCACACATGAAAATAGTACATTACTTTTTGTTTATTCTTTGATAGAAAATAGGAAGTAACATGAAGCTGTTTCTAAAAATCCACTCTGAGAAAGCAGTTACTATTTTTTTAAAAACTAGATCTACCCATGATCCTAGAAGGAGTTTTAATAATGTTCTGGGCAGTTACAGTCATGGAGTATTTGGAATGAGGTATACCTCTGAATGGGACTGTGCAAAAAGCAAAAAATTTGTTGGATATTTATGTTCTAAATATTAAAACCGATAGGTGCTCATGGCCATGTACATTTCTTAATGCTTAAGTGCTCAAAGGCAGTTGTTGCATTCAAGTTTCATATACATACTGGGTTTAAGGCTAAGCAGCACTTTCAGTTAGTAGAGCATCTTGTTGATGCGGCATATGGTTGGGAGCTGGAAGATAGTATAGTGTCAAGAGATGAGTGTGGGGCTTGGGGGTGGCTCAGTCACAGTGAGTGTGAAGGCCTGAGAGGCTCACTGGCGCCCGTGGAACAGAAGCAGAGCCTAGCGCCTGTATCCCAGCGCTGCAGAGGTGGAAAGGGAGGCGCTCTCGAGCTCACTGGCTGGCTTTGCTCAGATGGTGAGCTCCAGGTTCTTGAAGAGATTGTATCTCAAAAGTAAGGAAAACAGTTGAGGAAGACATCTCCATCAACCTCTGGCCATCATACCTGTACATGTGCAGATGGGTCTGACTTACAAATGGTGGATTTGTGCAATTTCTCAGATCAGTTAATAGGGTTAAATCTTTTTAGAGCTATGGGAAAATCAGATCTTTCAGTGTTTGTATTAATCCTTGAGAATTTTCATGCAGTGTATTTGGTCATTAGTCACTCTCACTGCTCCCATATCCACCTCACCCCATCTCCAACTTGGTGCCTTAAAAAAATAATAATAGCCCGTCCAGTCCAACTTGCTCCCATCTATTCCTGGGTGTAAGATAATTTACTGGAGCCTTGTTGATCTACTAGGGACCACACTCTAAAAGAGAACTCGCCGTCTCTCTCCTAGAAGCTGTCAGTAGCCCTTCAGGTCTAGGGGTTCAGACCCTTCCACGTTGGAATATTGACTGGCTTGATCTTGTGCAGACAGCCTTAGTGTGGTGGGTTCCAGTCAGTTACTTAAGCTTTGTACCTCTTTACAGCAATAGATTCCAGATTGCTAGTCTCGGCTTGTGTGGTGCAAGGTGCTGTAACTTAACATCCCTGCTTTTTTCACTTTGATCTTTCCAATTCTGTCACTGGCTTTCCTTCATTTTTAAGATTTATTTATTTTACATGTATATTTTGCCTCCATGTATGTATGTGTACCATGTGGAAGCCAGAAGAGGGGTGTCCAATCCTCTGGAGTTATAGTTGTAAGCCACATTGTAAGCCCTGGGAATTGAACACAGGTCCTCTAAAAGAGCAGCGAGTGCTCTTCACCCCCAAACCATCTCCCCATGCTTCCTGTGTGCTCCTTTGCCAGCTTCAGCTGTGCCTGTTTGTTGCTGTTGCATATGGTCTTCTACCCAGTGTGCCATGGCTGTGCTGATAAAATGAACTTGATGAAGGACTGGGAAGTGAGGACAGCACCTGTGGCCCTCCTGTTCTGCTCACCTGGTGGGCTTTTAACTTCTTTGTCTTTGTTTTTTTCCCATGTGTTAGTTAGACTCTAGACAGCTATTTGACCTGAGGATATATATTTTTAGATCACGTAGAACTGTATGTTGTTAGAACAGTGTTTGATAGCAGAATTCATAGCTAAGAAGAATTTCAAAGGGTATTTTCACCCCTTGGTATTGGTAGTCTTTTCCAAAATTGTATATTTGGAAACTTATCAGTACTATGCACATGACCTTAGAGGAGAAATGTCTGGATTTCATTGCACTTTTTTATCATATTCAGCAGAAGACAGGAAAAGATGATAAGGTGATGACAGGTGTATACCTTCCTTCCACGAGAATAAAATACGAAGTGATTGGCCTTGATTCTTCCTGCTTGTTTGCTGTAGTTTTCAGCACATCACTAGGGTTGCTCTTTTGAAGGCTCAGTTAAGTTCAGTTTTATTTTTCCACATAAGTGGAAACATTAGAAGGTACTCAGCTGCTTGTTCAAAACCTTAATGCTGCATCCCTGGTTCCTAGCAGATTCCCATCCTTAGTGTTTCAGTTCCTGTGGGCTTTTTCCCCCAGATTTAATGAAATAGGACTATAAAAAGTAGCTTTTCGTCATTTCAGGCTATGGTTAACGTGGTGAATTTTCTTCAGATTGTTTTCATTACCATTCTGTATATTTACCATAAAAGGACAAGAACATCCAAATTAGGAACTTAATTAAGTTTATTACTCATGAGAAAATGTGTTAAGATATGTGTCTTTGTAAGGTAGTAGCTGTTTTAAATTAGAAACTACAACTTTGGCTATCTGTAGACTGAATCCATTGGAACACTCTTTGCATGTACTTTACTGTAATTCTCTCATAAATAGGATGATTCAGTCTCTGAACTAGTTCTCACAGTTTAGCTGAGAGCTATGACAGATGTTGAGGAGGCTCTTAAACCGTTGAGTATAGGGCATACACTGACTTTGGTGATCCGAAAATCAAAAAATGTATCCCTGACATTCAAAAAGAAAATGTTTCTGCTGAAGTTTCCTAGTTGTGTGTCTTTAAATAAATGAGGTTGGTTTTCTAGTATATAGATTACAAAGCTGCCTTGAAAATGGTTTCCAAAAAGGATTTGCTGGGTTTCATAACTATGTAGGCTGTTAATGATTCAGTAGGCCCCCTCATTCTCCTCCTACCCCTTATATTGAAAACTCCTTCATAGCATCAAAGTGCCCTGAGTCATAATGGTTAAACTCTAAAGAAGAACTGTCATATGGAAAAATTCACCATGTGAAGTGAAATTGTCAGGAAGCAGTTTGAGTCAGATTCATTGATCACAGTGATATACCTAAAGATTGTGAGCTTCATTTAAATCTTTGAATGTACTTACATGAACATGTCTTTATTATAGGATTGCAAACCATGTAATAATCTAATAAAATCTCCAAAGGTGTGTGTTCCCTCCCTTTAGATTTTAATTATTTTGGTTTTTATCATCTGTTACATAAAAAGAACATTTTATTGTATAAATACATTAGAGAGGAGAGACTATATTGCTGGGTTAAAATCTCAATCCCTAAAGTTGAGGGACCTGAGAATTCTGATTTGTTTATTAATTTTTTGGCTGTGTTGTATTTCATTTAATCCACCTTAATCCTAGTTTCCTGTCTTTACAAAGTCACATGCTCTGTGGTAGTTATGCTCCCCATGGAACCCCGTATGAAAGCTACAGGAATTGCTGATCACAAACCAGCTTCAGAAGGCTTTTGGGTTTTTGAGTCTGAATCTTCTCTCTGTTACCTGGGATGGCTTTATGACCATCCCGCTGTAACTTCCTGAGTGCTATGTTGGCATTATAGAAGTGCACAGCCGTGCTCAAGCAGACGCCTTTCTCAATACATTTAATGTAGTATGGGTATTTTAGATGAAGTCTATTTGTCATCTTCCAGCTTCAAGATTCCATGACTTCAAGTACTTTACCTATAGGATGTCTCTCTTCTATACTGACTTGCTTCTATAGAGACAGTCTGCACTATTGTCACTGCATTGATGATTCACCCTTGACATTATGTGAACTTAAGAATTCTTTATATTCAGGGATAGCATTTTAATGTTTTATAAAAGTATATTTTTCTATTAGTTTCAGTGTGTCTGGTTTTATGTGGAGGTCCTTGATCTACTTGGAGTTGATCTTAGTACAAGGAGATAAGAGTGGGTCAATTTAGGGGCAGTGGTGGCGCACGCCTTTAATCCCAGCACTTGGGAGGCAGAGGCAGGTGGATTTCTGAGTTCGAGGCCAGCCTGGTCTACAAAGTGAGTTCCAGGACAGCCCGAACTAGACAGAGAAACCCTGTTTCAGGAAAAAAAAAAAAAAAAAAAAAAAAAAGTGGGTCAATTTGCATTCTTCTGCATGCTGACTGGGGAAGATCCTGGGGAAAGTTCCTGAACAGAACACCAATAGCTTATGCTCTAAGATCAAGAATTGACAAATGGGACCTCATAAAATTACAAAGTTTTTGTAAGGCAAAGGACACTGTCAGAAGGACAAAACGGCAACCAACAAATTGGGAAAAGATCTTCACCAACCCCACATCTGACAGAGGGCTAATATCCAATATATACAAAGAACTTAAGAAGTTAGACCCCAAAGAACCAAAGAACCCTCTTTAAAAATGGGGTACAAAGCCAAACAAAGAATTTTCACCTGAAGAAATTCGGATGGCTGAGAAGCATCTTAAGAGAGATGTTCAACATCATTAGTCATCAGGGAAATGCAAATCAAAACAACCCTGAGATTCCACCTCACACCAGTCAGAATGGCTAAGATTAAAAACTCAAGAGACAACAGGTGCTGGTGAGGATGTGGAGAAAGAGGAACACTCCTCCACTGTTGGTGGGAGTGCAAGATGGTACAACTGCTCTGGAAATCAGTCTGGCGGTTCCTTAGAAAATTGGGCATGATACTTCCAGAGGACCCTGTCATACCACTCCTGGGCATATACCCAGAGGATTCCTCTGAATGCAATAAAGACACATGCTCCACTATGTTCATAGCAGCCTTATTTATAATAGCCAGAAGTTGGAAAGAGCCCAGATGTCCCTCAAAGGAGGAATGGATACAGAAAATGTGGTATATTTATACAATGGAATACTACTCAGCAATTAAAAATAATTAATTCATGTAATTTGTAGGCAAATGGTTGGATCTGGAAAATATCATCCTAAGTGAGCTAACCCAATCACAAAATAATACACATAAAATGCAATCACTGATAAGTGGATATTAATGAGCCCAGAAGCTCTGAATACTCAAGGTACAATTAGCAAAACAAAAGATTCCCAAGAAGAAGGAAGGAGAGGACCCTGGTCCCGAAAAGACTGGATCCAGTTTTGTAAGAGAATATCAGAACAGAGAAAATGGTGGGGGGTGATTGGGTAATGGGCGGAGGGAAGAGGACTTATGGGACATATGGTGAGGGGGGAACTGGAAAAGGGGAAAGCCTTTGGAATGTAAACAAAGAATATAGAAAATAAAAATATTTTAAAAATAGGAATAATACAGCATAACAATTTACAAAAACACTAGGCACATACTCCTTGTATCAAGGCTGGAAAAAAAGTATATTAAAAGATTGAAGAAAATTTATAGGGACACTTCAAATTCCAAAAGGGATAAAAACAAATTAAAATACTTAGCAATAACGTGATTTAAATTCATGTCAAGTTCTAAAGACTCTCTAACATAAATCTCATGTAAATGAAGTTCAGAATAGTGCTGTAGACAAACCATGAAACCAGAGATTAAAAGCTTGCTTTCTAGCTCTGTGCACTGGCTTTTGACATGGTTGTCTTCTTTATCTACTTAGTGGAACCATTATTTCTCAGGTAAGTGATCATTCTCAGTGTCTGGGTAGAGCTGAAGTTATTTGTTTACTTAGGATTTTTGATGTTCTTCTTATGTAGTATCACAAGTTGGCTTTGAACTCATTCTCTTGTCTCAAACTTCCCACGTGTTGAGATTATAGGTGTGCTGCTACAGTGAGCCTTGTACCACATTTTACTTAATAAAGCAAGTAGTGATTTCAAGGCTATTTCGATTTGGTGGGAGATGGGAGAATTTGACCAAATAAAACCCAGTTCTGTCAGACCCCTGCACTATATTCCTATTTTCTGGTATGTCTCTCCAAGTGCATTGCCTTGGCTTAAAAAGTTTGTGTGGCTTGCTTTAACCTGACTTATGGCCTACTCTAACCTGACTTGCTAGCTTTGCTAGCATCTTCATGCTTGAATTAGTTTCTTTTCTGCTGCCATAATAAAACACTGACTTTAGCTCAGTAACTTAAAGAAGAAAGAGTTTATTTTGGCTTATTGTTTCAGGGGAACAGAGTCCATCATGTCATGGGACAGCATGTCATGTGAGCTGGAGCAGGAAGCTGACTGGTCACATTTTATCTACACACACAGGAAGCAGAGAGAACAGGGAGTGAAGCTATAAACTCAAAATCTGCCCCCAGTGACCTGCATGCCTTCAACTGGGGTCCAAGAGGAACATGTCTCTTTGAAACCACTATAGTGCTTAAACCATAAAAAAATTCCTATTCTTTGCCAAAGCAGTTTTGAATCTCTGCATAGTTGGCCCTTTGTTTGCAATAAGTGCCTTTGCCTGAGCCTTTCCATTAGTTGGACACTTGGTATATTGTATGGACACTTGGTCTCAGACCTCTTTACTGTTTGGTTAATGTCTTTATGATAATGCTTGTGTAAAATACCCTTTCCTTTCATCCTCCTCTCTTCCCTTTCTCCTTCCTTCTCCTGCCCCCTCTCTGTCTTTTGTAGCCCAGGCTGTCCTCCAGGATGATCTTGAACTTTTGACCTTCTTCCACTTACCAAGTGCTACAGCTACAGGTAGCAGCACCAACTCGCTAAAAGCACTCAGCAGCTGAGCTACACCCCAGCCCTGGGATTCTCTTTTAACTCATCTGGATTCACTTTAGAGGGCATGAGCTGTATGTATAGAGATCTAAATTTATTGTGTTTTGTTCCTAGGGCCTACAGATTCAGGGGAGAACTCAGAAAATCCAGTGAGTGGGGGGTATTATTATTATTATTATTATTATCATCATCATCATCATCATCATCATCATCATCATTATCATCATTATACCAGTCAAACCTAAACCTCTACACTCTAAACTTGGATAAATGTTCTTTGCTCCCAAGAGGCCCAAGCACTATTTTACCAGATTATAGCTTTGTAAGGATGAGGATCAGTTCTTAGTTTTGTTGTTTCCCTAGTGCCTAATACAACATTTTTTAGGGTTGTTTTGTTTTGTTTTGTTTTGTGTTTTTAATGTGTTTGTGTGGGGTGGGTGGGTATGGGTGTGGTGTGCTTGACAGGTATCTTACTATTTAACCTAGGTTGGCCTTAAATTTGCAGTTCTCTTGCCTCAGCCTCCTGAGTTCTAGAATTACAGAATTATAAGCACATAGGTGCTTAACTTGCAATTGGGAAAATTTTCATTATTAGATCATAGTTTCACTGTTGAATGCTTACCCACAATGTCCTTTATATGTAGTGGTATTAGTGGCTTGCAGTGGGACAAAGTTTGAATGTAATAGCGTGTCTCAGATGTTTGCAAGATATATTAACTTTTTTCATATATGTCTTAGTTAAGGTTTCTATTGCTGCGACAAAAGACCATGACCAAAAAGCAAGTTGGGGAGGAAAGGATTTATTCTGCTTACATGTCTACATTTCTAGTCATCACCAAAGAAAATCAGTACAGGAACTCAATCAGTGCAGATCTTGGAGGCAGGAGCGGATGCAGAGGCCATGACGGGGTATGACTTACTGGCTTGCTTCACATGGCTTATTTAACCTGCTTTCTTACAGAACCCAGGACCACTAGCCTAGGAATAGCACCACCTACAATGGGCTAGGCTCTCCCCACTGATGATTGAGGAAATGCTTTACAGATTGATTACATGGAGACATTTTCTCAACTGAGACTCTTTCCCCTTTGATGACTCTACCTTGTGTCAAGTTGACACACAAAACTAGCCAATACAGCATGTATGAGTGTTTTGTCAGCTTGCACGTGTGGACACCACATGTGTGCCTACTGCCTGTAGAAGCCAAAAGAGGGTGTGGATTCTCTGGGACTGAAGTCATAGATAATTGTGAGTCTCTTTAAGTGCTACAATGTGCTACCCAGATCCTCTGCAAGAGCCACAAACTCTTGCACAGTGAACCATCACTCTAGTTCTCAAAAGCTTGCTTTCTCATCTTGATAATGTGATATATAATGATGCTAATAATACTGACCTCAGCAATCCTTTGGAAAGCTATGAAGATCACTGACTTCATCACCTCCATGTTATCGTTGATTCATTGTCTTAGAACTGCAGCCACCATAGTTTTTAGGCCCTTCCCTTTTCTCTCCTGTCCTCTCTATACTCTTCTCCTAGGTAAGATAATTCTTTGTCTGTACTGTAAACATTTTTAGATTTATATTCTAGTACATATCTCTCTTCCAGGTCCAGAGTTATATATTCATTTGTTTCAAACTCTTCCTCATGGTTATTTGAAAAGTATCTTAAATTCCCATGCTTAGGACCTGTGAGAATTTCCAGCATTTTCTCCCTCTTCAAGTAATTCTTTTCAGCAGAAAATACTTTCTATATTAATTATTTTTTATTTTTTTATTGAAAAAGGAAGTAAAATTTATGATAAAATTAAAGATTTACATGGAAATACTTAAGATAAACACGTTAAAATTGACAATTTTTATGGAAAATTAAGGAGTAAAGTGGTAGACATGTAGAACATTGCTAAATTAATTGAAATATGGGAAACATTTTATGATAGAATTGAAGATTTATGTGGAAAATACTTCTGATAGAATTGTAGAAAAATGTAGAAAAACATGTTAGAATTGAAGATTATCATGGAAAATTTTATATAGATATAATGGTAGGCATAAAGATAATTCTAAGTTGATTAAAGGTGGATTATAAACATTTTCAGATAACATTGAAGATTAACATGGAAAATATTTCTGATAAAATTCAAGAAATAAATAGACAAACATGTTAAAATTGACTCATGGAAAATTTTACATAAAAAATGCTTGATATAAAAACTAAATTAATTGATGGTGGAATTAGAAACATTTGTCATAAAATCAGATTTACATTGGAAACATTTCTGATAAAATGGAGGAAGTATATAGAAAGACATTAAAATTGAAGATTATCATGAAAAATAATGCAGATAAAATGGTAGACATAAAAGAAATTACTAAATTAATTAAAAGGGGAATTGCAAACATTTTCTGATAAAATTGAAGATTTACATGAGAAATATTTCGTTAGTTTATGTCTTTTTATTGGGAAGTTGAGTCCATTGTTGTTAAGAGATATTAAGGAATAGTCATTGTTGCTTCCTGTTATTTTTGATGTTATTTTTATGTTTGTGTGGGTATCTTCTTTTGGGTTTGTTGAAGATTACTTTCTTGCTTTTTCTAGGATGTAGTTTCCCTCCTTGTGTTGGCATTTTCTATCAATTATCCTTTGTAGGGCTGGATTTGTAGACAGATATTGTGCAAATTTGGTTTTATCATGGAATATCTTGGTTTCTCCATCTATGTTGATTGAGAGTTTTGCTGGGTATAGTAGCCTGGGCTGGCATTTGTGTTCTCTTAGGGTCTGCATGAGGTCTGCCCAGGATCTTCTAGCTTTCATTGTCTGGTGAGCAATCTGGTGTGATTCTGATAGGTCTGCTTTTATAAGTTACTTGCCCTTTTCCTCTTACTGCTTTTAATATTCATTCTTTGTTTAGTGAATTTGGTGTTTTGATTATTATGTGCCGGGAGGACTTTCTGTTCTGGTCCAGTCTGTTTGGAGTTCTGAAGGCTTCTTGTATGTTCATGGGCATCTCTTTCTCTAGGTTAGGGAAGTTTTCTTCTATAATTTTGTTGAAGATATTTACTGGCCCTTTAAGTTGGAACTCCTTTCTTTGATCTATACCTATAATCCTTAGGTTTGATCCTGGAGTTCCTGGATGTCTTGGGTTACCAGCTTTATGCATTTTGCATTTTCTTTGACTGTTGAGTCAATGTTTTCTATGGTATCTTCAGCACCTGAGGTTCTTTCTATCACTTGCATTCTGTTGTTGATCTATGACTCCCGAATTCTTTCCAAGGTTTTCTATCTCCAGAGATGACTCACTTTGTGATTTCTTTATTGTTTCTACTTCACTTTTAGATCCTGGATGGTTTTGTTGAGTTCCTTCACTTGATTGATTATGTTTTCCTGTATTTCTTTAAGGGATTTTTGTGTTTCCTCTTTAAGGGCTTTTACCTGTTGACTGATGTTCTCCTGTATTTCTTTATGGGGGTTATTTAAGTCTTTCTTGAAGCCCTCTATCAGCATCATGAGATACGATTTTAAATCTAACTTGCTTTTCCAGTGTGTTGGGGTATCTGATACTTGCTGTGGGGGTAGAACTGGTTTCTGATGTTACCATGTAGCCTTGGTTTCTGTTGGTAGGGTTCTTGTGCTTGCCTTTCGCCACCTGGTGCTAGTTGGTATTGTCTCTAGCTGGAGTTTATTTCTCCTGTGGGCCTGTAAGCCTGTGTCTTTACTCCTCTGAGCTCAAAAGTGAAAGCACTGCTGGGAGATCTCTCTCTCCTGGCCGGCTATGCACAGAAGACTGTGGAGTTTCCCAACTCCCTGGTGCAAATGGCGGCAGGAAGACTTCCTTCTAGCTACTCCCCTGATCTTAGGCCCTGTGTGCTCCTAGCTGGGTCCCCTTTAGAGAGAAGGTGGAGATCTCACCTCTGAGCTCAAAAGTGAAAGCCTGCTGGGTGATCACTCCCTCCTGGCAGGCTATGCACTGAAAACAGTGGAGTCTCCCTGCTCCCTGGTACAAATGGCGGCAGGAAGCTATATTAATTATTTTAAAGTAATTGGTAGTATGAAGATTCTAGTAAATATAAACTTTCTCAAAAGAGCACCAATCATTAGGCTGTCATACTACTACTCTATTCTAGGTGTTTAATATCTTGTAACAATACTTTTGAAATTGAGTAATACTGTAGGATGTAATGGTTGCATATATAGGTTCTCAGCCAAATTTGTCATGGTCTAGTCTTAAATGTCACTTTATGTGTATAAATGTTTTTCCTGCATGTGTACCATGTGCATGTATTACCTACAGAAGTCAGAAGAGGGAATCAAGTCTTCAGGAGATGGAATTCCAGACAGTTGTGAGCCACCATATAGCTACTAGGAATAGAACCTGCTCTTCCTCTGGAAGAGCAACCTGTGCTCTTAATCACTGAAGCATCTCTCCAACTCTCTTAAATGTTGCATTTTTTTAGTTTTGTAACCTCAGGTAATTAAGTGATATGATTTGGGTCTTGATTTCTTTATCTACAAAATAACAGAAAATACTACTTTTTATTATTTACTGGCTAAGAACATTATTAAGAAAGAATTAACATATAACATTCTGATAACAGCATTTATGATACAGGCTAGAATATGCCAGTTTTTTATTATGATCTCAAGTTTACAAGAAGGAAATTGATCCTCTGTGGAAGCTAGTCCAAGTCATACAGAAATTAATTGTCAGTGTCAGCAGTCAGACATAAGACAGGGTCCCAGCTGCCCTGGAACTCTTTGGATTTCTGAAAGACACGCACACATTAGTTTTATTTTTGAAATACCTTGGCTAACTCAATGACTGAGCACTCCTAAACCTTCCCCTGCTACCCCAGACTCAATCAGGGAAGTGGCCAGTGGCCACCCACCCAGTTCTCACATGGCTGGTTGACTTTCTCTCCTGAAGCTCCTGCATCCCATCCTTCCAGACTCATAGCACAGTCTCTCTCTTCCCGGAGTCCTAGCCCGAGGGACTCTAAGCGTCCCACCCTGCCTCCCTTTATACAGCCTTTGGCCGCCAGCATCTTAGTTGATCTATCTAAAACCAATTGAGGACAAGGACCTTCAGAGTTTGGACATGCAGGTTCCTGATTGAATCAAAGCATTAGAACCAATCTCCAACAATGGAGATAGATCTGCAGCTTTAGATCAGCAGGACTGTCCCTTTCAGACATCCCAACCATCTGAAGATGATAACATTTTGGGATGTTCTAGCTAGGTTACTTACTGCCTCTCTCTGCAGGAAGCAGGGTTGTCTCTCTGCTCTCATGCCCGCAGGTTGGCTCATGTGCACCACACCTCCAGGGCCAGCTCCACTCTGCTGCTCAGCCAAGGCTCAAGGCCCACTCTCCCCAGTGCTGCAGCTGGCAAGGGATTGGACCAGCTCTCCGTTCTCACAGCCTCAGGGCTGACTTACCCTCACTTCCCATCAGTGCCAGTTCCACTGTGTTGCCCAGGTGAGGCACAAGACCTGTTCTCGCTGCTCTCCCAACTACCACAGGTGGCGAGCGGTGAGAGGAGAGCATTGTCCTCTGCACCCACAACCCCTCATGGCAGATGAGTGGTGGGGTCGGCGTTCCCTCACTCTTGCCCTCTAGGCTGACTTACCTATACCTCCTCCACCAGGGCTAGCTGTGCTGTGCTGCCCAAGCTAGGGACAGGGCCCACTTTGCATCTGGAGAGGGGCAGGGCCAGCTTACCCACTCTTAGGACCCAGCTGCTTTGTACATTGGAACTTTGATGTTAGTACTTTGATGCCTTTGTATTAAAATTTGTGTATCATCGCATTTACTTAATAGCTAGATAGTTTACCTCTTATCTTTCCTTCCTATTACTTGTTACTTTTTTTTATTGCCAGTTTCTTTATTTCTTTGTAGGAAAAAATTCTGTTTATTGATAATATGAGACAGAAAATACAAAGCCCCATGGCCTTGAAAGGAGGGCAGACATAGAAAACCCAGAAACATCTGTGAGAAAAAATGTTTCTTCTTTTCTTGGAACTGAATTCTATGATATTTTATGAATTCTAATATATTTGCTCTAAGGAAAACAAACATATTTGAAATAGATTTTGTATTAGTTAACACCATTGTAATAAGAAACCCAGCTTACAACAGAATTAAGTGGGATGGGACTGTATTGATTTGTATAAATTGGAGTTCCACCTGAAGCTCAAATAATGTTACCAACACTTTTTCTTTTCATTAAAAAGTTTTATATGAGTTTGAATCAATTATATGCCTTATCCACTCCTCTACTTTTTCCTATCAACTTCACATGTTCTCTCTCTCTTTATAAAATACTCACTGAATCCGTTCAGTGCTGCATGTATAGGCAAGGGTGTGACACCATTCACAGAAGCATGCCTGAATCCTTGAAGAAAACCGGATCTCCTTCTCAGGAACCCTTCCCTGATGCTATCTCTTCAGACAGGAGTGAGAATTTATGAGCCCCTCTCAGTCTGTGTGGGATTTTGGCTGGCTAGATCTTATAGAGGTCTTGTGCGTGAGTCATAGGCAGTGTAAGTTCATGTTTATAGTGGCCCTGCCATGTCTAGCAAATACTGTTCCCTACAGATGTGGCTCTTACAATATTTCTACTCCCTCTGCCATGAACCTTGACAGAAGGTGTGATATAGATGTCCCATATAGAGTTGAGCACGCCACAGTTCCTTATCCTTTACATAGTAACTGGTTGTGGGTTTCTGTATTAATTGCTATCTACTCAAAAAGAAGATGCCTCTGCAGACATTATAGACTACCAAAAAAACCCATTGGGTCCCATATACTATCCTTAGACATGACAGGCTATTACTGTTGCTCTGTTACTCTCTAGAAGTTGATGGTAAGACCCTATTGCTGAAGACAGGACATGCAGAAAACAAGCTAGTATTAACTTAGAAGGTTCATCCCCACTGGCTAGCTTTCAAATGGTACTAGCAGGTTTCTGTGCATGCCGGCAAGGGAGAAAAGTCTTGTGTGAGCTACAGCTGGCCTGGTGGGTAGGTCACTGAATAACTAACCTGGCAGGATAGACGCGCTGATGTGATAGTGGAATGGTGCTATGGGAGCAGCCAACAACTTTCTGCTTGGACTTAAGGCCTGATCTGCAGGGGTCAGCAGTGTGTCCGATTAGTGCTTGTATGGGCTTGTGTTTTTACAAAATTTGGATGCTTTGTTTGAAGTGGGCTTAAGTGCTTAGTGTTAGAAATTTTATAGATATTTGATAAAGAGCACTTTTCTGGGCGTGGTGGTGCACGCCTTTAATCCCGGCACTTTGGAGGCAGAGGCAGGTGGATTTCTGAGTTCGAGGCCAGCCTGGTCTACAGAGTGAGTTCCAGGACAGCCAGGGCTATACAGAGAAACCCTGTCTCGAAAAAACAAAAACAAAAACAAAAAACAAAACACTTTTCCAACCATAAAAGAAAATATATTTCATAAAGTCTTAAAAATTCAAGTCTCCAAATACAATCATTTTTATAGTTAAGAACAGTAGACAGAAACTTTTTAAATATGTTCTAGTTATAGTTTATTGAGTAGGAAAAGAACCAAATTGATTTAAACAAATAAGATCACATTTATAGCATTGTGTACCTAGTAGTTTTGCATTGCCGTGTAAAAGTTCTTCCATTTATGTTTCTTTGCAGGAGACTGTTCTGACTGTAAGTTAATGATTTTTACAATTTATTACTGTCTAAAAATTTGCCTTGACTTCACATTTTGTTCTGGATGTCTTGATTTCTTTCCTCCACCCACACAAGTGAAGCAAGCGTTGCGAAGTGACACTGAATTTAAGAACCCTGGCTTTTTTTCAAAACAAACTAACTTTTAAAAATGTGACTGCTTTTTATTGAAACCAAAAAAGGAAAGGCTTTGGCAAGTGTTCACTGAGTGTGTGAATAACCTAATTGATTTTACTGGAATGAATAGGAAGCTTTGCTGTTTGTCCTTGTAGATGCTTGACTCAGGAATTACAGAATAGTGAAAGACCAATTAATCTGTGATGAAAAGTTATAGCTGTAAATTCATCAGTTTCATGTAATTTCATATCCATGTTTCTTTCCTTCAGAGAGGAAGGGCAGTATGGTAATTAGGATCTTGTTATTCTGTTATGAAGATAATGTAAATTTATTTAAGTTCAATGTTTGATGAATTTTAATATGTGAAAATACCAAGAGATTCTTGCTGAGTATTGTGAAGTGTATGAAATTTAAATAATATTAAACATTTTAAAATGTAAAGTTTAAACATACCATTATATATACTCTGCAGTAAAGGTCTAGTAAAAAGGCCAAGAAGTCATAATTAATACAAAAAAGTAGATAAACACAGATCAAAGTATACGTTTAAAAACTGCCGGGCAATAGTAGTGCACGCCTTTAATCCCAGCACTTGGGAGGCAGAGGCAGGTGGATTTCTGAGTTCGAGGCCAGCCTGGTCTACAGAGTGAGTTCCAGGACAGCCAGAACTACACAGAGAAACCCTGTCTCAAAAAACAAACAAAAACAAAAACTGTTTACAGGTGTCACTGTATTCCAACTAAATCTTTAACTCAAGTTACTAATTCAGGTTAAAATATAGTATTTTAGGAAGGAATTTGTGAGCCAGTAAGGAAAAAAAACTGCCTGTGGTACCAGAATGAGAAGAAACAATTACTGGTGGTCAGCTAAACCATCATACTTTTAAAGTTATGTCCTCAGATCAGAACGCTTAAAGACTGGTCACTTTTAAGGCCATTATTACATGGCTAAAAATAGGAAATCATAGAAAAATTCTAGAAGGAAAACTGTTTTACCTAGTTTAGTACAAGAGTACGTCACATTAATCTGTCAGAAGTACTGGAACCATAGTAGGCACTCTGAAAATATTTACTGAGCTAACCTGACTCTTGAGGTAGCATGCTTTTTCTGGGCTTTTAATAGCACTGCTCATCTCATCTCCTTGTATCTCAGTTTTGATATAAATATATTCTCTGATTTGAGAATGAAGAAAGCTGGTTGGTATTATTTATTTATCAAATCTTGGTCATAACAAAGATTACTAAGAGGGAACTTAATTTAGATTTTATTCTTTTTGAATATGTAAACTATAAAATGTGACTCTAAACTTTATGAATGAAATTCATGTACTTAATGCCTGAATTATAAAATAAGATGGAGAAAACAAAGAAAATAAATTTCTTTGGAAACAAGAAATTTATATTCCTACCAGTATAGTTAAAGGAACGCTATTTTATCTCTCAAATGTTATCTGAAACAACAGGTATAACGCATGCCTTTAACCCAGCACTTGCAGTGCTTTAGAATTTGATGGATTTGGTGCCTTTTCCTCCTGGCCACTTTTGTTATTTACTAAATTAGTCTTTCAAGAATTAATATACTTTAAAGGGTGTATATTTTTCAGATCTTGATATCTATCAACTATGGTTTTATATTTTATTTTGTAGATTTTAAAATTAACTGTTGATGAATAGTTTTGTTCCAAATTACTTCATTTTGTCCATTTCTGTAAATAGGCTCATGCTTGATCAATTTCTCCTAGCTCTCAGTACCTAAAATTATAACCTGCCTTTTGTGACTTTGAGTTTATAGCTTCTGCCATGCATTCTGTCTACATGCACATACAGCATACTTTTTCCTCCATCATTGGAGTCATTGACCCCTTTTGATCTCTCAGGCGGTTGTTGTCAAAATGGAAAAAAGCAAAAACAAAAACAAAAAGAACCAACTTGCCACAATCAGTAACAAACAGACTAAAAGTTTCAACTGTTATGTTTTGTCTGAGACATTGTTATTTTACATCATTTCTTGCTCTTGATAGTTTAATAAGTTTGTTTTAGTTTATTTGTGCAGAGTAGAAAGTTACAGCATATGCTTTTTTTTTTGCCTTTTTAAAAAAATTTATATGAGTATACTGTTGCTGTCTCCAGTTTCTGAAGACATCAGCGAGTTTTTGTGCTCAAAGACTATTAGAAAGCATACACACAAGATGTGTAAGTGATTGAGACGCACCTGGAGGGTAAAAAAAAAAAAAAGCCAGTGTTTCTGCTTGGTTTTTGTTGATCTTTTAGCCAAATCTGTACTCCAGGAAACCTAATGACTTACCCTTGCCTAAACACACAAAATGGTCTTTCTTTCCGTGACTTTTCTGTCTTGATGGCAGTTGTTTCTCCCACTTAACAGTGCTTTCCCCACTGTCTTCCAGGGTCAGACTCGAAGACCCCTCTTAAAATGAAGCTTTCCCAGGAACCACTTTTCTTTGACATCATATAGGATTTAATATTAAGGAACATTGATATTATATCTGGGGGTAGGCCAGATGACTCAGTGGGTAAAGGTGCTTTCTACTAAGCCTCAAGACCTGAGTTCTATCCCCAGGACTCACATGTTGGAAGGAAAGAATTGACTCTTCCAGATGGTCCTCTGACCTACACACATGCTCTGTGACACAAATGCCTCCTCTGTACAATAAATTATTTAAGTATTGTATGTCTTATGCTGATTTGGTTTGGGCTGATTGAAATATGCCTTTTTTCATAACTGTGTTAACTTTTTTGCTTTAGTTCATATATTCTTACAGCTTCTGGTTGTATAGTAAATAGTATTTGTTGAGTTAGTGATTACATTAATGAAAACTCTAGGTGGAAAAAATTACAAGTAGAGAAGTCACATTCAATAATTTGGACATTACTCCAACATCCAGGCTAATTAAAGTGAAGGGAGAAGTGAGAACTGTTAATTAAGTCACAGTAAGAATTTATTAGAAAGTGCTAACTTAGAATCTTAGAAGGAGGCTAATTTATATCTTCCAGTAGTAGAGGACAGTCAACTGATAACCTAGAAATACTAATTATCAGAGGACTTTGATTTTTAGTGATGTAGTCAAATAAGAATATCACTAAAGTAGATGGGTGGGTACATAGTTAATGGGATTGTTGTTTATGCTGTGGATTTAGTACCAGATTCATGGTTTGATATAATATCTTTGTTTTAAGACATATTGGTCCTATCACTTAGCACCTTTTCACACCCAGGAGTTTGCCTCAATTTCTCTTAAAAAACCTACATTTGTTCTACTTTAAAAGGGATGTGGGAATTAAGTCAAATAATATTGACCATGGGTTTCTATTGAGCTATTTATTTGACTATTCAACCTAATTTGATACTGTGACTGTTGAATGCTTAATACCATGCAGGGTTCCTGGCCTGGAGCTAAAACTAGCCTTTGTTATTGATAATCGAGTCCCTTGAAGTCTTGTACTTGACTGGCTTAGAGTGGAATCCCTAATTAGCTTTAGGATGAGACTGGTCACCAGAAAGTGACTAGAAAGTGCCAACATTGGGTTTGGCCATTGAACACATTTGAGTCCTGGGAGTGGCATGCCTTGATAGGGCTTGCAAGCTCCCCTGCATACCGTCACTTTAAATGCCTTACATTTGGCAGTCTGTAGCTACTGTTTGATTGCTTTGTTTTTTTTTTTTTTAAATAGGCTCCTGGGTTCAAGTGATCTTTGCTTCAGGCTCCCAAGTAGCTGTCTCGGACTTGTCTTCTTTAGGAAACATTGTTTTGTTTTATGAGTTCTTCTGTAAACTGTACTAATAGATTATGGAACCCAAGGAAGGGGTAAAGGAGACCCTCAGCTTATATCCAGTAGGTCAGAACTATAGGTTGTGTGGGGCTTCTATTGCTTGTGACAGCCTCACTGTATAGCTTGTAATCCTGCTGCCCCAGCTTCCTCTGTCAGTTTGTGCTGTACTGTCTAGACGGTACAGTTAGGGATAGTGTAATGAGACTGGGCCCTTTAGCTTGTGACTTTATTTGTTGATTGGTTTGTTATCTAGTTCATTCTTTATCTAGTTATTCTGTTGTTATCCTGATAATTGTTTTTCTAGTGCTTTATTTGTTGACCTGTTATTCTCACAGCTGTATAGAGGTTTAATTTACATACCTTTCAATTTGCCTACTTGGAGTGTAGTCTTAAATGGTTTCATAGATTTATGTAAACCATCATTGAAATTTCACAACACTTATATCACATGAAATAAATGTTCTTTAGCCCTTACTCCCATCTTCTATTTGCATTACACACAGAAGAGGGAAGGAGGGGGAAGGAGGGGAGGAAAAGAGAGAGGCGGGGAGGGGTAGGCAATCAATCCACTTACCAACCCACACTGTCTCTGCTTGTTCTGGACATTTCCTGTAAGTACAGTCTTAGAGAAAATGTGTGTTCCTAGGGACTGACTGCTTTCACTTAGCTAATTGTTTTGAAAGTCCATTCATGGTGCAGCATCATATCCAAGACTGTTTTCATGGGTCACTAATTATATGGGTGTGTGCATTTTACTTATTTATAAGTTGATAGACATTTGGTCTGTTTCCACTGTGGGGCAATTATGAATATTTACAATTTGGGGCAATGCTATAAACATTGATGCAGTTTCATGTGGACTTAGGGTTTCATTTCTCTTGTGTTTATACCTAGTAATTAAATTGTTTAGTCATGTTATAACTTTATATTTACAAAAGTATTTTCCAAAGTGACGGTCCCACTTCTTTTCCCACTAACAGCAATTAAAGGTTTTCATTTTTCAGTAGCCTTCCCTGGCTTTTATTATTACTCTGACTATGACAATTGCTGTCCTATGATATATAAGGAATGCTATTTTGTAGTTTTGGGTTCTGTTCTGATGCTTACAGTGCTAAGCATTTTTCTGTATATGTCCTTTGAAGAAACAAATGCTTGCACTTTACCGTATTTTATCTGGGTAATTGCATTATTCTTCAGCTTTAACACAACTTTATATATTAAAATTACAAACCTTTTATCAAATATATGATTGAAAATTACTTTTTCCCATTCTGTGCATTAGCTATGGCAGTACTTTTGAAACCTAGATTTCAGTGTGTGTGCTTGAGAAGACCTTCAAGTAAGCAGAGCTCACAAAGTAGGTGTCTGAATAGCTAGTTCATGCTGCGTCTGATGTGCAAAACAAACAAAAAGGTCTTAGGACTGGAGAAATAGCTTAGAGGATGTATAAAGTACTTGCTATACAAACACGTGGTCTGAATTTGGATTCCTAGCATGCACATCAAAGCTAGGCATAACAGTACATAGTTGTAACAAGCACTGGGGAGATTGGGTGGGAACGAGGCAGATCCTGAGGGCTTGCTGGCAGCCCAGTCTATCAGAAATAGGTAGTGCTAGGTCAGTGAGAGACCCTGTCTCAAAACATAAACTGGGCAGCTTTGGAGAGAGATATCTGACGTTGGTCTCTGCAGGCACATGTACCTCACCCCAACCCTCACATGCGCATAGAAAGAAAAAAAAATGTCTCGTGGTTGGTGCTTGTTATCAAGTTTTTGTCTAATTTTCCATTTTCTTTTTATACTATAACTTCAAACAAATTAGGCTGGAAAGGTAGCTTATCAGGTAAGAGTACCTGCTGCTGTCATAGAGGACTGTGTTTGGTTCCCAGGATCTATATGGTGGCTCACAACGGTCTGTCATTCCAGTTCTTGGGGATCTGACACCCTCTTCTGGCCTCCTTGGGTACCAGGCATGCACATAGTACACATACATACATAAATGCAGGCAAACATAAAATAAAAAGTAAATCTTTTAAAAAATTATAACAAATATAGTAAAGAGTAGTATTAAATATTTCACTCTCCTGTTAAATACTACATAGTGCACTGTAGTTGCTTATTGACTGACGACTTTGTTCTCTTTGTTCTTTAGTGTTTGGGATGTGTCCTACAAATAAGTTCTGATGTGGGAATTCAGTGCTGGTTAGACTCAGTATTTAGCACATCAGATAACTTGACATTATACATGTACATACAGATGCTTCTCATCTATAGAAGAGCAGACTTGAAAGGAACAAATTGAACAGTATATTTATTGAAGTTCTTTTCAGCTTCAAAATACAGTTTCACTAGTGACTTTTGTCTTTTCATTGCTCCTAACTAGGAAGAATTATACTTTGTTAACACAGCTTGGACTTACTAAGCAATTTCTCGGAGATTGGAATTACATTGATTTGGCAAGTAAAAAACTGGACATATCCATACTGCCTATTAAAAACAAACAACATACTGTAGAATAGTAGATGCCATCTAAATGAATTGTATTGTGGCTCATTGAACATGACCAAAGCATCACCACCAGGAAGGTGGAACTAAAGGAAGAAATAACTTACACACCTGCTTAGGGTGTGGTAGAGGCACGGGCACTATAAGGAATGAGTCCATGACTGCAACCTTACAAGTATGCATAGATCATTAGAGAAGCAAGTCCTCAAAGGACAGCAGTGTCCAGAGGTGAAGCTGAATCCTAGGCTACCGCACATATGCGAGAAAGAGGACAGTTAAGGAAGACCTGAGACTAGCCTAGAAACTGTGAGGTAAGTGTGCCTTGTCTTGGTTAACTGTGAAGGACTTTAAAGGTCTTAGGGACAAGCTTGTCACTGGAGTTACCTGAAGTATGTGAGTGAGGTGAGGAGGTGGGACTCTTAGAGTCAGGTGGTGGGAACAGAAGGAAAGCTGCCGGGATTCAGGCCCAAAGCTTAGTAACAATATTTCCAATAGCCAAGAAGGCTACTAAAAGCTTTGGTTATGTTTTTGTTTGTTTTGCACTTGGCTGGCTTCTTTGATGTTATTAATCAAACATTATAAATAAAAGCAAGTGTTTTGTTAAGTAATCAGAAATTAGATTGTGTAAGAAAAATCTAGAAATTTAATTCTAACCATTCTGTGTTATTGCTATGTCGTTAGCCCATTCTGAAAGCAGCTCATCGTAATCACTGAGAACACAGGGAAGTTTTGTTTTTAGTATCTTCTCAGAGCTCTTTAAGAAAAATGTATTGCCTAGGATATATAGCCTGAAATACGAAAGGATGGGCTGTTTGATAAGTTGGTTCCCCTAGGAATGAGCAAGAAACACACTTCCAAATGTAAAGAGTTGGTATGTTATCCAAAGAGTAGCAGGCAGGTCCCTGGGTTTGTTATGGCATTAGATATTTACAGCTGCAGCTACATTCTCTTCGGTATGAGTATTGAACCTGTCATGTCCTGTTTCTTGAGCAATCCTCAGTCTAGAATAACATGACAGTTAGTGTCCTCAGATAGAAAGATCCCAATATGTATTTAGTCTGTCTCAAGAGAGTTTTTAGGGTCGGGGCTATCTGTACTGGACATAAATAGGATACCTGAGCGTGTTTCGGCATTTACGGAGCACGTACATAGTTAATCTGAATGGCTTTTTTAAGAAGTAGGATATCTTTCTTTTGGAGTGCATTATTCTGTAATTTGCTACTAAGCCTGTGTTAAAAATTATTCTCTGCTTTCTCTTACTTCCGTTTCTTCCCTTTTGGGCCACATTGGAGAAGTTAATTCTCGCTTCAGCCAATAGAAGCTCCACTCCCATAGTGTTTGCCTACTTTGCATAACGCAGGCCCACCCACACACATTCTGACGTGCTTCAGTGAAGGAACCCTGAACAGACGGCTCTGTGCAGTGTGTGGTTCCAGTGCAGTCGGCAGACGCCTTACACTATCTGGATTTTATCCTCTGATGAGAAGGTGGTTTAGCGTGTGGCAATAGCAACAGAAGGAAAAGGTGGGTGCTCTGCGGCCTGATTTTAAGGTTGCTTCTGAGCGTAGGGTAAAGGCACACTCCAAGGGGAAATGAGCTGCTTTTAATTGTCACTTTTTTATACCTAGCTCTAGAAGTGTGTTGTATATGATTAAATTTCCTTCTGTCTTAGGACAAAGGCTGGACAAATCTCAAATCCAAAGTTTCTGTGTTCTTAGAATCAAACTATTAAACTCCTACCAGCAGTGAAAAAAGCCTGACAAATATACTAACTATAGGTGCTGTGACCTGTTGATTATACACCAGCAGAAAGTGGAAAGGTGGTCTTATTTGTAATGTTTGAAGACTAGCTTACAGTTCTTAGTTTTTTATATATTGTAGAACCTAATGCTATTAATCACTGTTTTCCTTCCAAGTTTGAGAAGTGTGTTGTTCTCTGAAGAAGTTTATTTAGTAGATACAGTGCTGCTGTCATTGCGCATTGACCAGCTCTGCTTTGCAGGGGTTTAAGGCGTGTTTCCACCTGACTATCCTAATTGTTCTTACAGTTTTGGTAAAGGGACTCTTTCCACTGAAAAGTAACAATCATTGTTTCCCATCAGGGTTCTGTTTTCACCAAAAGAAAAAATATATCTGAAAAAAATTATTTTAGTAGGAAATTCAAAAGAAACTAGGTCTGATCTAGATATTGATATTTATGGTCATTTCCCCCCAGTTTTCTGATCTGTGAAGAAGTAATTTATTGTACATTAAAAGATATGTAAGACAGAAATTGAAAAATTGATCATAATTTAGTTATTTGGGATATTATGTGATAATGTAACAATAAACAGATGGAAGAAAAAGGAAATTTGTAGGAACAGCACAGATGCATTTTTCTAATGAAGGGGGCTTTGTTTTAAAAACAAAAATATTCATAACCTTTCACACACAGTGTCTCTACTGTTGTAAAGTTCTGGAGATGGCAGTATGATTTGGCCAGAGAAAGATCACCTGCATTTCCTCCGAACTTTGCAAGGACAAAGAAGGGAAGAAACTATAGGATTAAACTGTCATCATTTGCTGAGAGTAGTAGTAATTGTCATTTTTTAGTAATGGCTTCTCTGTATTAGAAACTACCATCTCTGAAATAAAAGTTACTTCAATTGTAGTTAGAAATTTATCTAAAATTTTCTTCTTCTTTTTAAATGAAGTTGATTAAGACATTTTGAAAAGAAAACACCAAAAATGTTAACTTCTGTAAGAGTAGTTAAATCATGTCCAAACTCATCTGATTTACCTCTTTAAAAAATAAAAAATAAAAATATATTTTATATATATTTATATAATTTATGTTATATGTAAACATTTGTTAAAACTAATTGTAGTAGATTTTGATATTTTTAAAAATTATATCTTAGCAATTAGCACTAATGAGAAAAATATTAGCATAGGTACCAAGAAACAGTTAAATCTGAGAAATGGTTAGGACTTAAGTAATGAGGCAACACCAAAATAACAAAGTGTTCATTAATTCCTACTTTGTATTCTTAATTAAATACTTCATAGGCACTTAATAAGTACTTGATTTTTTTTATATTACATTATCATTGGAAATCATTGTCTTAATTCTTAGAGTTGAAAAACCTTTATTTTTCATAGATTACATTTTGATCATGTTTTTCCTCTCGCCTAACTCCTCCCATATCCCTCCCACCTCCTTACTCATCTATCTTTATGTGTGTGTACTCTCTTAAAATAAATACCATAAAACAAAAATCAACACAAACCAAAAAATATGCCCATAGCAAGCAAGCAGACAAACCCCCACGGTTTATTGACCAGCTACCCCTGGCTCTGGGCGCTCGTGGAGTATTATGGACCTGCCCACTGACACTCCATTGGAGAAAACTCATTTCCCTTTGCCAGTAGGTGTCAGCTGCAAATAGCCTCCTGGTTAGGGTTGGGTCCCCATGTCTACTTTGCCCTCTCACTACTGGGACCTGTCTGGTTTGAACCTGTACAGATGTGGTGTGTGCCAACAGACTCTGAATTCATTTTTTCATCAGCCCCATTGTGTGTGGAAAACACCATTTCTGTGAAGTCATCCATGGCTCTGGCTCTTACCGTTTTTTCTGCCTCCTCCTTTGTATAGAGCTTTGAGGGGAGGATTTAATAAAGATACCCTACTTAGATCTCCTGCTCTTTGCACATTGTCTGGGTGTCTGAGTTATTCCCTATCTATTTCAAGATGCTTCTCTGGTGAGGGTTGAGCAAGGTACTAATCTATAGGTATAGCAATATGTCACTTGGAGTCATTTTTATTGCTTTGTTCCTTTAACAGAATAATAGTAGTAGGTTTTCTGCATGGCTTGACCTAGTCTCAGTTTCTTGGCTATTTAGTAGTACCAGGTATAGTTTTTTGGTTACTCCATGGGTTCCTCTTTCTTCTACTCTGCTCCACACCCTTATCCTCCACCCTTTCAACTCCCTAACACTAGATAAGAGAGAAAAAAAGAGTAGAGAGGAAAGGAAAAAGATCCCTGAATAAAGTCAGCAGTAGTAGAGGGGGCAGTGTTGCTGCTGGACTGCTTCCTGCTGATGAGGGGTGTCAAGTTCCTTGGGACAAGTTTGATCTTCATCTTCAGGATATCTAATTTCCTCTTGGCAAACAACCACTTAACAGACCATAGCCAACAACCAACCAACCCACACCCCACATTGAATGACCGAAAATAACCAACCCTGCCTCTTGGGGACCCTAGCTTTTATATTCCCTCTGAAAAGTCCCCAGAATTCCAGATGTTACGCAATCATGCCCCTGCTAGAGCAAATCATAGTCATGTGCTGTGGTCAGTCTGAAAGCAGCCCATATCCCACACCTGGGAGTAAAATGAAACATATACTTATAGTTCTATGGGTTTGTTTTTAGGAAAGCAGAATTCCAAAATTGTCAGACAGTTGGTCACGGACTCCATCTCGGTCGTCCATCCAGCCTTGATTGGTTACTCCCAAAACATCATTGCACCAGTCTCTCTTGCAGGCTGGTCTCTGTTGAAGGTCACAGGGTTGTAGATAGGTAATAATAAATGGATCACCTTTATTTTCTATAGCATGCAGAGTACCTTCTACCACCATGAATATTAATAATCAGTAAGGGTGAAACTGTGACACTAATTCAGTTTCTGTGTTCAATGAATAAATGTTGTCTTGGGGCCTTGCCATCAGACTCTATGGGTTTTAGTTATTGGTAATTTTACTGAGGCACAAATTGGAATCCTACCTGGTATAAGGTTGCTTTATTAAAGGAGGCAAGTGTGTGTGATGAGCGGATCCAGCACATGGCCCAGCATTGCGATCTTACTGCAAAGCTGTTCTCTTTTGGTATTCATGACAAATCCTACTTATCAAATAACATAGGATGAGTATCGTCACTGCTTTTATGATATATGAGACCCACATTCTGTAGAACTGGTTGGTAACTTTGGGAGTTCATAAAGAACTGGGCAGATTTCTTACTCAGAGTCCCAACTTTTTAGGGTCTAGCTTATGCAGTGATAGCTTTATTTAACTCTGAGTAAAATAAAGATACTCTTCAGAAAGAAAGAGTATCTTTCTCCACATCTATCACTTTGATAATGAGATAATTCAAGAAAACATTTAACTTTTAGCTTTTAAGAAGCTTTTTAAATGAAATGTACCAAACTTACCTCAGGGCTTCTGTTTATTCTTCATGCTTCCTCCTCTCAGGCTCTTCATCCTTGGTCATCTTAAATTCTTGCTTTAAGAGTAAAATTTGCAGAGATTACATAGTTGGCAGAACTGAAACAAGTGCAGATACTTTCAAAAGTTTCACTGTGTGACATTCACTCAGAAGCTATGATACTAGTATATAAAATGATTTTTAAGGCCACCCAAAACTTAATAAGACACCTTTATATGTCTTTTTTTTTTCTTTTTAAGAAAAAAATATAGAATTCTGGTTGTTGTGGGTAGACCTAGAAGATACTTTGATGTCTCTGTCACTCCAGTGGGCTACATTTGTGCAGTAGCAGCCACTTGGTTAAAGACTCAGGACAGTTTACCTTAAAGGGGGGGGGGTGCTAGAGAGAGGTTTAATGGATAATTTAACAGGCACTTGACACTGTTGCTCCCTCCATGAGGCTGAAAACTCCCTCAGCTCCTTCAGTCCCTACTCCAACTCCTCCATCAGGGATCTTACACACCGTCCAATGGTTGGCTGTGAGCACCAGCCTCTATTTGTCAGGCTCTGGCAGAACCTCCCAGGAGACAGCTATATCAGGCTTCTGTCAGCAAGCACTTCGTGGCATCCACAGTAACCTCCAGGGTTTGGTGACTGTATATGGGATGGCTGAAATTGTGTTCTTTTGTGACTGAGTTACCTCACTCAGAATGATATTGTCAAGTTCCATCCATTTGCCTGCAAATTTCATGGTCTTTGTTTTTAATAGCTGGGTAGTATTACATTGTGTAAAAGTACCACATTTTCTGTATCCATTCTTCTGTTGAGGGACATCTGGGTTCTTTCCAGCTTCTGGCTATTATAAATGAGGCTGCTATAAACACAGTGGAGCATGTCCTTATTACATGTTGGAGCATCTTCTGGGTGTATGCCAGGAGTGGTAGAGCTGTGTCCTCAGGTAGTACTATGTTCAGTTTTCTGAGGAACCACCAGACTAATTTCCAGAGTGGTTGAACCAGCTTGCAATGCCACCAGCAATGGTGGAGTGTTCCTCTTTCTCCACATCCTCGCCAGCATCTGCTTTCACCTGAGTTTTTGATCTTAGCCATTCTGGCTGGTGTAAGGTGGAATCTCAGGGTTGTTTTGATTTGCATTTCCCTAGTGACTAGGGATGTTGAACATTTTTTAGGTGCTTCTCCACCATTTGAGTTTTCACAGTTGAGAATTCTCTGCTTACCTCTGTTCCCCATTTTTTAATAGGGTTATTTGTTTGTCTGGAGTCTAACTTATTGAGTTCTTTGTATATAATGGATATTAGCCCTCTATCAGAGGTGAGATTGGTAAAGATCTTTCCCCAATCTGTTGGTTGCTGTTTTGTCCTTTTAATGGTGTCTTTTGCCTTACAGGACCTTTGCAATTTTATGAGGTCCCATTTCTCAAGTCTTGATCTTAGAGCACAAACCATTGGTATTCTGTTCAGGAACTTTTCCCTGTGCCCACGTGTCGAGGCTTTCCCCCATTTTCTCTTCTGTTACATTCAGTGTATCTGGTTTTATGTGGAGGTCCTTCATCCACTTGGACTTGACCTTGGTACAGGGAGAGAAGAATGGATCAGTTTTCATTCTTCTACATGTTGACTGCCTGTCAAATCAGCACCATATGTTAAAAATGTTTTTTTCTTCTGGATGGTTTTAGCTCCTTTGTCAAAGATCAAGTGACCATAATTGTATGGGTTCATTTCTGGGTCTTCAATTCTATTCCATTGATCTACCTGCCTGTCACTGTACCAATTCCATGCAGTTTTTAACACTATTGCTCTGTAGTACTGCTTGAGGTCAGGGATAGTGATTCCCCTAGAAGTTCTTTTATTGCTGAGAATAGTTTTCACTATCCTGGGATTTTTGTTATTCCAAATGAATTTGAGAATTGCTCTTTCTAACTCCATGAAGAATTGAGCTGGGATTTTGATGGGGGTTGCATTGAATCTATAGATTGCTTTTGGCAAGGTGGTCATTTTTTACTATATTAATCTTGCCAATCCATGAGTATGGGAGATCTTTCCAAATTATGAGGTCTTCTTCAATTTCGTTCTTCAGAGACTTAAAGTTCTTGTACAGATCTTTCACTTTGGTTAGATTCACACCAAGATATTTTATATTGTTTGTGACTATTGTGAAGAGTGTCATTTCCCTAATTTCATTCTCAGCCCATTTATCCTTTGAGTACAGGAAGGCTACTGATTTGTTTGAGTTAATTTTATATCCAGCCACTTTGCTGAAGTTGTTTATCAGCTGTAGGAGATCTCTGGAATTTTTGGGGTCACTTAAGTATACTATCATACCATCTCCAAATAGTGATATTTTGACTTCTTTCTTTCCAATTTGTATCCCTTTGACCTCCTTTTGTTGTCTAATTGCTCTAGCTAGGATTTTGAATACTATATTGAAAAAGTAGGGAGAGAGAGGGCAGCCTTGTCTAGTCCCTGATTTTAGTGGGATTAGTTCAAGTTTCTCTCCTTTTAGTTTGATGCTGGCTACTGGTTTGCCATATATTGCTTTTACTATGTTTAGGTATGGGCCTTGAATTTCTGATCTTTCCAAGACTTTTAACATGAAGAGATGTTGAATTTTGTCAAATGCTTTTTCAGCATATAATGACATGACCATGTGGGTTTTTTCCTTGAGTTTGTTTATATAGTGCATTACATTGATGGATTTCCGTATATTGAACCATCCCTGCATCCCTGGGATGAACCCTACTTGATTGTGGTGAATGATCATTTTGGTGTGTTCTTAGATTTGGTTTGCGAAAATTTTATTGAGTATTTTTGCATTGATATTCATAAGGGGAATTGGTCTGAAGTTCTCTTTCTTGGGTTTTTGTGAGGTTTTGGTATCAGCATAATGGTGGCTTCATAGAACAAATTGGGTTGTGTTCCTTCTGTTTCTATTTTGTGAAATAGTTTGAAGAGTACTGGTATTAGGTCTTCTTTGATGGTCTGATAGAATTCTACACTAAACCCATCTGGTCCTAGATGTTTTTGGTTGGGAGGTTTTTAATGACAGCTTCTATTTCTTTAGGGGTTATGGGACTGTTTAGATGTTTTTTCTGATCCTGATTTAACTTTGGTATCTGGTATCTGTAGAAAATTGTCCATTTCATCTAGATTTTCCAGTTTTGTTGATATAGGCATTTGTAGTAGGATCTGATGATTTTTTTAATTTCCTCAGTTTCTGTTTTTATATCTTCTTTTTATTTCTTATTTTGTTAATTAATTTAGATAGTATCTCTGTGCCCTCTGGTTAGTCTGGCTAAGGTTTTATCTATCTTGTTTTTCTCAAAGAACCAGCTCCTGATTGGTTGATTCTTTGTACAGTTATTTTTGTTTGTACTTGGTTGGTTTCAGCCCTGAGTTTGATTAGTTCCTGTAGTCTACTCCTCTTGGGTATATTTGCTTCTTTTTGTTCTAGAGCTTTCAGGTATGCTGTTAACCTGTTAGTGTATGCTCTCTCCAGTTTCTTTTTGGAGGCACTTAGAGCTATGAGTTTTCCGCTAAGAACTTCTTTCATTGTGTCCCATAAGTTTGGGTATGCTGTGCCTTCATTTTCATTAAATTCTAAAAAGGCTTTGATTTTTTTTCTTTATTTCTTCTTTGACCAAGTTATCATTGAGTAGGGCGTTGTTCACCTTCCATGTTTATGTGGGCTTTCTGTTCTTTTTGTTGCTGTTGACCAGCCTTAGGTGATGTGATAGGATGCATGGGACCATTTCAATCCTGTCTCTGTTGAGGACTGTTTTGTGACCGATTATATGGTCAGTTTTTAAGAAGGTACTATGAGATGCTGAGAAAAAGGTATATTCTTTTGTTTTATGGTGCAGTGTTGTATAGATATCTGTCCATATTGGTCCATAACTTTTGTTAGTTTCAATGTGTCTCTGTTTAGTTGTGTTTCCATGATCTGTTCATTTCTGAAAGTGGAGTGTTGAAGTCTCCCACTATTATTGTGTGAGGGGCAGTGTGTGCTTTGAGCTTTAGCAAAGTTTCTTTTCTTTCTTTTTTTTTAAAGATTAATTTCTTTTATTTATATGAGTACACTGTTGCTGTCTTCAGATACACCAGAAGAGAGCATTGGATTCTATTGCAAATGGTTGTGAACCAACATGTGGTTGCTGGGAATTGAACTCAAGAACTCTTAACTGCTGAGCCATCTCACTATCCCCACAACGTTTCTTTTATGTATATGGGTGCCCTTGCATAGATGTCCAGAATTGAGAGTTCTTCTTGATAGATTTTTCCTTTGATAAGTATGAAGTGTCCTTCCTTATCCTTTTGATAACTTTTTGTTGAAAGTTGCTTTTATTCTGTTTTAGAACAGCTACTCCAGCTTGTTTCTTGGGACCATTTGCTTGGAAAATAGTTTTTCAGCCCTTTACTCTGAAGTAGTGTCTGTCTTTGTCACTGAGGTGTGTTTCATGTATACAGCAAAATGCTAGGTCATGTTTAGATATCCAGTCTATTAGTCTATGTCTTTTTATTGGGGAATTGAGTCCATTGTTGTTTGTTAAGGAATAGTGATTGTTGCTTCCTGTTGTTTTTGATGTTATTTTTATGTTTATGTGGTTATCTTCTTTTGGGTTTGTTGAAAGAAGATGACTTTCTTGCTTTTTCTAGGGTGTAGTTTCCCTCCTTGTGTGGCTTTGTGTGGCTTTATCCTTTGTAAGGCTGGATTTGAGGAGATATTGTATAAAAATTTGTTTTTATCATGTAATATCTTGGTTTTTCCATCTATGGTGATTGAGAGTTTTGCCAGGTATAGTAGTCTGGGCTGGTGTTTGTGTTCTCTTAGGGTCTGTATGAGATCTGCCCTGGATCGTCTAGCCTTCATAGTCTCTGGTGAGAAATCTGGTGTAATTCTGATAGGTCTGCCTTTATATGTTACTTGACCTTTTCTCCTTACTGCTTTTAATATTCTTTCTTTGTTTTGTGCATTTGGTGTTTTGACTATTATATGATCAGAAGAATTTCTTTTCTGGTTTAATCTATTTGGAGTTCTATAGACTTCTTGTATGCTTATGGGCATCTCTTTAAGTTAGGGAAGTTGTCTTCTATAATTTTGAAGAAGATATTTACTGGCCCTTTAAATTGGGAATCCTTCTCATTGTGTCCTGGATTTCCTGGATGTTTTGGGTTACAGGCTTTTATGCATTTTGCATTTTCTTTTACTGTTGAATCAATGTTTTCTATGGTATCTTCTGCACCTAAGATTCTCTCTTCTAGCTCTTGTATTTTGTTAGTGATGCTTGCATTTATGACTCCTGATCTCTTTCCTAGGTTTTCTATCTCCAGAATTGTCTCCCTTTGTGATTTCTTTATTGTTTCTATTTCCTTTTTTTTTTTTTTTTTTTTTTAATAGATTGTGGATGGCTTTGTTCAATTCCTTCATCTGTTTGGTTGTGTTTTCCTGTAATTCTTTAAGGGATTTTTTTATTTCTTCTTTAAGGGCTTCTAGCTGTTTATCTGTGTTCTCCTGATTTTTTAAGGAAGTTATTTATGTCTTTCTTAAAGTCCTCTATCATCATCATGAGATATGATTTTAAATCAGAGTCTTACTTTTCTGATGTGTTGTGGTATCCAGGGCTTGATGTGGTAGGAGAACTGGGTTCTGATGATGCCAAGTAGCCTTGGTTTCTGTTGCTTATGTTCTTGCCCCTTGCCTCTCACCATCTGGCTATCTCTGGTGTTAGCTGGTCTTGCTGCCTCTGACTGTGACTTGTCCCTTCTTCAAACCTGTGTGTCAGCACTCCTGCAGACTAGCTCTCTCCAGGAGTAATATGGGTACAGAGAACTGCGGCACAGGGTCAGCTCCAGCCTGCAAACAGAAACCTGAAGGATCCTGTCCCTGGCTGTTCCTTGATTCCTGTGTTCTCATGGCTCTGGGCGAGTCCCTCTTGGGCCAGGAATGTGAGCAGAAGTGGTGGTCTTACTTGTGCTCACAGGTATGTCGGTACTCTTGGGAGACCAGCTCTCTCCTGTTGATATTTGAGTAAGGAGCGCTGTGGCACAGGATCAGCTCCGGGGGCAGATGGAAACCAGAAGGATCCTGTCCCCGGCTGCTCCTCAGTTCCTGTGTCCTGAAGGTTCCAGCGAAGTCCCTTGGAGCAGAAGTGGTGGTCCTACTTGTGCTCATAGGTGTGTCCATACTCCTGGGAAACCAGCTCTCTCCTGGTGGTATTTTTGTATGTAGTGCTGTGGCACATGATCAGTCCTGGGCACAGATGGAAACCTGAAGGCTCCTGTCCCCAGCCGCTGCTAGGCTCATGTGTTCTGAAGGTTCTGGGTGGGTTCTTCTGAGCAGAAGTGCTGTTTTTTTCTGAGCCCCCAGGCTTGTCTGCACTCCTGGGAGTCTATCTCTCTCCCGGCGCTATTTGGGTGTGGAGCCCCATGGCAGAGGATCAGCTCCCGGTCAGATGGAAACTGGAAGGCAAGGCTCCTGTCCCAGGCCTCTCCTAGGTTTCTGTGTCCTAAGGGGTCCGGGAGAGTCTCTATGAGCAGCAGTGGTGGTCTTACCTGTGCTCATAGGTGTGTCCTCACTCCTGGGAAACCAGCTCTCTCCTGGCAGTATTTGGGTATGGAGCACTGTGGCACAGGATCAGCTCCACGTATTTGTATTTGTACTTTTTAATCTAAGTTCCACAGATGAGGAAGAGGGTGGCTTATCTCGTGTGGCCTGGTCTGCAGTGCTCCATTTTTCCGTAGGTGACATCATTCCATTCTTCATTATAGCTGAGTGAAGCTGCATTGTGCCAAGTCAATGTTTCCTTAGAAGGTGACTGTAGTTGCTTTTCTAAGAGCAGTTTAACTGCTCAGGATCATCATTTAGTGCTACTTTTTTTCATAGCTTATTTAAAAATCACTTCTTATTTCTAAAATGTGTAACAACAGCAATATAATACTTGGTGTTCTAACTTTTAAATTTCTTAACTTGATAATAGTTTAAAGTAGTTGGCAGAAATCTATTTTATTTCTTTTTCCCCAAGCTTAAATTTTATCCTTAGTACAGTAGACTCAACTTTTAGAGATTTATTAAGATTGTGCCTGGTGGACAACAGAACCAATTATACAGGCTGTGCTTCAGTGTGCAGAGTTGAGATGGTTTGGGTTATTGGTTAACTTACTTTCCATGAGTAATTCCCCCTTGAGTCCTCTAATGCATAATATTTCAGCAGTTTACAATGGCAGCGTATGAGCTGTCACCTCAGTGTTCTTTCCTATTAATTGAGCCTTACTGTAGCTACTATCTCTTACGATAGTTGGGAGGGTTAAAACGCACATGTCAAATGTTCAGAATAGTACTTGGCACAAATACAACCAGCATTAGCTCTGATAACAGGCAGGGGTGGAGAGGCAAATGGCGTTGGTATGTTAACTTAGGAGCTAGACTCCCCCGCCCTTTTCCGGTTTGTATTCTGCTAAGTCCCACCAAACTTTCCCTTTCTGAAAAAACTTTGTTACTTTAATAGTTAATAGGGGAATTTCTGTCTTTTTCGTAAACATATATAATCACTTAAACAATTTAAGTAATTGGTGAATACAGGCTAGAAATGGACAGAAAACAACAAACTTTTTTGAGTTCCTGGTTGTTTTAAAAATACTTTTCCAGTAACCGCAGTGAATGCAATGATTTGGGTTTGGAGTGGTGAACATGTGAGCCAGCCCTGCTTCCCCCCACCACGAGGACTCCTGCAGCTTCTTGACTCGCCTCCAAGGAGCACTGAGCTTCCCTCCCTGGGCCATCCCCACTCACCTTTCTAATAATGTTTTCTTTCTGACGGTACCAAGAGTTTGCTTTTGTGTGATACCATGTTTTTCCCCTTGGGTTCCTTTCTTTCCTCCATTATTTAAGTAAGTATACATTTATTAAAAACTGTTGGCGGTCATTACCAGGACTTAGGGTTGATGGATACACTGAACATTGAGGAAGTGACAAAGGTTCAACTGATCTCAAAAAGCACTAGTCATGGTTGTATTTCCATTACTAGTTTACACTATATTATAATTGTTTGTGGTTTGTTTTATACAATATGCTTTCTAGTTTCCTAAATGACACCATAATAGGGTACCTTGATTCTTATGAGGGAACTAGCTTCTTCTACCTTATGTCTGTGTCAACAGTGGTATTAGAAAATTTGAGACTGCTTTTCTTCTGGGAGCCTCGTTTTCTCCTTTTATAAATGAGAATGACTGCAGTTGTGTAGAGGAAGATTAGACAGGTTGCTGCTTTGTGGGTCAACGTGGATTTTAGTCTCTGCTTTTTTAGAGCTCTTTGGCCTAAATGACCCACCTTTCCTGACCTACTTGGTTCCTTTGTCTAGAAAATAGAAAGAAATTAGGAAGATTTTCATATTCAATTCAGATACCTGCTTTAAGAGTCAGATAAACTAGGGGCTAGAGAGATGGCTCAGAGCACGGACCACTCTACCAGAGATCCTGAGTTCAATTCCCAGCAGCCACGTGTGGCTCACAACCAGCTGTTGTGACAATAGTTAACTGCATGCTAATAAGCAAATATTTTTGAGTACATGGGACTTGATGCCCTCTTCTGATGTGTCTGAAGAGAGAGACAGTGTGCTCACATACATAAAATAAAAATGTAAAGCAAGTCAGATAAACTAATGTTATATGAAAGCATTTGTTAATTAGTATTCTGTACAAGTGCAAGATAGGCCTTAACCCATGAGTTGGTTCAAACATATTCCTTTTTACTAAAAAGGAGTTTCTCATTTTTAACAAAGCTTGCTTCTAGTTTTTACAAATATAAGTAGAGGTTCAGAGGATCTGTCCTTATCTGCCTATCACACTGGCCTTGAACTCATTTGTGGTCACCCCAACTCCAGTGCCTTTGATTTAAACCTCTAAAGAGACACTGCCAAACATTTAATTGCATAGAAATGATTGTTAACTTCTACCAAGATAGGAGGGTCTCCGGTTCTCATTCAGTCACGTGTTAGTAAAACAGTGGGACTGCAGCTGCCTTCAAACCACCCCTTATTAGTAAATTTAAATATACATTTATAGAGAAAATAGCTAACTGCATGCTAATAAGCAAATATTTTTGAGTACTTTTCTCTGTTCTAAAGATTACATTAAAATAGGGGAAATTTCCTTTCTTAGAACAGATTCCCTTATTCCCAACTCAAGATTAAAGAGGTGGTTTCTCACGTGAGTAAGTGGAGTGGTGGCGTTTGTGTATGTGGGTGGCTGTGGTTTTGTGATACCCTGGCTGGCTGGGCCCTTACCTGCCCTTAACTCTCAGGTGCTGAAATGGCTTGGTCTGTACTACCATGCCCAGTACCACGGGATATTTTTGATTATCACAGTTATGTGTGTTACTGACTTCTAGGGAATGTAGAGGCCAGCATTTTCTTTGTCTCAGTACCACTTTCATGCCTGCCCGATTGCTACTGAAATAGATATGACCAAAAGCCATAAGCACCGCGCTTGTTCGCTCCTGGTTCAGTATGTGCCCCGCTTGTCTTTACTTTCAGGGCAGGAATCTGTAGCTGTGTAGTAGTAACAAGCAAAGGGCTGTCAGCAGCGCCAGCAGCAAGAGAACCTGCACTATTAAAGGACATAGTCAGCTTTTCAATTCCCCTTCGTTGGGAGATAGATATACACCAGTCTGTATTACAAAAAGTCTGTCTTTGGGATGACTTAATATGAAAACAGATGTCGCTTACTGCATTTGTTTAGACTAAATGGCCACAGACTTTAGCAGTCAGACTAAAAGTTAATATATTTTATGGCTTTCTATTCATTTTATCCCATCCCACTCCCCAAATGGTGCTATTCTAGAGTTTGTTTGTTTTTTTTTGGGGGGGGGGCTCATTTACTTGGGAAGGTTAGTTCCTCCCATTGAAAGCAACATGTAATTTTCAACAACTAAGCTGAGCTCCAGTGCAGCTGCTGCAGTAAACAGCCGTACTGGCTCAGCAAGATTTTTCTCTTAACATTTTTTTTTTCATGTCTTGGTAGGTTTAATGGCATTTCAAATTCTTCATGCTGTCACATTGGGGTAGGGCTGCATGCACGTACATTAGCCCAGCTAATGTAATGACAACAAGCAGAACTGGTGATTGAGGCTTTAGGACAATCTTTATATGTATCCATACTAAATACTGGAATGATTCAGGAAATCATTTTGAAGAATTACATATCATACTCAGATTTAAGAATACATAGAGAATATTTCAAGGAAATGGATACAACAGCTCTATTTATGTTAAAAATGCTGACCCATGGGCTGGAGATTTAAGAATACATAGAGAATATTTCAAGGAAATGGATACAACAGCTCTATTTATGTTAAAAATGCTGACCCATTATATAGACAATGGACTTCTTGTAAAGATTCTAGTAATTTCTTTTACAGACATCAAGAATTGCACTGATAGAGAAATAGCAGTTGTGGCACATTTTATTTGTAGTTTAATAATGCTAATTCGATGTCAGTTGATTGTATTTAAGAAAACTTAATCCTAGCCAGGTGGTGATCCAGCACTCAGGAGACACAAGCAGGTGGATCTCTGAGTTCAAAACCAGTGTGGTCTATACAGTGAGTTGCAGGACAGCCAGGGCTACACAGAGAAATACTGTCAAGGAAGGGAGGAAGGGAGAGAGGGAGAAAGAGAGAGAGAGAGAGAGAGGGAGAGAGAGAGAGGGAGAGAGAGGGAGAGAGAGGAAAACAAAACTTAATCATTTAAGTATGTAAGTACTGATGGTACTGAATTCTTTTAGGCTTTAGAATATTAGAGGTAAGAGTAGAAGTTGAGTTTGAACTTGTTCCTATGACTGCAGCTTTAGTGTTACTGATAAAATTTCTAGTCATATCAGATATTTACATTAAATTTATAACAGTAGCAAAATTACAGTTATGAAGTAGCAGTAACATAATTTTACAGTTGGGGGTCACCACAACATGAGGACTGTAGTAAGGGTTTGGACGGCTATGACCAGTCCTCAATTATATAGCAGTGCACATTTTACTAGTAAGTTCTCAGGCAGGACCAGGTGCTTGCTTATATTTTTCCCAGCTCCAAAATGTCCTTCAGTCTACTTTAGTCCCTATATTTTTAGAGACAGAGAAAACAGATAGCTTTGGTTAAAGAGCTACAACTAAAACACAGGTTAACACTTGTAGCTCTGTGATCTGCTGTCAGTCAAGTATGGGCACTCAGGTAACACTTTCAGACTTTGGGAGTAGCCATGCTAATACTGTAATTTGAAAAAATATAAAAGGAGAGGCTTTTTTATATTTACCTGTATTTTTGCTACCCTGTTCACTGTTCTTTCCGTTGAGCAAATCCCTTTTAGTCATTCCTTTATGATACTCCACGGGCAAGTTCTTCTTTAAATTTTTCTCTACCTGAAAATGTCTTCATTCCTTCCCTCTGATTTTATTGGATACAAATTCTGTTGACAGTTCTTATTATGCATACAAACAACATTAAATAGACTGAAAAGGTTGTGTTCATGTATATATGTAAGTATGTATGTATGTATGTATCAAGAATTAGAGAAATAAAGACCCTGAATTTGATAGCTGCAAGAGGGTGTGTGGGAAGAATTGGAGGGAAGAAATGGAAGGGGGAAATGATGTGTTATATTTTAATTCCAGTAAATGAATAAAGTTTTAAATATATTAAGCCATTGTATTATAGATCTTGTGGTTTCTTGTGAGACATATGCTCTCATTTTAATAGGTTCTTCACTGTAGATAAAATACCATTTATTTTTATTTGTTTTGTTTGTTTGATTTCCACTTTTAGGACTTTTATCTTGATGCTGAGATCTTTGGGATATCTAGAGACAGAATTGTTTAGTTTCATACATTTATAGTTTTATTTCTCGTCCCAGATTTGTTGCGTTTTCAGGCATTATTTCTTTGAGTACTGTTTCAGCTCTGCAGGTTTTCTTCTTGAGGTTCCAGTGATGCACATTTAGCTCTTTTGCTGTAGTCCGGCAGACCCAGAAGGCTCTGCCTACTCTGTTGTTCAGCCTACCTAAGAAGCTCTTTGTTGTAGTTTAATATTTGTCTAGTTTGGAGGGTTCCACTTTGTGTCCTGTGTTTGCTTGCTGAGACTTTGTACTTTATCCCACTGTCCCAGATGCATTGTAATTGTTTTATCATGCTGCATCGAAGTCTGTTGGGCAGTCTTAGATTCCTCATCTTGTCCCCTGTTGTTACCTCTTCTGCTTTAAATCTTTTTAGTTCTTGGTATGTTGATAATATCTTGAACCCCGGGTATTTTCACATTGTTTTGAGACTGTATATTATCTAAACCTTCTCTTTGCACTGCCATTTCCTGGATGTCTTTCTGTCTGTTATTGACAGCAGATAAAGTGTAGGTTCCCTAGTCAACCTCTGTGGGCAGGTTGCAGGAAGTACCCTTCTTATTACTGTGAGTGCATGTGGAAATGAGATTCACCCAGTGTTGTCCCTGGGATTGACCGCCTAAATGTGCTGTGTGCCCAAATAAGCACCTTGACTCCTCCCCCACTCTGCATTAGCACGTCCTACGATGGCTTTCGATCTCTGTTTTGTGGTTCCAGTGGTTGTCAAGGCTCCACACTGGGTTCTGGCTGGTGAGAGGGGAGTATTTTCTGTAGTATTTGGCTACAGTAGAATAGTTATAGTCAGAACTTTGTATCTACCAAGCTGACACTTTATTGTTCCTTTAAACAAAAAGCAAGTGTGTTTTATCTTCATATATATATATTTTTTTCATGTTTATTATGTGCCTGCATGTACCATGGTGTGCATGTCGAGGCCAAAGGACAGTCTGTAGCAGTTGGTTCTTTCCCTTCACCATGTGGGGTCCCAGATCAAACCTCAGTCATCGAGGCTTGCTGGTAAACACCTTTACCAACTGAGCCATCCTGCCGGCCCCCTCCCTTAATAGATTTAGAAAAAACTTTCTATATCTGCTTACATTATTTTATCCAGGGTCTTTAATTATATTTTGTAGAAATAGTAGGGAAATGGACAACTTTGTTCTGTAAAGTGTCAGACAGACAGACAGATGTACATTAAATCTGTTTGTGTCGAATACAGAACCATTATCATGTATTTCATGTGATTTTCATGATGTGTTCATGAAGACTTGGAAAATACTCTGTTTAAACTGGAATCATTGTTCATGTTATTAACAAAACTTTTTTCTCTCTAGGAAATAATGCAAAAGGTGTCTCAAGGCTCCTGACCAGTGAACAAAGATTTGAGAAAGACAGCCAAGCTCATGTTTTCTCCTGATCAAGAAAATCATCCTTCCAAAGCCCCAGTAAAATATGGTGAACTCATTGTCTTAGGGTAAGATTTCTGCATGATGAAATATAGAACTGAGTATGGTGTGCTCATTTTGGTCTCTGGGTTAGAATTGCTGTTATTTTGTTTTCAAGAATTTGTACCTTAAAGCTCACAGTAGCCTGTGACTCCAGATTCAAAAGATGTTGGCACCCTCTTCTCACCTACAAGCAACCACACACATAAATAAAAATCTATTTTAAAAGTACTGAATAAGATTTACCTTGTCCTCACCGTAAAAAAGAATTTGCATTTTTTGTCCCATTCCTTTTTGTTGTTGTTGTTGTTGTTGTTGTTTTTTGTTTGTTTGTTTGTTTGTTTTTTCTCTCGAGACAGGCTTTCTCTGTGTAGCCCTGGCTGTCCTGGAACTCACTCTGTAGACCAGGCTGGCCTCGAACTCAGAAATCCACCTGCCTCTGCCTCCCAATTTCTGTCCCATTCTTTTGAAACATTTTCTTTAGCTATTTGGCAAACTACCAAAAGATGCTTTCCCCTTCCTGCTTCAGGTGATCTCATGTGCCGTGTGTACATTTGTTCTCTTCCCCCTGAGGTTGTGTTCATCTGTGCATGTGTACCAACTTTGCTCACACTTCATGGTAAACAGACTTGTACAGCCCTACGGGGACAGGAACTGACTCTCAGGCACAACACATAGTGTCTGTTTGCCTCACCTTTACAAAGGTTTTTTTTTTTTTTCTACCATTCACTGAAACTCCTAGAAAAGCAACCTGCAGAGTGAGGAAGAGAGGAGCTTCCATTTCTTCAGTTATTTTAATTTAAACCTGGAATAACTGTAAAACGTAGATGCAGTCTGTTAGCTAAGAAGTCTAGAAACCAAAAATTATGGAATCTCCTATCCACTTGGTACTTATTTTTTGCCTAAATGTTTGACTCTGTAGACTTTGTTATGCTTTTAAGAATCAGACTATTATAGCTTCTTGTTTATTTATGACCTTCTTTAACATTTAGTGTTATACGTATAGGTGTTTTGCCTGCATATATGCCTGATGCCCACAGAGGCCAGAAGGCAGCTATGGATTCCCTGGGACTGGAATGGGGAGTTTGTGAGCCACCATGTAAGCGATGGGAAGGGCCGAGGCTCTGGAAGAGGGACGGGTGCGCTTAGCTGCTGAGCCTCCTCTGCAACTCCTGCTTGTGGCTCCTGACTCGAGGGCAGAGCTCCTGGGCTCCTTATTTCCCAAGGACTAGTGGTATTCCTGGGAACAAGTCAGCCATACTGGCCAAACTTACATCACATTCCTGTGACCCCAGCACAAACTTTATATATATATATAGCATGATAAACAGCTTTTAAGAAAAAGTATTATGGGTTAAATTATTTTGCTAGGAAGGGTGATTTAAAATTTAAAATAAGATTTTAAGCTGTGCTTTAATTTAGAAATTTGTCAGTTAAGCTTTAGCAATAGTAATGACTTTTGTATTTAGTACTTGGTAGCTTAAAATAGAAATATGATTCTAGAAGTGAAACTGGACAAGGTTGCTAGAAGTGTCCAGAAGAGGAATTAGTTGTGGCCCTTTGGAAGACAGTGTGAGGGGCAGTAAAGCACCCCCACACAGCAGGTTTGGTGATAGTGTGTGAGCTAAACTAAGGGCCTAGCCAGGAGGTCCTCCCTTAAGAATCTTATAACAAGACTGTCTGGATACCTGGTTCATTCTCCCTGTCTCCTGCTCTCCCTGCATTTGTGGTGCTGGGGACCAAACTCAGCCTGGCACATGGTAAGCAGTGCTCAAATTTATATGTAATTTTTACATATGACAGGCACTGAATGAACTTAGCTTTGAAATATGATTCTTTTTCCTTGTTAATTACCATTAAGGGCCATTTTGTAATCACCTCTGTCATCCTCAAATCCTTCCCTATTTTCTGCTTCATTTCTGTTCAGAGAGGGCAGATATATTTGAGAGGGCAAAGATTTTCGTTAGGGTGAAGAAATAGTGAAGAAGGAGTATTATTGTTGAATTGCTGCTTGCGTCTGTCTCACTGAAGCAGTGAGGAATGGCACACATACAGCCCCCATCTACCTAATTTTCTGTTGCTGTAGTCAAACTCTGGCCAAACTAACCTGTGGCAGAAAGGGTTTGTTCCAGCTCATACTTTATAGTCCATTGTCACGGGAAACCAGGGCAGGAGCTCAAAGCAGGGACTGAAGCAGGGACTGTGGACAAATGCTGCTTACTTGCTTTCCTACATAGTCTAGGACCACTTGCCCAGGGGTGGTACCACCTGCACTGGGATGGACCCTCCTGTATCAGTAATCAGTAATAATTAATGTCTCTCATACTGTCTGAACGTCCACAACTGACTCTACTCCATCTCCCTCAAATGTCTCTAACAAGCTTGTATCAATAATCAAGAAATGCCCACAGGTCAGTCTGAAGGAGGCAGTTCTTCCCTGAGGCCCCCTCCTCCCAGCTGACTCAGTTTATGTCATGTGTGGATTCATACTCTGGTTTGCCAGTGTCATTCTGGGATTTCAGAAACTAATAGCTCTCTGCCTGTTTAATCTAGCAGGTTTTGTTTTGCTTTTGATGTAGAGTTCAGTGAGGGCTTCCTGGTGCTCAGGCGTGTTTTTACTTTCCCCAGTTGTTTTAGTTGTATTTCCTACTTGCTTGCCATTGAGATTTACATGTGCTCTAGAGCAATGATCGGAAGATTGACACAGCAGACGTAGGTGTAACCTTGTTGGGATAGAGCTCAGTCAGACAGGAACTGGCAGCACACCAGTGCTCTGTTCAAGTAGCTAGGACTGCACAAGGCCAGGCACTGCTAATGTCAGAAGTCCAGCTTTTAGGGTGTTGGGTTCACAATTAAAGGAGAGTCTGTTTGAATTACTGCTGGAAAAAATATAAATTATATACACACACACACACACACACACACACACACAACACACACACACACACATACCTTAAAATATAGTCAAAAGGAATCTGATAATTCTGTTGCTCAGTTCTTGTTTATATAGATATTTTTTTTGAAAAGCATGTTCTTTTATTGAAAAAGGAAGTAAAAACATTTTATGATAAAGATTTACATGGAAAATACTTTTGATAAAATAGAAGAAAGAAATATATAGAAAAACACGTTAAAATTGACAATTTTCATGGAAAATTAAAGAGTAATGTAGTAGACATAAAAAAACATTGCTAAATTAATTGAAAAAGGAAGTAGAAACATTTTATGATAGAATTGAAGATTTATGTGGAAAATATTTCTGATAAGATTGTAGAAAAATGTAGAAAAACATGTTAAAATTGAAGATTATCATGGAAAATTTTATATAAATATAATAATGGAAGGCATAAAAGTATTCCTAGGCCGGGCATGGTGGCGCATGCCTGTAATCCCAGCACTTGGGAGGCAGAGGCAGGTGGATTTCTGAGTTCGAGGCCAGCCTGGTCTACAGAGTGAGTTCCAGGACAGCCAGGGCTACACAGAAAAACCCTGTCTCGAAAAACCAAAAAAAAAAAAAAAAAGTATTCCTAAGTTGATTGAAAGTAGAAATATAAACATTTTCTGATAGAAGATTTACATGTAAAATATTTCTGATAAAATTGAAGAAATAAATAGAAAAACATGTTAAAATTGAATATTATCATGGAAAATTATACAGATAATATAGTAGGCATAAAAATAATTCTAAGTTGATTGAAAGTGGAATTATAAACATTTTCAGGTAAAATTGAAGATTTAAATGAAAATATTTCTGATAAAATTGAAGAAATATATAGGAAAACATGTTAAAATTGACTATTTCATGTAAAATTATACAGATAAAATGGTAGACATAAAAAAACCTTTCTAGACTGGGCAGTGGTGGCGCACGCCTGTAATCCCAGCACTTGGGAGGCAGAGGCAGGCGGATTTCTGAGTTCAAGGCCAGCCTGGTCTACAGAGTGAGTTCCGGGACAGCCAGAGCTACACAGAGAAACCATTTCTGATAAAATTGAAGAAATATATAGGAAAACATGTTAAAATTGACTATTTCATGTAAAATTATACAGATAAAATGGTAGACATAAAAAAACCTTTCTAGACTGGGCAGTGGTGGCGCACGCCTATAATCCCAGCACTTGGGAGGCAGAGGCAGGCGGATTTCTGAGTTCAAGGCCAGCCTGGTCTACAGAGTTAGTTCCGGGACAGCCAGAGCTACACAGAGAAACCCTGTCTCAAAAAAAAAAAAAAAAAAAAAAAAAAAAAAAAGAGAGAGAGAGAGAAAGAGAGACTATTAAAAAAAAAATAAACAACAACAACAACAAAAAACCTTTCTAGAGCCGGGCGTGGTGGCATACGCCTGTAATCCCAGCACTTGGGAGGCAGAGACAGGTGGATTTCTGAGTTCAAGGACAGCCTGGTCTACAGAGTGAGTTCCAGGACAGCCAGGACTACACAGAGAAACCCTGTCTTGGAAAAAACAAAACAAAACAAAACAAAACAAAAAAAACCCTTTCTAAATTAATTGAAGGTGGAATTAAAAACATTTTGTGATAAAATCAGAGATTTACATGGAAAACATTTCTGATAAAATAGAAGAAATATATAGAAAAACATGTTAAATTGAAGATTATCATGAAAAATTATACAGATAAAATGATAGACATAAAGAAGTTACTAAATTAATTGAAAGAGAAATTACAAACATTTTCTGATAAAAATTGAAGACTTACATGAAAAATGTTTCTGTTAGTTTATGTCTTTTTATTGGGGAATTGAGTCCATTGATGTTAAGAGATATTAAGGAATAGTGATTGTTGCTTCCTGTTATTTTTATGTTTGTGTGGTTATCTTCTTTTAGGTTTGTTGGAAGATTACTTTCTTGCTTTTTCTAGGGTGTAGTTTCCCTCCTTGTGTTGGCATTTTCCATCTACTATCCTTTGTAGGGCTCGATTTGTGGAGAGAGATTGTGTAAATTTGGCTTTATCATGGAATATCTTGGTTTCTCCATGTATGGTGATTGAGAGTTTTGCTGGGTATAGTACTCTGGGCTGGCATTTGTGTTCTCTTAGGGTCTGTATGAGGTCTGCCTAGGATCTTCAAGCTTTCATCATCTCTGGTGAGAAGTCTGGTATAATTCTGATAGGTCTGCCTTTATAAGTTACTTGTCCTTTTTCCCTTACTGCTTTTAATGTTCTTTCTTTGTTTCATGCATTTGGTGTTTTGATTATTATGTGCCGGGAGGACTTTCTTTTCTGGTCCAGTCTGTTTGGAGTTCTGTAGGCTTCTTGTATGTTCATGGGCATCTCTTTCTTTAGGTTAGGGGAAGTTTTCTCCTATAATTTTGTTGATATTTACTGGCCCTTTAAGTTGTAAATCTTCGCTCTCTTCTATACCTATAATCCTTAGGTTTGGTCTTCTTATTGTGTCCTGGAATTCCTGGATGTTTTGGGTTACAAGCTTTATGCATTTTGCATTTTCATTAACTATTGAGTCAATGTTTTCTATGGTATCTTCAGCACCTGAGATTCTTTCTTCTATGTCTTGTATTCTGTTGTTGATGCTTGCATCTGTGACTCCTGAATTCTTTCCAAGATTTTCTATCTCCAGAGATGTCTCACTTTGTGATTTCTTTATTGTTTCTACTTTCACTTTTAGATCCTGGATGGTTTTGTTCAGTTCCTTCATTTGATTGTTTGTGTTTTCCTGCAATTCTTTAAGGGATTTTTGTATTTCCTCTTTAAGAACTTGGCCCATGTTCTCCTGTATTTCTTTAAGGGAGTTATTTTTCTGTTGTTGATGCTTGCATCTATGACTCCTGAATTCTTTTCAAGGTTTTCTATCTCCAGAGTTGTCTCACTTTGTGATTTCTTTATTGTTTCTACTTCCACTTTTAGATCCTGGATGGTTTTGTTCAGTTCATTCACTTGATTATTTGTGTTTTCCTGCAATTCTTTAAGGGATTTTTGTATTTCCTCTTTAAGGACTTGACCCATGTTCTCCTGTATTTCTTTAAGGGAGATTTAAGTCCTTCTTGAAGCCCTCTATCAGCATCATGAGATACGATTTTAAATCCAACTCTTGTTTTTCTGGTGTGTTGGGGTATCTGGGACTTGCTGTGGTGGGAGACCTGGGTTCTGATGTTGCCATGTGGCCTTGGTTTCTGTTGGTAGGGTTCTTATGCTTTCCTTTCACTATCTGGTTATGTCTGGTGCTAGTTGGTCTTCCTGTCTCTGACTGGAGCTTGTCCCTCCTTTGGGCCTTATATAAGCCTGTGTCTGTACTCCTGGGAGGCCAACTCTCTTCTGGCAGGGTCTGAGCAAAGAAGGCTGTGGAGCCGCCCGGCTCCCTGGTGCAAATGGCAGCCTGAAGACCTCTGTCCCAGCTGCTCCACCGATTGTCCACCCTGTGTGCTCCTAGCTGTTCCCCTCCAGAGAGAAGGTGGAGATCTCAACCCCCATGCTCAGAAGTGAAAGCGCTGCTGGGAGATCACTCTTTCCTGGCGGGCCGTGCACAGCAGGCTGGGGAGCTGCCTGGCTCCCCGGTGCAAATGCTTATATAGATACTTAAAGCAGTGTATAATACTCTGTGGCTCAAAACATAGCCAGAAAGAATCTCCTTTTGATTCAGACCCAGCAGCTCGTCTGGAAATCAGCAGTTGCTAGAAGGGGTCTGAGGGGACTGAGAAGTGAAGGCACATGTAAGGCAAACAATAACTTTGTTTTGTAACTTACAAGAGATCAGCTAAACTTTTTTCCTTTCTTCTCAGGTATAATGGGTCCCTCCCAAATGGTGATAGAGGAAGGAGGAAAAGTAGATTTGCTTTGTTTAAAAGACCTAAGGCAAATGGGGTGAAGCCTAGCACCGTGCACGTTGCATGTACCCCGCAGGCCGCCAAGGTAAGGTAAAGTTCTAAGGAAACTAACTTGGAAAGTTGAGATATTCTTATGTGTGGTCTGTATTCTCTAGTGCTTCACATTTCTGTCTTGAATTTTCCTTTTGTTTATATTGATGGTATTTGAAAGTCTACCATATGCAATTCCCCCCTCCCTTTTAATGACAGACCAGAGGCAGGTAGGAATTAAAATACTCTAACTCTTAAGGCTCTGTGGGCCCTCTGAGTTTATTTTCTTTTTGGCATATGGCATGCTTACATTTTGACCCGGCACCGTGTACAACAGAAGCGTATTCTCAGAGGCACCCACAGCGTAACTTCTCTAGGTCTTGTCAGTCCTCCCAGCCCCATTTCATTTCCTCACCAAGTTTTAGAGGCTAGACCTTTAAGGCACAGTAAAAGTAGAGGAAGTTCTGAATCCTCATTTTGCTTTGGAATTTCTCTCTTTCCAGTTTATAGCACAAACTGAATTAATTCAGTAATATGGTATCCAGATAAGAACAATTACAGAGTTCTTTGACTTCTAGAAGTTGTACATAAACATTACAGCATCTGTGTTAGGTCCTTTTTAGGTTAAATAAATGAGCTGGTTAAAATTGGTATATGTTACTTATTTTAGGTGCCTAGTCCTTGAAGTTAGATTTCAGCCTTGTTTTATATCCAGGTTAGATATCAAGCATTGATTTGGCTGTTCCTTGATTACTATTTGAGAGCCAAAGAGTATATAGAAAGGCTGTTCTTTCTAAGGCGTTTCCTCCTGTTCCTATGTAGAGAAGGAGTATGTTCAGTAGACGCTGTGGCTCAGCCTGGGCTGCTCTATAGTATTTGCCCATTTGGAATGTACCATAGTGTCAGTGTGCTGAACGGTCCATCGAGTTATAAGATACTGAAATACTTGGATCCCTGTGGACTAAAAGTCATTTAATCACTAACATTGTTACAGCCAAAAGCACTTAAATATTTTCAGATGCCTCTTGACTGTTTAATCTGGTCTCTGGTTGAGGACCACTGTCAAGGGAGATGTTTATAATCTACCTCTAAAATACTTTCTCATTTTGTGTGTGGACGTGCATGTATGAGTATGCAGTGAATGCTTGTGTACATGCCTGTGAAGGCCAAAGGTCAACACCTGGTATCTTTCTCATTCATTCTCCATCTTAATTTTTGAGTCGGGGTCTCACAGAACCTGGAGGGCTCTGATCGCAGTGCACTGGCTGGCCAGTGAGCTCCAGGTGTTTTCGGTCTCTGCATCCCTAGCCCCAAGATGCTCTCAGCCCTGCTTCCTCAGTTTCTTATATCACCTTGCCCTTTATGTTTTTATTGTTAGCTCCATTACATTACCAAGCCTCCCCCAAAAAGAAACAAGAACTGAAAAATTAATGAGTGAATTTTAAAAATTTTTGATATATCATGCAAAAAATCTCTTTATAAATGTCTAGCAGTTATCTAGGATGGATTAAAACCCTGACTTTCAATGAGACTCAGACTTACCTTGATGTGGCTCTTTTTCCTCATCTAAGAAAAGGTGTAACTGCTTAAAAACAAACAAACAAACAATTACAGCCTTAACACCCACTAACTCTTTAGAAATTAAGAATTAACTTTCAGAACTAAAAATGTAACTCCATGGTAGGGTTATTTATTTCCTAGCATGTGTGATGTACTGTGTGTTTGATCCCAACATAACAACACTGATTCTTAGCCTTGGCATGTGGTTTACGTCTGTAATCTCAGTGCTTTAGAGGCTAAAGAAGGATGGAGAGTTCTAGAACACCTGGGCGACAACTTAGACCCTGTCCCTTGCTCCCTAAAAAAAAAAAAAAAAAAAAAAAATCCCAGGAGTTAGCAACTATTTGAAAATTTATTTTCTTAATGTAGAATTGTGTAGATTTTAAAATGTGGAACAATTATAAATACTTACAAATATATAAATATGTGATAAAACATTAACACCATAGTTATAGATTATCTATCCTACATTCTTGAAGGCTAGCAAGGTGGCTGTGCGTTGAAGCTCTTCTAATAAACCTGACTTACCTGAGTTGCGTCCCTGGAGCCCACACGACAGAAGGAGAGAACTGACTCCCACAAGCTGTACTGATTCCCACCTGTGCTTGTGCCACACATATACACACATGTACACACACAAAATCACAAATAAATAAATGTAACTCTAAAAAACATGAGTCTGCCGGGCGTGGTGGCGCACGCCTGTAATCCCAGCACTTGGGAGGCAGAGGCAGGTGGATTTCTGAGTTCAAGGCCAGCCTGGTCTACAGAGTGAGTTCCAGGACAGCCAGGACTACACAGAGAAACTCTGTCTCGAAAAACCAAAAAAAAAAAAAAAAAAAAAAAAAAAAAAACCAAAAAAACAAAACAAAAAAACCCCACAACAACAAAACACATGAGTCCGCCCACACCTATGTAATCCCAGCATGTGGAAAACTAAGATAGAAGATCCAGAGTTCAGGTACACAAGACACAATTCAACACACCACATAGATGAGGTGAGAGCCAGATGTGGTGGCACATGCCTATAGAGTGTCTCAGCACTCTATAGATGCTGAGACAGAAGATCTCAAGTTTAAGGCCAGCGTGAGTTGTATAGCCAGACTCACTCTCTCAAAACAAGCAAAAACACAGAAGCCTAGTGTGGTGGCTCTTACTTTCAATCCCAGCTCTCAGGACGCAGATGCATGGGTTCTCTGTAAATTCAAAGCTAGCCTGGTCTACCTAACAGGACCAACAAGGGCTGTACACAGAGATCCTGTCTTAAAACAGTCTACAAACTAGTAAGATGGTAAATTTGCATTTTAAAGCCTTGTTAAAACCAGGTAGTTGTGTTTAGGTATTTATTACCTTTAGATATTTGACAAATAACTTTTTTAATATTAGAACTTCAGAAGGCCTGGCCTATTACAGATTAGCGAAAAAGCAAAAACAAACATTTCCCCCTTTTTTACTGTGTGTAGTCACTCTTGCGTCTTTTTATCTGTTTTCCTCTTATATACCCTCCTTTGTGCAATAACTAGGTTTTCCCCTTCTGATACCATCTTCAGCTCATTGACATAGGAACACCTGAAAATACAACTGCGCACTTCTTTCAGAAGTCCAGTTTAGGATAAGTCAAAAATATGGCCGCCAGAATTGCATTTATTTCTTCTTGTAATGTTTAATCATCCTGAACATTTTTCTGTATCTGGTCTGGCGTATAGTAAAACTTGTCATCTGTAGGATTAGAAAATGAGCTGGTAATTCTAACTATATATATATAATTTTTATGTCACTTTAAAAAAATTTTCTTGTGAGATTTTGAATTCTTTCCTTATCAGAGAAATACTGGATGTTGGTTTCAGTTTCCACATGTTATTTGATATTAATTCCCTTAAAACTTAAAGTGCTTTTAAGAGAAATACAGATTCTTAAGAATTTTAAGGCCAGGCGGTGGTGGCGCACGCCTTTAATCCCAGCACTTGGGAGGCAGAGGCAGGCTAATTTCTGAGTTCGAGGCCATCCTGGTCTACAAAGTGAGTTCCAGGACAGCCAGGGCTATACAGAGAAACCCTGTCTTGAAAACAAACAAACAAACAAACAAACAAATAAATAAATAAATAAATAAATTTATGTTTTTTTCTATGGCTATTAAAAAGTATTAAAACGTATTACTATTCTGTAACCCCTCAACCTGAAGAAGCCACAATTGAAGTTATATAGAATTTCTTCCCCTAAATTCCAGTGTGTGTGTGTGTGTGTGTGTGTGTGTGTGTGTGAGAGAGAGAGAGAGAGAGAGAGAGAGAAATATTTTACATTCCTTTAATGAAGAGATTTTTCTGTTTTGATGACTGCTAATATTTGCTGTTAACCCTTTTATTCATAGGCAATAAGCAACAAGGACCAGCATAGCATATCATACACTTTGTCTCGAGCCCAGACGGTGGTGGTCGAGTACACTCATGACAGCAGCACCGACATGTTCCAGGTACTAGAATATGGTTTCTTTTCTTTATAAAAGTTAAAAATCTATTTTTGCTATGATTAGATTAAATATTATGCTTTCATGCTGTATGTTTAAAATAGGTATAATTTTTTTTAAACCTCATCTAAGCGTCATTATCGTGTAGTTTAAAGATGGGCTCTGAAGCTGGAGAGTTAAGAGCACCTGCTGCTCTCGCAGAGGACCCATGTTCTCAGCACCCACATTAGGTGCCTCAGAACTGCCTGGGACTCCGATTCTAGGGGATCTGATATCTCTTCTGGGCTCCAAGGGCACTAGGCACACAGTGCTATACATATATGCATACAGGTACTCATACATATATAGGAAATAAAAAATATTAAAGAAAAGAGAGGAGGGAGGGACCCTGGGACCTAAATTCCTGGTAAACATTTCTTAGCTACTCTGTGCCTCCATGTCCTCTTCCTCTGCAGAGTGCAGAGGGTAGTCTCTCCCTCAGACCTCTGTGTGTGTGTGTGCGTGTGTGTGTGTGTGTGTGTGTGTGTGTGTGTGTGTGTGTAGTGCACAAGTGTGTGTTTGCCCACTACCTCCTACCTTCCACTATGAGCAACAAAAATTACAGGTACTTTCTAACTATTGACATCAGTCAGCGGATTTGGTTTTCAGCACATGTCTGGGCAGAACTACTGGTATAATAAAATCTCTTTGTCTGGCCCCCTTTCTCTGAACCAATCTGGTACTGATATTTATTTTTATATGCTGATAGATTATAGAGCATTGAGTTCTGAAGACATAAAATTCTTGTTATTTTTTGTCAGTATTACATTTTATTAAAAAAAAAAAACCTAACTAGAATCAGCTATTGAATAAAATTATTGTCCCAATTATTTTTTCATTTTCCTTCATAATATTCAATGAAAAGGCCTAGAAATGTCTTTAATTTCTATCATTATCAAAATATTTTTGAGGCTGATCTCTTCTCTAACCCTGTAAATGAGCCGTAGATTTAAAAGAATAGTATTTTTACAGTTAGTGTTAGTATGGGTGTTGTTCATTTCTCTCTCTCTCTCTCTTTTTTTTTTTTTTTTTTTTTTTTTTTTACTGAACTAAATAAACAGCATCCTTAGTGATGAAAGTAACATAAATATGGTAAAATAACATAATAATAAATGTTTTCCACATCTTTATCAACAAGTAAGTAAGATTAATGTGGTTAGCTTTTTTAGAAAAAAATCAAGATGATATGTTTGGTCATAGACTTGAAGTTTAACTTCAGAAAGTACCTTGCATTTATTTACCTCTAATCTTTGTAGTTGGCTCCTTGTTCTCCTAAGTTAATTTTCTAGTATCAGACAATAGTTTCTACATGCATCATCCCGATGGAAAGTTGAACATATCTGCTTTTTGAAGCCCAAGAAACCAGTCTAGTAATAGTCAATTAACTCATCTTTGAGAATCGACTTGGCTGCCTTCCAAACTGTGAGAACATTCCTGGGGAGTCTGTCAGGTAGAAATTCAGATTCCAGTCCAGCTAACTGTGTAGGTGCTGCCCTACTATGTAAGTGCAAAGGGCAGACTGCTGATGGGAGGAGGGCACACAGAAGTCTCCCGAGTCTTCTTGTCATCTGTACCTCCTTACCATGCTTAGTAGGACTTTGGACAACAACCAGGACAGAGGCATCATGGAAGGAAAAAAGGAAGGATATCAGAGAAACAGTATGAAGTATGGTAGATTGACAATCTATTTAGAGCTAGAACATGGTGCAAAGAAATTTGTTGAGATTGAATTTATTTTAAGGCAAATCTTGTGTCAACTTCTATCTCCTGTGGAAAAATTTAATATGCACTATTGTACAAAGTTGTAATCCCCACTACTTAGAAGACTAAGGCAGGAAGAGGTAGAGTTCTAGGCCATCCTGTATACCTAGGGACTACAGCCAGACCCTGCCTTCTCCCCTGCCTCCACATACACTCAAAGGCATCATGTTTGTAGAGAGTTGGTATTTCAAGTACCATCATTAAGTTGTATAATACTGTGTTGTAATACGTTAAAGAACTGATGACTTTTAAATGTTTCCATTATACATATCACTTTAATCATGTAACATCCATTCATTTTCCTTTTTTTCCCTATTACTCTGAAGATGCAAGTAACTTACTTGTGGGCTAATACTTTTAAAATGGTTTAACCTGACACCTGCCTCACCCAGGGCTCAGAAATGAAAAACTACCTGGGTATATGCCAAATTCTACAGCCAACATGAATTCCTTTTCTATGCTTCCTTGGGAAACCTTGGACCAAAGTACCTTTGAGGCACTGTTCTTTGAAGTTTAGTTATTTGATGTCTTATTCCTTATCAGTCTAAGTGGTTGGAGGAGAGGCTTGTTGCTATAAGCAAGCACAACCAAGTAAGAACTGAGAGCTGGTAACTAGTGAGAAGAGATGGAGAACTTTTCCAGAGACTGAGCGAGGCGAGGCTGTGCACAGCCATCAGCAAGGGTCAGTGCTGGCCCAGCTCCTGCGCACAGCAGCACTTTCCCTCGGTCTCAGTGTTCTCCACAGTGTGAAACGAGGTTTACTCATGGGCGGTGGGCTCCATTAATGTGGGTAGTATAAGGCAGAAATATGATACAGTCTACCTTAAAAGGGTTAAAGCCTAGAGCCATCTAGGCATCTTGGCTACATTGGATTCTTTGTTCCCTAAGGGTTTTAGAAATTCCATCATACGTTCCCACTTAATTCTGTGCTCAAGGTGACTGCTGTGTCAGAGTGTGAGAGATTAGTTTTCAAAGGGGTAGATGTTCCCATAGTTAAGTATTGTTAAGTTTGAGCTTAAGAAATTTCAGGGGCTTAATGTTTTATATTATCCCTTTCTTAATGGATTCCACTGTGTTCATTGAATCAAATTTATATTATATTCTTTTTTCCCTTTAGATCGGTCGGTCAACTGAAAGTCCTATTGATTTTGTAGTAACAGACACAGTTCCTGGAAGTCAGAGTAATTCGGACACACAGTCAGTGCAAAGCACTATATCAAGATTTGCCTGTAGGATCATATGTGAGCGCAATCCCCCCTTTACAGCTCGGATTTATGCAGCAGGATTTGATTCATCAAAAAACATCTTTCTTGGGGTAAAAAACTCTTTTTTCCCTAATGCATTCTTTTATACTAGTATCTACTTCCAAATTATACATAACTACTGCTCTTTCTATAGGAGAAAGCTGCCAAATGGAAGACATCGGATGGGCAGATGGACGGCCTGACCACCAATGGAGTTCTTGTGATGCATCCACGCAATGGGTTCACAGAAGACTCCAAACCTGGAATATGGAGAGAAATATCAGTATGTGGGAACGTCTTCAGTCTGCGTGAAACCAGATCAGCCCAGCAGAGAGGAAAGATGGTAAGTACTTACACGTAGCTTCTTTTCACTACAGTAAACAGAGGATGAGTTGGGCTAAATATGGTGTGCATGCATGTTGCTTTTTTTCAGCAAATCTCTTGGCCATATTGCTGAAAAACTGAGACCATCAAACACAGACTTCCAGATACTAATTCTAGAGGGCAGTGTTTGTTTCAGTTAGCAAAGTTTAAGCTTCTGTTCTTTGTGTCCTTGGCTATACTTAACTAAAATTAACTAGGCTTGTTGATTATTCAGATGATTAAATCATAAGTTGTCTTTTAGCTAGAAAGAGAGAAGTTACTATTCAATGTGTTGATTTTCAAATTTAGCATTTTTTATAACTGCTACTTAAAGTTCTTTTTCCAAATTACACACAAATAGAAGCTTTCTTAAGTTAGCAGGCAAGCCTAGAGGTCTCCTGTCTTGTTAGGACACTGAAGACGGTAGTGTGACACAGTGGTAACTTTGGTTTTGATTCTTTTCTCCTTCAGGTGGAAATTGAAACCAATCAGCTACAAGATGGCTCCTTAATTGACCTTTGTGGTGCAACCTTGCTGTGGCGTACTGCAGAGGGCCTTTCCCATACGCCTACTGTGAAGCACTTAGAAGCTTTAAGACAGGAAATCAATGCAGCACGACCTCAGTGCCCTGTAGGGTTCAACACACTAGCCTTTCCCAGTATGAAGAGGAAAGATGTCGTAGATGAGAAGCAACCATGGGTGTATCTGAACTGCGGCCATGTGCATGGCTATCATAACTGGGGAAACAAGGAAGAGCGTGACGGCAAGGACCGAGAGTGTCCTATGTGTAGGTCTGTTGGTCCCTATGTCCCTCTGTGGCTTGGATGTGAAGCTGGATTCTATGTGGACGCCGGCCCCCCCACCCATGCCTTTAGCCCCTGTGGGCACGTGTGCTCAGAAAAGACAACGGCTTACTGGTCCCAGATCCCGCTTCCTCATGGTACGCACACTTTTCACGCAGCCTGTCCCTTCTGTGCACATCAGTTGGCTGGTGAACAAGGCTATATCAGACTTATTTTCCAAGGACCTCTAGACTAGCAGCCGTCCTCCAGGACTGCATTGTAAGTTCATAAGCTAAGTGATGGGGTTTGCTAGCCGACCCCCTGTCCATGTAAGTTTCTCTGCTCTGGTCATTTGCATTAAGATGAAGAATTTTTTAAATATTTATAATAGCAATTTCTGAGAAAATTCTGGGAAACTCAAGCAAAAGAATTTTTGAAAGTTCTAGACTTCTGAATTCTGAGTTTTGAAAATCTATTTTGAGGAGAAAAAGACATAGTCTAATTTGATGCCTTCCTTCGTTTAGTGTTCTTGAATCACTGCCCTCAGTGTTGAGAGGTTGTGCTGTAGAACTGAGGGTCTGTTGGTTCAAACTGTGTTAGTTTACAATTTGTTGCAAACATTGTAAAATACAGCAACATGTATATTAATTTTTCTATTTATCTTTATCATAGAAAGTACCTTAGAACGTTGTGATAGGCTCGCATGGTAATGGTGGTACCACACATTTGGTGTGAGTGGTAGGTTAGTGGGCACGAGGCTCAAGGATGTGCAGAGTTTAGGAGAAAGACAGGAGAGCTCCTCCTCAACCCACAGAAGTAGGGGGTTTGATGAACTAGAGTATTTCATAAAACCAGATTCATATTAATTACCATTGTCTAAAAGGTCTTTGTTTTTAACCACATTGAAGTTAACCAGAAAATGGTTTTTTCCTTAATGTTTCTCTCAAGTGTAGTACTATAACAAAAGTTAATGCTAAGAAACGTTTTATATGCTCCTTTGAATATGCAATTTAATCTAGATGATCTATTTTTCTCCCATGATGACTGATCTGTTTTTAGTGCCAGCAACATTTGGCAAGTTTATTTTTTTGGATATAAACTGTGGTTCATCTGTTCACTGTTTCTAAAAAAAAAAAGAAAAAGAAAAAAGAAAAAAATCCTATGAGAAAGTGAAGAAATTAACAAGAAATTAACAAGAAAATTACTTGATTTGCTCTAGGAAAATTAAATAAAAGTGCTTTGTTAATTATTCTGTATTTGGATTATTCCAGGCATTAGAACATACAGAGCTGTAGAGGGCTGGCTGCAGTGGTTCCTCCCTCCCGTTGTAACCAGCAGACCAGCCTTAACTGTGGGCTTGACTCCTAGGGAGCTGGCCTCAGTGTGACTCATGGAAATGTTTGCTTAGCGGATGAAAGCGAGGACACACCGCAGGGACTGCTGTTCTCTTCCTCCATATGTGCTGTGCAGGACAGTTTCTTCTCACCCTAGCCTTTTTAAATGCACCAGAAGTACAGACAGTTGCACTACACCAACCCTCTGAACACTCGTAGAAACCAGTACACTGTAGATTAGATGGAATCATCTTTAATCCTTTGAGTTCTTTTCCTTTAGTTTGAAAAATTGTATAATAATTGAATATCGCCAAATTTTTGTATGTGGTAGTATAGCTTTAATTTATCTATTACTACATCAATGTTTTGGTTTAAAAAAAAAATTAAAACAAAAAAAGGTCACGTAGAAGCCATGAACTATTTTATTTTATTGTCAAATTTTCTTGTTTTGAAAATTATCATTTGGGTTCACTCAGGAAATGCATGTCAAGATTTGTATTATAAGTTAGCTGTGATGTATCAGTAACTGCTGGTTATTACCCTTTTTTCAAGGAAATTTAATTGATTTGAAGTTTTATGGTCACAAACTTTGTGACTAATGCAAGGAAACCAAGTCCTGTGTTGTGTTTTGTCATTTCTGTTGAGGCTCTATATTGTAGCTTAATTTTTATTTGCAATTAATTTATTCAAACTAAGTAAATACTTTTCAAAATAGATATGTGAATTTGTTTGTGTGGGTTCCTTTTCGCACAGTTGAGAATGGGAAGCCAGAAGTGGTAAGTCTACCCCAGACTAAACAGATCCCCCATCTTCTGACACAGACTTGTGAAATGTATAGGATTTTCTACTTAATATAACACTGTAAATACTTGTTTCTCTTAGAAGTCATCATATCAGCGGCAACATAGAGTCTTTTTGAGATTAGGCCTGTTAGAGAGTTGGTGACCAAGCTACCTGAATTGTACTTGAGATGATAAAGATTCTATGTTCTTCCCAAAAGCCCTGAATTTTCTCTCCTATCAGCTAAGAAAAGAAAACACAAGATGGTTCATTTGCTCACAAGATGGTTCAAAAACTCAAGTTTTTAAACCTCGGGAAATAGAAGGCACGAGCTGGGTGCTTCTGTTTAAGTACTTTGAATAGTGCTTCTGCCCTTGGCAGTTCTGTGCTTACTCATCCATATTACATTCAGGGCCTGGACGAATGGCTCAGTGGTTAAGGGCACTTGCTGCTCTTATGGGCGAGGCGGGGGTGTCTTCCAGCCCCATTCTTGTGGCTTACACCACTTTTGGCTGCCTCCAGGGAATCAGTGCTATTTTCTAGTCTCTGTGAGTGCCTGCACCTGCACACACATGCACACAAAATAAATATGTAAAGAAGTGAAGAAATGTCCGTATTTGGCCAAGGAAAAAAAGGTTGTATGTACTTTTCCTAAATGAACCCTCAAGGAGGTGATCCTTAAGGCTGCTTATATCAAAGTGATCTTCATCCTTAATTTAACAAGAATTCTATTTCTATTTATGTAGCATGTTATAGGTCATGAGGGGCAGTCAGACAGTATCGTTTTTTTTTGTTTGGTTAGGTTTTCTTTTGGTTTTTTTTTAAAGTTGTTTAATTTATTTACATTCCAATGTTACCCCCCTTCCTGGTCCCCCCTCTAAGAGTTCTTCCCCCACCCTCCCATCCTACCCCACCAGGTGGGGTTGGAGAGTGGAGCACATGTTTGCACTCCTCATCAGCTGTATTTTACCGGCTCATCCCAATGTTGTGATTGCTTGCTTTGCTCCTAGAAAAATTTTCTGGGATCCAATTTATTATGAGATCTAATCTCATAATGAAATAAATCATTATGCAAATAAACAGCTATATGTGACATTTGAGTATTCCCCCTTGGGATGTCTTGGGACCCATGAGTGATAATGACTTTCTGACACAGCAGGTGGAAAGCACCAGTAGGTATCTGTTCAGTTTCCCTTTAAATTTATAAACAACTTTAGAAAGGAAAAAAAAAAAACCTATGGCACTTCCCCTCAGTGTGTCTGTACAGCCAACGTTAGAGACAGCTGGCTCCTTGGCATTGCTTTTTCTCGATACGGGAAGCAGTTACCCTCTAGCTAACCAGATCAGGCGAGCTCTATACATCCACAGCTTCTCTGTACATCACACTTCCCGTCAGATTTCCTCCTGAGTGTGTTCTAACACCTCCCCTTCCACTTTCAACACTCATTCCTATGGAGCACATACTTGAAGGTCTGGTGTGCACCAGCTGTGTTCTTCATATGTACTGACTGATAGGGCAAGGATCTCTACCTTGATTATAAATCTAGTAGGAAAGATAGAGCAAGAAAAAGTAAAACCTACAACAGTGAACAGTAGAGCCATACCGATGGGTCAGAGAAGCTGAAACGGGATGTCTTATGTCAGGCCGGACTGACCTGAAATTTGGCAAGATTGCAAGTACAATAAGGAGTGCAGGAAGGAAAATACTAGTATAGGAAAAAGAAACACCATGTGTCATCCACAGTAAGCTTCAGCTGTCAACTTGACCCAAACTGGGAGTCATCTGGCAAGACGGAGCCTCCGCTGTCAGTGAAGCACTTTCTAAATTACTAGTCGATGGAGGAGGCCCCAACTCACTGTGGGCAAGTCCATTCCTAGGCAGGTCAGCAAGCCTAGAACCGTGTTCCTCCATGGTCTCTGCTTTAGTCCCTGCCTCCCGGTTCCTTCCTGAGCTTCCTTCATGATGGGCTGTAACCAGTAAGCTAAACTAGACATTCCTAGTCCTTTGGTGTCATAACAGCAACAGGACAGCAAACTAGAAAACCAAGTGTAACTAAATGGTTTGTACCCAAATGAGGGAGAGCACAGAAGGCAGCCAATACTTGTAGGAAAAAATAAGGTCCTGTCATTTTAGATGTGCCTGGACTTTTACTACATCACCTGTACAGGTGGTGAGTTTTCAAGTTGATTATAAACTAAAAGGATCCTGGCTATCAAGTTGCAGATGAGGAAACTTAAGTCCTACCCAGGTAAGGCAGCCATCTACTGATACCTGGTATCAGGTCCTCTGCCTATTATATCTGTTCTAATAATCTGCTGAGACCAGGTCTCACTCTGAGGCCGTACCCGGGCCTAGAACCTAGACTGGCTTTGAACTTCAGCAACTCTGCTGCCTTAGCCTTCTGAGTGCTGGAATTACACCTGAGTGCCACCATGTCCGTTTATCCTAATATACTTGATTATCATTAGAGTCACTAGGACTTAGTCTTGCATTTTAATTGTTGACATGACTACCTGGTTTGAGGCCAGGTGTGCTGGTGGCACACCCTTAGTCCAAGCACTTGAAGACAGAAATAAGTGAATCTCCGGGAGTTTGAAGCCAGCTCTGTGAGCTACACAGTGAGTTCCAGGCCAGCCAGGGCTACAGAATAGAGAAATCTTGTCTCTCTACTCCAACAAAAACTACTTGGTTTTGGAAATGAAAGACAAGTATATACAGAAAATCGAGGGTTTTGCCTGATGTGGTGCCACACCTGTAGTCTCGGGTGTATGGTAGGCTGAGATAGGATCGAGTGTGCTCAGACTGGGAACTGTAGTGTGGACCTTCCTCAACCAACCAGACTTGGGGAGTGGGGGGCAATTCACTGGTTTCACTTTGGTGCTCTGTGTAAGTCCTAAGTCATTCAGCAAGTGAGTGTGCACCCAGGGACAGGGCTTTCTTTGTTTTATCCACTCAGGAAGTTAGAGCAGTTACTGTGCAAATACCACTTCTGCGGGACTGCAGGGAATTCGGAGACTCCTCCACTTCACTTGGATTTTTTATTGAATTCCCAATTAAAAAGTTACGATTGGTCATCTGAATGCCAGATGCTGATGCAGTGTGGGTACCATCTAATGGACAGCTGTTCAGGGGGTCAGAAAATACCAAGATAAGCCATCCCGGGACCTATGCAGTCATGCCCATTGCTCTGTCTGTGGAGTTGAAGCTCATCACCCGGATTTTTTTTTTAAAAAAGATTTATTTATTACATGTAAGTACACTGTAGCTGTCTTCAGACACCCAGAAGAAGGAGTCAGACGATCTCATTACAGATGGTTGTGAGCCACCATGTGGTTGCTGCGATTTGAACTCAGGACCTTTGGAAGAGCAGTCGGCGCTCTGAACCACTGAGCCATCTCTCCAGCCCTCATCACCCGGATTTTATCAGGAAAGTAACCAGCCCTTTGGTAGCCATGGTTCAGTGGTCATGTTTCATCATAGATTCTTTTTGTTTGTTGTTTGTTTGTTTGTTTTTGTTTTTTGGAGACAGGGTTTCTCTGTGTAGCCCTGGCTGTCCTGGAACTCCCTCTGTAAACCAGGCTGGCCTCGAACTCAGAAATCCACCTGCCTCTGCCTCCCAAGTGCTGGGATTACAGGAGTGCGCCACCACTGCCAGCTCATCACAGATTCTTAATTCACCGTGAACAAACCTTGAGACGGAGATGCAGGAATTGAATTAGGTGGGTATACAGGGACGGGAGAAGGCTGTCAGAGAGCCACAGCCAGGAAAGTGCGAAGCTAACCTGGGCTCAGAGGGCAACTGAGGAAGTCATGGGAGCACGGCTCTGTGGTGGATGTCGATACACAGGACCCATGCTCGTGCAAGCTCCAGGTTTAGGGTAAGGGTTGCTTCTTAAAACGTCTACTTAAAAAGAATGTATTCATTTGAGTGTGTAAATCTGACAAGTTTTATTGCCATTTCGGATTAGTCATTCTTTGTGAATGCAGATGTCGATGAATATTTTTTTCCTTGATTCTACTTAAAGAACTGAACTGGTAAGAATAGCTAAGTCAAATGTACTGTGCAAAGTTAGTGTCTGTGGGAATGACATAATAAAATGGTGACAGGGATTTGTCTGATGGAAGTCGAATAGTACTCTTAAGATGTGGCCTTAGATCACAAGATCTAAGATCAAAGAGCTGGGGGCTTCAGGGTTTCTCCAGACTTCACGATCGAGAGTGTGTCTGAAGATGCTTTTATGGTTTTATGATTGCTCCTGATGTGAGATATGGCAACATACACTTATGAAAGCATTTTAATACCTCTTTAAATACAAAAAGGACATTGAAAATATCTGGGTAGGATTCCACAGCCTCAAGAAATTCTTCAGACCAGGCAGAAACCCAAGCCTTAATTTGGCCTCAAGTTATTGGACATGAGTCTCATCATCTGGGATAATGCTATGGGAAAATAACTCACCCCTCTGGTAGCCATAATCTGATGCTCACTATATCTTACCTTAGTTCCCTGGGTCTTTGGAGCTAATCTGTGTAGAATGAGATGATGTGGGAGATGCAGCTGAACTAATGGCTTTGTATTTGAGAAGCTCAGTCATCTCTTTGATACAGCGAAGTCAGAGTATGTTAAATGTGCTATGATGGTATCCTTAGTCTTTAGAACCTTTTAATCATGTAATAGATGATGGAAAAGTTAATTAAAATCGTTAATAACCTGAACAGTTCTGAAAGAGTACAGAAGAGTTTGGGGATGGGGACAGAGCGCAGGGTAGTGACCCCAATACCTAAGTCAGCTACCCATCCCCAGTTGTTTGGGTCTAGTCTCTGAATAGGTTTTTTTGTTTTTTCTGTTTGTAAAAGTGGATAATTCACTTAAGCAGAATTGTTCTTCACCTTTCTGTAGGTGACTTTGCTGTGCTGAATTAAGCCTATACCGTACCAAGCAAATATACTGTGAAATAGAAGAGTCATGAGTAATCTAAAACATGGCACGCAGAATATACATTTGCGTTGGAGAATATTCTAGTAGGCCAGCCTTGGTCATTGCCTACTTTAGCATGAGCAGCACTTGAAGCACCAGTGAACATGGATTCCCAAACACCTTCAGTCTGAGCTAGTTAGTGCCCTTCCCACAAGGGAGGTCACATATCAACAAGACATTACCTGTCTCAGCGACAGCAGGGCAGCAGCAAGCCAGAAGCCCGTTTTGTCTCTCTAAATCTTTTCTCTCTCTAGCTGAGCATGGTGACTCACGCCTGTAATCCCAGCACACAGGAGGTTCCTACAGAGGGTTGCCATGGGTTCTAAACCAGTCTGAGCAATTAGAATCAAATCCTGTCTCAAAATAAAATAAAAGCTTTTCTTTCTATGCACTGGTGGTAGAGGAGACTACAGAGGCATGTAATTAAAGGGCTCTTACAAGGTGGCAGCAGCAGCTTCCTGGCTGCAGAGAGGACGTCAGTTCTTAAGGCTGGTCACATGCTCCTCGGGGCGGGTTATTTCCAGCTAACTTGGTGATTCTGAATACCAGCACTTTGTGTTTTTAAGTGTTGTATCTAAACAACTCATCCTAGATGCCTGTAAGATGATCTCATGTTCTTGTGGACTTCTAGGTGATCAGGTGATCAGTTGCCTTTCCAATAGAGTTGAAAGTCATTCAGTCAGTCTGCCATGACTTGATCCTGTTTCTTGGCCAGTTCTTGGCAAAAAGCCGTCTTTGGCCTGCACTCTCTCGGGCATGTTCGAGAGACTCGGGTTCGTGGAAAGGATTGAAGAGCAGGAGCAGTGTGCTGCACGGTTGTCAGTATCAGACAATGAGGACAGCTCGGAGAAAAGCCCGCATTGGGGAAGGCCAGGTGGGGAACTGGAGCATGCATTCAGACGTAGAGACCTGCAGGAGGGAGCACTGGGCTCTGCCCTGTTCACGGACCAATGCACATCCAGGACCAGGGTGTGAAATGGTGCTGCCCACAGTGCTGAGCCCTCCTGCGTCCATTAGCAAGACAATCCCCATAGAAGTGCCCAGGCTGATCTCCGCAACCCTTCCATATTCTTAGGTGACCCCAGGTTGTGTCGGGATGACAGTTAAAACTCTCAAGGAAAAGGATTCAACTAGCCTAAGGTCTCACAAGTAAGGAAAACCATCTAAGAGCCATTTTCTAAATGGACTGAGAACATTGGCATTGTCGTGTGGTGTGGGGAGAAAGAGCCCCCAATAAATACTGAAGGGAAAAATAAGGATAAAAAACAAGATGAAACAAGATCTGCCATATGGAGGCCAAGAAGAAAAAGGGTGTGGTCTGCTGCCACATGCTGTGGGGCAGAAAGAGTTGAGGATTGAGAACTGTGCACTGGAATGGCTGGAGTTCTGTGACCTTGGCAAACAGAGGCTAGTTCCCAGAGGTTCTGAGAAGATCCTCACGGAAGAAAAGGAGCTTCAGCAAACCAAGAAATTGTGGGGTAAAAAAAAATGGGGCAGGGCAGGATGGAGGGAGAACCTGGGGGTGGGGTGGGGTGGGGGGGTGAGGATGGAGGAAAGGATGGTGGCAGTGCTGGCCTGCCTTGTTTTCTAGACTATTAGGTCTATTACAGGAAATGTGAAGGCTAAAAGGAAGGAGCCAGGGGACTCTGGGACACAGGACAGTCCATGAGTAGGACAAAGGAGAGAGAGAAGGGATTAGCCTTAGGCTAAGTCCCCTAAACCTGGAGCCGAGGGACAATAAGGTATGAAGGTGGGATTGTAATTAAGGGTCATTGTCTGAGAGAGAAGGCAGGGAGATGGGTTAGTGACTAGGTGAAGGAACATGAAGAGACCTTTGAGTAGCCGCTGGGGAGGATGAGAGCCTGCCTGGCAGTAACAAGGCCTGCTGGGGTTAGGAACAGTGCTGAGTGTTGGTACTGCTTCATCGTGTGCTCTGACCATCAGTGGGGTGGAGCAGGTTAGTCTATTACGATCTTATAAGTGATTTTTGGCTGAGAATGACAAGAACACTAACCCTAAACCTAATCCTTACACTGACCCTAACCCTAACACTTAAACTACCCCTGTCCTTACCCTTAACCCCACCCCATCCCCTAACTCTACCTGTGGTTGGGAAACACCAGGAGCTTAAACACGAAAAGAAGTTAATTTTTTTTTCTTCTATCAAACTCTGATAGTCCAGAACAGAGTTTCGTGGTGTCAGGAGTCCGTGTTGCTCTTTCTTTGTCGTTTCCAGGATTTGGCTTCCCCATGGTTTAGTGTGATTTTTCTAACTCCATCTGCTTTGCATTCTAGCAAGCAGAATGAAGTGTCAGAGCAGCGATTTGGCTATTTCTAGAATCTAATGGCCATAGTTTAGTCCTGTGGCATAACTAGCTAGCTACAGGGGGAGGTGGCAGATAGACATCCATGTTCCCAGATAAGTTTGTGAACCTCTTTTTTTCAAGGGAGTCAATGAAACACCAGTGGCTACTCCCACAAAAAAAAAAAAAAAAAAAAAAAAAAAAAAAAGGCAAGCAAAGTTGGACGAAAGGAGTGCATTCCTTGCAGGGAAGGGTGAGAGCGCAGGCCAGGGTCCGAGTGCCACAAGAGGGGGCTTGCAACCTGGGTAAAGCCAGGGGACAGACGTATGCTGAGATGGCCAAACGTAAGATTTCACAAAAATCAGTCTTTGTTCTTTTGGACGGGGGTCTGGGGAGACCAGAACAGCTCTATCATTGTGCTATGATACCTCAGCGGAGTTTGTATTTCTCTAATGTGCAAAGGAAGAAACCTGAAACTCGGGCCCTGTAGTGAGTAGTTGGCAGACATCGACCCTATTGAGTTTGGGCTCCCAGGCCCAAGTTCTTTCCTCTGTCTCCCCATTACTCTGTGATGTCAAAGGGGTGTGCATGACCAGAATGGGAACAGGCACCCCTTTTTAGTCCCTCCCGCACCCTCCTCTGCTGCAGTGGGCCAGGGCCAGCAGAATGGCTTTCCCTCAGAGAAGGATGGATAGAGCTGTAGTAGAATAGCGAGTGGGGATCGGATGGGCCGTGGCTAGCTGCAGAGAAGCAGCTTACAGAACCCTTGTCAACACAGGGAAAGGGCTGACCCATGGCACACCACGGAGAAGTGACAACGATTCTAGAGGGAGAAGAATGTAATGTTCCTTGTCAAACAGCAGATGCCAATTGCTATGCATGAGCCTATTTTTATTGCAGATTTACTTTTCTGTCTTTAGCTTTTGGATAGTTTGAGCATGCATGCAGAACAAAAGACACAGTGAGTACACAGTGGCAAGTCTGTCCTGCGTGCTCTGCCCGAGGTTGCCTTTCTCCAGGCAGTGGCTGGGGCAGAGTCCACCTTCTCCTCTCCTTTTTCTCTCTCCCTGCCACAGGCACAGGGACTTCACTTGCTAAAATGCAGGCTTTCCTAATACAGCAGGGTTGAAATATACCACTAAAAAAAATTAAAGACAGAGGTAGATAGATGGATGATAAATAGATAAATGATAAACAGATAATAAATAGATGATGATGATAGGTAGGTAAACAGACAGATACACAGATAGGTGGATGGATGGATGGATGGATGGATGGATGACTGGCTTTATTGCTGTAAGACTTTATTCCTTCTGGAAAGCCCCAATCCTGGTGCAGTTGGAAATGCTTGATCTTGCCAACTTCTTAAGAAGTTGGTGAATTTAATTTATCCCTTTAGGAAATCACTCCTCTTTTTCCTTTTCCAAATGTCTCTCTCACTGACCTTGCTGAGAAATGATTCTCTCTGTGCTTTTGACCTACATGGATTCAGCGACTTCCTGCTTCAGCCGTAATTACAGCCTTCCGTAGCAGAGTGTGAGCCCTGCACACCCTCCTCCCGTGTATCCTGTCTGGCTCCATCGTTCACCCTCTGGGCCTCAGAGCAAGCCCCAGGGAAACCTGGAAGCCCCTGGAAACATGGTACAACATTTTACTTGCTAATTCTCAGAGTTTCATTAATGTATAATTGCCTACTACTGGAAGGTGAAAGTCGGGGAAAGAGGGTTCACGCCTCCTCCTAACCAAGCCCTCACCCCCAAATCTGGGGTAATTGTTCATTTTTAATCTTCTAACTTCCTGCCTGTTACTCAAACGTTTATGCCCCTTTGCCATCATGGAACAGGCCTCATTGCTACTTGTGTTTGGCTTTGCTCTACCTGTGATCAGGAGAAATCTTCACATTCTGTCTTGCTGGGGCATAAGAGTGTACTTTGTTTGAACAGGCTGTTTTTTATTGATCAGAATCGCTTGATTTCAAGCGTTTGTCTTCCCCTGAATTAAAAGAAAATAAAAGGTCCTATTTTGAAATCCACCTAAGTGATGACTTATCACTTGGCTGGCTTTCTCTGTACTCACTGAGTCAGGGAAACATGGGGACAGGGGCTTACGGGAAGGCAAACAAACACATTGGCCTAATATGTCACACGTGTTATCTCTGCATCAGCACATTCCCAGTGCCAGCGGAAGGGAAGCCAGCATTGATACCACGACTGCTGCTCGGGTGCCAGGTACAGCCACACCCACATTAGTGGACTCCTGTGAGCCTGACCAGAACGTAGCCGCCGTCCACCTCTCTCCACCCATCTGCTCTGGTTCAAGCAAGTCATGCTTCCTTGCCCTTGGCTTCCCATCCCACCTAGCAGCTGTCAGTGTTGCTAAAGGGCCCTTTCTAAGTTCACAGGGCCACTGTGGGCCCACACTGACCTTGCTACCGCGACCCTAGACACTCTCCCTATCTGTCACCTGGATCTCTGCCCCTCCCACCTTGTCTTCCTAACCTCCTACTTCCATGTGTGACCTACACTATACAAAGTCGCCCTCCCCCCACTCTGCTCGCGGTATCTGTCTGCCGCTCTGCCGTTTCCCTGCTTTGCATTGTCCTTTGATGTGGCTCTGTCTCTGGTCCCTTCAGCCTCATCTCATCTCCCCATCACCCTCCAACTCTTACTCCACTGTAGCCGTACTGCCCGTCTTCCTGTCAGACCATGAGGTTCATTCCTACCACAAGCCCTTCGCACTCCTCAGATGTCTGCCATTGCCCCATGTCGTCTCCCCTGCAGCCCCTGCAGCCCCTGCAGCCCTTAGGTACTGAAACTGCGTTGCTTATTTATGCCTTTGTCGGCTCTTAACTTCCCCGCATAGGAAGAAACCTTAGAGCCTTTGCTTGGCCTTTTACACACCATATTCCTAGCCTAGTGGACATCAGTAAGTGCTCTGGAATGGAACTAATTTCAAGCAGAGAAGGGAAACAGATAAAGATTACTTTATTGTGCTGGGAATTGAAGCCAGGGCCTTGTGTCTGCCAAAATTCCACCTCCAAGTGAGTTTTATCCCTACTTGAAGACAATGGTTGTATCACACACACACACACACACACACACACACACACACACACACAGAGTAAGACTAATGGCTAGCATTTTATCTCTCTGCTCAGACATGCTAATCTCTGCGTAAAGCAATTGTGAGGATAGTGTGCTCTTTGGGCAAGGAGCCTGGCTGGGAGACAACTGGTTATCTATAAGGCAGTTTCTTAAGATAACCAGGTCAGATCAAGTACACATTGGTCATCACAGTGATCAACTGTCTTCTCAGGAGTAAAGTCTGAATGGCTCCTGTGCGCTTTGCAGTAGACCACCCTGCTGGCTGATTTAAGGTTCCCTAATTGCTGAAACTCATTCCTTCATTTCTTTCATGTTGAGCAAAGCTGATGAGGCAATAAGTAAAGGCAGCCACTTGTGGTGATTTTTAAGTGTCTCTTAGCAATCACTGGTGATTTCTATGTCTTCAAGTCTGAGCTCTCCTTGATATGCTAACATTTTGAATGACACCGGAAAGTCCCAACTGATGAGACAAAACTAACTACATTAAGGACTTTATCAGTTGTTGATGTACTTTGAAAGCGGAACTGTGGTGGCTAATCTCCGTTGTTGTACTGGCTGGTTTTGTGTGCCAACTTGACATACGCTGGAGTCATCGGAGAGGAAGGAGCCTCAGTTGAGGAAAGGCCTCCATGAGATCCGCTGTAAGGCACTTCTCAATGAGTGATCAGTGAGGGAGGGCCCAGCCCACTGTGTGTGGTGCTAGGCTGGTGGTCCTGAGCTCTATAAGAAAGCAGACTGTGCAAGCCATGAGCAAGCCCGTCAGCAGCACCCCTCCGTGGCCTCTGCATCGCTCCAGCCCTGCTTGACTTCCTGTCCAGACTTCCTCCAGTGATGAACTATGATCTGGAAGTGTAAGCTGAATAAACCCCAACATACCATGACATTTTGTCGAAGCAATAGAAACTCTAACTAGACAGTTCTCAACTTGACCTTGTTAGCATTCTGTCTAAGCTCCACCCCACGGTTACCTGGCGACAGTCAGGTATGCCTGGCTCACTACAAAAGGGGATGCTCAGCCCCTCCTCCTTCCTCCCTTGCACTCTAGCTCTTGCTCTGCCCTGTCCTCTCATCCCTTCCCTACTCTCTCCATGTGCTCATGGCCTCTCTCTCTCTCTCTCTCTCTCTCTCTCTCCTCTCTCCCCCTCTCCCTCTCCCCCTCTCCCTCCCTCCCTCCCTTCCTCCCTCCCCCCTCTCTCTCTTCTATACTATACCATCATGTGGCTGGTCCCTCAGTGTTAGGATTCTGTCTAAACTCCACCCCACAGTTACCTGGCAACAGCTAGGTAGATCTGGCCCGGCCCACTATAAAAGGGATTGCTTGCCCCTCCTCCCTCCCCCCCCCCTCTCTCTCTCTCTCTCTCACACACACACACACACACACACACACACACACCTCTATTATTCTCTTGTTCTCTTGCTCTCTTGCCTTCTTAGGCTCTTCTCTTCCCACCTCCCCTCCCCCACTCTTTCCACAGGGTTATGACTGGCCTCTGCTTCTCTCCTCTCTCTTCTCTGCCTTTCTTTGCCTCTACTACCCCCTTAACTCCCCTCCCCATGCCCTGAATAAACTCTATTCTATATCGTCTGTCTGGTCCCTCAGGGGGAAGGGATGCCTCATCAGCATGGGCCCACTTAGGCACCCCCTTCCCCCATATCGCACCACACCTCCATAGAACATACCCCCCCCTTTACCTTTTTATAAACACCTCAGACATACTTGGGAAAAGGAAACCTTTTCAAAACAGTTGCCTCCATGAGATTGGCCTGTAGGTATGTCTTTCAGGGCATTTTCTTGATTGCTAATTGATGTGGGCAGGCCACCTGTGTGAGAGAGAGAGCTGGGCCGACCAGGGCAAGCCAGCTAGTGAACACCGCCTTTGCGGTTTCTGCCCCACCCCGGCCTGGACCATAGCCCGCAAGACCTTTCCTCCCCAAGTTACTGTTGCTCACTGCTTTATCACAGTAACAGGAAGCAGCCCAGAGCAACAGGGTCCCACTGTGTAAACCCCGCTGGCCTGAAACTCAAAATCTCCCTGAGATTACCCGCATGTATCAAGGAGAGACAGCCATCTTAGTCACTGTTCTATTGCTGTGAAGACACCATTTCCAAGGCAATTCTTATTTTTTAAAAAGCCGTTTAATTAGGGGCTGACTTAAAATTTGAGAAGCTTAGTCCATTATCATCATGGTGAGGAACTTGGCAGCATGCATAACACTGGGGAAGGAGCTGAGACCTACATCCCGATTCTCAGGCAGAGACAGACAGACAGACAGACAGACACACTGGTTCTGATGTAGGCTTTTGAAACCTCAAAGCCCAGCCCCAGTGACACGCCTTCTCCAGCAAGACCACGCCTCCTAGTCCTTCCTAGACACTCACTGACTGGAGACTAAGCGTGCAAACCTACGAGTCCACAGGACCCAGGCACATTCACACCATCTCGTCATCGTCCCTTGTGACTGTTTTTATGAGAATAGGTGATGGCCCAACCCTTCATCTCTGCTGTCAGGTCGTCCACCATTTCCATCCTATCCCGAAAGTCCTCTTTCCAAAGAGAACACTCCTGGCAAGAGAAAACCCTGATTTAGACGACATTGAAGCTCATTAGATCCATATTCCTGCTGTGTGAGAGATGACTAGTAAGGAACCCTGGTAGATAAAGAAGTGGACCCGGCACACTAGTTGTTGATTGGCCGTGGGAGAGTGGAATCATGGGATGAATGGTTAGTGGGTGAATTTGTGGAGCAGTTACTCAGTCTAAGAAATCGTTTTAAAGCCAGGCGGTGGTAGCACACGCCTTTAATCCCAGCACTTGGGAGGCAGAGGCAGGCAGATTTCTGAGTTTGAGGCTAGCCTGGTCTACAATGTGAGTTCCAGGTCAACCAGGGCTACACAGAGAAACCCTGTCTCAAAAACAAAACAAAACAAAAAAATTATTTGAAGTACAAGACGTATTATTATGTAATGATTTTTTATTGATTTTTTTTTTCAAGCTAAGTTCCTAAAGAAGTGGGTGGGTGTGATTTGAGAAAAAGACCTTCCCTCCCTGTCTTGTGTTTTTTCCTTCTGGGCAAGGGAATCAAACACAGAGCTCTGTGCCGCACAGTACCATGGACTATAGACAGAAGTTATTTTCAAAGGGACTATTTAGAGTGAGTTGGGGGTGAACTGGAAGTTCAGGGCTTGCTCTAGAAACTAACTCTCAGAAGCAGCAGGTGCTGGATTCCCTTAGGACCGGAGGGTGATAATTGAAAGTGAAATGCCCACAGGCTCCTGTGCTTCCCAGCCGGTGGCACTGGTCCAAGGGTCGTGGAATCTTTTGGCCCCTCAGTGTGATGTGCCATCCCCCACTCTGTTTTCTGAGTCGGACACTCTCATGGCCATGAGCTCTGCCATGCCCTCCCTGCTGTGGTGAACTACAACGGTGGCTGTGAACAAACCCAAATAAAGCTTTCCTTGTTTAAGGCGCTCGTGGAAGGCCATCATCACAGCAATAAGAGGAGTGATACCGCACAGCCTGGGGAAGGGTGCCATGTGGAGCAGGTTACCTAGAGAGGAACAGTGCCCCCAGCACCCCACGCCTCGGAAGGCGACACCCCAGATCACTCGCAAGAAACAGTCTTGATGCAACAGCAAGAGGATTTTTATTCCAGAGGCTCTGGGGTTCACAGCCATACACCATGCAGGGATAGAGGACCGTGAGCCCCGAGTGCAAAATCTGGACAGCTTTTATAGGTTTACAACAAAACCCGCCTAACACAAACCAATCATGCCTTAACATCAAGAACCCGTGCAGTGTCAGCCAATTGATTTGTACCACTCCATAGCTTCTAAGCCAATCAGTTTAAATTATCAAAGCCCGCACTCTGAGAACCAATCAGTTTCCTATAGAAGCCAGGTCGCAACTAGTTAGTTCATTTCTACTTATGGGCCAGGGCCACGTACCCATTTCCTGTTATGGGGCCAGAGTCACGCACAGGGTCACATACTCATTTCCTGTTATGCATTTCCTGTTACGGGGCCAGGGTCACATACACATTTCCTGTTACGGGGCCAGGATTACGTAGTAGGTGCTTGGGGACCTGAGCACCCACAAAGCGCGAGCCCCACAGCCCACGCAGTGACCCTGCTGGCCCAGCTGCGCTCACTCTCGCCCCAGCGCCCCAGCTGCTCCGCGGAGGCGAGATGGGAAAGGACACCAGGGACCTTCCCAGGCCTGCCGCTCACAGCTGGACACTGCAGGCGGGTATGACGTGTGCACTCCTGGGCTAAAAAAGAGTGGGCTAAACTTCTGCTTTTGGGGGTCATTTAAGAGTTAGGCACGGGGGATTCTTAGCCTGTAATTCTCATCCTTTCACCTTCACTCAAGCATACACAGTTTAGCTAGGAAAAAAAAAAGGTCCTACGCTCTCATTTTTTTTTTCCCTTTGTAAGACTCGAGGGAATCTTAACTTACTGGAGAGACCCTCCTGAGTGGACCACGCGGAGACGAGAATTGATACAAAAAGCAAGAGGAATTTTATTATTATCCAGTATGCTGGGGCCACCCTGCACGTGGAGACAGAACGACCAGCACTCTGGGCTGTGCAGGCCTTTTATACAGTTCTCGGGCAGCCGCCATTAGGCACATTGTGATTGGCAGAACAGTGTTACCTTGAAACTAATTGGCTGATAGGATGAGGTAGGTGGCCAATGGACTCTGGGCCTTTCCTAGCCACAGGGACCACACTGTGGTCTGAGCAATGTAATGTAGCCTCTCCCTTCTAAGAGGGGGAACACTTGCCCTTCTGGGAGGGGCCAGTGTTCTATGACCTTTTCAAAGTTCTTCTGTGAAAAGAAAACTAATGATTGGAATTATGTTAAAATCAGGACACTTGTTAGGGTATGTGGGAATCGGTCTCCAGCTATCTGCATCTTGGATAATCGATTATGGTCAGCATGGCCTGCCAAATTTGCTGATCTAAATCAAGTAATTCAAGACTCATTAAAAACCAAGGTTGGGCCAGGCGGTGGTGTCGCACGCCTTTAATCCCAGCACTTGGGAGGCAGAGGCAGGCGGATTTCTGAGTTCGAGGCCAGCCTGGTCTACAGAGTGAGTTCCAGGACAGCCAGGACTACACAGAGAAACCCTGTCTCGAAAAAAACAAAACAAAAAAACAAAACAAAAACAAAAAAACAAAACAAAAAAAAAACAAAACCAAAGTTGGAACAAGGTTCATACACACATACACACACAGATTGTGTGTGTGTATGTGTGTGTGTGTTTTCAGAGTCTGTGTGTGGGGGTCTTCCCTCAGTTTAGGGTTGGCCAGTTTGAACAAAGACAGGGGGGTTGATAGGTCCATAGGTTGGGCATAAACACATCCTGGTCTGGCTTTGGACTGGCCAAACCAGTCCACCATTGGAGAGTCATACTTGTGTTGTGGTAAATTTCCAACCCAGATAAGCCCAGGCAAAGAAAACACAACTCAATATGAACATAAGCTGCATGCTTAGATTGGGCAGATCTACCACTATGCTACCATCTTCCCCATCTATGAGGCCCCTTATAACTTGTGGTTTCTTCAGGCCACATGCTTCTACTCTGCTTTCCTTCCCCCTCCTCCACCGTGGTCCCCTCTTCTCCCTCTCCTCCTCCTCTCCCAAACTTTCAGCTCCACCTTCCCTGCCCAATCGCTGGCTCTAGCCTTTATTTTACAAATTAAGATGGGGAGGTTCACAGGAAGTCACCTGAGTACTGACTCATTTCTTGTTCACAGCCCCACCCAGGGGAGCAAAATTAGCATCAAAATACAAGCAGCCCCACAGCTAACTACTTGTAAGAAAAATAGCCCACCAGGCCTTTGTCCCAGGTCAGTAAGGGTGAAGAAGGCAGCCATCTTAGAAGTTAATGATCTTTATTATCTATTCATAGCCATGTCCTATCATTGCCTTGGGAATCTGTCTAGTCCCCTCAGCAGGGCAGAGAGAGAAGCTGTGCTCTTGCTGATGCCCTTGACCAAAGTGCCTTCTGAGCCTTCTGCACCTCCGGGAGAGAAGTCCTTCATCTGACTACCAAAGAAGCAGGGAGAGGGATGGAAGGAGACTTTATGACTTTCTAAGTTCCTAGAGTGTGGCCAGCATGGTGTTAAAAGGCACCGAGCAATAATAATCTCATATTTTATTTATTATAAAACTGTAATATGATAAAGCAAGTGATGTTATTTTTCTGCCAGTGAAATGAGCCCCAGTTCAAGCCAGATTACATTGTAAGACTCGAGGGAGTCTTAATTTACTAGAGAGTCCCCCTGAGTGGACCATGAGGAGACAGGAATCGATGCAAAAAGCAAGAAGATTTATTATTATTATCCAGCATGCTGGGGCCGCCCTGCACATGGAGACAGAATGACATGCACTCTAGGCTGTGTGGGCTTTTTATACAGTTCTTGGGGCAGCCGCCATTAGGCACAGTGTGATTGGTAGAGCAGTGTTACCTTTAAATTAATTGGTTGATAGGGGATGAGGCTGGGGATCAGCAGACTCTGGGCCTTCCCTAGCCGCAGAGACCAACCACCCTGTGGTCTGAGGAATGTAATTTAGCCTCTCCCTTCTGGGAGGGGCCAGTGTTCTATGACCTTTTCAAAGTTTGAGTTAACCCTTTTATCCCCCCCCCTTTTTTTGTGCATGCTTCAATCCTGAAGCAATTGCTGGTATTCTGATAGCTCATATTCCTGATCTTCTGTATCTAGTTCTTTGTATCTCTTCTTTAAGATCATTAGCTGTACTTTTGTTTCTAAGGTAAGTCAGGGATTGACAGAGATATTGGAGACTAATTGGAAGCATTATTGGATGTACTGTCCCCAGAGCTCAGGGCAGGTAGAGAATAAACAAAACCCTATGAGAGACCTTAACACTAAATTGACCTTGGAGATCTTAACAATAGCAACTAAGCAGTTCAAATGTAGGGGCCAAAAGTCAACTATATCTGGAGAACAAGTAGGGGTCCTAACAGGGTTAACAACCCCGAATGGTCTATATAAGAGCAACACTCCTCAGCTAAGGCAGCACATAGCCCTCCTATCCTGCAGTACTACTTCTGATAATGAAGTCAATAATTCTAGAAAGTGACTGATGGAAGTTTCTCTTTTCTCTATATCTAAATCAATGGCTGCCCTCAGACTGTCATAATTTTCCCCTAATAAGACCAGAGTGGAAGTCCTGGTGGCTGCCCTGGCCATCTCTAATCCCAACAGAAGGGAGACAGTGAGTGTCATAACAGGTTTGGTGAATGGGCAAATAGGATGGGGGGAAGGAACCAGAATCCAAGGGTACCGCCAGTCAGTCATGATCAAGGTCAAGTAATCTTGAGCTTGAGTAGATCATCTATCTTCTGTATTGTCCAATGGGGGTCTCTGGAGAGTGGGGTTCCACATGGGAAACACACACCCAGGTCATAACACCGTCCACCTTAAGGCCTGTGGGAGTGGCTAGCAGCACCAGGAAGGGTCTCTTTCATCAGGGTTCCAGTGACTGTTCCTGAAGCCCTCTTACACAGATCCAGGCACCAGTCTGGAAGCAGTGAGGAGTTTCTGGCACGCCTGGGACATATAAGGGAGACAGTTTGGGCCAAATCTCAAGTTGTGGGATACCTCCTGGGAGGTCCCAGTGGACAACAAAGGAGTTGGGGTCAGGTTAAAATGGCAAGAACAAGGGGAGGGGCACCACCCAGCTGAGCCAGTCTCCAAGGTCAATTTAGTTAAGGTCTCTCATAGGGTTTTGTTTATGTTCTCTACCTGCCCTGAGCTCTGGGGACAGTACGCCCAATAATGCTTCTAATTAATCCCCAATATCTCTGTCAATCCCCGACTTACCTTAGAAACAAAAATAGGACCATTGTCTGATCCAATTACCTTGGGCACTCTGAAACTCGGGAAATTTTCTTCTAACCATGGCAGCTGTTTCCTGGTTGGTAGGGAAAGTCTCAACCCATCCAGAGAAAGTATCCATAAACACTAGAAGGTATTTGTAACCATATTTTTCTGCCTTAACTTATAAAATCTCTCAATATACTCTAGGCTGTTCTCTTCTAGGTCTTTTGACCTTTTTACTCTTGGCTGCATAAGCATTCACTTGCTAGCAGATCTTACACTGTTTTATTATCTCTCTGGCCCCAAACCTGAGTCATAAATATATACTTTAGGTGCCTTAATTGCCTAGACAAGCATTTTATCCCCTAAGTGAGTCCATCAGTGTACTTGGCCTAGTAATATTTTTGCTTACTTTCTGGGGAGTATATTCTCTCTTCTTGTGTGCACCTTCTCTTGGTTATAGTTCATAGGGTGGCTAGCAATATGAGTCCTTTTTTCTTCAGCATACTCTTTTTGTTTGTTTGTTTGTTTTGTTTTGTTTTTCGAGACAGGGTTTCTCTGTATAGCCCTGGCTGTCCGGGAACTCACTCTGTAGACCAGGCTGGCCTTGAACTCAGAAATCTGCCTGCCTCTGCCTCCCAAGTGCTGGGATTACAGGCATGTGCCACCACGCCTGGCTCTCTTCAGCATATTCTAAGTGAGGCCATCTCTTAATTCAGTCCCATTTCCCAGTGGGTGTCTCTTGCAGGCCCATAACCCATATAGGCTCCTGCATAGCCACATCTAGAGCCACTTGATCTGCCTGGTTAGTGCCCACTGAGTCTCTTCCCTTCTGACATCCTGGGCAGTGAATAATACTCACAGTTGCCCACTTCATTAGGGCATCTGTTTGTTTTCTCTGGTGTGAGCAGTCCTCCCTCTTGGCATATAACCCTGTGAACATGGGCTGTGGCAGAGGCATACCTGCTATCCACATGGATGTTAATTTTCTTCCTGGTTCCAAATTCCAAGATCTTGGTGAGGACAATTAGCTCCACTTTCTGCGTTGAGTGCCAGGGGGTAGAGGTTCTACCCAGATGACATTTGTGCCATCCATCATAGCAGCACCTGCTTGCCTCTGACCTTGATGGAAAAAACTGACACCATCTGTAGTTTCAACTTTTGGCAGGGGTCAGTCTTTCCTCTTGGCCCAATTAGCTGTGACCCATTGTACAGGAAGTATATCTGGGCCCCTATTTTGGAGAGTATGTCTCGCTCCAACAGAGGGTAGGGACAGTCTGGGGTGACCATGTACTAAATCACTCAACAGCTTATTCTTTTTCTCTAGCCTCTGAAGCTTTTTCCTGATATCTCTACTAACCTGGTCTATAAAAGCCATTGTCTCAGTAGTTTTATATTCCTTGCCCCTGGGGTCATAGGGTGTATATTGCCCTTATGATCCACTCTAGAAAAGCTGTGGTCCCTATTTAACCTCACATACCTTGGTCAAATTTGTGGGTTGCCATGCAGCCTCCTTGAGACCTGCCCACAGAGTCTGGTGGTGGGCCTTCAGGTGCCCCTTACCTTTTGTCATTTTAAAGTCCCAGTAAGGTCTAGTCAGGAAAAACCCACTGTTCATGACAGCCTGGTCAATCAATGGCACCCCCGAGTCTGAGGGGGTATTCTTTTTGGCTTCCTGTATTATAAATAAAACCATCTCAAAGAGATTAATCAGTCTCTTGGGAAATATGGCCTTAGGGAGAGAGCCACCGCCGTATCAGGGGAGAAGGTCTCAGGTCTCCTCCTGCTCCGCTCATGTGGCCCTCTCTTCCTCTCTCTCTAACTTTTTCCTATCTTCCCTCTAATCACTGGCCTCTCACTGCCTCACTGTGAATGGATAGGAAATCTTATAACATTTTACCTTTTCTGTTTAATAAAAACTTTCTAAGTATAAATTGAGCATAAAAAACTCTCTAAGTATAAATTGAGCATAACTACTACCATTTTGTAAATTATAAAGTATAAGATAGACCTAGAGATGTCAATCAAAAAGAACCTTTGTTATCTTAGAAGACTATAAGAATTAATACCTTACTCATGTCTTGGCTATAAATTTTATGTCATCTGAAAACCATCTATTTAACTATATATCAACTTTCTCTAAGTTAAACAGCTTGGGCTGGCTATGAGACTAACAGTCTTCAACCCTGTCAGAAATCTGAGAGTGGCCAATATTAACTGAAAATATATAACACAGAATGTCACATCCTGTGGACTTCTGACACATTTGAAGACTATCTAAAGCATCTCTGAACTGTTAAACCTTGACAACTTTCAGCTGTTTTGATTAAAATCTTGAAAATACCCTAACAAACTTAGAGCCTTTATTATTATTTGGCCCTAAACTCACAGGCTTAAACATCTCAAATCTGCTATAATAACTGGGTCTAAAGCCTGTACTTTTAAATATTTAGTATCAAGAGAAGAAGTTTATACCAATGAAACCCTTGATAATGAATCAAAATGAATTCTGTATCCAATAAGAACTTATGACTTTAACTTAGTAACAATTAGAAGGATTTTTACCAAATGAAATTATGGCTATATAATATTTCCTCTCTGTTTCAAGTCTGACCATTTCTACATTCTCTAGAAAAACAACTTAGTAACAACCCTCTCCAGCCCCAAATCCCAGGGAACTGGGTGGACGACTCTTCCTAACTTCTTCAAGCTGAGTATGGGCATTAAGATATTAATAAGGGGGTGGGGGAAGGGTATGGAAAATGGGGTAGTTGGTTGGTCTCTTATTTCTGTGTCTTGGCTGGATCTAGCTGAAGTCCAGGACCTCAGGAGTTCAAGCAGGTCAGTTTAGCAGCAGGCCTCCTCAAACTTGACATGTTTGATGGGGCGTCTCAACCTGGCTATATTTTCTGTAATATATACATCTCAAAACAAAATTTTAGTATCACAAAGATAGATTTTTTGTTTGATATTCTGGAGTCTAGTCCTCTGGAGGTCTCCCTCTATCATTTCTGATCTAAATAGCTCTGGAAGATGTCCAGAGCCTAATCACCCTTTTTTAAAAACACAAAGACAAAATCCTGTTTGCCAAATCAGCCTATCCTGGAGCCAATAACCAGAAAAACTCTTTGTTTTGACCTCCTAGAGGTCAAAATGTATTATTTCTCCCAGAGCAATAATAGTACCACAAAGCACAACATCACACCCATTATGAAAATCAAAACAATTTTAAAAAAATTAAATAAATGATCTTTATGCTAACTTAACCCAATTGATTTACTCGTCTATCTGTACCAGCTTAAACCCAGAATTCCCATGAGGCACCACCAAGAGTATCTTGTTAAGACTTATTTTCCCCACCTGGGGTCCTCAGTAATTCTGTCTCTGCCTTTTTTCAACTTGGCGTGTTTGAGTCACATGACCCAATTTTGGCTCTCTGTAAGTCTAAGGTCCCTATGGAGAAGCAGAGAGTTGCTTTTCAGTTAGTCTAATGTCCAAACAATGTCATCAGTCTGTCCAAAAACATAGAACAAGACACCAACAACCACAGAGAAAAACAGCTTGACCCTGCCACAGGCGGGCATCTAGGTTCAGGGACACAGAACAAGACATTAACACACAGAGAGAAAACAGTGATGGGCCCAATTACAGATAGATACCAGGTGCTCCTGCCGTGGGAGGAACCAGATAAACCAGATCACAGACCTACTCAGCTCCCGCTGTTACTGTCCTGACATTTTCAGAAGGAGCAGAGTTCTCCCAGCTCTCTCCCAGGTCTGGGGCATCCCCCAGACCCCCCGCGGTCTCGAATTTTGGCACATCTACCAGTTCAGCTCACCGCACCAGACACTGTAGGCTCTCCGAGCCTCCAGCCTATCAAGAAAACCAAAAGTTAAGGCAAGTTTACAGACTCAGACTTTGACAGTCAGCATGGCAAACAGCGAGACAGACAGAAAAAAAAACATGGTGTTACTGAAAGAATAAGGAAGCTAGGACTCCCCCGTGCCTGAATCTAGGGTGACCCCAAAGGAGCAGAGGTTTGGCCCATTCTTTCCTCCAGGGTCCGGCTGCGAACCTCGGGCTGGGAGTGTCCCTGGCATCTTTTCCATCTCGCCTCCGCAGAGTGGCTATGGCAAGGACAAGCACTGCTGGGGGCTGGCAGAATAACCTCAGGGGCTGCAGAACTCCTGCCTGGGGAGACGCTTAGGTCCCCCTATTGCCAGTGGGGGAGGGTGGGCGTGACCCTGTGTGTGGCGGCCACGTAAGCGGAAATGACTTAACTAGTTCTTCCGGCCTCTGTGAGAGGCTGATAGGTTCTCAGAGAGCACGGGTTCTGATGGTTTGAACTGATTGGCTTAGAAGCTTGTGGTAGGCAGGTTCTGTTAAAAGACCATCCAAGCCAGCCCACAGGGCTCACTTCTTTTACCCTGAATGTTAGGACTGTGACCCCCAGAGCCCTGGAAATTAAAATTCCTCTTGCAAATTGCATCAGGTCTGTCTCTCGTGAGTGTTTGGGGTGCCGGTTTCCGAGGCATGGGGTGCTGGGGTACCCCCCGTTTTTCTTTTGGATCTTACATTACCATGCTCGACTCCGACTCACCACCCCAGTGTGTCCCCACAGGAGGTCAGTTTCCCAGCCCATGCACCAAATGTAAGACTCGAGCGAGTCTCAACTTACCAGAAAGACCCCCTGAGTGAACCACGCAGAGACAGGAATCGGTGCAAAAGGCAAGAGGATTTTTTATTATTATCCAGCATGCTGGGGCCCCCTGCACATGGAGACAGAATGGCATGCACACGAGGCTGAGCGGGCATTTTATACGGTTCTCAGGCAGCCACCACTAGGCACAATGTGAATGGCAGAACAGTGTTACCTTTAATTGGTTGATAGGGGATGAGGTAGGTGGTCAACGGACTCTGGGCCTCTCCTAGCTGCAGGTACCAACCACCCTGTGGTCTGAGGAATGTAATTTAGCCTCTCTCTTTTGAGAGGGTGAACACTTGCCCTTCTGGGAGGAGCCAGTGTTCTATGACCTTTTCTAAGTTTCTGAGTTAACTTTTTCAAGATTATATTAAATGCAGGTTTACTGGGAAAGTGATCTTGGGTGAATTCACTGCCCCAAGGGACAAAGCCAGGGAAGTCACCATGGGGAGGAGGGGAGAAAGAAGAGGAAAGAGAAGGAGAGAGCAGGGAGACCAAAATGTCTGGATTATCTATAGGGAAGAGTCACTGGGCTAGAAGTTCAGAGTTGGGGACAGGGTATGCCAGGTAGGGACTGAGGGGTGCTGGGAGACCCTGGAGGCAAGATCTGCTTTGGCATGTAAAATATGCCTATCCCGAGGCCTGAAACCAAATAGCTAGTAGAGAACCATGTGAATGTATTTGAGACTTTGAGGCGGGAACTTTGTTAACTGTATTAAAAAAGTAAAAGCCACAAAGTAAAAGCTTGGCAGATTCGGCTGCAGCAATAATAAGATTATCTTTATATGAATACTGCCACGAACTCGGGCAGAGGACAACTGCAGAGGGATACCTGCAATGCCTCAACCCAACAAGGAGCTAAAATCCAGCTTGCAAAGGAGCCCTGATAAGTCAGACGAGGCAAGTCTGCCAAGGCTGGTAAGACGGAAATGCTGTCAAAGGTCTGAGTAGCCACTTCTCAGTGGCTAATGCTTGAGTCAAGAGAAGTTCAGAGTTGCAGTAACCAAGAAAAGTTAAAAGAATTCTAGAGTCCAACTATTGCCCTTTGATTTGTTAAAAACGGGGAAGCTGGAGAACCATGATAGTCTTAGAAAATATGTGAAAAAGAGCCTGTGTTCACTGGTGTTAGGCATATACACACATATATGCCTAACTTCTGTGGTCTTATGCCTGTCTGGCTCATGTGTGTCTGTGTGTCTGTGTGTGTGTGTGTGTGTGTGTGTGTGTACATGTGACCCAGAAACTCTAGAGTTTTTTGGCTGCATATGTGTGTGGGTGTACCTGTGACCCAGAAAACCCCTCTGCACAGGGACATGAGGAGGTGAGCAGGGGTGTGTCTATTGTACTGCTGCTGTCTGTGGTCCGGGGTGGTTAGAGGCACCTGTGTTGTGTCAGTTGGAGATAAGATAACTGTACATAGATGTCATGGGAACTTCTACAGCAGTTAGAAGACATGAGCCAGACAGGCATAAGACCACAGAGAGGACTTTAAAACAGAACTGTGTACACACACACACACACACACACACACACATACATGCATGAGCTAGACAGGCATAAGACCACAGAGAGGACATTAAAACAGAACTGTGTACATATATAAACACACACACACACACATACACACACACACACACACACACATACACGCACACACGCATGAGCTAGACAGGCATAAGACCACAGAGAGGACATTAAAACTGAACTGTACATACACACACACACACACACACACACACGCACACACACACGCATGAGCTAGACAGGCATAAGACCACAGAGAGGACATTAAAACAGAACTGTGTACATACATAAACACACACACACACACACACACACACACACACATGAGCCAGACAGGCATAAGACCACAGAGAGGACATTAAAACAGAACTGTACACACACACACACACACACACACACGAGCCAGACAGGCAATAAGAACACAGAGAGAACTTTAAAACAGAACTGTGTACACACACACACACACACACACACACACACGAGCCAGACAGGCATAAGAACACAGAGAGAACTTTAAAACAGAACTGTACACACACACACACACACACACACACACACGAGCCAGACAGGCAATAAGAACACAGAGAGAACTTTAAAACAGAACTGTGTACACACACACACACACACACACACACACACACACACACGAGCCAGACAGGCATAAGAACACAGAGAGAACTTTAAAACAGAACTGTACACACACACACACACACACACACACACACACACGAGCCAGACAGGCATAAGAACACAGAGAACTTTAAAACAGAACTGTACACACACACACACACACACACACACACACACACACGAGCCAGACAGGCATAAGAACACAGAGAACTTTAAAACAGAACTGTGTACACACACATGCATGAGCAAGCACACAAGAAACAGAACCAAGTGTGGCAGCTCACATGTAGAATCTTAGCACTCAGAAGGCTGAAGCAGGGGGATCACTGTAAGTTTGAGGACAGCATGGACAACTTACAAGTTACAAGTCAACCTGGCCTCTGAGTAAGACATTATCTCAAATAAACAATCAATACATAAATAAGTAAGAAATAGAATGGGTGCCATTGAATACTCATAAAACAACATTATATATTTTGTTAAAAATACATACTCAGGGAGAGTACTTAGGGTATTGTTCGGTAAGTAAAGTACTTGTTACGCAAGCCTGAGGACTGAGGACCTAAGCTCATTCCCAAAACCTGTGTCAAATGACCAAGCCAGCTCAGTCAGTCAACAGGTTCTCCAGGTCAGGAGCAAGGATTTAAAAAAAAAAAAAAAGACAATTAGACAACACTGTAGCATGACCCCAACCAGTTCTGAGTCTGAAGTAGGTTTATTTTTTCCCAGCCTGCTTTTTTACCATTTTAATTTCATGCAAGTAATAAGGTCAGTTCTAGTTCAAGGGAACAAGCTAGACAATACAAACAAACAGTCAAGGAACAGGCAAGGCAATAAACAAAGTCCCGTGATCACTGTTTCTAAGGGCTTATCAGGATGACCAAGATATCTCAGCCTACTTCCTTGTCCTAGCTCAATGTCAAATTCCTGCCAAGTTTCTAGGAGTGGCCCCCAAAGCTCTCCACAGTTAAAAGCTGGTTAAGGTGGCACACACTTAAAATTCCAGTACTGGTAATGTAGCAACAGGTAGATCTCTGGGACTCAGGGACCATGAGCTTAGCCTAATGGGTGAGTACCAAGTCCCAGGGTGAGAGACCCTATCCAAAACAAGGACTCCTCACTTGATCCTCTGGCCTCTACGTGCATATACATATGTATGTATGTGCACACATAGACATAACACACATAGATTCAGGGGAACATCTGCACTTAAGCATGTTTCATTACATTCAAATGCAGCTATGGAGTAGCCTTGGTATTCTGTAATGCTGTTAAAGGGTGAAGACAAAGCAAAATAAGACAGAAAATTGCTGGGGCAGGCACGGTCGTGTGGCATGATCCTCAAGAAGGCAGGGAGGAGTAAGCCAACTTTAGCGCTCGCTCAGTCCAAAAGGGTTGGAGAAACAGATCTAGCGCCATCTTTCTCTTGTGACATCTATCCCTCCTGTGGATGGGATGTGGGGGCTGTTTTGAGGGAATCAATTTAAAAACTAAGAGTGGAACCCAAGCTTCATCCAAGCCTAGTCCTTCTACATTTCCGCATATATCCACTGGATGTCAGAGAGTGGGAATACAAGAACTGATGGGTAACTCCTGTAAACTAAAGGTCACATGTAACAAACTAGAAACTCAGTGGGACAAGGCGGGCACGTGGGGACAGACGGACTGGGTGCTCCACACCAGGAAGCCAAGCTTGGTTATTTCTATCAAGCAAATAGTCAAGCTTTTTAAAACAATATTAACTATGAAAACAAATTTCAGAAGGCCCACAGGTAGGTCCAATGTTGGTGGTGGTGTAAGACCCGAAAGAAAAATGGGGGCACCCCAGCGCCCCATGCCTCGGAAGGCAACACCCAAAACACGAGAAATGGTCTTGATGCAACAGCAAGAGGATTTTTATTCCAGAGGCTGTGGGGTTCACAAACGTACACCACGCAGGGTAGAGGATTGTGAGCCCCAAATGCAGAATCAGGACAGCTTTTATAGGTTTACAACAAAACCTGCCTAACACAAACCAATTGTTCCTTAGCATTGAGAGCCCGAGCAGTGCGAGCCAATGAATTTGTACCACTCCATAGCTTCTAAGCCGATCAGTTTAAATTATCCAAGCCTGTGCTCTGAGAACCAATCAGTTTCTATAGAAGCCAGGTAGCAACTAGTTAGCTCATTTCCGCTTACGTGGCCAGGGTCATGCACAGGGTCACGCACGCATTTCCTGTTATGGGGCCAGGGTCACATAGGAGACGCTTGGGGACCTGAGCACCCGTGCAGCTTGCACGGGTGACCCCCGCAACCCATGCAGTGACCCCACCAGTCCAGCTGTGTTTGCCCTCACTCCAGCTGCTCCATGGAGGTGAGCCGGGAAAGGACGCTGGGGACCTTCCCAGGCCTGCGGCTCACAGCTGGATGCTCAGGCGGGTGTGACGTGTGCACTCCGGGGCTAACAAAGAGCGGGCTAAACTTATGCTTTTTGGGGTCATTTAAGAGTTAGGCACGGGGGATTCTTAGCCTGTAATTCTCATCCTTTCAGTGGTACATTATCTGGTATCATCAGGCAACAGAGAATGCCTGACAGTGTATTATGGTCTCCAGATTGGCTTGTTTTCTTAAGTGGACTGATCTAGGATTTGTTTCAAGTTGTACTCAGTCAAACAAGCACAAGGGTCTGGTTTGAGTCCAGAACTTTCTTTTTGAGGCTGCCAGGACTGTCCTCTTTCAGCAAAGGAGGGTGTAAGCAAAGCCGCTGTCTTGTTTCTCAGAAGGCCTGCTTGGCCTCATCCTCCCAGGGCCTGTCAGCGGGGCAGATGCCGGAAGTCACAGAAGTCATGTGGCCTTTGTTTTTCTCAGCTGTGAGACAAGGACTCCAAACAGGAAATGGTGGTTTTAAACAGAAGTCTGGGAGGTGGGCTTGGTGGGGAGATGGGGCCGAGCCTTGAGGCTTTGAAGTTCTGTTATCTTTGGTGCCTCTGAGCTTTTGTACTTAAAATCCCTTTCTTCTAAAATCCCTTTCATTAAAGTAAATGGTCCTATAAATGCAGGGTACCTAGATATTGGAGAATATGTTTGACTATATTGACCTCCCAGAAGGATTCAACTGAAATATCAAGAAATTCTTTAGAAGTACACCAAATATAATTATGAAAAACTAACTTTAAATGTATATAAACTTTAAAAAACAACCTAGGAGTATCAGTGCATGCCTGTAATCCCAGAACTCTAGGGTTGACTGCAGGAGGATAGAGTTGAAAGCCAGAACGAGCTCTTATTGGGAGAGTTGTCTCAAATGTAAAATAAAAACATACAAACTTTAAAATGCATGACTTCTTTAAAGCATATGAAGACACACTACTCATGAAAACTTACCACAGTTCAAGACAGGCAATTCCTGAACATTCTCCACGTTGTACACAGGCATAGCATACTCAGAAGCATCACATCTGCTTATAGAATCTCATCTTAAAAGAATAGGCGTGTGTCATAGCTCCAAAGACACTTCCTTCTTTATCTTCATGCCAGGTTTATTTGTGTTTAGACACTGCTAATTGATGGTAAAAGCAACAGTGTGATTCATGAACTTTCTCGTCTTTTGTCTTTGAAGTGTAGGACAGGACACAGGACACAATGCCATGGACTCAAAACAAGAGTTTCATCTATAGGTAAACCCAAAGGTCCTAGACACTGGGCTGTGTCTCTCTGTCTGTCTGTCTGTCTCTGTCTCTGTCTCTGTCTGTGTGTGTGTGTGTGTGTGTGTGTGTGTGTGTGTGTGTAGACTGGTATTAGGCAGTATATCTTCTTCAACTGCTTTCCCACCTTCATGTTTGAGCTGGGAGTTCACTGGACCTGGAGATCATCGCTTGGGCTATAGTAGCTAGTCAGAGAGCCACAAGTATGCACTGCCACACTGGGATTTTTCTGTGGGAGGTGTCTAGGGATCAGAACTAGGGTCCTCACACTTGTGTAGTGTGTGCGTTAGCCACCATCTACCCAGCCCTGATTAATGTCACTTTAAAGACTTATAATTAAGTTCTATAGCTCCTTAAAGTTGACTAAAGTATTTAGCACTCAAAGCAATTTTTGAGATTAGTGTTAAAGCATCTATTCTGTCAAAACCCAATGGTAAACACCAATTCACAATCTGAGTGATCATATAATATCTGGCTTTGAATTTTTACAATTTTTATAAAAGTTGCAAAACATAGAAAGACAGTTTCACATAGATTTACTTCCTAGAAAAAAAGTATTTCTCACATACACTTTGCTTCATTTTCTTAAGAACATTTTACTTTCGAATTTTCACCCCAATAGACTTGTTTCTCCAAAGGTGAGCTTCTGAGAAACCAATTTCCGCTATGCAGTGCAGACAGCAGTTGGCTTGGGGGCAGGAAGTGGCTCACAGCCTGGCTAGAAGGAGATGGCTATTTCTCTACAGTGTTGGTAGAAAGCCTTCAGCTGGATATATGGTGTATGTCAGAAAAGCTAAGAGTTGGGCCTGCCTTAAGGAAATCTCTCCAATCAAGCAAGCTGGGCTTTCTCTCTATTATATCCCAGAACAATGTAGGTTTGTATTTTAGCCGTTTCTTGTAAACTAAGTAACCATGGATATATTATCAAAACCTCCTCCACCACCTTCTTGATAGTTCCATGCAAACACCCATGAGCTGTGGCAATAGATCTGATGCCTGGCCTATGGCAGAAGGCTCTGCAGTGTCTGTGATGTTCCTGTGGTGTAGGCTGCTGTGAGAGGCTCTATGTCAACCTGCTGCCACGCTCAGGAGCATTTACCTCATTAATGAGGAGTGTCCATTCTAAACGACTCAACTTAGCAATGCTTCCTGGTCTTCAGTCCCAGCCAAGATCAGGAGCATTTACCTCATTAATGAGGAGTGTACATTCTAAATGACTCAACTTAGCAACGCTTCCTGGTCTTCAATCCTAGGCCTTTGCTATTCAGTAGAATTTTCAGTGATGACAGAAATAAATGGTCATCTCTGTTGTGTGACAGATAAGCCTGGCTACTGGGCTTCTGAAATGTGGCTGGTATAACTGAAGAACTGAGGTTTTAGTTTTAATTTTTTTGAATTCATATTGATTTCACTAATCTTCACCAGTCCCCAGCTCTTTCCCACTTCTAGTCTAATCACCATACTTCCTTAAAACACAGTGGATTCATCTACAGGGACTGCAAAGACATCTATAGGGACATTTGTCTATATGTGTCTCCTCATTTGCAGTGTTTAAAACAGCATCTTTTTTGTTTGTTTTATATTTTTTTATTGAATATCATCTTCATTTACATTGCCATGGTAAAACCTTTCCCAATTTCCCCCCTCCCCAAAGCCCCCCAACCCCTCCTCCCTCCCCCTGCCTCCATGTATAAGCCCCTCCACCCGACACACTCGCCCCTCCCCCCTTGGTTTCCCTTTGTTGGGGCCTCTAATGAGCCTTTACCTGACCAAGGACCATTCCTCCCACTGACGCCCAACAAGGCCTTCTTCTGCCACATTTTTGACTGGAACCATGTGTGCCCCTTGGTTGATGGTTCAGTCCCTGGGAGTCTTGGGGTATCTGGGTGGCCGAAATCATTGTTCTCATGGAGCTATAAGCCCCTTCAGCTCTTCTAGACTATCCTCCAGCTCCTTCATTGGGGACCCCATGCCCAGTCCAATAGTTTGTTGCTAGCATCTGCCTCTGCTTCTGGAGACAACCATTGTGTGCTCCTTTTGGTATACACTTCTTGTCGTCCTTAGTAGTGTAGGGGTTTGTTGACTGTTTATAGGATGAATCCCCAGGTAGGGCATTCTCTGGGTGGCCTTTATTTTAGCCCCTGCTCCACACATTGTTTCCCTTATTGCTCCTGTGAGTATTTTGTTCCCTTTCTTAGAGGAACCAAAGCAATCTTAAGTTCTCTTTCTTCTTGAGCTTCCTGTGCTGGGTGAATTGTAACTTGTTTATTTTGAGTTTTTGGGCTAACTTCCGCTTATTAGTGAGAGCATACATGTGTGATCTTTTGTGATAGGTTGCCTCGCTCAGGATGACACTTTCTAGTTCCATCCATTTGCCTAAGAATTTCAGAAAGCATCTTTTTCTACATAGAATTTTTTCTTTCAATTAGGTATATGCATGTCTGTCTGCATGGGGGTATGCGCATTTGAGTGCTCTTGCGGTGGAATCTGGAAGAGGACAGAGGGACCCTAGAGTCACAAGCAGTTGTGAGCCAACTGACATGGCTGCTGAGAACCAAAATCTTATGCACTTTCAAGTACTGAGCCTTCTCTCCAGCCCCATGGCATTTTCTTGACAAACAGATCCATTACTTTTTTTATTGTTGTAACAAAATACATGACTCAAGCAATTTACAGGAGGAAGGGTTTCTCTCAGCTCTCAGTTGGAAGACTCAGTCCGTCACTGCAGAGAGGTCCCGAGGCATCTAGTCACACATGTTGTGTCCACAGATGGAGTGAGAGTCACTGGTATTCCACTTGCTTTCTCCTTTATACTCCATCTTGGGTCCAAGCCCATGGAATGGCGCCACCACACAAAGGGTTGGCTGGCCTTCCCAATCAAGTTAACCCAAACTAGAAAGTCCCTCACAGATGCCTGCAGGGTTTATCTCCTAGGGGATTACTAGATCCTGTGAGGTTGACGATAGTAATCATTGCAAACGGTAATCCTGCCAGGAAGAAAGCAGAGCAGACAGGTTTCTAGCATCAAGATTCTCCACCAAGGCTGACTTTTTGCTAAGAACTTTGCGAATCTGTGTCCAAATAACCCACTGTGCTTTCTAATTTAGCAGATTAGTTTACATGGCTGTTTGCAGATCTGTAATGTAAGGGGGACTTCTGCTATCAGACACATTTTCAGTACACAGCCAATGATTTACGTCCAGATCTCTGGGGAAGTTCTGTGTTGTCCTATGCCCAGCTCAGAGCCATTTTCTGGACCTCGTGCGGACATCTGTGCCCACCAGGTTTGGTAGTGTCTTGACGTGGCCAGACTCTCCTAGGGCATCCAACTAACTCCTTATAGACAGTGTTTCTGGGGCCATCTCTGGAAGATACACATCACTATGCCAGGGTCCAGGCTCCTGTTCATCTCCCTTCTGTAATAAATCCATCACTTCAAGTCCTGATGCTTGTATCAGAGGAAGACGAACAAACAAACAAACACAAACCTAAACTATTGAAACCAAAGCCAATCTTGGTTAGCTCTTCCCCTCCCTCGGGGAAAGGCTGCCACCTGCTGTAACACATTAGCATTAGGGTTTTCAACAAGGTCCTTAAGCACTCACTTCCTGCATGCAAAATTAATGTGCGCGCAGCCTCACTGCCTGCCGCGCTCCCTGGACCGGGAGTGGAAGCAGGAATGCAGCTACTAGGAGCACTGAGTAGTTAAACAGAAAGTCACACCCTGAAGGGTACCCCCGAGGACCTGTCATCTCCAGAAGCAAGGGTGTCCTTCTCCATCAGCCGCAGAAGCTCTCATCGGCTCATCGTAATCTCAGGCAAATACTGACTGACTGGCTTTCTACTGCCCAAGCCTTTCTAGTTCTGTGTGTCCGTATTCTCCACAGCCCTAGAAAGGTTTTGCCACATGAGAAGACTGAAAGAGAATAAAGGTTAACAACTTGGGGGCCAGCAGCTCTAAGGCCTGATCCTGACTCCCTGTAGGAATACCAGAGTCAGGAACCTAGCACTGTGATTATTTTGTCACATAAATGCTTTGTTTGTTTGTTTGTTTGTTTGTAGCCTGCCTGTTCGGTGTGTCAGTATGACCAAAAGCAGCAAGTTTGCATGGCCGAGAAAAACCAAAGTGAAGGAACTGGGGACGTGACACCCCCAAATTTGCTGCTCAGATGTATTGATGATCTTAAGATGAAATCTGAAAGTCAGCAAACATAGGGATGGCTCTTTCTGAACTTCCTTATCTGCCAAAAGACAGTTCCTTTTCTAGAAGGAACTCAAAGACAGTAGGTCCCTCCCTGGGAGTTTCTCAGGGAAACAAGCCGTGTGCACACTACACATACAGTGTTTGCCGCAGATCACCATATTCCTCATCTGTTGGGAGGGTCTCCTCATCTCTCCCAGATGGCTAATTCTCTGCTAACTTGTCCATCTTCCTCCTGAAGATGGAACATAAACTCTCGTCTCCTTCCATTGGCTATCTGATGGTTCGTTCTTTTGCTCTGACAGCTGTAGTATACATACACAGCAATGGTTTTTTTTTTGGGGGGGGGGTCTTGCTACTCTGCTTCTGTCAGATACTTCACAGATGTAGCTATTTCCAGAGAAGAAACTCAACAGCTTTCCTCCAGAGGCTGCCAGATGCTGTGGGGGTATTTGAAAGTACCATCCGTGCTGTTACCCCAAACTCAGAAAGAGTAAAACCAGGTAGCAAGCCATTTCAAAAAAATCTTGGAAGATAGAGAAAGGTCTCACTCACACAAAGACCAGAATGGGGCGATGGTGCCCACTAGCCTTGTCTCCAGAATCCCGTCTCCTCTCCTCTCCTCTCCACCTCCCTCCTGGGTCAATACCATGGCCTCACCATACAACAGAGTTAGAGAAGAGGAATGTTTCACCAGGGTCTTAGCCAGGCCACGTTCTACTCCAGCCTCTTCCTTCTTAACAGCAGTTCTAGGAATATGGCAAACTGAGGAACTACTTAGTGATTTCGGTGTTGGGTAGACATAAATATGAGTGAACTTGTGTTTACAACTGAATGCCAAACTTCAAAAAAAATTTTTACAATTAAACAAAAGTAGGAGCAAATACAAATAACTGCAGAACCAAAACACCTTTAAAAAGAAAGCCTCAGAGTGGAGAAGTCGTGCTCCGGATCAAATGGTCAGCCCTGAACCATACATACGAGGCACTTGCAGACGGAGCAGGCTATACTTAGGAATATGTAGCTGGGTGTGTGGGTCATGCCTTTAATCTCAGCACTTGGGGAGCAGAGGCTGTTGGATTGCTGTGAGTTCAAGACCAGCCTGATCTACACCGCAAGCTTCAGGATAGGCAAGGCAACATAATGAGACCCTGTCTCAAAATACACAAACAAAAAACAAAAGCAAAAGCCATACAAAAAGGCGATCTCTCTTTCTCTCTCTCTCTCTCTCTCTCTCTCTCTCTCTCTCTCTCTCTCTCTCTCACACACACACACACACACACACACACACACACACACACACGGATATAAGGGGGGAATGATGTAATTCAATTATTAAAATTTAAAAAACAAAAGGAAAATGTTTTTTTAAATGCCCTGCAGTCTGCTTTTAATCTTTCCGAGTTTGGGCGAACAACGTGGCTTTTATTACGCACAGCATCTGGCAGCCTCTGGAGGAAACTGTGTTAGTTTCTCTGCAAACAGCTGTGCACTGCTGGCCACTGTCTGTCACCTGCAGGTGCAGAGACAGGAAGCAAAGCTAGCCATATAGGCAGCAAGGACAAGGAGGCCTGGGTGTAGGGAAAGCTTTCATGAGCTGCATCAACAGCTAAGAAGAAAGATGGAACCTTAAAGGATCTGGCCCTATAGGACATCATTTGCGTGAGTGTGAGTGTGAGTGTGTGTGTGTGTGTGTGTGTGTGTGTGTGTGTTTGCGTTTGTTTTTGAGACAGAGTTTGGTTGTACAGTGCAGGCTGATCTCAAACTTGAAATCCTGCCTCTGCCTTCCTTCCACTTGGCATTGGGATTACAGACACGCACCAACATGGGTAAGCCATCAATATTTCCTTTATCAAAACATTGCATAATCACACTGAACATTTAGAAATCTGCCTCTTTTTTTCACTTTTTGCCTCTGTGATTTTTTTCACTGCATTTCTTGTACACACAATGCCATAATCTACTCAGCATTTTAATACCTTAAGCTACATTTTTATTATGTCAAAACTTACCCTGCTGCTAAAGATTGAGTTTGTTAGCCGTTCATTTGAGTTAAGAGTTATGGATACCTTTGTAGCAAGCACCTTTCTACAGTAATTATCTACTATAGAGAAAAGCCCATGGTTAACAAATATCTATTAAACAAAACAAGTTATGTATAATCAATTATCAAGAGTGATGTTATAGGTTAAACATTAAAACAATTCCAGTATAAGCAAGCTGAATGTCTCCTGATGCAGATCACTAAAAAAAGCTTTCTAAGGGGATTTTAATTACGTGCAATATCAAAAGCTAATACAACTTTCCAGTGATAACATTATTTTTAAATCAAGAGCTCAAGATGTGAGAAGACTGTTGAAATGAAAGGTCACGAAAAGTCTGGGTCACTATGGAAAATGTGGGTCATGTGCCTGGTTGTTTTTAAAGTCTACACTTGATTCCTGTTTAATTTTTCAGATTTAAGGGCAGAGTATGCAAGGAGATCAGTTAACCATGCAAGGTTTGATTTTTCAGTTTTGGGCTGAAGAGCTGAAGTAGTTCCCTCCGAGGTAAGGGTGGTGGGAGGGGAAGGACATTCTGGCTACAGGGGGCCGCTCTGCAGGTGTTTCCAGATTCACGGGGAATCCCCTATAGAACTGAGGGGTTCATCTCAGCCTGGCTGAAGCAAAGTCTGCATTTTATCAACACTCCAGGTAATTTTAGGGCACATTGAGTCAGAAAAGCAATGCTTTAGATAGCAAAATTGCTATTGCCAGGAATGAAGCCCAAGCGAGAATATGAAGATAACATAGTAAACAGAGGCAGCAGGGTGGTTCAGCTGATAAAGGTGCCCCCTACCAGAAGACCCGAGTTCCAGCCCCGGAGCCCCACAGTAGACATGCTGCAGGAAGGATTTAAAAAATGGCTCCCTCCCGCACTATACCCAGCTACTCTGCCCCAACACCCAGACGACCCCACCGCCTCCATGACTAGCCCCAGGCAGCGACTGATCAAGGTTCTCTTGCTGCAGATTCTGCTCACATTCCCAGCCATCCACCCCCTGTAGTCAGCGGTCCCAAATCCCAGTAACCCTGTAAAATCAAAACTCTAGAGGCTTGTAATTTATAAGTCAGATTTGTATCAGTAAATTCTCACCCCACAAAACGCCCACACAATGAACTCAGAGCCAATTGATATTGATATAAATTGCCCACCTAGATAAGACAAATTGTTCAGTAATGATCCATCCCTTATATGATATTCATAGCTACCTGTGGCTATTTAAAGCTAGGTGGAATCTGCACCGTCTTTCTCATCCTCCATCTTCCTTCTTTCTCCCCTCTGTCCTCTCTCTCCATCTCTAAAAATCTCCACCCGCCTTGCCTTTCTTTTCCACTGCCCAACCACAGGCTTCTTGTTGCATTAATATTTAAATTAATTGGGGGGAAATTCTGCCACATTTCACCCTTTCTGTCCAAATAATTTTTTTTCTCTATTACCATTTTGTAAATTATAAAGTATAAGATCCACCTACTATCCAATCCATCATCTTTGACAATTAAACAGAACACTCTGGTATCTATCCTAACTTAAAAAGGTGATAAATCCATATCTGTTATGCCTGGTTTAGCTTGTATAATATCTGAAAACCATCTTCTCAAATCTGTTCTCTCAATGCTAAATAGCCTGGCTGACTATGAGACTATAGTAGTCTTTCAACTCCGTCAGAAATCTGAGAACGACCAACATCTGAAAATATAGGAAGCCTAACACAGCTTCCAGAACTGAGACAAACTGCAGACAGCTGCCTACCTCTAGAGCTCCAGCAAGTCAGGAAGTTGGAGCATCAGTCTTCAGCCTTCTGACCCAGGATACTCTGACAGACCTTTGGAAAACAGGGATTATTAGGGACTAGCTTATTCTGTCTCAGCTGCCTTAGAGCTGTCCTTGTGTCCTTTCAAGAAGGAAAGTCTCTGATGCCTGTGTCCTGACTGGATCCGGCTGAAAGTCATCTGTCAGGTCTGGTACAGGTCTGCAGGAGAGAGAGGCGATTTCTGCCCAGTGGCCACCTCGCCACAATGTACAGCCTCACCCGGAGGCAGAGAGGCTCGGCTGCTTCTCTGAATCCACAAATGGGAAGCTGTTAGGAGCAGATTTGTCTCAACGAGTGAATAAATAACATTAAATGTCACATTTTGTGTATTTATGACATTTTTTAAAAAAAAATCTATGTAAAGTAATCTGGATTATTGCCCATTAACTACCCTCAGCTATTTATAATTAAAATATCTGAAAACACCCTAACGATAAACTCAGAGCCAGGAATTTGCTATCTGGCCCTTAACTCACAGGCTTAAACATCTCAGATCAGTTTGTAATGGCATTTATTGAAGGACTGGGCCCAAGCCTTATACTTTTAAATTTTTTGTATCAATAAAAGAAATGTATACCAATGAAAACCATGATTCTGCATCGAAATTTTCTGTACCAAAATAAGAAATTATGACTTTAATTTAGTAACTATTGTAAAGATTTCTACCAAATGAGTTTATGGCTATACAATAAATTCTATTTCTTCCCTGTTCCAAATATGACCATTTCTAAATCCCCCAGAAAGGCAACCTTAGAATAACCACCTCCAGCCCCAAAGCCCAGGGAACTGGGACGACGACTCTTCATAACTTCTTCAAGCTGAATATGGGCGTTGAGATATCTTTGAAGGGGGGCAGGGTAGGGAAATGGGGGAGTTGGTTGGCCATAAGAAGGCCACACCAACGATTGTATTAGTCTCTGACGTCTGTGTCCTGACTGGATCTGGCTTAAAGTCATCTATCAGGAGGTGTTCCAGCAGGAGAATTCAGCATGTCTGACAAGGAGAGTCACCAAGGCTGGATGTTGTGTAATATACAAATCTCAAAACAAAATTTTAGTAACATCCAGATAACTTCTTTGTTTGATTCTCTGGAATCTAATTCTTCAGGGGGTCTCCCTTTATATCTAATCCATATAATCCTGGAAGGTTTATAGGCACTAATCACTTTTTCTAAAGATGCAAAGACAAAACCTTTCTCCCAAATCAGCATATCCTTGAGTCAGTAACCAGAAAAAACTATATTTTGACCTCTCTCCCAGAGAAATAATATAACCACAAAACTAAAACTCACACCCATTTTGAAAATTAAAACAATCCAAAACAAATAAAATAAACTAAAATACCGTATGTGCCTATTCTTAGGCTTTTTCTATTTTTGCCATGCCAGAAAATTAACACAGAGTTCCCGTGGAGCCCATGTTAGACCGAATTTGAGTATCCTGTAAGACATAGTAGAGCAATATATCTTTACACCAACTTTAAAGCAATTAATTCAGACTTTCACTAGCATCTGCCTACAGGAAGCAGGTAGCTTTTATTTGCTAAGCTGTCTCAGAGCAACCATCTTGTTCTACCGTCTACCTGTGGGGCTCTCTACCTGGAGTCACAGACACTTATTAATTAATACCTCTTCATATAGGCAATTATCATGGAAAAGAACATCGACTCCCAAAAGCTGTCCTCTAACCTCCTCATACACCATGGAACACACACACACACACACACACACACACACACACACAAATCATCAACAACAACAACAAGAATAAATGATATAAAGATAGCAAACACTCTTCCATAACTTTAATTTGTTTAGTTCTCTTAAAAACATCCTACATAGTGTAGCCTAGATTTTAAGAGTCAAATGCATTTTTGAAATGTTTTAAATATAACCTTAGTGTCTCATAGCAACTCAGGGCAGTGTCTGTTTTCAAGAAGAGTTTCTTTAGCCTTCCTAGCAGCTTGAGGATATCGTTGGTAGAGTGCTTAGCCAGCATGCAACAAACTTCAGGGTTTATCCCAATTGCATGAAAACAGGCACAGTGGCCCCACCTGCAATCCCAACCCTTAGGAGATGGAGCAGGGGATGAGAGTTCAAAGTCATTCTCAGTTACAAACTAGATTTGAGACCAGCCTGGAGACATAAGACTCTGTCTTTAAAATGAAAGTCCCAATTTATAAAATCTCTAGAAATGGTTTTCAACACTATTAAAATTCTTCCTGTCACTAACTGAAATAGCTTCTATGAAATGAGTTTCTCTGACAGCAAGGAACTTAGGTTAGAGTTTGTCAAGTGTCAAGGACCAACCTCAGCTTGGAGAGGGGTTCTGAGGAAGGGGTGTTGGGGAGCGGCAAGACAAAGGGCTCAAGGTCAAATCCTGGGTTACCAGCTGACAGCCTGCCTGTGTCCACTCAGGACAGCTTTCCAGACTGCTCTCTCTGTGCTCTGCTTGAAACAGCTTTCTCTTGCTAGTCTAAAAATTCTCTGGAGAGCTTATCTCTTGCAGATCAAAAGTCCAGCCTTGTCAGGAAATGTTGGTGCACATCTTTAATCCCAGCACTTGGGAGGCAGAGGCAGGCAGATTTCTTGAGTTCAAGGCCAGCCTGGTCTATAGAGTGAGTTCCAGGACAGCCAGGACTACACAGAGAAACCCTGTCTCGAAAATCCAAATAATAAATAAATAAATAAATAAATAAATAAATAAATAAGCTTTTAAAAAGTCCAGCCTTTTATTTACATATAAATTCAATTATACCTGGTAGCTGGACCTTGTCTTTGTTTCCTTCTCCTCCGTTACTGGTGGGATTGCAAGCTGATACAACTACTCTGGAAATCAGTTTGGTGCCTCCTCAGAAAACTAGACATAGTACTACCTGAGGACCCAGGTATTCCACTCCTGGGAATATACCCAGAAGATGCTCCAGTATGTAACAAGGACACATGCTCCACTATGTTCATAACAGCCTTATTTATAATAGCCAGAAGCTGGAAAGAACCCAGATGTCCCTCAATGGAGGAATGGATACAGAAAATGTAGTATATTTACACAATGGAGTAATACTCAGCTATTAACAACAATGAATTCATGAAATTCTTAGACATATGCATGGCACTAGAAAGTGTTATCCTGAGTGAGGTAACCCAAAATCACAAAAGAACACACATGATATGCACTAGCTAATAAGTGGATATTAGCCCAAAAGCTCAGAATAACAAAAATACAACTCACAGACCACATGAAACTCAAGAAGAAGGAAGACCAAAGTGTGGGTGCTTCGGTTTTTCTGAGAAAGGGAACAAAATACTCACAGGAGCAATTATGGAGACAAAGTATGGGTCAGAGACTGAAGGAAAGGCCACCCAGAGACTGTCCTACTTGGAGATTCATCCTATAAACAGTTACCAAACCCTGACACTATTATGGATGACAAGAAGTGCTTGTATAAAGGAGCCTGATATGGCTGTCTCCTGAGGGGCCCTGCCAGCACCTTACAGATACAGAAGCAGACGCTAGCAGCCAACCATTGGACTGAGCACAGGGTCTCCAATGGAGGAGTGGGAGGGAGGACTGGAGGAGCTGAAGGGGTTTGCAGCCCCATGGGAAGAATGACGATTTCAGCCAACCAGATCCCCCAGGGCTCCCAAGGACTAAGCCATCAACCAAGGGGCACACATGGTTCCAGCTGCAACTGTGGCGGAGGAAGGCCTTGTCAGGCATCGGTGGGGGGAGAAGTCCTTGGTCACAGGAAGGCTCGATAGATGCCCTAGCATGGGGAAATCGAGGGGCATAGGTGGGAGTGGGTTGGGCGGAGGGGCATCTTCTTGGAGGCAGGGGGTAGGAGGATGAGTTGGGGGTTTACTGGGAAGGGAGGAACCGGGAAAGGGTATAAGATTTGAAATGCAAATGAAGAATATGTTCAGTAAAAATAATAATAAAAAAAGGTGGGTGCTCCTCTGTAGTGGATCAAGCTACATCTCCAGTGGCTGAGAGCACTTGCCAAGTCACTTTTGTGGGGGGTGCTGAGGCTCAGCGTCGGAAGGAAGATATACCATAGCCATCTCGTGGTTTCTCTGGCCTTGTAGAAGGGCGGGTGATTTTGAGCTTGAGGGGCTTACCCAGGTGTCTGGCTGCTATCCTGTTGGCGTCAGGCATAGGTGCTATTCTGATGTGAATTACATGAACCCAGGCAGTTACTCCATCCACTTTAACAGAAGTCAGGGTGGTCAACACCACCAGGAATAGCCCTGGCCATTTTGCTTCCAAGTTTTTAGCACGATGTCCTCTTAACATATACCGAATCTCCAACTTGGTACACGTGTGGAACCTCAGGGTACCTGCATTATACAGGGCACTAAGTTTAGGCCACAATTCCTGGTGGCTGATCTGGAAAGCTGGCAATTGAGCCACCATCAGATCTTTGGTGTATGTAAAGTCACTCTTGGGGGTGGGTCAAAAGCCAGGGTCAAGGGAGTGGGGGGTCCCATACAGGATCTCAAAAAGGGTCAGGTAAAGATGGTAGGGGGTGTTCCGGGCTTGGGACAGAGCCAGGGAAAGGAGTACCACCCAGTCAGTGACAGTCTCCAAGGACAATTTAGTTAAGGTTTCTTTTAGAGTTCTATTTGTTCTCTCTATCTGCCCTGAGCTCTGGGGATGGAATGCACAATGGAGCTTCCGATTACTCCTCAATATTTCTGCCAATCCCTGACTCACCTTAGAGACAAAAGCAGGACCACAGTCCGATCCAATTACCTTGGACACTCCGAACCTTGGGAAATTTCCTCTAATATCTTCTTGGCTACCATGGCAGCTGTTTCCTGCTTGGTGGGGAGAGCCCCAACCCACCCAGAGAGAACATCTACAAACACTAGAAGGTATTTGTAACCATATTTTCCTGGCTTAACGTCTGTAAAATCGACCTCCCAGTAGACCCCAGGCCCCTCTCCCCTAACTCTTTCGCTTGCCGGCATACCTTGCACTGTCCTACTGTGTCTCTGGCTAAAACCCTGAGGTCCATTGCAAACACCTCAGATCCCTTGACTGCTTAGATGGGCTTATCCCCTGAATGAGTCCATTTATGCATTTGGCTCAGCAAGCCTTTTGCTTGCTTTCTGGGGAGTATAGTTCTCCCCTATTGTGTGTGCCACTGCCCTTACTTCTCTAGTAGGAGTTGGTAGTGTGGCTAGCAATCTGAGTCCTTCTGTCTTCAGCATACTCTAAGTGAGGCCATCCCTTAGCCCAGTCCCATTCCCCAGCGGGTGTCTCCTGCAGACCCATAGCCAGGATAGGATCCTGCATAGCCGCTTCTCCAGCCACTTGATGTGTCTGGTTATTGTCCTGGGCCACTGAGTCTCTTCCTTTCTGATGTCCTGGGTAATGAATAATACAGTTGCCAGCTTTATCAGGGCATCCAAGAGACCCAAGATTTCCTCCTTGTTTATATTTCTTTTCTCTCTGATGTGAGCAGTCCTCTCTCTTGCCCCATAGATGTGGGCTGTGGCAAAGGCATACCTGCTATCTGTGTAGATGTTAATTTTCTTGCTGGCCCCACAAGTTCAAAGGCTTTGGTGAGGGCAATTAGCTGGGCTTTCTGCCCTGACATGCTGGTGGGGGAGTAGAGGTTCAGCCCAGATGACATTTGTGCCATCTTCCATGGCAGCAACCACTCGTCTCTGACCTTTATGGAGAAAACTGCTTCTGTCTGTAAACCAGGTAGCCTCGGGTCCCAGCAGGGAGGGGGTAGGTCGGAGAGGTCTTTCCTTCACCCATGGGCTTCCACCAGAATTTCTTGACACTCGTGCTGTGGTGGCTCTAGGTTGAGGTCGGGCAGCAAGGTGGCTGGATTGAGTCCAACTGGAGGAGGAAAGGTGATTTGGTCGGAGTTCAGAAGCAGAGTCTGGTAGTTGGCGATCCCGATCCGTCAGTCAGTGGTCAGGAGGCTGCCTTTTCATGAGCATGTGGTGTAGCCACCATCACGATTAAGACTATGTACTAAATTCTGGAAGGTGGCAAAGATCTCAATAGAGTGTAGGGGTTAGGCACAGTAGGGTGGATGTCAGCCACTACATGGTTTACCTCTTGTAAGTCCTAGACTACATTAGTGCCTGCCCGGCTTCTTAGCTGACAGGAGCGGTGTGTTCCAGGCCGAACAGTACTCACACAGCACCCCAAGCTGGAGGAGCCGGGGGATGTGTGGCTTAATTCCTTCTCATGTCTCTCGAGACCTAGGGTATTATCTGAGAGACGCTGGGATAGCCTGCGCCTTGAGTTCTTCCACCACTGGGGCTGGGAGAGAGGACATTTTGCTTTGCCCATTCCTGCTGGTTCCACCCAGGGAACGTGTCCAACCACCAAGTCAAGTCCTGGTTCTGAGTAAAGGTGGTTTCAAATAATTAATGTTCATTTAGTCCAGTAATCGGAACGAGTATGGGCTCTCCTTTGGGGCCAGTTAGTTGCGGCCCGTCAGGCAGGAAGTGTTTCTGGGCCCCCATCTTGGAGAGTAAGTCTCACCCCAACATAGAGTAGGGATAGTCTGGGATGACTGTAAATGAGTAGGATACTCAGCCCAGCCCTGGGTCCACTGTTCTCCATGAATATACTTTGGTGCCAGTGGCTTCTTGGATCCAAAACTTTTTCTTGAAAACGGGGCCATCGGCTTGTAGGAGGACCAAGTGCTGAGCCCCTGTGCCCACCAAGAGTTGAGTGGGTTTCCCCTCCACTCTCAGAGTTTCCCTGAGTTCGGGGAGGGGGTCTGAACCCCATCTTCCCTAATCACTGTCTTCACCAGGGGCTAACACCTTTGCCATTTGGGGGTACTTTTCCCAAGGCCTGAGATTTCCCACCCCTGGCTTCTGTTTGTTAGGGCACTCTCGGACCCAGTGGCCCCTCTCCTTGCAGCATGCGCACTGGTCCTTCAAGGGGTCTTCTGTCTCTCTTTGGTTGGAGTCTCTCTTCTCTGCTTTCCCTGATGACTGTAGCCAAGATTCTCTATAAATTCCTTCCCTGTCACTTTTCTTTTTCCATCCCCCCTTTCATCTTCTTCCTTTCTCTTTCTCTCCTCCTTCTCCTCCTCTGTCTCCCTGTTATGGCGGGCTTTCTCAGCAACCTGCACTAAATCCCTCAACGACTCATCCTGTGGTCCCCCTAGTCTCTGAAGTTCATTCCTGAACTTCATTCTCTACTAGCCTGGTCTATAAAGGCCATAGTCACAGTAGCTTTGTGCTCTTCAACGCTGGGGTCATAGGGTGTTTAGTGATGGAATGCCTCCATGAGCCACTCTAGAAAGGCTGCAGGAAATTCATCTGATCCCTGTCTAACGTACGTTGGCCAAAAGGGGCCACTAGGATGCTGCCTTGAGATCAATAGAGGCTGGTGGTAGACCTTAAGGTGCTCCTTACATTTGACTGAATTAAAGTCCTTGTTAGGTCTAGTCAGGGGAAACTCACTGTTGATGGCAGGTCAATTGGTGGTGCCCCCATGTCTGAGGGGACATTCTTTCTGGCTTCCTGCATTATCCTCTCTCTTCAGTTGTGAAGAGCACGCTCATGAGTTGTTGGATATCATCCCAGGTGGGCTGATGAGTAAATAAAACAGTCTGAAAGAGATTAATCAGCCCCCTGGGGTTATCTGAAAAGGGAGAGGGAGGTGTTGGGCCTTCCAGTTGTACAAGTTGGCGGAAGAGAAGGGCCAATACTGCATACCCTGATTACCATTCTCAACTATGGGCCTATAGGCTCAGAGAGGGAGGGCCACTGATGTATTGGGTGATGGGACCCAGTTCCAATGGTCCCTCCCTACCCTCTCCTCTTGTGGGGGGCCAGAGAAGAAGGGGTAAAGAGGTGCTGGACGAAGGCTCAAGGGAGAGCCTTGAGGAGGAGCCATGGGAACCAGGGCATGGTAGGGGGTAAGGAGGTGGAGGATCCATCAGCAGCAGATCCGCTGTGGAAGGCTCCTAGAGGACATTCTTCTTTACAGACTTGTTGGTCTTTGCAGGGGTTCTCCTTCATGGCCAAGACCTGCTAGAGTCTCAGAGACAAAAAGGCTTTTATCCAAGGTGTGTGTGTGTGTGTGTGTGTGTGTGGGTCCTCCACTAGATCCTGGGTATTGGTCAACTTGGCATTGTTAGTCTTGTGGACCATGCCTTGTCTCGGTATTTTGTAAACATACACCTTCTCACTGGTTGTCTGGCTTAATAAAGAGTTGATGGGCAAGAGCTAGGCAAGAAAGAAAAGATGGGACTTCCAGGCTGAAAGATGGCCGTTAGCAGAAGAATCAGACAAAGAAGAGATTCAACAGCAGGACACGATACAGGTTGGACATATTGGGAATGAGAGGAGGTGCCATGTGGGAGGGTGAGGGACAAGGAAGGTGAAAGTGTTTAAGAACCACCATTAAAAGTAAGATTTAAAGAGACCGAAGTTACAGCAGTGCATGCCCGGTAAGCACTGTGACACTGACCACATCACCAAAGTATCTTTGTTTGTTTGTTTGTTTGTTTGTTTGTTTGTTTTGATGCAGAGTTTCTCTGTGTAGTCCCGGTTGTCCTGGAACTCTCTGCAGACCAGCCTGTCCTCTGTAATTTAATTCTTTCAAACCTTACTTTTAGTGATGGTTCTCCAATGCTTTATCCTCCCTTTTAGCGCACAACTCTGCAGAGGGAGTAGGAAAGACAGGATGTGGGGGTGGGGGAGGAAGTGGACCTGTGTATAAAGATTCCTTGGAGCAACTCCCACCCGTGTAGTCTGGAAATTGGCAGCTCAGTTCACAGGTCGGCAGCGGAAGCTCAATCCACTGGCAAACATGTTCCAGATACACCAGCAGTCCAGGTCAGTAGTTCCGGGATAGCAAACACAAGTCAGCAGCAGAGGCACTACCTAGCGGGGACAGCCAGGCCTTAGCCTCAGCACCAGTCAGCAGGAGGGATCAGGAGGAACCCCAGGAGAAGCTCGCAGCTGTGCCTCTCAACAAAGCGAAGATCAGCGGAGACCTCGAGACCCACGAGTGCTGCACAGCTGGCTCTATAAGGGAGCCACCGCGTTCTGTTACACTCCCTCCAAACATCCCGTGTCCTCCACGGGTCTTACCTCAGCTCTTGCATCTGTCTCAGCTGACATCACTCTGCCAATCAGCCCGCGTCTGAGGGAGCGGCAGGAAGCTGGCGCACACCACCAGAAGGCTTTTGGTGCGCTTCTCTCTATGGAGTCCTGACATATGGATCTCAACTACGCAGTGTAAGGCGGATCAATACATGCGTGTTGTTAGAAAGAATCCTTTGTCATTTGTCCTTTCACGTGCTTGCTTTAGCAGAACATCCTCTCTCCTGTGTCTGCTTCAGCTACACGTTCCTCCGTGAGTCTGCCTTAGCCTTTCACCTGTGTGTTTGCCCAGCACAACACCATCCGACACAACTGACTTTCCAAAGAATCCTCAAGTTTCCACTTCAGTCCTCAAATTCAGAGCTCAGTCTGCCTCTGCCTTCCAAATGCTGGGATTAAAGGTGCACACCACCACTGCCTGTCTCAAAGTGCCTTTTCATATGTGGTGGCTCCTGAATATTTTTATCTTGAAAATGAAATTTTAACAAACATATGAAATAGATTTATGATATTTCATTTATGTCTGTCACTGTGCCTGGCTTATACACAACCCTCTCCTCTCTATCCCCCTCTCCTCTGTGTCCCCTATCCTCACTGTGCCCCTCTCTCCTCTCTGTACCTCCCCCCCTCTCTATCCTCCCTCTCCTCTCTGTTCCACCTCTCCTCTCTGTGCCCCTCCCCTCTCTATCCCCCCTCTCTTCTCTGTGTCCCCTCTCCTCTCTGTGCCCCTCTTTCCTTTCTGTGCCCCCTTCTCACTGTGGCCCCCTCTCCTGCCAGTCCTCTCCTACATAGCTGTCCTTCTGCTTTCATGTTCTAGACATGCACACACATCACAGCATGCCAATATTTCATATGCTGGGGTGTAAAAATCACCCAATAGTCTGAATGAATAAACTACTGCTACGCATGAATAGATCTCTCTCATATGCTGACTTACGTTCTGCCAGGCAGATACCCAGGAATAGTAAAACTAGATCACATGGTGATTCTATCTTTAGGGTTTTAGGGAAGCTCCAAATTGATTTCCATAGAGGCTGCATTAGTTTACATTCTCACCACACAGATAAAGGGTCCTTTATGTTCACATCCTCACCAACATTTACTTTCTTTTTTGGTGTGCCTGTGTGTGTTCAAATGCCCACCTGTGTGTGTGGAAAGGCCTGAGACTGACACCAAGAATCTGCCCCTGACACTCTCTACCTTATTCTTTGAGGCAGGCTCTCTCAATTGAACCCAGAGCTTGCTGATGACTAGATCAGCAAGTTAGCTTGCTCCAGGGATCCCAAGTCTGCCTTCTGAGCTCTGGGATTACAGGTCAGACGCCAAGGCTACTGAACATTGCATGGGTTTCTGGGATCTAGAGTCCAGTCCTTGCACTTGAACAGCAAGTTCTTTGTCCACCGAGCCACCTTCCCAGTCCCTCATTTGTATCATTGGAGTGAGTGTCTGAATGTGTGAGTGTGAATGTGTGAATGAGTATGTGTCTGTGAATGTGTACAAGTGTGTAAGTGTATGTGTGTGTATGTGCATGTGTGTGCATATGTGTGCATGTGCACACACACATGCGCACACATACTACAATATGTGTTGAGGACAAAGGACAACTTATAGATTCAGTCTCCCCTATTTTACGCAGGTCCCAGGGATTATGCTCAGGTGTCAGGATTACATCTTGGCACAGGAGAGTTTTTACCCACTGAGCTATGTCACCACTCTACATATTTTCTTTCTTTCTTTCTTTTGGAAACACAGGTAGTCCACTCTTGAACTCACAAAGGCATGCTCCACCATGCAAATTTCTACTTGTTTTCTAAAGGACAGCCATTCCAACTGGGGTGAGATGTATTCTCAATGTCATTTGAGTTTTCATTCCCCTAAGGATATTGAACATTTTCCAAAAAAAGTACTGACTGGTTATTTGTATTTCTTTTGAGATATTATTTTTTCAAAGAAAATCGAGAATTATCCATTCAATTCATTTGCCTATTTATTGGTCAGATGATTTTCTTGCATTCATTTTTTTTAAATTCTGAAGGATTCAAAGATATTAATGTGTTTATCAATACAAAATCTGTTGTTTTATCTGCTAGAAAAACATACTAAAATATTAATAAACCAGGTGACATGATGCGTGGGCTTTCCCTCTGACAGCTTTAGGAAGACAACCTGGTTGGAGGAGACAAAACAGGAAGCAGCATCGTCACTGCGAAACTTACTGATAGACACGTGGCGTTTACTATTGTCTGCCTCATCTCACATTTAAACGTTTTCAAACTTTGAGTTAGGGTGGAGGACACAAATACTCGAGTCACAAGTGAAACCACCAGGGTAGATCAGAATCCCCCCTGGCCACAGTCTCCTGTGTTCAACTGAGAAACTGTGAAGTGAAAAGCTAGTACTCTTGGACCCACCCCCACAGCACTAATGCTGATTAAATAATGCCGTGGTCACCAGATGGTTGTTGAAAAGCCCCCAAGGGGCCTGGCTTCCATCTTCCTTCTCAAAACATTTTCATTTCCCTGGCCCAGTAGCGATAACTTCACACTGAGAAGCATGATTCTGCCTACACAATAGCAATACAAATCAAGTTACCTGGGCACAGTGGCCCGCCCACGCAGAAGGCTAAAGAAGGTGGTCTAGTCTGCCCTCTTTAATTAGTTCCAGGCCAGCTTGGCACCCAAGTTCAATTCTCAGTACCCATATGGAAGCTCACAACCAGGTGTAACTTCTATTCTAAAGGATCTGGAACCCTCACAGACACACATGCAGTCAGAATGCCAATACACATAAAAATAAATAAATCTTTAAAAAAAATAAAGAAATCAAAAACACCGAGTCAGGTAGGTGGTGGTGGCAATGAACACCTTTAATCCCAGCACTATAGAGGTAAAGAAAGATGGATCCCTGAGTTTGAGGGCCAGTCTGGTCTACAGAGAAAATTTCTGGACAGCCAGGGCTACACACAGAAACCCTGTCTCAAGAAAAGAAAATGAAGCCAAGCGTGGTGGCGCATGCTTGTAATCCCAGCACTTGGGAGGCAGAGGCAGGCAGATTTCTGAGTTCGAGGCCAGCCTGGTCTACAGAGTTCAGGACAGCCAGAACTACACAGAGAAACCCTGTCTTGAAAAGCCAAACAAACAAACAAACAAACAAGAAAAGAAAAGAAAAGAAAAGAAAAGAAAATGAAATGCTGTCCATCTTTCATCTGTTAGACTGATCAAGATAAAAAAAAATATTAGCATAGTTTTGAGAGCTTGTTTGGAGGTTCTATCAGGAAAGCACAGCTAGCCATATGGCTTTGACAGACAACCCTTCTTCCTCTCTTGGAGAGTTTGTCTGATCCAGTGTGGAGCTCCCGGAGGGAGACAAATGGAGAGGTAAGAAGAAAAGGGACCCAGCACATCCCTTAACCTGCAGATCAGTGACAATACAAGGTGCAGCCAGCTCACCCTCTAGAATGACAATGTTGGAATTTTGATTTCTTTTAAAAAACAGAAATATTATATGTTTTCAAAAACAGAAATATTATATGTTTTCGTTTTAATTCCAAGTGTGGGATATGGGGTTGTAAAAGTAATTTTTCTTATGTCCCTTTTGCTCCCAAATAACTAGAGGGCATTTCTATACTGGCCGTAGCCTGTTTTAGCTCCCGAATAAAAAGACACAGACACCAGGTATTTTTATTAACAAACTGCAATCCTGCTGAGGCACCCCCTTCCCCTATGCCTCACTACACCTCCACTAAAACATAGTCCTCTCTTTTTCTTTTTATAAACACATCTTATGAGGTGTGGGGGAAAGGGTTGCCTCAGCCGGCCCATGCCGAGGCATCCCTTCCCCCTGAGGGACACAAGAGTATAGCATAGAATAGAGTTTATTCAGGGCTTGGGGAGGGGAGTTAAGAGGGTAGTAGAAGCAGAGAAAGAGGAGAGAGAGAGAGAGAGAGAGAGAGAGAGAGAGAGAGAGAGAGAGAGAGAGAGAGAGAGAGAGAGGGAGAGAGAGAGAGAGAGAGAGAGAGAGAGAGAGAACAATTTTTACGTTCTCTCTAGAATCAAAATCTGGATACCAATGCACATGTTTTTATAGATTTAAAACTTTATCAAGAATTATACTGGATTTTTTTTTTTGTGGACTTGATAAAAACGGGAGTCACCTGAGAAGAGAGAACATTAATTGAGGAATTGCTTCCCTCAGATTGGTTTGCGTGTAGGTCTACCGGGAGCTGTCCTGATTGATGATTCCTGTGGGTGGGCCCATCCCACCATAGCAGCAGTATTATCCCTAGGCAGGGGGGCAAGCATGTTTCCTCCATGGTTCCTGCCTCTGCTCTGCTCGAGTCCCTGCCTTCACTTCCCTCAGTGACACTGTGCTGTGACCTGGGGTCCTAAGGTGAAATAAATAAGCCCTTTCCTCCTCAGACTGCTTTTGGTCATGGTGCGTTATCACAGCAGGAGAAAGCAGTAATGCAAGAAGGACTCAATGGTATCACATAGGAAGGATAGAACGTAGGCCATGTGACCTCAGCTACAAGTAGGAACCTTTTAAAAAGTGCAGAGATACAAGGAAGATAGGGTAAGAAGCAGCAGATATGTTCACATCAGAAAGCTAAAGGTAAGCCTGGAGATACTGATGAGTGGGATGGACTTGCTTTGGATGATTCTGCTGAAAGGTGCAGGGATGTAGAGAATGTTTGTCTAACTGAAAGCACCACATCTCCTGTACCATCGTCTCCTGCCTCTCTTTAACTTGGTATCACATGCTCCTCTTTCCCCTGGGAAAGTGTCATCTTCAGTTTTGCAGTGACAAGGTGTCTGACCACTTATGCCTCACATTGCCACAAGACAATGTAAGTGTCTCAATAGTGAACTTCAAAGGTGACCCTGAGGTTTAAAAAACATTGAATTATTTTATGTGTATGAGTGTTTTGCTGGCATGAATGTATGAACACCATGTACCTCCTGTCTGGCACCTCTGGAGGTCAGTGGAAGACATTGGATTCCCTAGAACTGGAATTATGAATGGCTGTAAGCCACAATGTGTGTGCTAGACACCAAGTCCTGGTCCTCTGCAATAGGAATATGAACTCTAACCTGAGCCAACTCTCCAGCCTCCAAATCATCTTTTTGAGTACGAGATTAATTGGAGGAGCTATTAACACTAAGAGAGATATCTTGTCAGTGGTTCTGAGAAGACTTTAGGCCCACAAGGTAGAGTAGGGTCCCATCTTAAAGGTTTCAGGGAAGTAGGGATATCCCACACCATGTAGATGACAAGTAGCCCATAATATGCACTTACTGTCTGGTTGTCTTTAATTCCTGGGGGGGGGGGGGCGGGCTGTAGAGCAAGGGTTCTTTCCTTCAGTTGATGTGTGTCTATCATAAGGATATGACACCAGTAGCTCTGGTTGCTTGGGGTCTTGGTAAACTTTCTTTGGGGAAGTGAGAATCACAGATTCATAGGAAGACTTAGAGCCAGGGCATGGTTTTTCCTCTGTGGCAGTGAAAATAACAGTCATTTCAGAGGACAGACAGAGAAAGGGGCTTCTGTTGGTGCATGTAGTCTGGGAAAGGAAAGGAAAATGACCTCTTATCCCAGAGTCAACTAAGAATCAATAATTGCTATACAATCAGCATGTGTTAAGGCCTTATCCCTTCCAACTTGTAAACCTACACTTTTTTTTAGTAATCCCACCAGAAACCCTGTATACTAAAAGATTGTCCTCACCTCCATATACAATTAGAGTAGATTAATCCCATCAAAGGCAGCTCCAGAACCACCTTCAGATTCTCACTTCCCTATCAAGAGAAAAGGGGTGGGGATGAACACCAATCATGCAGCACAGACCTTTATTCTAGCACTGGGAAAGAGGTAGGCAGAACTCTATGAGTTCAAGGGCAGCCTAGTCTATATAACAAGTTTCATGCAGGCCAGGGACAGGGGATTTCTTTAGGAATGTTTCATTATTGCACATTTATCCTGCTCCCATTGGTGGGTATTCAATTGTGGCAGAGGACTTGCCCTGTCTAACGTTCATGTCCTAACTTGCCAACCAGGTTATCAGTGGCCCATGTACACGCCTCTTCCTGCCAAGTAGGATACCAGTTCCCAGGGAGGTCTTGGGAACTTAAACTTTACTGACCACTGCTATAAAGTGGAAGTCTTATTCCAAATAGTTTCTTCTATTAGCACAGATGCCTTTCTAACGTTGGGGTCCATCCCAGGGGCAGCTGATAAGGGAAAATACCATACAAATCTTATACACAGGTACAGGAAATGCCGTTGGGTGGTTAGTTTGGGTCCAAGCTTATTGTGGGTAACTATACAAAGCAGTTCTACTGATTTCTATCATGATTGGTTTCAAAGGACACAGAACATTACAGAATATGTAATCAATCATGGCACTAGAAAGTTTCCTAGTGGCAACAGAAACATGAGAAACTGTCTGCAATGGCCGGCTAGCCAAGTGACTGTTAACCAGGCCTTAACGTTTTTTACCTAGGCCTTATCATTCCATCTAGACCTTAACAATGACATTTCTTTTTTTCTCATTCTTTAAGTAATTGATATGTTTACCTACAGAGGTGTTGGGCCTCAAAGAAACTCAGGACAAATGGCTAACTGAGGTTAACTAAGAGCAGACTCTTAGACCCTACTAACAAGTAGCTGTTACACAGCTACCTTGACTGGCATAGCATGGTTGTCCTGGCTGTGCCTACCCCCAGCCTCTTCAGACCCTGAGTTTCCCTTCCCTTCCTCCAGACAATCTAAAAGACATAAATGTAGTTAATAAAATAGCTTTGGCCCTTGGAAATGGTGCAGACAGCAGACAACCTCAGAGAAGCAATGTATAGAAGGAAAGAGGGTGCTTGGCACAGCTATGGGAGCCAAGACACCCGGTGAGAACTACCTCCTGTGAAGGTCTGAGGAACAGGGTTCTACCCTTTCCTGTAGAGAGGGAACCACTGTCAGATGACATCCAATCACCCACCCCACCCCCAGTGATACCTGTCCTTGTTGATGCTGCCCTGGTAAAACCTCCACCCAAGCAGCTTCAGAGAACTACCAGGTATCTCTGGTGACCCTTGACATGACACCTTGCCTTAATCAATGACCCAGGCCCATTTTCAAAAAGAAAAAAGTTTGTGTAGTGATTAATGTTGACAGAAACACCTCAAAGTACAATAGGTTATTGTAAGCCTTTGCCTTGAAATTTTCTGATTTAGAAACATCCTTTTGCCTTATATGTAACAAAAAGTCATGGTATGACATTGGGGCCTCACTTGGGAGTGCCAGTGAGGCTCTATAACAACCAGAATGCCTACAAAATATAACCATTCACAGTAAAACTCTGAGACTGCAGATGGAATCTGTCTGGAGCAGCAGAATCATACGGAATCTATTAGCCAAACCCCCTCTGAGCGGTCCAGGTTTTTTTAAAGCCAAGCCCTACCTGACAGACAAACCCTGTGTGGCTGTTCGTCTGCCACGCGTGCGACCTCCATACTTACTTAACCCAAGCCGCAGAGGTTGTCTCCTTCTCCATTCACCTTCTCTGAGAAGCTGCTGAGGTCGCGTTTGCCTGCCTGCTCTGGGGGATGCTTCGTTTAAGCTCTAATACAATTGTCCTTGCTTCTAAAGAAACTTCTTAAACAGCCTGAGAGAGTTCACTGCTAACCTCAAAAATTAAGATAGTGAGATTTACCTCACATGGCCAGATGGCTCTTAATATTCTAACAGTAACTCACAAGGAGGAAACTCTGGATGGATGGATGGATGGATGGATGGATGGATGGATGGATGGAAGGATGGATGGATAGATAATAGATAGTAGATATATGTATGAATATGTGTATATATATAACAACTGGGAAAGTCTGTCCTCCATTTTATTTATTTATTTACTTATTTATTTATTTATTTATTTATTTATTTATTTATTTATTATATGTAAGTACACTGTAGCTGTCTTCTGACACACCAGAAGAGGGCATCAGATCTCATTACAGATGGTTGTGAGCCACCATGTGGTTGCTGGGAATTGAATTCAGGACCAACCGGAAGAACAGTCAGTGCTCTTAACTGCTGAGCCATCTCTGCAGCCCTGTCCTCCATTTTCTAAGGTTTATGTTTTAAATCAAATATGTCAGATTCAGCCTTAAGGGTTTTTTGTTTTTGTTTTGTTTATTATTATCTTATTTATTAACATTCCAGTCATCGCTCCCCCTGTCAGTCCCCCCTCCCATAGTTCCTCATCCCATTCCTCCTCCCCCTTGCCTCTAAGAGGGTGCTCCTACACGTACGCCAGGCCTCCCCCTTCCCTGGGGCATCAAGTCTCTCCAGGATGAAGTGCATCGTCTCCCATTGAGCCCTGACCAGGCAGACCTCTCCTATACGTGTGCCAGGGGCCTTGGCCCAGCCAATGTATGCTGCCTGGTTGGTGGTCAAGTCTCTGGGAGTTCCCTGGGTTCCGGGTTAGTTGAGACTGCTGATCTTCCTATGGGTTCGCCCTCCCCTTCAGCTTCTTCAGTCCTTCCCCTAATTCAACCATAGGGGTCCCAGACTTCAGTTCAGTGGTTGGGTTTAAGTATCTGCTTGTATCTCAGTCAGCTGCTGGTAGGACCTCAGAGGACAGCATGCCAGGCTCCTGTCTGTAAGCACAACACAGCATCAGTGACAGTGTCAGGCCTTGGTGCTCCTGCATGAGATGGATCCCAAGTTGGACTGGTCACTGGAAAACCTTCCCTTCAGTCTCTTCTCCATTTTTTCCCTGCAGTTCTTTTAGAGAGGAACAGTTCTGGGTCATACATTTTGACTGTGGGTTATCAAGCCCGTCCTTTTGATTGAAGCCATATCTATCTACTGGAGATTCACTCTTCAAGTTCCCTCTCCCCATTGTTGGGCATTTTGGCTAAGGTCACCCACATTGAGCCCATAGAGTCTGTCACCTCACGGGTCTCTGGTACTTTCTAGAGGACACCCCCCCACACACCATGTGGCTTATCTCCATTCATTCTCTTGGTCATCAGGAGTCCTCTGTCAGATGTAGGGCTAGTGAAGTTTTTTGTTGTTGTTGTTGTTTGTTTTTGTTTTTCCCAGTCTGTAGGTTGCTGATTTATCCTATTGATGGTGACTTTTGCCTTACAGATGCTTTTCAGTTTCATGAGGTCACATTTATCAATTCTTGATCTTAGAGCCTGAGCCTATTCAGGAAATTTCCTCCTGTGCCAATGAGTTTGAGGCTCTTTCCCACTTTCTCTTCTATTAGATGTTGTGTATCTGGTCTTATGTTGAGTTTCTTGATCCAACTGGACTTGAGCTTTGTGCGAGGTAATAAATATGGATCTATTTTGATTCTTCTACATAGAGACCACCAGTTAGACTAGCACTATTTATTGAAGATGCTTTCTTTTTTCCACTGTATGTTTTTGGCTTCTTTGTCAAAGATCAAGTGTTCATAAGTATATGGGTTTACATCTTCAATTCTATTCCATTGATTGAACCTGTCTGTTTCTGTACCAATACCATGCAGTTTTTAATCTCTGTTCCTTTGTAGTACAGCTTGAGGTCAGGGATAGTAATTCCCCTGGAAGTTCTTTTACTGTTGAGAATTGTTTTGGCTATCCTAGGTTTTTTGTTTTTCCATATGAGTTGGGAATTTCTCTTTCCATGTCTGTGAAGAATTGTGTCAGAATTTTGATGGGGATTAACCTGAATCTGCAGATTACTTTTGATAAGATGACCACTTTCACTATGTTAATCCTACCGATCCATGAAGATGGGGGAAATCTGTCCATCTTCTGAGGTCTTCAATTTATATTTTCAGGGATTTGAAGTTCTTGTTATACAGATCTTTCACTTGCTTGGTAACAGTTACACTAAGATATTCTATATTTTTGTGACCATTGTGAGGGGTGTTGTTTCCCTAATTTCTTTTTCAGCCTGTTTATCATTTGTATAAAAGAAAGCTACTAATTTGTTTGAGTTAATTTTATATCCTGCCACTTTGCTGTAGTTATTTATCAGCTGTAAGAGTTCTCTGGTGGAATTTTGGGGGTCCTTTATGTATACTATCATATCATCTGCAAATAGTGATACTTTGACTTCTTCTTTCCCAATTTGTATCCCCTAGATCTCCTTTTGTTATCTAATTGCTCTAGCTAGAACTTCAAGTACTATATTAAATAGATACTGAGAGAGTGGGCAACCTTGTTCTGTCCCTGATTTTAGTGGGCTTGCTTCTGGTTTCTCTCCATTCAATTCTATGTTGGCTGTTAGTTTGCTATATATTACTTTTGTTACATTTAGGTATGTGCCATAAATTCCTGATTGCTCCAAGACTTTTAACATGAAGGGTGTTGTATTTTGTTGAAGGCTTTTTCAGCATCTAATGAGATAATCGTGTGGCATTTTTCCTTCAGTTTGTTTATGTAGTGCATTACATTGATGGATTTTTCACATATTATACCACCTCTGCATCCCTAGGATAAAGTCTACTTGATTGTAGAAAATGACGGTTTTGATGTGTTGTTGGTTTCAGTTTGCTAGAATTTTATCGAGTATTTTTGCATTGATATTCATAGTTTATTGACATTCATTGATATTCAAGATAGTTTATCTGATCTTGATTTAACTTTGATATGTAGTATCTGTCTAGAAAATCATCCATTTCATCAAGATTTTCTCTTTGTTAGATCTTTGTGGGTTTAGGTATTAACATAATTGTGGTTTCATAAAGTGAATTAGGCAGTGTTCCTTCTGCTTCTATTTTGTGGAATCGTTTGAGGAGCATTGGTATTAGCTCTTCTTTGAAGGTCTGGTAGAATTCTGCACTAAAACCATCTAGCCCTGGGCATGTTTGGTTGGGAGGTCTTTCATGACTATTTCTATTTCCTTAGGGGTTATGGAACTGTTTAGATAGTTTACCTGATCTTGATTTAACTTTGACACATAGTATCTGTCTAGAAAATTATCTATTTCATCCAGATTTTCCAGTTTTGTTGAGTATAGGCTTTTGTAGTAGATTCTGATGATTTTTTTAATGTCCTCAGTTTCTGATATTATATCTCCCTTTTCATTTCTGATCTTGTTAATTTGGATACTGTCTCTATGCCCTTTAGTTGGTTTGGCTAAAGGTTTAGCTATCTTTTTTAATTTTTCAAAGAGCCAGGTCTTGATTTTGTTGATTCTTTGTTTTTAACTGGTTGATATTCAGTCCTGAGATTGACTATTTCCTCCTGTCTACTTCTCTTGGGTGTATTTGCTTTTTTTCTGTTCAAGAGTCTTCATGTGTGCTGTTAAGTTGCTTGAATGGTATCTCTCCAATTTCTTTATGAAGGCACTTAGTGCTATGAATTTTCCTTTTAAAACTGCTTTTACTGTGTCCCATAAGTTTGGGTATGGTGTGCCTTCATTTTCATTGAATTCTATAGAATCCCTGATTTCCTTCTTTATATCTTCCCTGACAAAGTTATCATTGAGCACAGAGTTGTTTAGTTTCCATGAGTGTGGGGGCTTTCTGTTTTTGTTGTTATTGAAGTCTAGCCTTAGTCCATGGTGATCTGATAGAATGTATCGGATTATTTCAATCTTCTTGTATCTGTTGAGGATTGTTTTATGGCTGATTACATGGTCAATTTTGGAGAAGGTTCCACAAAGTACTGAGAAGAAGGTATATTGTCTTGTTTTGGGGTGAAATGTTCTGTAGATATCTGTTAAATTTATTTGGTTCATAACTTTTGTCAGTTTCACTGTGTCTCTGTTGAGTTTCTGTTTCACTGAGCTGTCCATTGGTGAGAGTGGGGTGTTGAAATCTCCCACTCTTATTGTGAGTTTCAATGTGTGTTTTGAGCTTAAATAAAGTTTCTTTTATGAATGTGGGTACTCTTATGTTTGGGGCATAGATGTTCATAATTGAGACTTCCTCTTGATAGATTTTTTTTCTTTGATATATATGAAGTGTCCTTTCCCACCTTGTTTGATAACTTTTGGTTGAAAGTCTATTTTATTGAATATTAGAAGGCCACTCTAGCTTGTTTCGTGGGGCAATTTGCTAGGAAACTTTATCCTCAGCCTTTTACTCTGAGGTAGTATCTGTCTTTGTCACTGAGATGTATTTCTTGTGTGCAGCGAAATTCTGGATCCTATTTACATATTCAGTCTGTTGGCCTATGTCATTTTATTGGAGAATTGAGTCCATTGATGTTAAGAGATAATAAAGACAGATGATTATTAGTTCCTGTTATTTTTGTTACTGGAAATGATATTATGCACGTATGATTCTCTTCTTTTGCATTTGATGTGAAATGTTTAATTCTTATGTGTTCTTCAGTGTAGTTACCTTCTTTGTACCAGAGATTTCATTCCAGTATCCTCTGTAGGATTGGACTACTAGTAGAAAGATATTATTTAAATTTGGTTTAGCCATGAAATATCTTGGTTTCTCCATCTATGGTGATTGAGAGTTTTGCTGGGTATAATATCCTGGACTGGATTTGTGTTCTCTTAGGGACTGGATGACATCTGTCCAGGATCTTCTAGCTTTTAGAGTCTATATTGAGAAGTCTGGTATAATTCTGATAGTTCTGCTATTATATGTTACTTGGTCTTTTTCCCCTTGCTTGCTTGTCTTAGTCAGGTTTCTATTCCTGCTCAAAACATCATGACCAAGAAGCAAGTTAAGGAGGAAAGGTTGATTTAACTTACATTTTCACATTGCTGTTCATCACCAAAGGAAGTTAAGGCTGGAACTCAAGCAGGTCAGGAAGCAGGAACTGATGCAAAGGCCATGCAGGGATATTACTTACTGGCTTGCTTCCCCTGGTTTGCTCAGCTTGCTTTGTTGTAGAACCCAAGACTACCAGTCAAGGGATGGCACCACACACAATAGGTTCTTGTTATGGATAGCCCTGGGCTCGTATTTTGATGTTAATTCCACTCCTCAGAGGGGCTGCAGATGAGGAGTTGCCTTGTGAACTCCCCACCTTGACTTTTCAAATAAAGGCTTGAGCCAATGATTGGGCAGGAGGAAAGTGGGAGGAGCAGAGTCTAGGGGAGGAGCTACAGGGTATAAAACAGGAGGAGGAGGAGCAACGGGAGAGAAAAGAAGAGAGAGAAGAAAAGAAGAGAAGAAACGGGGAGAGAAACGGTTAAGGACAACTGGAGAGGCGGCAGGGAGAGAAGCTCGGGGCCTAGAGAAACTGCAAGTTGTATGGGATAAAATAGATTGAAACAGAGTAGTAAAGTGGGAGGCCTGCCCAGTCTAGGCTTGTAGCTTGTTTTGTTAACCGCTGAGTTGAGCTTTCTTTCACCAGGGAACTGGGTTGGATACATAGTAGCAACAGGTTCTCTCATCCTTGATCACTAATTGAGAAAATGCCTTACAGCTGGATTTCATGGAGGCATTTCCTCAAGGGAGGCTCTCTTCTTTGTGATAACTCTAGCTTGTGTCAAGTTGACACACAAAACCAGCCAGTACATGGCCTTTAATATTCTTTCTTTGTTCTGTACATTTAGTGTTCATTATTATGTGTCAGAAGGATTTTCTATTTTTAGTTCTTAGACCATTTTGTTCAATTCCTTCACCTGCCTCATTGTATTTTCCTGTATTTTTTTTTTTTGAGACAGGGTTTCTCTGTGTAGCCCTGGCTGTCCTGGAGCTCACTATGTAGACCAGGCTGGCCTTGAACTCAGAAATCCGCCTGCCTCTGCCTCCCAAGTGCTGAGATTAAAGGTGTGCACCACCACCGCCCGGCTTTCCTGTATTTTTTAAGGGATTTGTTTCCTCTTTAAGGGCTTCTACTGTTTGCCTGTAATTTTTAAGGGAGTTCTCTATAACCTTCTTAAAGTCCTCTATTATCTTGATGAGATGGGATTTTAGGTCATTATCTTGCTTTTCATGCATGTTAGGATAGCCAGGGCTTGCTGTAGTGGAAGAATTGGGTTCTGGTGGTGCCAGATTGCATTGGGTTCTGTTGTTTATGATCTTGCACTTGCCTCTGGCCATCTGGTTCTCTCTGGTGTTAACTGGTCTGGGTGTCTCTGACTAGACAGGTAGAGCTGGCCTCCTTGGAGGCAGGCAATGCTGTCTCTGGTTAAGGTGGGTCTCCTGTGTCTCTGGTTACTGTGGACCTTGGGGTTGGGGACAGACAGGCTGTGAGATGTGGGAGAGTATCAGGTTGCTGATCTGCCCCAGGTAGGAAGTGGACCAGAAGAAATGTGGAGCTGGGAGGTGGGGTAGGGGGAGTGGGTCCTATGTAGGCTTGGCCCTGTGGGTGTCCCAGCTGGCGTAAGTGTTTGGGTGATATTCCCACCTGTGTCTCTGGTTACTGCAGACCTCCTGTGAGGCACAATAGGCTGGAGCATGTGGGCGGGTATCTAGCTGCTGATCTGGACCTCAGGGTCTCTGATTTGAGAGTCAGATGCCCAGGGAAACTCTATAGACATGGGACAGAACAATGTGGCTTCTCTCCAATGTCTCCAGCAGTCCTGTCTCATGTCCTTGGAGCTGCAGAATCCAATTTTCATGGGCAAAGTGGTTCTATAACAGGAATATGCATAGGCTTCCTGACCAGAGAAAGCTTAGGAACTGCTGGTGCTGCTTTAAAAGCAGCTTGTACCCATCCTTAATTTTAATAAATTACTAACTTAAGCGTTTCTAACCACCCTCCGATAAAGAGGCCCTGCTATAGTTTAGTGGTCTTAGACACAACAATATACAACATGCTTTGCTTCCATGGTTTGAAATTTTGAGTAATTATATCTTTTCTCCAAAATTTCCATCAAATGATAGATAACTCTCCAATCTGTGGTCTCTGATGTTTTCCTTCTCCTACCCTTACATTACACAAGTTGAGACTCTTGATCCCTGGATAAATAGCACCATGCTTCTGTTCAGCATTGAAGATGTTGTAGAAAATGGTTCTCCAGTCTTCAACACCCATCAAGATTAAAGGATTAAAGTCTTAGAGGGAAAAACTGAAATAAGATGGGAAAATTATAAAGACACAGGAAGAGAAAGGAAGACCTTTCCCAGGGGTCTGGCTGTAGCCTCTCTCCAGCTAAAAATCCAGGATTCAGTGCAAGTCACATTTGCTTTCAGCTTTTTCCTTTCCAAGATGTAAACATATATGTGTATGTGTGTTTGTGTGCATGCATGTATGCATGTATGTATGCATGCATGTATGTATGCATGCATTTGTGTATGTATGTATGTATATATGTATGTATGTATGTATGTATTTTGGAGTCTCATCAGAAATCCCATTTACAGTAAATGTCATGTCACAAGTTCTGGTTTTACTTTATCAGATTGTAATCCCCTAAAATTACCAAAAAGAAAAGGGAAAGTTCCTTAGTGACCCTTTGATATATGACTGGAGGGCCACCAAAGTGGTCTATTTAACCACTGCCAAGACACATAATTGTGACTCTTCCTTGAGAAGCTTATACACACACTTGGTCTTATTCTTTCCCCCACTGTCTCTCTTGTGGCCTATAGAAAGAACTAAAACCAATTTTCTTTCTACAGAATCATGATGAATTACTACTATGCAGAGGGAAGAAGTAGAGAAGCCCCTCCCCCAAAAAGGTAATATGTGAACTAGCAAAATGTTTTTGTTTTGTACCAAAAATTTAATCTACTCTGATAAACAGGACTTTTCGGCACATTCCTGAACACTCGTAAGTCTGATGTCTAGCCATAGCTTCCTCAGTCTGCTGGTTTGTCTTGATTTGCTTTTCTGCAAAATGTTTTGTATTACACACACACACACACACACACACACACACCCAGGGATAGAGATCAGGTCATCAGGTCATGGCAGCAGGTGCCTTTATTCTGCAAACATCTCACTGGCTCCAGAGAAACATTGTTGCTAACCTTTCACCTGAGTGCCTAGCAACAGTTTCCACAGTGTACTGTGCTGTGCAATTTTGAAGACTGGATTCTGAGTCTTGTTAGCCCCACCAAGCTCTCTAACTGGCAGTCCCTGCCTCAACTACTCCTCTCTTTCAAACTCAGGATGCAATTTGTACACGAAAGTTTTCCTTTGCACACACTTGGAATCATTGTGCATGTGTCTGACAGGAGAGAATTTTTAAAGCTTCCCAATCTGTTTAGAATAGACACACTTGTGCTCTCGGCCAGTTAAACATGCTGGCAGCATTTCAGATTCATGTTCTCTGTTGGCCTCTAAAATATCCTGTTGATTTTTATATCATTTTATTCATTTTTTAAAGATTTATTTATTTATTGTATGTGAGTACACTGTAGTTTTCAGACACACCAGAAGAGGGCATCAGATCTCATTACGGATGGCTGTGAGCCACCATGTGGTTGCTGGGATTTGAACTCGGGACCTTCAGAAGAGTAGTCGGTGCTCTTAACCGCTGAGCCATCTCTCCAGCCCCATTTTATTCATTTTTAAAAATTATGTTATTTTATTTTTGATATTTTGAGACAGGGTTTCTCTGTGTAGCTCTGCCTGTCCTGAAACTTGCTCTGTAGGCCTCCTGCCGCCTGAGTGCTGAGATTAAAGGTGTATACCACCACCTTCCAGTTGTTGTTTTTACAATTTTTTTTAAAACTAACAAAAAAAAATTTAATCACCTGCTTTAAGCAAGTAGAGGAATGAGTGCTGGCCAGAGGTGATAGGAGTGCGGCAGAAACATTCCAACACCACCAATTTTATCTGAAAGATATATGCCAATATTTTGATTTACTTTTTTATTAAAGCAATACACATGATATTTTTAAGGTCCTTCAGAAAGACTTAGGTAAGACATACCAGCCCTCTGTTCCACCTCTCACCCTTGCTGCCCCCAGGCACACATTTCCACAATCCTCTCAGAGGCTTCAGCCTTTACATCTTCCAAATGCTTTTTAAAAAGAGTTTCCCTCTGCCCCTGCATCATCTCTGATACTGTGGCCTCCTCAGCTGCCTGTTCAGTCTTGTGTCTTGCTTAGTTGTTGTTGTTTGCTTCTTGCTGTGAAGTCCTGGTGGATTCTGTCTTAGTCTTCAAAATGTTAAAATAGCTTTTTCCTGGGTGTATACTCATTGGCGATCTTAGTTTCACAGGGCCAACTGGAAGAAAACACCCAAGTGTCTGCCACAGAAGAAAGACACCCAAGCACCTACCATGGGTGCCACTACTTGGACGAGTGTGTGATGGAGAGATAGGAAAGGTGGAGTGTGCAGTGGAGAGATGGAAGAGAAAGAAGCTAAGGTGGCAGTGAGGAACGCAGATATGAGGAGTCCGTGGGGAGGCCCTGGCCGGGGCTCCTGCTGGTGGCTGTGTCTGGGTCTGTGGGGTCTGTGTCGATGTCTGTTGAGACCATGTGAACATATGAGGTCTGTGGTGCCAGGGGAAGGGGAGTGGACAGACAACAGGGGACTGACTGAGGGACAGGACAGGACAGGACATGCTGATCTGAATGGCCTACACTGCCATCAGAGACCATGAGGACATCTGGGTTGCTGATGGGGTCATGTCTGGATCCTTGGACCATGGCAGCTAGGGTCTGCGTTGATGCCCCAGGCCTGTTACCACCAAAGGCCATGCAGCTATCCCGGGAAGACTGCCACCTGAGGCACTATGCTGAACGGCCCCGCCCCTCCCCAGCTTCTGCACTCTGGGTAGAGCTGACCCTGGTGTGTGGGTACAGGTAAGCCAGCTCCATGACATGAGAGCAGAGAGCTAATCCTGCCCCCTGCCGGCTGGGGCACTGGGTGAGCTAGCCAGCACCCCATGCCCACTAGCTTATTCTCTACTAGGAGAGCTTATCCTGGCCATGTGGTTGCAGGAGAGTGGAATGGGATTAGAGCACATGATGTGAAATTCACAGAGAATCAATAAAAAGTTATATAAAAAAAAACCCCTTCACTTTCTAATATAACATACAATTATTGTGTAATTTAAAATATCTGAATACAACCCAACAACCATAGGAAACACAACTCTGATTTTTAAAATGGACAATTTTGACATCTAATTTACAGGTAGAGATATTCAGATCACCCATGGGGTGCTAAAAGGCATGCAACATCTTTAGTCATTAGAAAACCACAAGCTATACCTATGGTGAGGTATTGCTACACACCGGAAAGAATGACTTACAAACAACGCTTACTTTGTCAGGTGCTGTTAGGGTACAATGGAATTCTAGTATGTCACTGAAGAGTATTCACTATGATACAGCTACGTTGTTGCTGGGAATCCACCTGGGACTGAATAAGGACTCTTCAAAGAAGAGATTCTCCAGCTGGGAGTGGTGGTACATGCCTATAAATGTCAGTACTTGGAGGCAGAGGCAGGTATATTTGTGAGTTCAAGGCTAGCCTGGTCTACAAAGTGAATCCCAGAACAGCCAAGGCTATACAGAGAAACTATGTTTTGAAAAACAAACAAACAAAAAACACCCCCCCCAAAAAAAAAACAAAAATAAAGAAGAGAGTATGATTTTAATGCTTTTACAATGGCTGTATATACAATTTGTGGCTCTCTAATATGCCTCAGAAGACTTTAGTGCTAACAAGGTTTAAGAATTAAGCAAATTGGGAGCAAAAAAAAAAAAATTGGCTCAGTGGTTAAGAGCACAGGATGTTATTTCAGAAAACCCAGGATCAATTCCCAGCAGCCACATAGCAGGGTCTCCAACACCCTCACACTGACAGACATACAGACATGCAGGCAAGAAACTGATGCATATAAAATAAATAAGCTTTTTAAATTAAGTAAATCTTAAAATTTAAATAAAGTTTAAAAACATGAGCTGATGGGCTTATTTTTCATCTTAAATAATTTCCGTGTGTAAATGAAATTGCAAGGTGGTTTTGTGATGTGCACTGTGGAGAATCAGGGATTACAGAGGAGTGCTAATATCACGAAACTCAAGGTTTCAGAGATTCTGGTCCTGAGTGATCACAGGTCTTTTGTTGTTTCTGACCCCTGTGTTTGTGATATCTTGAGCTAAAAATCCATTATTTTGCAGACAACGGTGACTGTCTCAGCTGTGTTGAGATTTCTGGACTCCCAGTCACTAGGAAAGCAAACTAGATGCCAGGCCGGGCAGCCTTTCTATCTTTTCCTGACACATTTCCTTCGTCTATACTATGAAAAGTATTTGTTTACAGAAAAACCCGTGTATGGATGATATTAATAGTGTACATGTTCAAAATGATGTAATGCTTTGAGAGCAATGGGACTTTCTCTGCCCAGATTAGCATGACCCAGGACTCAGGGTGCTAGATACTCAATGGCCAACAGAAGTTCAACTTGAGACAGTTTACTCTCAAGTTCAGATGGAAATAAAAGATGAGGACAGGCATAAATGAGGATAACACTAAGCCTTAGTGTGGAAAATTAGGAAAAGTGAGAGAAACTCCCAATACTGGGAGAGTTCCCAAGAGAGAGGAAAAACACTGACCTGCTGGGCCAAGGCTTTATATAGGGCTGACAACCGAAACCGAATAAAGACGGAGGAAGTTTCTGTGAAATTGGTTACTTCTCTGAATACAGCTGGAGCTGAGCCAAGTAAGGGGTGATACACTCTGTGCTTGTTATTCTGGTCCAATCAAGAACATTTTTGTTTACATGCTGTTCACCCAGTTATAGACGGTTGAAGCTCTCTCTGTCCATCGCCAACCTCTGACCTTGACTGTCAGTAGCTGTTAGCCCTAGCCCATTCTTACTGCTGACTTTCAGAACTGGCTGTCTCCAACACTGTTTGGCTGCTGTTTTCTGGTTGTTATCCAAACTCTGCTTTCTTTGTTCTTCACAACTATGTGGCCAGCTAGTAGGCTTGTCCCTTAGTACCTACAGAAAGAACCTTCACACCCTGACTCGGCAACGGGAAGGGTTGAACGATTAGTACATGTAACAGTAGTGTCTGCACACTTTGCTAAGTGAAAGAAGCCAGACTTGATAGGCTATTTGCTATTCTAATTATATTTACTTGATAGCATTGTAGGAAGGGCAAAACAATGGGACAGAGAGGCTAGGTTCTGAGGTCAGGGATGAAGGGAAAGGCTAGAAACACAGTATGATGACCTTTATTAGATGATGGACCTTTCTCTTTTGTATGTGTGGAGATCACAGGACCACTTTAGGAGTCTGGCTCTCTCCTTCCACCATGGCTTCAAGTTGTCAGGCTTGAGCAGGGAGCCATCCAACGGGCTCAGTACAATTCATGTCTTAAACAACTTCACAAAGCTGTTGTTTTTAAATGACTAGCATAATTCATACCTACACCCAGCTCCTATGTCTTACACCATAACACTGCCTAACCATAACTTGTGGGAGATGACATGAGCTTTGGGTGCATTTTTCTGGTAAAACCTTTATCTTTTGATCACATTGCATGACTCAGAAGTTTGAGTGGCTTCGTTTCTGAAAACTATGCTGTTGTTGAGAGCAGAATACGTCAGCTGGTTCCTGTTTTGATATTAATTTACTACTGTAAGTGTTAGTCTTGTTCTGATGACAGTGGATCTTCTCTTTACACCTTCCTCACCCTTTCTGCTTTTATTTGAGTGCAGTTGGAGATACCAATTAGTACCAGTTAATTATGTTCTGGTTAGTTTGGGCTTTTCTTGTCAGTAAATTAAATTATCTCTAGAAACACCTAAAAGAAATCTCCTTATTTTTATCTGCCGGTCCCTAGTCCTTCTAGCATTAAAAAGTAAAAACATTACAAAGATGCGTCTTCCAACAATTTGCAAAACTAAATTTACCAATTATGGAAGGTGCCATTCTACTTGCATTTGCTGACATAGTGGTTGGTGGTCCTGAGTGGTGGTCCCTAAGGCTGCTGAGAGAGAACACAGCCTATGGAAACTGAAGGAGTGAAGACTGTAACAATTATATAGTTAATATAGTCCTGGGCCATAGTCAGTGGGAAAAATAGTTGCCAGGTCAAACGGCACCACATGCCTTCACTTCACATGAGTTCACTCAATGGTGTTTTTGTAAAGTCAGCTTCATGCCAGCCTTTGTACCTTGGGCCACAGAGAACACAGGCAGGTGTTGAAGGCTGATGTGGAAACTAAGAGTCTCAGAATCATATGTTCGTATACGGCTATGGCTCAGCAAACACAAGCCATGACACTTAAGAAAAGAATGATATGGTTTGGGGCTCTGTGAAGCCAGGGAGCATGTAATCGGGGGAAGTGGACCCGGGGCCAGAGTGGGGTCAAGATGTGGCAAACCGCGAAGTCTCATCCTGAGATTGGCAGGGTAGGACCGATACGCACACTCCAACTCCACTCCCTCCTGAGTGTCCTAGCTCAGTAGACAGGAGTCAAGTCCAGCAGCGTCTGGAATTCTTCCTTATGTCAAGGAAGCATCCCCAGCACCCTGGCCCCTGTCAGTGCTGTACACTCACCCACAGCTTCTTCTGACCCCAAAAGGTATGTTCGGCCTTGGTGTCCTCCCTCTCCCCCCAGTTAAAGTGGGCTGTTTCACTCAGCTGCCTCTGGAGAGTTCATTCTCCTGCACTCACAGCTGCCTGAGGTCACTCAACGCCTCCCCCCTCCCCCCCCATCCCGCCCCACGGGAGTTATGAGACACTTGCTTATTTAGAAAACCTGCAGGGAACAATGGCAGGGAGGCTGATAAGACATCCAGTTAGCCTTCCGCCTGCTTCCCCACTCAGGATCCACCAGTTGTGATTGTGAGCAGATCACAGCGCTGTGGGTCAGGAGGCAGGGCCTGAATGGCAGAGCTACGCGATAAGATTGTTTTATAAAACAGGTTACATTTACGCTTGGAAAATGATATGGTTGTAGTAATCAGAGTCTGCAGAGACCACCAAAAGGGAAGAGGCAAGGAAGCACACGTGTGAGGACCGTGGAGAATAGATGTATGCCGGGGTACGAAGGCAGAGAGGTGGATAAGACATCCAGTTAGCATACACAAGCTGGAATTTTTACCTCATTCCAAACACTAGCGCCTTTTTGTTTGTTTGTTGTTGGTTTTGCTTTGTTTTGTTTTGTTTTTCCGACCAAGACAGTGGTCTCTTTGCAGCAGACAGACCTGAGCACCAATCCTGCTGTATAGGATCTTGGCTAGTCACTGACCTTAACTCTCCAAGTCTCTGATTCATCATCTCTCTTTCATAGTCTGTTATTAAAATTACATGAGATTGGGTTATGAGACACCTGCTCATTTAGAAAATATTTATCGATCTTCCACTGTGTAAGTCCCTGACAGTGAACTTTGTCCTGGTGCTAGACAGATAAAAAAAATAATGTTTCGCCTTCAAGGAACTCACACACCAGGGACTGGTGCTTCACACGGGTTAGTAAACAAAATGTCAACTCGGCATATGTGAGCTCAAAGGCTCGAGGCACTCAACAACTCACATCCAGGAAGAGGGTGATAAAGAAAGATCACCTCAGAGGATACAGCCACTGAAACACCAGAAAGGAAGCTTTAAAGGTTAGTTAGCAGTAGAACTTATTTTCCGCGGCCTGGGTAATAGCAGAAACAAATGTTTGGGGTTTTGGTAAGCGTTGTTACTTTGCATTTGTATAGCGGATTGATTTTGTTTGTTTATTTCAAACTCAGAAAAATAGAGATGGGATAAGGCACAATACTCTGATTCTCAGCAGACCAATGGGATGAAAAAAGAGAGTCAATCTACAAAAGTCACAATCCAGAAGAGCAGTAGAAGAGGTAAGCTGGCTCATTCCCTGAGATGCGACAAGTTATCCTGGAAGAGATTGAGAGGAGGCCGCGCACCTGGGTCCGCCATTATTCCAGACCCGCCTCAGACAGGTGCTGGCACTCTAGATGGCCTTTGTTTCCTGACCCGCAACAGAGCCATGGCTCTGCTTTGTCTCTGGAGGACCACATCTCTGTCCACTTCCCTCTGTGTTCTGCCAAGGTTGGTCTGTTCAATTTCACATCCAGAGTTGGATATAATCAGGCTCAGCCAATCACAGCCTCACATGGGGGCTCTTATTACTGGTCAGAGATTGATGCACATGCCAATCGAAATCAGTGAGAGGCACTGAACCTGAAGACAAACATGGATGCTGCTTTTTAACATAGCCTTCTACCACCGTGTCACCCTAGACTAAAGCCTAGACATCATAGAGGACAGGGGCTGTCACGGGAGGTTGGCTCTTGCTTAATCCTTTGTGCTTCTGAACCCTATGCCATGGTGCCATTGTGTACCTCTTCCTTTTTCTTTTTTTTTATTAGATATTTTCTTTATTTACATTTCAAATGTTATCCCCTTTCCTCGGTTTCCCTCCAAAAACCCCCTATCCCATTCCCTTCCCCTTCTCACCAATCATCCCACTCCCACTTCCCTGTCCTGGTATTCCCCTATACGAGGGCATTGAGCCTTCACAGGACCAAGGGCTTCTCCTCTCATTGATGTCTGACCAGGCCATCCTCTGCTACACATGCGGCTGGAGCCATGGGTCCCTCCATGTGTATGCTTTGGTTGGTGGTTTAGTCCCTGGGAGCTCTGGGGGTACTGGTTGGTTCATAATGTTGTTCCTCCTAAGGGGCTGCAAACCCCTTCAGCTCCTTCAGTCCTTTCTCTAGCTCCTCCATTGGGGACCCTGTGCTCCTTCCACTGGTTGGCTGTGAGCATCCCCTCTGTATTTGTCAGGCCTGGCAGGGCCTCCCAGAAGACAGCTATATCAGGCTCCTGTCAGCAAGCACTTGTTGGCATCCACAATAGCGTCCGGGTTTGGTGACTATATGGGATGGATCCCCGGGTGGGGCAGTCTTTGGATGGCCTTTCCCTCAATTTCTGCTCCACACTTTGTCTCTGCATTTCCTCCCATGGGCACTTTTGGACCTCTTCCTGATAACATGAAGCAATACTTTGTTTCTCCTCCCCTTCCTCTTCCTCTTCCTCCCTCTGTTCTTTACATAAGCCAGACTTTTTTTTGGGGGGGGGCAAATGGGAATCAAGTTTAATCAAAAGTTTTAAATGGTTTTAGATTTTGTGACCCACAAATTAATGTTAACAACTGAATATGTGAGGAGCCGTCATCAAGCTCAGTGAACAGGTACAGTTTTTTGAAGATTTTTTTTTTTTTGATCTTTTCCAAGCACGGTCAAATACCCTCTACACTGCAGATTTCTGCTTTGTGGTTTCGCACCATGTAAGAGGCCATGCTATGAGCTCCTGCTCCTTCACCCTCGCTGGGTGGGAAAAACGAAGCTTTGCTCTCTTAAACTGCTTCCTTCAGGCTTTCTATCAAAAACCTGGCACTGAAAAGTGTTAATGTTACGGGAAACCTGAACAACTGTGTTCTCAAAAAGAATGACGAACGGAAAACCGTGGTTCTGTGGTGTAATAAAATGTTTACCATCACAGCCAATCTCTATTAGTACAAAATATGGTAATTTCCCAGAAAATTCTGAATATCTAAAATGACAATGACTAGAACTAAAGTATAATAACCTTGAGGGCAGGAGCACCATGGCATCTTCACCGTTGCCTTGTGGCTTCAGGCCCTGGCTCTCTGGGAGAGCCACTCAGGGAACCTGTTTGGAGGTAGCTTTGTTTTTTTATTTGTATGTGGAATAGCTCCCACCTCCCCACCACCACCACATATCTCCCCCCGACACACACACACACACACACACACACACACACACACACACACAGCCACTTCTCCCACTGATCACACAGTTTTAAGAGGCCACAGGAAGCTCAGCGAACCATTGCCTGGCACTTCTGTGCTGCTCAGGGTAAGACACGTGAAGGCAAGTAGAAGCCATCACTCCGGAAGGACACACCCTGACAATGAGTCAGCGTCCCGCGCAACGGGAGCCACACATTTTGACCCATGCCCTCCACACACTGGACCAAAGGTCTACAGGGATGACAAGCAATTAAGGAACAACCACGATTTCTAAAAGGATCATGAAAATGTAGTCTCTAATACAGCAGTAGCAGCAGAAATCGGTCTTGCTTTTGAGACTACTCCAAATCTCTGTTCTTTAGTTGCTGCTATATACTTTAGTTCAGCTCTGCCTTCTGCAGAGACAACTTATCTTCTCTTTCATTTCTTTTCTCCTTTCCTTTCCTTCCTTCTTTTTCTCTCCCCCCCCCTTTTTTCCCCAAAACAAAACAAGGAGTTTGTCCATGCTTTGTACTTCTTCAAATAGCATTCCAACTCACTATAATTTGCCTCCAATCCCATGACTCCCCACTGAACTTGGCTGGCTTGGATCAAGTGTGGCTCATGTTGCTAATCTAACCAACAGCACACATCTTATTTGCCAGAGCTGACAGCTCAGAGTTTCCTCAAAAATCTTTACTTCCTTCTTCTATGACACTATAGTCTCTTCTCTTTCCTCTTATTTTTCTGCTTCCTCTTTCTAGCTCCTTCTGATTGACTTCACTCCCAAGATCTTGTCTAAAAGCCAGAGGGATGTGAAAGCCATTTGGAATCAAAGCTGCCTTACTGATATAATCATAAAGGCAGACTGTGAAAACAAAGTTATTTCTGCAAATGTGTTTGCTAATTGGTTTGATGTATCCTTGCATGGCTCTGTCCCCAATCTCAGGCTTTCTTCCCTTCTGTTCTTGATTACCTATGTCACTCCTTTAGGAATCTTGTGCACATCGATCTGTTAAGTTATTAACAACAAGTTAATTTTTTAAATTTATATATTCATTCAGGCCTCTATTTTGAGCTCAAACTCCATGTATCTGACTGCCTTCCTAACATTTCCATCTAGCTTGTACTGAGACATACCAAAACTACTGGATGTGCCAACTACTAAATATACAGTCCCAAATCTCTCCCTTTCCAATGTTTCCTATGGAGAATACTCTATTATCTTCTCAGGTTTTATTCGTGTGTGTGTGTTTGTGTGTGTGTGTGTGTGTGTGTGTGTGTGTATGTGTGTGTGTGTATGTGTGTGTATGTGAAGGACTTAGTATCCTCTTAAAGTTTACCTGTTTTTTTTTTTTTAGCCCCTTCCACCAATTGTTAAATACTATCAAAATTTGTCTTCAAATGCCTCTTAAAGCTGTTGTTATACACTGGATATTTGTCCCCCCTCCATGTTTACATGTTGAAGTCCTAACTCTCAGTGTTTGGAATTGGGTTTGGGGGATGTTCAGATGAAGTCTTAGTTGATAAGGCTCCCTTGGAGGAGTTTATGCCTTAGAAGATGAAAAGGCCAGAGTTTGTTTTCTCTCTACCATGTCAGGACACAAGGAGATAGTGGTCATCAGTGGGAAGAGAGTGCTCTTTAGAACCTGGCCATGTTAGTACAATACGTGTAGACTTTGAGCTTTCAGAGTTGTTGGAAACACATTACTAATGTTTAGGCCATCAGGACCACAGTATAGGACAGCTCAAACTGCCGCCATATCTGCCTATCCTTACAGCTGCTACCCTCTTGCCTGATTTGTAGACTCCTGCACCTGCTACTCACCGGTGCTGTGCTTCTTAGTCACCTCACTACTGTATTCTTCAAAGAGTAATCAAAGGAATCACGTTTACAGACGTGCTTCGTCATCTTGCTCAAAGCCTCACGGTAGTTTATAGTAAGGGCCGAACTCCAGTGTGACCTACGTCCTGTAACCTGCTTCTTCATCACCAGGCAGCCACACTGTTCCTTTGAATGTCCCCTCCACTTGGCTAGCTCTTTCATCCTAACCAGGTTCTTTCTGGAGACATTCTCCTTTGCCTGGAACTCTTCACAGCTACCTCTTTTCCTCCCTTTGACCAACAAGGCTTCCTTTTAAGTGATGCTACTTCCTTGGATAAAGATTCTCAGCTCACCTCCATGAAATTAAACTCTCTGCCAGCATTCTTCACTCCCATCTTTCCATGACACATATCCCAACTGTTGTCAAAGAATGCAAATGATTGTTTCCTCCCTGACTCCAAATTTTAAGGTCAGAGCACCATCCAAATCTCACACACAGCAAGCTCATAGGACCCAGGACATCTTTAATAAACGTTTGTCAAATATCTGAAGGTCTATTTGAGACTAGGGACATGTTCTAGAGAGTTAGGAAATGCTGATATAGGAGCATTCCCCTACTTCTTCATTATGATATGGGATTTGATATCAGAATTGGGATATTTTTGGTCATTTAGAAAAATCACAACTCTATAGATAATTAACATTCTGGGGAAAGTTATAAGCAACTGAGGTAGTCATTAGTATATTGAAGGAAAATATAGATATTTTAGGAAAATAGAAATCAACTAGAAAGATGTGAGAGCAACTCTCCTCTGATGCTGTTGGTTACACTGATATGCGGGAATCAAAGTGGTACTCATTGGCAAATATCAGTGAGCCACCTTAATGAAAAAGACAGCCACCTAAACAAGCTTTGGTTTGTTCACTAATTTGATGTATGATTTCTATAAGGATTTGTGTTGTATAGGGGACCCTCAGAAATCCAATTTTCATTTGGCAACAGACACAGAAAGACACAGAACTACTTATGTTTTATAAATGTGTTCTTTATGTTCATTTTGCTACTTCTTTTGCTATGCATACTAGTCTGAAAAGTTGGAATAAACACAGAAATGGGCTTTTGTATATTTATAAGTGAGCAATACACAAAAATAAGCCATACATTTTCTAAGAAGCTAGGTTCTGGCAACCAAATATAGAAACTGTTATTTGGATTTGAAAACTGATGAAGAGGAGTTTAAATAATAATTTAATTTTTATTTTATTCCATTTTTCCTGTCAATAAATAGTTGTAATCAAGAAAAACCTTTCCAATGAGGTGGGTTTTATTTTATTTTTTTTGTAAAAAAAGAATATTTTAGCTCTTGCCATCCTTGTTAGAGTGACATCGTGTTTAAATCTTATGTGGCATTCTTTTTTTTTTTTTTTTTTTTTGAGACAGGGTTTCTCTGTGTAGCCCTGGTTGTCCTGGAACTCACTCTGTAGACAAGACTGGCCTTGAACTCAGAAATCCACCTGTCTGCCTCCCAAGTGCTGGGATTACAGGCGTGCGCCACCACTCCAGGCTTTATGTGGCATTCTTGACATGCTACTGTGATGCTTATGGACAACAGAGTTGACCTGGAAAACCAACTACTTCCTTAATCCCATCCAACTTTTGGATAGTTATCCAAAGTGCTTCATTGTGATAGCAGGCACTATAGGATCCAGATGATCTGCTTGTTCCTCAGAGGAGAGGCTGTGGTACTGACAAGCCAGAGTACTGTGATCCACTAGGCCATCTGGGGCATCTGGAAAACCACTCATCTCTGGAGAAATTGTTGTCTATCCAGGCGTGTTTGGGCTTTGTGTTCTCAACTGATTAGGAACATGTGGTTGGTCAGTATGGTGCCACTGTCCAGGTTGGTGCCATTGCCCCATGTGATGTCAAAATGCCAGCCCAGAACACTGGTATGGGGTATAAGAAGACATTTTAAGCTCTAGTATTCACCACTAAAGTCTCGAGGGTACCACTAAACCTCTGCAGCTGATAAAGATCAAAGAGGATGTGGGGGCCAGCAAAGCCACTCATTGAGCAGGGTTTAGACAGTGGTAGCTTCTACAGGATGGAAGTACTTGACATCACAGGGAAACTACATCCTCACTTTCTGGATGATATCTACAATGTTGTAATATCTGTCTACAGACTGTTTATCCAGCTGTTGCCTTTGTGCAACATTGTAACATCAGTAGACACTAGAGTGTCTTTGTCTATGGAGATTTCTGCAAGGAAACGTTCTAAATCTAAGGCCAGAGTTTTGGAACTAAGACTACAGTCAGAATTCTGGAATTTTGGTTTCTTTAAAAACAACAACAACAAAAACAAAAACACAGAAATAATATAAGAATGTGCTTTTGTTTTAATCACTGGTGTAGGGTACTTTAATCCCAAGGCTGCTTCAGACTGTCTGCAGCAGCCGCCTATGATTTGCCTCTAGCAGGGGTGCGGTTTTGTCAGCTGCAGATAGTTTCTGCAATTGTGTGATTCCAAATTGGAATTTTGGAAACTTTTCAGAGGTTATATAAATGCTAGGGCCCTGAGAGGCAGTGATGGTGTTGGTTCAGGGGGTGGTGGTTGTGGAAACAAGAAGAAAGAAACAAGAAACAGAAACAAGAAATTAGATTAGATTCAAGGATCTCTCTCTCTCTCTCTCTCTCTCTCTCTCTCTCTCTCTCTCTCTCTCTCTGTGTGTGTGTGTGTGTGTGTGTCTCTCTCTCTCTCCCCCTCTCCCTCTCCTTTATCCTTCTTTCTTTACTATCTACTGATAGGGAGTGAAATCAGGAGGATAAAAAGATGGGTAAAAGAAGAACCCACAGAGCAGCAAAGACCAGTTACAAGTGATGCTTCAACGTGGAACTCAAAAGATAAGGATCAAAATGGGAAATTTTATTTCAAATGCCACAGAGAAGGTGGGAGGGATGAAGGAATGGATATATTTTTCCAAGACTTCAGCAAAAATTTTATTGCAGCTGCTACCACTGTCTCCTACTTTGCTCCCAGAGGAGATTTTTTCTTTTTTCTTTTTTCTTCTTCATATAGTCAAAAATTGTCTGAAGAATGGCTGAGCAGTTGGAAAAATTGCAGGTGGAAATAGAGGGGCCTGAAAAACAAAAAATGTCTGAAATGTGAAAACAAAGGTGTCACTGTGCTCTTGTTTTTCCAAAAGGATTGTAGAATTGTCTGTGCGACTGGACAGGCTGTGGGTGGAGGTGGAAGCCCTTGAGAAGCAAGGAGGACCAGAAAAGAGAAAACAAGAAAGGTTCAGTCCTGATGACTGAGGAAGAGAGCAGGAGTTTCTCACAGGAGGAAATAGTGCTGGAGTGTGGTCAGGTCAGAGAAAAGCTGAAAAAACAGGAGGACAATCTGATGAAACAGCCCATTTTGAGAGAAATGTTTAATCTTGAACCGACTACACTGCCAGAGTAAAAGGAGGGGTGGCCCAGGTTTACAGGATCACCCGCAGTTTTCCCAGTAGTCCTGCAGCATATGGCTGCTAATGTTGTAGAACAAGGTTATGACAAGACAGGATGGCATCCCATAGAAATGAGTAGATCTAAGGCGTTTTAAAGAGGACTTGATTTCATATAGGATACATTTGCCTTATGTGAAACAAATTCTGAATAACTAGGCTACTCAAAATAGAACTATTCCCCAAGACTGGAAGGGATTGGTAACAGATGTACTACAGGACAGTCTGCAGATGCAATGGTTAACATGGTGGAGGAATAGCAAAATAGAGTGAGGGAATGGATATAGTAAAAGATCAGTTGCTGGGTGAAGGCCATTACTCTGATATAGAAGAACAGATTCAATCTGATAATGCTACTGTAGAACAATGTCACTTAGTGACTTTAAGAGCTTGGGACAAAGTTGAGGAGCACAGGAAAAAGTTCACCTCAGTTGCAAAGATTATACTCTGGGGCTCTGGAGAAGGCTTCACTGATTTTTGACAAACATTAATCTCAGTTGTGGACAAAGCCATATCAGACCCTGATGGAAGACAGATGTCGATCCTGACCTTGTCATTTGAAAATACAAATACCAAATATAAAAAAAGTTATTAAACCATAAAAGGCTTGAGCAGCACCAATGGATGAGTGGATAAAGGATACAGCCGATGTTGGTCCTAACGTGTACCATGCTATTATAATAGATCATGCTCTACAGCTAGAGGTCTCCAACATCGAAATGCCTAGTGCCCCAGTCATGGGAAATGTGGTCATTTTCAAAGAGACTGATATCAAGCTGCTATAATCTCAGGCCTCAAAATGACTGGTGCTTTAATTGTGGGAAATATGATCATTTGGAACAAAATTGTGACCAAGGCATCTCTAAGGGCAATAGTTTTTCTAACTATAAATCAGAAAGAAGGCTTCCAGGGGTGTGCAGGTGATGTGGCAAGGGTTGCTATTAGACCAAGAGGGCAGGTCCAAAAGAGATATTCAAGGAATCTCTTACCTTTGGGAAACAGCCTTGGGTGCTGGCTTGGAGTCCTGCAGCAAAAATTATAAGCCATTTGAATTAATGGCTTATAATATCAGCCTATATACCATAAGGATGTGTTGCTATCATAGTGGAAGCCAGTGAAAGTTTTGTGTTAGGGACGTTGATTTAAATGCTTATATAGTCACAGGAAATGAAAAGCTGTAGATAATGTCAAGTAGTGGTGGTGCCTGCCTTTAATCCCAGCACTTGGGAGGCAGAGGCAGGTGGATTTCTGAGTTCGAGGCCAGCCTGGTCTACAGAGTGAGTTCCAGGACAGCCAGGGCTACACAGAGAAACTCTGTTTCAAAAACAAAACAAAAACCAACCAACCAAACAAACACCCCCCCAAAAAAAACAACAACAACAACAAAAAAACTCCATATGAGTTATTTAAGAATTTGTATTATTTTTGCTGTGTGAACTCCTTCTGATAGATGGCTGGGTTCAACCACATACCTATGTACTGTGTAAGGCGGTTCTTGAAAGGTCAACTCTGGCCTCTGCTGGTTATAGAACCCAGTTCTGCAGGGCAGTGGTGGTGCACGCCTTTAGCCCCAGCACTTGGGCAGCAGAGGCAGGCAGATTTCTGAGTTGTAGGCCAGCCTGGTCTACAGAGTGAGTTCCAGGATAGCCAGGGCTACACAGAGAAACCCTGTCTCAAAAACAAAACAAAACAAAACAAAACAAAACAAAACAAAAAACAAAAAGAAAACAAATAGAACCCAGGTCCTCTGAAGAATCTGCAAGTGTTCTTAGCCACTGAGCTATCTCTCCAGCTAGTCTAACATAAGTTTTATTTTACTTTAATTTGCTTATGCACTTTTTGATGTTTTTAAGACTTGGTTTCACGTTTGTAGCTCTGCCTGTCTTGGAACTCACTCTGTAGACCATTCTGGCTTCAACCTGAGCGTTGGGGTTAAAGGTTTGCTACACTACACCCAGCTGTGGCAGAAGTTGTAAATGAAAAAAATGTTTTCCTAATAAATGTTTTCTCTTTGTAGACTTACATTATTATTTATTGAACTCTGACTCTGCACCATGCTTTGCTCCAGGCAAAGTGACAGGCAGGACAGAGAAAACTCCTTGTCTTTGTGGAACATACATTCCCGTGGGAACAGATAGATGATAAACCCTTTGAATGAGAATGTATGATGCTGATGACTGGCGTCTTTTACCTTTCTTTTTATTATTAATTTATTTACTTGTGTGTGTATGAGAGTGAGAACACAATTTGTGGGCCCACGGGATTGCACTCAGGTGGTCAGCCTTGATTGCAGGCTTGGCCATCTCACGTCATCAACATATTATTTTCAGTGCTGGGGATCAACACAGAGTCTTGCTTACATGAGGTAAACATTCTTTGACACTGAGCTTGCTTTTTTTTTCCTTAAAAAAAAAAAAAAGGTTTCTGGCTTTATCAATCAGGGCAGCGGTGTAGCTTGCTCTCTGGCCCAGGTTAGCCTCAAACTCCAAAATACTCCCACCTCAGCTTGCTGAGTACTGAGTCCAGGTATGCGCCACCACACCCAGCTTTACCATTTTCCTTTTTTAAACTTTGTTTTTAACTTTAGCTTATAATGTAGTGGATTTCATTATGGCAGTTTTCATAATACATGTCACCATACATACATGTCACCATACATACGTGTCACCATACCTAGTTCCGATTTGTTCTCCCACGCCTTCCCTCATGCTCACTGATCCCCTCTTTGGTCCCTCACTCCACCACAATAGTTCTCTTTCTACTTTCATACACATATATTCCATTACTCTCCTGCCCCCATTAAGATTTCTTCCTCTTCTCTCTCATGATCACCAACACACACACACATTCACACTCACACATATATAATTTTATGCATATGTAATTTAAATTTAGGTTTCACATATGAGAGAAAACACATAGTATTTGTTTTTCTGATTGCAGCTTGCTTTGCCAAACATTATTTTCCTGCAATTGTCATGATAGCATTTTTCTTTATAGCTAAGTTTCCATTCTATGTGTGTACCATATTTTCTGTATCTATTCATTTGCTGATGATCACCTAGGGTTGTTCCATTTCTACCCTATTGTTAGTAGCTCAGTGTGGATATATAAATATCTCTGTGGTATATTAACTTAAGAGCACTGACTGCTCTTCCAGATATTCTGAGTTCAATTCCCAGCAACCACATGGTAGCTTACAACCATTTGTAATGAGATCTGATGCCCTCTTCTGGTGTGTCTGAAGACAGCTACAATGTACTCGTATACATAAGATAATAAATAATTAAATAAAAGGAGAGAGTTCTTTTGGTAAACACCCAGGAGTTGTATATCTGATGCTCATCTTCATCTTTAATGATTTGTTTTTAAAACAGGGTCTCACTGTGAAGCTCAGGCTAGTCTTGAACTCTCAGAGATTTTCCTGTCTTAAACTCCTAGTGCTGGGATTACAGGAGTGATCACTGTGTATATGAATGTCTGGATACCTGAGGAGCTCAGAATGGAGAATCAGAGTCCTGAGCTGGGGTTTTTGGGCAATTTGAGCCATCCCACCGGGTACTAGGAATTGAAGTCCCTTCCTTTGCAACAATAACAAACACTGTTAGCCATTTCTTCAGTCTCGCTGCCTTATTTATTTATTTATTTTACTATTTGAAGTGGAAACTTAAGGGTTCCTGGAAAGCCACTTGTGTTGGAAGGTGTTTTGCTGGGGCAAACACATAAAGGATTGTTTTCCTGAAGTGGACACAGGCGAAAGACTAAAGCAGACTCATGAAGGAATGTTTAGACACAGGAGAAAGGATGTTCTGCTAAAGCAAGCACGTGAAAGGACACACAATGAAGGATTCCTTGCTAACAGCACACATGTGCTGGTCTGCCTTACAGTGTGTAGTTGAGATGTATTTGTCGGGACTCCACAGAGAGAAACATAATAAAAAAATCTTATGGTGGTGCTGCGGTTTCTTGCTGATTCCTCAGACTTAGGCTGATTGGCGGAGAGATGTCAGCTAAGAAGGATGCACTCACTCGTTGAGGCAAGACCCGTGGAGGACAGGAGCTGTTTGGAGGGACAGTGAGGGGCTGAGCTAGGCTTGCTTATAGAGCTAGCTGTGCAAAGCTTGTTGGTCTCGAGTGTTCGCTGATCTTTGCTTTCCTGAGAGAGGCACATCTGAGAACTTCTCCTCATGTTCCTCCTGGTCCCTTCTGCTGACTGGGGCCAAGGTTGAGGCCTGGCTGTCTCTGCTAGATCATTGCTGCAGACTCTGGTTTGCTCCCCCAACCCTACCGAACTGGACTGCTGGTGAATGCATGAGTGGGTGTGAGCGGATGGAGCTGCCGCTGCCTGCTGACCTGTGAACTGAATTGCTGATTTCAAGACAACAGATGGGAGTTGCTCCAAAAAAACCCTTTCTAAACAGGTCCACTTCCCTCCTCCCATCCCCCATACTTTCTTTTCCACTCCCTCTGGTTAGTGGTGGGCTACAAGGGATCCTTTAAGAAAAAAGTTAAAGTTACAATTATTTATTTATTTAAAGATGTATGTAGTTGGGAGCAAGGGCTTTTGTCTTAGCACTTGGGAGGCAGAGGCAAGAGGTATCTGTGAGGTCCAGGCCAGACAGCAAGTTCTAGACCAGCCAGGAGTTGTCACAAACAAGATTTCTGTTACTTTTAATCATTAACAGCCATAACAAAAGTGCTAAGTAGACTTTTAGTAATATTGTAGCTAAGCAGGGCAACATGTTCTACCAGCTTTTCTTAATTTCCTGTGGCCTTGACATGGGAAAATGAGCCACAATAGTGTACCACACACATCTGTAGTTCAGCATTTCTTTTTAACGCTAAAATGATTCAAATGATAGCAACCAAACCTATTATTTATTTTGAACTTCCCTCTAAACAAAATTACTTGCCCAATTTGTTTTTGTTTTGAAAAGCTGATTACTAATATTTGCTTTTCTGTGTAGATTTCAGCTAATGAGTTGTTCTGTGACAAAGTAAAAAGTAAACTTTTCGTTGGGTCTGGAAAAGAACCAAGCACAATATATAAGGCTCCTTTTCTTCTTGAGGCACGCTATCAACAGTAGGGGGCAAAACAGTTTGTCCTGTTCTGGTGTTGGGCAAACACCCAAGGCACACAGATCAATCCAAGTGCAAACTAGAACAATTTGGAATTTGTTTTTGAAAAGGGTGTGATTAAATCACTCTAACATATCTATTACTTCAAGTAATTTTTCAAAGTTCAGAATATTTAAAATTTACTTTTTTAGACAATTTGAAATATACACTGTTAACTATGGCTACTATGTTGTGTAAGAAACCACAAAATTTTATTCATTTAAACTTAAGGGTGGTTCATTTGACCACTTTCTGTTCAGATCTCTTCACCCCCAAACCCTGGTAATGTACTATTACCAGACTGTCTCAGACTAGACAACCCCCGAATAATGACACAGAGATTATCTATTATAGCTTAGGCCTTAGCTGGCTGTTCTAACTTAAATTAACCTGACGATTCTAGTCCATGTTTGCCACGTGGCCAATCTCCTCTCATTCAGTCCTGGCATCTTCCTCCCGCTGGCCAATCCTCCCCTCTCGAGTGTTCCCCAGAGACCCTCTCTTTGCCTGGAACTCCTGCTTTTCCTCTCCTGCCTCAGCTACTGGTTGTCAGATTTTTATTAAACCCATCAGATGGTGAAGGAGGTGTATATTTACAAAATACTGAGGCATTTGATGACCTATAACCATACCAAAATTCAGCCAGTATTCAACTCTCTGCCAGCACAGACACCACCATTTGACTAATACAAAGACAACCTTTACACAGTGCACACTAAGAGTCCCTCACCGGTGTTCCACTCTGTTTCTCTGTAAACTCCTCTGGTTTTATAAGAAATCAAGGATTTAAGAGGACTTTAAAGACAGGCGGCGGTGGCACTTGGGAGGCAGAGGCAGGTGGATCTCCATGTTTGAGGCTAGGCTGGTCTACAGAGTAAGTTTCAGGCTATACACTTCTCCACAACCCCCTCCAAAAAGGATTACTTTTTTTTTTTTTTATAATTAAAAAAAAAGTTAGTTTTTTTTGTTAACTTGACATAGACTAGAGCCGCCTGGGAAGAAGGAATCTTAATTGAGGGACTGCCTTCCTTGTGTGGCCTAACAGCAAGTGTGTGGGTAATGATTGCTTCGGGAGAACTCAGCTCACTGCACGCAAATGGTCCTGAGTGGGATAAAAAAGGGAGCCGAGCAAGGCCTGGATGGAAGCCAGTCAGCAACAATCCTCTCAGGTTTCTCTTTCAGTTCTTGACTCCTCTGACTTCCCTCATTGTGACCTGATAGTTGAAAGATGAAATAAATCCTTTTCTCTCCAAGTTGCTTTTGGTTCTGATGTTTTATCACAGCAATGGATAAGCAAACTAGAACATATACTTTTTAATATGTTGGATGTATTGTTACCCTCTTTATTATACTATTGTAGAGGTGGTTTGTTTGTTTTCTTTTTGAGATAGTCTCACATTACCCAGACAGGCCTCGAGTGTCCCATATGGGCTCTGAGGATGGCTTTGAACTCTTGATTCTCAGGTCTCTACTCCAAAGTGCTGGGATTACACGGCTGCTCCACTGTGCCTAGCTCCATTGTAGAGAGCTGAATTCAGAAAAATAAAGCACAGGACTTTTCCTTTGGCTAATCTTTAGTGTTCCCCCTCCCCTGTGTCCTTTCTGTCCTTCAACCATACCTTTTTAGTGAGCAAACAAAAGCTGTTAGCAATTTTCAGTGACTTGCTAAAATTAAGACTTGTATCAGTTTCTTTTTCCAGTTAACTACTGAGTTACATTTTTACTTTTGCTTTGTAAAACAGACTTTTGAAATGTGTGAAATTTATTTGTAGGGAAGAGAGTTTCAAAATGGAATAAAATCTTTCTACAATTAAGAAAGACCCCCATGAGATTAAGACTTTTTTTTCCTTTTTTTCCAGACCTTGGTCGTTCTGAGTCCAAAGACTCCTGACTCAACCAAAGGTGATTAGAAATGTAAAAAATATATTGTAATCTAAGACACCCTATCTTGCAGATTGTACTTTTTACTAGTAAGATCGCAATTCTCTCTGAACTCAGCCTAATTGGAAATGCTGTTAGGAATCTAATAGATTTTAATAATAAGCACACACCCTCAAGTTTTTTGGACCTTTAAAGGGCAGGGACAACTGATTTATGCGCCTGAGAAATGTGACAGGTGATTGGAAGCCAGGAACTGGGGGCCAGGGGTAGCCTCAAAAGGCCTTAAGTGCTGGAGGCCAGTGGGTTATCTGGAGTTGACCTTTAACCTTTGAAAGGCATTAATTTTGGAAACGGAGCCATGTTTGTTTACTCTGAGGGGCTGAGGGCGGCAGGGGAGGCGGAAGCTAGGGCTTGGGCAGGTGTGGGCGGCCGGGAGTCAGTTGGTCTGGGGGGGCGAGGGGTCCGCTCCCGCCCGCTCGCCCGCCGGGGAAGGCGGAAGGCTACGCTCGGCTTCTCTGGACAGCCTGGGCGGGGGACCCGGTGCGAGCCGGAGCGCACTTCTGAGAGGACTTCTGCCTTTCCGAGGACGACAGGGGGAGGCGCGGGGCAGCCACGCGGGGTGGTCCCCGCTCGGGGGACGCCGGCTCCGCGGCGGCCTCGCCAGGCCCTGTCGGAGCTGCGCGGCGGCTCCCGGTCTGGCCGCGGCCCTCCCGCCCCGGCGGAGCCGCGGTGGATTGTGGGCTGGGGGCTGCGGCGGCCTGGCGGCGGCCTGCTGCACGCTCTCCGCGGACCCAGCGGCGCCGGGCCGGTGGCGTGAGGCGGGCGGCGGCGCGGGGAGCTGAGGCGCCGGGGGCGGTGGTCGCGGCGCGGCGGCGGCTCCCCTGGAGGCCGGGGATGTGGGAGAGGCGGCGGCAGCAGCGGCGGAGGCGGCGCTGCGGACCCGGGGGAGACTGCCGGCTGACAGGACACCCGGGCGAGACGTGAGGGGCCCGCCGCGGCCGCTCTGCCCCCGAGCGGCGCCGGGCTCGAGAGGGCGGCCCTGTGCTCCCGGGCCCGCTGGCCAGCAGGCGCGGGGCGGAGGCGGGAACCGGGCTCGGACCCGGCGCGCAGGGCGGCGGCAGCGGCGGTGGCCGCGGAGCAGCAGTGTCGGCGCGACGTGGAAGGATGGAGGCGGCGGTGCACTAGGCCTCGTCTGGGGCTGCCGCCCGGGACTGCAGGTAGGTGCGGGGCCCGCGCTTCGGCCGCCACCCTCCCCCGGCCCGGCGACCGGCGGGGCGGCGGGACCCCCCCCCTTTCGCCTCGGGGCTCAGAGCTGACCGAGTTTCGGAGCCCGTGACCGCGCCGAGGCTTCGTCCTCCCCGCCACCACCACTTCCTTCTCGGCACTCGCAGGATCCGGGCGGGCAGCTGTGCCCCAGCCCCTGCCGGCGCCCGCAGGTGCCGCTCCAGCCCCCTCGCCCCTCTCCGAATCCCGGACCAGCAACTTCATCAGTCTTCGTAGACGCGAAGCCCAAACTTTCCCTGTCTCCTTTCAGCCAGGCCCTTAGCCCCTCTTGAAGCCTTCTAGAATAAAAACACCCCCCCCCCCCCGAGAATACTAACCCACGGTAGAACTCGGCGTTGTGCAGTTTTGCATTGTAGTTTAAATTATTTTATTTCTTTCGGTTCTGCTAACTGCTGTCTGCAAGGATACAAAGGCAGGCCTTCCCTGTTCTCCGTGGGTTGTTTGGCAACTTTTGCCTGACCATTATAATTAACCACCTGGCCTGTCCCTGTGGATTTCTCTTCTCTTCTCTTCTCTTCTCTTCTCTTCTCTTCTCTTCTCTTCTCTCTTTCTTTCCTTTTTTTTTTTTTTTTTGTAAGAATTTTGGCCTATTAGAGTTATAAAGTATTTCTTAAAATTCCTTTTTAACCAAGTGTAGTTTTTGGTCTTTACAGAGACTTCTTTTACTTTCGAAGAATTAAATTGGGCTACTTCTGTTTTCTAATTGTTTTCTGGTTCTCAAACTCAGGCCAGTCTTAATACATGTTCAGTGGGCAGGGGATATTATGATGCATTGTTTGTGGTATATGGAGAAGTAGGTGAAAAGCTGCAGATTTTGATGGACAGTCAGTTTTATAAATGGGAGCTCTAATTGGAAAACTATTTGATTTCCTAGCAGTTAGGCTGGAACAGATGGAGTGATGGGGTTTGACTGTAGTACAGTGGGTTGGGTTTCCTAGAACTGGGCATTGGAGCTCTACGCTAATTATCATTAGGTAAAATTGATCACTTTGTACTTGATAGTTGTAGTTTAGGACGTTGGATGCTAACAGTTTTATTGTGTTTTGGCTAGTTTTAAACTGTTCTGGCAACCTTAGAACTGTTACCATAAGTACCAGTCTGTGCACGGTAAAACTGTAAACACTATCCGTGTTTTGTTGTTGACACTCATATAATTTGTTCTTGTGGTATTGTTGCTACAGCATTTGGCTTTCTAAAATGTTTTTTATTGTTTTCAAAATTATAACTGGCAAAGTTATCGAGTTTACTAGGAAAAGAGAATTAAATTTGCATGTATTTATGTTTTGGAAAAGCTAAATTATATTTCTGAATCAGAATTTTTATTACAATTAGATCTTATATAAACCATGAAAGGACAACCTATTCTTAATTACACTTCTTTTCCTGTCAATAAAGTTAACTACTTTTTATTTCTACTCTTTTTTTTTAAAAAAACAGCTTTGTGGATAGCTAACATACTGTAAATGTAAAGATCACCTATTTTAACCCAGTGCTATTTTGGTTTTACCTACTCGTTAAGCTCTGCTGAAGTTTTAATCCAAGACCTTGTGAAGGGAAGGGTAGGGAAGGGACTCTACCACAAGCTACTTTCCATTGGGTGCTGGGTGTGTGTACTGTGTGATCATCCCCACGGATTATTTTGAAAACCTTCTCCTCAACCCTTCTGTACTCCTGGTTTTTCTACCTCACCCTACTGTCCTCCAGGCATTTTATCTCATGTGGGTCCTTCACATAAATGATGTGTAATTATAGCTTTTTTGAAAATTATTTTAAAGTCATTTTATATCATTTTTTAAACTTGGAGCTGGGCAGTGGTGGCGTACACCTGTAATCCCAGCACTCTAGGAGGCAGAGACAGGTGGATTTCTGAGTTCAAGGCCAGCCTGGTCTAAAGAGTGAGTTCCAGGACAGCCAGGGCTACACAGAGAAACCCTGTCTCGAAAAAAACAAAAACAAAAACAACAACAACAACAAAAAGGGTCAGTGAGTAAGATCCAGATCCCCAGAATTAAAAACAAAAAACAAAAAACAACCCAAGAATATTGATTGTAAACAACTGATAGACTGCATAGTTGTGGAGAAAGAAGAAAAAAAGCATGAATCACTTTGGTGTCCTTAAGAGTATTGGTGAGCTGAGGGTCAGTCAGTGATACTGAATACTGGAATATCACATTGGAAAGGACCTTACAGGTCATTGTTGGCATACTTCCTGCTTGCCTCAACCAAGCAGAAACCAGAGGAAGAGATCTGCAGGGTAGAAACTTGAATCTCCAGGATAATTGACAGACCTGTGATGTGCTTATGAAGTGAGGAACATTGGGAGTAGGGGTGAGCTGATGCTGGGATTGTTTAGATTCTCGTGTGTCTGTGTTTGACCTCATGCTGTTATAACTGGGCAAGAACTGGACATTCCTCCAACATTAGGGACACGTGCTGACTGAGGTTCTGTGCAGACAAAATACATGTTTTAAAAACTTTGAAAGTGCTTGAAAGCATGACAAATGTTATTTTGAAATGATATATTAAAACCTGTTTACTTATTTTTTTTTGTTTTTTGTTTTTTTTTTGCAATTTGGGTTAGGGAGTAAGCAGCTGATCTTGAGAATGAAAAAGAACATTGTAAACAGCATATAGACTGTTTTATTGTGTCAGTATAAATTTGGAGAAAGAAGAAAAAAAGCCTGAGTGGCTTGGGTAGCCTTAAGGGTTAATTTGGTGAGTTGAGGGTCAGCCAGTGAAATATTGGATCACGTCTTACATTGTTAACATTTTCAAAGATGCAGATTAAAAACAATTTAAAAATTATGATTAACAAGTATATTTGGAGGCTTTCTTTTCTAAAGTTTCAGAGTTCTAAAATCTAAAACAATAGTTATCCAACTAAGATTTTGTTGTTCACAGAACTTTTGGAAGTGTCTGGAGATGATCTTGATTGTTAGAATAACATCTACTGAGGGATGTTAATAAATGTTATATAATACATAGGCCTCTCCTTCCCTCCAGAAGGAAAGACTATCTGAATCAAAGGATCAGGAGCTCTGTTAAACTCGTGGTCTGCACGTTCTGGTCAGGGCTTGGAGGTTACATGGCTCAATTCCCACTGAGTGTGATTTGGTGGGATAGAGATACTTAATTCACCTCGAAGTTCTCTTTATTGGGGAAAGCAATTGAGGTCAAAGCAAAAGGGAAGAATTTGATAAAGTGCAGATATGTTTTGGTCTTTAGTTTACAGATCTGAACAAAAATCCCCTTTTAGAGGCTAGAGAGATGGCTGAGTAGTTAAAGAGCCCTGGTTGCTCTTCCAGAGGATCTGAATTCAGTTCCCAGCATACACAATGTTTGTAATTTAAGTTCCAGGGGATCTGAGCTCCACTTCTGGCCTTCTTGGACACCAGGCAAATGTGGTACACAGTCTTATATGCAGGTAAAACTCATACATAAAGTAAAATATATTCATAAAATAAAAACACCCCCTTTCCTTAAAAGGTCAGCTTTATATTAATGTAAATTTCAATTACTGTATTTTGAATTGCTGATTATTACTGCATAGGTTTTGCATAGATAATTAGAAATAAACCTATAATACTATCTTCTCTAGCATGACGATTCTACCGTCACACATCCCCTACTCCTACAAGAAGCTAAATGTTTGAATGTTTTATGATGCAAGTCATGTATGTAGTAAATGTCCAGAATTTTCATATTTTGTTTACAATCTCCATTCTACTTCTCCTGTAGGTCTCACTTTTGACTCTTATGTTTTTAAATTAATTTTTAAATACTTGGGATGTTGCTGTGGCTCTTCTCTCCTTCCTGAGTACTAGGATTGTAGACCTGTACCAATGTGTTTGGCTTTTAGATGATGTTTTGGTGATTAAAAAGTGGTAGGATCACCTTTGTTACTTATTGTCCATGTGACTTTAGAGACATTATTAAATGTTTCTGGGCTTCAGTTTTCTCATCTAGAAAATAGTGTGATTGGTGATTATTGTGAAGTTACTGCTAATGTGAGTTTATGGGTTGTAAGATACTATGTCTGAAGAGTTCAGTGAGTAGTTCCTGCATTAGCCTGAAGGTGCTTTGTTGGCTTTAACATTCTCTGTTGAGAGTTGTTTCCGAAGAACAAATCAGAAAGGGGTATGTAGAACTTACCAAAGCAGTGCGGAGGCAGCACTAGGGAGAAGGGGAGTAATGACTGACAGCCCTAGGGAGAAGAAAAATACTCAGTGTCTCTGTCCCTGCCTTCTTTCTTCCTCTCTTAATACATCAATAATTGAAGTTCCTTGCTCTAGAGTCTGACTTTAGGAGCACCTGAGGTTGGCTTTTTATAAGAATTCTATCACACTTTTTTCCTGGTCTTTCCCCCACTCTCTGTTGTTGTCATTTTTTTTTTTTAAGGGTAAATCTGATCATTTAATTTGTCTGCTTAAATTATTTCTAGCTTTATAATTAAAATGAAATTTATTATTTCTCATTCCTTTAAGATATGTGAGTTCCTTTCCTAACATCTTTAGAGCTTTAGGGACTCCACAATTCTCCCCCATTCCTAAATATGTGGTTGTCTAAGGCATGTTGAATTCTCTATGGCACCTGGCAATAGATTCTTTTTCTTCCATATCTTTTCACACGCTGCCTTCCCCCCTTGGTCTGACTCATTCTTGAGTTCTTGGTAAGCTGTCATTGACTTTGCTTTTTTACGAATTTATTAATATGTATGGATGGTTTGTCTGTACTGTTCATGTGTCTGATACCCTTAGTACCCACAAAGTAGCCAAAAGTCCAGCTACATATAAAGTCCATATGAGAAATGCACCTAATGGTCAAGGATACACAGCACTTACCTTTTTGACTAGAATATAGATGTCCTTTTCAGGATTAACCCACTGCCTGACTGTTCACCAATTCTAGTATTTCTGATCTCTTGGTAAAGCCAATCCTCCCATTCCCAAAAAAGTTCAAGTACCAAATTAATGTTCTGTTCATCCGACCTATGTCCTTGAGCTACCGATTCTTGATTCCTCCTCATTGCCACCCCCTCCCCCACACACTCTTCAGCAACCTGTCTTCCATTTCAACACTCATTTGACTTAGGATAAAGGAAAGACCTACTCACTAAACCTAGTAGCCTATATAATATATGCAGTCTTCATTTGACTTGACCTTACTGTCTTCAAAAGTGACTTTAGATGGTACAAAAAGTCAGAAAAGCATTATTTGTAATTCTCTAATGATTTAAAGACAAGATCATTAGTGGATAACAAAACTATCAATTGAAAGGTTCTTAGGAACAGAATATTTGTTCTTCAAAAACTTGAATGTAAGAGACTTTAGGATTTGTTTTGTTCTAAAACACTAAAAGTCAGTTTCAGGACATTAAAAGTCAATATCAGTATTCTAATTTCACTTTGATTGGCAAGTTTTGCTAATAATGCAGTTATGTCAGTGATCCAAAGAAGGAGTAAAGTATCCAAATTTCTTTGGGCTTTTCCTGAAGTATTCACTAAAGACAAGTTGACCTATAACTGTGGCTTAATTTTAGTAATTAATATACTACTGCTAGGAGTTTCCCAGTTTCATTTTGAATATTATTTAGTTTTAATTTTAAAATTATAAATTTTAATAATTTTTGTTCCTGAAACTATCAGTTATTTTATAAGACATTTAAAATACACAAGTATGGTGATCAGAGTTCAGATCCCACTTAAATCAGTGAATTCCAGGTAGGTAAGGTAGTCCACCTGAGAAGGTACAAATAGGGATCCCCACAAAAACTAGTTACCAGGCAGCCAGGCGTTGGTGGCGCACGCCTTTAATCCCAGCACTTGGGAGGCAGAGGCTGGCGGATTTCTGAGTTCGAGGCCAGCCTGGTCTACAGAGTGAATTCCAGGACAGCTGGAGCTACACAGAGAAACCCTGTCTCAAAAACAAAAAACAAAAAACAAACAAACAAACAAACAAACAAAAAAACAAAAACTCGTTACCAGGCTTGCCACACCGTGACCTCTGGGTTTGATTGGAAGGCCTCGCCTCACTGAGTAAGGAAAGAGCTTTGGATGACGATTCCGGACATCAGCCTTGGACTTCCGTTTTCTCACATACAAGTTACTTTTACACATATGTGCTGACACGCGGAAGAGGACAAAGACAACTTAAATTTCTAATTACAATTATTTACAATTTATTCTAGCCAACATTACCTCTTCTTATCCTTTTTTTCTTTATTGAAAATAGATTTTTCCCCACATATAATATAGCCTGATTAATGTTTCCCCCCTCCCTCTATTCCTCTCAGTTCCTCCCCATCTCCTATTCAGATCCACACTCTGTCTCATTTAGAAAACAAGCTTCTAAGGGATACTACTGCTACTATGACTACTACTACTACTACTACTAAAAGATAAAATAAAGAATAGTAATAATAATGAAAACCAACATATTGGAATAGAACAAAACAAACAGAAGGAAAGAGCTCAAGAGAAAGGGCAAGATACAGAGACCCACTCATTCTTACACTCAGGAAAACTTCAACCGGAAGCTATATGGATACAAAGGACCTGGTATAGACCTGTGCAGGTCCTGTATGCTGTTCCCATCTCTGGGAATTGATATGAGCTTTGATCATGTTGATTTAGAAGGCCTTGTTTTGTTGGTTGGGGTGGGTCAGTTCATAGCCCTAGATTTGGTTCTGAGAGGTTGGTGAGCTGCTCAGCACACCCTGCTGTCTAGGTCAGGTACAGGGCCTGCTCTCCCAAGCGTTGTAGCCAGTGCGAGGGACATTGCCAGCTCTCCACTCTGATGACGCTGGGATCAGCTCTCCTGCCTCCTGTAGGGGACGAGGGAGAGGAAGGAAGGTGTGTCTACCTCCCCTTCACCTCTGCCCAGCAGACAAGAGGGAGGAGTGCTGGCTCCCTCAGGGACAGCTCACCTGCCACCCCCACATCCAGGACCAGCTCCACTCTGCTGCTTAGCTGAGGTACAGGACCTTTTCCCCTGAGTCCTGCAGTAGGTGAGGGGCCAGGCTAATTGTACTACTCCAATGACATTGGAGCCAGCTCTCCTGCTTATCATGGGTGGTGACAACGGGTGGGGAAGTGGGTCTTTTCTCTCTCCCATGTCACCACGTGGCAGAAATTGTGAGGCCAATTATTCCATGTTTACACCCTTGGGGCTGCCTACCAGCACCCCTGCTATCAGGGTCAGCTTTATTGTGTGGCTCAGGTGAGGTGCAGGGCCTGCTCTCCAGAATGCTGTCGTAGGTGAGGGGAAGGGCCAGCTCTCTTGTTCTGATGATCACATTGGGACCAATTCTTCCACCCGCCCACCACCGATGGTGGTAAGAGCAAAAAGGAGTGGAGAGAGATCGCTTCCTTGCAAGTGCTACCACATAGCAGCCAAGAGGCAGGGCTGGCTCTCCCCCACTCTTCCTTTTCAGGGTCAGCTCATCTACAACGCCCACACCCAGGGCCAGCTGTACTGTGCTGCCCAGGTGCAGGGCCTGCTCTCCTGATTGTCGCAGTAATTGAGGGCCAGAGGTGGCAAAGCAGGCAGGATAGGAGGTGCTCTCTTTCGTGCCTGTGTTACAAGGGCAGGATCAGCTCTCCCATGCTCACGCCCTTGGGGTCCATGCCTTCACCTCCAAGGTCAGCTCTACTGTGAAGTGCAGGGTCCACTCTCCAAAGTACTGTAGCTGGTGAGGGCCAGGGCCAGCTCTGCTCTCATGACCCCAGGGCCAGGTCTCCTACCTGCTGTAGGTGGTGAGGGGTGTCTATGGGGTGTCTCTCCCTCATCCACGCCACTTTATGGGAGATGAGTGGTAGGGGGAGTTCTTCCACTCTCAGGTCCTTGGGGTCTGGCTCACCTGCAAGTCCTTTAGTGTGTGGGGCCTGCTCTTCTGAGTACTGCAGCTGGCTAGGGGTGGGGTCAGCTCTCCCATAATGTCTAGGTGAGGGGTGGGGCCAGTTGGGCCCAGCTCTCAGACATGAACTTGTCCTTAGGTGACAGCCCAGACCAGGGACATCCACCTGGCTTTTGGTGGTAACAGACCCCTGGTGCTGCAGGGCCCCAGACCCATACAGGGCCCCAGATGGCAGCACAGGGCAGGTCCCAGGTCCCAGGTAGAATCACCAGCTACACATATCAGGCTGTTCCTCACTACCCTTGAGTCTCCAGTTCTGCCTCTCTTCATTGCTCCCACATCCTTTGTTTCTCTTTCTCTTTTTCATTTCTCTACCATTGGTTTCACTTAGTGGCTCCCAGGGTCTCAGGAGTGCTGTGTTCCACATGTACATTATGGTGCCAGCCAGAGGTCATCTTGGGCATGGTCTGCCTTCTGAGGCCTTCGTGGTGCCCGGCTGGTGGTTATCTTAGGCTAGCTCCCTGTCCAGACCCCATGGTGCCCAGTTTGGTGTGTCCCATGTGAAGGTCCTTATCTCAGGTTTTCTCCTGCTTGGGGTCTTCAGTCTCAGGTGGGGTTCTTCTAATCTCCGGCTTGCTCCCAGTCTGGGGAGCTGTTGGGCCTTTGTGGTGCTGTGCTGTTGGTCCTCTCAGACTAGCTCCCTGACTGAATCTTCTGGTGGTTGTCTTAGGGAATGTTTTCAGGGAATGTTAGGCTGTCATCCAGATGTTCATAAGTTAGAACACTCAGGTTAGACATAGCCTTTCTCTTTTCTCTGCCACCTACTGACTCACATGTGACACAACAGTCACATCAGCACTCTAAGGGCAGGTTCAGAACACATTTCTTGTTGAAAATAGTAGAATGTTTGCTTATCATAGCTTTTTTGGAGTGGAGTGATTTCCTCTTTGCTAAGAATACGATATCCAGGTGGTGGTGGCACACACCTTTTATCCCAGCACTTGGAGGCAGAGGCAGGCAGATCTCTGTGTATTTGAGGACAGCCTGGTCCACAGAGTGAGTTCTAGGACAGCTAACACTACACAGAGAGACTCTGTCTTGAAAGACAAAACAAAAAATACAGTACATCACACTGATGCAAATGTGTACTGCATTACTCTTAAGAAAGAGTGTAGTCTAGTCTTCAAGAATTCTTTTATAATTAGACACGAGTCATTCCTGTCACTTAATATATATATAATATACTAGATATATTATATATATTTTATATACATATACATGTATATAACCGGGTATGATGGTCCATGCTTGTGTTCCAGGTGCTAGGGAATTGAAGGCAGGCAGATTGTAAGTTTATGTAAGCTTAGGTTAAAAGTGTTCCTGGCTAACTTGGGTTACTTATGAGACCCTATAAAAACCAACTTTAAAAAAAAGACATAATAGTTGTAAGAGTCAATTTACTTTTTAATTGAAGAGACTGTGGTGTAGAAGCAGAAGCGTGGAATTTAGAGCAGAAAGTCTGAATTCAGACCTCATAGTTCTGAAACGAAGTTACTTTTGAACCTATTTTTTTTACTATATAATGGAAATTATAAATGCATTTATGAGAATGTTTTGAATATCAACAAAATTATCTCAATGGAGTCAATAAATTATGAACTACAGTGTTTAGTAAAATATTGATGATGGTGTAATTTTGTTTTTACAATTTTTATATTGCTTCCTTTTCATGACATTCTTGCTTTATTCATTAATAATACATGTCTCATTCTTTTATGTAAAACTTTAGAAACCCTTAGCTCCAGTTGTGGGAGTGAAGCAATCTCATTCTTGCCCTCGTTCTGTCTGATCTCTGTCCTAACTCTCCCCAAGGTAAGAACATTTGAAACAGGAGGAGGATGTGAAGCAACTGCCTCTTAGGCCAGTTTGCTGGGCTGGTGCCTAGTCCTGGTTGATCTCCAGTTGGGGCCTAAACCCAAGTGCCTCATAACCTGTTTGCTGAGTTACTTAGACTCTCTCCTTCCCCTTTTCTGGTCTTACCATTGCTTCCTAATACTCTCCTTTTTATAGATGTGCAATGAGAACCATTGTTCTCTGATTGGCTATTTTTCTTTCCTTGGTTTTGCTTCTTCTTGTCTTCATATTTACCCTTCACCCCAATTTCAAGATTAGAACTAAACAAAGTAATGGAAGTCCATGCTGTTACAGTGTAAATAAATGTTTGAATGGGGAACTATGAATGCTAATCCTTTCTTGTTTTAAAACTAAAATGTTTGCAATACTTAGCAGCAGTACTTGCAGATACTTATTGTTTTCTATGTACCTATATGGGGACTTTTTGGACCTACCAGTGGTTAAATAATGACACAGAGACTTATTAATATATTTAGTATAGGTCAGGCTTTTAGGAGATTCTCAGCTATTTCAATCTAAGTTTAACCCAACTAACTAGCCTATGTCTCACCACTTGACTGCTTCTCTGCCTCTCTGTTCCTGTTGCAGTTGACCACCTCTGTGTTCTCTGGGTGAATCACTGTTTCTCATTTCTTCTCCCTTAGACCCTTTCTCAGCCTGGAACTTCTACTGTGCAATTCCTGCCTAGCTGTTGGCTGTTAGATCTTTATTAAAGCCAATTAACAAGTAAGGAAGGATAATGTTTACAAAATATGAGTAATGGGCCATAGGGATAACAATACCAAGATCCAGCAAATACTTAGCTTTTTGCCTGTAAGCAATCAACAATTGAATATATAGAGACACCTTCATACATTGTACCCCAGCATGTACCAATTAATGTGTCATGAGCTTACAAAGGATACTAAAATCTTACATTCCTATGTGCTATTTCTTTTTATAAATGAAGACACTTAAGATATCTGAAGGTAAGAAAGCTATCAAATGTCATACACCTAGTAAATGCTCAAAGTCTAAGTTTGTATGGCCACTTTTCTTATGCACTGTGTTATTTTTCAGGAAAGATAGAGAGCTGGAATCAAGTTTTGGAAAGCCAAATATTATTATATAAACAAATATATTATAGACTTATGTTCATATACATTCAAAAACAATATGTAAGTCATTGTTAATGGCACATGTGGCTTTAACCTAGTTTTCCACAGTATTCATTTATTTGAAACATTATATAGTGAACATTCATAAGTTTATAAACTGCTAGGCATAGTATAGGATGGTAAATGAGACAAATGAAAGTTTTATAGTATAGTGGGAAAGGCAGGAAACAAGCAGATAGATAAGTCTCCTGTAACATGAGAAAGTACTGTAAAGATTGTGAAGTACTAGTTTGGATCAGAGGAATGAAGTACTGGGCCACTATGTTTAGAGAAATGGGACAGTTGTCAGGAAAGATGTGTTATCCCACTAGGAAGAGAATCACTGTTAACATGGTGTTGTGTCTCCTGTACATTATGCATTGTCACAAGAGGTTTTTGCATAAGAAAGAGATATGCTAGGTTTTTTTTTTTTAATGAAATACAATTTCAACTTTTGAAATAGTAGCTGAGCCTTTAAAAAAAGTTTTTTTTAAAAGACGGGGTCTTTCTGTGTAGCCCACGCTATTCTCAATCTTTAGCCCCCCTGAGCATCCTATATGCTGTAACTTGCTTTGAACATTGCTTTGTCATTTCCTCATCTTGTGTTCCAGTTCAGCCTCTGCAGTCTGACTTTCATTCCCATCGTTGACTTGATAGTGCTTCCTGGAAGACTTATGATTTCCTAATTGACAAGTCTCAAGGGTTTTTGTTGTGATGTTTCTCTCATTATTAGTTAATTGGTGCATTTTGGCCTGATAATTCTGCTTTTTCTCCCACCTTTAAAAAAATGTATGTATGCAAGTGTATTTGTATGTGTGTGCACAGAGGCTGCTTGTGCCATGTGCCCACAGAGCCGGTTGAGGGTGTGGGATCCCTGGACCTGGAGTTGTAAGCTGTCTGACATGAGTGTGTGAACTGAACTCTGGCGTTTGAAAGAGCAACAAGTACTCAAAACCACTGAGTCTTCTCTCCAGTACCCCTTTTTGTTTTTTTTTTTTTTGATTTTTTTTTGATTTTCTATATTCTATGTTTACATTCCAAAGGCTTTCCCCTTTCCCAGTTCCCACCCACCATAGTTCCCATAGTTCCTCTCCCCCCAACTATTCCCCAATCATTCCCCCTCCCCCCTTGGTTTCTTTACTAAACTGGATGCAATCTTTACATGCCCAGGGTCCTCTCCTTTCTTCTTCTTGGGAATCATTTGACTTGCTATTTGTGTCTTGAGTATTTAGGGCTTCTGGGCTCATTAATATCCACTTATCAGTGATTGCATTTCATGTGCATTCTTTTGTGATTGGGTTAATTCACTCAGGATGATATTTTCCAGGTCTAACCATTTACCTACAAATTGCATGAATTCATTATTTTTAATTGCTGAGTAGTATTCCATTGTATAAATATACCACATTTTCTGTATCCATCCCTCCTTTGAGGGATATTTGGGCTCCTTCCAATTTCTGGCTATTATAAACAAGGCTGCTATAAACATAGTGGAGCATGTGTCTTTATTGCATGCAGGGGAATCCTCTGGGTATATCCCAGGAGTGGTATGCCAGGGTCCTCTGGAAGTGACATGCCCAATTTTCTGAGGAACCGCCAAACTGATTTCCAGAGCGGTTTTACCATTTTGCAATCCCACCAACAGTGGAGGAGTGTTCCTCTTTCTCCACATCCTCACCAGCACTTGTTGTCTCTTGAGTTTTTAATCTTAGCCATTCTGACTGGTGAGAGGTGGAATCTCAGGGTTGTTTTGATTTGCATTTCCCTGATGACTAATGATGTTGAACATCTTTTAAGGTGTTTCTCGGCCATCCGAATTTCTTCTGGTGAAAATTCTTTGTTTAGCTCTGTGCCCCATTTTTTGATAGGGTTATTTGTTTCTTTGCGGTCTAACTTCTTGAGTTCTTTGTATATATTGGATATTAGCCTTCTGTCGGATGTGGGGTTGGTGAAGATCTTTTCCCACTTTGTTGGTTGCCGTTTTGTCCTTCTGACAGTGTCCTTTGCTTTGCAGAAACTTTGTAATTTTACGAGGTCCCATTTGTCGATTCTTGATCTTAGTGCGTACGCTATTGGTGTTCTGTTCAGGAACTTTCCCCCTGTGCCCAAGTCCTCCAGGGTCTTCCACCAGAGAACTTCTACAGCTGATAAACAACTTCAGCAAAGTGGCAGGTTATAAAATTAACTCAAGCAAGTCAGTGGCCTTCTTGTACTCAAAGGACAAGCAGGCTGAGAAAGAAATTAGGGAAATAACACCCTCCACAATAGCCACAAACAACATAAAGTATCTTGGCGTAACTCTAACCAAACAAGCGAAAGATCTGAACAACAGGAACTTCAAGTCCTTGAAGAAAGAAATCGAAGAAGACCTCAGAAGATGGAAAAATGGATCCTGGATTGGCAGGATCAATATAGTAAAAATGGCCATCTTGCCAAAAGCAATCTACAGATTCAATGCAATCCCCATCAAAATCCCAACTCAATTCTTCATAGATCTAGAAAGAGCAATTCTCAAATTCATCTGGAGCAACAAAAAAACCCAGGATAGCTAAAACTATTCTCAACAATAAAAGGACTTCTGGGGGAATCAATATCCCTGACCTCAAGCTGTACTACAGAGCAATTGTGTTAATAACTGCATGGTATTGGTATAGCAACAGGCAAGCAGATCAATGGAACAGGATTGAAGACCCAGAAATTAACCCACAGACTTATGGTCACTTGATCTTTGATAAAGGAGCCACAACCATCCGATGGAATAAAGATAGCCTTTTCAACAAATGGTGCTGGTTCAACTGGAGGTCAACATGCAGAAGAATGCGAATTGACCCACTCTTATCTCTTTGCACTAAGATCAACTCCAAGTGGATCAAGGACCTCCACATAAAACCAGACACACTGAAACTATTAGAAAAGAAACTTGGGAAGACCCCTTTTTGTTTTAATGACAACTTTCCTGGTGCTGTGATTGAACCTGGGACCTTGCAGCATGTGCTCTGTCACTCAGCTTCATTCTCATCCTCTCACACTTGTAAAAAATGTTTTCCTTTAGAACGTTAAGTCTTTTAAAATTTTATACTTGGTTGTCTTCTCTTAACCAGTTTTCTTCCAGACTAAGGAATGTAACAATCTAGCTAGGGTCTTAAAGTTGATAAGAATGGAAAGCTGTCTTGTAGATAAAGCCAGACTTCTTTATTAAGTGTTGTCTAGCTCAAGGAATATTTCTATTTAATGAAGAGAGACCTGTGGCGCGGGTTCCTTCCAGTCTGTCTGGGTGGGAGGTGCCCCAAGCAGACCTTGGGCACAAACTCTGCAGCCAGTTCCATAAAACCCAGAGGAAGCTTCACACCCAGGATCATAGGATCAGAGGTGAGGAGGACACAACATCTGTCCCATCACTGGAGTAACTGGGACCAGTGGGTCCCAGGCACACAGGAACTCCGCCCGACCAGTGTCACGGGTTCCTTCTGGATCGCTTGGGCCGGGTGCCCTGAGCTGACCTTGGGTGCAAACTTCATAGCTAGTCCCACATTACCCAGAGGAAGCTCCACTCCCAGGCACTCTTAACACGCCCAGGATCACAGGAGCTTGGTCACACCAGGATCCCAGGGTCCCAGAGGCAGCTTGACTCCCAGGAGCTTGGACACACCCAGGATCTCAGGATCACAGGATCACAGAGACAGCTTGACTCTGAGAAGTTCTGATACAACCAGGATCACAGGAAGGACAGGCTTCTAGTCCAATATAGCGAGGGCAGGTAGCACTAGAGATAATCAGATGGTGGGAGGCAATCATAAGATTATAAGGAACAGAAGCCAAGGTTACTTGGCATAATCAGAACCCACTTCTCCCACCATAGCAAGTCCTGGATACACCATCACACCAGAAAAGCAAGAACAAGATGTAAAATCACATCTCATGATGATAATAGAGTACTTTAAGAAGGACATAAATAATTCTCTTAAAGAAATGCAGAAGAACACAGTTAAACAGCTAGAAGCCCTTAGAGAGGAAACACAACAATCCCTTAAAGGTTTACAGGAAAGCACAACCCAACAGGTGAAGGAAATAAACAAAACCATCCAGGATCTAAAAATGGAACTAGAAACAATAAAGAAATCACAAAGGGAGACAACCCTGGAGTTAGAAAACCTAGGAAAGAGATCAGGAGTCATAAATACAAGCATCACCAACAGAATACAAGAGATAGAAGAGAGACGCTCAGGTGCAGAGGATACCATAGAAAACATTGACACAACAGTCAAAGAAAACACAAAAAGAGAAAAGCTCATAACCCAAAACATCCAGGAAATCCAGGACACAATGAGAAGACCAAACCTAAGGATAATAGGTATAGAAGAGAGTCAAGATTCCAAACTTAAAGGGCCAGTAAATATCTTCAACAAAATTATAGAAGAAAACTTCCCTAATCTAAAGGAAGAGATGCCCATGAATATAGAAGGAGCCTACAGAAGTCCAAATAGACTGGACCAGAAAGAAATTCTTACTGTCACATAAAAATCACAAACACCAAATGCAATAAACAAAGACTATTAAAAGCAGTAAGGGAAAAAGGTCAAGTAACATATAAAGGCAGGCCTATCAGAATTACTCCAGACTTCTCACCAGAGACCATGAAAGCCAGAAGATCCTGGGCAGATGTCATACAGACCCTAAGAGAACACGAATGCCAGCCCAGGCTACTATACCCAGCAAACCTCTCAATTACCATAGATGGAGAAAACAAGATATTCCATGACAAAACCAAATTTACACAATATTTTCCCACTAACCCTTCCCCTACAAGGACAAGGGTTATGGAAAACACCAACACAAGGAGGGAAACTAAAACAAGAAAGTAATCTTTCAACAAACCCATACAAACATAATTTGACCTCTAACAACAAAAATAACAGGAAGAAGCACTTTTCCTTAATATCTCTTAATATGAAAATTAATATTACCAGCATATCCTAATTGACTGAAATTAAAAAATATGAAGAATTAGAAATTTGTTGGCTGTTATCCAGTGGTCCTTCTAATTTGGTAATTGGAGAAATAGGTCCAATCCATATATATATTTTCTGCTTGCTTGTACATGACAGTGTCTTGCTGTCAAGACATAATGGTTTTGCAACCATGCTTCTCTTACCTCTGCTTCTTTATTTGATGTTTTTATACTATGCTATGGTTTCCTGAGCAGCTTATATATTTCAAAATTATTTATACAGCCAAAAGAAATGTAGACGATTAATTTGGGAGGTGGCTTGTAAGAGAACAACAAAGAGTAAGACTGAATTTTTTTGCTTGATATTTATAATTATTGTATCAATTTTGAAGATGATCTTATAAGTTATTCTTTTTCTGAGATGAATACTTTTCAAAATCTTCACAGCCAATGAACCAGAATCTTACCCTCACCTAATGTCTGTGCCATCCTCCAAGCAGAGCCATTGTTCATTGAAAGTTGATGAATGACTTCATGGATAGACCATCTTAATACACACACCATTTCTGAATGTAACCTGTTCCCTGTGGGCTGAGAAGGTTGACAATCACTCAAGTCAAATAGCTTTGACAGTAGCAGGAAATCTGTACTACAATTCATTCATTGGTGCCGCAGAACTGTCAACTCTTAGCTACTATGGAAGTAAAGTCCTTTGGTGATGTGGGAGACATTGAAGTACAGCCTTATTACAATGAACTCCAATGTCCAAAAATTTTTCTTATTTTGAGTTTGTACCACAGTAAGAGCCAAGATCTTAAGCTCTACTAGAAACCAACCAACCAACCATCCAAAAAGATTTTATCTATTTATGTTCATTTAATAACATATTCATCATCTTTATTATTGGTATACACACACATATACACGCACACACACGTATATACATATAATGTTAAATATCATAAAAAAGTTTTAGCCAATTAAAAAAACAAACAAACCAGCACTCTGGAAGCAGAGGGAGGCTGATATGTGAGTTTGAGGCCAGCCTGGTCCAGAGTGAGTTTTAGGACAGCCAGGGCTACACAGAAAAACCCTGTCTCAAAAAGTTAACCATCATTAACATTTGTCATAAGAATCAACCAACAATGGTGTCCTTCACTGAGCTCCTCCTTCTGATGGAGTAAATGTATATAAATGGTTGAGTGAATTAAATCATTTTATTCAATGGAATCATGAGTTAAAACTATACAGAACTGGCTCTATTCCTAGTATGAGTGCTTTGGTAACCACAATTAAAACTTCTTTAAAGAGTTGTCAAGGTTTTTTTTTTTTTTTTTTTTTTTCCCTTTTTTTTCAGACAGGGTTTCTCTGTATAGCCCTGGCTGTCCTGGAACTCACTGTGTAGACCAGGCTGACCTTGAACTCAGAAATCCGCCTGTCTCTGCCTCCCAAGTGCTGGGATTAAAGGCGTGCGCCACCACTGTCTGGCATCAAGCTTAATTTTACCATGTGGTTTTTGTTTGTTGGTTAAAAGGAAAAAAAAAATGGCCTAAATTTGCTTATGATGCAGGACTGACAGGAATATTTAGCAAAGAAGATAGTTTAAGAATGTACTTTGTTTCTTCTAAGTATTTTCTTTGTGTGTGTATGTGTGTGTGTGTGTGTGTGTGTGTGTGTATGTATGTATGTATACACATAAAGATACATATGAGCCGGGCAGTGGTGGCGCACGCCTTTAATCCCAGCACTTGGGAGGCAGAGGCAGGCGGATTTCTGAGTTCGAGGCCAGCCTGGTCTACAAAGTGAGTTCCAGGACAGCCAGGGCTACACAGAGAAACCCTGTCTTGAAAAAGCCAAAAAAAAAAAAAAAAAAAAAGATACATATGAATGTGTTGGTGTACATGTATGTACATGCATGTGGAATCCAGAGTGAACAGCCTTGGGGTTTGTTCCTCTGGCACCATCAACCTTCTAGAATTTGGGACAGTATCTCTTACTAGTCTGGAACTCAGGCTAGGCTGACTGGCTGTATAACCCAGCAATCTCTCTGTCTTTATCATGCTATACTGGGATTACAAGTGCATACTACCATGCCCAGCTTCTTGAAAATGTAGGTTTTGAGGGTCAAATTGAAGTCTTCAAGTTGGCAAGGCAAACACTTTTTTGACTCAGCTATGCCCCTAGTCCCTATAATCTTATTGTTAATTGGTTAGTTACACTATAACCAATTAATCATTTCCTTTTAATTAAGTGTGTGACTATTGGAACTTTTTTACTTAAAAAAAAAATATATATATATATATGTAATACTAGAGATTGAATCCAAGGCCTCTGTGTATACCAGGCAAGAAGTGTACCACTTAATCATGTCCTCATGTGCTGGCTAGTTTTCTTTCTATTTGACACAAGCTAGGATCATCTGGAAAGAGGAAATGTCAATTTAGAAAATACTCCTATCAGATTGGCCTGTAGGCAAGCCTGTGGATTGTTTTCTTGATTAATGATTGATGTGAGAGGGCCCAGCCCACTGTGGACCATGGCAACCCTGGTCAGGGTTGTATAAGAAAGCATACTGGTCAAGCCTTGGGGAACAAACCAGGGTCTCTGTACCAGTTTCTTCCTCAGGTTCCCCCATTTGATGGAATGTGTATGGTTGAGACCTATGAGCTAGATAACCCCTTTCCTCCCCAAGTTGCTTTTGGTAACAGTTGCCACAGCAATAGAAAGCAAACTGGAACACTCCTCCCATCTTCTCTTTTTTGGGGGGGCCAAGGTCTGGTTTTGAACTCTATAATGTAGGTGGGCTTGAGATCACACTATAACAAGATGATTGAAGTTGCAGTTTTTTTTTCTTACCATGTCTAGTGCATAAACTGAGAACATCACCACTCCAAGTTACAACTGAAGGAGAGATTGAGAAGGAGAAAGAGACAACTAAGAGAGATGGGCAAGAGAAAGGGGGCCAAAAGAGTGCACACCTGAAAGAAATGGAAGGGCTTAAGGGAGTGAGAAGACGCTGAAGGGGGAGGAAGCCCCATGAGCTGGACCAGGTTAAGGTGGACTCACGGTGCCGTGCCAAGACACTGTCGCTGTCTTCAGACACCCCAGAAGAGGGCATCAGATCCCATTGGTTGTGGGGTGTGAGTCACCATGTGGTTGCATGGAATTGAACTCAGGACCTCTGGAAGAGCAGTCAGTGTTCTTTGCTGAGCCATCTCTCCAGCCCGGCTGCTGGCATCTTTATTGATGAATCAAAAACCAATTGGGGACAAGGACCTTCAGCATTCGGTTTGATTAAATCAAAGCATTAGAACCAATCCCCAACCCAGTGTAAAATGAAACTGTTTGATAAGTTTTTTTTCCATATTTGAAGTTATACAATAATATCATCTTGAGGTAGATTTAAGTAGTGGTTAAAAATTGAGTAGTTTTTTTTTTCTGCATACTTACATTTTGTACTAGTATTTACAAACATGTAATTTTCTCTCTTTAAACTTTTACTTTGAAAATTTAAAATCATATGGAAAAACAAAAGAATGTTCAATATTCAATATATTTTACCTTGTTTTTATATTTTGTCAGATTTGGTTTATATGAATTCTTTGCTTAATCACTTAAAAGGAAATTGCAGGTAGTGAGATATATCACTTGTAAATACTTCTTTATTCTAATGCTAAGCATAAAGATATTTCTGATATGTTCTGTACTATTCCTTTTTTGTTTAAATGTATATGAGTACACTGTCACTATCTTTAGACACACCAGAAGAGGGCGTCGGATCCCATTACAGATGGTTGTGAGCCACCATGTGTTTGACAGGGACTTGAACTCAGGACCTCTGGAAGAGCAGCCAGTGCTCTTAACCTCTCATCTGTCTTTCCAGCCTTTTTTTCAATACAGTTAATACAACTAAGAAAATTAATGATTTCAAAATACCATTTTATAGCTAATTCATATTAAAAGTTCCAAGCCATTTTATAAAAAAACAGGATTCAGTCAAGTATAACTGCTTTTAGTTGTTGGTGCTGTACTAATTTAGTCCAGAATGACTTATTAAAATCAATAAGGAACCAGACCAGCCTTATATTTTTAATTTGATTGTTTTCCCCTTAAAGGCTTAAACCTTATTCTCCTGTTTTTTTTTTTTTTTTGTAAGTGGAATGGTAGGTCTTTAGCAAGTAGGTCAGTGCCTTTAGAGACTCCAAAGTCTGTATATTTTCTTAGCATCTCCCCATCCTCTTGCATGTGCTGTGTAGACTGGGTTGGCCTTGAACTCACAGAGACGCAGAGATTAAAGGTGTGCTCCCAATGTATTTTTTACACTAGATAGGATGCTTGATTGGTTGTTTCCTGTATTAAAAATGGTGAGATAGATTTTCTGGTAACCCTGAAAAATACAGTTTTTACCAAACTATAAAGAAGTCCAAGTGGATGAGCCTGTTTGCTGTGGGTTATAGCTTTGTATCTTTGTTTCTTATTTACAACTCTTTTTAAAAAGAGAATTAGCTATGTTTTCTTTTTTACCTTCATGTATGCCTGTGTTACGCGTGTTTAGCACTTGTCTATGCCAGAACAGGGCATTGGGTTATCAGAAACTGGGGTTATAGGTGGTTGTAAACTGTCTTGTGGATGCTGGGAACTGAACTCAGGTCCTCTGAAGTGTAGCAAGCATTTGTAACCACAGAGCCATCGGTCCAGCCCCTATGCCATTTGCCAGGTTTCCAACCTGTTGTTTCTATATTTGTAATTTTGGGGACCATAAAGCAGTGAAATAATACTTGTACTTTAGTCCAGTTGCAATATTGTTTCATTTATAGGTTTTCCTAATGATTTTATTATATTTAGTGCATGTCAGTTACATAGTAAAAATATTATGTAATTATAGTAACCAGTCTGTGAGTACTAATACTGAGATAGCATTAAACATTCATGTACATATTATCATAATTTTTCAGATATATTTGAGACATAGTTTTTTCATATATTTTACAGATGATGAAAGGTACACATAATTTCTTATGGTTATACTGTTGGTGAATGAATACAAGCTTTGAACTCAGCAAAATGGACTTAAAAACTTATGCACTCTAGCCATTTTGGTAGTTTGCCAGTATTGTGTAGTCTTGTTGAATGAATGGCATGTATCATCTTTAATATTTTGGGTGCAAGATTGTTGTGTATTTGTACATTTAAGAAAAGATGAAGAATGATACCTGTGGTTTTTTTTTTAAACAAGATAAAATAAATTTCTTAGTAAACAAAATATTCTGAACAACTTTCATAATTGACCTTAGATGTAGTGACAATTTTGAAATTTTTGTTCCTTTAAAAAACACAGACATAAGAATGTTTTTATTTTAATCCCCGGTGTGGGATATGGGGCTGCTACAGATCATCCACAGTGGGTGACTATGATTTGTCTCATGCTGTGGTGGGGTTGTGATTTGGCCAGTTGCAGATTGTTTCTGCAATGGTGTGATGTTTGGAATCCTGGCAACTTTACAGCAGATAGATAAATGCCAGGGCCCTGAGCTGCAGGGTGGGTTATTGGTTGTTTGTTGTTGGTCTTTTTTTTTTTTTTTTAAAGTAGTTGTGTGCAAAGAAGAAACAAGAAATTAGATATCCTAACAGCAAAGATCAAACTGGCCCCAAGGACCTTGATTCCCATAATCAGTAGATAATCAGTAGGAAGTAGTCTAAAGGTAATGTCCCCCTTTTCTGACCCCTGACTTTTTTCAGACTCTCTTTCCTTTCCTCTTTATCTCCTCCCCCGCCTCTTATCTAGTGTTAGGGGATTGAAAGGGTAGAAGAAAAGGGATGGAGAAGGGAGGAAGAAAGAAGAACCACAAAGTAGTAATAACGGCAACTGCAAGTGGCGTTCAGGCTAGGCAGAATTGGAAATTTGAATCCAAGTGCCTTAGAGAAACTTCAGGGGATGAGGGATGGATTTTTTTCTTTTTTCAAAGATGCCAGCAAAAACTTATTTTGGCTGCTGCCACTGGGATAGCCCTGCTCTACTCCCAGAGGGGATTTTCTGTTTTTGTTTGATTGATTGTTTGTTTTGTTTTCCTGTTTCTGTTTCAAAAAAGGTTGGGAGAATGGCTGTGTACCTGGAAAAATTGTGAGTGGGAATGGAGGGACCTGAGAAACAAAACAAACCAACAACAACAAATGGCTGAAACGGAAAATGGGTTCACTCTGCCCTCTTGTTTTTGAAAGGGTTGCGGAGTTGCCTGTGCAACTAGAACAGTTGTGGGTGGAAGTAGAAGCATTGGGAAGTGAGGAGCATTGGAAAAGGGAAGGCATTAGGACTCAGTCCAGGTGACTGAACAAGGGAATGGGATTCCCCAAAGGAGGAAGAAGGGAAAGAAACTGCCAGAGGTGGTCTCTGTGCTGACAAGGTCTGATGAAATAGCTTGTTCCAAGAGAAGTGGTTCATCTTGAACCAACTGTGCCACAAGAGTTAGAGAAAGGATGAGTCTAGGGTTGCGAGATCACCCTCAGCTTTCCAGTAGTCATATGCAGCATATGCCTGCTAATGGTGTGGGAAAAGGCTATGCCGAGATAGCATGGCATTCTATAGAAATGATAGATCTAAGGCGTTTTAACTAAATAAAATTATTCCCCAAGATTGGAAGGCATTGATAACAGCTGTACTGTACGAGAGGTTGGCCAACAGTTGAGTGGTTAACATGGTAGACAGAAGAAGCCATAAACACTCAACAGCAAAACAGAGCTAGGGGAATACATATAGTGAAAGGTCAGTTGTTGGGTGAGGGCGGTACTCTGATATACAAGAACAGATCTAATTGATGCTGATGACACTACTGTAGAACAGGGTGACTTAGGGGCTTTCAGAGCTTGGGACAAAGTTAAGCCTCAGGGGTAAAAGTCTACCTGGTTTACAAAGATTATACAAGGCTCTGGAGAAATCTTCAAGGTTTTTTTGTTTGTTTTTTGTAAAGATTAGTCTCAGCTGTGAGCAAAGAAAGATGTATCAGACCTTGATGCAAAACAGGTGTTGATAGAGACTTTGGCATTTGAAAATGCAAATACCAAATGTAAAGAAATAGTTTAGACTATTAAATTTGTGAGCTGAGTGTGTGGGTGAATGGATAAGGGATACGACTGGCATAGGTTCTAAGGCATACAATGCTAATGTCATCATGTCAAGCTGTAACTAGAGGGCTCCAATCTCAGAATGCCTGGTACTTTATTTGTGGGAAATGTGGTTGTTTGCAAAGACTGACCAAGCTGTCTAAAGTCTCATCTCAAAATGCTCCGTTACTCAATTGTGGGAAATTGGGTCATCTGTAACAAATTGTGAATAAGGCATCTCTAAGGGCAATGGTTATTTACACACACACACACACACACACACACACACCAGAAAGAAGGAGTGGGCTTCCTGTGCAGGCAACGTGCCAGGAGTTACCATGAGACCAAAGATCATTGGCCCGAGAGAGATCCAAGGCAATTTCTTTGGTCCAGAAATGGTCCTGGGGGCCTGACTCAGTTCCTGCAGGAAAAATTACAAGCCGTTTCAGTTAAGGAACAACAGCAGCAGACAGATACTAGGTTATAAAAAAACTGTGGAATTAAATCAGCCTATATAATATGAGGATTTATTAACAACAGAATGGAAGCCAGTGAAAGTTGTGTTGGATCCAGATTTGTTTATATAGTCAAGGAAGTGAAAAGCTGTAGATAAGATACCTTCAAACTGATAAAGATTAGAATTGAGAAGGAGAGATTGGCCACTGACCCAGAAGGTGCTTAGTTCATTGAAAATGTCCTTGTTTGTAATTTCCCATTATACCCAACATAATTAATGGCTTAAAACAGCAGGTCGAGAATGTCGTGACAGTTTCGGAATTTTGGTTTTTGGCATAATAAGACAACTCAAGCAGAATTAAATGTATAAAAGCAGATTTATTTGGAAACAGTTCCAGGGCGAGTTCATCAATCTCAGAATGAGGGCAGAGAAGTCACACCCAGGCTATGACAGGCAAGTCTTTCTGGATTGTAGGTGAAGGAAAATGATGTGTCAGCCATAAGCTGACACATGTCCGACTATGTCACTTAGGTGGGGAATTGGGTGGTGATGTCCAGAGAGGAAGTTGCTACCGCTGTCAGGAATTTAAAACTGGGCTTTCATTGCAGCAGCAGCAGCAGCAGCAGCAACAACAACAACAACAACAACAACAACAACAACACAACAACACAGAAATATGTTTTTGTTTTAATCCCAGGCGTGGGATACGGGGCTGCTTCAGATTGCCCACAGCAGCTGACTGACTTGCCTCATGCTTTGACAGGGCGTGCTTTTTGCCAAGTGCAGCTAGTTTCTGTGATTGTGTAACATTTGGAATTCTGGGGACTTTTCAGAGGGTAGATAGTCATGCTAGGGCCCCGAGCGGCAGGGTAGATTGTTGGTTGGTTGTGGTGGTTTGTGAAGTAGTCTTGGGCAAAGAAGAAACAAGAACAAATTAGATATCCTGACATTGAAGATCAAACTTGCCCCAAGGACCTCAATGCCTGTAGTAATCAGCAGGAACTAGTCTAAGGATATTGGCTCTCTCTTTCCCTATCCCTGACTTTACTCAGGGATCTTCTTCTTCTTCTTCTTCTTCTTCTTCTTCTTCTTCTTCTTCTTCTTCTTCTTCTTCTTCTTTTTTTTTGTCATATCTAGTGTTAGGGGGTTGAAAGGGGAGAAGAAAAGGGGTAGAGGAAGAAAACCTCACAAAGTAGCAAAAAACAAGCTTACACAGATTCGAATTGTATATTTACACTTGGATGGCTTTTGAAAAAGTGCTACTTGTTTTGAAAAACTACTTGTGATGTGTATTATGTCTAAGATAGATTTTGTTTGTGTTGTCTTAATTATTATTTGTTTTTTATTTTTAGTTGAGTGGTGATTTTATGCAATGGCTTCAAGCCACAGTTCTTCTCCAGTGCCTCAAGGAAGCAGCAGTGATGTTTTCTTTAAAAAAGAGGTAGATCCAACAAAACACATTCGACCTGTGCAGTCACTGCCAGATGTGTGTCCCAAGGAACCCACAGGTAATTACTTTTTGAGGAATTTTCTAATGATTTGTGTTATTAAAAGTGTAATCAGGTTTCATGTATTTACCTCAAAAGAGTAAATTTTACAATGATTTAAAAAAAAAAAAAAAAAAAAAAACAGCAACAACCTGGGGCTGGAGAGATGGCCCAGTGGTTAAGAGCATGGACTGCTCTTCCAGAGGTCCTGAGTTCAATTCGCAACCGCAGCATGGTGGCTCACAACCATCTGTAATAGGATCTGATGCCCTCTTCTGGTAATTCTGGAGAGTGACAGTGTACTCATATACATAAATTAAATAAATAAAGTTAAATTTTTTTTTTTTTTTAAAAAGCAGCCCCAAAACAAAATGTGTAGTCAGTTGGGAAATTAGAATATAGTTTTTCACCCATTTCCATTAAGTAAGGAAACTGGAAAAGAATTAAAAAATGGAGGTGCATATTGAAAATTGTTTAGTTAAGATGTAGTGTAATCAGTTTTCACTATTGGCGGAGTCTGTATTTGGAAATATTCTTACTCCCTAAAATGTTCTTTAGCTCCAGTATTAAATATTTGTTGTACTTTGGTAGAATTTGCACAAGTGTGCAAAGCAGTAAAAAATTTTGCCTAACATAGGTGTTCCCAGGTGTGAGTGCTCAGCCTTCTTTTTTTAGCTCCTGGAAACAATACCCTTTATGAAGCCTGTTTAATGTTACACATTTTGGTTTTTTGTTGTTTGTGTTGGAGATGTTGCTGTTTGAAATGACCTGTAGCTTAGTGCTCATGGGTTGTCTAGTGTGGGTAAACAGAAAATGTATGCTGTGCTTCATGGAGAAAGTATGTAGAAATGTCATTCCAGCACTACGGATAATGTTGACAGCCATGAACTGTGTGTTGTAGTGACTGATGGATGCTAGTAAGTGCCTTCACCCTGGAAAGTGGGCATATTTACTGGCTGAGAAAAGTGAGGTGTGGCCACCTCAGGGAGCAGTGATTTCACTATGTGCTGTTAGGCATTCCCAGTGACTGTTCATACCAAATCTGTTAACTCATGCGATTATTGTACATTGTTCTTCATGATTAATGGTGCACCAGTGTTATATCATCTGAGTATAAGTCAAACAAAGGGCATTTAAATGAGTGCCTGCCATAATCCACTGGGGAAGAAGGCCTGCCTTTTAAAGAGAAGCTTAGGGTTTTCGTTTTCATAAAGACTAAAATCAATACATTGATAAAATTTGTAATTAAAGAAATTAAATTAGGGTAGTTTTCATTAATTCTTTGCTATGGGAAAAGGTTGGTTGGCTATAAAATAGACTGTAAGCGTTTTTATTTTTCTAAGATCTACTTGCAAACAGAGCCAACTTTACACAGTTCTCTTGTTTACTTTTGCAGGTGATTCACATAGTTTATGTGTTGCCCCATCTCTAGTTACAGATCAACATAGATGGACTGTGTATCATTCCAAAGTAAATCTCCCAGCAGCATTAAATGATCCTACATTAGCAAAAAGAGAATCTGACTTCTTCACAAAAACATGGGGATTGGACTTTGTGGACACTGAAGTCACACCTTCACTCTACCTCCCACAGATCAGCAAGGAGCATTTTATAGCATATCAGCAGGAGATCTCCCAGGTAACACCTAATCTTGAATTTAGTGATCATCAAGTCAGAAATAACAGGAATATTTTTAGTTTAATTCACGTAGATTTTTGAGTAAGAATCTTTGAAGTCATTTTTTTTTTAAATGTGTACAAATTCTGCTGTCTTGGGTTATCTTTCTTTAGATACATTTTAATAGATTTATCTTTCTTTTGTAGTAATTTTTTTTATTTAGGATTACAGATTTTTATTAGTGTTAAGATTTGGTGGGATCCTACCCTACCTGCGAAGGAGAAATGGTTCTGTGAGTTACTAAAGCTCAGATGATTGTGAGATTTAGGAAATGATCAGGTTAGGATGTGAGGAGAAGGCAAGCTCCCGTATTAGACAGCCATGGACACAAGCAGGTGCACACATCCATGTGGACACAGGATGCAGGCGGTGAGTGGATGCTGCCTATCAGTAATTTGATTGTTTCAGGTGCAAGGCCAAAGCACAGTCTGTCAGAGCCTGACAGAGAGCACGCCACTGATGAGCAGCTTTGAGTTCCTCAGAAATGGGGCAGAATCATAGGAAGAATCGTAAGGGTTCTGAAGCTAAAGTGACCTGTGACAACTAACTGGGAGCATTGCTACTACAGAGACACATCTCGGGAAGTGGGCCATTGTAGTAGGCAGACATTTGAGACTGTAGACCTCCTCAGAAGAACAGCAACTTCAGAAGAGAATTGTCCATTCTTCAGAAATTAGGATCTAATATAAGCAGCTGATCAGTGTGAAAATTTGAGGAAGTGAAAGAGAAGTGGTGACATTGCTGCTTTAAGAACAAAGGAGGGTTCCTGAGAGAAACCTAACGATTGACAGCTTTCTGAAGTCGAGAGCACAGACCAGTCCAGAGGCTTCCATATTTGGAAATCCCCAGTCCTGACTTCTGTACCCAGTTGTATGTTTTTGTTGTTGTTTTTAAACACTGTAAGTACTTCTGGATCCAAATTGTTGGCTCCGTAGTCTACAGTTGGATGAGTTTATCAGTGAGATGACCCATGACTGAGAATATTCTGCCTGAAGAATTGACTGGGTATGTAGGAGCCACTGAACAATACCTTTGTGTTATTCCTGGTATGGAGCCTGTGTCCTTGACACCGATTTGTTAGAGACTGTGAGGATTGCCCACTGAGAGACTTCTGCTTTCTTGGGAATGATGTCCTAAGCTTTCTGTTTTAAGTGACAGAATGTAGTCTGGCGTCAGTCACCCTCAGGTGAATGGTATGAAGAGGAAGCTGTGGATGCTTGACAAGCCTGTTGTGCTGATTGGAAGCCCTGGTGGCTAAGATCTCGAGGTACATCCATACTGCAGTGAGACTGCATGGGCCAAGATCTGTTTACATAAATGATACCAGTTACTTGGTATTGAGCTAGAACTAGTTTGTAAAAGATGCACAATTGAGTCTCCTGAAGACATGGAAGAAAATTAAACTATCCTAGACATGTTGAAGGACAGGGCCATAGAAACTGACTCCTCTCTTGCCAGCACGCCGGAGACAAAAAGCTTCACATACCCCGCTGTGCTTCAGCTTCCCGCCTTCTTGTCTGGAGAAATAACCTTGACGTTGGCGACTTACTCTGAAATCTGAGCTTTAACTGTTGCGTCTGCTTTGTTGTGATTTGTCACAGGATTTGGTGCTAGAAGAGGGGAGTCTTTACAGGAGGAGATCCTGTCGTCCCTTATTACACACACAGTTGGCTTCCTGAAGACTAAAGCCATCTTCTTGCATTGGACTTCTAGAGAGTGTATATGGCCCAAGGAGACATAGCCTGCCTCCTAGTGTTAAATCCTTGTGTTAAAGGCTTTTCTATGGCAGGCTCTAGCCATAAGAACATTATTGCTGCTTTGTGTTCTTTTGAGGTTGGAAAACTGCCAGGTGTAGACATTAGATGTGATGATTCTATAAATTATCTGACTAACTTCATTAGGGGACTGTAGTTACAGGAAGGATTTGGTAGACTTCAAAGTCTACAGTTGAGCTAGAAGAGAAAAACAAACACCAGCATAAATATATTAAAGGTTGGGGAGGTAGAAAGAGAATATCACTTTCCAGTCTCAATTGTTAATGTTTGTGTTTCTTTTTAAGGCAAGGTCTAACTCTGTAGCCTTAGCTGGCCTAGAACTCACTGTATAGACCAGGCTGACCTCAAATCCAGGAATCTACCACCTCTGCCTACCAAGTTCATTACCTCACCTGGTAGGAGAAGATTTTGAAAACTGTTACAGCTATTTCTTTATGAACTTTATTTAAAATGCAAGTAGCAAAGGTTAGAGGTGGTTGAGGAAATGTTCTAAATTGCTAGTATAGTCACATACCCTCCCCTCCAACATACACACTTAAGGAGTGAGAAAAAGAACATGTTTAGTTCTGCTTAAATCATTTGGGAGATTGTTTGCTGCTAAAGTTTTCAAAAACAATCAGAGTAGAACCTTTTTCATGTCTCCGTTTACAACAGCAGAGCATCTCACTGTAAGCAGATTCCTTTACTATATCCAGACAAAGGTCCAATTTTTTGCTTTTTTTCCTTTTACTTTCTTTTTCTTTTCCTTCCCCCTCCCTCCTCCCTCCTTCTTTTCCTTTTTCTCATTCCCTTTTCTTTTTCTTTTGAGGCAGGGTCTCATTCTGTAGCCCTGGCCTGCCTGGAACTTGATATGTAGATCAGGATGGCCTCAGACTCACAGCCTGCCTGCACTTCCTGAGTGCTGGGGTTGAAGATCTCAGCAGCCTTCTTTAAACTGTGCTTTCTGGAAGAAGGATTGAATGCTGAGTTTGAAATGGCTATTATTCACTTTTAGCAAATGACTATTAGTAATATCCCAGTTACCAGTCCAGTCTTTAAAAAGTCACTGGCACGGTGGGAAATAATTACCAGCAAAAGCAGACTGTGCGCACAAGGGCCTGTGTGCTCCCGCTTCACCGTGCTGCCCAGCAAGCCCAGCTGTCCTCCACCTCGGCCTCCTGCTGAGACTGTAGCCAGGAGCTGCTATCCAGACTACCCCATGTTTATGCTTTTACAATTACCAGGTGTCATATATTTTAATTTACAAGTTAAATATCTGATTTTATTTTGCTTGCTTACATTATTAATTTTGTGGAGATAGGATAAATATGGCTGGCTATATTCTTGACATTAATATGTATAAAATCAGATTTGTAACAAGTATTCTCAATTACTTTTTATATCTGCTAGTATAATAGAGATCTAAATTAGTGACGGTGGTGTTGGAAAGGATATGGAGCAATAAAAGCTCTCATTCATCGCTGGTGGATATACAGAATGATGTAGCACCTTGGCAGTCTAAGTAACTGACAGAATGTTTCTAGTACTTTAAGCACTACTAGCGAAGTGTTTCCTTGTTACCATGTCCCTCTTTCCCATGTGTCTTTTTTAGTTTCTTATATTTATTGTATGTATATATGTGTGTGAGCATGTGCATGCCGAGGCACAGGCGTGGAGGTCATAGGACAACCTTTGACAGTTGATTCTCAATGCCACATGGTCTTGGTCCTCAGGCTTGGTGGCTGAGCCATCTCATCTGTCTCCCATGTGTCTTTTTAATGTTATTCATGAAAGGAAAATAAACTTTATCTCTTTATCTATCAATCTGTCTGTCTGTCCGTCTGTGTCTAGATGTTTGGGTAAACCCAATGCTTTACACAAGTTAGGTAAGTTCCTACCACTCAGCGATATATATCCATATATATATATATGGAGGGAGATATATATATATATCTCCCTCCATAGTGGTATTTGGTTCTGTCTCTATTTGTATTTAAGTTCAGAAGCTAGTGATTTCATATTGATAGTTTAAGAAGTAATTTTGTATATTTTAATTATGTTGTAGAACATTTTGATGCTTTGAATAATCATATTTCCACATAGCATTGATTATTATTTCATTGTGTTTTTATTAGAGAGAGAAGATTCATGAGAGATGCAAGAATATTTGTCCTCCTAAAGATACCTTTGACAGGACGCTTTTACATATTCATGGTATGAATATATGCTGTTTATAGATAATAAGCATAGCTTAACTTATTAATGAACAAGTTATTATTATTGGAACTTTGTTTTCTATTATATGTACAATTTTTTTTAAGTAAATTCTTTCTGTGTTTATTTTTGTGGTACTGGGGATTGAAACCTGGGCCTCGTGTATGCTAGGCTGTACTCCTAGCTTTTGTTTTTAGTAAGAAATTTTATAATCTAAAATCATAATATTTTTTATAAGCTTCTTGAAGAATGATCATGACCGTGATAGTAGTATAATCCTTCAGTTTGACAAGTATTTAATTTCTTGGTATTCGGTGCATTGCTTGTTGCTTACAAGTAAACGAGTACAAAATAGTTTAAACTGTCAAGGAATTTAAAGAAATAAACCAACAATCATAGCACTTTATATATTAGTCACTTCAGTTTTGTAGGATTACACACATGCCAGCTTTCTTACTCAGATTAAAAAATGTCCCATAATTGATGATTATGACTTGTGTTTTAATTTAGCTAGTGTGAAACATGTATTTGGTAGGGATTATATATTTTCTAGGAATGAAAATGAATATACACACATGCATATACATAGAACAGTATATACAAAGCCATAGAGTCAAGGAGAGCAAAGCATGTTCAGAGAGCTGCAAGCCTCTCACTTGTTGGTCTGCTGGGAGTAAGAAATGTTAAGGAATAGGCAGGGATCAGGTCATAGAGAATTTTGTATGTCATGCTCAGGAATTTTATTTTGTCTGAAGACAATATAGAACTACAAAATATTTTTCGGCAGGCATGGTTAGATTTTTAATTGTACATTCCTAGTGAAAACAGTTAATGATAAGTAGTTATATGATGGTAAGACTAGAGACAAGAAGCTAGTTGGCTACTGTAGTAATACAAGTAAGAAATGGTGTCCCAGTAATAGAGAGGCTGTGGAGAAGAAATGAGAGCAGATGGCTAGGTAACCTAGCACAGGCTTCAGGGGTCAGCCAGTCCGTTTTGGTAGTGGGGCAAAACGATGGAGTGACAGTCCTATGTCTTGTGCTTGAGCAGCAGCTATCTACATGAGCAGTCCAATTCACGGAGAGAGGGAGGAAGGATTTTGGAAGAGATGGAGGCTAGTTTGGCTGGCAGTTTGTAATGAAAGAAACATCTTTTTGGCAACCTAGAGCCCAGGAAGGAGAACTTTAGGTATGGTAATTATCAGAGATAATGCAGTATGATTAACAGAGACATAACGGCATCAGTGGGATCACTCAAGAGGGTTGAGTGAGGAAAGGACTCGTGGTAGACAACTGTGAAATGGTCTCACTTAGGTACATAGAAAATGAGGTACTTTTGGAGTAGATAGAGAAAAGAGGTCAGAGAAAAGGACATCACAAAGAGAATCCACATTGGAAATGAAAAGTTATGAGTCTTAGAGAGTTATTGGCTTACAAGGTCAGAATGCTCTTTGCATGCTGAGAAGTCTTTTAGGACTTGATTTTTAGAGTGAGCCTTTAGAGCAGAGTAATAGTTTCAGAAACCTTGATACTACATAAGAAGGGTATATGTGAGCAAGACGTGTAGACTGTTGGTAAGGATGAACTTAAGACTTGAGGCAAGGTGCTGACTGACTGAAGAGTTCTGAGTGGACAGGGCACGAGAGGCATTCACTGGAGCTGGACACCTGTGTTGTGGTTGCGCTTTGCTCCCGAGGGGGCTCCCTTGTTTCATCCCTCTCCTGGACCTAACTTTTATCTTCAGTTTTGCCAATGGGAGAGAGCTGAGCATATTTCCATGCAGTGATAAAAGGATTAGTTTAAGGAAAGAATTTGAAGCTATGGAGAGGGGGTGGAATCCAAGTGTAGAAAGGCTGAATGGAGAAAAGAAGGGGGGACTGCATTGGAGATTAGCTTGGCAGGATGAAGACAGCGTTCATTTGTACATACATTTGAAGGCGATGCAAACTAAGATATCAGAGAAGAAAACCAATACGCTATCAAAAAATCAGTCTTTGACCAGAAATTCGGAATGAAGTTTTGAATAAAGTAAAAATAATATTTCTAGCTAAATGTGTAAACACACTATAATCCTAGACCGTGGGAGGCAGAGGCAAGAGAACTATGAGGTTAGGGTAGCTTGGCTACGTAAGAATTCCCAGGCCAACCTGGACAATAGAATAAGACTGTGTGTCAACAAACAGAACAATTAACAGCAACAATTAACAACAAAACCCCATATTGCTATTTTAGAATTTCCTAATATAGTTTCTAAAACCACATAGCTCACCATACCTAACTTTACAAAAACGAAATGAAAAGTGCATCCGAAAGACTGGGAATGGATTCGCCTGTTTGATGCTAATTGGTAAGTTAATTTGGAGCGCTTGTCTTGTGCGGTGTGGCCTACTAGAGTGGAGACAGTCAGGAGACCGAGGAATACGTGAGGGAGTTAGGAATACGTGAGGCAGTATTAGAGTTTTCACAACATATTTATGAGTGTAAACTGAAAGCAAATATGAAAAGTTTATTTACCTTTTACTTTTTTTCATAGATAAATCCAGGACAGATCTGGAACAAGTACCTAAGGTAATGAGGCTTAACAATAAGAACACACTTTTAATATATAATATTTTAGTATTTAATGTAATATCTTTTAACATTTTACCTTATAAGATACCTTCAATTGACTATTTTGACATGTGAGACTATTTTGTCTAAATATATTTATAAATATATAAATACTTTAATTTGAAGATTTCTTCAGATAAGTCATTTTTCCTCTTTATTTTTATGTAAAATACTTAATCAGCAAGACAGGAATTTGCTTTGTTGGCTCTGTTCCCTTATGACCCCATCTCCTGACACTCCTGTATTCCATTTTACCCTTCCATGCCCTCCTCCTCCTCCTGTTACTTATGGCCTCTTGGCTATCCCATTTCCTTAGCCCCTCTTCCCCTCCCTTAGCCTGCTTTCTATGCTTATGCTATTTATATGTCAAAATTATAAGCAAGGATCTGGATATGTCAGAATTCCTGAGATTGTGTCACTTTCCTTAATGTGCTTTCCAGATTCATCGATTTTCCTGCAAATACCATTTTTCCTTATAGTTAAGATTCTCTTGCACTTAGAGTTCACTGTGCGGATTCATTTCTTTGTCCTATGTTCTGTTTCATTGATCCAAATATCTGCTTTATGTATGTATGTATGCATGCATGTATTTATGTATGTATGTGTATGTATGTGTATTGCTAGCTAGTGCTCTGTTGTTTGTGACACTATGGTAAACTTTGAGCTCAAACTATGAGAATACCTGCTACAAGTGCTCTTTCTCCTAAGGATTACTTTGGCTGTGTGTACTTTTTTCTGTTTCCATATGAATTTTTTGTTTTTCTAGTTCTACAAAGAATGTGATTAGAATTTTGATGGGTATTGCATTTAATCTGATACTTTGTAGTTATATATTCATTTTCTTTTTTTTTTATTGAATAGAAGCTTCATTTACATTTCAAATGCTAAAACCTTTCCTGGTTTCCCCCCTCCTGGAAAACCCCCAACCCCTCCTCCCACCCCCTGCCTCCAAGTATATGCCACCCCCCTTTGATTTCCCTTTGTTGGGGCATCTATTGAGCCTTCACCTGACCAAGGACCACTCGTCCCACTGATCTTCCAGTCCCAGAACAAGGAAGATCGTTCCTTCATGTAGTATCTTTGAAATGTCATTTTCTAGTCTCTTAAAATTTTTGTTGATGAGATCTTTGATTTTCTTATTTTTTTGAGTTGTTGTGATTAGGGTAATTTTTAATTTCTTTGTCAGCAAATTTGTTATTTATTAAAGTGCCTTTTTTGGTGTTAGTTTCATTTTTGTTTTTTGTATGTTGAAATTTTCTACTCTATTTCATTGAAAGTGTTTAAGAGTTTTCCGGTAGCATCTGTAAGGGCTTTTAAGTATAGAATTGTTACCTGAAAATAGAAATAACTTCTTTTTTAAGTTTTATTTCTTTTCTATTTTTTGTCTTGGTGACCTAGGAAAGACTTTGAACACCATTTTGGATAAGAGATAGTTGACATCCCTGCCTGGCTTTAGATTTTAGGAAATGTTTTCAGCTGTTTCCCACTTAGTCTAATGCTGGCTGTAGATTTGCCTCGTGTAGCCTTTACTATTTTGAGCTACAATCTGTTTATACTTTCTCCAGTACATTTATCATGAAACCATCTTAAACTTAGTCAGATGTCTGCATGTATTCCAGAGGACCAACTAGGTTATTATTATTACTTTTTACATTTTCATTTGTTTCAAAGGATTTTTAAATTTCTCCTGATTTCTTCAGTGATCCTTTAGTGTATTGTGTAATCTCTCAAGTACTTATGATCTTTCAGAAGTTGATGTTACTGCTGATTTTTACTTTAATTCCACTCTAGATAGTATATAAGGAATCTCTCAGTGTGTGTGTGTGTGTGTGTGTGTGTGTACATGTGTTTATGGTTTGTTGACTATGATGAGATCAATTTAGAAGGTTCCACGTGCTGCTGAGAAGAATCTATATTCGCTATATGTTGGCTGGACTATTCTGTAGATATTTGTTAAATCCAGTCATTATATGGTATAACTTAAGGTTCTTTGCTGACTTTAGGTTTTGCAGATCTGTCTAAACATGAGTGAGGTAACAAACTCGGCTGCTGTTACCATATCAGGACTTACGAGATTTACATCATTTAGTGTTTGTTTTATTTAGTGTCATTTATGGTGCATAAATAGCTACAATTATTTGTTTTTTTTGGTGAATCATTTCTTTTATTCAGTTGTCCTCTTGAAAAGTAAGAGTGTGTGTATGTGTGTGTGTGTGTGTGTGTGTGTGTGTCTGCATATTTGTGTGTATGTGTGTCATGTGTGTACAGGTGGCTGTGGCGGCCAGAGGATGACATCAGATTGCTTGGGACTGGAATTTTAGGCAATTGTGAGCTGCCTAATGTAGGTGCTGGGAATTGAACCTAGACCCTCTCTGTGGCACAGCCAGTGCTCGTAACTGCTGAGCCCTCTCTCCAGTCTCTTCAGGGTTCTCCTTTGTCTCCTTTCATTGGATTTATTTGAGTCTGTTATTTGAATTCATTTGATTTTATCTATTTTCTGAGATCAAATAGCTTTGCCTGCTTGTTCACTGCTTCTGTTTGCTTGGTAGGTTGATCACACCCTTTGACATTCAGATTTTAGGGATCTTTGCTAGTGAAGCGGGTCTCATTTTTATTTACATTTCAGATTTTTAAAACTGGTTCATTTCCTGTGATTTTGTTGTGAGATCCTGGCTGTCTAGATTAAGGACACTGTTTTCTTCTTTTCCTGACAGTTTTGGGGTTTAGCTGCTTCACTGGGTTAGCCCTGCAGATGCTTCTCCCAGTTCTTCTTTATTCATTTGCTCCTTTCAGGGAATGCATTCATTTCTTAAACATATTGGGGGCTTATTAAAGGATGCTTCTAAGTAGATTATAAGCAAGAAGGTTAAGAGAAGGAATGAGAACTTGTGAGTAAAGTGAGACACACCCAAGAGTCTGAATGTGGGTTTCTCTGAGAGAGCTGTCTCATGGAAGTGGACCTTTTCATAGACTCACCCTCCCTGTGTAGAACTCCATTAAGTTTCTGATGAGGTGGCTTCATTGTCATAAATTACCTTCATTTATGTTGCCGGAAATATCCTTATTTTTTGATCAGTGTTGAAAGCTAACCTTTCTGGGGAGAGTGCTTTGTTTGATGAATACTTACTTCCTGGACTTGAAAAGTAGCGCTCATGTTTTCCTGGCTTTTAGGGTTGCAGATGAGAGGAGACCTGAAGTTACTATGATGATCCTCCTTTGTGAGGTGGTACTTTTTTCCCTTGCGGCTTTTAGTATTGCTTCTCCTCATTTCAGTTATGAAGAAGCTCTCTGGTCATATCTAGTTTGAATTCTAAATGCCTCATGTGTTTTGCTAGAAGGTGTGTTCTCTCCAGGGTTTGGGGGTTTTTTGCTGCAATTTCCTTGTATGCTGTTTCTCTTCACTTTCCCTCAGTCCTTCCTCTTACCCCATAGAGACTACGCTGCTCTTTCAAGGGCATCTCTGGAGCTTTTGCATCCCTGTTTTTGCCTTTTTAAAATGAAAATAATTTACAACTGAAATGTGTATTTATGGTATTTTTTTTTTATTAGTAGTCTGTTCCTCATCACTGTAACTTGTAGATATATCCCCTTTTAAGTCATACTGTGGGTTTTACCATCACTTTAGATTATTTAGAGATGGTTCTTCTTAGATGATTTTTTTTTTTTACATCATTTACTGATAGGCCTCAGTCCCCAACCCCCAGAAGAGTGTCTGTTGTTCATCAGAGGATTCTCCAGAGGGTTTGACAGTTACTCAGCAGAGTGAGAAAGAAGGTTAGAAGACAGGAAAGGGGAGGACTTTAAAAATGCTCTTCTCTCTTAGCTAAGAGATCCTGCACTGAGTGGCTTGCTCCTTTTGGGACTTGGAGGTCTGCTTCTGCTCCTCACACTCTGCCTTTGGAACTCCAGCCACACTAGCTTTTGCTGTGTCCATGCCTTATTCGCATCCTATCTGGAAGATTTTCCTTTTCTCACTTTAAACTGTATTTAAATCCTTTATAGTTTTCTTTTAAAAAGGCAATTTTCCATGTGTTTTCTTCTTTCCAACTGGACTCTTGCCAAAAGGAGTCACCAGGGCAGGCAGACACTTGCTCCCTAAGACAATTGCTATTTTTGCAAGATTGCCCCTTAGCATCCACAAGAAATAGGTTTCCGGCACACCTCCTCCTCCAATACTAAAATGTGCCAGTGAAGTGCACACACATGTGCCTGCGTTTTCTAAATACACATGTCTAGATTACTTATAATAAATAGTTAATACTATGTAAATACTGTCTATATAGCTATATTGTTTAGGGGTATTAACAAAAAGAGAACCCTGTACATGTTTAATACAGGAACAACTTTTCTTCTTCCTGAATAATTTTAATTTTCATCTGGTTGAATTAACTGATGTGGAACCCAGGAAAACCTAGCACCCACTATATATTTACTCTATTATATTACTTGGATTTGTAATCATTGAGATTAGGATCTGGGTAGTATTATCTGTATTTTTTCCTGAAAACACCCAACAAAGATCAAGAATAGGTATTTTTTAATTAATTCTTTTAATTATAATATTAAAGCATGAATTAGAAAACCTCCTTCTGCCCCAAATTAGTTTTTTTCCTGTCACATTCATACTATGTTTGATATAAATGTAATGAATTGGTAAATAAAATATAAATATTAATAGGTTAAAGTATGTTTTCAGCCTTTTGTTAGATACTAGCGTGCACAATGATTAATTAATTTGGTTACTAAAAAATCAACCTGTAGGAACATTGGGGTCTTCAGAGATGCTCATTAAATAAATTATCAAGTCTGGGGAAGGTATAAAGAGTAAGTGGAGAAACACCTCTTCCCCTAGTAAATGGCGACATTTGGATCCCTGTAGATTCCTTGGTCTGTTGTTCATAGGTGAGAATCACTGAGTTTTAAATAGGGAAGTTAGTAGATGGTACCTTTGATGCAAGGACATGAGTAAGTCATTCCCGTGAAGATGTAGAGAGAAGACTTGAAATCCTTAGGAAGCAGAGAGACACGTTTCATTGTTTAGCTGCATGTGGATATTCTGGGTTTTAAATTTTAATTTTTTATTCTGAACATTATTTTTGAGGAAACTTTTAGCAAGAGAAGGCTGATGTAAGTTAGGGAAACCTATATTTGACATTTTAAAAAAGTTAGTGGAAAAACAATGAAAATTAGGATGAGCATGGTACCCTTTTGTTGTAGGCTGGGTTGAACATATGATCACTCATTGATGCAGGCTACAGCCATCTGCACTAGTAAAGGCACAAGCATTTTTCTGTTTTTAATTCAGTTTTTATTTATTTACTTTTTAAGATAGGAGCCTAGACTGTCTTTAAACTCATTGTTGACCCCAAACTTGTGGAAGTCCTCCTGCCTCAGCCTTGGGAACACAGGAATTACAAGCATGCACTACCACTTCAGCTACATTTTTCCATGTTTTTATTTTGTTGTGTTTTAGGTTTATTTATTTAACCTTAGTGTAAGTGCACATGTGTAGCTGGTACCCACGGAGGTCAGGAGGTGGTGTCTGACTTTCGGTGAAGTGGACTTTCGGATGGCTGTTACCTTCCATACGGGTACTGAGCCAAGGCCAGCTCCTCTGCAGGAGCAGCGAGTGTTCCTAACTGCCCAGCCATCTCTAGCCCCAGTTTTTATCTTTTATAAGAATTTTAACTTGGTGGGAAATAGTTTTTGTGATTGATATTTTTGCTTTTGCCTTTTATATTCAAGATCCAAGTTAATTTTGTTTAATGGTCTTAAAATGTTATAATGGATATAGAGAAGATATTTAACTAATTGGGAAATGTATTCTTTCAATAGATTTTTATGAAACCAGATTTTGCCTTGGATGACTCTTTAACTTTTAATTCAGTTTTACCGTGGTCTCATTTTAATACTGCTGGCGGGAGAGGAAACCGCGACGCAGCTTCTTCCAAGTTGCTTCAAGAAAAGGTAACGGAATGTGTCCTGACGCTTTTCAGACAGGAGACTGTCCTGGTCAGGTGGGACTGTTTTTGAGAGTTCAGATTTGCTTAGTAGGCTATTCTTTTTAAGACATTCTTTCCTCCTCCCTCTCGTTCTTCCCTTCGTATCCGTGTCGTTCCCTTCCCCCTTTCCTGCTCCTTCCCCTCCCCTTCCCCATCCTGTGTCCTTTGGTGTTGGGTTTGAACCTAGGGCTTCATCCACAATAGGCCAACTGCTCTACCACTGACCACATCTCCAGCCCATTGGCTTCATTTTGTTGCCAGTCATAGTTACAGTAACTCTGATCGTAACCGATAGACTCGTAAGTAGCATCTTAACTTGGTAGAATAAATTTATGACTGTGAAAAAGTTGAAGGTTACTGAGTACTGCTTACCTAAAATAGAAGCTGGTGGGATTTTACTAAAAAAAAACCTTATTGTATGTGTGTGTGTAAGAGAGGGGGAGGCGTGTGTGTGGTAGAACTGGCACACCACGGCACTGTGTCAGAGCAGAGGGCAGAGGGCAGATGTGTGGTGTCCATTCCCTCCTTCCGTCTTATGGGTTCTGGGCATTAACTCAGGTTCTCTGGCTTAGGTGGCAGGTTGATTTTTGCTGTCTGACCACTGGCCCTAAACTGATGAATTTTAGTGGAAAGAGTATACCAGTTAACAGACTGCTTTGTACTCACCCCAGTACTTCACTTACACACCAGCTAAGTGTAACAGTGACCTAAAAGCAGTGAGCCAACTTTCTGAAATAACCATTTTCTTTCATTTTTATATTGAAGATCATTATTTTGAAGCAAAAAAATGTTTTAGTTAAAATATAATATTCTGCCAGGCAGTGGCAGCCCATACCTTTAATCCCAGCACTTGGGAGGCAGAGAGGCAAGGCAGGTCTCTGTGTTGGAGGAAGTCTGGTCTACAGAGCAAGTTCCAGGACAGCCAGGGCTATACAGGGAAACCCTGTCTCTAAAAATAAAGCCCCAAACCAACCTATCTACCTCTCTCTCTCTCTCTCTCTCTCTCTCTCTCTCTCTCTCTCTCTCCATATATATATATGGAGAGAGAGAGAGATATATAGATATAGATAGATAGATAGATAGATAGATAGATATACTGATATACTTCCTGCTACCCTGCTTTATATTTCTGGTTTATAAAGCCTGGTCTTTTGCATTCTATCGGTCACAGCTTTAAATTTACTGTGCTGTGTCTGAGAGTAAGCATCTTGAAAGTCGTTTCTAATTAGACCTCGAGGCATATGAAGAATCTTGTAAAACTTGAATGACAGGAAGTCGTGATTCTGTTCTTTCTCAGCACTTGACTTGAGCTTCTAAAACTGACTGATTCTTCAGTACATTTTATTCTGCTCTAGTGACATCAGGTGGCCATTGGACCATGTAATCTGTTTGTAGTCATGTTGCTTTTCACTAAGTGAGTGAGTAGTTGTATTGAAGATGAGAAGAACAAGGGTTTGAGCTCAAGAAAATTGAATAATAAAAACTTCTTCATTTGTAACCTGTTACATGTTTTAAAAATTAAGTGACCATTATTGAAAATAATACCTTCTAATCATTAAAATCTTAGATACTGAAAGTATACAGCTAGATACTGAAAGTTCACTGATTCTTCAATGTCACGAGATTTAGAAATACTGCCTAGCTTACATAATCCGAAAGTAACAACAAAGAGAAATGGAGAGTTCCTGTAACAAATGTAGCATCTTCTTTAGAAGGGAAGAAAGGAAGAGATACCCAGGTTCAGACATGCAGAGTGATGACATGCAGGGACAGAGGTGATACATGAATTTCAGAAAGCATATTAAATAAAGTTGTAAGAGCTAGACTTGGTACTGTTATAGTATACATGAGATAGTCATTTAAGGCATTTATTACTCTCAAGAGTATAAAACATTGGAATAAAAATAGTAAATGGATAAAGGAATGATTTTTAAAATATCTTGAAAAAAATCAAAGTGAATTGTATGTAACACGTGACTGACCCAACGACCTGTGTACTGTCATTTTGAAACAGCATGGTAGACTATAAAGAGCAGAGCCCGACAGACTTGATATTTTAGTTTTGGTACTTGCTTAATCATGTGGCTTTATTCAAGTTATTTAGTGCTTTTGTTCCTTCCCATTTATAAAATGAGAATGCTAATTATATGCAAAGTTTGTTATAGCTAGAAAACATACATGCACATGGAATAGATGGTACACAGAAGAAAAAGCTCGGCATAAAGTATAAATAACTGCTGAGATAACACTGATGTTGGTCAAGGCAACAATTTTCTCTGATTCTTTAGGACTCAAAGTGCTATTATTGTGTGACACAGTTGTGGATCTGCTCCCTTTTGGGAAGGAGGGAGGCCGTGTTGGAAGGGTGGTAGTGGGGGGACGAAGGAACATGCAAGCGAGCGCTTCTGCGTTGTGCTTGCGTTTATCTTTGGACTATACTTTTTGACTTCATTTTGTGTACCAGATTCCAAGATCCCCTTAATCCAATAATTCACACAATGGAATTTATACTTGTAGAAACCTTTTTTATCATTTTTAGAAAGGATTGGATAGTCAAGAGTGATGTACTTAAGATATATCTGATTTTTTTCTTCCCTCTGAAGCTGAGCCATTATTTGGATATTGTGGAAGTAAACATCGCTCACCAGATCTCTCTACGTTCAGAAGCTTTTTTTCATGCAATGACCTCTCAACACGAATTGCAGGACTACCTCAAGAAAACTTCCCAGGCTGTAAAAATGCTTCGAGATAAAATTGCACAGATTGATAAAGTTATGTGTGAAGGATCACTACAGATATTAAGACTGGCACTTACCAGAAATAATTGTGTTAAAGTATACAATAAACTGAAGTTAATGGCCACTGTACACCAAACTCAGCCGACAGTGCAGGTGTTGTTATCTACGTCTGAATTTGTTGGCGCGCTGGACTTGATAGCAACAACCCAAGAGGTTCTGCAGCAGGAGCTTCAGGGCATTCACAGCTTCCGGTATGTCTGTTAAGTAACCATAGAAGTGATACAGAGATGTTTCAAGCATAAATATTTACATGTTGTGTTATAGATACATTTGAAATGTATATTTTTTCTTCCAGATTGATTTTTTAAATAATGTTATTTCTATTAACAAAAACTACTTACTGGAGATATTTAAATAGAGAAGCTAACTTAAAATTTATAGTAGATGAAATAAATACAAGGCCAATTACAGTTTTGAAAATAGTACTTTTAAAATGTTCAAATAACTGTGTAAAAATGGTAGATCAAGTTGGAAAGGTAAATACCAGAATGCTTTAAGATAATTTAGAAAGATTTCTAAGGCTCATGAGATGGCTCAGTGGGTAAAGGCTCTCAAGCACAAGCACACATAAATAAATATAAAAATCTTTTTAATAGGAATTAAATAGAAAACAGTTGAAATTCATTTTTCAGATTTTTTCTCAAGGAATAGTTAGTGGAAAAAAAAAAAAAAAACATGTCCTTTCTGAGTTTTTGCTTTGAGAATACCTTTTAAAAAAAAAAAAAAGCAAAATAGGGCTGGAGAGATAAGTCAGAGGGAGAAGTGCTTGCCAAGCAGCTGGGGGATCCAAGTTAGAGCTTCAGAACACACATTTAAAACAGTCAGTCATGGCAATGTAAGCAGACACTGGGAGAGCTCTGGGAGTCATTGGCCACTCAGCAAGTTGCAGACTAATGAAAGAGTATCTGAAAACACAAGGTAACGGTGCCTGAGCAATGACCCCCTCCCATGCACGCACAGACATAGACACACAGACATACTCTTCTCTCTGCAGAAAGGGGTGGTGGTGCCTGGAAGTGTTTGTTGTTCATGGTTAGAGAACTTGCTTAGCCTGTGAGTTTTATTTTTAGTATCACTAATACAAAAACAAAGCTAATTTGACTATGAAATTACACATAACATACCTTAAGTTTGTAGCTGTGACTAATCTATGTGAAATTGAGTTATTTATAAACCAGTTACAGAAATCAAGATTTCATTCTACTAAGCAGGTTTTGGTGTTCTTGTAGAAGTTCTTGTCTTCTGGCAAACTCAGAATTTACAGCAAGGGATTACAATTGCTGTCTCAGAGATGTGCTCTGAGGCTTATGGGGATGTACTTTATTCCAGAAATAAGCTTCAAAATAAGCTTATTTAAATTGAATTATAAGTTCTCACTAACATTAGATATTTGGAATGTTTAGAAAATGCATTTTAGCTTGAATTAAGTCACTGACTTGTTCCTTCATTGAGGAAATGGCACTCAGCAGCAGGAATGTCAAGGCTTTGAGCTGTGAACACAGCAGAGGCGCTCCGCCCTAACACTCTCCAGTGTGCGTTTTGTCAGGGAGCGGGTTGGACACACGGCTTGGCACTTTCCATGGTGTACACATTGCTGTGAAACTCTTAACGCAGGAAACATAATCCAGATTTTAATGGTTGTGGAAATTTAAAGCTTTTTGAAAGCTATTGTTGAAAATCCTCTCTTTAAAATTATATCGACATGTAGAATTTTGAATACATGGGCCATTGACACTCACTGTGGGTTTCCCAACTTGGATTTCCAAGTGAGTAGATGATTTCTAATTTTTCACCTCTGAATTTTTCTATCTTTTTCATTTTGAGTTGTATGATATATTTTTTAATGTGTAATTGATTTTACCATTGCTTTACAAAAATAGACTCAGGACAGAATCTCTGTCTTTCCCTTTTTGCTTACCTCTTGACCAAGTTGTGAATTTTGATAAACATCAACACGAATACCCTCTGGCTAGCACAGAACTGAGAAAGAATTAAATCGTGAATACTTGCTTGCTGAGTTCACATCCTAAACCAGGTCTAGTTTTTACCCTGAAGTTCATACAGTTTTATTATATTTGATTCATACGTTTGTTTGTGATAAGACTGTGGTTATGTAGAGGTGTCAGGAGAAAGTCTAAGACTAGAGTTGAATGTTTATTATCAATGATTTATTGCACTACAGAATCTAGGCATTCAGAGCTTGTACTTATTCTGAGCTAACAAAACTTATATTTGTCTGTATGAATACATTTAGACATACATGCGTACATATATGCATACATATATGCATATAGACCTACAGACAGTCACACATTTACACATTGAATGCTTAGGGCAAAGCTCTAGCAAATAGGCTCCTTCCTCCCTCCCTCCCTCTGTCTCCTTCTCCCCTTCCCTCTCCCACCTCTCTCTCTCCATCTTCTTCCCTCTTCCTCCCTTTTTCCTTCCCTCCCTCCCCCTCTTCCTTCTCCCCTTCCCTTTCTCCCCCCTCTATCTCCCTTCTTCTCTCTCCTTCTCTCTCTCCCCTCATCCTTTCCTCCTTTAAAAGTTTTCTAAAACAGAGTCAATTATGGGTTTCAGCATTCTGTGGTTTCATTGATAAGAGCCACCTTATGTTTCCATTCAAGGAATTTAGTTATTGGTTGCATCAAAATATTAAACATGATCCTATAGTCCTATATAATTGGCAGTTTAGTTTCCAAAGATTAGAATTAAAAAATATGCACATTTTTATTTTGAGATAAAGCCAAGAGATTTTCCTGTTTGATAAAATAAGAACAGTAGACTCTTAATATATACATTTTTTTTCTGATACAAATAGCACAAAGGTCACTGTGTTGAATATCTCTTAGTAAAAAAAATCCAAATTAATGTATAAATCTAGCTACATCTAATTTAAAAATTTTTAAAGCGTCACCATTTTTTCCTATTAGTTGGATTTGGTGTTTTTTCAGAAGTATTTCAGGTTTTTTGTGGGTTCCAATACAGGTGAAAGAGTGCCTCTGCAGCAGGATAGATGAACTTGCCAGCAAGAGTCAGGGCAAACATGCAAAAAGGAAAAGCTTCTCTCTTCCGTGTCCCCTTATGTAGGCTGCCACTAGTAGGTATAGCCCAGATTTGGGGTGGTTGTTTCCACCTCTAATAGTTCAGTCAAGAAAATCACTTGTTGGTTTTCTCAGCTGCTTGGGTTTCAGTTGATAAGTTATAATTGAGTTGACAACCAATATTAGCCACCACAATAGTACGTTTGTGTTATGTTTTAGTAGATCCATTACTACTTTAAATTATTGTGTGAGCTTATTAAGATACATACTTGTATTTATTTTGAGACATGGTTTCACTAGGTGTAGCTCAGGTTGGCCTAGAACTGACTATGTAGATCAGGCTAGCCATAAATTCAAAAAGATGTATCTGCCTCTGCCTCCCCAGTGTGCCACCATGTCAGGCCTTAGGCTGCATACTTTTTAAGTGAACTGCTTAGACAAATATTTGTTCATATGTTTTCATGCATAACATATTACTTAACAGCATTAAGGTTTATATCCTTTCCTTATCTGAATTTAAGAATGTATAAAAATGAAGCTCCTCAAGATATTTAAGACTATCCGAGGCTGGTCAGTGGTGGCACAGTCCTTAAATCCCACCACCTGGGAGGCATAGACAGATCCTTTGAGGTTAGCCTGGCCTACAGTGTAGTTCCCCAACAGCCAGGGCTTCACAGAGAAACCTTGTCTTCAAAACAAAAGAAATAAAACCCCTAAGACTGAGAACCTCATATTTACACCAGAAATTTTTATTATTTTAGTTAGAAAATCTTAGTAGGTACATTTATACGAATTCAACACTAGATTTTTTTTTCTGGTGGGATTTATTGAAGACTGTCAAACCCAGAGTTAACGTATACTTGAATATTGACTTCTAATCTACATTAAAAGAGAATCCATTATCTCCACAAAGATATTAGCATCTCCATAATACTGGAGTGGGCTAGTAGTATTAAATTTACATATGAATTTATATTGTGCCTTATCACTATAGATAAAAAAATTGAGATCACAAATACACAGAAAGATAAGGGGAATCAAGAAAATTATAGGAAACACTATGTAACCTATGAGCCATCATTCTTTTTTCTTTGCAATCCCCCTACTGACTCCTGAATTATTTAAGTTACAAATACGTTGTTTCAGCCATAGTATTAAATGTATCTTTAACTGATGAGTAAAAAAAATCTCTGTCACTGATATCTTCAAATAGCTAGTTGATGATGTGTCTCCGTTTGTCCCCAATTTTTTATAGTGTTTGGTTGTAATATATAGCTATCCAAATAATATCTACAGAGTGACTGGCTGGTATTTTCCAAGTGTTGTTTGTTATAAAGCTTTATAACTTTCTCCTCTTCAGAGTGTTCATTGAGAGCTGCGTCCTCACCGCTCTCATGGTTAGGTTTTCTTACAGGAGTGCTGAGTGTGGGACAGTGCTAGTCTTGGCACAGGCGGCTGCTCCTTCCCCCCATTGCTTACTACCTGGACTGCACCTCTAGAGGGATCCCCCCCCCCAACACTTACAGTTGACTCTTGGAAAACACATATTTGGAATTGTGACAGTTTAAGAACGTCTGATAAGTAGTATTGCCTAAAAATATTTTAAAACTTAGAAAAAGTTATGTTATGAATGCATGGACTGTATGTAGACAGTAGTCTATCATTTCCTGTCATAAAGCACAAATCTTTAGAAAAAGTAAACTTGTCAAAACGTATCTGGCAGTGTACAGCTGTAACTGCTGTTCACAGTAGACACGTGGACAACGCTGTCAGCATGGGCTGCACAGGTTGACTGCTCCAGGCTGCACTGCGGTCAATGCGCAGCCACTTCCTGTTGCCGTGGTAGGGGCTCAGTGCCAAGAGCATCTGCCTGCAACTTTGACTCTCAGCAGCAGCTTGGAATGTTCGAATACAGTGAGCCTCTGCTCTGCTCTGCAGGGCCTGACAATCTGACAGGAGTGAAGTCCTGTTAAAAATTGGAAACTCAGTGCAGTGGTTTTCTTCCTTTTCTTTCTCCTTTGGGCTATAATGATATTGACATAGCAATACAGAGTAAAATCTGTGTATATATGAAATTCTAAGTATGAGGTTTTAAATATTGAACTTTAGAAAATGTAATTGGATACAATTGTTTATAATTAACAAGTCATCTTATTTATAAATTTTCCAATATAATATAAATCTATTTTGTGGAAATTTAAAAAAACCAAAAAACTAAAAAACTGTGATGCCCACAAGTTCTGTGCAACTTAGACATATCTCCAGAGCATTGCTTATCACAGTATAAAAGAAATCTTTCAGTTGCTGGTTTACAAAGCCAGCTTAGATAAATCAGTGAGAACCAGCCTCAAAAAAAAAAAAGTGAAAAGATAGTGGGGATATAGCACAGTCATAAAGACCTTGTCAGTAGCATGCATGAGATCCTGTTTTCAGTGCCCAGTACTGTAAAAGTGTAAAGGAAAAGCAGCATTTATTATGTGTTTTTCACATTACAGCATACAAAGTAAGTGTTAAATTATGTTGCTGGTTTGGCTTCTGGTCAGCAATAGGGTATTTGAAAAAAGACACACACATTTTGGGAGGGTTTTTTTTTTTCCTTCCTCTTCTTTATGATATGTGGCTGTAGGGAGACTCTAATCTCTGAACTGCTACATCTGGTTAATCTGAAACAGCTCCTGTAAGGAAAGGTGGAATGAACTCTGGACAGTTTGAGTTTTGAAATGGTAAATTGGGAATCCAGCATCTTTCTATGGAAGCTGATAAGCTGTTCTTAAATTCTTATACTAAGTAATGGATTTAGATTTATGAGCATTTGATGTTTTAAATGCTATTTTTATTTTTGTAGATACTCAAAACTGGTAGTTCTACCAGTTTCTTGAGTCCTTTTAATGAGTCCATGAGAAATAACTTGAAAACGTGTTTTCTTTGTGCTGTGACAGCATACTTACACATTTTTTTTTTTTTTTATCCTGGATATGTAAGCTTTAGGGATTTTTCCTTTTAAAAAGAAATGTAACTGTTGTTATTACCGTGTATATGTGTGTATGCATGTGTATAACTTTTAGGAGTCACTTTCTACCTTGTGGCCAGGTCTTGTTTCTCTTGTGCTACTCAGCCCAATTCTTTTGAGACAGTTTTCCTCCTTCCTTGTAGTTGTAGGAGCGGTGAGATTATAGATGCACATTTTTGCATCTGGGTTTTTTTCTTGTCCCACACCACACCACCCACAGAGAATTAGGGTTTCTCTGTGTAGATGAGGCAGTCCTCAAGATCTGCCTGCCTCTGCCTCCCAAGCACTGTGATTAAAGGCACATACCACCACGCCTGGTGCACTTGGCTTTCTTACGTGGATTCAAACCAGTGAACTGAGGCCATTTCACTTGTGTGACAAGTGCTTTTACCTGCTGAGCTATCTCGTCAGCCTGTTTCTTTTAGTGTGAGATTGTGTTTAGAAATCCTAGCTATTGGATTGGATGTAATTTCTATGCTTTTGTAGTGCATAGAACTAGAGAATAAGTTTACTTTTTAATTTTGCCTTTTAAATTATTTTACTTATTTCAATTTATTTGTTGGTGTTAAGATCGAGTCCAGGATGTCATGCATGCTAAGCTCTAGTACTCAGCAACAGTTTTCCTTTAAGAGAAACCCTTGGGCCTACGTGGCTACTTTACACTCACACTGATGCCTGTAGCATGTTACTTCTTTAGTTTTATTGCTCTCTTGACCAGACTGAAAATGTGATTCTTAGATACCAACACCATTTCTCATTTGTTTAGCACACAGTATGCTCTCAGAACTAGCAGTATTATTTTGATAGTTTCTTCTCCCCACCTTTATCTGTGGGTATGATTCAGGACCCTCGTAGATGCCTACACATAGTACCCAACCCTATGTAAACTTTTCTCCTAGGGCACCTGTTGTAAGTTTAGGTACCATCAAAGGTAAACAATGACTGACAATTGTAATAATACATTGCAAAAATGTACTGTTAAATGGATGAAGTGGATAGTACTTGTTTCAGACTATATTATGATTTATCTAGTTAGATTCCCATTTGTCAGTATTTGGTTACTTCCATCCCTCCCCCCTTTCTCTTCTGAGGCAGGGTCTTGATGTCGAGCTCAGGCTTGAGCTCAGGTCTCATGCCTTAGCTTAGCTGGGAAGGTAGGTGACCACCACACCTGGCTTCCACTCCCTTAGCTGCAATGGAATGTATGTATGTATGTATGTATGTATGTACGTACGTATGTATATGTATGTATGTATTATGTATGCATTATATATGCATGTGTGTGCATATGTGTATGTATGTGTATGTGTGTATGTATGTGTGTGTATAAATGTATGTATGAATGAATGATTATTTTTAACTTTTGCTAGCACACCTGTGATTCCTATTCTAAGAAGTGGGATTCCTGGATCAAAGAGAAACTGCCAAAGTAGTTTTGCTAGGTTTTGACAGTGTTTTAGTTTGTGCTGTTGTGGATTGTTGGTAACTATAAGAAATACTTTCATATTGTAAATGCAAATTCAACCTCTTATCAAGTTTGTTTCAAAATTGTCACTGCCTGTACTTACCATAAACTGTGATAGAAAATTAACCTCCTAAAAGTTGTAATGGCTTTAACTAATTCTGAAAATTTTACTGTGTGCAACCTGTCTTTATAATCACAGCTGCTGACTTTGTGGCCTTTCCTTACAAGTAAATGCAGTATATGTATTAGAATTAGTTATATTAAATTTATGTTTAATATAAAGTTGTTTAAAGTATTAAAAATCAACCCTAAAGACAGATCTGTTTATATTATTTGTTTATTTAGATCTTGCTGTTGCTGTCCTGAAACTCACAACTCACCTGCCTCAGCCTCCCAATTGTTAGGGTCACAGGCGCTGCCATACCTGACCAGAGCTTTTTATTTTTACTTTGTATGTCATTTGGCCTGTGAGGTTGTATAGTTCTGGGAGTTGGCCCAGGGCTTCATGCGCGGTAGGCAAGTGTTCTGCCGCTGGGCCACATCCCAAGGTAGGGCGTTTACATTTCCTGAGAATGAACTGAAGGACAGAAAGATTTTGCTAGTTCAGAATAAGGCATCTGTAACTAGAAGGGGAACTGTTCAGGAGGAGGAGGGGAACCAGAGAAAAACCAGATAGGACAATGAGAGCATAAATGTAGTTAGGTTAAATACCTGTGTGAGAATATGGGAATAAGACCCATTTTGCTGTAAAGTGCTGGGATTAAAGGCGTGCGCCACCACCGCCGCCTGGCAGCAGCAAGATTCTTTAGCCCTGAGCATCTCACTAGCCCCAAACCCAAAATTTTGGACAATTAATATATGCAAACAGAAAGGGAAGATTATTCTACTTAAACCTCTTTCCCTTGTCATATAAATGGACTTTCCTTTTCCATTTTCCCTTTGCATTTTGAATTCTGAAATAGTTTTAAGTCAACTAGGTTATCGAGGTTTCTCAGCTCATTGTTTTAATGAAGCTTATCAGATTTGTGACAAAAATATTTTGAAGCTAAAGATATTTTAGTCATAAGCTCTAAAATTTTAAAGATCTTATTTAGTTTTTTATGTGCAAGCGTTCTGTGTTCATGTATTTGTACCACACATGTGCCTAGTGCCTAGAGGCCAGAGGAGTGTCCGTTTCCCTCAGCTGGAATTAAGGCGATTGTTAGGCTTCGTGTAGGTTCAGGAACTGAACTCCTTCTACAAGAGCAGCAAATGCCTTTCAGTCCTGGCAGCTGCCTCTCTGGCGACTTAGATATTTCTATAAAGGAATAAGGCCTGCGAAATGTTAGGGACTGGTGTTTGCTGAATGAGTGAGTGCCTAGGGAGTCACTACCACTGATAGCCACTAAATGGCAATGAAGAAATGAATTTCAACAGCTGACAGTTTATATGCAGTCATAAAATGTATCAAGTAACACGATTTTCTGTGGTGTATTGAACTGTTTAGAGTTTAAAGGTTAAAAACAAAGGTACAATTCTGGAGATGAAGTGACATTGTGACAGTGATTTTTGCTTATTACAGTGTTGAATAAGTACTGTCAAATAGAGACGTTCTAGTCTATTGAAACTGGAATAAATTGATGACTTAGTGGATATATATGTTTTTCTTTCCTTTTGATAGGCATTTGGGATCACAGCTTTGTGAGTTAGAAAAGCTGATTGATAAAATGATGATCGCAGAATTTTCTACTTATTCTCATAGTGACTTAAATAGACCACTGGAAGGTGAATGCCAAGTTTTAGAAGAGGTATGTGTTTGAACTGTGGAATGCAAGCACTGTCTTTGCTTAGTATTGTTTCCTTTACAGCTTTAGTTTATAACACATTCTTCTCAGATCATAGTGGAAAGATTATCTCAAATTTCCATTTCTTTGAGACTTTTGAAGCCCTGTGTTAGCTGTGTATCTTAATAAACATCATAAAAGCTGAAATCCTATGAAGTAGAGAAGGAGTACTGTCATAGCTTACTTAGAAATAGGAATTGAAATGAGATCTGTAAAGGTTACAAACCAAGTTCAAAGTAGAGCCATAGGATGAATGACTTAATTCATATTCCATGGGCATGTATCTATTGGGCTTGTCTTCTGTAAAAAATGATGATTATGTGGTGATTTGTACATCCAAATTTACCAATCACCCATTCTGAACATGTTTTATTCATATGTTTAAATAAATATATCACATCCAGGTTTTATTCATCTGGTAATTTTGCAGTGCAGATCATCCCAAGAATTACCAGAAAAAGAAAAAGAACCTAAAGTCCCTGACTTATAATTGCCCACAGAGGTGTGCGGTGTGCAGTGTGCAGTGAGCCTCCCCTTGGAGTCCAGGCTGTCCGTGCAGTCTTCTAGGCCACAGGGACTCTGGATTCTTAACTGTGGGCATGAGGAGAAAAGACCTGTTAGCGTTGTTTTGTCCCTAAGCCAGTTTCATTTCATCTATTGTGGCAGAATAGGACTTACCTGTTGGAAAACAGACTCCAAAAATCTGGTGGCAAGGTTGCTGTGCGAGGGCTCACATACACTCTGTCTGGAAGCACTACTCTCTGTCAAGGCAGAAATCTGAGAGTCTGACATAACCATGCTGATAAGTGTTTCTGCTTTTAAGTTAAGTTTCAAATGTAAAATTATATATCTTTCTTTTATTTTAATAGGAAAGATTAGTATCTCTTGTATTTGGGCTTTTGAAACAAAGAAAACTTAACTTTTTAGAAATCTATGGTGAAGAAATGATTATTACAGCAAAGAACATCATTAAAGAGGTATTGTGCATTTTTATTTAATATATGATTTGAAACCTCTGAAGTTCATTTTTGTGTCACCGAGTTATATGTAAAATATGCAGTATAAGTACTTAATTACTATTAAGTAATGCTTGGTCATTTTGTTAAAAACTGTAGACATGATAAAATGAGAGAGGCATAAACCTACCAGCCAGGATCACTGCTTTATGATGTTACAGGTTTCTTATTGTTGTTACACATATGACTTTGGACAGATTTCAGAACCCACATAAGCATTTTTTTCACATTATTTTCCAAACATCCAGAAACAGCTGTTTTATGATTTTATAAAATTGTACCAACATCATGTAGGTTAACCTATTTGGTTTTTTTGTCAAGGTGGACTATTTAAAGTTTCAATTTGATACTATAAATAAAACACTCAGACTACTTGTGAATAAAGTTACTTTATTTGTCATAGTTAAGATTTTTTAAGAAAAGAGGATTGAGAGGTTGACTCAGTCAGAGAACCTCGTTTGATCCTTAACCTGTCTGAATGTGCTGAACACAGCATGCACCTCTAATCCTATCCTGGAGTGGCCGAGAGGAAGACCCTGGGGCTGCCTGGCCAGCCAGTCCATCCTAGTAGATGAGCTGCAGGCCAGTGAGTGACCCTGTCTGAACGGAACTGGTTGGCTTTCCTGAGGATGACACCTGAGATGGCCTCTGGCTTTTATGAGTGCACACAGACTTGCAGGCCCAGATGCATGCACGCACGTACGCACACACACCCATACATGCACATAGAGAAACAACACAAAGATGGTGTCCTTAGATTGATGCCTCAAAGCAGAATTGTTGGTCAGAGAGTGAAAGTTACTTTACATTGTTTCATACATAAAACTAAATTGTTGTCTAAAAACATTTTACTAATTTATACTCCCCACATTAAATATATGAATGTTAACTTCCTTTTGCACTGCTTAGAAAGTTAGTAATAACTTAAAATCTTTTAGATTTCACCCAGGCTTTATGGTGTGCAAGTTAGAAAGTACTCTACTGCTAAGTTGGACTCAAACTCTGCCATGGTTTTAGTTTCCCTTGATCTTTTTTTTTTTTTTTTTTGGTTTTTTCGAGACAGGGTTTCTCTGTGTAGTTCCGGCTGTCCTGGAACTCACTCGGTAGACCAGGCTGGCCTCGAACTCAGAAATCCGCCTGCCTCTGCCTCCCCAGTGCTGGGATTACAGGCGTGCACCACCACCGCCCGGCTTTTTTTTTTTTTTTTTTTAACCTTAGATGATTTTACAAAGTGTTTATTAGGCATAATCATCAAGTTGAATGTATATAAGTTTTCAATGTTTATATAAAATACACAAAACTATAATTGCTTTCTCCTTTACTTAAACTGGTTGAAATTGTATTTCAAAATGTGTATAGCTATTATGGAAAATTGTTGGTAGTATTTACTAATGTTAAGTATATGCACATTACAGAATTCTGTTCTTAAATATTCATGTAACAAATACTGAGTTAAATTCATTCAAATATAATAGAGTGTACATGGCAGCACCATTTGTCACTAGAGAAAAAGGAACATTCTAAATTGCATCATCTGAAAATAGAAGAGATGAGCAGAATTGCAATATATATGTACAGTAAAATAAAATTTAGTGAATTACCAAAAGCTATGTAAATATAAATGAAACTAGACACAAAAAAAGTATATACTGCAGAATTTCCTTCTGCATGTAAGACATAGATGAAATGAGTATATACTTTAGACATCTATTCATGGTAATAACCTTTTGGGTGTTGAGTGATGGCTTAGTGGGTAAGAGTACTGACTGTTCTTGTAGGGCGTCAGGGGTGGAGACCATCGTCATGGTGGCCCACAACCGCATTTACCTTCAGCCGGGGTGGTTCCAACACCTCCTGGCTCTGCAGGCACTTCACGTATGTGTGAACAGATGAACATGCAGGAAGATACCCATACACTAAAAATAAAACCTTAAAACATAGTGACTTTTGAAAAGTGTGGAACTGGGCAAAGAATAGAATTCTAAACACTTAAAATACTCAGTTCTATAAGTGAGTTCTAGTTCAACAAATAGCACTCTGCGTGAAAGTGCTATACTTTCTGCATAATTCGCATGTGTTTTCTGGGACTGTGTATTTATTCATTGTAGTAAGGCCCCATTTTAATCCTTGGCACCACATATACAGCAAAGGATTATTGTAGTTTTGAGGGTTTTTTTTACGTATGTATGTATGTATGTATGTATGTATTAAAAATATTTTATGTATATGAATGCTTTGCTTGCATGCATGTGTGTGCATTATTTGCATGGAGGCCAGAAGGCATTGGATCATCTGGAACTGGTTATGAGCTGCCAAGTGGGTGCTGGGATCAAATCTGGGTCCTCTGGAAGGTGAACCAGTGCCTTTAACCACTGCGCGAACTGTACGGCCCAGTTCTTTGGCTTTTGATTTATATGTATGTGTATGAGCATGTTCAGGTGCATGTAGAGTGACAGCCATGCATGTGTATTCACACATGTGGAGGCCAGAGGACAATCTTGGGTGTCCTTCTGGGGACATTCACCTTGTTTTTTGAGACAGTCTCTTACTAAACCTGGAGCTTGCCTAACTAGGCTGGCGGTCAGTGAGGCCCAGGCCTCCCCCTGTCTCTGCTTCCTCAGCTTTGCAGCCACACTTGGTTTCTAACATGAATTCTGGGAATTAGCTTTAGGTACTTACATTTGCAGGACAACCCCTTACTGACTGAGCTGCCTCACCCCCAGCCTCAGGATGTTGTTTTTAATGTACAGATGAAACATGAATTAGTTGGGATGCTAAAGAAAATTAACCACATTCCCTTTTTCTTAAATTGCAGCGTGTGATTAATAAAGTTTCACAAATAGAAGAAATAGACACAGATGTTGTTGTAAAGTAAGTATACATATGTACATAGCTTTGTGTTTATCAGATTAAATTTTTTTTCTTTTTTCCCCAATAATCTTTTTGTTTGGTTTGGTTTGGTTTTTCGAGACAAGATTTCTCTGTATAGCCCTGGCTCAATAATCTATTTTTATAAATTATAATTTTAAGGTGACTAAGTAATTACTGGCTGAGATTTGGGTTAGGGTGTAAAACTATTACACATGAAAATAAAGTAGCTTTAAGAGATAAGGGAAGACCTTCCACCTTAGACCATGGCCAAGTTCATCTGTAACTCTGTGGAGAAGGCATCGTCGATGGTGGCCGCTGCCATGACTTACTTGAAGCCTCAATTGACCACATTTTGGCACTATACCAAGGTTGAGCTGGTTCCCCCAATCCCTGGTGAAATCCCTACAGCTATTCAGAGCTTGAAAAAAAAAAAGTGCTAAACCTGGTAGCTTCAAATACCATATTGTTAAAGAAGCTGTGCTGAATGGTTTGGTGGCCACTGAGGTGTGGATGTGGTTTTATATCGGAGAGATCATAGGCAAACGCTTAATTGTTGACTCTGATGTTTGATGACCAACCTTTAACTTCCAATTTGAGTTCTTATTTGAATATCCTTGGACTATGTGTAATGAGACTGCTATCTGAATAAAATACTAGGTGTTGAGTAAAATAAAAGGGAGAGAGAGAGAGAGAGAGAGAGAGAGAGAGAGAGAGAGATAGATAGATAAGGGAAGTAAGTGTTAAACAAAATTCAGAAAAAAGAGTGTTGTCCTTGAATAAAGGACCTTGGATAGAGGAAATAGTCACTATGAGGTAGACTCTTCAGGGAGGGAACTAGAGGAGTAGGTACAATAGAGCCTGCCCCTTATCACTTTTAGAGCTCCTGTGAAAGCCTTTGATGGCAGACAAGAGGGAACTGCAGTGTGTGTGTGTGTGTGTGTGTGTGTGTGTGTGTAAATGCAGTGGTTTTCCTTATATGCCTTCTATCATTGCTACATAGTATTGGAGTTCATCTAACTTCAGATGTTTCTAACCTGCTGCCCTCTTTGGGTCATTGTTGTATAGCTGATCTCTTACCTGAGGTTGTTACTAAGTGAATAGTATGCAGGTATTATATACAACATGGATACATTAAATAAAGGGAAGATTCTAATCCGAGGGGGAGGGGACAGAGCTGTCATCATACTACTTACAATGCTGATAAATTGTTATAATTTGGAAATTTCTGTTTAGTATTTTTGAACTGTTTGGATACAGGTAAATCTAAGCAAACCCTAAAATGAGTTGACTGCTCTTTCTAGTCTGTATAGGGATTCTAAATGAGTTGACTGCTTTTTCTAGTCTGTATAGGGATTCTAAATGAGCTGACTGCTTTTTCTAGTCTGTATAGGGATTCTAAATTGGCCAAGCCTGCAGATTGACTTTTCAGGGTAAAGTTGAGCATAGAAAGGGCATAGAGTGTTGATAGAAAGTGGGAGGGGTTGAAAATAATTTATTAGAATGGGCATAGCAAATACTACATTTAAATCATTTGGCTCTGTAATCAAGCCTCTAATAGAATCAAGGCGCTCGGGTGTTTACTTTTGAATGCCTGGTCCCTACTTTTCCTTTTCATCTTGACATTCTTGTTCTTTCAAGAAGGATAGTGGTAAGTATGTTGTGCCTGGATTTCTTATTCATTTAGGTATCTAAATTTAAAGGAATTTAGGTATCTGGTCACCGAAATAGATAGTTATTAGGTTCTCTGGGCCAGAACCTCAGAATGGAGATGTGTTACAAGTTCTGCACCATTCCCTGGCACACCTGTCTCAGAATTGCTTGGAATAGTGAGGAGGAGGAGGAACTGCTGGGGTGGGGGGGGGGACACGTCATGGGAAGGAACTTTTAGAAAGTTCAACATGACAACTTTATTTTCTTGCTCTGTGCAGGCTGGTTTATGTTAGAATCATCTCGGGAAGGGACTCTGAGTTGAGAACATGAGTCCATGAGATTAGGTCTGCAGTGTACTTTCTCAATGGTGACTGGGTATGAGCCAAGGCCACCGGGCGCCCACGCCCCTCAAACGGTGGTTCTTGGCTGTAAGAGCAGGCTGAGCGAACCACGGAGAGCAAGGCTGTGAGCAGCGCTCCTCGGTGGCCTCCGCTTCAGTCCTCTGCCTGAGTTCTCCCAGCAGTGCAGTATGACCTGATAGAAGCTAAAGCCTCTTTCCTCACCATGTTGTTTGTGGTCATGGTGTTCTCCCACAGCAATAAAAACCCTAGTAAGACACTGTAATGAACTTTCTCAACTTATGTAGAGAGCTTCCTTCTGTCCAGTACAAGAATGTGTTTTGGGTTTTTTGTTTGTTTGTTTTTGTAATAAACTTATGGCTATACATATTTCACTGGAAATATGTAATGTTATTTTCTATAAAATCTCCTTAGGGAATTCTATCTTATATTAACTTGTTTCATATTAGAATTTATTAACTTAGAGTAAGTATCAAGTAATAACATTGGCTGATATATCATTTTTTAAATGTGCTATAGGTTTCTGATAACAGTTCTAATCAATTTCTTTAATGTTTATTACTGTAAAGGATACATACTTTCTCTCCTTGTTAAAAGTAAAAAGCTACAACAAATAAGGCAAGGAAGAGCTCCGTCAGTTCAGAGTTCTGTCAGCCGCTCATGCAGCAGCTGGGGCTTTTGAGCTGATCTGGTGCTGCCCAGAGTCCATGCCAGCCGATTGTCCTCCTCACAGTGGAAAGTGGATTGTTACATCTTTTGAGGGAAATGGTGTATATACTTCTGCCATTATTTCACGGGCGATCCTTACCGTTTGGTAACTGACCTCTTCAGCTCAGGAGCCTATGGTTCTAGTTAGGGCTCAAGATAAATGACTATTTATTATAAACTATTTAATATCCTTTCCTTCAGCTTATAGATGTTACCATATTGGTCCAGAGACATGTGTTTGTTTGTTTGTTTGTTTGTTTGTTTGTTTGTTTATTTATTTATTTATTTATTTATTTATATAGGCTTGCAGATCAAATGAGAATGTTGAATTTTCCCCAATGGATTGATCTGTTAAAGGATATTTTCTCTAAGTTTACAGTTTTTCTACAGAGAGTTAAGGTAAGCTTACATATCAGTCACCTGCAATATCTGAAATTCAATCAGCTTTCTAGACAGTACTCATAGAACTGAAATGTATTTGGATGAGGGTAAGCCTTTATACGAACGATGTCTTTGGACCTTGGTTTTAGTTGCTTGCATTTCCTTCAGTCTGTCTTTGATGTGTGTCTGTGCTGATTGGACTTACTCGGCCTCCACTGGCTCAGGAGATTTGAACTTGGAATCTGCTTTCTTAGAATCATGTCCATCCTCCAAAAGAAACCAAATGTTTCAGAGAGGAAGCAATGTATTTGAGATTTGCAACTATCAAAATCCTTTATTTCTTAATAGTTCTTAAAGATAGTAATTTATGTAAACTAATTTTTATTTACCTAGCTTTCAGTGTTTAAGTGTTTCCGCTGTATCAGGTACCACTGTTTAAGATGATAATACTGAGGTGGAGCTAACAATGTAGTAGAAAGAGACCTAGATAAGTAGAGAAATAATTTCAGATGACAATAAATGTTCTTAAACAAGCAAAAGAAAACCACAGCAGAGCAGCCACAACTGCTTTAGTGGGACAAAGCTGTTGAGAGAGCCAGTGAAGGAAGGTCTCTTTGAGGAAGCCACTATGTGTGCCAGAACACAAGTGACGAGATGGTCAGCATGCAAAGGTCACAGGGAAGAGCCATCTGTACAGAGGAGGCAGCAGAGGTGTCAAGTGAGAACAGGCTCAGAGTGTTGAGACAACAGAAGAGACATCCCCATGTGACAGCAAAATGCTAAGGAACATAAGCTATTGTTCTTTTAAGTAGGCATATGTACAGCATGATTAAGAGGTTAGTGAAATATATAGTGTTTTAGAGAAATGTCCATTAAGAAATAATTAGAATGTAAGTGCTCTGTGGTCTAAGCTGTAGTGAGCTTTCCTTTCCTGTGCAGCTGCTTTTCACAAGTCACTCTTCCTGTTATTTCATCAATATGAGCTTGATAAAAATTGTAATATTTCTTACAAGACTTTGATTCATTTTGATCATAGATGTTCAGAATTGTATCCACGAAATTAGCTCTTGTGAATTTTAGGTTTCTGATATTTAAATGCATCTTTCTAAAACATGTCCCATTGTTTCTCTTTTGTAGGCAACATTGAATATCATCCACAGTGTTGTTCTCTCAGTTCTTGACAAAAACCAAAGGACTAGAGAATTGGAGGAGGTCTCACAGCAGAGGAGTGCTGGGAAGGACAGCTCCTTGGACACAGAGGTGGCTTACCTGACACACGAGGGCTTGTTCATAAGTGACGCTTTCAGTGAGGGTGAGCCAGCATCTGCAGCAGTTGATACTACCTCTCAGAGAGACATGTCTCCACACAGTGAGCCTTGCAGCAGTGATTCGGTATCCGAACCAGAATGTACTACTGATTCTTCATCCAGCAAAGAGCAGACATCAACGTCTGCTACTCCAGGAGGTATAGATATTATGTGAGTATAGTAAGTAGCTTTCTGAGAATGATAGCTCTGTTGCAGTAGGACTGCAGATTCAACTTTAGTTTTAAAAATGTAACCCTTGAGAATTTAACAAAGTGTGTAATTTTTATGAAACATACACTTCATTTTGAAGATGTGTAGAAGGTGTGGAGGAAAGCCATGGAGATATTACAAGATCTTGGACTGGTGAGGAACTTGAATTATTTCCTGAGATGTCCTCCCTTCAGCATTATGTGAAGCTTAGGGAATTTATATAAACTAAACAACTTTTTCAGGACCCACATCCTCTACTGCTCTGGTGATTTTTCTTTGTTCTCTCACTGTTCTGCTCTTTTATTTTATATTAGCAAAGATGTGTTTGCTTTATGCATTGCTTTCTAAGAGGTGTGAGTTTCTTAGTGCATTACATTGCTTTTCCATACATCACTTGAAAAATGTATGTTTTAAAATTACTTCACATTTACAGAAAATTTGCAAAAATAGTATGAGTACTGTCAAGTATCCTCTATTCAAAGACCCCAGTTCTGAATAGTTTACCACATGACTCTCTCTCTCTCTCTCTCTTTTTCCTTCCTCCCCTTTCCCCTTGTATCTGCAATCAGACATGATACCTCTTTATCCCAGATACTAGAGTATGTGGTTGCTAACCCAGAACATTGTCTAATCTATAGACCATAGTCTTAAGTTCACCAGGTGTACCTGTAATAACTGGTGTCTAAAAAGACAAAGCAAAACCTATAAATCCTTTATGTTGTTAATCACAACAAGACTTAGTACTGTTGTTTGTACTTAAATCAACTGTGGTCCAGAGTTCATGGAACTCACATTTTATTTGAGATCAGTTTATTACAGTTTTTCCTTCCTACCAAAATACCTGAACTGCATTAGTTAAATGTATATATTTTGTCTGTGTTTGGCTAATATCTTTATATTTACTAGTTATTATTGTACTATTAAATGTATACTAAAATTATGTATTTTGACTGGGCATGGTGAAGCATGCCTTTTCCCCCAATATCTGGGAGGCAGCGGCAGAGACAGGTGACTCTTTGTGAGTTCAAAGTCAGCCTGGTCAAAATAGCAAGTTCCAGGAGAGCAAGAGATACAGTAAGACCCTGTCTCAAAACAACAACAACAACAACAACAACAACAACAACTTCTGTATCTTAAATAATTTCGTTTGTTTATTAAAACATTTCAGAGTTAGGAGATCTCCACTTGAGAGGACAGCTGTCCTGCCCTTACGATGTGACTTCTGTTTGCATCTAAGGTGCTTTTTGTTCCTGCATTTATCACTCTACCCTAGTAGTGCGGAAGACAGGGCAGAGGACTGGTATTTCCTTGTTTTGTTTTGGTTCAAACTTTTTAATTTGGTATATAATGCACATGCAGGACAAAAGTCAAATTCTAAATGTTCAGCTCAAATAGTTATTCCAAAATAAAAATATTTGGTCAAGAAATATTGTCAAGAAATGGAGCAGTTTCAGCTTTCTAGAAAACTTACCCTCCCTTGCCTCTGCTCTAATCATTTCCATCTGGAATCAAGTCATTAGAACAGTGTGAGTGTGAGTTTGAGTGTGTGTGTGTGTGTGTGTGTGTGTGTGTGTGTGTGTGTGTTTTGTTGCTTTAGTTTTCAGCTGTATATCATAGAGCCATACTTCTGTGCTCACCGGATTTCTTTTCTTCAGTATTTTGTGGGTGACAGGTGCATACAGTGGGGCTTTATTTGTATATAAAAATAATATTCTATGATAGCATCACAATGTAAAAGTCATTCTGCTTGGGTGGTGGTGGCACACGCCTGTAATCCCAGCACTTGGGAGGCAGAGGCGGGTGGATTTCTGAGTTCGAGGCCAGCCTGATCTACAGAGTGAGTTCCAGGACAGCCAGGACTACATAAAGAAACCCTGTCTCAAAAAACCAAAAACAAACAAAAAACAAAAAACAAAACAAAACAAAAGTCATTCTGCTATTGATAATATTTGGGGTTATTTATGTTTTTAGGGATTGTGCCTGCCTTTGGTGGGTCCATGAATTGACGTTTCTTGTGCATACTCTGCACGGACTCTTGCCACTCTTAAATCCTTAGCTTTTAAACGCTTGTCGACATTTTTGATATACATGCTACAAACAGATGTTGGAAAATATATATGTACATATAGATACCAGGAATGGGGAGACACACACACACACACACACACACACACCCCACACTAAATATAATGGGCTTACATTTCGGTTGAGTGCACAGCCAGAAATCACAGTCAACTAAGAGAGTGCAGGAGAATTTGTTGTCTGTAGTCAAGAGATCAATTTTTTAAAATGGCACTCTCTTAATGGAAAAAAAAAGTGAGAATTTATTTAGAAAGCTTATACATATTCATATAGGAAGACACCTTGGGGCATGCACATTTCTGAGCATATTCACTGTAAAATACACACTACTGGGCATTCTCAGTTAAGGTTATAATTCAAGAGGAAAAAATTTCAGAAGGGAAGGCCCCAGACACATTCAGTCAGCCTTGTAAAAGCAGAAGGGGGAAGGCTCTCTGGGCTTTTAGCCTCATGTGCAGTCAGGAAGAGTTCTGCCGGCTCACATCTTCATTCACTCCTCAGTCTCCCCGTTCGGTAGTCTTCTACACGTTGGCTGTTTCGGAGTTTAGGTTGCAAGTGTAGGAGTTTTAGTTTTGTCCTGGTGATTGGTAGAACACCTTTTCATATACTCATTATCTCTCTTGACAGCTTCTCCTGGCAAGTGTATATAGAAGGTCTTTGCCTGTTTCTTTCTTTTTTCTTTAGGGTTTGTTAGAGTTACTTGTGTAAGCACACCTGCTTTCTACCCATATTGCAGAATCATCTTCCACTTTGTCAATTCCCACTTCACTCTCTAGTTAAGGTCTTTTTGGTGAAAAAAGGCTATTAATTTTAAATGTGTCCCTTTGACAATTAGATTGACAGTTCTCTGTAATTTTTTTGTATAATGCAAGATTTTCTTCCCTTTTTTCTTCCTTTACCTAGATAATCCTTTACACTTAGCCCATCAGCTAAAATGTCATCTTCCTTACTGTTCTGTATGCAGTCCCGCTGTTGCTGTAAACAGATGTGTGTGTAGTCGCAGCATGTCTGAGTCTGTGATGAAGCCCCATGTTCCCTGCAGTAGGAGAGAGCTGGACTGGCACGAGGGAGGCCCTGGCTTCACTCTCCAACCAGGTCTTGTCTTACAGAATGTGGTCTAGAATTTGTACTTTTTACTGTGACTTACACGCCGAGGCTAGGACATTACTTATGACTCGCTCTGGAACAGAGCATGCGCACTTGAGTCGTTAGCTAGTTGGCTATTTGCCAGTTAAAGATTCCCTGCGTAGCTCAAGCCGTCACTGTGGCAGGAGAGAGGAAACACTGAAGGCAGCCAGCAGCCTGCTGCGACAGCTGACAGTCTTAAGCCAGTGTCACAGCTCTTCTGTTTGGTTTTTCTTTCCTCATTGTCCATCACTTTAGAGTCCTCTCTGGCATTCCTTCGTTACATGTTACCACAGAATGAAACATAGACAGTGCAGATGGTGCTATGTTCAGCGTATACACCAATTCCACGGGGAGATGACAGGCAGAAACTTGTTTTTATTTACAGTTTTCTGTTTATATCTTTGTGAATTAGTTGCTATACACCAATTCCACGGGGAGATGACAGGCAGAAACTTGTTTTTATTTACAGTTTTCTGTTTATATCTTTGTGAATTAGTTGCATGTGGCTAAGGGTTCTAAATTCCTTAGTGATTCTGTTACATGGCAAATTTTTACTAATCCTTCAGAAAATAAGACTTCATTTCAGTAGTAAATTTGAACTTCTAAGTGCACATTTATTGTTGGAATTGGCATTAGTACCAGACTGTTTTTATAGAAATAAGTGTTTTGAGCATTGGAGAGAAAACTCAGTCAGTAAAACTAGGACCTTTAGTTTTATACCTGAACACAGGTCAAAAGCTGACTGTGGTGGAGTGCTCTTGGAATCCCAATGCTGGGGAGGCAGAGACATGGAAATTACTAGCCAGCTTGCCTAGCCTACTTGCTGAGCTACTGTGAGGCCCCGTGTCATAAACAAGGTAAATGGTCCCTGAGGAAGGAAACCAAAGGTTGCTCTCTGGCTCCATTTGTACCCATTACATCTGTACTCCACCCCAATATTATGGAACAGAGGAAGTTTAATGAATTAGAGACCAGTTCTAGATTTTGGTCTTTCTCTCTTACAAAATTTTGTAGCTGTAGGTAGATCATTTAAACTACTGAGAGCCACAGTCCACCTACCTCAGTAGAAAAAGTATACAAGACTGTTTTGAGAATACCTTAAAACTATTAACCCTGCTGTTATTCTAAGGCATTAGTAAATAGGTCTAGTGATATAATTTTGAGCGATAATAAACTTTTTTCAATATAATCCAGTAAGATAAATCAGAGCCTGCTAATAATAACTTTGAAAATTGTCTTATTCCATCGAAAGGGTTATAAATAACACAGGCACTTAACTTGGCTTATGATGATGCTAAAGAATTGTTGGCATAGAATAAATGGCATGTATGTATGCATGTATGTATGTATGTATGTATGTTTGTTTGTTTATTGAGACAGGGTTTCTCTGTATAGCCCTTGCTGTCCTGGTACTCACTTTGCATACTGGGTTATCCGTGAACTCAGAGATCTGCCTACCTGCCTCTTGAGTGCTGGGATTAAAGGCGCGTGCCACCACCGTCAAGCTCTGTAGTCTTTATAATATGCTTCTTGAATGGAAATATTTAAAAATAGAAGAATCTTGCATTTCCCCTCAAAAGATAAACACAGCTGTTTAATCCAGCATCCTTAAGGGCTGCGCTCTGTCTTTCCTGTGCTAAGCACTTAAGTTCAGTAAGTTTGTTGTCACTGAGTAACTTCTCACAGGAGAAAAGAACCTGCTCACTGTGAATGCCCTCGTTCCTAGCTGGCCCTCCCAGCATGCTCCTCTCTGCGTTGCACAGCTGCTCCTGCACAGCTGCCATCTCACACCTAAACCAGACCACGGCTCTTCTGTTCTAACATCTGCAGGCTGCAGTCAGAGGGAGGGCGAGCTAGGGTTTGGGGTAGTACAGTAGAAAAGTTAAGCCTGTGAATGTTACCTTGAGCACCATTAAAACTGACTAGAAATGTATAGTAGCCCAGAATATTTTTCACAAATGTGAATCTTCCTCTTTGATATGTCATGTGTGGCAAAGACTGTGCTTCCTGATTAAATCTTCTTGTCTCATCTTCAGAGTCAGTGAAGACATGAGATTAACTGACTTGGAGCTAGGAAAACTGGCAGGCAGCATCCAGGAGTTACTGTGCAATGCTTCAGACGTGTGCCACGACCGAGCTGTCAAATTCCTTATGTCAAGAGCAAAGGTATTTTATTTTCATAAAGTCTTAGCGATTTCTCTGTTTATGCAAAGTATTACTTTAGAGATCCAAGTTATATGTGACTGTACCTGTGTTGTGTCACAGTCCTACCACTTTAGCGCTTGGAAAATTGATAGTATTACTGCTGTGATCTTCTAAAGAGCTACTGAGATGCCAAATAATTAGAAAGTAGAAATGGAAAATTATAAAACTATTCTTTTTAAATGGATTATTTAAAATATAACACCATAATAATTAATTTAAATCTAATATGTTTTACATATAAACAAAAAGGTGTTAATAAAATTTAAGTGTAGTATTGTAAAAATGTGTAGGATAACTTGAATATATTTGAGTTACTGTATTATAAAGTGGTAACTAGCTTTAGAAATCTTCAGCTCTGTATGTTCCAAGTTTTGAATTATAAATATTAGGAAATTTAAGATAAAGTATAAATGTTTTAAATCATAAATATAACTAATATGATACAACTAACATACTAGGAAAGTAAAAATAACATAAACAGTTACTAAACTATGTCAGTTTTAAAGTTCATACGTCTTTTGTGTTATACTAACTTTTGTCATGATGTGATGTTTTTAAAACTTAGGATGGTTTTCTTGAAAAGTTGAATTCCACGGAATTCATAGCCCTCTCGAGGTTGATGGAGACGTTTATAGTGGACACCGAGCAGATCTGTGGGAGGAAGAGCACGTCGCTGCTGGGGGCCCTTCAGAGCCAGGCAAATAAGTTCGTGAGCAGGTTTCACGAGGAGAGGCGGACCAAGCTCAGGTAGTGCCGGGAGCTTCTGTGCTTCCCCTTCTGTACACTTAAAGGGTAAACAGGGTTGACCACGGGCAAAATTCCTCCTATGGGGAAGTAATGGAATTCAGATAGAATTAGAATGTTTATCTTTGTTGAAGTCTTTATCAGTTGGTCCTCAGTGAATGTCTCTTTCTCACTCAGGGTTGGCTAAATTGTTTTTCTTTGCTGATTTTGGCTAGGATAAAGACAAACACCTTGTAAAGGTTCTGTTATTCTGTGGGTCCAGTCTGCCATGATGTCTAGCACTTATGTACTGTCACCTTGCAGGGCCTCATCTTTGTTCCTTTTAGCTAAGGACCTATCCCGAGATGCATGTGTTAACGTTCACCATTCTCTCCTTTCCTTTTGAACAGCCTCCTCTTAGACAACGAGCGGTGGAAGCAGGCTGATGTTCCGGCAGAATTTCAGGATCTTGTTGATTCTATAGCAGATGGAAAGATAGCTTTACCTGAAAAGAAACCAGCGGGTATGTGTACTTGTCACACACAGCTCCCCCAGCTTCATATTGACGGTGACGAGGCAGGCCTCTGTCCCTGCACAGCCTGTGCTCCTTCATTCTGCTTCATGCAAACAGAAGAGGTTTTGGATTAAAGTTACAAATACAGACTGATTGCACTAACCTTGTGTTTTCCCTCCGGAAAGTGAGCAGTTCTGACATTTTTGTGGTAGGAGTTTGCTTTGTATCTGTCCCTCTGTGCCTGCCTTGCTGAAGAGCGTAAGTTTATGCTGTTAGAACCCCGTTGGGATTTGCCGTGCCCCATTCACGTGTTCACTGACGCGCTAGAGACTGATCTGGGCACCAGGACGTGAAGGCTAGTTGACATGTAATAATGAGCGATTGCTTGGTGGTCGGCATTGATGCTTCAAGCCGTTTACAGATGTTGAGTCATTGATGGTCCTCACACACTAGGCTTTTAACAAACACAGACGTAGTTGAGTTGTAGAATAGGGACTCAGGTCCAGGCAGACTGACAGCAGGCTCTTTTTCTTATCTGCTCTGCGTCACCCCATCTGTGCAGAGTAGAGAGTTAGTTAAGGAAGTGCTTCCTGTCACAAAACAAATAGACATCCAAGTTGAATTGTGATTAGAATTTAACTGTCTTTGCATGAAAGAAAAGGGAGTAAATACTCTGAGTGTTCAGAAACTGTCACTTAGGAAAAGCTCAGCACATGCCTTGTTAAGCTAATTAATTTGGCTGATTCAGAACAGTGATCTAATTTATTTTTCTTTTTACCTCAATATATTGAATTTTGTTTCATAGTGGTAAGAAATATCACATGCTGAAAATTTCTGAATTGAAATCTTTAAGGGGTAATGTTAATAATGAAAAGTAGTCAGGTACAATGCTAGTTCTGCCACTAATTTTTTCCTTTTAAAAAAAATTTTTTTAATGTATTTTGTTTAATTGTATGAGTGCCCTGTCTGTATGTACACATGCATGCCAGAAGAGGGCGTCAGATCCCTTTACCAATGGTTGTGAGCCACCATGGGGTTACTGAAAATTGAACTCAGGACCTCTGGAAGAGTAACCAGCGTTGACTGCTGAGCCATCTTTCCAGCCCAACTAAGTTAATTCTAATTAAAAAAAAAAAAAAAAACAAAAAACAAAACTAATCTGCTATGTACCACGCCCAGAAGATAGGTAGTTTATAACCATCATTCCTGTCATTCAACTACTGAGAGACAGATAATTTTAACTGCAAAGAACTTACATTCATACAGCCAGTACTTGTAATAGTGGGACTCAAATCTAAATCCACCTAAAGCCAGTGTGCTTCCTTCACAGTGCCACAGAGCTTCCCACGATACAACAGATACGTGTTTCAACATGAGCTCGTTCTGGGTTCTAACCAGGAACTACCCTTTTAATTCTTTTTCTCTAGTGATTTGTTTCATCTGGTTCCCTGTCTTTCTTGTTTGCTCTGTTTGCTAGTTTCAGAAGAAAGGAAGCCTGCGGATGTCCTTATTGTGGAGGGTCACCAGTACGCGGTTGTGGGGTGAGTAGCCCCTTGCTCTCTGAGGACCGGCTTCCAGTTCTCACTTGGAGCGGATTGCAAATTTTGGATAACAATGTTAAAAGCGATAAAATATTTAGGGAAATGTTAGGAGTTTTCTTTTAGTTTATATTATTTTATACTATGGTTTATCCATCAGAGACTCCGCTGGCTTCACAGAAAGGAAGACCCTGGTTTTCCTGTGTTGTAGGAGATATATGAAGCAGCCCCAGGCCCATGTAGTAACTGCTTGGTCCCGCTATTCCCTCCCCAGTCTCTTGATGCTTTTCTCTACAACTTTCTCAGTGTGTAAGATAGCACAGTAGTTTTGGACAGTAGAACTCAAAATGTGGAAATAGTTAGATTTATAAAATTATTGCTGTTCTGTGTATCATTTAGCATAGTTTACCATTATCCTTGGACCCATTAGGTCTTTTTCTCTTTTTTGAATAAATACATCTCTAATTCAAGTTACCTGGAAACATACCATCATCTGTACTGAATACCTTTTATGAAATTTTAAGTATACCATTGCCTTTAAAGCATTGAACAATTTAAATATTGCTTTTACTTCTTTTCACTGCTTCTGAAATAACTGCCCCCTCCAAAAGGAAACCAGTACCTTGCCGTGATGGTGTAGTTTTTGTACAATTGTTTTTTTTCTGTATGTGTTTTCCTGGTAGAACTGCAGAGGTTACTGACTTCCTGTTTTCAGTTTTCAGGAGCTGGAAGCTTCTGCCTGGTCACTTTGAAGTTGTTAGAGCATATATATTTAACAGCAATGCTCCTTTTCATCTCTGGAATCTGCCTTTCTCAGGAGGGCAAAGCTGTTGAACCCCCTGTAATCTCACCCCTCCAATTGAAGTACAATTTCTATCTTTATTGATTTGTTATTCATCTAAATTTCATGCGCTTGATACAAAGGGTCCCCCTTGGCTAGTTTCCTGGTTCTTTAAGGAAAGAGACTGTTGCTCGAAAAGACTGAACTTCCTGGCTAAAGGGGAGTTAATGCTGCTTCTGAGGGAAAATGTTAAGCCATATGCAGTGGACTCACTAAAGGACGCCTGCTATTCAGAGTAGACTATGAACTAGGTGTGGTGCCTACATGATTCCGAGATGAGTTTAAAGGGCCCGAATGCTTCTCTTGAATTTCAGTTTTTAATATCCTGCTGATTTTTATAAAACACTGTTTAATATGGCTTTCTCATTTCTCAAGAGCTGAGTAACTCATTCTTTTCTCCCGTAACTGCAGTTGTACTTAACCTGCAATAAAATTAATTGATCAGTTTTGGAGAACCTTTTGTGACCACTCAGTAAACTCCTAGGATGTTATGGTTCTTTTTCATCTCACTAAGAAAATTTAGGCTAAGCTCCTTTCATTAATATAAGAGCCATAATTGTAGACTAAAGTTTACATGCGCAGTCAGACTCACTGGTTAGTCTTTTTCCTAGTGTCTGACTTGTCCTCAAATTGGAATACTTGCAGTACAGTAGAGACTTGCTACACTGCCATGCGGAGGGGATGGCGGATTTCTCCGCAGTACAAGAGCCCCTGGTGGCCAGCAACTGCGGTTCACTCCAGCTAAACCCCAGGGGATCCAAAACTGTCTTCTGGCCTCAGTGGGCACTGCACACATGTGGTGCACGAACACACACAGACACACACTCAAAATCTTAAAAAACAACAGAAGAATGGTGTTTCTATAGCACACAGTTGAGAACACATTCATTGCCAGTCTCTGAAGTTATAAAACTACCAAGATTGGTATGTCTCAGTAGATGTTTTCAACTGGTTGTTTGACTATTGATGAGAGTCTGTGGATTATCCTTTTCTTATAGAACTGTCTTGCTGTTAATAAGAATCATTCTTGAATATTGCCAGTGTGTGGATAACATCCCATCTGTCACTACCGACATGCTCACTCGTCTGACGGATTTGCTGAAGGTGTGTACAACTTTACCCATTTACCTGAGAAACCGCTGGAAGAAGCCATTCAGTGCAGCACAACTAATCCTTAACTCGGAAGGCACTAAGTTACTTTTAGAGTAGGAGTTTTGTGATATTGATCATGCACTGTCCACTCCACATTCAGTGTGTGCATAGGTGTGAGGTGCACACATGCTCATTTGTACTCATGTGTGCTTCCACAGCCTAACATCCTTAGAGCAGTGAACAGCACTGGAGACAGGTAGGTGCAGAGCATGACTCCACTCTTGGGTCAGAAGCAGAAATGCTTTTCAAATGCACATGAGGGACTTACTGAAGCTTTATCTACTAAAATCAGATTTCTCTTGATGTCATTTTTCCAGAACCATTAATGGGAAGTGAAATGGTGATAATTTCAGCTATTTTGTAAAAGTGTCTTTATGTGCTTTGATAGTAAAGGCTTTCTCCCTACCCCCTGCTTTATTAAAATATATTTTTCTCACATAGTATGATGCTTACAGTCTCCACCCCCTCTGTTCTCCCCAGTCCTTCCACCTCTCTTCCCATCTGTCCATTCCCTTTCTGGCTCTCCTTAGAAAAGAATAGGTTTCTGAGAGACGACAGCAAATATTACAAGTTAGATGTAATAAGAGAACAGAACTCACCACATTGAATTTGGGCAAAGCAGAGCAGCAGAGGGAAAGGAGCCCCAGAGGTCACAGAATCAACCCGCACTCCGCACACCACAGAAGTCAGTGTCCAGCACACCTGCTGTCTCCCTCTTAATTGATACATAAGTAGATTCTAATTGCTTTTTACCAGAAAATGCATAATACCAAGCCATTGTAGTGAATCAGTTCTCTAGTCTCAGCACTTGGGAGGCTGAGGCAGGAGAATTGACAGCCTGCATTATATAGTTAGCTTAGGCCAGCATGCACCATGAAGTGATACCTGTTTCAAGAAAAAACAATCCAACTAAAACAAATTCCTGTTTTGTAATGTGAATGTGACTGTGAGCAGTTGACACTTCAGTGAACTGCTCAAAGTGATTATTTTCCTTCTTTATCTCTGTTAGTACTTCAATTCAAGAAGTTGCCAGTTAGTTCTTGGAGCTGGTGCTTTGCAAGTTGTTGGACTTAAAACAATTACTACAAAAAACTTGGGTATGAATTTTTCCATTTACTCTCCATGCTGAGGTGCTAGAATGATGTCGCCTCTGTATTGTTCTTATGCCTGATGTTGGCTCAGAGAAGAGCCTGTAAAGTGGAAGGCAGGTGCTATAGTGAGTGAGTGAGTGTGTGTGTGTGTGTGTGTGTGTGTGTGTGTATTTTCTAGGGAGTTACCTATGTTCCAAGTTGTATGGAAGATGCATCACTTTCTAAAATGTAATGTGTGAAGTATTTTGGGAAAATACACATTAGAAAGAAGCTTGGGGAGAGAGCTGTGTCAGTGGCCCCTGGCTGCTAACAGGTCCAGTGAGAACGCAGTGTGCCCATTACCAAATTATTTTCTCATGCAAAATGAAATATATTTCTGCCATGGTGCTTTTCATTTGTGAAATAAACTGGTTCTGTATAAGTACAAACGTTCTTACTTAATTTGATGACATTAAAATCCACTGATATCTTTGTTCTTCATTTATATCTGCTCTCAAATATCAGCCCTGTCTTCGCGGTGTCTGCAGTTGATTGTGCACTACATTCCTGTGATCCGGGCTCACTTCGAAGCCCGACTGCCCCCCAAGCAGTGGAGCATGCTGCGGCATTTCGATCACATCACCAAGGATTACCATGACCATATAGCTGAAATATCAGCTAAGCTTGTAGCGATAATGGATAGCCTATTTGATAAGCTGTTATCAAAGGTAATGTTTATAAATGATAAGGCTTTGCATAAGTTTAAGACATTGTGACTTTTCATTTTATAGACAATTCTAGAGATAAAGGACATATATAGGTGTGTGTATGACATGCTTACACACGTGTGCATTTGATATACTTTTATTCTTTTGCCATGTATTTGACTGTATTAATAAATACTGTCTGCCAATATTCTGCTGTTGTTAATAGTATAACAAAGGTGGCAGCTACAGTTTGCTAATGCACTGGGCTACACACATAAGAATGGGTGACATACTGGAATATTCTCTATTGCTAGAAATCAGTTTAAATCAGGTTTATTGACATATAATTTATATTCAATAAAATTCACTCTTATATAGTAGTTGGTGATTTAAAACTTAAAAGTTAGATGAAATGTCTATACTCAAAATATAAAAAAATACTCATAATCCTTTTCTTTGGAAACTTTTAGTTTAGTTTTGCTTTTCCCAGAAGGTCCTGCATATGGAGTCACAGCCTGATATATCAGGCTCCTTTGGTTCAACATAATGTTTTTGGAATTGATGGATACAACCTAATCCTTAGCTAATAAAAATTAAATTTCAAAAAAGGGGCAGTTGTGGGGTTTATGATGAGGCTTTGCTTGTTGACAGCTGGGAAAGAGGATGGTCAGGAGGGGAAAGCCGAGGAAGACACAGTGCTGCAGAGGGTTTGCCGCACAGGGAGCCAGGAGGGCGCTGCTTGCGAGGTGGGAGGTGTTTAGTGATTCTTCTAGGGAAATTTGAGAGTAAGTTAGAGTAAGCGAGGCTGTCTGGGGCAGTCGCGAAGGTCAGAAATGTTGCTGGTGAAGGTGAAGGAGAGCAGGGCGTTACCACCAGGGACTGCAGAGCTGAAGAGTGATACAGGGTGGGTGACTGGAGACATCCTCTGTGCAGGCTCCAGGGAGGCCAGGCTCTCCGAAGCCCCTTCCCCTAGTGGGGTGCTCCGTGTGAGTCTGGGTGACTGGAGACATCCTCTGTGCAGGCTCCAGGGAGGCCAGGCTCTCCGAGGCCCCTTCCCCTAGTGGGGGTGCTCTGTGTAAGTCTGGGTGACTGGAGACATCCTCTGTGCAGGCTCCAGGGAGGCCAGGCTCTCGGAAGGCCCTTCCCCTAGTGGGGTGCTCGGTGTGAGTCTGGGGCATTCCTTGCCTTGTGGTCAACCACCCCATGCCTACATGTCTTCCCGTGCTGGTCGTCCCTCTGCCTCTGTGTCTGAACTTCTACAGTGTGGACAGTCTGAACCAGCATCAGAACTCCAGACACAGGAGTACTTTCTGTGAGGAGGCAGGGGGCTTAGTCACCTCACCTTGCCAGTGTTCTGAAATGGGGCGGCTGCTCCTGCTTAGACACCATGGAGCTCACATGACCATGCCCAAGAGAGCACCCTTACCGGGATGCTCATAATGGCACAGTTCATAGCCCCACAGATTCCCATCAGCTGACAGTGGTGAAGGACACATACTCAGCCATAACAGGGCTGAAGTACAGTCGATGTCATAGCAAGAATGAGTCAGGAGAGCGTCAAGTGAAGGAAGCTAGCCACAGAAGTCACATATTTATGATGCTGTTTATATGAAATAGATTGGGTTTACAGTTTAAGGTTGGAAGCGGTCTATGATCTTAGCTACTAAACTGTTTTATTTCCTGTAAAGTGGATGAAGATACGAACAAGAGCTTCTCAAGGTGTGTATGGTAGTGCAAACCTTAGCTGAAGACCTGAGTCCTATGCCAGGTAGATGTACTGAGGCACAGAAGACACATCTCAGAATGTCCAGAAGACTAAACACAACTCTCTTTGTACCCCTTCCAGTATGAGGTGAAAGCCCCTGTCCCTTCCCCGTGCTTCAGGAATATTTGTAAGCAAATGACAAAAATGCATGAAGCTATATTTGATCTTCTTCCTGAAGAACAGACACAGGTAAGTGGTAACTCTGAAAGCCATCTTTCTGATTTTAACATTTTGTACCCATTCCAGTATGGTAGTTTGTACATGCTTTTGCTCCAGTTAAGGTTAGCTTGTGATGATGGCTATAATTTTTTAGTTTGTTCATTAATCAGCGAGGCATAGATAAAATGTTTTAATTTCAAAATGACTTTTATTCTGTCAGGTGAGAACTTTAAATAACAACACCACGTTCTAAAACAGGTCTTCCAGCTGTCCCCTGTTAGAGGTCCCTACTCTCAGTTACATCGCTCTTCACGTTGTTCATGTGAAAATGAGAGTTGGCGCCTTGTGGAACTGGGACAGCAGAGGGGTAAGGTGTAGCTGCTAGAGTTTCCTAGTATCATGGTGGATCCACAAGGCTCCGCCACTGGAGGAGACAGATTTTAATAAGGCTTAGGTTTTAGTTGTTGTGCCCACAATTGAGTTACCATTGTTTCTGAGAAAAAAAAAGAAAATGAGAGTTGGCACTTATCAATGAATTGCATGATGTTATAATTGATGTTGTAGTACAGATCAGATGTGGAAGAAATTAGCACTTACGTAAGGATATCACGCTTACCAGATGAATATGAATGGTCTGTAGTAAAAAGGCTGGGGACCCCTCTCACCTCTGATAAGGGATGAGGCAGGAATTAGAGGTGTGTGCCCTTCCTCCTGGACCTCTATGCCACTGTGCCCTTGCTTCTCGCTGTGAAACCTTAAAACAATTCCCTTAAACTAGGAGCTCTCATTAAAGCCCAGTTGTAGCAGATACAGTGTTAGAATATAAAGCTAGTGTTTAACTGCTATCCAGAGCGTACTTTCTGTGGTCTGTGTGCGTGGAGATGGTATTGGAGGAGGCAGAGTTCTTAGTGAGCATGTTTTTGCATCTCCTGGTGTGCCCTTTGAATGACCATTCGTCATGCATTTCTAGGTTTTCGTAATCCTCACTATTAAGCGTCATCTAATTCCCCTGGAGAACACCGGGAGCAGGCCAGTGGAACAGGTCCATTCAGGTCTCCCTGCGGTCCAGGGAGTTTGTTAGGGTTACTGACAGGAGCATAGGTATCTCAAAAGCCACTGTATTCCCGGACCTCCCTGGCAACCTTCGAAGCCTGCAAGGAGTTCCAGAACTCTCTGAGCAGTTACTGCCTCTGTCCCTATAGAGAGGGGTCTCCCGAGCCTGGAAGCCATGTAAGCCTTTCTCCTCCCTTTAGGAGGGTTGTTTCAGTTCTCAGGAGATGGATACACGCTTTCTCAGCCAACAAGTAAGATTCCCTCATCTCTGACTTTTTGGCCTGGATTTGCCCAAGAGTCACATCAGGGACCATTCGTTTGCTGAGACTGGCTTGGAGTTACATACAGTACAGGCGTGCACGGCTTCCCGCCTAGGCAGGTGTGGTGCAGACATGCTCCTTGGAAAGTGGAGTATGCCAGAACATTTCTGTAGTTTAAGTGTAGAATTTCAGGTTGTCTATTAAAAGTGTAAAGGTAGCTTTACCTCTATCAGATCTTGTTCCTCTACTTTGTACTACTGTGTCTTGTTTTATCCTAGTTTTGACTCAATACCTCCCTCAGAAATTCTCCCAATACATACAAAGGGAATTTTATTGCTGAAAGAAATACTGCTGAGCAGGGAAAAGATCTTTTGTCCAACTGTGGAGAAAAACCATAGAGCTACTAAAAACAGCTCAGTACTTGAGAGGAACATCATAAAAGTAGATTGCAAAACCAAGATGTAAAAGAATGTTTCTCTGTGCATTGGTAATGGACACTTAAAGCTTCTGTTTCAGGAAAACTTTAAGTAACTTACTCTTTTCTTTTTTTTCAGATGTTATTTTTAAGAATTAATGCAAGTTACAAACTCCACTTGAAAAAACAGTTATCTCACTTAAATGTAATAAATGATGGAGGACCTCAAAATGGGTATGAATGATTCCTGATGTTTTCAAAATGGCTGATTCCTAATTTCTATCCACATGCTCTGTAACTCAGTTGCTTGAGTTCTTGTTATTCTTCATGTGTTTTTCTGCTGTTATCATGCTTAGGAAAAAAAGAAAACCATGATATTTTCTTGTGGGCATGTCTGTTTGTATCTTTCCACTATTTCTATGTGCTAGTAAGGTTTGCCAATGCTCAGCTCCAGGCAGTGTGGGCTGTTGTTTCTGTCTAGATGCCCAGCAGTGCTGCGGTGTCATGACAGAACTCGAAGCTCTGCTCTGGGGTCCCTGGACTAGAGAAATGACCTCATTCACAAAGTTAGGGTGAAATATGCCTCGTTTTGTGGGGCTCTGAGAAATAATCTATTGTTGACATAGTATTGTATTTAAAAACTGTAGGAATCCTGTTTCATAAAGTTTGGGTTAAGTTCTAGCTCGGCCACTTACTAGCTTTTATCTAATTTTAAACAATCCACTTACCTATCTCTCCCTGAATTTTCTTAGCTATTTGTGTGTGCACAGTTGGGGGACTGTTTGAATTTTGACAGGGACTGGCACTTGAGGTGTATATATATATACACACACACACACATACCAGGCTGGCTTTGAACTCAAGAGATCCCCCTGCCTCTCCCTCCAAGTGCTAGGACTAAAGATGATGTTTTCAAAAACAACAACAACAACAACAACAACAATAACAAAACTCTTTTTTCATAGAGAATTGAAGACAAGCAAGCAAGGCTGGGTGTTGTTGAATGGAGAGCGCTTGCCTTGCGTCTGTGGGGCCCAGGCGTCAGTCTCTAGCATTGTGAAAGTGTGTGTGTGTTTCACACAACGTAAAAAGCACCAGTCACTTGTTAAACTTAAGTATGGTTTCCTTGGTGTGCCATATACTCATTTTTTAAATGTGTCTGGCTGTTTTACCTGAATATCTGCTTATGCCCCATGCACATGCCGTGTGCCCTTGGACATGAGAGAGAAGGGGGAGAGGGAGATTGGAGACCCTGGAAAGGGAGTCCGAGTCGGAGCTGCTAGGTGAGTGCCAGGAGCTAACCCAGGTCCTCTGCAAGAACACGTCTCAAAACTGCTGAGTCATCTCTCTAGTGCCTGAAAAACTATGAGTAACAAAATACTGGTTATAGATAGTCTGTTGTCAAAGCTAAACTAAAAGCAAGAGTAATATATCATTTCTCTTTTAGAAACCAGGTGCCTAATGTCGTCTTGATTCAGAGCCATTTCGAAGCAGTAATGAAAGGATCAGAATAAGGTCTATTTTGGTATTCCGTAGGGAGAAAATAGTTTGGCTTAAGCCAATCCTTGTAATTGAACTCATCCATCAAACCAAATAGAACAGTTGAAAACTTAGATGTTTGCTTAGTCACACTTATTTTAAGTAATATTTCCAGAAGTGACTAGAAAACTGGATATTCTAAATGAAATCATGTTGCTAGCTAAATATTGCTTATGAATGCATTCTCTTGCTGTGAAGTTGTCTGGTCAGGCATTATATAGATCAAGAAATTATGACCTTTAGCTTAGGTCATTAAGTTTCTTTCAAATTTGGACTGTGAATAGTTTAGAGACATTGTTTCCGTAGTTCATTTAAATCACTGCTCAAAATTAAAGGCTGGAATAGTTAAGACTCTCAATGGTCTATAAAGTGTTGCTTTCCTTGTTAGCCACTTGGAAGCTGCTTTTTTCAGTAGGGTAGGAGTTTCACTTACTCTCCCAGCCCCTGCTGTTCCAGCAGAAGGCCACGATGCTGTGAATGATATACTGATTCACTCACATGAGTCCCATTCTACGTCGGCAAGCTACTGAAACCTTGAAAGCCAGGCATCATTTTATTTTGTCTGTTTAAAAAGTACAGGATTTTTTTTTCCAAATGAATTAAATTACATTATCCACATCACTCAATACTATAAAAAATTTTGCGTAAAGATGATTTGGTGTTCTTTGGTGTTCAATGAAGAAAATCATTGTCCTGCTAATGTTAGTTTTTTTGTTGTTTTTTTTTTTAACAATCTCATATATCTTCCATGTAGGTTGAATAAATACCCCAGTGATAGATTGTCTAGTATTCTAAAGCCAAGAGTTCATTCCTTGTCGTCTACCTCCCCCCACCCCGTGTATTATACACTCTTGTCCTGTGTTTAATGTTCTAACAACTTGTTTTCCAAACTTTTCTGAATACTAAAACCTGGATCGGGGGTGGGGGAGGGATGTGAATAAAATGGGATCAGCAAATCAGCATGCAAAGCAGAGCAAAACGAAGTTACAGTTCAGCTCCTATTAGGCACAGGCTACGCAGTTCCTGCTTGCTTAGTTCAGTCTAAAGGAAATGTCCTTTCAGATGTAGGTATAAATCTTACAAGCTGGCACACAGAAGTGAAGTCTTTGCTAATTAAGACCATTTAGTGTGTGTGTGCTTGAGCATGTGTTCCTGAAGATGGAATCCACAGCCTTATTCATGCTAAGCAAATACTCTACTATTGAGTCATACTCCCAACCCAGCTACTTTCCTAAAGCCCCTAAAGCTTTCGTTTACTGTCAGGAAACCGGAGCTGTCTTTGAGCTTCTCTGTTGTAGCCAGCCACAAGTACATGTTTTAGTACAACCAATTGAAGTTGTTTCAGTTTAATTTGTTAATTTCTTTTAGTTTATGCTTTTTAGAAATAAATCTGATTTTATCAGGCAAAGACTCTATCCTGAAACTGACTATAAAAAGGCATTGGTTCCTTTTCCAAACATCATCAAATCAGTATAAAGTAGACCTTTGATACTGAGAATTTGCTAAGTGTCAACATTTTCATCCCTAGCAGTTGTGACTCTAAAGAACTCTTCTAGCAGCTAGGCTAGAAACTGAAAGCTGTTCCTTTCCTTTTCTCCTCCCTGCTGTGTAGGTTGGTCACAGCAGATGTAGCTTTTTACACTGGAAATCTTCAAGCCTTAAAAGGCCTTAAAGATCTGGATCTAAACATGGCTGAGATCTGGGAACAGAAGAGGTGATGACAGACTGGAGACCCAGGTCGCTCATCTGACCACGGCATGTGTTTCTGAAGAAAATTTGGATGCCTGGTGTGCTAGGAACTGAACCTGGGACCCAAAGAGAACTGAGGCGGGGGAAGGGAAAAGAAGGATCAGTGTTGGGAACTGGATTCAGTGGGATCTACAGAGAATGCCGTTCTTGTGCATCCTTGAGTAAGGAGTAAGTGATCAGGTGTCTATAACATTTTTCATTCTCTCTGGAAACAGACTCAGGTTTCTTTGGACCAAATCCAAAAGAACACATAGCTGTAACACAGCTGTAGTTGCCTAGAATGCTCTGTATACTTTATATTAAAAAATGCTCTGCATTTCTTCCAGTGCAATGAAATTCATATGGTGTCCCACCTTATTTAATGATGGTACAATTGAAAATATTAAAATCTTAGTCAACCTCTGTAGAAAGTTTTCTCTATGAAAGTAAAGCTGTTTGAAAAATTATTTTTTTACAGATCTTTATAAAAAATAAACATCTTTTGATTGCTTGGATTTAGGAATTCAGTTTTTGTTTTAGTGACCAATGTCAACTTTCAGGTTTTGTGTGTTGCATATTTAACTTTTTCACTACCATTGTTATGTCACTGGGCAAAGCCTCAAACTGCTAAATATATGGAAGACTGATTATAAAGAATAAAGAATATTTGCATTTACTTATGCAACTACTAATTTAAATACTTTCTAGAAGTGGTATCCACAAGGCTATGGTTTAATAGCTGTATTTATTAAAGGACCTGTGAAGGGTTTGGGGCAGCATTGTTTTTTCTTTGCTTTTTCATTTCTAGCACAGGCAAGAGACATGTTGATATAATATGCTTACTTATGAATTATCATTTTAACATTTAGATGATGTGAAATGTGGCCCTCTTGGATTCTTGCTTTTGAGTTACCTTTGATATGTATATAAGCAAAGACCAGGGACAAGCATTAGTTTTCAAATACAGGCTGCTGTGTTGGCGCCAGAAATACAAGGTTGATAAGTAAGCTATCTGAAGACCTTTATAAGGCCTACCTTCAAAACCAGAATCGGCAGCACTCTACAAATGAAAGTGCCTGTGTCTCACACCAAGAACCTTGCCTAACCTGTCAGAGTGCCTAATCTTGTGGTGATAATGTACAATGAAATAATCTTGTGGGGCTTTTTTCTTTTGTTTTCTCAAGAGGAAAATTTTTTTTTATCATTGCAGAGGTATGTCTTTGGTTCTTAAACTGTCAAAAATAAAGATGTAAAAAAAAAAATCATCTGACCTAAAAGGAAACTTTTTTCAATGGTACAGTATACTTTAAAGATACAGCCTTCTCAAAACAAATATGGAAGAACTGGAAATATCTCTTGACTAGAAAGGCATACATTATCAGTAGACCTGATTCCAAAGGTCTCAGCCTTTCTGAGTGACACAAAGTGTTCAGAACTGAAGGTTTAATGAAAGGGAACTTCTACTGACATGACATCCACTCCCGAAAGACACAGTTTCAGGAAACAAGGATGTAAGGCTTGCCCCGCCCCTCCTCCATCTGGGGAAGCGGCTCCATTACACGTATGAAGAAAGCCTGGCAGGCATCCCAGCTCTAGTACCAGATGGACACTACCTACCTTCCAGTTTGGTTCCAGTGTCAATAATGGTATATTTAATAGTCTTAGAAATGAGAATCAAACAGACTGGACTGGCTAGTGGTAAAACTGCAGGAACAAACCTTCCTGTTTACACTGGAGTAAGAGTACTTGACTGTTTTCTTCATTTCACAGAGTGAGCATTAGACAGCGAAAGTAAACACATAGATTTTTTTATTTTTGAAATCAAAGGCAATTCAAAGGGGCAGTCACTGAACCTTCTCTTGAAGATCCACAGAGCTGGCCCAATTCTGAGATTAAATAACATTGCACTTTAAGGGGAACTAATTTCTAGGCTTTTCATCAAAGAAGGAAAGGACTGCTTCATCTATGCTCTCCTTAGACTAAAAGCTCATTGCAGAAAACTGCTTTAAAAAATCAACACTGCAGAGTACATCATAGGAAAGTACCTGCTTATTTTATAATCTTAGAGGACATTTTATTATAAGAAACTCTTTAGTCCATAATTAGTAGAAAGTATGTCTGACAGTGCTTATTTCAGTGATCCAGGATCCGAAGGTTTCCAGATACAATCTTGTTCTCTAACACAGCTCCTGGGGGGATGTCAATTCTGTCACCATGATTTGCAATAATGATAACTGTTCCCTGGGTGAAGAAAAAAAATTGAGATTGTACTTATTATCTTAAAATGAAGCTCATGTCCAAATCTTTTTACAGTGCAGTTGCTCTAAATATGAGTAAATTAAACATGAAAGGCCAGTAACCTGCTGTCACATCCTGGTATTAGGAGACTCCTGTCTCCTCAGAGGTGGCAGTGAAAGTAGGAAGCAGACACGGGGCCCAGCACACGGCCAAGGCTGCTGGCTTACACTACATACAGGGTTGGCTTTGCTGTGTGTGTTAGTGCACCTGCACATGTGTGTGGGGACCAGAGGACAACCTCAAACGTTGCTCGTGTGGCACGCGCACACTTCCTCAGAGGGAATCTTTCTCTGACTTTGCTGGAGCTCACTAAGCAATGAGCAAAACAGTGAGGCGGCAGGTTGGCTAGCATGCTCATCTGCTGCTTCAGTGCAGGTATGACAAATTACAAACCGCGGAACCACCACGCTTTCTTATGCGGGCTCTCTATCTCCTTGGCCCATTCCCTTTTTAAAGAACACTTACTGGCAACAATTCTAGGTCTTAGATTTTAGATTAAGCAGTATATACAATGTTATATTCATGTATACTCTTTTAAGGTCTCCATTTAAGCAAATGGCCTTAATGTAAAAGAACACTTGAAATATGAACATAGGAGTTTTTATAAGATGATGTAATTAGGAAAAGGTCAGTTGTGAGCTTTAATAGTTATTTACCCTCCATATTTCTCAACAGGAACAGACCAGTATAAATGAAGTTGTTTTCTCTGCTTTCAGTCATACTTAGTGAGGTAATGATCACAATGCTAGTAGGGTTCTATTCTGAAAACTGCCCCATTTTACCACTATCTTGGATCTCCTTCCTCATTGGAGGGTTATATTCCACAAAGTCCCTGTATTGGTTATGGTTGTGTTTTAACTAGGTTATATGTCTGGATACAGTAGTACTAAATACTATACAGATGATCCAATTATCTGTTCACACTAAGAATTACTCCTTAATGAAGGTAAATTTAGGATTAGAAAATGAAGCCTATTTGATAAATCCATAATAAATAGAACTTTCCTAATACCTTTAATGAAACATTTTTTCCAAATGTCACATCTCCTGAAACAGTAAGGTGGTCCAGTTCCAGCATATCGGGTATACTTTCAAATCTTCTTAGATAATCTTGAACCTTCAAGTAGAAGCATAAAAAGTATTTTAGATGGTGGCACATAATTAGTAGAGTCTGAGGGATCCAGATCCGAGGACTTCCCTTTCAAGTGAGTACAACCACACCAACGGCACATAGGAGTCTCCCACATCTCCAGTTTTAAACTCTACTGTTGCAGACATACCTCATGGTTGCTTTGCTTCTGTTCATGCATTACTCAGTTACATTTCAGAATTACTGTTTTCCATTTCTCCATCTAGATTACCACAAGGCAGTCTTTATTTACTATACTCTTCAGCCATATCTCATACACTCCCCTATTCTGTCCTTTCTCCTTTCATCCTTGCTGACCGCCTCTTGTAATTCTAGCCTCTAAGAATCTCTACACTCTGTGCTCCCTAACAGTAGCCCAACTTCTCCTTCCTAGCTATTTTACTCTTCTTTTCAAAGTCAACCATACTGTGGTGATTTAAATGAGAAATGTTCCCTGTATGCTCCAGTATTTGAATACTTCCCTGGGCTGATGTCACTGTTTGGGGAGGAATAGTCTTGATGAAAGAAGTCTGTCACAGGGGTAAGATCCTGGAGCCTAATGCCTTCCCTACTTCTAGTTCACACTCTGCTTGTGAGTGAGGTGAGCTCTAGGCTTCCAGACTCTGCTGCCATGCCTTCAAGCTAAGAGAGTAAGCTCATTTTTCTATAAACCGCCTTTGTCCTAATAACTAGCTAGTGTGATAACTGCATAGTGGGGCTAACAACTGTGGCTCTCCCAGTCACTACCTACTTGGGAAATAATGCAGAGCTTACGGCAGGCATTCCTAGACTGAAGAATTACTTTTCACCTACACACTTGGCGTTACCACAAACAAGTCCCACTTGAACATTCCAAGTACTTCAATTGGAAAAGTATAGCTGATAAAATCCCAATGTATGAAAAAACCTAGACAATATACCTCTTCCAAATGAGTTAGATGTAATTCCAAAAAGGTCACTCAAAATAGCCTGTTCAGTGACACAAAACAGCTCACAAAATAGGGAAGGTGGCAGATGACAGGGAAAGAATTCAACAAAGAAATACTGAAGGAAAAATAATCTTAAATGCTGGAGATTTTATACACAAATGTTGTGGATAGCCCTGGGCTCGTACTTTGATGTTAATTCCACTCCTCAGAGGGGCTGCAGATGAGGAGTTGCCTTGTGAACCGTCTCCCCACCTTGACTTTTCAAATAAAGGCTTGAGCCAATGATTGGGCAGGAGGAAAGTGGGAGGAGCAGAGTCTAGGGGAGGAGCTACAGGGTATAAAACAGGAGGAGGAGGAGCAACGGGAGGAGAACAGGGAGAAGAAAGGAAGAGAAGAAACGGAGAGAGAGATTCTATCTTTTCCGTGGTCAGCAGTTAATGTGGAGATTCACAACTGTTCACTGTGCTAAGAACAAGGGACTGCTGTGTTTTTAGAACATCTGCATCAATCCCAATCTCAGGGATCCAGGAACACCACAGAGGAGTGGGTGGACAGAAGGGGTTCAGTGCTGTGACATGCTGTCTTCTGGGTATGGCATGACCACTGGATTCATAAACTCACCACAACTATGGCTATTCATCTGGACAAGCCAACACTGCAACAGGCTGCACTAATCTGACTTGGCTACAAAAGCAAAAAACAAAACAAAACAAAACAAAAAACCCAAAAACAAAACACAAAACACACACACACACACACACACACACACACCGGGGAAAAGTTGCTATATTTGGGGTTGCAAGGGGAGTTAGAAAGTGGGGTGGACACAAGACACAATGCATATATGAAATTGTCAAAGAATATTTAATAAAGACTTCTTTAGGGAATGGATTCACAACAGCAGCTAGACTGCTTCAGGAGATCAGGCCAGTCCAAATGTCAGCATGGGCTACGGCGCTCCTGAGGGTCATCCCACACCTGAGGAGCTGCTGACGGTCCCTGCCACTGAGGGCAGGCCACTTTTGGGTATGCCCATGGCCCAGTGGATACCCTATGTCCATTTGTACAGGGTTAGCTTTAATTGGACTTGGAGCTACTAACAATTTTCTTTATTCAAAGACTGGAGAGATGGCTCAGTAGTTAAGAGAACTGAGCTCTTGCAAAGGCCTTGCCTTCACCTCCCAGAGCCTGATTCAGGTGCCCATAAACTTCTGTAACTCCAGTTCCAGAGGACATGGCTCCCTCTTGAGGGCACCTGCACGCATGTGGTGCGCATAAATTCACACAAGGCACACACATGCACACCCATAATCAAATCTTTACAAAAATAAAAGAGGAGATGAGGTTTGGAGGGAGACAGGCTGATGGGTTAGGAGGTAGTAGTGACGGGTAAGACTATAAGTGTACAGAAACAGATAAAAATACTTTAAAAAACAGAACACCAGATTATATTTAAAAGCTATCTTAACTATAAAACTGTTCTGGCCAAGTTCTTCTACAGAACAACCTGTTTATTTGCACTCACATTCAAACGCTCACGAAGGAGAGACAGTACACGTTCCAAAACAATCCAGTCTTTTCTAGTGTAGCTGATGAGAGCCAGCAAGCGGCCCACTCCTCCTGCTGCCGGCTTTGCTAAGACGGCAGTCCCCTGCTGGCCGTGCGCACACTATGCCATTCCGCCCCCCTGACTGCTCTGCCCGTTGCTCAGGTGCTGGGCTGGACTCTACAGACATAAAGCCAGCCTCTCCACTAGGAGATCTTTGCAAGGCTCGTCAAGAATTTATCCCAGGAGTCTCCTTCAAATATTTCCCCCCTGATTATACTGACTTCCATCAGTATATAAGTAATTCTCTCATATTCTGAAACAGAACCACCCCCCCCCAATTTGTATCTTGTGACCATGACATAATTTCTCAGTTTTATTTTTTTCACCTCTAACTCCAATTCTCCTGGCCCCCTTAAGCCCATTCCATCTAGCTTGAAGCAGCAGCAGTTTTTGACTTTTCAAGACCTTCTTTTTCATCTTTCAAGACCTGCATAATCAAAGTTTTCTACTCAATTCTTCATCTGCGCTACAGACCAAATGGCACTGAACAGCCAGGACTAGACTGGACGTTCGAGGCTAGCTGCCAGCCTGCCCGGCTGCATCAGCGTGGGGTTTTCTGTCTGCTGACCACCCTGCCTAGCTTTAGCTTTCTGCGCGGACACAGCAGACCAGCTTCTTCCCGGCATGGCCAGCCAGGCCCGTGGGGCCGTTCCTCCCCCACACATCTCCCTCTCTGTCCGCCATTCCTCCCCCACACATCTCCCCCTCTGTCCGCCATTCCTCCCCACACATCTCCCTCTGTCCGCCGTTCCTCCCCCACACATCTCCCTCTCTGTCCTCGCTGTCTCTCTGTAGCTTTCACTTCTTGACATACTATGTATCTGATGACGTGGCTTCTTAGCTTCTCCCTCTGGAATGTTAACTTTATGAAGCCAGGGATTTCAGTTTGCTGCTAAATTTCCTTATCTAGATACTGCCTAGGAGATGGTAGAAGCACAACAAATATTTATTAATGCAGAATTAACTTTTGCTGACTAGTGAAAACAGTCTCAGAAAGAGAGAAGATAACAAATTAAAGCATTTTCGCCTACTCTCCAGACCAACTGCAGAGACTACAGTCAGTTCCTTCAAACCACACCACAGAGAGATCAATACAAAGCCAGTAGTGGAAAATAATTCTCCAAGTATCTTCCCAATTACCTACCTTGGTAAAGGAACTGCCTAATTTAACCAAGGGTACTGTAGGAAATTCACGCTTTTCACTCATGGTCAAAGACCCTGCTTTAAGGCTATAGAGGTTCGACATCACGAGTAAGAGATCCGATGTGGTCTTCACAGGCAGAAAGCGGCTCCTCGGAACATTAATGCCTAAAGAATTCTCGAAACTTTTAATTGCAGCTCCAACTGCAGTTTCTAACTGAATAACATTCAGGCCTCCGTCCAATGTCTGTGAAAGAGAAGGAAGAGGAAGTCAGGGAGGAAATGCAACCTCAGGTATTAAAACCCGCCTGCCTCGAGCTCACTGCACGGACAGCCGTGAGCGACCTCACCCCGCTTTCCACTGCTGGAAGTACGGACACAGACCGCCTGGCGAGCACAGGCTGTGCGTACCAATGAACTCAGAGCTTTGCTCTCTGTGTGTGATACGAGCACTTGGAAAGTGGTCTGAGAGAATCCTAAGGACGGAGAGTAATCAAACACTTATATTGACTGCTTTGTGTATGTGGCTGTTTTGTTTTTTAAGTTTTCCTGAGTTAGAAACATGTCCATTTCTCACTAAAGAGCCAAGGGTTGGAAAACCGCATACCAGGTGCCTACAGATGGATGGCATTTAAGAATAAAGCAGTAACTAAACTGAAGGTGGTCCTTTTCAGCCTAGGGTCAAATCAGAAGCACATCGCTGGGGTGAATGCAGTCTCTGGAGCACAAGAGTCAAACCTTGAAGAGCCTGACTAGATAAAGGTGTGATTGGCGGACAGCCAAGCCCCAGGCGCCCACTGGACGGGGGCCGTCACGCACCTTTGGATTCACAATGATCTCCATGTCGATGGCATTCTGTTCCTGCAGTCTTTTAACTGCTCCAAGAGAAATCCACAGGTTGTTTGTGTTAAATATTTTAAATTTTGACACTGACTTGAACTCATCAACGTGTGCTTTGGGCACTTGTGCAATCTCCACCAGTCTCAGCTTGCCTTCGTACTGAGTGAGTGTCCCACCCTAGAAAAGCAGAATGTCAGTTTGCAGGCAGCTGTACCACACTGATTATGACTAAGGAGGCTTTCACAGAAGACTGACTACATAATCTAATATACAAAGTAACATACTCATGATTCAGATTGTTACTTTATCATAAACTCTCACGGTCCTGTTGTTAATAAAAGCCCTGGAGTACATCTGAGTTCTCCTCCTCTTCCTAAGTTCTGCTAAACACTCCTCTTAGTCCCAAACCACTGTCCATCACACTCAGTCCTACCCAGATGAGGTCTAGGATGAGGGAGGAGGGAGACAAATGAGAGGATGAGAAGCAGACTGAGGCTGGGAAAGCTCTTACAGCCAAAGGCCATACCCGTGTGGGCGGGTGTGGCACAGAGTGCAGAGCAGGGAGCTGTTCTGGTGTGCATCGCCCACAGGTACACAGTAAAATCTTGTATGCCACTGTATCAAAGGCCAAAGATAACCACCAAATATGCCATGTTCAATTTACACTTTGTACTAAAACAACTGCATTATTTTTGCACAACTACAAAGATAGTGGGGTGTCAAAGTATACATATAAAACATACACACATTTTGTAGAATGATATTTCCATTAAAGGGATAACATAATGAAATACTTAAATGTCAAACCAGAAGAGTACTACTGGTGTGAACAAGCTGGTGTTATGTGTTTCCATATAGTTCAGATTTGTTCCATAAAAACATAAGAAAACTGTTTCTAATTTAAACTACTGGTATAGATTTATACTATTATTAATTCTGGGTTTATGATACACACTATTGTCTTAAAACTCAACCCACAGAATAATATTACACTCTCTTAAAATGTTAGATAAATGATATGTTATACATAAAATAGAAACTTATAAACCAGAAACAGGATTTTAGCTACGCAGTCTGTCGCATGTAAAAAGGTGAGTCCCCAATCTTCAGTGTTTACCTTTACATCTGCTCGTGTTTTATTTGTGACTTCCATGACAAATTCACAGCGCTTCCCATTGGGTGGGTTCATTAGATGATTAAGAATATAAAGATCCACTGTGGCACCCAGATTATCTATGTTAGACACAAAAATATACTCTTTGCCTTCTTCTATGAAGGTGTCGAGCAGGCCAGAATTGTAGAAACTGGCATAGATATCCCCGTGCCCTGGAGGGTACCAAGCTTCAGTATTTTCCCCTGAATAAGACACATCCTTTGCTATTGGAAGTAGAGATTCCTTATTAATCCTCGGGTACCTTTAAAAACAAAAAAAAAAGAACGTTATTACACTGGTTCTGTAGCATACCGTAATCCTTCAAGTAAAACAATACACTAAAATCAAATACGGGCTGGAGAGATGGCTGGAGAGATGGTTAGGAGCATGTTCAGAGTCCAGTACCTCTATCAAATGGCTCACAAGCTCCTGTAAACCCAGTTTCAGGGCACTGGACACCCTCTCCTAGCTTCCTTGGGCTCCTGCCTAGTGTGCACATACCTACACATAGGGAATACACAGATACACATAACTAAAAACAAAGTATTTTTAAAATATTAAATAAGACATCCCTCTATTTCAGAGATTGTCTATAGAGATGAAGTATTAAATAAAACATCCCTCTATTTCAGACTGTCATTATTATAAAAAAAAAAAAATCTGTCTTTTAGATAGTCATTCAAGAGAAGTTTCCTGTGGCCATGCATAAGAGAATACATTTCATATTTTTAAGATTTTTTTTTTTTTTTTACAACTCTCTTAAGAGGAAAGACTCAGTATTTCTCGTGCATGAGAATCTACTGAGGAGACAGATGCATTCACGTCGCTTCCCTCTATTTTGTATGCAAGTGTCTGCACATGGGTAAGAGCTGACAGACAGGAAAGGAAAGCAGGAAAGAGTTCATACATGCACAGATACTTTCTAGGAGTCAGGCAACAAACATTATGATGTTAGAGAGCGGGTGGGGGGAACAAATTTTAAAATACCAACAAACTAATGATCCAAACTTAGACATACTATTTCCAACCATTTCCAAAAAGTTTCTGTAGGCTGCTGTCTACCCCTAACAAGGAAGTCTGTGCCCCAAGTCACCCGACTTCCTTTTGACTCACTTGACTTCTCCCCCAAAGCAGCTGCTTTTCTCCAAAACTCACTTAATTCCCACAGATCTATTTAGAGCAAAGACCATTCCTCCCACAGGAAAGGTTTTCAGTCCTGTGGTTTGCAGGAAGTCATCTACCCAACTGGAGACCTTAACATGCCAAGGCTTTATAAACTGTCCTGAAATATTTGGGACACAGAATAAGATCTCAAGCAGATTCTCTGAGGAATTAGAAACTATAGAACCAAAGTTTACAACCATCACCTATTTATCAACCTGTATTCAGCTTTAAGGACATCATCAGTTCTTGCATGACTTGACCTTGGGCTGCACTGAGGCACGGTGTTTGCACCAATGAAGAGAGAAATCCCACCAGCTAATGATTATTACTTCTGGTACCTGCTTTGATTGAAGGTGTAGATTTTCACACGACAATGATTGTACTTCTGGAGTATTTTTTTGGTATCTTCATCCGTGTTAAAAGAATTCATTAAAACGAGAGGAACATCTGTATTATAGGTTTTGTTCAAATGCTAAAGAGGAGAATGACAATCAGATCATCCAGACTCACACTCTCTGACTTGAAATGTAAAACTCTCTCTTTAATGGTTAATTACAAAATGACAAAAAGTTTAAAACCTGACCTCTAGTGCTCTCTGGATTTATATATATATATATATATATATATATATATATATATATATATACACATACATACATATACACACACACATATATATATACACATATACATACACACATATGTTTTATATACGTAAGTGCCGGGCATGAGCTGGATGTGTAGCTAAGCAATTCATCATGTACTCATACAATAAACCCTTTGAACGAGAGCTAGTATCATGGCTAACTTAGCTGAGGCCCAGATCTGGTTGCCCAGGGCAATCCTACTGGAGCTGAGTGTATATTCAACTGTACTCTACGGCCTGGAGGTAGACAAGTGCTGGCTATGCATCTGCTCTTGTCTTCAAGCTCTATGGAGATGAGAACTCAAAGTACCAAGCCATGGTTTCCTGTTCTCAGGATGAATTTCAAACTCCTTAGTCACACATTAACCTTCTCAGTCTCTCAAAAGAGCTAGAGCAGCAGAGTAAAGGAAGGTTCTTAGAAACTTGACTCTCAGGTTTAAGTTTGGTTCTACTTTATTAACTGACCAGAAGCCTTAAGCCTAGAGCCCATCCTCACCCATAAAACGGGGATAACAGTGCTTATGAACTGCTGAGAGGGACAAATGAGTCACTGGGGAAGGCACTTAGAAAACCTGGTACACAGTAACTGCGGGCTCTGCGTGCGCTGCCACTGCTGCGGTCATGACTGGAGATGCCAGCACCACATTAGGCAAGGGAAGGAGACATGCAAAAGGCAGGTCCCCTGTCCCATGAGATCTACAATTAATAACTTTGTCACAGAAGGAAGGCAAGAATAGTTCTTAGCATCCACTACATCCAACCAGTCGGGGTTGCATCCATCCTCCGCAGCTTCCCAAAAGGGATGAAGCCAGAAAACTCTAATGTCATGAAGGCTGCCAGTAAGAAAAAAGCAGCTACAGAGGGCAGATCAAGGGGGAGTCTGAACAGACCCAGAGCTTACAGCAACTGCAGAGGCTATTTAAAATCAAGCTTTTACATCCTAAGACCTATGCCCTTACAGTTTCCCGACCCCACCCACTAATAAACAAAATTGCAATCCTGTTGACTGGCACAAAAAATAAAACTAAAACCTAAAGCTACTTTAGTATCTTATGCGAAAGGTTAAATGCTCCTCACCTCAATCTGCTGGACAGTCAGATCCAGAAAGGTGTTCTCATTTCTGACGCCAATCAGACTTTTAGGGCCTTTGCAGCCCATGCTGGTCCCCAGACCACCATTGAGCTTCACTACCACCAGCTTGTTCAACACAGAAGACACGTTATCAGGCAAGCCTCTGGCCTTTATCTTTTCATAGGGTTGAATCTGAAAGAAAATATAAAATTAGAGATGTCAACTGAATAGCTTTATAAGTTAAAGCAAATCAATTCCAAGGTTACTTCCATGTTTCCTTAAAAAGTTTTGGTCTCTCAAATGTAAAGTTACAAGTCCACCCGGGCAGTTCCCTGCCCAGAGCAGCAGCACATCCGACTGCAGTGGGCCACAGTGCACAACACTGCTCTGACTGGTACGAATATCTAAAGCTTGAATTACCTTAAGAAGATGTTTCTAATTTTAGTTAAAATATCAAATGAGATACACAAATTCCATCAAGCATTATACTCAACTTCAATTCTAGAGAATATTATATATTAACTATACATTATTTCTCCTACCACAGGAGGCAAAAAGCAGCATACACTTGTTTTTGTTATGTTTAGTTGTAAGATGACCTTCAGAGGCAAGTGGCACAGGCTCTCAGTCACAATTCTAGGTATGCACAAGCATAGTTCCTTCCTTTCCTTCCTCAAAAAATTAACTGTAGGGTGTCATTTTATAAAAACTTGCATTGGAAAACTATACATCATCATTCTAAGAAATGCCCAGACAAGGAAAAGTGTGAAGGCTAGAGCTGGGGACGCCAACCCCACCTCCTCTCTAGCACTCTAGGTCTGTGAGTAGAGTGCCCTAGTTTTGAATTTGTTCTTTAATCACAGAAACAATGACATTTATAAGAAAGACCCATGTTTTTGCTGTTGTTCAAAGCAGAGTAAGAACTCTTACATCCTAGAGCAAGAATCACAGCTTTAAAAAAGATCACAGTACATTTGTGACATTTTTGTTATTTTTGCTTTCATAGAATAAGCTCTCAAATGGCCTCTTAGTTCCACCATAGTGTAAGACTAAACCACATAAGCCAGCCAGTGGTTACTCCGTGAACAGCAGCTGTGATCTGTCTGTTATCAGCTAAGGTGTACTCATTTTGATTAGGAAAGGAAAAACCTGATGGGCTCACCTCTTCTGATGTAGGCCTTGTAGGCCAACATCTCTGTGTTTGACAAACACATCACATAATTCTTGTTCAGAGATCTTTTTACAAAACATTTGTCTGTACTTTAGTTCTTTTTAACTACCAACTGTAGATGAATACTCTCTCTTAATTGCTGTAAACACTAAGGAATACAAAATGCTCCTCCCCACAGCCCGGCACTGACAACCCTTTTTCAGTGTGGTGGGCTGTCAGTTTTCCTCCTAAGTGCTGCGTAGGCTTTTGTAGCTATTTCCATTCATGAAACAAAAGAAAGGCTGGTCAGACACACACTACCACCACCAGCACCAGCACCAGCACCACCACCAGCACTACCACCACCACCAGCAACAACAACAAAAAGAAAAAGTCCCAATTTAAGTGTCACACCATTGAAAAAAATCAGATAAAGATGGAGCTTTTTGTCCTCTTTCTAACAGGGTATTTTATAACCTGAGCTAGCTGTGAAATCGGCTGGCGAGTAAGAGAGTGCTTCTGTGCTGCAGTGGCTTCCAGTAGTCCACTATTATGTCAGGCTAGTTTGTTGGACACATTCTGTTTATGTTCAGAAGCTAATTATTTCCCATCTGCTTTGTAAAAGCAAGTGCCTTCCTCGCAGCTCCTTTCACCTTCTCTACCAGGAACTTAGCTGAGAATCCAGTTGTTACATTCATGTTAGGTCAGACTGATGCCCTCAGAAACAGTCTTACTTAACTAATGCTCTGGAGATGTTTTTTATTTTATTTTTTTAATTTTTTTTAGATTCTGAAATCCATTTTTTTATTTTTTCTTATTTTTTTATTGGATATATTCTATATTTACAATTCATTTCCCTTTTTCTGGTTCCCCACCCCCCAAAGGTCCCACATGCCCTTTTTCCTCCCCCTGCTCCCTCATCCACCCCTTCCCACTTCCCTTTTCTGGTATTCCCCTACACTGATGCTTTGATCCTTTCCAGCACCAGTGTCCACTCCTTTCTTCTTGTCAGACATCATTTGGTATGTGAATTGTGTCTTTGGTGTCCCAAGATTCTAGGCTAATATCCACTTATCAGTGACTGCATATCAGTGACTGCATACCATGGGTGTACCCATGGTGTGGAGATGTTTTTTTAAAGCACAGCATACATAAAAGCAATTTTCCCACACACAGTAAGACAGGTTTGTTTCCCAATTTCACCTTAAAATTTAAATTGTGGACCATTATGTGTATGTGAATATACATGATAATCTACAGACCACAGAGTCACAGCTGAACACAAGGAAACCTCCACGTGTCTGTCACTGATCACCTTCTTCTCTCCCTCAGTTTACATTGCTATCACTTCATTTCATCTAAATTCCTAAACACAATAGAACCACACTACAAAATAGTTACACTTCAGTACAACAAATATTGGAGTATATTTTTCCATACTTAATATTCTGATGTAAGAAGATGTAAATAACTAGATGTAAGGAACAGTGAAAAATTCCATGTAACGGAACTGGAGAGATGGCTCAGCAATTGGTCAGAAGCATGTCCTGCTCTTCCAAAGGACTTATATTTGGCTCTCAGCACCCATACCAAGTAACTCACAATTGTCTGTAACTCAATTTTCAGGGTTTCCAATACTCTCTCTTCTGGCCTCAATAGACATCAATACACACACACACACACACACACACACACACACACACACACCTAAGCAAAGACAAAATATAATGTTCAAAAGGAAAACAATTACTATTATATGTGAGTACACTGTAACTGTCTTAAGATGCTCCAGAGGAGGGCATCCGATCTCATTACGGATGGTTGTGAGCCACCATGTGGTTGCTGGGATTTGAACTCAGGACCTTCAGAAGAGTAGTCAGTGCTCTTAACCCCTGAGCCATCTCTCCAGCCCAGGAAAACAATTACAATCAACAATTTTATGTATGTTTTCAAATATTTGTTAAACTTGGAAGCATAATAACAAAACAAAAATTCAATGTATAAATAAGTTAGGTACATTTAAAAATTATAATTTATATTTTTAGCTGATAGCCACTGAAATGCAATTTAAATAATAATGCCAAAAGGATAACAGAATTTGAATCACTTCTTAATTCTATATGCTAAGGAATACTTTGGTATACCAACATTCAAATAAAGAACTTTGGGATCTACATTTAATCTTTAGCTAGTTTTTCAAGAAAGTACACTAAAGAAATCTTTTTTACTTTCTATAATGATGAAGTTAAAAACAAAACAATCATCCTTCCAATTTCTGTCTGTGCCCAGAGCTGATCCTGTACTACAGGACTCCATACCCAAATACTGCTGGGAGAGAGCAGGTCTCCCAGAAGTGCAGACACGCCTATGAGCACAGGTAAAAGCACCGCTTCTGTTCTCAGGGAACCACCCTGAACCCTCAGGACACAGGAACTTAGGAGCAACCTGGGACAGGATCCTTTGGTTTGTTTCTCTGTACCCAGAGCTGACCCTGTGCCACAGCTCTCCATATCCAAATCCCTCTCAGAGAGAACTGGTCCCCCAGGAGTTCTGACACACAGGCTTGCAGGAGGGACAAGCCACAGTCAGAGACAGCAAGACCAGCTAACACCAGAGATAACCAGATGGTGAGAGGCAAGGGCAAGAACATAAGCACCAGAAACCAAGGCTACTTGGCATCATCAGAACCCAGTTCTACCACAACAAGCCCTGGATACCACAACACACCAGAAAAGCAAGACTCTGATTTAAAATCATATCTCATGATGATGATAGAGGACTTTAAGAAGGACATAAATAACTCCCTTAAAGAAATACAGGAGAACACAGGTAAAAAGCTAGAAGCCCTTAAAGAGGAAACACAAGTCGGGTAGTGGTGGCACATGCCTTTAATCACAGCACTGGGAGGCAGAGGCAGGTGGATTTCTGAGTTCGAGGCCAGCCTGGTCTACAGAATGAGTTCTAGGACAGCCAGGCCTATACAGAGAAATCCTGTCTTGACAAAACAAAAAAACCAAAAACCAAAAAACAACAACAAACAACAACAACAACAACAACAACAACAACAAAAACCAACAAAAAACCAGGAAACACAAAAATCCCTTAAAGGAGCCGGGCGTGGTGGTGCATGCCTGTAGCCCTAGCACTTGGGAGGCAGAGGCAGGCGGATTTCTGAGTTCGAGGCCAGCCTGGTCTACAGAGTGAGTTCCAGGACAGCCAGGACTACACAGAGAAACCCTGTCTCAAAAAACAAAACAAAACAAAAAAACAAAAAACAAAACAAAAAACAACAACAAAAAACAAAACAAAACAAAATACCTTAAAGGGTTACAAGAAAACACAAGTACACAGGCAAAGGAATTGAACAAAACCATCTAGGATCTAAAAAGGAACTAGAAAAAGTAAAGAAATCACAAAGGGAGACAACCCTGAAGATAGAAGACCTAGGAAAAAGATCAGGAGTCATAGATGCAAACATCACTAACAGAATACAAGAGATAGAAGAGAAAATCTCAGGTGCAGAAAATACTATAGAAAACATTGAAACAACAATCACAGAAAATGCAAAATGCAAAAAGCTCCTAACCTAAAACATCCAGGATACAATGAGAAGACCAAACCTAAGAAAAATAGGTATAGAAGAAAGTAAAGACTCCCAACTTAAAGGGTCACTAAATATCTTCAACAAAATTAGAGAAGAAAACTTCGCTAACCTAAAGAAAGATTCTCATGAATATACAAGAAGCCTACAGAGCTCCAATTAGACTGGACCAGAACAGAAATTCCTCCTCACATAATAATCCAAACACCAAATGCACTAAACAAAGAAAGAATATTAAAAGCAGTAAAGGAAAAAGGTCAAGTAACATATAAAGGCAGACCTATCAATTACACCAGACTTCTCACCTGAAATGATGAAAGCCAGAAGATCCTGGGCAGATATCATAGAGACCTTAAGAGAACAAAAATACCAGCCTAGGCTACTATACCCAGCAAAACTCTCAATTACCATAGACAGAAAAAACAAGATATTCAATGATAAAACCAAATTTACACAATATCTTTCCACAAATCTAGACCTACAACGGATAATAGATGGAAAATGCCAACACAAGGAAAAGCAAGAAACCCTAGAAAAAGCAAGAAAGTAATCTTCAACAAACCCAAAAGAAGATAGCCTCACAAACATAAAAATAACATCAAAAATAACAGAAAGCAATAAAAATTAACAGAATGTTAATATCTCTTAACATCAATGAATTCAATTCCCCAGTTTAAAAAAAAATAGAATAAGAGACTGGATATGCAAATAGGACCTAGCATTTTTCGGCATGCAGGAAACACACCTCAGTGTCAAAAACAGAAACTACCTCAGAGTAAAGGGCTAGAAAACAATTTTCCAAGCAAATGGTCTCAAGAAACAAGCTGGAGTGGCCATTCTAATATCCAATAAAATTGAGTTTCAACCAAAAGTTATCAAAAAGGATAAGGAAGGACACTTCATATTCATCAAAGGAAAAAAAAATCTACAAACAAGAACTCTCAATTCTGAACATCTTTGCTCCAAATGCAAGGGCATTCACATTTATAAAAGAAACTTTACTAAAGCTCAAATCACATACTGCATCTCACAAAATAATAGTGGGAGAGACTTCAACACCCCATTCTCATCAATAGACAGATCACAGAAACAGAAACTAAACAGAGACACAGTGAAACTAACAGAAGTTATGGACCAAATGGATTTAACAGATATCTATAGAACTTTCATCCTAAAACAAGAGCACATGTGGTACGTATTCACTGATAAGTAGATATTAGGCAAAGAGCATGGAATACCCACCATACAACTCATGGACCACATGAAGCTCAAGAGGAAGGAAGATCAAAGAGTGGATGCCTCAGCCTACTTAGAAGGGAAACAAAATAATCAAGGGAAGTAGAGGGTGGGAGGGACTTGGGAGGAAGAGAAGAGGGCGAGGGGAAAAGAGGGGAAGAATCAGGTATGGGAGGAGATGGAGGAGATGTACAGAGAGTCAGGCAATTGAACGGAGGTGTGTAGCAATGGGGATGGGGAACTGGGAGTTGCAAAGAGAAAGACCCAGATGCCAGGAAAGCATGAGCCTCCCAGGACCCCACAGGGATGACATTAGCTGAAATATTCCACAAAGGGGATGGAGAACCTGTCAAGACCACATCCAAGAGTTAGGCATGGCCTCCCGGTTGAGGGATGGGGCCACTCACCCATCTCCAAAAATTTTAACCCAGAACTGCTCCTGTCTAACTACAGGGACAAAGAGTGGAGCAGAGGCTAAAGGAAAGGGCATTCAGAGTCTGCCCCACCTGGGGATCCATCCCACATGCAGACACCAAACCCAGACTCTATTGCAGATGTCAAGAAGTGCTTGCTGACAGGAACCTGATATAGCTGTCTCCTGAGAGGCTCTGCCAATTCCTAACCAATACAGATGCAGATGTACACAGCCAAACACTGGACTGAGCACGGGGACCCCAAGGGGGAAGTTAGGGCAAGGACTGTAGGAGCTGACGGGGTTTGTAACCTCATAGGAAGAACAACAATATCAATGGACCAGAACCCCCAGAGCTCTCAGGGACTAAACCACCAACCAAAGAGTACAGCAGGGGTACCCATGGCTCCAGCTGGATATGTAGCAGAGGATAGCTGGCATCACTGGAACAGGAGCCCCTAGGTCCAGTGGAGGTTTGATGACCCAGAATAGGGGAATGCTAGGCTGCAGAGGCAGGAGTTTGGGGGCAGGGTTGTGGAGGCGAAGCTGGGAATGGGGATAACATTAGAAATGTAAATAAAAATAAACAATAAAAAAGAATCAGAAAACAACAACAAAAGCAGTGACGTAAGAAACCTTCAAGATCAAGGATGTTCACGATAAATCATCTCTGATCCATATACCATAAAGTTTGTGAAGCAAAATATTTAGAGATAAGAGCTTTCTACACACTTTACAGTAATTAAACGTCAAAAAAAACTATACTGATTACAGTAATGCATGGCTATAATCCCAGAGTTCAGCGGGCAGGAGGACTACAAGGTCAAGCACAGTCTAGGCTACACCAAAAAGCAAAACAAATAAACAAACAAAACGTTAAGACAGATTCCTTCCGAGTGAGTGTGTGGAAGCTAGAGAAATGAGAGTCTGAGGTAGAGGCCAGCAGAATTTGAGGAGGAGGAGACCAGGTGTAAAGGCTTATGCAGGTAGGATGGACAGAGGGATGGGCGTGGGGGAGGCGATCAAATCAAACAGGAGGAAAAGCCTTAAGGAAACTGGATACCTGGCAAATTGATTTTTAAAAAGTATAAGCACTGGGACTCCAGTGAAGCCTTGTGTCCTACGTTAATACAGAGACACCCTAACTCTACAGATGTCCAGGAACCATAGCTCTTTATATGGTAGTCAGTGACACCAACCCGTCTTAATCAATCTGACTCTTAAAGGAGTCAGACCCTACTGAGGAATATGCTTATAAGGTATAGAATCTGAGAACTAAGAAAGGACAAGGGAGAAGGAATTCACACAGTAATGAGCAGAGGGCAACTGCCAAGAATACTTGAGGTTACTGCGCTGTTGGAAACCTCCAGTGAAGCCTTTTGACTTATACTTCGTGACTTCTTTGTCTGTCTCTCTCTGTCTCTCTCTCTGTCTCTCTCTCTTTCTCTCTGTCTCTGTCTCTCTCTCTCTCTCTCTCACACACACACACAGAAAAAGAGATGCTACACACACACACACACACACACACACACACACACAAATCTCAAAACTAGATGACTCTACCAACTATTTGATTCCAAGAAGCCAGGATATTTTTGTCTAAGGATTATTGCAGGTTTTAACTTATTTAATTTATTAGGAACTAAGCAGAGATTTCTGTCATATAAATCAACCTGTACATAACAAAAGTGCCCTGTTCATGAATGCCCCCTAAGGGAGCCCACTAAGCAGTCCCACAGAGCTAAGTTAAGTTTAACAAGCCAGGGCTGGGTGGTGGTGTCAGTAATAGAAACCGCTTAGCAACAGCTGTTACAGTGCACATACCCAGTTGTAGAGATATTTTTAGATCCTTGAAGTCTCAAGGATCTTGATTTCTCAGCAGAATCAGTATCAATTTCATTAAGACAGACAGGCATCACTGACAGTAACCATCTAAAGGAAGAGGTATGGCTCCTTGACATTTGTAGAAGGTAGGTATGTCTACAGAACTTGGGATACAGCACTCCACAGAATGTAGTCTTCCGTGTTCCTTCTCAGCTTCCTCAAGAAAGCACACTGAGATACAATGGTTCAAACTAGGAGACAACAAAGAATACCCAATGAGCTGCCAGATTCAGCCTAACTGTGACTCAGCGAGTCACTGGAGTTGGCAGTGGGTGTGGGCCAGCTTTGAGCTGTCAGTTCTAACTGTGAGGTCTGAGAAATCTGAGGCAAGTTCCACTCAGCCTGTGGAAGTAGTTACAGAAACATACTGATTTACTTTCTGCAGAGCTCATTTTCTCTGAGGCAAACTTGCTTTTGTGAAAGATGCTCCCTCTCATCAAAAGGCTGGAGTGTTAGGTCTCAGCACAGTGGTTCCTCCCAGCACTTCTCCCTGGGCCCCGGTCCTAAACCCCTCCCTCCCGGGGGCTGGGCTTCCTCTTCCCACCCTCAGCCCCTTTCCTCTCTCCTCCTGGCCCTGGCTGCCTCTCTGGGTCAGCAGTTCCTTTCTTGCTCTCCCTTCCCCTCTCTCCTCTCACGGTTTGATTTAGTTTCCCCGACCTGTTCAGCCTGGACATGCCTGCTCTTTGTGCCTTATCTCTCCTTATCTCTCTCCTTATCTCAAACACCTTCTCCTCACACTAGGAGCAGGCATCCCTCCTCCTTGACTTCATCTTCCATCCACTAATCACTCTGCTCCTCTTTGTTCCCCGCAGCCCCTCCAGGTCTGCGGGGAGGCGTGCGCGAGAGGCCAAGCCACTCACCCCCCCTTTCTGGCTAACACTCAGCATCCTCTTGCGGGTGAGTGGAAAAGCAGCTGGCAATCTATGACATGGAGAGAGTTGTAAGAACATTGATCCTCTAAGAGGACAAATTTAATTTGTCAACGTAGTTTTCTGCAGAAATGGAAAGGAGATCTTTTTAAAGCTGTCTGACATGATCTACATCTTGCCAACTCTGTTCACAAAGTATTTTCTAGTTAGAAGAAAAGCCAAATTCAGCACTCAGTCATGGACACACTGTTCCTGTTGGCGAAAGTGTAACCCAGTCTGGATGGCACACCTGTGCCATTTCTAGAATGAGTGCCAAAATGCCCACAGCAAAGTGGCACCGCTCACACTGCTGCAGTTCACGAGGGAATGAGCACTGCAATGTGAACTCCCTCTCCTGCCTTTCTTCCCTCTCCTGCCTCTTTCGCGAAAGCAAGTTTGCCTGAGAGAAAATGAACTCTGCAAAAGAGTAAATCACTGTGTTTCCTGTGCACAAAAAGCACTCTAAGAACCTAGCTTACTCACTGGGCCCTTATGCACAGTGTTCATACAGAAATTCTGTGCTAGGTACGTTTATATGTTGTATTTCCATTTCATACTTTTGAAGGTAACAGCTCCCGTACTGTCCGTCTCTAGGACTCCATCTTCCACCATCCAGTCCCCCCATGGCTGTCTCCACAAGAATCTCTACTTCTTTCTGAAATCAGGTTTTCTCCTCTATCACAGCATGGCCTGCTCTTAACATGAATGACATCAATGACATCTTAGCAACTAAATCTCATCTATAACCCAAAATACTTACTGTCTGCTGTGTTTGACACATCTGATTATTTCCCAAATCCTGAAATGATGCTTTTCTTTGATTTCTAAACTAGTATACAATCTTCTGCTTTTCTTATGCTTCCATCTTACGAAGCTCACTCTATGTGAGCTCCCTACACTCTTCTTCCTACACAGTCAGCTTCAAGCCCACAGCTTTACCATTCCTGCCCTTACCAAACAACACAGTGGCTGCTCAGTGGCTTCTTTCAGTCTCGTCATCTCTGACCTGAGCTGCTACTGCTAGAGTGGTTTCTTTACCTCCCTAAAATCCACTTTCTACCCCTCAATGATTTTTTCCTTCCTTTTCTTTTCTTTTCTCTTTTCTTTTCCTTTCCTTTCCCCCTTCCCCCTCTCTCTTTCTTTCTTAGAAATTCACCATGTATCCTGGCTAGGTTTTATGTCAACTGAACATAAGCAAGAGTCATCTGAGAGAAGCAGGCCTTAATTAAGAAGATGGAGCCAGGCAGGGGCCGCATACCCCTTTAATCCCTGTGCTCAGGAGGCAGAACTCAGATGGATTTCTGAGTTCACGGTTAGCTTGGTCTACAGAGGGAGTTCCAGGACAGCCAAAGCTTTACAGAGAACTGTCTCAAACAGAACAAACACATAAACAACAAATGACCACCACCTACAAAAGGCTCTTGCCTTGGTAAGATCTGGCTGAAGGCAAGCCTGCAAGACATTTTCTTGATGGCTGACAGGAAGGGCCCATCCGCTGTGGGTGGTACCACCCCTAGGCTGACTGCCCTAGGCTCAGCTGAGCAGGCCGAACAAGCCAAGCGGAGCCAGCCAGTGAGCAGCCTGTCCCCTGGCCTCAGCATCAGCTCTTGCCTCCAGGCTCCTGATCTGTGTTCCTTCCCCAACTTCTTTCAAGGATGAAGTCTGATAAATGTGATTCAGAAGTGTACGTGAAATAAATCCTTTCCTCCCAAGTTGCTTTCTGTCATTACATTTCACCACAGCAATAGGAACCCTAACTGATACAGTGCATTTCTCCACAGAGCATTAACCAAATACAGCGCTGGTATGGCATGGAAGATCACTAGCTGTCAAGTTCAATACCATTCCTTCCTTTCCCTTTAAAATTCAAACTTTACACTGGGCACTCTGTCATCCAGAGTAGAACTGTATTTCCCAGCCTCCCTTGCAGCTGCTTATGCCAAAATTCAGGTCAAAACAAAGGGAAATGAATTGGCAGGTGTCTTATGAAAAAACAGGGGGCCCTGTCTATCTTCCTTCTGTCTGCCTGTCATCTGGATTAGCAGCATGGCCACAGGTCACTCTTGTGTCCATCTGGGTCAATAAAGACATGTGCTCTAGATGGTAATCCAGTGAGACAGAGAAACCCAGATGCCTGACGGCCACCAGGCTGGCAGATCTACCCTCCAGACTCTGTTCTCTGCTACAGCACAACAAAACCCCATCCTAATCCTCTCTAAAAGACAGGGCTGTAAGGCTGTCGACCAGTCAAGGAGCACGAGCTCTGGGTCTCCATACCACACTACTGTCTCTTGTTTGTATGCCTCTGCATTTTACCCCTGGCATCTCCTTTCTTCATTTTCTACACTCAGATCAGGGTTTCCAGCTGTATGAACCAATCACCAAGTAATTGTGCAGATTACTATACCCTATTTCAGAAAAGTTCATTCCCTACCAAACTAAAACCCTTTAAAACACTGGAAACCTTTTCAGAACATAAAAATAATCTTGCAAGATACCATTTTTCCAGTAATAATTAATGTGCAAATAAAACAAACAAACAAGCAAACAAACACCCCAATCCTTTAGTCTCATCAAACTAAATTTCAATGGGAAAGCTTCCACTTGGCTGAGGTGGTGTAGCCTCGAATGTGCTAAACTACTTTTGCTCCTGGTGCAAACGAGACACAGACACCCGGCCAATTCTGATGTGCTCGACTAACTCAGTGGCTATGCATTTCTACATTTTCCCTCCACCTCCCTGAGTCAACCTGCTAAATGAACATTTCATCTCTGCTACCCCAGACCAAACTGGGCTCCTACCGTCATGTTCCTGAATTTTGACATGGCTGGTTGCTTTTATTTTCCTGCAGCTTTTACGTCTAATCCCTCTGCTTCCGCATCATGTCAATTCTCTTCTTCCTCTCCTCTCTCTCGGTCTCTTGCCCATGCAATCTAAAAGTCTCGCCCACGTCCCTGCCCAGCCAATGGCTGTACTGCAACTCGTTATCATCAAGGAGCCAGCTGGGGGCTGGGACCCTCAGGTCTGGAAGTGTGGCTTTTTTGGGGAGCCAAAATAAGGCCAATCCCCAACAGGTGGTTATACGCATGAGTACTCCAGGACAAGCCTCAGGCCCTCACAGCTATCCTGAACTGAGCAGATATAAAACCCCTAAGCATTGGCTGCGTTGCTGATTAGAGTTCTTGGGGCTTTCATAATAAGGAATCCCTCAATAAAACTCATAAAAGATGCAACTATGTATTATCATAAAGAAAGTTCTGATTTTGCATATTTCTACTGATTCAGCAGAATAAAGGTCTCTGGTTTCCAGTAATCCTGAAGGTTAAAAAAATTAAACTCCATTAACAATAAGGAAAATGTTTGGGTAGATGAATTTATCTAATACAACATATGGGCAAACTAATGACATATTTAATGTATGAGAACTATACGGATGTAAATTACAGTTTTACAACATACAAACAGCTCATGAGATGGCTCAATAGTAAAAGTGCTTATGTCAGGCCTGACAGCCTGAGATCAACTTCTGGCACCTACTCCCTTAAGGTAGCCTCTCACTGCAAAACAGATGCAGTGGTATACCTATGCATATACACACAAAATAAATAAATGTGGAAAAATAGCAAACATTTGTTGAGCCTTTAGCAGAATGTCTGTTGTAAAAAGCACTTATATATGCATTATTAATAATACTGGGTAAAATTCTATAAAATAGGAACCTTGTCCTATCTTTTATATAAAAGAGATACTGAATTATTAAAATAATATAATGCATTATTAATAATCCTAGGTAAAATTCTATAAAATAGGAACCTTGTCCTATCTTTTTTATATAAGTGAGACCTGAAGCAAGCAAATGAACCACCTACTATTACAAGATAAGAATTAAGAAAGCTAGGATTTAGCCGGGCGGTGGTGGTGCATGCCTTTAATCCCAACACTTGGGAGGCAGAGCCAGGCAGATTTCTGAGTTCGAGGCCAGCCTGGTCTATAGAGTGAGTTCCAAGACAACCAGGGCTACACAGAGAAACCCTGTCTCGAAAAAACAAAACAAAACAAAACAAAACAAAAAACAAAAAAAAAGAAAGCTAGGATTTATATCTTTAGTCTGTTTTTTGTTTGTGCGCACAGAGGGCTGTGTTACACCAGCAACTTTTCCTCCAAATTGTACTGTACTTAAATATGCTTACAATAAACTGCTAAAGGTTAGACTGTGTAAGTTTGAACCAACATAGGCTGTGTTAAGTTGCACTTCTTCGCTTCACACAGGCTGTTACACTTTTGGTCTTGGCATTTGCAGAGACCTCCTACAACTAGGGCCCAACATGGGGTATGACCCTTAGAGAAAGTTAAGGAAAGTCTTCTTTAAATAGAAATAGAAGGTAGGGTACCAGGTCTCTTACCCAAGAGGTATCAAGCACAGATAATAGAGTGTAAAATTAGTAACGACAACAAAAACAGAGGAGAGGAAAGGAAAACATTTCTGCCATAAGAACCGTGGCAGAGCAGGGGGATGGACTCCACAGCCTCTGGCCCCCCAGCTGCCCGGCAGTCACTTACTGCTGCAGCACGCTCAAGGCGGAACTAAGCCAATGCAGAGAAGCTTAGTTTCTTGTTTATTTTTTTGTTTCTTCATTCCCCCCCCTCCCAGCAGGAATAATTCAATATAGCTTGATCAGTGGTCCCTTTTTGAGGAAAAAAATTTAAAAAGCTCAACAGGAACAATTACAACTAAGGCATAGGCACTTAAGCCTGGCGCTCATTAACTTCCCGAGGTACACGCTCGTCATTAGGTCCACTATGACGTCCACTCTCCTCTGCTGCTCATCTCAGCGATACTTCTGGGAATGCTTAACCTTCATGTGAAGCTAAAAGAGCAACATTTTAAATTTGGGGCCATGTCAATTGAGTATGCTTTTGTCTGCCCATTACTACTGAGATTTAGCTCTACTATTTAAGTTGCTTTCTGGAGACCCTCATTTAAATTCTATAAGAAATTTAACAACTGAAACAGGGCAGTGTCAGTTAGAACACGGTCAAAACAATGACCCATGATGAACAACGCCTTGGGGAACTGTAAGAGAGGCTCCAAGAGAAAAGGCAGAGGGCTCTTACCTCAGGTACATTTTGTTCCCTGGACTGTTCTTGGATGTGATTCTGAGCCTCCTATGACAAACATTTGTATTCAATTTCTAAAATGTCAACTCTAGCTGGATGTCAGAACATAGCTATAGAACCCCACCTGGTCCGTGTGCCCTGAATCTGGATTTGGCCTTCTGCCTTGCTTTCATGCCATCCTAGATATAATCTATAGTATGTGGCAAGCAATTGTGTTTACATTTGTCTGTCCTGAGAAACTTCTGGGAAAGGGCTGCTCTGTTAATAATTAGTATGTGCTTACTGACCTTTATTTACATGTCTTTCTAAATTCAAACAACGTTCCTTGAATCACTGTTGTTACATTTGAGTATAAAAGTACACTGACACTGACGTACACTTGTCTACAGCATCAAACTGTGGCCCCTCCCACTTTCTAGGTCCTCAGACCCCAGGTCCAGCAGACCAGATCTGCTCAGATCAGCTGATAAGCCAATAGGCAAGTTATTAGCTTATTAAACAATGCCAGTATAAACTGATGGCACACAGAATTAATACCTTCTGTCCTTATCAGTTTCTTATCCTTCCTTTCTCCTTATCACCTACTGAAATTATATATCAACAAGGTATTATAAAAATGTATATATGTCATAATTCTCCACAACAAACTGTAATTCTTATTTGCAAGAAATCAAAGACTTGATAATGGTAGGAAGGCCACGTCTTAAACAACTTACTGGTAAAGAGCCTTCAGAAATCGATGTGCTACTAAACAAAATCCAGGTTGATTGTTCCACACCAATAATAACTGGCAGGCTGGTTAGCATGTTACTCGGAATCTATAGATAATCCTTGTCCAGAAGATTCCCCTTTAAAACTTTTTGGAAATACCCTATGGGTATTGTCTAAAATTCCTAGAGAGATTGCTTTCAATGCTTTTATAGATGGCTCTTCAAATAGACAACGAGCATGTTTTATATACAAATGCCACATTCCCTACAAAATAATTGTAAACTCCCTTGTACAGCTCAGCAGTCTGAAGTTGCTACAATCATTCAGCTTTTGTTAGATGTTTCTCAGCCACCAACACTCCAAACTATGTACAAAAACAGATGCAAGCCTACAAGATGGCTCAGCAGGTAGAGGTGCTTATACACAGGCCCAACAGCCTGGGTTCGACCTCCTGATCCCACAAGGTGGCAGGAGAGAGCTGTTATGTAACAAAGGTCATAGCATGTATACACATGCACTCAGATATATACATAAGCACAAACTATAAACAACTACCAAAGAGCATTTGGGTGACAGTACTTGGGGTTGTTTTGTCTTGTTTTACTTTTTAGGCAAACAACTTTGAAGCTAGATTGACACTGACAATGTCAATTTTAAGTGGTGGATGCCCCATGATTAATTTCTATTTGGCCAAGACAATAAATATTACCTGCTTTAAAAAAAAATGAAAAGTATGTTTATTATACAGAAATTATTTTGAAATAAAAATTGTCTCTTATCACCTCTAAGACACAAGTAGGGCAGAAGAGGTCAAGTACAGAATCAGGTGAAAAAATATTAATGCATGAACTATTTCCAAAAGTTAGTAACAAAATTACACAAAGAAGTACAAACAATTTTTGCTTCTACAATCTAAAATCCTTGACCTCACAGTGTATGGGATTACAAATCAAGACCAGGGCTTTTGTTGAAGGATATTTTAAGTGGAAACATACACTTATACACACAAAGACAAAAGACCACACAAAATGCATCTCATATTTTCTTTTCTATGTGTTCTTTATTCATATTAACTATTCACCTTCATCAAAAACTCTGACTCACTACATGGACAGCCTTCAAAAGGATGATCGGGTGGGGAGTACTGAGCTGCAAACATCTCAGGATGGACCTGAATTACTTCTTTCTCCATCCTCCAACCCTTCAACAACTCACACTCCATATCATGACACAAAGACTTCTCCACTAGCAAAGCAGATTCTCAAACCTTAAAATGCAATGAAAACTAGATACATGTGCTTTCCTTCCTACATTCAAAAAGTTAAGTTCATCTTGGATGTAAAGAGTTAACAAATGAGAAAATTGAGCTGGAGAGATGGCTCAGTGGTTAAGAGCACTGACTGCTCTTCCAGAGGTTCTAAGTTCAATTCCCAGAAATAACAAGATAGCTCACAACTATCTGTAAGGGGATCAGATGCCCTCTTCTGGTGTGTCTGAAGACTAGTGTACTCACATAAATAAAAATAAATAAATCTTTTAAAAAATGCTCTTAAAAATAAGAAAATCACATTTTTAGAACTAAATCTTCTACTGATTAGACAGTTGGTCTTTTTAAAAAATAGATTTATTAGAATCTTTTTGATAAAGGTAGTATCTGTAAAATTAAATAAATAAAAATAAATGTTTTCTACTTTCTGGCACAAGGAGAGGAGGCAAAAATGAGTTCTTAGTATGTTGCCCAGTATGTTATCTTATAACTCAGCATCAAGTGACACTCTGGCTCACTGTGCACAGTAGCTGAGACTACAGGACAACCTGTACACCACCAGCTAATCCCGTCACTTAGCAGACTCCAGACTGACCTTTCGTTCTCAGTCTAGTTAGAAACTGTGAAAGGGTGCTTCTAGAGCAGGCTCGTCCTCAGCATTAACCTACCAACTGATGCTTTAAAGCCCAGCATAGCACCGGAACAAGGACCAGGGTCTGCACATGGGCAGCTGCTGCACAAAGGGCCAACGCCCCGCCCTCAGCTGATGTCAGGCTCTGTAGTAACTGTCTAGAGAGGAGCAGGGCTCCCAGATCTACTGCTGCAGCCCGCCACACAATAATCAACTGAGGTTATTCAGTTACGAGCAATTCCAAGGCAAACATTCTAAGTACTTAGAGTGACTAAATCTATCATTGTGTGTTAGGTCTGTTCCCAAATATTTTTAAAAACTGGATGAATCTAAATTTAGTTCTTTTTAAGAACATACCTATCTAGAATTCTCTCATTTTCTCTGGCAAAGAAAATATTAATTCTGCTACTTAACTACAAAGAAATAAATAATAATCAATGTGCCAGGGACAAGTAAAACAAAAACCAAAATAAGGGAGCTCTCCATTATAACTGACATTATAGAGAAGAGGAATTTTAAAAATTATTTTTATTACATTTGTGTATTTGTGTGTGTGTAAGTATGTGTGCACATGCATGCAATACATGCATGCATGCGTGCTCATTACATATGTGCAGAGGGCAGAAGACAACATTTAGGATTCATTCTTTCCTTCTAATATGGGTTCTAGGCCCTGAACTCAGGTCTTTAGACCTACATGACAAGCACTGGCCCGTTTCCTGATGAGTTATGTTGCTATCCCAGCGAGAAAAATTTTAACTTCAGTGTTACTAATAAGATAATATACTCCAGACAACTAATGAGAAATTTTGTTTGTTTTCTTTTCTTTTTTAATAAAAATGTAATTATAAATTTTAAAAAATTAAGCCGGGTGTGGTGGCGCACACCTGTAATCCCAGCACTTGGGAGGCAGAGGCAGGCGGATTTCTGAGTTCGAGGCCAGCCTGGTCTACAGAGTGAGTTCCAGGACAGCCAGAGAAACCCTGTCTCAAAAAAAAAAAAAAAAAAAAAAAAAAAAAAAAAAAAAAAAAAAAAATTAGCTACTTTTCTATATGTGGGATAAGAGTATTCCTAAGCAGAAACTTATTTATGACTTTCTCATTAGGAAAAAAAAAAAATCTAATGTTGACTCCATTAGCTTAAACTGCTACAGATGGGGTGAGCAGACCTGAGCCCCAGCAAACTTTGGTACACTGGGACCAGACTTCAGTTAGTTTGCACTGAATTGTATTTTAAAATTGTTAATAAAGCAAGATTATAGACACATAAGAAATGAACACTACACATGGCAAAAACATCAAGTCTACACAATGCTTCCAGTAAGATGATCTGTTTTTACATATCTCATCTTAACAACTTGTGAAGTACACAAAACACCAAGTATTGTTCTCATTTTACATAAAACAAAGTAGTTGAGCTCAGATTTAAACACCTAATACTACCCTTTACCCTCCTCAGTGGGGCTTTCTGCCAGCAGCCCATGACAGGTGCAGGTACCCAGGCTAGGCCTCCATAACACAGGAGTTTTGATAGGTGAGGATCCAAGACCATTTAAATATGCAGAACTCCAGAGCAGGGGAGGAGAAAGCGAAAGGCATGCTAGGCTGGTTGGCCTGGGCAGACAGGGTTACAGAAAGGGCCTGAAAGCATGGAGAGTGTGAAGCCTGACCCAGGCTTAAGGCAGTAAGAAATCTCATGGTTGGGAGAGAGAACATGAAATCCTTACGGTATGCTTTGTATTAAAGTAGACTGTATACTAATTACAATGTGTGGAAAATGGGACCGCCACGCGGGGAAACCATACTGCAAGCTGAAGGCCGGCGACCTCCACATCCAACGTGAAGGACCACAAACAGTTACGTTTGCTAGGAAGGTTGTTATGTCCTCACAACCCACCTACAAGGTAAAAACAATATCCCAAATTACCTTGTTTTTATGCTTTACCTAAACTTACCGAATCTTCTGGAGGTCTCTGGATTTTACCCCAGTCCACAGAAGGTCCCTTTTCTTGCAAAAATCTATGAAATAGCTTCCGAAATCCATCAAGATCTTTTTTAGTGTGCTATAAAAATAGAAGAAAATGTTTAATACATAGTAACAGTAGATACAAGCTATTACTTTAAGTGAATGCCTTTAAATGAAAGTTTTACACTATTGAAATATAGAGTAGGGCAAATTTTTAAGGCCTGTTTGAAACTGAAGTAGAAAGGTGCAAAGGAAGTATATTTAAAGGAGTCTTTAACGAGCCACACCCCTCCACTATCACCTGCTAGTCAGCTGTCCCGTGCCCTGAACAGTTTTAGCCCCTAGGACTTTCAACCTGCTCTTCATTACATTCCAGTATCTTTTACTACTTCTGAGTGCAAATAAACTGTCACCAAAAGAACACAAAGGGAATAACCTCAAAACAGTAAGTACAAACTGAATTGAAAAACAAAAGATAATGTGCTAACAGAAAAGTAAAGCTTCTCCATTTTGGAAAACAGACAGCTATAGCACAGTTCTGCTAGAACTGGCTAAGGGCAAAAGGCAGAGAGTACACAGATAGTAGACTAACTCCTTACAGACCCTACTCAAACATGGTAACCATCTCTCTACCCAATGATATTGAAACATAAAATAAAGTGTGATCCTGTCCATACTCTTTTGGGGACTTGGGAAATTTCCTCAGTTTACAAAAACAGACGGTAGCTTTCCTATGAATGAACGTTAATGGCCTGTGTCTGTTCAACAGTGCTAACCTCTGATGTTAGAGCCTGTGCTCATGTCAGGCTGGACAATCACCCTGGCGGCAATTAGGCATGCCGACACAGAAAGCTAAAGACACTATTGAATCCTTACCTCAAGCTCATGTGAGGTTGCCGTGGTAAGTATTTTTTCTAATTCTTTCTTCACAGATAATTCTAGTTCTTGGAGAATGACCTCTTGGAACTGAGAAGCACCATCTTGAGACATAGCTTTGCTAAGATCTTAAATAAAAAAATATAAAGTCACTGATTAAATCCGTTAGCAACAAGGAAACTTACAAATTTTGCTCTTTCCAGACTAGTCAAAGTCAAGAGGGACCAAAGTCTGAGAAGTTGTTGGCCTTGGCTTTATAACGAGATGGAAATATGCTACACCAAGTGGCGGACAGAGTGTCAGCTTTTCTTGGCTGTCAACTGGACAACACTCTGCTTATCTAAAGTCCAAGGCTGGGGACACCTGTGAGGGGTTTGCTTCATTAGATTGTTTGAAGTAGGAAAACCCCCTGTAATTTGGATCTCTCTGAGGTGGGAAGATCCGCCTTTAATCTGTACCACGTCTTCTACTGGCAGCCTATAGAAAGGACATGCTCTTTGCCTGCCTGCCCTCACTCTCACTGTCAAGTTCGTTCATTCACTGCCATTAAAAGTCTACTTCTGTGGGACTCCAGAGTGTACTGAAGACCAGCCGAGACATACAGTTTCATGGACTGAACAACTAACAGACTCTCGAACTTGCCGTTGAGATACAGCCATTATTGGATTAGCTAGACCACAGCCTGTAAGCCATTCTTAATAAATCCTGTGTGTGTATGTGTGTGTAGTTTATAATATATTTAATATACAATATTTATTCAATATATGTATTCAATCTATCAGTTGTGTTCTTCTAGGAAATCTTAGTACAGAAGCCTAAAAAAGACTTATCAGTGAATAAGTGATAAAAAGACTTATCAGTGAATAAAAATCACTATACTTTTTTTTTTTTAAAAAAATCTATCTAAATGATTCATATAAATAGAATTTATCTTTGTATTATAGTTACGGCCAGAGTTATCTGGAATGCTAGTAGCTCACATACAGGACTTAATGGGCAGGCCTATTTAAGACCTGAACTATTCTCTCTTTTAAAGTCTAGGTTTTGTATTATTACTAATATTTTTTTTTTTTGGTTTCTACTTTTCTGTGGATATTTATAAGCAAACTTATATTTATATTTACATAGCCCCAAACTAGCTTCCTTTTTATTTTTAAAGCAAGGCAAGCATCTGGTCCACAGGAGTTACTTGGGAGGAACCCTTAGCTCCTTTATTTCTCATTATCTATGTTATCAGCTAGTAAGGGTAAAGGCCTTGCTAACTATGTGTTTCCCTTGGAAGTACTGGAAAGACTTTTCTTATGTGTTGACCCTCTTGTTTGTATACAGAGTGTACAGTGGTTTTGAGTCCAATCTTTGGATCAGGAGGACAGATGAGTCACCAGAGTGGTAGGTGAGAAGTGTCCCATCATCCTGAACAGATAAGCTGGGAGCAAGGGCCAATACTAGCTGCCTCTTTAGTCTCTACATTTACATTAGTATAAGTCTTCAAGTATAGTTAGTGAAGACCCAAAAGGTCAGTTACCAAGTGTTGAAAAGCATACCTTGCTTTAAAATTTAATTGTATAACACAGTTTGACATAAACATTTAATTTTAAAGTAAACCTAAGCCTAATACTTCAGTATAAACTATTAAGATTATTTTCTAATCAACACAGTCTTGTTTACACTGCTCACAGAATCAGAGCTGAGACAACAATCAACCAAATAACATTTCAACAGAGACAGTTCATCTATTTTTTGTTTTAAAATTTTACATTATTAATTAAAATGAATATGGGCTAAGCTGACAGTTTTAATTAACATGACCATTTATTTAATTATAATGCTATTTGGTATTGTGTAAACTTTATAAAGTCAGAAGCACTTGTAGATATATACACACCATGACAGTCAGATATAAAGATATTTTTTTAAAATATCAAATATTTGTATTATTTGTAAATGTATTTTAGACTGCTGACCATATCATCTTTTATAGATATATCCTTAATCTAAATCTGTACTTTTAAATATAAAATAAACTCATATAAAGCATATGAGTTTTTATTTTTTTAAAAGACATGGAGCCTAGCCTGATAGTTAAAAAGTTTTAAGTAAGCTGAGCAGGAACCAGACTGGTTTTTACGTGATCCTTCTCTCCTTTTTAAAACTTAAGTGATAAGAAACTTGAAAAGCCTGTTTTCAAAGATGAGATCATAGGTAGATAGGCAATTGTTGTCTGTAATTTATCTTAAAATATGGTAGTTGTTATGAATTATCATAGCCATTTTTATCTTACACAACAAGGAGCAAGCTTATATAGATAGTTTTACTGCTATTCTTGGTTGGTATTTTAATTTAAGTAGCCACACAACTACTATGAGAAATTCTGAGGCTCGACTAAGTTTTATGCTGTCTTAACATAGAATAGCATATAATTTCATGAAAACAAATATAAATACATATGACGCAAACATTAACAGACCAAGAAGTTTCTATCTCTGTCTTTGGAGTGAACACATTCGACTTAGGAAGGCTGTAAAATGCCCTTTGTCAATTTGTCTTCATAACCTTTAACTGGTCAGTCATGTGAGTGTTTTCCAGGTCTCAGTTAAGTTTAACACTGAGAAGGCAGGGCTCAACAGCTAAGTCAGTGGAGCCTGAGGCTCTGTATTATTGAAAGTTCCTAGGCTACTAAAGTTATTTGGGTAAGTTTTAGGGATAATCTCTGGGCAGTAAAAAAGCAGTAGGCCTAGAAAAAGGGAAAGGTTTACCTATTTGAAAAGTAGCAGAAAGACCTGTCAGGACACAAGGAGAAAAATCAGGCTTTTTGGAAGTTCCCATAAGACAAAGAAAACCAAGACAGGAAATAGACTTAAGCTATGTGCTATATGCACCAGTTGGTTGGTAATGTTTGGAGGCTCCCATATAAAGCTTTCAAGTTTTTCTTGTTTTGTTAAGGGTCTTTGATTAAAAAAAGAATCATGAATTTTAATTGCCCCTGAGAGTTCAACCAAGTACTGTTTTTAGGGGAGTGCTAAGCAGGGAAATGGAGATGTGGCAGGGAACGGTGCTGCTAGTGTGCCTTGTAGAGCTTAGTTTTCTTTGTATGGCCTCCAGTCTTCGTACAGAGCGGGAAACTCCTGGACATCAGGTCTTTAGAGCCTTTAGAGCACTTCCTTTGATTTCTAGAAAATAGGTCTAGTTGTAGGACCGACAGTGCTTGGGGTTAAACTTTTATACTTCAGCCAAAATTCCCCTTCACCAGCTTGTGTTTAGGGCTGGATAGTATAAAGTAAAATATGAGCCTTTTTCAAAATTCATGATTTTTAACCTTTGATGTCGCATCATGGCATATACTCAAGAGATCCTAAGTAGAGACCAGTACCAGGACCTTAACGTAGAAACATGGCTCTTATCCATTTTAGAGTTCTCAAAGAGACCAGATGCCCTTCACCCCAGAGCAAAGCCCCAAATTGATCAGAAACATTGGTTTGTATTTCAGAAGTTTTGGGTCTTACTCATATCCAGATGGGGCTTTGTCTAAATGCTACAAGGTATGTTTTCTACTAGAATTATGTCATAAAAATATTGAAATAAGCATTTCTGTGCCATTTAAGGCAATTTACACCTCTTTCCTAAAAAGCTGGGAGGAGGGGAGAAAAAGAGAAGGAAGACATACATACATACATACAGACAGACAGACATACAGACAGACAGACAGACATAGGGTTCAAAGAAGGTTGCTTCTGTGAAAAGCTGAAAAATTTTGGGTTTTTTGTTTTAAATTGTCACTCGGGTTTAGTTCAGTGGTAGTGTGTGTGCTTAGTATATCTTAAGACTGGTGTTCAATCCGGCCTACAACAAACAAAGAAACACACACAACCCTCACCACCACAACTTGCTGGATGTGGTTTGCTCCTTGGGAGGCAGAGACTGGTGGATCTTGGTGAGTTTCAGGCCAGGCGAGGCTATGTACTAAGAATCTGTCTCAATGACTCCTCTTGCCCCCAAACTGTCATTCAAGTTAAAAGTATGAATAGGCTGGGGTGGGTCTTTGGAACTAATCCTCAAGAGAAAATCTTTATTCACTTGGAGATGGAACTGTCTTTAGTAAATGAACAGGGAAAGTTGAAAGCAGTTTTGATATAATGAACCAAAAAATATATCATAATGGTAGAAATGTAAGGAACAAGCTGGGCTTTTTTGTTTGTTTGCTTAGTTTTGTTTAAGGATTGGCCTAAATTTCCTCCAATTATGGAGAAAATACCTGAGAATGGAACCAACAAGCAGTTGGACTGGTGACCTGCATCCTGAGTTAGTAGGGTCAGGACCCACATGTTGCCTGAAACATCAACAGTATACACTGCTCAGTTCTATGGTTACTTTTGTTGATGAAAACCAAAGCCCATGACTTTACTGGAAATAGGGGTAGCATGTTTTCACAATTCCAGAGATACTAGAGTCACAGACTGTTGTGAGCTGTCATGTGGTTGCTGGGAACTGAACCAGGGTCCTCTGGAAGAATAACCATACTCTTAACCACTGGCCATCTCTCCAGGTCCTACAGTGGTTTTTAAACAACAACAAATTTTTTTGTCAGAGTCTGAAATTATTTATAAACTGTTATTCTTTTTTCTGAAGTTATATATGATAGTCATATCCCTAAAAAACAATGAATGAACCATTACCTTACACTCTGGGCAAATGAGCTAAAACTAAGTGTAAATCCAAGTTTAAATATAACAAAGTAGCTCTCTGAGATCTTGCTAAACAAAGAAAACTATAAAGAACAACTTTAAAGGCTCCTTGCCCAGAACAGCTACCTATTCATTTACAAGGTTCAAGGAGGAAATATTCAGTCATGGCAGTCATTCTCCCGAATAAGCCAAACTAGGAAAGGCTGGCTGAAAGATATTCTTAGATCTCTGCCAATTTAGTAAGTCCAACTATCAGACATATCCTCAAAAACTCCCAAACACAGATTCAAGTTTGAGTTATAAAAAAATTTCTTTTGCCGGCGGTGGTGGTGCACTCCTTTAATTCCAGCCTTTGGGAGGCAGAGGCAGGTGGATTTCTGAGTTCGAGGCCAGCCTGGTCTACAGAATGAGTTCCAGGACAGTCAGGGCTATACAGAGAAACCCTGTCTCAAAAAAAAAAAAAAAAAAAAAAGCTGAAAAAAAATCTTTTATTTCTCCCATGTCTTTGATAAGTTCTAGATGCACAGAGAGAATGATTTTTATCCCTCTATCCTGTTTACAAATATAGTAAGCTTCTACAAGGAAAGAACACGGTGACAAATTCACTACCCTCTTCTACCCCATTTGCTGTTGTTTTACTCCAGTGGACAAAGTACTACTATAAAATTACGTTTTTAATGCTTAGGGAGTAAGGATGGGCTCCTAAGACTTAAACACAAACAGCTGGCATGGTGACATGCACCTGAAACCCCAGCACTCAAGTGACTAGGCAGGAGGAGTAAAAGTTTGAAGCCAGTTTGAAATTCATAGTGAGACCTTGTTTAAAAAGTAAATTAAATTAAAAGGATGGCAGGGTGGTCAGTTCAACAAGAAGTAATCCTACATGCTTCAGCAAAGACCAGAAGGCACAAATCTGAAATCCATTTTTCCTTGCCAATTAGTAATTCACCCCAGTGTTTAGAAGGAAGGCCTGGAATTTCTGGAAGGTGTAAGTACAAACTGCAGGACTTTGCCTGGATTTAACATTCTCAAGTTACACTTCAGTTGCAGTGGCAACTGGGCTTCTAAGGGAAGGTCAATTAGAGAATCCCTTGAATAATGCAAGATTTCCAACCTCAGAAATGGTTTCCTCCCACCTCTTAGCAAACAGAATTGATCCTCCACCGCTTCAGACAGAAAGCAAATTAGGAAGCAGAGTTCATGAGCACAGTCACAAGCCAAAGAGTTTCTAAAGATACAAGCAAACGATCAGTCCCCCTTCTACGTTCCTCGTTCTCTGGATGAGGACTCTCAGGGTGAAATAGTGAGATGACTCCCCCAAAGTCACAGGCCAGGTGGGGGCTAGGCCTACAGAGCAAACATTTTTGCTCCTGTCCCACCACAGTAAATCACCACATCCTGTTCATTTTCCTCTTGTCTGGCTTTCTTTAAATTCTGGAATAGAAATTCCTAAACATCACTGTCCTCCAAATCCTATCTATCCAACTAACAAAATAACTGGGCTTACTAGAATTTACCACAATATCTATTTAGTTTCATTAGACTTTTGCAAATGTCATACAGACCAAGCAGTAATTGGTTCTTCTCGGCCCCACCTCTTGCTATAATCTAGTTCTTATTCACAAGAATTCAAATTTCAATATTATGGACCTTTAGCTATCCAAGCGCAGGAGGAGGGAGTCAGGGAGTGGGGTAATAATGACATTACAGAACTTTCAGAAACTCAGAAAAAAAGCCTATGGCAGAAGGCTTAGAAATTGCTTTTGTTTCTTAACTTGGCAACGAAAAGGTATACAAGATACCCTTTCTCTGACACTCTAAATGGTAGTGCAAAGTAACTTCCCGTTCTGAAGGCTAAAGCTAATTTCACAATGCAGAGGCCACAGAGGAGATAGCAGGAAACAGGAGCAGCCAAAGGTGAAGAAGCAGCCCTAGTCCACCTTACTACCGACTCCAGCTCAACAGTCAAAAGATTGTTTTCTTTTCATTTTGGACGGCATCTCTCTACATGGCCTGGGGTGTCCTGGAGCTCACTCTGTAGACCAAGCAGGCCTAGAACTTAGAGAACCATGAGCCTCTGCCTCACAAGTATTCAAATTAAAGGGATTAAAAACAAAAACATAAAAATCCCAGAATGCTGTCACTGATAACAGAATGATGAAACTCTGAATGAGGTTCAAGTATACACCGATTAGACATACGAGCTCAAGCTAATCCTTCACATTCACGTGTGAAAGCACTTCCTTAAAAAGCTCTTCTTTGAGGGCTAAAGAGATGGCTCAGAGGTTGAGAGCACTGACTGTTCTAGAGGTCCTGAGCTCAATTCCCAGCAACCACATGGTGGCTCGCAACCATCTGTAATGGGATCTGATGCCCTCTTCTGGTGTGTCTGAAGACAGCTACAGTGTACTCATATGCATAAAACAAATAACTCCTTTTTAAAAAAAAAAGCCCTTCTTTGGGTGCTTGTCTTCTTTGAGCTCAGTTTCCACCATTAGCTCCTCCTTTCTCAAACTGAGTTCTCTAAAGACTACCTCCAGACCATTTTCTTTCTCTTAATTCATTCCCTCACCATTTCACCATTAAGAAATATTTCTTACAATTGGTAAGAAATACTTCTCATCACAGTTTACATGCGGAAGTTGGAGAATGGAAGTCAGAAGACAATTTGCGGAACTGGTCCTCCCCTTCTACTACGTGTGTCCGGGGTCTCGGTGCCAAGCGCCTTTACCACTTACTCTTACTCTCTTATTGGTAGCTTTTAAATATATACCTCCCATCTATCCTACCTTCTCTACCACTTTCCAGATCTTTTATACCTGAATACTCAGGCTACCTCAAACTCAACTTTGTTTTTATCTAAAATAGGAATCATTATCCAAACTAAGGCCCTCTTCTTGCCCTTCCTGCTCCCTACAGCATTAACATTATTTAATCACCCAGACTAAAGCAGCAGTCACAAAATTGGCTCCTCAGTTACAAAACTGCTTATCTGGATCACTACAATTCTATTCTATTTTCAATACTACCTTCATTTTCCTCAGCATTGTCATTTTCTGTTCTAGAGGACAATAGCCTTCTAACCAACCTGCCAATGACTTGTGATACCAGGAGGTATGAATTGATCCCCATTACTATATTATGCCTTCCTTATTTGATGAATTTTTCAGTCTACTAAAGTAAATGCAAATTCATGATCCAGGAGGGTTTTTTTTTCTTACATTTTTACACATTTATTTTATGTGTATGAGTGTTTTGGCTGCATGCATGTGCACAATGTACATGCCTACAGAAGCCAGAAGAGGGCATCACACTCCCTGGCACTGGAGTTACAGATGGTTGTAAGCTACCCTGTGAGTGCTGGGAACAAAGCCTGGGTCCCTGCAAGAGCCACAAGTACTCTTAACTCCTGAGTCATCTGGACCTTGGTCCAGGAGTATTTTAAAACAGATGTACCTTTTTGGATGGCGAAGGTAGTAAAAGTGCTACAAAGTTCACAAAGGCTGCAATGTCCAACTCTGTGACTTCTAGACCAGTCCTAAAACTTTAATTTGCATATAAATAACCTGGAGAGCTATTTAAAACACTGATTTCTGTGCAAGCTCCCAGATACGCTGACTCAACAGTTTGTGGGTAGAGAGAATATGCATTTCTCATAAGTAAACACTGCCAGTATTGCTTTGATAATATTTTATTTATTTTAATGTTTATTGCAGCCACATTCCTGGTTCTTCTTGTCTCCAATTCTACACCTCAAGGCCATGTTTGTTCTGAGATGGCACCTGGCCCAGATTAGTTTTCCAGCTGATATAAGTATGAAACATAATATAATTCTGACTAGTGACACACAATTATATAGCTTGACAAAGAACCTTACAGAAATGTGTTCCTCAGTGAGGGGGATCCATATGAATGTTTAATAAATGCTTGGGGTGATGCCTGCCAGAGAGCTAACCCGGGCTTTCTTCCTATTAGGCAGTACTCTTGAGCTGTACTCCTAGACAATAAATGGTTGTGACAACAAAAATGAAAGGCTATCAGACGTGACAGTACTACTATGCAAATAACTAAGAACTTTGCTATTCATGCATTGCTCTCTCTATAAAAACTGGTAGAATACACATAAACTAGACTTCTCAATAAAATTAACCTTGTTTTCACATAATATAGTTCAACTTCTTTTGATAGTGCTGGGAACCAAATCCAATGTTTGTATACATACTAAGCAGGTGTTACACTACAAAATAAACAACATGTCTAGTCTAGAATAGTTGTTAAAATCTCAAAGAAGAAATGTCACAAAGTAACTTTGTTTAAATAATATCACTTTTTTGAGGTTTACTAGCTGAGAAGAAAGTCTTGCCAAGGGGCCACTACACCCCTTTGTGGAGGAGGGGAAGCAGTGTGACATAAAGTCAACCAGGGCCACGAGTTATCCTACAGCCCTGTCCTGTAGCTGGATATGTGTATACTTTGACACACTGTTAACTTTGGAAAGATCTTTAAGGTCAGTGAATCCAACTCCTTACCTTAAGGATGAAGAAAGGAGCCCAGAGAGGATGATTTTCCTAAGTGGTACTCAGACCTTGTTGTCTGGTACCCTGATTACTTCTCTTTTAACTGGAGAAAAGTTTCTCTACTCAATCCCACACTATCGAGTTATATATCAATTACACAGTTACTACTCTAGGTACATGCCACCAAACCAATATGAAAACTAGAAACCCAACTGTCTATCATATACTATTATGTGATATTAAAACTAAACATACAGCATTCTCTTATTTCATCTTATACACTTCTACTTTTCCTTAATTATTGTTTCCTGAGAAATGAAAAAATTAAAAAAAAAACAATAAAAATATTTAGGCAATCTATACTTTATTACCAAGGCTCATCTCTTAATCATTTGTATGAATTATCCTAAAACAGTACATATATCTATATAACTCTGTTTTATTCTGTATGTATTAAGCCTTATAATTCTAAGCAGAACTATAATACAAATAAAATATCCTATCAGCATTTACCAGGGCAGCAACTCTAATTGCTTTTCAGGTTACTGTGGCCAAAGAGAAAGGAGGCCTGCTCTTGAAAAGCTGTTCTCTAAAACTATTTTTACAATTTGGTGACTAGGAAGTAAATGGCAGACTAAGGAAACATGACTATTTCAAGTCCATGAATACAATGAATGGGTTTGCACTGCTTTTTAAGATTCAAGCAAAATCACAAAGGAATAGAAAACGCTCATGATTTACATTAAAAAACAACAAACATATCTAGGAACATTTGGGGAGTATGAAACATTTTGTTCTTTAAGCTAAGTAAGACAACAGAGCTTGTTTCTCTATGGTTTTCAGAAACAATCCTTGATTGTCAAAATGGCTGGAGTAGGAGAGAGTCGCAACCAATTTCTCTTGGCCATAACTGAGAAAAATAAACAATGGAACTATTGGCAGAGGCAGAACTGGAGCCCTAGACAATTATTTCATCAAACTAAGCGAGATGCCTGCATCACCAATCAAGAAAACCTGGAAACAGTTTTCAAATGCAACATTATTATAGTTTTTACACAAAGTTGTTCCATCAAAAACCACAAGTTTAATTTCTTGTGATGGTTTAACAAGCCAACCTACAAAGAATTTAGTGAGTTATTAATAGAAAATCCATGTCTAATAAAATTTTAGAGATCTAAGAAATACTGTTTCAATGAATAGTGTCTGGGAATTTACTAAAAGACCAAAATGTTCACAATTCAAACACTATTTCTCAAAGTACAAATTGAGTATTTTAGAAAAGAAACTGTAGTTTGTTTTAAAAGGGCCAGTCTTTACAAAGCCTCCAGTTTTTACAGAATCCCACACTATCAAAGGTCTTAAACCAGTCATCCTTCTTCATTTATTTTAAATCTGAGTATTGCCATACAAAGCCTAACATAGTTTGAATGTATTTCAATAGCATAAATCCAGAGGTAAAACCACCATTTTCTCCACTGTACAAATAATTTTGGGATGAGTAACATTTTAGGAAGTTAATATGTCTCATTCATTTTTATCAATTTGGTTAACTTCCAAATACTTATTGGTATTAACTTTCCAGACTTCTGAGAAATCATAATATCTGCATTTGTACAAAAGGTATCAAAAAAAAAAAAAAAAAAAAAAAAAAAGGCTTGGTGGAAATTGAAAACCTCCAGTATCTTGTTCTTTTATTTAAAACATTTTCATTATCAGGTCAAATTACATTCCTGTCACCAGTTCTCCCATTATTTTAAGTTGGCTACAAACACGTGCACACATACAATGGTTTCTGTGAAGTGGTATTTTAAGAAAAACTCGGCAGGGTGGTGGTGGCACACGCCTGTAATTCCAGCACTTGGGGAGGCAGAGGCAGGCAGATTTCTGAGTTCAAGGCCAGCCTGGTCTATGACCAGGACTGGTGAGTTCCAGGACAGTCAGGGCTACATAGAGAAACCCTGTCTCGAAAAACCAAAAAAGGAGGAGGAGGAGGAGGAGGAGGAGGAGGAGGAGGAGGAGGAGGAGGAGGAGGAGGAGAAGGAGGAGGAGGAGGAGGAGGAGGGAGGATAAGGAGGAGGGAGGAGGAGGGAGGAGGAGGAGGAGGAGGAGAAGAAGAAAAGAAAAACTCTATTACAGAAACTTTTCAGTGTATCGTCAGGATTTTAAAAAGATGCTCCCAGCCTGGCATACTGGTACACTCCTTTAATTCCAGCACTGGGGAAGCAGAGGCAAGCAGATCTCTGTGAGTTCGAGGCCAGCCTGATTTGCAGAGTTCCAGGACAGCCAGCACTGTAACACAGAGAAACTCTATCTTGAAACAAACAAAAATAAAAAGATGCTTCCAAGAAGTGTACCCATTAATATTTATATCCTAATATTCTTTGTTAATTTTTTCCTCAGTAGTCCCTCATAAATTAAATTCATTAATCCTAGAAGAAAGGCTCAGTAAGGGAAATTTAACTGCAGAAATGGAAGACAGGCAAACTTTATCAGACCAATTCTTCAGTTTGACTTTCCTAAATATTTACAACCATGACTGAATTGAGCTAAATGTACACACCCACCTTCTAGCAACATCATGGACTCTAATCTACAGCTTTAAGGAGTGTGCTTTAGCCATTGCTTTCAGTACTACTTCTGACTTAAATCCATACCACAATCTTTGGGGGGGTAATTAATCATTTCAGTGATAAGCAACAGGTTTTAGGATTTGAGAGGAACTATGCCGAAGCTGACTTGACAACCGAGGCCCAGAACGCCGCCATCTTTGTATTCACCTGAGAGCCTTTCCGTTATAATTAGCTCAGTGATCTTTGTTGACCAGCTGCCATCGACCAGACAGGAATCACCAAGATTCAAAAAATTCCAACTAATGGGAAAGCTGACAGGCCACAAATATGTTTTAAGCAATGTAGATGTATTTATATGGCTCTCCTTGAAATATAACATTATATTAAATACATATTATACAGTATAGATTTTAAGAATAAAGGGTATCTTTACACAACTTGGATAGATAATGGCATATTTAAAGTTGTGAAAATACTAGTAGAATTACAGCATTAGCCTTAGCTGGCTGCCTATACAGCATCAGTCTCCTCAACAGTCCTAAGTTTCCAAACATTTAGGAAGACAGTTCTCACAACTTTTTTTTTTTTTTTAAGATTTATTTATTATATCTAAGTACACTCTAGTTGTCTTCAGACACACCAGAAGAGGGCATCAGATCTCGTTACAGGCGGTTGTGAGCCATCATGTGGTTGCTGGGATTTGAACTCAGGACCTTCAGAAGAGCAGTCAGTGTTCTTAACCACTGAGCCATCTCTCCAGCCCTCTCACAACTTTTTAAAAGAAAAATTCCAAACGGCATCTGTTGACAAACCTAGCAAAACCCCACAACTGCTGCCTATGTGACAGGCAGGAAAGAGGCAGTGTTCCTTTATGTAGAAAAGTGGAGGCACTGAATAATCCTAGCAGCAGAGAAAGCCAGAGCGAGAGTTTCATAGGTAAGCAAAAGAACGCAGCAGCTCCTGGCACGCTTCATCAAGTCCCCCTGGGCTCCCGAAGATCACAGACTAGGCAGATAAGCACAGCTTCTGCCTTTATTGGCCCAGTAATTATATATGGACAACTCCCTCCTATATGGACAACTTACTTCTCTAACAGTATTAAGTGTTTTTACTAACCAAAATTTTCCAGCTAACTTATGATCTAAGTGGCTGAGGAAGATGATACCCAGCATTCTTATAAAAGTAGTGCTTGGATTTAGAGTCAAGCCAAGTGTAACAACCTTGTTTCATATCACCCGAAAAGAATGATCCCCAATATATAGTTCATAACACCCAGATCTACAGACCCCTGAATACCTACTGTAAGAAAACAATGAATATAGTGAAAGGCATACAATGAACATTCAAACAAAGCTGCTGACTGAGCGCCAAAACTGTAACTTGTATCCACCCTGTACTAGCCCAGCTCTGCCTTGCCTTTCCCTCCCCTCAGCTCCTGTTTAGTACTTTTCTTTAAAATATATCAACTTTCAAGTAACCAGACTGAATATTAAATCTGAATATGAAAATCAAAAACTATTTGTATTTCTGTCGATGGCATGTTGGGTAGCAATGCTATCTGAAAGCCATCATTATTTTATGCAAGAGTAAAAATTAACGGCCACACAGTATTTACCCAGCTCAATCACTTAATACAGCACCCCATTTCAACTTCTCAATGACCCTGCGGCATAAGCTCTAAGACCCAGTGGAGGAGGCAGAGACAGGAGATTGAATACAATGTCTCGCGCATGCTAAGCACACATGTCATCACTAAATCATACTCTCGGTCCAATTTCCAGATTCTACACAGGTAGAACCTAAAGTTCAGTGAAGTGTCTAAAAATCAGTTTTTAGTAACAGGAGTCAAATCTAAGTCCATGCCCTTTCAGATTTCTCAGTATTTATACCATTTATGATAGGTCATAAAAACCCACAGCCGAGGGCTGGAGAGATGGCTCAGTGGTTAAGAGCACTGACTGCTCTTCCAGAGGTCCTGAGTTCAATTCCCAGCAACCACATGGTGGCTCACAACCATCTGTAATGGGATCTGATGCCCTCTTCTGGTGTGTCTAAAGAGAGCTACAGTGTACTCATATAAATAAAAATAAATAAATCTTAAAAAAAAAAATCCTACAGCCTTGAAAACATAGGGTAAGCTAGCCTACTAAAAAAGTATACAGAACATTTAGGTTGTAGGCATTTGCTATGTGTGACAAATTCTTTTAGAACATCTACTTTCAAGACACTGTGTTTTTCCCAGGGACATATTATCTTTGTCAATAGAAAATGGTAATCTATTTGGAGAATAGGCCATTCCTAAAATTTTAACCTAAAAAGCAACAAAAGGTGTTGGAAAGGACAGGAGCTGAAAACAACTCAGGAGCTTCTTCCTAGCTCATCTTTGGACATCTTTATCAGTTGTAAAACACTTCTTAGGGCTCAGAAGCATAAATGAGACAATACATGAAACAGCTATGGCCTGACATTTCTTAACACTTTCCCTGTGAAGCAGTATAGGCAGTGTACCAATGAGTGGAAAGGTACATCAGTAACTTCTGGGCAGAGGGGAGGGTCAGCACTGAATTGCTTTTAAAAAAAGAGAAAACAGAAAATTTCAACTCTTATACTCGAAAACTGATACGTATAGACAACTCTGATATTAGCCAATTAGTTTTATCATTTCTAAGAGTAACCAATGTAAGCACATAGTTTATACATAAATACAAAAATTACACAATGATAAATTCCATGACTGAGTTAAACCTATTTGGAGAGAGTATCATCTTGTGCAAAACTGCCTGTTTAAAAGGAAAGCTATTTGAGTAAAAGTGAAGAGTAAATAAATCAAATGTGGCTTCTTGAATTGCATCATGGGAATACAGTCAGAACTGAGTTTATAGTTTAGTTAATGCAATTACATTAATTTCTTCATTTTGACACTTGTGCGACATTTTGAAACATGCAGAAGTACTTTAAAAAAATAACGGGCTTTTAAACAGTGGATGGCAATGTCCACGACCACTTGTGTATACGTGATTTAGAAATCTGAAGATCGCCTCCACAGCAAAGGCCGTGAATGTGTATCAACTCTGTAAGCGATCTGAAACTACATGGATTACCTTGAGTTTAATACTTTTTTAAATTTCTAAGAGAAGAAATTTGTTTGTTTTTCCCTAGCATAGTCTTAGAAAATGCCGGTTTTGTGGTACTTCCAAGACCAGTAAGCTCAAAGTTATCTCGCCTTCCTAATCTTGAGATGTTTATTAAATCAGAACCTAAGGAGCATCTCTAGCCTCGTATCAAGTATAACACCAACTTCAAACATAATGACAAAATGGCATTTCTGAGCTTGGTACTGAAGGAAGGCAGGCAGGCATTAGACGGTCCCATCTGTTTCCATAATAATGACTCCTTTAATCTAGTATGCAAAACTTAAGCGTTAATAAAGTTAATAAAGTGGGCATAACCCTGTAGGGCATTTTCATTTCCAGGGTCAAATGATGTACATCCCTAGCATAACTTTAAAAGAAAGAGGGGAAAGGTACGGTTAGTGAGAATCACATAAAGTGGTTGCAAACTTGACTAGATGTATTAAGCAAGATGGCTGAAGCTTTCACACACTGGGGGTCTGGAAGGAAAAGTTTCTTATACATCTAGAGGCAAACTATACGGTTTTGTGACAGAAGTCTAAGGCAGCACCAATTGCAATGCTACGGCTTAGTTGAAGGTTATTTGCTAAATGCTTCCTTTACTCACATTTCGAGACTTAGGACGGTAATTTTCGAATTTAAAGAAAGCATAATCTTTCTATATTAACAAAAAGGGAAAAGCAAACAGCGCTGCAGCAAAGTCACTTCTCTGACTGGAATGACCTCCAGTGTCTACAAACTACTCCTGATTTCGCAATAAGTGCCTCTGCGACTCAATCCACGTACGCACAGAATAGAAGTGGAGAACGGTATAGCTTCCCACTAGTCTTGACAAACGCATCTGCCTGCCCCTAGTCCTGAGTTTCCTTGTCCCACAAAGATAACTAACTTATCATCGACTGCAAGAAGGGAACAAGAATTAATCAGCAGTCAAAATCCTGCTTTGATTATTACAGTTACTATCCACGATGTCAGAATACTATTAAAACTGATTTTAGAAGGTAGAACTAACCCCTGCAGGGCACAGAGGCATACAAACACGTATATGAAATGCCAATCCAGCAAGTGACGCAAAGCAGCTCAAATACCAATTTAACCAAAAAGGTCTGGCAAACGGTATCACAAATTAGCATTTCCAGTTCCAAACTACCCACTTACCTAGAGACTACCACTATCCAAAAGCAGGCGAAGCAGCCAAGAGACAGAAAGCAAAATGTCTTACCTGGTACAAATCTCGACATTTTAAGGATTTTATTAAAATAATCTGGCTTATAATTTCCAAGAAGCTACGTTGTAAGGAAGGGCTCTCTCCCTTCCCTGCAACAACCGAAGTGTTCTTTCTCCTCCGATGTTTAACTACTTAAGAATTCGAGGAAGAAAAAAAAAATCTAGTCTTTAAAAAGAAAAATCCAGAAGACGGAAACTTGGTGGGTCGGACTCAGCTTGGGAGGGAACTCCAGGCTATTCGGCGATCCCGACACTAACGGGGACGACTGGAGACTCCGGAAAAGGTAAAACCAGACGAACTTAAATTTCATCAATGGAGAGGCGGACCTAGAGCAGCTTCACCGCCCTCTGGTCTCCACGCCCTCTAGGGCAGGACTGCCGCAGGCCCCCGGCCGCACCCCGAGGCCCCTCGCCGGCGGCCGTCCAGCTGCGAGCTGCTGGCGCCCGGCGCGGCTCCGGAGGCGGGGAGGCCGGCGAAGGGGCAACGCAACCTTTTCTCCGGCCCATAAATAGCCGGAATCGGAGACGCTGCGGATTCCGCACCCGCGCAGACAGCCGGCCGCGGCCTCCTGCGCCCGCCCTCCCCTACGCGGAGGCTCCACACCAGGGCCAGGCTCGCCCCCGCCCTCCCCCGGGGCCTGGCCGCCGAGACCCCCCGGGAGGCCGGGCCCTTCCTGACACGCCCTCGGCCGCCCGCCCCCTACTCTTCCACGCCCCGCGGTCGGCCTCCGGCCACGCCTTTCCGAGCAAGACCCCACGAGGAGCCCGGCCCGCCCCTTAAGCGACACCCACCTTCCTATCCCGTCGAGGGCTGAGAAGTTGGGGGTCTGGGGTCAGGTCTTGCAGGCTGCACGAGCGTGGCCGAGGCGGCCTCCCCTCCGCTCCCGTTACACGCAAACACCTGGAGCCCGGCGCCAGCGTGCGCAGCCCGTGACCCTCCAGCCCGCCGCCTCCCGACACCGGAGCCCCCACTTTCGCCACACACCTCCCCTCCCCCGCCCCCCATTGCGGAAATGTCCCTACTGCTCAGAGCGACAGCCACGGCCGCCAGTCCGGAGCCCAAGTTTGCTTAGGGCCTGGCCAATGAGACGCGTGGAGGTGGCAGGGGGCGGGGCTTCGAGGCCAGAGGGAGGCGGGCGCAGCGGCGAAGGCGGGAATCCCACGCGTGGGCGCTGCACAGGCAGTGGCACGGTGCCGAGCACGTCTGTCCATGCCTGCTGTCTGCAGATGCCACGAGCGTGTGAGAGAACCGAAGCGTGTGCTTGTGTTTGCACTCCACCAGAATTTGCCCGTTGAGGAAATCTTGACCGCTGAATTCTGAGCTTCCTATCAGCGGCTTCCTCAGGGACGCCAGGCCATTCTCAAGAGGACCCAATGGCCTTGCCCACCATTTAGGGTTTGAGGAGAGCTAGGGTGTCCAGAATCAAGCAAAGGGATGGGATGTGTGTGGCTCACCAGCAGGATGAGGGCCTGGGGACGTCGCAGGGAATGCCAAATATAGGAACTCCAGAAAGAGTCATCTCTATTCGCCTTGCCTGGGATCCCACCCCTGGGCACATTTGTGCTGGAATTGGGCGTTTACTTTTCTAGCCAAAGTGAAAAATGACTTATTGTCCTTAAGGTGCTGATAGATCTTGAAGTCTCCCAAAAGAAAGATGAATAAAAGCCAGAACGTTGACACCAGTCTGGGGACTCCCTGAGGTGTGCTAGTCTTGCTAACCATACAACCTGTCTCCCTTAACATTCTCACTTTACCCTACTTGGTTTGTCAGTTCCCCATCAAGTGCCTCAAACCAACCAAGCACTTCCAGAAGGCTTTGAAATGTGCAACATTATTCAGGCAAGGTAAATGAGAATTTCTAAATTATTCTCTAGAGAAGAGAGCTTTCATTATTCAGTCCCTTGGGTTTGTATGGAAATGTTACTAAACAACATAGGAAAAGGTAGTGACCATGTTGCTTACGTAGGATCAGAAAACCTTAGGCCTCCAAATATCTCAGCTAAGAAAATAACTTTCTCCAAATGAAAAAGTTTCTAAAATAACAAATGACTTCTGTTTGATAGCGGCATTTGGTCTGGAGTTTTTGCTTAGACTCCACATCCTCTCTGAACAGTAGAGAAATTGTTCCAGCAGTGAATGACCTGTATTTACCAGTCAGTGTAAACACTAAAACAGAACCAAAGACCTTGGGCTCTTCGTGTAAGTTAGCCTGCAAAAAGTTATGTGCAACAAAGAATCTTTAATATTACCAAGCTTATTATATAATAGAATGGCCTGTTATTTTTTTACTTCCACAGAAGATTAAAGAGTGGGGAAAAGATCTTTAAATATAGCAAAACCATTTGGTAGTTCCTAAGAAGTGGCATCTTGATTTATGAGTGATTAACTTCTGAGCTAGGACACAAGGAATGTTGTACATTTACTATATTTTAAAAAGTTCCCAGAAAGTAAACCACTATCCATCTTACATGGCTAACTTTATAGTGAGGGGTTGATTCTTGGCCAGAAGCACTAAAGAAAACACATTTCTAAATGCTACGTTTATATGGTGCCTTGCGAATGAAATTTCTTTAGAGGGAAGCTTGAATTTAAGTTCCAGATCTTCAGATGGAGTTTCTCACTCCTTAAGAATGAGGAAAATAGCTCATGTAACACATCATGGGTTAGGGATGTAAAGCCTGAGGCTCTTCAGGACCATAAAACAATTGCTTGTTTCCTGTTTACATTCAGAACCCCTCCCCCAACACACACACACGCACACGCACACGCACACGCACACGCACACGCACACGCACACACACATGCGCGCGTGCACACACACATGCGCACACACACACACATGCACACACACACACACACACACACACACACACACGCACCGAGGGTGGGGGTGGGGTGGGGTCAGGGAGTCTATTCTGTTTGATTTTTTTTTTCTTTTAAGATTTTTAAAAATTTTGTATGTATTGAGTGTGCCATGTTTGTGCTTGGTACCTGTAGGGGTCTGAAGAGGGCACGGGATCCCCTAGATCTGGAATTAAAGAAGGTTATGAGTCATTCTGTGGTAGGAACCCAACCAAGGTACTCTGTAAGAGCTAATGCTCTTAACTACTAAGGGATCTCTGCAGACCCTGACCACTCCCCACCCTAACCCCCACCCCTGCACTAGATTACAGACAAAGAGGCCAAGTGAGAGCAGGAACAGAATAGAAGCCTGGAAGCCAGTTTCTGGTGAGCGGTGCTGTCTTCCAAGGGTCAGAGAAATTCTGCCTCTAATTTACCTCAGTCCAGCTTCCCCATAGGAAAATGAAAACAAAACAAAACACAAAGCAAAGCTTTGTTTTAACTGGTCTTCTCCCTTGTGAGCAATCCCACACAGCCTCAGCCACGCTATGTAAGAACCCTGCCACTAGCTACAGCCACAGCTTCTATGCAGTAACATTCTATCTACAGCAAACCTAACGCCTGCTTCCTTGTTTTTTAGCATAATCTTTAATGCCTCCTTAGATTTAGTGTTTGTCAGTATTTGCTACATGGAAAATATTCTGTAAGTGTATATTGAAAGATAGATTTAGTGCTGTTACATCTTTTCTTTCATAGTATTTATTATATCCTGGTCTCTGATATCAAGAGCCACTAATTCATATTTAGAAGTAGTGATTCTTAGTTCCAGTGATTTTCACCTAGAATATGAGTGTGGGACAAAGTATGTAAGAGCAGCAAATACAACATTCTGATGATTTTAAAAGCTGTATCGGCTGCTTACCATAAGCATTATCTAATAAGGGATGATTTAGGTGAGATTTTGTTTGGGGGTTTTTGCTTTTTGTTTTTTGTCTTTTTCTTGGTAATAGGGATTAAACCCATTGCCTGGCACAGGATAGCCAGGGGCTTCATGATGGAGCAATACCCTCAGCCCTCAGGGTAATTTAGAAATTCCTAAAGTATTAAATAAGTATAAGACAAGCATACTGTGTGGTCATCTTTTATTTATTTTTGTCATACCTTCCTCAAACTATTAAAAAAAAACACCACTATGCAGCACAATTTGTTATAAAGAAAACATGTTATAAAGAAAAATTCTATGTCATGCCTGAAGACTTGAGTCAAGACTATAGGCAAAAATTACCCAGTGGACTCCTGCCTGTACTCAGAACTGGCTCCCATCTATCCATCCGAGTCCTGGACACCCACAGGAAGAGGACAGGGGACTCCTGTTAGCAGTTGCTAGTTACCGACTAGATTTAACAAGGAGGTATTTTTGAATCAAAATATAATTAGACTGATGTGTATTTAGGTGAGTTAACTGGAAAAATATATCAAATTGTATCTATGAGATGAACTACTAATGAGTGAGCAGTCTAAAAATAAATATGGTTTCCAAATACTTGAGGAAGAGAAAGACTTCATTCTTTCCTGTTGCCAAACAAGAAGTTTGCTGAAACAAGTTGAGAATTTAAATTGTGACATGGGCTTTCATTTTTTTTAAATTGTATCTAATAGTTATATAACTTTTGTAGCATAACACCATCATTTATTTCAAATAACTGAGATGTTAAAAAAAATAAGTCAACTCATATTGCAGTTAGTTATCTAAAAGAGTTGATAAAGCAATCTTATTGGTTTTAAGTCATTAGGCTCATAAGAATACAAGCTAACCACAGCACATGTTTGTTGATGTTTGTTGACAGTTTTCTCCTAGCTGTCCATTGAGACTTGAAGAGAACAGGTTCTTATTGTGACAGCATCTGACACTTCTCCCTTTCTTCATTTTCCCCAGGGAAACATGTTGATGAGAAATTGGGATGCTTATGAAATTGTATCTGTCATTATTTTATTAACTCTATCTCTAGACCTCCTTTGATTTTAGAGGCAGAGGACTCATTCCCTTGAGTGTACCGGCCAGGGATAAACATAAAGAAGCACCATATGTGTTTTCAGGGTTTTTATTTAAACATAGATTGCTATGTGGGCATAATATAGAAATATTCTTAAAAGCTCACTGAGAAATAGCACATTTCTTACTAAACTAAGATCAAGTAAATATTATGTTGGTTTCCCCAGGTGATGTGTATTTAGGTGAGTAACTTTTTCTTACTGACTTTGAAATCCACAAAAAAGAAAGAAAGAAAGAAAGGGAGGAAGAAAGAAAGGAAGGAAGGAAGGAAGGAAGGAAGGAAGGAAGAAAGAAAGAGAAAGGGGGATAAAGAGGGAGGGAGGAAGGAAAGAAAAAGAAATGAAATGAAAGACGAGTGTGAGGTGTAATCCAATTTTTTTTCTTTTTCATTTCCTGTTGTATATTCCATCAGACAGCTTGTATGACTTGATGGTTTTCCAAACACCTCCACCTCTGGTCTAATTCATTAAATGCCCTGTGAATGCGCCAGAAGGAAGTATTAAATAAAGAAAGTCTGTTTCCTAACTTAGAGAGTTTATTTTAAGAGTTTTATGCCTACCTCACTAACTAGATATTAAAGAGATCTTCTTTGGATGAGGCAAATAATTGGGCAATTATGTCATTAAATGAATGATATTAGTAGGGAATAAAAAGTAACTTTCCACTCTCAGAAATGAAAAGAAAGAGAGTTGTCATGTTCAGGTGAACAACCGTAGGGAAGACGCTAAGTTCTGCTACTTTTAATTGAATATTATTTCAATAGAAGGATGAACATCTTTTAAAAACCAAATCCACAGAGTAGTCTCCCAGTGCTCACAGTGAACAGTGGTGCCCTGCTGCCCCAACTTCCCTTACTCCAGCCTTGAGCCCCTGGAGAAACCATTTTTCTTATGATCATCATCTCTATAGCTCTAAATATATCTCTAAATGCTTATGTTATATTTCTTTCATGAATTATATTTCTGAAATCTAGATTTTAGACAGTATGTTTAGAGTTCCTAAAATAATAGATAGAAACTTAGCTCATATCCCCAACTCCTCTCTAAACATAGAGTTATGTGCCCCAACATTTACTTCATTGTAGCACAAAGACAAAGATGGTGCTTATATGGAACACTGGGATAACCCAGAGGAAATCTGAACATGTATTTTAGACTTGATAAAGAATTGTTTGCCTTTTAAATACATATAAAATTATTAAATTAACAACAAATGAAAATAGAGGAAATGTTAAATATTTAATCCATACAATAGCAGATATGTCTTTAAAAGTATATAAATGAGAAATTTAGCCATTTGGATTTTTTCTGTTTGTTTGTTTGATTGGTTGGTTGGTTTTGGTTTTTTGAGACAGGGTTTCTCTATGTTAGCCCTGGCTGTCCTAGAACTAACTCTATAGACCAGGCTGGCTTGGAACTCAGAGATCTGCCTGCTTCTGCTTCCTGAGTGCTATGATTAAAGTCATATGCCATTATTGCCCAGCCCTGAATCATATTTTTAAACGTGTGTGTGTGTGTGTGTGTGTGTGTGTGTGTGTGTGTGTAAGTCAAAAGACAACCTAAAAAAGTTGATTTCATTATGTGGGCCCCAAGGATGAAGGTCTTGGTAGCAGATATCTTTACCTGCTGGTCCATTTTTCCAGACCCTGAATCATATTTTATGTTTCAGTAGCTATGTTTAGTTTCTGCTCAAGGTTTTCAAATAATAATCTTTCAAATTGTTTGCAGTCACTGTGATCCCTAAAGGTAACCAGTTCCTTCTGATTTCAGAATTTGTAGATGTTACCATTTGTGGCAATGGGAAATTTGCAAAAGTCATTTAAGATTTTCAGATGGAGAAAGTACCTTAGATTTTCTGGGTGGATCCTAAATGTAGTTGCAAGTTCCCCCATATAATCAGTGGAATACTGGCAGATAAGAAGAGAAAGAGAAGGGGGAAGAGGAGGAGAAGAGGCAGGAGGAAGAAGGAAAGAAGAGAAGAGGAAGGAGGAAAAAGGAAGAAGAGGAGGAGGAATGGAGAAGGAGGAGGAGGAGGAGGAAGAGGAGGAGAAGGAGAAGAAGAAGAAGAAGAAGAAGAAGAAGAAGAAGAAGAAGAAGAAGAAGAAGAAGAAGAAGAAGAAGAAGAAGAAAGCACTGTGATGAACTCAGAGGCAGAGAGGATTGTCATTGTCACCAGACCCACAAGCCAAGAATGAGCATATCCTCCTGAAGCATTCCTTTCCTCAAAGCTGTGACCAGTCACCTGACAAGGGGGAAAGTTTGCTTTTGCCTGATGATGATTTGTGAGTACAGTCCGTCATAGTAGGGAGGACATGATGGTGGGAAAGGGAGGCTGCTTGCTTACATCTTAGCAGATCAGGAAACAAAAATGGTACAGAAAGCAGGGCCAGCCCATAAATATGCAGACCCGCTCCCCATTGGCTACCTTCCTCTGACTAGGTTCCACTCCTCAAAACAGCACCAACAGGTAGGGACCAAGTGTGCCAACATGAACCTGTGAGGGCCATTTTGCATCTGAATCATAATATTCTCATATGCTCATAGACATTTCATACTGCAAAATGCATTCACTCCAACTTCAAAGGTCTCTTTGAAAGTAGTAGTGCAGTCAACAGTCCCAAACCTTCTGAAAAACCCAGTCTTCTGAGACTTTTCAGCTATTTTTTTTTAAAGAGTTAGATAATTCCAACCTTCAATGAAACAAAGTCATCATTCCAGTTCCAAGCTGGAGAGATTAGGGTAATGGCATGAAAGCACTGGATAAATAAATAGACAAAAATAAAAAGGGTAGAAATCCGGCAGGGAAAACATCCACACCCCATAGTTCTATCACCTTCAACCTTTGACAGCATTGTCTGGCATTCCAGAGGCTTTTAGATAACCCTTCTGTCCAGGACTGCTGCCTGCTTCCTGTGTGACCTCTCTTGAGACCTAAGCTCTACCTTGGTAGCTTCATGCACAGTCCACTTGGAAACAGTGCCGAGAATCTGATTCTGCTACACATTGGTTAGCCTCCGTAATGTTCTAGAATCTTGAAGTGATTCCCTGTGCCTCTCTCTCCTATAGTAGTAGGCAGAACTTCTGACACTGAGTCACACTTAGAGAAACTCATTCTAGACTGGGGAGAGAATTAATATTTGTTATTCTAAGCTACCACTTTGTGATAATGTGTATGCAGGAAACAAGTACTGTTCATGAGAAACGTTAGAAAACAGGCAAAAAAAAAAAGTTTGTAAACATAATTTCTTTTGCAGTCATTTAAATATGTATAAAGATTGAACATATATCAGAGACTCATAACTTGGTTTTTTTAGTTGGAAATGTATTGTCGAGGAATACGGGATTCAGAAACCAGCTACTGAACATACTGCTATTCACACTGGGGAAAGGCCTGCGGAACTATTGGATGTTTTCATGACTTCAGCCAGGAACTTCTGGTAAAGGTTGCTAGCCACTAATGGCAACCAGTCTGGGTATTCCTATCTTGCCTGCCCTGTAGCCTAAAGATCTATTCATGTGCTTCATAGCTGTAAGCCATTTTGAAAGCCAATTCTAAGCTTTACACTTCCCACTACTGCTGGAAGCTAGATGGAAGAGATATTAAAATGAGATAGGTTAGCAGCAGAGCAATGCTGGGGTTGGGACATTCTCAGAACTTCTAGACAAATACTAGACATCAGCAGGCTACTGACGCTCTTGCTTTGTACAGATTTGTACAGTAACAAATTTAAGTTAGTCAGTCAAACAATAGGAATGAGTGTATTGAAAACTGTATTTGAAGCAACAAAGATTCAGTCTTTCAGGTGTTGATACATAAATCTTTCTTAACACAGAACAGCATGAGGGGAGAGATCAGATAAAGCTATAAATGCAGCAATAGAATAATAAAAGAAAAAAGAATCCAGACAAAAATTTACATTTGCATACATTTGTAAAACTATCATTTATTCTTCCTTAGTCTAAAAAGAATTTGGGGCCAAGATGGGTATATCCCTAGTTAACTTTTCATTGTTTGATATACTGGGTATAGTGTAGTTTTTTTCTGTGAAAAAAATTCTACTTTGGCATTATCATCTAAAGCTTGTTGTCTTTAGGTAATCCTGTTAATGATTTCCCTTATTTTTTAAGTGGCTCTTTTGTTAATGTCGTGAACCCATGTGATAGTCTAGTTTCTGATTTCAGAAATTTAGGAATTAAGCAAAATGTCTTGTTATAGTTAGTAATGTATATCTTTCTTTATCTCCCCAATACACAAGAGGGACACAAAAGAAATTTGCTCAGTGACTTATCAAGTGACATTGTGTGTGTACATGCTCACAGACTATAGCACAGGGGACTAGTGGTTGCTGCTTCCCCGCCTGCCACTGCCAGTTTGTGCTTCTGCACACTGAGGGAAATGAAATGCCGAAACCAACACCTGATGGACTACCGACCTGTCCATGATTTCTGTCCAGGTAGAACAAAAGAGCCCTCCACCAGCTGATTGGTGACACACTCTCTGCTCCTTTGCAATATGACTTTGAGATGTGAAAAACATATGGCTACTCTTTTTTTTTTTTTTTGCCAGTAAGTATGTGCAAAAGAAATGATGTTAAATAAATGCTAAGCCTTGGGCTTAGGAAGCTTCTCAGAGAAAAGAAGAAACAGCTTTTCAGCTTTCAACCATTGACTGCGTATTGCTTGAGAATACTGCATGAAGAAAGCCATTCTGACCTATAGGAAAATGACAGGCTATGTGAAATTATATGCTTTATTCCAGTTGCTATTCCTTAGCCCAATGCTTCTCAACCTTCCTATTGTTGTGAACCTTTAATATAGTTCCTCATGTTGAGGTGACCCCCCAACCATAAAATTATTTTGTTATTACTTCATAACTGAAATTTTTCTTCTTTTGAGAACAATATTGTAAATATCTGATATGCAGGATATCTGATGTGTGACCCCCAAGGGGGTCACGACCCACAGGTTGAAAAGTGCTGCCTTAGACCAGACAGCACAAACTACTGAATATACATTAGGATCCATTTCAGGCCACTAGCTGCCTGATGAGCCATGAGTGATCTAAGTCCCATAGAAGAATGACAAAGCTAGGCTGTGTTTTTAGTGTATTGTTACCCTAGAAAGTACAGCTAATATACTATAACTGTGGCACTGGGGAAGAAGGAACTCACGGTCATTGACTTTTGCTGCCCTAGAGCTCCCTAACCTTCCCACACAGCGACTGTATTTTTCCAGCCCACATATTTGTCTCCTCTGAACTCAATTCTTCAACCCTTCTAGGAAGCGAAGGCTTTTTTTTTTAATCACTTTTCTTGTTAAATTGGTGCCCTTGATGTCAAGATCTGCTCTTTAGAGGTAGAGCTTTTGAGATTCCTAAATGGAATAAGATAGGTTTTGATTATAAAAATATGGTTTTACATATAATTTAAAATATCTTGCTTTAAAAAATTTAAATCTCTTTGATCGAAGCAATGTTTTCTTAGGCGGAACATTGGCATCAGTGGGACATAGGCCCTACTATTTTTTTTAAAGGAATTATTTGATTTATCAAAAAGTCCTACTCCCTTGCTATACCAAATGGTCTTAATAAACACTCTCTTTCTGTACTTAAAATAGAACTGGGTGGATCAATATGGGGCAGTCAGAGTTGACACTGGTCTTCCCTTCTTGTAAGAAGTAGCTCTGGCTTGGGAGCATCCTCTGCCACTGCGCCATATCCAAGTGGCTCAGGAAGGAAGCTAACCACCCGGCAGTGCAGAGAGGACAGTCAGCACAGGTGAGACCTGCCCTGCTGCTCAGAGGATCATGTCCAGAACCCTCTGGTGGAAACCTTCTGGTTTCTGTCTTCGGCTTGGGACCAGAAATTAGGGAAAGGACCACCCTTCACAATAGTCACAAACAAGATAAAGTATCTTGTGACTCTAACTAAACAAGTCAAAGATCTGTATGACAAGAACTTCAAGTCTCTGAAGAAAGAAATCGAAGAAGACCTCAGAAGATGGAAAGACCTCCCATGCTTGTGGATTGGCAGGATTAATATAGTAAAAATGGCCACCTTGTCAAAAGCTATCTACAAATTCAGTGCAATCCCCATAAAAATTCCAACTCAATTCTTCATAGAGTTAGAAAAATCAATTTTCAAATTCTTCTAGAATAACAAAAAACAAAACAAAACAAAACAAAACAAAACCAGGATAGCTAAAACTATTCTCAACAGTAAAAGAACTTCTGGGGGAATCAGTATCCCAGACTTGAAACAGTACTACAGAGCAATAGTGTTAAAAACTGCATTGTATTGGTACTGTGACAGATAGATAGATCAATGGAATAGAAGTGAAGACCCAGAAATGAACCCATACACCTATGGTCACTTTGATCTTTGACAAAGGAGCTAAAACCATCCAGTGGAAAAAAGATAGCCTTTTCAACAAATGGTTCTGGTTCAACTGGAGGTCAGCATGCAGAAGAATGCAAATCGATCCATTCTTATCTCCTTGTACTCTTGTACTGAGCTCAACTCCAAGTGGATCAAAGACTTCCACTTAAAACCAGATACATTGGGCTGGTGAGATGGCTCAGCGGTTAAGAGCACTGACTGCTCTTCCAGAGGTCCTGAGTTCACATCTCAGCAACCACATGGTGGCTCACAACCATCTGTAATGAGATCTGACCCCCTCTTCTGGTGTGTCTGAAGAGAGCAACAGTGTACTTACATGTAATAATAAATAAATCTTAAAAAAAAAAAACAGACACATTGAAACTAATAGAAAAGAAAGCAGGGAAGAGCCTTGGACACATGGGCACAGAGGAAATTTCCTGAACAGAACACCAATAACTTATGCTCTAAGATCAAGAATTGACAAATGGGACCTCATAAAATTACAAAATTTCAGTAAGGCAAAGGACACTGTCAATAGGATAAAATGGCAACCAACAAATTGGGAAAAGATCTTTACCAACCCTACATCTGACAGAGGGCTAATATCCAAAATATATAAAGGACTCAAGAAGTTAGACTCCAGAGAACCAAATAACCCTATTAAAATTGGGGTACAGAGCTAAAAAAAAAAAAAAAAGAATTTTCACCTGAGGAATATCGAATGCCTAAGAAGCACCTAAAGATATGTTCAACATCCTTAATTATCAGGGAAATGCAAATCAAAACAACCCTGAGATTTCACCTCACATCAGTCAGAATTGTCAAGATAAAAAACTCAGTAGACCGCAGGTAATTTAGAGGATGTGGAGAAAGAGGAACACTCCTCCACTGCTGGTGGGATTGTAAGCTGGTAAACCACTCTGGAAATCAGTTTGGCATAATACTATCAGAGGACCCTGTTATACCACTCCTGAGCATATACCCAGAGGATTCTATAGCATGTAATAAGGACATATGCTCCACTATGTTCATAGCAGCCCTATTTACAATAGCCAGAAGCTGGAATCAATCCTCCATTGAAGATGTCCCTCAATGGAGGAATAGATACAGAAAAGTGGTATATTTACACAATGGAATACTACTCAGCTATTAAAAGCAATGAATTCATGAAATTCTTAGACAAATGGATGGAGCTGGAAAATATCATCCTGTGTGAGGTAACCCAATCATAAGAGAATACACATGGTATGCACTCACTGATAAGTGGATATTAGCCCAGAAGCTTGGAATTCGCAAGACACAATTCACATATCAAATGAAGCTAAAGAAGAAGGAAGAACAAAGTATGGATACTTTGGCCCTTCTTAGAAGGGGGAACAAAATACCCACAGAAGGAGATACAGAGACAAAGTGTGGAGCAGAGTCAATACCCGGTCAGGGAAGTGGGAGGGGGGTTGATTGGGGAACAGGGGGAGGGGAGATGGGTTATGAGACTTTCCGGGGAGGGGGGACCAGGAAAGGGGACATTTGAAATGTAAATAAAGAATATATCTAATAAAAAAAGGAAAAAAGAAGTAATTCCAGTAATTCCAGTGCATGATGCTGTACTGTCACTTTTCACAATTGTAACAGTTTCTTTTCTTAATACCCTTTCTTAGTGTCCTGGTGTCAAGAACAGGACTAGATAAGGGTATGGATCAGAGTAGTGGCTGGACAATAGAATTAGCGTTCCCCTCTCCCACTCAGCTTTTCTTTTTTCTTTCTTTTTCTTTTTTTTCTTTCTTTTTTGGTTTTTCGAGACAGGGTTTCTCTGTGTAGCCCTGGCTGTCCTGGAACTCACTCTGTAGACCAGGCTGGCCTCGAACTCAGAAATCTGCCTGCCTCTGCCTCCCAAGTGCTGGGATTACAGGCATGCGCCACCACATCCACTCAGCTTTTCTTACCATCAATTCTGGAATCATAGGGTAAGAATTAAATCTGATCTGTTGGGTGGATGTCCAAGAATTGGAAAACAAAACAAAAATCCCAGGAAGTAGAAATAAATGTTATGAGAAAATATGAAGGAAAATGTAAATTTTCAGATAAAATGTACTTGTGAAAATCTAAACTGGAAAAATGAAACTATTTTCCTTTTCATGTTCCTATAAAATGTCAGAGCACAATTTTACACACTCACTGAAAAAAGTTGTTAGAACCTACTATGTCCCAGACACCATAGCAAGCCCCAAGTAGACCTGTAACTCGGGATTATATAGTGATTGATTATAATAGTGATCATGACACAGAAGTAGTCTACCCAAGTGAGACTGCTATCAGTTTCACTATGAACAAATAAATAAAATGATAATTAGCTAAGTAAGTAAAGATTCAATGAAAATCTGTGAAGGAAAGAGAGGGGGCCTTGATCTAGAATATCAGAATACTAAAATGGTAAAGTAATCAAAAGTAGCCTCTTGGGTGCTGAGATGAAGCTTAGTTGGTAGATTGCCTGACTAGTATGCATGAAGCTTTAGTTTTGATTCCCCAGTTCCTTATAAAACCAGGAGTTCAAGGAGTTCAAACAAATACTTCTTCTATGACTGAAAATACAGCATAGTGGTAGAGTTCAAGGTTCACCCTCAGGACCAAAGGTGTTCTGCCTGAGAGGTGGTATTTAGATTGTCACCTGTTTGGCTGAAATCCAGCTGTGATGGTTTGTATATGATTGGCCCAGGAAGTGACCCTATTAGGAGGTGTGGCCTTGTTGGAGTAGGTGTGTCACTGTGAGTGTGGGCTTAAGACCCTCATCCTAGTTGCCTGGAAGTGAGTCATCCACTAGCAGCTTTCAGATGAAGATGTAGAACTCTCAGCCTTTCCTGCACCATATCTGCCTGGATGCTGCCATGTTTCTGCCTTGATGACAATGGACTGAACTTCTGAGCCTGTAAGCCAACCCCAATTAAATGTTGTCTTTTATAAAACTTGCATTGGTTATGGTGTCTGTTCACAGCAGTGAAATCCTAACTAAGACAGAATTTGGTACCAGGGACTGGGGTATTGCTGTGATAGGCATGACCATGCTTTTGTTTGGAATAATGTGGATTTTGGGACTTTGGATTTGGAAAGCCATGAAATGCTTTAAGAGGAGCTTAATGGGCTGACCTAAAAGGAATATGGAAGACAGTGGTGCTGAGGGTCATTGGAACTGTATAGGCCTAATGTCCCAAGAGGTTTCAGTGGAGAAGAACTTTAATATGTGGCTGAGAGACTGTTTTGTGGTGTTTTGGTGAATAACATGGCTGTTTTTGCCATTGTCTGAAGAGACTCTCTTGGGCTAAGGTAAAGAGATTTATATTAATTGCATCTACAAAGGAAGTCTCAAAAAAGCCCAACAAAGACTTTGTTCTTTGGTTAAGTCTGATGAAGAGAATTTTGAACAAACAGTAAGCTGAGAAAGGAAAAGTACAAAATATATAGTTTGAGTACTAAAGGGACTCCAGGAAGTGAAATGGAGCTGAATTCAAGGATATTAAATTGTATTAAGAGAGTGGTGACCTTGAGGCAAGATGCCACTTAGCTAAATTTAGATCCAGGCTTGGTAGTACAAGCCTTTAATCCCAGGATGCAAAGATAAGCAGATCTTGAGTTCAAGGCCAGCCTAGAACAGAGCAAATTTTAGGTGAAGAAAAATTTAAATCCAGGTTTGGTGGACCACACCTTTAATCCCACTGCTTAGGAGACAGGCATGATCTCTGAGTTCAAAGTCATGGAGCAAGATTCAGGACAGCCAATTTAGGCAGCGAAGGAGCTGGGGAAAAGAAAGCCAGTGATAACATAGTAGAACAAGGGGCCAGTGTTCCAGCTCCTGCAAGTAGCAGAACTCAGCAGCTTTGGCCATGTGTCACTGGCTTTATATTCAAGAGGAGAAGGAGACTACTGGAACAATTGATGCTGGTTAGCTGGAGCTAAGAAATTAGTGGTGATTAAGAAAAGACCAGCATCACTTAGGTGAAATCTGGAAAGTGTTTTCTGAGAGCACAAAGAAGCTGTATTCCAGAAATAGCCAAGGTTGTACCTCATGCTGCATCTATACTTGGTAATGTGTAAGAATCACCCAGGTGGTACTGGCTTTGAAGGCATGAAGGCATCATAAAGTACAGCTGAGACTTGGCACTGTGAGAGGCCATGGAAGGCCATTGGTGAAAGTGCACCCTCAGTTGTATTGACAGCCCAGGACTGAAGGGGTCATGCAAAGGAGTTGAGGCTTGGTACCATGAAGAGAGCCTATAAAAGGCTTTGGTGAACCATAGTTGCAGTGGAAGACCCTAGCATATTGGAGATGCTAGTACCATGGGATGACCACCAAGAACAGCAGTGGCAGCGGAGTAGATCAACCTGAACTTAGAGTGCTACAGAGGACAGAGTTGGAGAAGTGACACCAGCTCTTTGGACAGAAGGTCATGTGTGGATCTCAGACATTGGAACAAGAAGCTATGAAGCTGAAATTGACTTGGGGACCCCAAGATGTTAAAGATGCCAGAGCCACAGGATGCCTGCCAAGAAAAGCTGCTAACAGGGAGTGGAACAAGCCCAGGAGAAAGAACCTTGTTGCAGTCAACAAAGATGAAAAAGGAGTTGGATACCTGAAGACTGCTTTGTCATCAGACATGGAGATGCAGATTTTGGACTTTGCCCAGCTGGTTTCCTGTCTTGCTTGGGGGATTAGTTAAGTGATTGGATGAATCTCCGAAGAGACCTTGAATTTTGGACTTTTAACAGTGTTGAGACTGCTATAGACTACAGGGACTTTGGAAGTTGGACTAAATATATTTTGCATTATACTGTGTTTAAGTATGGCCCCCATAGACTCACGCTTGAACAAACTTATGGGGGCCAGGGAGTGGAATGTGATGGTTTGTGTATGATTGGCCCAGGAAGTGACTCTATTAGGAGGTGTGGCCTTGTTGGAGTAGGTGTGTCACTGTGGGTGTGGGCTTAAGACCCTCATCCTAGTTGCCTGGAAGTGAGTCTTCCACTAGCAGCCTTCAGAGGAAGATGTAGAACTGTCAGCCTCTCCTGCACGATATCTGCCTGGATGCTGCCATGTTTCTGCCTTGATGACAGTGGACTGAACCTCTGAGGCTGTAAGCCAACCCCAGTTAAATGTTGTCTTCTATAAAACTTGCGTTGGTCATGGTGTCTGTTCACAGCAGTGAAACCCTCACCAAGACACCAGCCTGTATAGTGGTTTCCAGGATGATAATTTTTTCTAATTATATAGAATCCCCATGAGAGTTAATGTGAATGTCCTGAACATTTCAAATGAAACCTACAAGAGGGAAGCTATTTATCTATGTGTTGTAAAGACACGAGAAAAAAGAATACCAGGCAGAGTAGTAAATACAGAGGCTCTGAGACAGAAGGAGCACTTTGTATGGGCGGTGATAAGTGAGGTGAGGACGTGTAAGTGGAGATGGCAGAAGTTAACAGATGAACTTGAAAAGGGAGGAAGACACCAGAGACAGGGCTGGCTGTGGAGCATTCTACTCCAAGTGCAGTGGAAAGCAATCACCTTTTTAAACAAGAGGCCAGAGACATTTTGAAAGTGGAAATAGCACAAATCAGTGATGGATTGGATGAAAAGAGTAATAAGATATGAAAGAGAAAACAGAAGAGCTAGTAGAAAGCCTTGAAACAAAATGGTAAAGGCTGAGGGAGATCCAGATTTAGAAAGACATTTATTTTGGTTATTTTGAGTTTGAAATGCCTGGGAGACATTTGAAGGGATGTCATGAGATATTTAAAAATGTGAGTTTGGAACTCAGAAAGGGAGACTAGCTTATTGATACAAATTTAGGAACAGATTGCCAACAGATGGTTTTAAAGCATGAGAATGAATAAGATCATAGAGAGAGAAGACAGAACAGAAAAGAGTATAGAAACTCTAAAGTACGGTCACATGGAGAAGAAGCTCATCAAAGTCAATAAGGAATAGTTAAGAGCCAGAGGAACTGGATATCTGCTGTAAAGTTGTGCCTTCTAGAAACTTCAGGGAAGCTGCACCTTCAGTGCCTAAACATGGTTGCCTAAGCAAGTCTGACCAAAGATGATACCAACAGACATGTGAAGTAGAAACTCAGCTATGTCACATGATGTTTTGCTGGGGCAGACAGGTGAAAGGATGTTTTGCTGAGCAGACATGTATGATGTTTAGAAAGAATGTAAGTATGACCCCATAGTCAGTGGGAGGAGGCCCTGGCATTGGTTCACCTTTCTCTGCCTCGCTAATCTTTGTTAACAGTGTTCTGGCATCGGTTTGCCTTGCATCATGTTGCTGATCTTTGCTTGTAGTGACCTCATAGAGAGTGACAACTCTCCAAAGAACTTTCATGGTATACTGGCCGCTTCTTGCCACTTCAGTGGGCTTAGGCCCAGGCCAGTTGGCAGAAACTACTAGTTTCTTCTGGATCAGATTGCTACTTTGCTGGTTGCTAATTTGTGAATAGTGATTGCTGAGTGGACTGGACTGCAGCTGCCGATTCCTGATGGTGCTTGGCTAGAGGACTGAGCTGCTGACAGTGAAGATTGAAATTGCTCCAAAGAACCATTTCTACAGAAGTTTGCATCCCCCTTTGCTCTAGCACCCTTTCCTTTCCGCTACCTCTGGTGGGTACTGGGCTAGAAGGGAGGAAGTGAAGAACCCTTATTAAAGTAGATTTTCAAAAGCCTAAGCCTACAGACATACCAGTGCAGAAGGGAGACATGTCATGAGGTACCAACCCTAGACAAAGAACGACAGACAGTTAAGAGATGCTGAGAGGGAGAGAAAGTAGTCTTCCCTAGGGAAGAGTCCCTCTGTTGGTTATCAATACCCAGTGTCCTACCCTGAAATCATGGACACACAAATAACTTTTTTTGTTTTTTTGTTTTTTTGTTTTTTCAAGACAGGGTTTCCCTGTGTAGCCCTGGCTGTCCTGGAACTCACTCTGTAGACCAGGCTGGCCTCGAACTCAGAAATCCGCCTGCCTCTGCCTCCCAAGTGCTGGGATTACAGGCATGCGCCACCACTGTCCGGCCACAAATAACTTTATACAGATAATTAAGGCTTAACAAAACTTGAGGAAGCCAGATGCTATGACCATGAAGAGAGAGCAATGTGAATGGAGGTTGGATGTTTTATAAGAGGGGCTGCTGGGAAGAAAGGGAAGGGGAAATGATGTAATTATATTTCAATTTCAAAAAAAATTTAAAGAATAGAAATGGACACTTATGAGAGTTCAGTTGAGCTGGGAATGGGAGATAAGAGCCAAAGAAGTGCAAAGGTGGCAGTCACTATCTCCAGAGCAGTGCAGGATGCAGAGACGGACATAAACTAACGTGCTGCTCAGCTGAACTGCAGAGGACCTGTTAGAGTATTGACTTCTGTAAACAAAATACTCAGAATGACGACACATTAGATTTTTGTTTTTTCGCTTGTTTTTGACTCCACTCCATCCCCATGCATCTTTCCAGGAAGAAATGAATCGCTTGTGTAAGTAAAAGAGAATTCAAAGAAATGCGAGGCCTAGTAATGAAATCCTAGTAGTGAGAATCTCACAAGGTTCAACCCTGAGAATGCAGACAAAAGATATTTCAGAAGCAATATTGAGGCCTTCCAAATCAATAGCAACAAACAGGATATTACAGGATTTCAAAAGAATGCCTTTTAAAAATAGTTTTATGTTTACAAAAACCTTGATTAAAAATCCAAGACTAGAGGGAGGTAGATAAATTTTATTTGACTTTGCTAGCATAAACCCTGTGCTCAACCCCAGCACCATTATAAAACACACCTTTGATGTGTACTCTAGAGTGACAGGAGTTTTCCTGTTGTCAAGATCATAGGCAACTGAAATCATTAGTAAAGACAAAAAATTGATAAGCCATTGTCCAAAGATGAAACAAGGTTGAAGTGATGGTGTTAGTAATTAAGAGTAAACAATGAACATGGTGGAATCTGTTTGACACTGACACCAGGAGATTCTCTTTCAGTAAGTTTTAGTTTAATAAAAATGGCTTACATTTCCCTTTTCTCAAATTGTTTCATATCATTTGATCCTATTGTGATATTGATCCCCGATTTTAAAACAAACTAAAAGACAAGAAGATGTAATTACTCTAATAGCAAATACAAATATCGAACATAATTACAGCACTTGGGAAGCCAAGATAGGATCTTTGAGTTTGAGGCCAGTGAGGGTTGCAGTGAAATCCTTTCTCAAAAAAAAAAAAATAGCATGTAAAAGTCATGGTATCACTAATGATGGTTGAAACATGGAAGGAATGGAAAATTTAAGAATTTGTTAATCTTCCATAATAGAGGAGTTAAAAGATGCTATCATTAGCAAGAGGTATAAACTATTTTCTTTCAAACTTTCAAATAGATTAAAAGATGAAAAATGAAGCATTGTGATTAAGCTATATTCTCATTGTTCATTTTCAATGTGGAGACTTTTTTCTTTTAAAGCAAAGATCAGAACTGAAAATGAAATGTGTTTGTATTATTCTAAACCACAGAGCTATCTATCAGAGTAGCAGAAAATATTTTAATATATATGCTTTTAGCGCAGTAAGTTTCAAACTATAGGAGTGAAATTGATCTTTGAGGATGTAACCTGTGGGTTGTCAAAGAAGAAAAGAAAAAAGGAAGTATCAGATTGAAAATTGTGACGTTTTCCACCTTTTTATGTAAGCATTTGTTCTATTTGATCTTGATCAATAGGTGGAAGTTGAATGCTTGTGCTGTAATCTCAACACTTGAAGTGGGGAGAGCTGAGAATTTAAGTTCTTTTTTGATTTCCTAGTAAGTTTGAGGTAAGTCTGAAATACCTAGCATGACTCTGCCTCAAGAAAAAAACAAAAAACCACAATCCACTAAAGTAGTAATTGTAATAACAATAATACTAGCAAAAATAAAACTCTCTATATTTATTTTGAAGAAGTAAGATAAATACTTTTAAATAGTAATTCTAGGAGGCTTTACAAGAAAATTGATTTTTAAAAGTCTGATATAAAAGTAATATATTTAAGAATAATAGCCTTTCAAGGTTTAACCACTAGATATATCTAATTAGTAGAAGTGTTAAAAAGGCTAAAGAGAAACTAAATTACAAAAGTCATTTGGTATATCTGTAATACCAGACTGCTATAATGTATCTATCACTGTGTTTTAGTTGTGTTACATTGAATGGCTATTTTGCCTCAGAAGAAAATTGGTCAGACTATGCATCTGCTATTCTTAGCTAACACTTAACTGAGCAAAATGTGTGTGTTTTGAGGCCTTGCTTATTTCTATTATTTTGTGTCAGTATTTGCTAATATTTCTCTAAAGGTGGAGATTATATTGGGCTGTAAGGGATGTGACTTTTAATACATATTTATTAGAAGTTCAAGTAAGCACACAAAGATGAAAATGAGAAGAGTGTAAGAACTGTTCACAAATGTCCCAGTTTTCTTCCTGGTCATTGGACAAGCTAAGTTCTCCCCCGCCCACTTTGAAGCTAACAGCATGCATGTGCCTTTTTTACCTGTGAAATGTGAGCAGCGGAGAGTGTTGAGTATCACTTCGTGGCACGTGTTTCAAGGGCGAGTGTCGGTGTCCATTTCTGTTCCCTCCCCCACCATATTTACGAAGCACATTGTTGAAATGGAGGCTCCACCATCTCGATTCCTGAGCGATGAGAAAAATCCCCGCTCATTTGTTCTAGATATAGGTAACATCTAAAACCATGTGTCAGCGGAGAGGAGAGAGGGACATTTGTACAGAGAGAGCGGAGAGAACAGCTGATCTGCACTCAGTCTCAGTATTTGTGATCCTGAGTTTCTCGTGGGTTCTAGTACTAACTCCTGTGGAACCCTGGAGAAGGGAGCAGGAGCATCTCTAAATAGCATCAAGAAGTTTAAACAAAACACTGAGCAAAATGATGTGGAAATGGATACTGAAATTGTGCTGAGTCAAGCAATAGGAACAGTTTAATGTACTTTGCTGTGAAGGTTTTAATCTGAAATGACCCCTACCAGCTCATATGTTTGAAAATCTGATCCCAGCTCTTGGTGTTATTTTGTCAAGCCCTGGACCCTTGGAGAAGAAGGTCAGTAATGGTGAGGCTTCGAAGGTTAAGCCAGATTTTGGTTCGAGCCTACGCTTGTTGCCTCCTGGTCTGCACCATGTGAACGAGCCACCACTGCATGTTCAGCCACTGTGGATGGAAGCTACCTGGGGCGCCGAGCCTTCCCTGACATGGCTGTATCCTCTAGAGCTGAGCCAAGAGAAAATGATTCCCCCCCCCTTGGGTATTTGGTTACAAAAGCACAAAAACGACAGTACCCCCTTCTGGTAAGGTTTTAGTTGTTTTTTTGTTTGTTTGTTTGAGATAGAGTCTCATGTTGGCCAAGCTGACCTTGTAGCTGTGTAGAGGCTAGCCTTGAACTCGGGACCCTTCTTGCTCTTCCTCCCAAGAGTTAGGATTCATATTTACACGCCACTCCTGGTTGCACCGGATCCCTCTTACTCCCGCCCATCTGTAGTGCCACTGAGAGATGGGAATGGTGGAAGTTTGAAGAGCAACCCGGTGAAGAAAATACCACCACTGACTATGCCTTTGAGATGGATATTGGAACCGCAGCTCCTTTTCTTTCTATTTCCATCCTAGCCACAGTTCCGGGAGCCCCGTACTTCCACGGTGACTTTCTACCTTACCGAGCCCACAGCGCGGGGCTGAGCAACCACAGATGGGAAGCCCTGAAACCACGGCCCGAACCAGCCTTTTCTCGCTGGAGTGGCTTATCTCGGGTGTTTTGTCACGCAGGGGAAACTAACACGGTAGCTTATGCCCACTAATAATTGTATGTTTCCATTCCTAGCCCATCGCTGTGGCTAAGCCGAGATTATTATTCATCCACTTCTGATACATCCCCTTACTCTTTTTCTCGTGCTTGACTTTTATAATGTAAAAAGTATTTATATCAATCGAGCCCGAATATAAATGAAAAGCAAATTAAAAATGAACAAATTATTATTAGTCTCTCTAATAGTAAATTTTAAAAGCCATAACCTAATATGTGTAGTTTTTTAAACTTACTGATATGTGGTAGGAGATACCAATTTAAATGATTATTTTTTCAAGATGTTTAGCCAATTACCCTTTTATTTTATTATTGAAACATCTTTCATTTTCTCTCTCACTAAGCTTTTTGACCTAATGTTTTTATTTCAATGTACTCATTTAATGTTTGATAATTGTTTCTTCATACCAGTGTGTCTTTGGAAAGACTGAATTGAATTCAAAATTTACTTACCCAAATACTACTTTTGGTATTTTGGTTTTGCTGATGTGTTTAGGGAGACGGTATTAATTAATATCAGTGATATTTGTAGCTCACATTCATAGGGTTTGATTATTTTTGAATTTAAAATGTGTTTGAATATAACAAAATGTCCCAAAGTCCCTTGTTAAAGGTTTGGTCACTAGCTGATGGGCCTTAGGTCATTTAGACCCTAACTTCAGCAATAGATATGTTGGTTATTGATGAACTCAGAGTTGAACATGGAGAGCCGGGTGGAGAGAAGACCAGCCACTGGGAGACACGCCCTGGAAGGGCATCTTCTTTCTCTCTGCCCCTTGCTATTTTTGGCTCTTAGTTTGCAGGAGGTGGGAGTTTACTCTACATGCATTCCCTCCATGCCTGCACACGAGCTCACAGCAGGTGGCATGTGCTAAATCTGTGGCTCTATATGCCAAATCCACGGTTTCTCTCTTAACTGCTTTCCTCAGGTCTGCTGGGAAAGAGGGGAAAGCCAGTCATTGTAACGTGGTGAATGCAGAGTTCACTGTACTAGTTCAATTTCACGTGGGTTTGGAGAGTTTGGGGGAGTTTTAGTGAGAGAGTTTTAGTGGATGTACTGGCTGGTTTTGTGTGTCAACTTGCCACAGGCTGGAGTTATTCACAGAGAAAGGAGCCTCCCTTGAGGAAATGCCTCCATGAGATCCAACTGTAAGGCATTTTCTCAATTAGTGATCAAGCGGGGAGGGCCCATTGTGGGTGGTGCCATCTCTGGGCTGGTAGTCTTAGGTTCTATAAGAGAGCAGGCTGAGGAAGCCAGGGGAAGCAAGCCAGTAAGTAACATCCCTCCATGGCCTCTGCATCAGCTCCTGCTTCCTGACCCGCTTGAGTCCCAGTCTTGACTTTCTTTGGTGATCAACAGCAGTGTGGACGTGTAAGCTGAATAAACCCTTTCCTCTCCAACTTGCTTCTTGGTATTGATGCTTGTGCAGGAATAGAAACCCTGACTAAGACAGTAGACTTTTAAAAATTGAAGCATAATTTATTTACAATCAAGTAAGTTTGAAATGTTGAGGAGTAAAGTTCATAATGGAAACCCTGCTATAAATGAAAAGAAGGAGAAAACCCACAAAGCAGGCTCTAAAGCTGTATCAATAAATACATACCCTGTAATCTGGGTCATGTGTGGCTCAGCTGCTGAGAGCACTGACTGCCCTCTCAGAGGCTCTCAGTCTGCTTACCCGCACCCATATGAGGCAGCTCACAAACACCTGTAACTCCAGCTCCAGGGGACCCAATGCCTCTGGTCTCCACAAGAACCTGTGCTCACACGCGTGTACCCATGCACAGATACACATAATTAAAATAATTTTAAAACTATAAAAATAAATACATACCCTATAATTTTAAATAAATACAGCTAAGCTTATATGTGTTTTAATTTTGTTCTGAAATGCTGACCTCTCAACAGGCCAGGCAAGCACACTTGCTACCTAGTCATATCCTCAACTTTTAAAATGTTTATTATTGTGTGGGGTATGGTGTGTGTGTGTGTGTGTGTGTGTGTGTGTGTGTGTATGCATATGCATGCATTTGTGTGTGCTGGAAACGTGTGCCATAGTGCACCGGTGGCGATCAGAGGACAATGTTCATCAGGTGTCAATTCTTTCATTCCACCATGAGGTTGTGGGATTGAACTCAAGTTGCTAGGTTGAGCCATCTTTCCGATTTTATATATATGTAAATATATATATGTATGTTATACATACATGATATATCATATATGATATATATATATATATATCATATATGTGTATATATATGCTTTTGGAGATATGGTATCATTTATCACCCTGCCTGGCCAAGAACTCACTAGACCAGGTTGGCCTCAAGCTTCTGCCTCTATTTCTGACTCCACTTCGACAGTGCTGAGGTTTATAGATGTGTATAGACTTTTTCCTATTTGTTTATATTTTAAGTCTACACATATCTGAGGATAAAGTATAAAAGGATTAAAGAAATAAGATTTGAATGACTAGCTGAGATATAAATATGAAAGGATATGATTGTACCAAAACAAAACAAAGAATTGCTCAAAAGGACACGTGTGCTTGCGTGCATGTGTGTGCATATGTATGTGTAAAGTGCCTAAAATATTTAATGAGGCATTGCAAAATAAATCCCTCCACCCTGTCACAAGGGAGGCAGAGTCAAGGTTCAGACAACTGTGTTTAGAGACTTTGGAACCAAGTGTTTAAAGAATGAGAGTTGCTGCCAAGCCCGTCACAAGCCCAGCATGTGCTTACTGCCTGCTCACAGAAGCTGGTCTCTACACGCCAGCTCACTGCTGACATTTGGAATACTGTCTAGCTAGATTTCAAACTGTCACAGCTCAGTTTCCCAAAATGTGCTCCAGAAACTTATATGCTCTGTCTCTGGGATCGTTTTATAAAACTACTTAATTTTGGTTCTGTTTTTTTAAAACTACTTTATTTTGGCCTAGGTCGTGATTTTAAAATTTATAAACATTACATATCGATTTAATATTTATAAACATTAAAGTGTTCCATCTTTACCAAGCTATTAGCCTTCCAGACAGATACACTTATCCTGTGAGCATTGCACATTCTGTTGGGATCTTCATCTTCACAAATACCTTCTTACAGAAAGCCCAACGTACAACAGAAACTGCTAACTGTGAACTAAATGCTCTGAATTTCTCAGGCATTGTCTTTTTGAAAATTTCTCTTAACTCTCACAGGCATTTCTGAGAAGTTCCTTGCTGGAGCAATTCAGGGACTAAACTTTAGCACCACTCAGAGACCCCTTGAAGCAATCCATATTTCTGAGGACAGGCATGAGCTGTCTGCAGGAGAAGATAGGTGTGAGAGAACACAGCCTGTTGTAAGGGGCTGAGGCCTCTCTTTCTTCCTGAGTTCCTGGGAAAACAGTCTCTCCTGTGCATGGGAATCTGGAGACAATGTCCTGTCTCTGAAACAGTTCTTGAGATGTTGTCCCAGCCAGAAGAAATGATATCACCTGGGAACTTGTTTTTACTTGTGAGAAATGCAATTTTTGAACTGTATCTGCAAGCCTGTGAGTCAGTCAGATCTCTGAAAATGGGACCTAGCATGCTATATTCTAATGAAGCCACCAAGAATGTGAAACAGGCCTGGGAACCTCTGGGCTCAGAAACTAACATCCTCTGCTTGGCTTATTGATCAGTGTTAGAGACATAAGCCACCTGGCCTGTCAGGATGTATAAACCCACACAGTCATTTGTAAAGTACAGAAAGTCAAAATGTGTGTGATGAGCTTAGCAATTTTAGGGAGATTCACTGACCAATCAGTAAGAAAGGGGTGAGAAATACATAATCACTTTAATCTTGGCAATAGCTCTATTAGTTTCGCTAATAAAACTGGAGACCTAAAGAAGTTACATAATTTGTTCAAAGCCAGTTTACTAAGTCACAGAATCACAATTTGAACTGTGGACTATTTAATTCCAAGTCTTTTGTCTTGCCCTTCATATTCTCATTTACTCTTAAGTATATGTCAACTGTTTCTGTAGAATAATGTTATATATTTGGACTTTGTTTTAAATTGTGATAAAACATTAGAGATCATATAAGGAAAACACATATGTCTGTGTGGATATGTGTGTGTGAGAGAGAGAGGGGGAGGGGGAAAGGAGGGAGGGAGAGAGCTCAGAGATTGCTGATATATGTATTTTAGTGCCCCGCTAACATACATAGTCACCACCTCCCAGAGCAGCACCCAGATGCCCCCCAAATGCCTCTTCTCTGTGAAGGTGACCATAAACTGGACTCCTGGGATAATTGCGTGTTTGTGCTTGCTTTGAAAATTATTCTCCAGTCTTTGGCTTTGTTGTTTCCTTTCCACGCTTTGACCTTTACTAGAAAGAAGTCCTACTGTGCACGGACTTCTGTGCCTTGCTTCTGCGCGCCAGCATTGCTTTGTAACATTGATTAATGCTGTCTGCTGTCACTCATCTTCACTGATGTATAGTGTGCCATTGAGTTCCCATAAACATTTTTCCTGGAATTGTTTTCTTCATTCTATCGCTCTCCTAGTTCAGGAATTTGGTGAAGTATTTATTGCCTATGTTATCCTGGTGGCTTCTCTTTATCTTCAGGCTCCAAGACTGCAGCCAGAAGACTCTTTCTAAAGACCGGCATCCTTCCTGTTAAAGGAAGCTCTGGGAAGCTGAGAGAGTGTTGGTTCTCACTGTCAGAGCTCTGGAGACTCTCTGGAGACTGGGCATTTTACTCTAAGGGCAACAAAAAGCCTTTCTGACTGATGGCCTTGGCTTTCTAGTGTCAGAGACTCCGACTTCAGAGTCCCTCAATTATCCTAGTAGACCCTTGGATGATTCAAGAATACAACCAAGTTTTCTAGGCCCACAGGATGTTCTGATGTACAGTCTCTTGGGATTTAACCATACACTGTGGGTTCACCTCATGATTAGCATAAAGGTGATAGGCACAATCAAAAGGCAAAAGAGAGAAGAAATGTTTTTTACTGCTTGTTGTGTAAGCAATGAGAACATTGGGGGTAAGTTTTCAAGCAATGCCTCTCCCCAAGTAAAGACAAGGGTTTCCATTAGAGAAAAATCATGCATCTTCATTTGGAACGAAAGAATGATTTTCCCATGTGGAGGTGTACACATTCCTGAACATAATGTTTCATATATCACGAGTTCAAAACAGTATCTGCATGTATGAGATTATAATGGGCAAGCTTTACACTCTCAGATGTGTCCAACCTGCAGCCCATGGAGTCATGTTCTACAAAACTGCTTAGTCACTCTGACTTGGTCTTCTAGATGATATGGAATAAGCTTTGCTTATTATAATTTCATATATTACTTAATGCTCCTCTTGGGAGACTTGTCAGTTTTGAACGTATGATACATGAAGAAGCATATTTTTAAAGTGACTGTTCTCAGTGGCCTTTTTTTTTTTTCAGAATGAGTACAAAGTCCATTGCTTGCTCTGTTTGGAAAGAGATATTGTATTAGCAGTGATGTCCACTGATTGTTTCTTATAGTTTCTGGTGGCCTACGTGGGCCTTGGCTATGACAGCAGGACTGTAATCTCTTCCCACTTCCTTGTTCCTTGTCGTTTTGTTTTATCTTATAATATGTAGATGGTGTCACTGGACTTACTACCTACCCTGATAAGAATATTGTCCCAAGATCCCTAATTGTATCTACAAATATCCTTTTCCAAATAAGGTTACATTCATAGGTTCCAAATGAATACATCTTTTAGGAGGACACTATTCAAGTTACTGTAGAACTTAAGTTGATTACGTTACCTATTAATAAGTATCTGAACTATTTGGGGCCTGCAATGATGGTCTCTGAATTCCCCAGTTCTAATTGTCTTAATGCAAAATATAACTAAATTCATTTTTAGCAATACTTACCCATAAAAAGATTTTTAATTTTGGCAAAAATTCCTATAAATGTTGATCAATTCACACACCAGTTTCAGAAATATTTTCTATCAGTTGAAAAGATCAAATTTTTAAGAGAAACAACTTAAAATCTTTCTTATTTTTGAAAAAATAAGCATCTTCATTTTTTCCCCAAGATACTAGCTACCAAGTGGACTGAGGCTGTATCTTAATGATAGTGGAATACTTGTCTAGCCTAAGAGACCATGGGTTCAGCCCCCAGCAGTAAATCACCACGCAGACAGACAGACAACAGACAATTTGACTCCATCCTGTCATTTCTTTTGATCTGATACTTTATTAGTATTTGCAACTATTATTTATGCTACATTTGATTTGTTGTCTTATACGGGAATAGCCAATAGTGACCATTCTACTGGCATGGAAGCTAAATGTCATTCCTCGATAAAAATAAACAAAGAAACAAACAAAAAGGATAAATTCATCCCCTGGCTTCCCTACCACTAGCCTGTCCAGTAGGTCCGTCTTTACCGGAGCTGCATGCACTTGGAGTAAAGCCTTCTGCCTGTGCTGACGTGTGCATCTGGATGGCATTCTATAAGGAAAGCCTCATAAAGTTAGGTATTCTTTAACTCGGCAGGCTCAGTCCCTCCTTTAACCTCAGCAGACACTTCCTCACTAAATAGTGCCCATGAGATAAAAGGAAGGAAATCTAAGGAGTTACGTGAATGACATTTCTTAGAAATGGTCTTAGTAGATCATTTCTTTAGTTTATCGGAAACTCCAAGGATTATTACTACTCACATGGTAGGTTTTTGTTTTTGTTGTTGTTGTTCATTTGCTCCTTTTACTCAAAAGTTCTAGGACCAAGTTCGGCCCACAACTTGCTTATGAAGGACATTTAAAGTGTGACTCAGGCTGTTGATACTTGGCAAGCATAGAAGAAAAGCATAAAGTCCTCATTGCACTTTCCACACAGCTTCTAAATGAGAGCGCCAAGGCTCCTTTTTCTTAAACAAACAGAGAATTGTGCAATGTGCTTTGTTATTACTACTCTAGTCTTGCTAGAGTTGAATACGTTGCTTTACTGAAAAAAATATTTAAATATATATGTACAGCTCTGTTTATTGGAATATGATTCTTTTGAAATGTGAAAGTAAAAATACATTTAGAATTTGTTAATTTTATGTTTTTACTTTAATCTGTTCCTTTAATTTTCATTTTAATAAGCCTACCTTGGAAATCAGAGTTGGCAAACACTCATTTTGAAACCATAGTTTCTTCATTTTGGGCACAATTCTCCACAGCATGAGGTTTGACAAAAGAGAGAGAATAAAAACTGTCAACGTAATCACAAGCTAAATTAAAACACATACCATACACCATACACACACATGCACACATATACACACCATACATATATACACATACATGCACACACATACACACACCATACACACACCCCACACATAATCTTCTTTATGTTTTGAGAAACTTGAATAATTTTTCAGCTTCTTCACAATTTATGTTTGGTAAATTTCTGTTAGAAATAGAACTTCTGTGGTATTTGGACCACAAAATAATAAGCTTACAGTTTCGTGAGTATAGATACTTTATTGAAGTGATGATTTCTGAATGAATTAAAGGTTATAATGTTCAGCAATGAAAATTTAACTTTTTCTTGCTTGCAAAGTTGTTCTTGGTAATCACCTGATGAAGACACGGAGTGTCTCTCGTGGATCCTTGCTGGTTTGCTGTTGTCTGACATACAATCTCCAAAGGCCATCCCCACACTTTATCAATCCAGTGTACTGTCATTTCTTGAGATTTAATTTTGGATATAAAATACCCTAAATTGAATTAAATCACGAGCAAAATTCCTCTCCATTTTTATCTCAAAGCTCGTTCACATAGAACTTTCACATGGTTCTGTTTTTCTGTGTTCTTTCCTTCAAGATAAAGTTTTTGTTAACATTCTGCACAATCTGACCTGTGCTAACAGAGGGGCCATCTTTCTGTGAATTTTAGTTTACTAATTCTTATTAATGTATTTCTGAAAGAACAGAAAAAGTCTCATATATTATTCAGCATAGACTAGAGGGCTGTTTGAATAACACATGATATGTTCCTGTGAAATGCTGATCATAAAGTATTTAAAAATGAAGCAAGATTTATTCACTAAAACTCCTGCAGCAATACCTCTCTAGAATGTTGGGTGCCCTGTACTCTTATTTCTGCTCCTTTGTAGAGAGCCTTCCCCAGAGTACTCTGGTTCCTTTCCCCACTTGGTTGGTGGCCAAGAGCTATGAATGAATCCACAGATCATAATTAGGTGAGGCTTATCTATAAAAGTGACTGTAAACATGTGCTCTCTCTGGCAACCATGGACCATGGCAATCATAAGAACTGATTAGGGGCAGAGTTGGGACTGAAAATGCAGAGTGGACCAGAAAATATTAACAGATTAGACTTGTCCTCAGCCCTGTCTGTCATCCCACAAGCAGCTTGGTCAATCATAAAGCAAAATGTTTACATCTAATTCCCAATGCCAGCTAGAGTCACTAAGATCTGCAGTTCTGAAGAGCAGTAATCTTAACTGGAATGAAATGGATGTATTCACTGAGTATATAAATTCCCAACAAAAAGCCATATTCTTGTAAAAAGAAATGTATCCGCTTCTTGATTTAAACTGCTGTTATTGACACTTTCTATAAGGGAGAATTAAAACAATATACATTTGCTGTAACATACATAATTTTTCTTTTGCTCCTGTCTCTAGCTATCTTTTACTCTTATCTTTGGCATGACCTGTTTATCTGACAAAGTTGAACCATCAGGAGACTGTCCCGAAGGGCAGGGGTTCGAGAAAGCGAGCTTCCTACCACAGCGTTCGAGAATGTTCCTAGCGTGGTATAGATCCTCACATGGTGCTTTGTAGATCATATCACACCTCTTGTTCCATGCTTAGAATAACATCCCAAGCTCTAAGTACTACTTCCTTAACCATGTGCTTTAAGGGCTAAGACTGTAGTTCAGTAAGGAACACTTGGTTAACATGCCCAAGACCCCAGGTTCAATCTCTAATATGGAAAAACAACAATAAGGTATTTTAATTATATATACAGAGATGACTAGGATTATATATATATATATATATATATATATATATATATATATATAAAATCTCTCTCTCTTCTCTCTCTCTCTCTCTCTCTCTCTCTCTCTCTCTCTTTCTCTCTCTCTGTGTGTGTGTGTGTGTGTGTGTGTGTGTGTGTTTGGGAGAGCTGACAGAGGCAGAGGTCCATATGGAGACCTGCGGTTGAAGATGGGTATCTTTCCTCTATCATTCCCCACCCTGTATTTGAAACAGGGTCTCTTGCTGAACCTAGCACTCTCGATTTTGGCTAGAATGGCCAGTGAATCGCTGGGATTTGCCTCTCCCCCCCTCCGCCCCCGGCCCCCCCAGCACTGAGGTTTCGGGTACACACTGCTGAGCCTGGCTTTCTCTGTGAGTTCATGAAGCCAACGCTTAGTTACCCACTGAGCCGTCGTCTCCCCAGCCCCATGAGTGCTGTTTTACTCTCCACCTCTTTGTCAGCATCGTGGACTTCTAAGCACCTCCCAGAACCAATCATACAGTGTTCTAGGCTTCCCCTATCACACATCTCCAAACATTCTCTATAAACCAGCACCAAAGGTTTAATAACCACATTATCAAGTTTAGTCTGCTCTTCTGGTACTAGATTCATATATTACTTTTGTGTAGCTGTGAACAAAATCGACAGAACAGCTTAAAAGAAGTTATTTGTTCCCACCGTTTCAGAGGTGTCAGAGCCCAGGGTGGCTTGGTCCCATGTTCTGGGAGGATCATTAACCCTCAAATTCACATCTCCAGGGACAGACTCCCTCCAATCAGCTCTCACTTCCAAAAGTTCCCAGAACCTCCCAAAATGACCCCAGGGTTTTCAGACTAACTGCTCAACATACAAATTTGCAGAAAACATTTCATAGCTATTCCATTAAAGTGGGAGGGGAGAGAAAACAGTTGAACTTTTTGGTTGGTGTGTGTAAAATAGTGTGTGGAACTTGAGTTATATAGGCATTTAAATACACTATCAGATCTTTCCGCTTCTCTTCCCCTAGTTAAACAACATGTATACCATCCAGCAATTCAACTATTTGGCACCTTTTGTGATCATAAAAAGAGAAGGAGGTTTAGAGAATATGATATATGGTGGTGTGGGGCAAGGGGGTTCCCCAGTGGGCACATGCCAGGCATCCATTCCCCCAAGGGACCAGACACACACTGGCATAGTATAGAATAGAGTTTATTCAGGGCAGAGGATGGGAATTAATGGGGTAGTGGAGGCAGGGAGAGGCAGAGAGAGGGAGAGAGTAGAGAAGTAGAGGCCGGCCATGACCATGTGGAGAGAGGGGGAGGGGAGGAGAGCCCAAGAGGGACAAGAGGAGAATAAGAGAGAGTAAGAGAAAAAGAGCAAGAGAAGAAGAGAGGAGGGGCTGAGCAGCCCTTTTTATAGTAGGTCAGGCCTACCTGACTGTTGCCAGGTAATGGTGGGGAGGGGCATACCTGGCTGTTGCCAGGTAATTGTGGGGTGGAGCTTAGACAGAACCCTGATATCCCCCAGTTTTGGTTTAATTAAAAAGAACAAATTAAAAGAAGGTGACGGCGAAGCAGGACTAGGATTGCCGTCGTTGTGACATCTGGCTGCTTCATGCTGACTTTGGGGGCGACGTGTCTCTGGGGAACCTAGAGAAATGGGTATGGGGGATGTTTTTCCAGTCTCAGGAGAATTGGCTGCTTCCTTGCTGTCCAGGGTCTGTGGAGCCATCTGAGGATAGGTCAGGAGAACAGGTCCAGTAGAAGCTGTCTGTGTCTAGAGAAGCTTAGAGAAGATTGGAGCATCTGAAGGTTGCTTCTCTGGATATAGCGAGAACCTGGACTTGACAAGATGTCAAAGCACATTAGTATAGGTAGGGAATAAGATTAAGTATATTTGGGAGAAAGGGAAATTTTTCTTAAGATATACATTTGAAACCCAGAGGAACCCCACCCTTTGGAACAGGTAGTAAGTGGGAACTTTGGGCAGATGTACTTATCTGGAAGGAGCCTATTTGGTCCATGAGAGGTAGATCTGGGTAGGTTTCCTGTAGCTAACAAGTTTAACAACATGAGCTAACCACATGAACAGTCTTTAAGATGAGCCTTTTGTGGAGCAAAAGGAACAAGATTAAAAAGTTGGATTGTATAGTGGAATATTTATTATTTGGGTTAGGAACTTAGTATTAGGACAGTGACATAGCAAGAAGAGGAAATATGAAGCATTTAATGGAAACAGAGTTTAGGTAAGGAGATAACTGTCTAGCTGTCAATGTTGTCAGAAGTCTGAGGAATAAATAATTTAGCAGTTATATTATTAAAAAATGACAGATTCCAGTAGCCAGCAGTTCTCTGTGGTCTCTAGTCTCCACAGCGACTTTGGCTGTCAATCTGACTTTTAAATGCAGGAGACACAGGGCTCTTTCTCTGTGGAATGGATATGCATGACATGAGAAATGGCTTACCTTTGTTTAGCTAAGTCATTTGACTTAAGGTATCTGGTCTTGTCCACTGCGTTCTTTTAGGCAGCAGCCTGTAGCGGTGTCAACATCTTTCTTCTGAGGCCTCATGGGAGAAACTGTTAGAGGCCTTTGAGAATTCTCTCTGTCATAAATTTAGTAATTAACGAACTTCTGAAAAGATTGAGCGTGAGCTAGAACAGCAATAGTCAAGATAGAATAGGAATAAGAATCTTAAGTAGCGCCTGGCGGTGGTGGCGCACGCCTGTAATCCCAGCACTTGGGAGGCAGAGGCAGGCGGATTTCTGAGTTCGAGGCCAGCCTGATCTACAGAGTGAGTTGCAAGACAACCAGGGCTACACAGAGAAACCCTGTCTGGAAGAAAAAAAAAAAAGAATCTTAAGTAGCTTTGACAGATTGCGTAGGTAGAGAAAAGTATATTGTTTTATTAGTAAAGAGGCTAGGATCAGAATAAGAAAGCTGCCGGGCAGTGGTGGCGCATGCCTTCAATCCCAGCACTTGGGAGGCAGAGGCAGGTGGATTTCTGAGTTCGAGGCCAGCCTGGTCTACAGAGTGAGTTCCAGGTCAGCCAGGACTATACAGAGAAACCCTGACTTGAAAAACAAAACAAAACAAAACAAAACAAAACAAAACAAAACAAAACAAAACAGAATAAGAAAGCTGGCAGCAGTGGATTAAATCGTGGTGACAGAAAATGAGTTTGTCCAGGCAGAGGTAGGCCTGTATCACCAACTGAGCACTGAGGCTATGGGAACAAGCTATAGGTGTGGGACCACAGATAGGTGAGGCTTAGGTCTTTTTCATTTACCAGATGTAGATCCTTTAAAATATACGGTCAAAGACAAGGCAGTGCTCCTCTGGTGAAAGGGGTAGCTGCTAAGTAATCTGAACCAGCATCCTAGAGGATTATTAGCAGCGTGGTTACGGCCAAGCTAGAAATTCAGGTTGTCACAAGAAAGCCTAGTGTCCTGCGGCTGACATTCCTGGAACGCCAAAGAAGCACCCCAACTTGTTCCAGGGTTTTCCGCAGCTGTGCAGAGCTAAAGGGGACCTAGGTTGCTTCCTAGTGAGGGAGCACATGAGGGCCTAATGCCCTAACACAAATGTCAGCCAGGAGGCCAGTCGTATGAACTGGGCATTGGAAGCCAATCCTTAGCTCACAAAACAATGGCCAGGCCTCATCTGAGTCTAAGGTTCCCTCCGGCCAACAGGAGAAAACTTTTAACCAATTACTATGGTCTGTGTGTGTTTGTAGGAATTTGTATTCTGGTAGCAGAAATGTAAACCTGTCTGACAGAGGCTGCATGTCCGCCTATGGGAGACAGTGCACTGTAGGGCAGAAGTTTCTACCAGGCATGGGAATTTGAAGTCTGGTAGTAGAAACTGCGACTTTCTACCAGGTGCAGAAACCAGAAGCAGCCGACAGACGCAGCACTGCTGTGGGATGCAGTAGCTAGCACTGTGTGAGGTCGGCATGGCTGTGGGAGAGGTCCACACGGTGTGGACTGCAGTGGCTGTAGGGCGGAACTTCCTGCCAGTGCAGAAGTTGCAGCCCATGATGGGTGGGGAAACGGAAGGAACTAACTTAGCTTGTTTCATATCCTAGCAATGGCGCCCACTGCGACTGGCAGCACCAGCAGCATGCTCTGTGACCAGCAGCGCACACCAGGACTGGCGGAGACTGGCGGCACGCATGCACGCACGCACGCACACCGTGAGAAACACACACTGCTTGTCCGGGAGGATCAGAGAACTAGGAAGGGTAGAGGAGGGAAGCAGAGTCCCTGGCACGGTGGCTCAGGGAGCCCAACAGCCAAACCTCCATTTCAGGCAAACCCAGCCAAATTATCAGGTCGCAAATGAGAGGGGGAAGGGGGAAAGGGGAAAGATTATAGACTGACCCAAGGGCAAGACACCAGGCCCTGCCTGGAATTTTCAGCTGCAAGGGTCAGTGAAAAACTGAACATCTCCCATCCCCAAGGACAACACAGGGGTAGCTCCAAGCTCAAGAAATACCTAGGACCATGTAGACAATCGCTCTGACCAGTGGGGGGTGGGAAGCTTACCAGTCCAGGGCTAGCAATCAAGGGTGTGGCTGAAATGGCAAGCGAACCTGCAGAGTTTCTGGATCCCGGGTTTCGGCACTAATGTTATCATAAAAAGAAAAGAAGTTTAGAGAATATGATATACGGCAGTATGGGGGAGGGGGAGCCCCAGTGGGCCCATGCTGAGGCATCCTTTCTCCCAAGGGACCAGACACACACTGGCATATTATAGAATAGAGTTTATTCAGGCCAGAGGATGGGAGTTAATGGGGTAGTGGAGGCAGAGAGAGGCAGAGAGAGGGAGAACGTAGAGAAGTAGAGGCCGGCCATGACCATGTGGAGAGAGGTGGGAGGGGAGAAGAGCCCAAGAGGGAAAAGAGGGGAGTAAGAGAGAGTAAGAGAAAAAGAGCAAGAGAGGAAGAGAGAGAGGAGGGGCTGAACGGCCCTTTTTATAGTAGGCCAGGCCTACCTGGCTGTTGCCAGGTAATTGTGGGGTGGAGCTTAGAACCCTAACCTTTCCTGCAATGTATTTTTATATTCAATAAATGCATGCAGAACATTCTAGAGCCAACCTATGTCTTTTCTTCTGGACAGTAGTAGAATATAGGAAATATATATATATATATATATATATATATATATATGAACTGTGGACTGTTGATCCCTCAGGGACGCAGCTTTGCAGTAATAACAGGAGGGAACTAACACTAAGTTGAACTGGCTCCAGATAAGAAATGCTCCTTTTGGAGTCTGTGACAGACCCGACTCTTCAGCTGTGCCTGTCCATAGATCCCGTTGCAAGGTAGCTTTCTCTGTGGAAGGTGAGTACACGCCAGGCACTCAGCCTGCTCTTCAGGCCTCGTGTGCTGCTTCGCTCTCTTTTCACACCTACCCCACCCCACAGCCTACCTGCCTTTCATCCTCCACACGGTGGCCATTCTGCCTGAGGTTAGTTATCAGAGTAACTGTTATTCTCTGGGGTATGCATGTGTTATTCATCGGTTGTTGAGCACAGAAAAACGCGCCGCTCTGAGAAGATAGTTGTTATTCAACAGAGTGGCAGGTGTGCAGACTCAGACCCGGAGGGCCGATTAAAATGCTGTGGTCTCCCCCTGAGGAGGCTCCTTCTGTTTGCTGCACTTCAGTTCCTACTTCTGATCAGGACAAGTGTGTCCTTGGGAGTTCTGTGCTTAGAAGGAAATTATGTAATAGGAAAAATATCTGGGGGAAGAACAAAATAATCCTTCTGTTTCTTCCAGATTGTACTCTGGCTATAGTTTCCCATGACCCACATATGAACCTTTCTACCCGTTTCTTTGGTAACTGGAAGTTTGTCTCGATGTAAAGCAATACTTTCAGTAAGAATGTGCTGCTCCAAGCTTCCTCTGGACCAAGCGCTGTGCACAGGCCTGGAACTCACTCTGGCACCACTCTTTTAGGACTCACGCGGAACAGAAACAAGCAGTTGTGCAAAGCTCAAACATGAGCACAGGGACATGTATGTACATAAGCATCAAAGACAAGGCTGTTTGGAGCCCAGAACATGGCTGTGGAAGGGCTTCGGGCAGATGCACAAGAGTGCGGGGGTGGGTGGGGGTGGGGGAGAGACAGTAGCTTAAAAAAAGCATACTTAGCCTTATATTTTATTTGAAAAATGAAAATAGATTTTTCTAATACAAACAGGGAATGAAGAAAGTTAAAACTGAAAGTGTTGAGGATGTGGGGATTCTAAGTGGATGGTTATGAAATATTTTTTATTAAAAGAGAACATTGATTTTTAGAAATGCCACTCAGGCTTGTGGTAGATCATGTGTAAAGAAAATGGAGAATAATTGCACTGTGTGCTCATGAATAGTTCCACAGAGCACAACCGAAGATGAGACGCAGGGGCTGAGAGCATGGAGAAGGAGGTGATTCTGAAGGGTGTAGCTGGCTCTTGAACATAGGCAGAATTGAAGTCATGAGAACTGTGGTCTGTGAGTGAACACCAGCTCTTCCTGCTTTGCTCCAGGGCTGTTTGTTGGCTCATGTGTCCTTATGAAAACTAGCACAGTGACCCTCAGTGTGCCCACAGCCCCAAGGAAGGGCCCAGAGGTTTTTCCATAACGATAACATGTTATTTTTTTAATCCCACTTCTCCGACATATAAGATTAAATTTGTCTTTATTTTTGTTATATAGGAAACAGTATTATTTATATTAAAATGCCATAGGCTTTCAATTAATGAATGAATTGATATTTTTACATTGTCATAATTCAAATTTCTAACAAAAATATTAGTTCATTTTCTTTAGGACTCTCAATAATTTTAAATGTGCAACAGAGCTTTATAATCACAGAACCAATCCAATCAGTTTACCAGTACTGATATCAGTTAATAAAAAGGAAAGGCATGCCAGGCAGTGGTGGCGCATGCCGGTAATCCCACCACTTGGGAGGCAGAGGCAGGCAGATTTCTGAGTTCAAGGCCAGCCTGGTCTACAGAGTGAGTTCCAGGACAGCCAGGGCTATACAGAGAAACCCTGTCTTGAAAAACCAAATCCAAAAAACCCAAAACAAACAAACAAACAAACAAAAAGAAAGGCCTAACTCATAAATATCAGGAATAAAAAGGAGATGTCAACAGCACGCCATACCCAAGTGGTGCAGGGAGGCAGCTTAACCACCCAGGAGTATGGAGAAACCGGCCTGCACAGGTAGAGCCACACCCTCCACTCAGAGGTTCTCGCCTGGAAACCTCTGGTGGAAGGCCTCCGGTTTCTGTCTCCGGCTTAGATCCATCCTCTGGCACAGCACACCATACCCAAGTGGCACAGGGAGTCAGCTTAACCACACAGAACTGCGGAGGGGCCTGCCTGCACAGGTAGAACCACCCTAGCCACTCAGAAGGTCACACCCAGAACCCTCTGGAGGAAGCCCTCTACTAACCTTCTCTGGCTTGGGACAATCCTCTGCCACCTTATACCATATCCAAGTGATGTGCAGAGGTAGCTAACCACTCAGGAGTACAGAAAGGCTGGGTAGCAGAGGTAGGACCACCCCTGCTGTTCAGAGGAAACAGCCGGAAACTCTCAGGACACAAGAGCCTAGGAGCAGCAGCAACTCTTCCAGAGTTGATTGGAGCCACAGTGCTACATACCCAAATATAACCACAAGAGAGCAGATCTCACAGGAGTACCTACATACTGGCATACACAGACACAATGGGTCTCCCAGGAGCACAAATACAGAGGCTTGCATGACAGATAAGGCACAGTCAGAGATAGCAACACCAGCTAACACCATAGATAACCAGATGGCAAAAGGCAAATGCAAGAATATCACCAACTGAAACCAAGGCAACATGGCACCATCTTAACCAAGTTATCCAACAACAGCAAGTCCTGGATACCGCAATACACCAGAAGAGCAAGACTTGGATTTAAAATCACATCTCATGATGCCGATAGAGGATTTCAAGAAGGACATAATAACTTCCTTAAAGAAGTACAGAAGAACATGAGTCAACAGGTAGTAGCTGTTAAAGAGGAAATACTAAAATCCCTTAAAGAAATACAAGAGAATATGGATCAAAAGGTAAAAGCCCTTAAAGAGGAAACACTAAAATCCCTTAAAGAATTATAGAAAAACATAAACAAGTGAAAGACCTAAACAAAACCATCCAGGATTTAAAAACGGAAGCAGAAACAACTGAGAAATCACAAAGGGAGACAACTTTGGAGATGGAAAACCTTGAAAAGAAATCAAGAGTCATAGATACAAACATCAACAACAGAATACAAGAGATAGAAGAAAGAATCTCAGGTGCTGAAGATACCATAGAAAGCATTGACCCAATAGTCAAAGAAAATTCAAAATGCATAAAGCTTGTAACCCAAAACATCCAGGAAATACAGGATACAATGAGAAGACCAAACCTAAGGATTATAGGTATAGAAGAGAGCCAAGATTTACAACTTAAAGGGCCAGTAAATATCTTCAGCAAAATTGTAGAAGAAAACTTCCCTAACCTAGAGATAGAGATGCCCATGAACATACAAGAAGCCTACAGAACTCCTAACAGACTAGACCAGAACAGAAATGTCCCTTCCCCCACTTCAGCATTCGAGCTAGGCGGTTTGGCCTCTGCTCTGTTCTATCCTCAGCCTGTGAACTTCCTGGCCTTTGTTCTGTAGAGAACAACCCAGCCTCACCTGGAAGCCTAGAAGCATTCCGGAGCCAACCAAGATCCCAAGACCCCACCTCATGCCTGGGGGGAGGGAATCTTCCAGACTATATATTGGGTTACATTTATTAAAATTCGGGTCTTGAAAGGCAATGTCTCCTTGACCCAATTCTTTTTGTGCCGCTTTCCCATCTGTCCCATAGTTTTCTCTTGCAGAGCCAGTCTGGAGTAGCTGCAGATAGCTACAGAACTCAACACAGAAATACTTCCCATCACATAATAATCAAAACACTAAATGCACTAAACAAAGAAAAAATATTAAAAGCAGTAAAGGAAAAAGGCCTAGTAACATATAAAGGAAGACCTATCAGAATTACACCAGACTTTTCACTAGAGACCATGACAGCTAGAAAATCCTGGGCAGATCTCATATAGACTCTAAGAGAACACAAATGCCAGCCAAGACTACTATACCCAGCAAAGCTCCCAATCACCATAGATGGAGAAACCAAGATATTCCATGATAAAGCCAAATTTACACAATATCTTTCCACAAATCCAGCCCTACAAAGGAAAATAGATGGAAAATGCCAATATAAGGAGGGCAACTTCACCCTAGAAAAAGCAAGATAGTAATCTTTCAACAAACTCAAAAGAAGGTGACCACTCAAACATAAAAATAACATCAAAAATAACAGGAAACGAGCCAGGTGGTGGCGGCACACGCCTTTAATCCCTGCACTTGGGAGGCAGAGGCAGGCGGATTTCTGAGTTCAAGGCCAGCCTGGTCTACAGAGTGAGTTCCAGGACAGCCAGAGCTACACAGAGAAACCCTGTCTCGAAAAACCAAAAAAAAACAAAAAAAACAAAACAACAACAACAAAAACAAACAAACAAACAAAAAAACCAACACAAAAAAACCCCACAAAACCAAACAAACAACAAAACACCAAAACAAAAACAAAAAAAAAAAAAACAAAAAACCCCCAAAAAACAGGAAACAACAATCACTATTCCTTAATATCTCTGTTGGTCCCGAGACTTGTGATGTTATATAGGCGACAATTAGCGCAGCCCCTCAAACATAGGCCCGTTACCAAGGCAACGGCCACCATGTACCCAGAATTCAATGGGCCTACCTTTTACCTGTAATTTAAATTACCATCCATATAAAAGGGTAACGTTTCTCCCCCTCGTTCTCTTTTCTCTTCACTCCCTGCCTCCTCCCTACCCGCTCACCTGTACCCCTATCTTAAATAAAGCCACGTGGAATTGTCTGGTCTAGTATTATTGCAGCGACCCACTGCAATAATTATCCCGGCTTCTTCACCGCAGCCGCGGCCCAGGTGGTTCGCGCCGGCTGCAGGTCACCGAACTACGTGGAAAAAACCAACAATCTCAATATCAGTGGACTCAATTCCCCAATAAAAAGACATAGACTAACAAACTGGATATTTAAACAGGACCCAGCATTTTGCTGCATACAGGAAATGCATCTCAGCATCAAAGACAAGCACTACCTCAGAGTAAAAGGCTAGAAAACAATTTTCCCAGCAAACAGTCCCAGGAAACAAGCTGGAGTAGCCATTCTGATATCAAATAAAATTGACTTTCAACCAAAAGTCATTAGAAAAGACACAGAGGGACACTTCATACTCATCAAAGGAAAAATCTACCAAGAAGAACTCTCAATTCTGAACATTTATGCTCCAAATGCAAGGGCACGCACATTCATAAAAGAAACTTTACTAAAACTCAAATCACACATTGTACCTCACACAATGATTGTGGGTGACTTCAATACTCCACTTTCCTCAATGGACTGATCAGGGAAACACAAACTAAACCGAGACACAGGGAAACTAATTGAAGTTTTGGACCAAATGGATTTAATAGATATATATAGAGAACATTTCACCCTAAATCAAAAGAATATACCTTCTCCTCAGCACCTTATGGTACTGTCTCCAAAATCAACTGCATAATTTGTCACAAAACAGACCTCAACAGATATAAGAAGATTGAACTAATCCTATACCTTTTATCAGATCACTATGGAGAAAGGGTGGTCCTCAATAGAAGCAAAAACAACAAAAAGCCCACATACACATGAAAGCTGAACAATACTCTACTTAATTATACCTTGGTCAAGGAAGAAATAAGGAAAGAAATCAAAGACTTTTTAGGATTTAATGAAAATGAAGGCACAACATAACCAAACTTATCGGACACAATTAAAGCAGTGCTTAGAGGAAAACTCATAAGTATGAGTGCCTCCAAAAAGAAACTGGAGAGAGGACACTAGCAGCTTAACAGCACACCTGAAAACTCTAGAACAGAAAGAAGTTAATATACCCAAGAGGAGTAGAAGACAGGAAATCATCAAACTCAGGGCTGAAATTAACCAAGTAGAAACAAAAAGAGCCATAAAAAGAATCAGCAAAACTAGGAGCTGGAGCTGGGCGTTGGTGGCGCACGCCTTTAATCCCAGCAATTGGGAGGCAGAGGCAGGCAGATTTCTGAGTTCGAGGCCAGCCTGGTCTTCAGAGTGAGCTCCAGGACAGCCAGGACTACACAGAGAAACCCTGTCTCGAAAAAACCAAAAAAAACCAAAAACAACTAGGAGCTGGTTCATTGAGAAGATCAACAAGATAGATAAACCTTTAGCTAGACTAACAAGAGGGCACAGAGACAGTATCCAAATTAACAAAATTAGGAATGAAAAGGGAGAGATAACAACAGAAACAGGAAATTCAAAAAATTATCAGATCCTACTACAAAAGCCTATACTCAACACAACTGGAAAATCTGGATGAAATGGACAACTTCCTAGACAGATACTAAATACCAAAATTAAATCAGGATCAAATAGACGATCTAAACAGTTCCATAACGCCTACAGAAATAGAGGTGGTCATTGAAAGTCTCCCAACCAAAAAAAAAAAAAAAAGCATAGGACAAGATGATATTAGTGCAGAATTCTATCAGACCTTTAAAGAAGACCTAACACCAATACTCTTCAAATTATTCCACAAAATAGAAACAGAAGGAATACCACCCAACTCATTCTATGAAGCCACAATTACAATGATACCAAAACCACACAAAGATCCAACAAAGAAAGAGAACTTTGGACCAATTTCCCTTACGAATATCAATGCAAGGGTACTCAATAAAATTCTTGCCAAACAAAGAATTTTCACCTGAGGAATATCGAATGCCTGAGAAGCACCTAAAGAAATTTTCTGTTCCTGAACAGAACACCAATAGCTTATGCTCTAAGATCAAGAATTGACAAATGGGACTTCGTAAGATTACAATGTTCCTGTAAGGCAGAGGAAACTGTCAATAGGACAAAATGGCAATCAACAAATTGGGGAAAGATCTTTACTAATCCTACATCTGACAGAGGCCCAATATCCAAAATATACAAATGACACAAGAAGTTAGACTACAGAGAACCAAATAACTCTATTAAAAATGGGGTACAGAGCTAAACAGAGACTTTTCACCTGAGGAATATCGAATGCCTGAGAAGCACCTAAAGAAATTTTCAACATCCTTAGTCATCAGGGAAATGCAAATCAAAAAACCCTGAGATTTCACCTCACACCAGTCAGAATGTCCAAGATCAAAAACTCAGGAGACAGCAGGTACGTTAGAGGATGTGGAAAAAGAGGAACATTCCTCCACTGCTGGTGGGATTGTAAGTTGGTACAACCACTCTGGAAATCAGTTTGGCGGTGCCTCAGAAAACTGGGCATAATACTACCAGAGGACCCTGTTATACCACTCCTGGCTATATACGCAGAGGATTACATGCTGGAATCATGTAATAAGGACACATGCTCAAGTATGTTCATTGCAGCTCTATTTATCATAGTCAGAAGCTGGAAAGAACATAGATGTCCCTCAACTGAGGTGTGGATAGAGAAAATGTGATACACACACACACACACACACACACACACACTGAAATACTATCCAGCTATTAAAAAGCAGTGAATTCATGAAATTCTTAGGCAAATGGATGGAACTGGAGAATATCATCCTGAGTCGCATAACTGAATCACAAAAGAACACAAATGGTATGCACTCACTGATAAGTGGATATTAGCCCAGAAGCTTGGAATACCCAAGATACATTTCACGTATCAAATGATGCCCAAGAAGGAGGAAGAACAGAGTATGGATACTCTGGTCCTTTGTAGAAAGGGGAACAAAATACCCACAGAAGGAGATACAGAGACAAAGAGTGGAGCAGTCTGAGGGAAAGACCATCCAGAGACTACCCCACCCAGGAATCCATCCCATATACAGTTACAATACCCAGACACTACCCACAAGTGCTTGCTGACTAGAGATAGATATATCTGTCACCTGGGAGGCTCTGCCAGTTCATGAGAAATACAGAGGGGGACTCTCTCGGCCAGCCATTCAAATGGGCACAGGGTCCCCAATGGAGGAGATAGAGAAAGAACCCAAGGAGCTGAAGGTTTTTGCCCTGTGATAGGATGAACAATGATATGATCCACCCAGTACTCCCAGAGATTCCAGGGACAAAACTGTCAACCAAAGAGTACACATGGAGTTACCCATGGCTCCAGACACGTAGACAACAGAGTATGGCCTTGTTAGATACCAAAGGGAGGACAGGCCCTTGGTCCTGGAAAGACTTGATGCTGCAGTATAGAGGAATACCAGGACAGGGAAGTGGGAGAGGGTTGAATGGGAAAGGGGAGATGTCTTATGGGATTTTGGGGGGAGAGGGGAGCTAGGAAAGAGGACAACATTTGAAATGTAAATAAAGAATATATCTAATTAAAAATAAATAAAGTAGAAATAAAAAAGATGTCATTATATGTCATATGAACAATAAATATAAGATATTATAAGCACCTTTATTCTAAATGATTTGACAAAATGGACACAAAAATAAATACAAAGATATAACTTTATATATCATATTAGTTTTGCATCTATGTAAACATTTGCCATATAATTTAAACCTTCCCCTGGCATATACTAAACCTTCAACATGCTGGTGAATTCTGTCAATTAAGCATCTTACACTGACTTAGTTTATGAGAATTGATTAAAAGATGACACTTGCTAGCCAGATTAATGAAGCCATGTAACATTGTCCCCAAAGTCACAAACGCAATACAATTAAGTCCATCCAGTATCTTCCATAACAGATACAGAAGTCCTCGATAAAGCAATTTTAAGCCCACCACAACACGACTGTTCTTAGTTATAATCCTACCACTGGGAGACCTAGGCAAAAGGATCTCCTTGAATTCAAGGCCAGCCTGGACTAGGCTATATAGCTTCCTTGCCTCAAAACAAAGCTAAGATATATTTATATCACTATGTAAATTTAATCCAAGGACATCTAATAGGATATTATATTTAACCAGATTGGATTTATTCCATGAATGCAACGTAGGTGTACTATTTGAAAGTCAATCCTATGCAATTTTAAGTTTTACTAGAATACAGATTATCTATTTAATGCTCAACTCAAGGATGAAGGCTGCAACGAGAATAGATGATTATGCTGCTGCCTTTTTGTGACCCAACAAGCAGAATCTACTCATTCTTGGGTTGAACTGGGAGCTGCTTTTGCAGAGTTGCCTACTTCTGTCCTCTATCTCCCAATCCCACTCAACAGTTACGAGTTTCCTGTGATGCACTATGATATGCACTGAAACAAATGCCAGTATATTGCTCCAAACAAACTCCACAGTTGCTAGGGTGGGTCCTAGAGCTAAAGATGGCTAGAGGTGCTTGCTCTACCTACAGTAGTTCTGCCCAAATAGCTGATAGAAAACCAGATTCCCATGTGACAGAGATTTAAACACTTTAGCAAGGCTCAAAAACTTCCTGACTGACGTTTTTCTGCTAAAGAAACAAACATGGTAGCATCTTTTCTGTAGCGGAGGACTTGATGTTGTGTGGGGTTTCTTGTGCAGATGTGTATAACAGGCATGAACAAAGCCAAGAGCATCAACTTGGCCTTATGCTAGCTCTGCCAATATGATACAGTTTAATTTTCATTTCTGGTATGAGACGGTGGCGTAGATTCCCAAACAGTTCTGGGGTTTCTGGAAGCTTTTAGATTCACACATTTGGAACAATGTTGCATAGAGGTCTGAGACATTTAGATAGGCTACATTGTTGGCCTTGGGCTAATCTTGAGGCCTTGTTTCAGCTTATACCTCACAGCCTTTGTTTTGCTAGTAAGACACTACACTAGCTACTGGGGAGGTAGTGAAGTAGCTAACTCCTTCGTAAGAGGATCCTGCCGTTCTTATGCTTGAACCCACTGGCCTCACAGTCTCCTCTTACCCAAAACAGCATTTATACACACTGAGCAGGTTACTGTGCCCTTTTGCCCTCCCAGTACCTTATCTTATGTAAACATTGGGGGATCAATCTGGGGCCCCTGTGCTTGCAGGCCAAGCACGTACTGACTGCACCATCTCTTCAGCCCCTCCAATCATCTTAATTATTTATCTTTTTCCTGTAGCACTGGGGTGGAGAGAATGACATATCTGTCCATTATATCCTCTGTGTATAACAAGTCCCTGATTCTTACTGATGCTACAGGACTTGTTGAGTGGATGCCTCATCCTGCCTTAGTCCAGTCCAGAATTCCTCCTTAGCTCAGTGATTTTTCAGATTTCAGTGCTTCCTAACCATGAGCCCAAATACAACACTACAATCAAGGGAGTCAGTCCTTATTTCAAGCCAGTTTCCTCCTTCTTTTCTTTCCAGAGTTCTTAATTCCATACACCAGCATACATTCCTCATCAAAAAAGGAAGGTGGTAAATAGGCAACCCCTAGTACTTACTGGAATGCAGCGTCATGGCATGAAGAATCCATACTTTCAATTAAAAAAAAATTACTTGCTACATTTCTTGTTGCCTAGCTTTAAGGAAAAACATTTATTTCGCTATCCCCCTCTCTTTGTGTGTGTGAGAGAAGGGGGCAGAGAGACAGAGAGAGCAGGCATCCCTTCCACAGCTTCAGTGCTCATCAGTGTTCCTTCTGCTTGTCTATCATGTCTTGGAGGTCAAGTGCTCATCACTCTTCCTAGTTCTTTAGTCTCTTATCAGCCCCTCTTGTTCCATGAACCCTCTAATTGTACCAGTTTTCCTGCAAACATCATAATTTTCATTTCCATTTAGGGTTGAATAAAATTCCTTATGTATTTGTACCATAGTTTCCTTATCTATTCATCTTTTTATGGGCATCTAGGGGTTCCATTCCTTAGCTGTTGTGAATGTGGATGTGCAGCTATCTCTGTGGTAGAAGTGGTATAGCTGGGTCATATGTAGTTCTACTTTTAGTTTGCGAGAGCCCTCTGTACCTCTGTGTTGAATTTCATAGTGGCTGTTGTAAAAGCAGCCTTTTTTTTTTTCCTTGACATAAGTATCTCTGTGGCTTACTGTTTCTGTCTGCTAACCTAGCTCTAGTCCTGGAAGCTTCTAGCTTACATACAATTTAATCTGGACCTAGAATGTTTTCAATCTCAGAGATTTACTGCTGAATAATCTCACCCTTTCTGGGCTCTTGCTAGCTGATTCAATTCAGCACTTCTGGCTCAGATTCCTCTTCAAGCTGACTGATTAAATCTGACTTCTCTCTAGGCCTCTCCTAAATTATTCTGCTTGGCCTCAAATTAACTCTGGCAATCTGTTCTAATTTTCTGGCTCATTCTCATTCTCTGGCTCCTTCTGTCTTCTCCTGTGCCTAGCTTGTTCTCTCTTTAACCCTTCTCTGTAAAATTCTCCTGATAAAACTGCCTCTTCTCTCTCTTCACTGCTATCTTAAGAAGCTTCCTTTCCTTCTCTCTTTTAGAGAGTAAGGCATATCCTATTCTGTCAAATCTTTCTCTGACTCCTCACTTTGTCTGCCACTCAGTGGACTTTACTTTCAAACATGGGTGCTTCCTTTTATAAACTAATTTTACCTTTATTGTTTGGGATTAAAGGTGCATATGCGATCCCACCACCATGTGCACCAGGGAGCCAGGCAACTTCACAACCTTCTGTGCATAGCCTGCCAGGAGAGAGTGATCTCTCTGCCATGCTTTCACCTCTGAGTGCCCAGGTAAGATCTCCACCTTCTCTCTGGAGAGGAACAGCTAGGAGCACACAGGGTATAAGATTAGTGGAGCAGCTGGGATGGAAGTCTTCCCAATATCATTTGGACCAGGGAGCCAGGCAACTCCACAGCCTTCTGTGCACAGACCCAGACAGAAAAGAGTTGGTCTCCCAGGAGTAAGGACACAGGCTTACAAGCCCACAGGAGGAACAGGCTCCAGCCAGAGACAGCAAGACCAACTAACACCAGAGATAACCAGATGGCAAAAGGCAAGCACAAGAACCCTACCAACAGAAACCAAGGGCACTTGGCAACATCAGAACCCAGTTCTCCCACCACAGCAAGTCCCGGATACCCCAACACACCGGAAAAGCAAGAGTTGAATTTAAAATCGTATCTCATGATGCTGATAGAGGGCTTCAAGAAAGACTTACATAACTTCCTTAAAGAAATACAGGATAACATGGGCCAGCAAGTAAAAGCCCTTAAAGAGGAAACACAAAAATCCCTTAAAGAAATACAGGAGATCATGGGTCAACAGGTAGAAGCCATTAAAGAGGAAACACAAAAATCCCTTAAAGAATTACAGGAAAACACAATCAAGTGAAGGAACTGAACAAAACCATCCAGAATCTAAAAGTGGAAGTAGAAACAATAAAGAAATCACAAAGTGAGACATCTCTGGAGATAGAAAACCTTTTAAAGAATTCAGGAGTCATAGATGCAAACATCAACAACAGAATACAAGAGATAGAAGGTGCTGAAGATACCATAGAAAGCATTGACTCAACAGTCAAAGAAAAGGCAAATGCATAAAGCTTGTAACCCAAAACATCCAGGAACTCCAGGACACAATGAGAAGACCAAACCTAAGGATTATAGGTTTAGAAGAGAGCAAAGATTTACAACTTAAAGGGCCAGTAAATATCTTCAACAAAATTATAGAAAAAAACTTCCTTAACCTAAAGAAAGAGATGCCCATGAACATACAAGAAGCCTATGAAACTCCTAACAGACTGGACCAGACCAGAAAGTCCTCCCGGCACATAATAATCAAAACACCAAATTCAACAAACAAAGAAAGAATATTAAAAGTAGTAAGGGAAAAAGGGCATGTAACTTATAAAGGCAGACCTATCAAAATTACACAAGACTTCTCACCAGAGACCATGAAAGCTAGAAGATCCTGGGCAGATCTCATATAGACCCTAAGAGAATACAAATGCCAGCCCAGACTACTATACCCAGCAAAACTCTCAATCACCATAGGTGGAGAAACCAAGATATTCCATGATAAAACCAAATTTACACAATATCTGTCCACAAATCCAGCCCTACAAAGGATAATAGATGGAAAATACCAACACAAGGAGGGAAACTACACCTTAGAAAAGGAAAGAAAGGAATCTCCTTCCAACAAACCCAAAAGAAGATAACCACACAAACATAAAAATAACATCAAAAATAACAGGAAGCAACAATCACTATACCTTAATATGTCTTAACATTAATGGACTCAATTCCCCAATAAAAAGACATAGGCTAACAGAAATATTTTTCATGTAAATCTTCAATTTTATCAGAAAATGTTTGTAAATCCTCTTTCAATTAATTTAGTAATTTTTATGTCTACCATTTTATGTGCATTATTTTTCATGATAATCTTCAATTTTAATAAGTTTTTCTATATATTTCTTCTATTTTATCAGAAATGTTTTTGATGTTAATCTCTGATTTTATCACAAAATGTTTTTAATTCCACCTTCAATTAACTTAGAAAGGTTTTTCATATCTACTATTTTACCTGTAAAAATGTCCAAGAAATATTCAATTTTAATGTGTTTGTCTATATATTTCTTTAATTGTTTCAGAAATATTTTCCACATAAATCTTCAATTTTATCATAAATGTTTTTACTTTTTTTCAATTAAAAAATAAAGGTGTATATGCAAGGATTTCATAGGGATTAAAGATGTATCCTAAGTGTTGAGCCACACTACAACTAGAAATAGTTTTTTTCAATAAATACAATATTGGGATTCATAGTGTGATCAAATATCCCATGAACAGTGTAAAAGTTCCTCTTTTTCCATATCCTCATGATGGATAATTTGTATTCATTTGGTTTCTTGATAGCTGTTCTTACTGGGAAGAAATAGAAACTCAAAAGTAGTTTTAATTAGCACTAGTATTTTTTTAAGTGTTTAATTTTTTCCTCTTGTAGTTTCAGAGTTTCAGATGTTATGTGAAGATCTTTATTTCATTTGGAGTTGATTTTATTTTAGGGTGAGAGATAATGATCTACTTTAATTCTTCTATATGTGGATATCAAGTTCTTCCTGCACCATTTGTTAGTTTCTCTACAACAAGTATTTTTGACATCTTTGTTTAAAAAAAAAACAAACAGATTGTCTTAGTTAGGGTTTTACTGCTGTGAACAGGCACCATGACCAATGCAAGTTTTATAAAAGACAACATTTAATTGGGGTTGGCTTACAGGCTCAGAGGTTCAGTCCATTGTCATCAAGGCAGAAACATGGCGGCATCCAGGCAGGCATGGTGCAGGAGGAGCTGAGAGTTCTACATCTTCATCTGAAGGCTGCTAGTGAAAGACTGACTTCCAGGCGACTAGGGTGAAGGTCTTAAGCCCACACCCACAGTGACACACCTACTCCAACAAGGCCACACCTCCTAATAGTACCACTTCCTGGGAAAAGCATATACAAACCATAACACAGATCAAGGGCCTGTAAGTTGCATGGGTTTATATCTGGGGCTTCAGTTCTGTTCCTTTGATCAATATATCTGTTCTGTGCCATAACTTTGTTGGTTCAGTTATTATGACTGTAAGTAAAGCTTGAAAGTTTACTTGGATATGAAGACACTCAGGTTTTTGTTTTTGTTTTTCCAATGACAAGTGGTATTCTTTCTATTCAGGCATGTTAAGATGTAGACATATAATTTCCAGAATGAGAACCAAGAAAGGGGACATGAGGATCAGAGTTACTGGTGTGGCTCTCCTGTTGCTCTCACTTTACTTGGATGGAAGACGCACAGGAAGATGATTATATATTTAAACACTTGGCTGCCACAGAAACTGCCTGGCTGAAAGACCATTTCTCAAGGTATGTGTTGTACCTGAACTCTTCACAGAGTTCCAGAGAATATCTAAATAAATACTGTAAAAAACAACCCACAATTCACGTTTTTAAATTCTTTGTTTTTTTGAGGCAGGGTCCCTCTGTTTAACTGCACCACTGGCTATCCTGAAACTCTCTTTGTAGACCAGGTTGGCCTATGTAGAAATAGTCACAGAAGCAAGAAGCTATATTTAGTATGAGTGTCTATAAAATGACCTCATCAGGAAACAGAAGAGTGGCTGTTGTGGTTGTGTTGCTGGCATTTACTTTGACAAAAGAAGGCAACAGTATTTCCCTCAATAAGTGTTTGATTCTTTCCAATGATATAAAAAACCCCGGATGACTCCTCCCCCTCCCCAACACCATTAGTCTTAGGACTGTGCTGACTCCACCCCTCCACCCCTAACATCATTACGCTTAGGACTGTGCTGACTCCACCCCTCCACCCCTAACACCATTACTCATAGGACTGTGCTGACTCCACCCCTGATCTCTAACGCCAATACTCTTAGGACTCTGCTGACTCCACCCCCTCTCCAACACCATTACTCTTAGGACTGTGCGGACTCCACCCCCTGACCCCTAACACCATTACTCTTAGGACTGTGCTGACTCCACCCCTCCACCCCTAACACCATTACCCTTAGGACTGTGCTGACTTGCTGACTCCACCCTCTGACCCCTAACACCATTACTCATAGGACTGTGCTGACTCCACCCCTCCACCCCTAACATCATTGCTCTTAGGACTGTGCTGACTCCACCCCCTGACCCCTAACACCATTGCTCTTAGCAGTGAGAGCTGTCAGTGTTGATGAAAAGATATGGAAGGTAAATGGTGACTGTTGAGCTGTCACTAGGAAGCAGAAGAAAAAGGTTGGCGATATTCATTTATCAACTGAGAATTTATAATGTACTCATAATACAGAAACATGTATGGATCCCTTTAAATTGTGATTCTTAAATAAGGCATGTATGGGGACATTCCATATATTTTGATTTTCTTGGGGGAGGTTTTAAGTATATTTTGAATCTTTAACAAATATTGAAGACTTACTGTGTGCTAGGAGCCCTTCTCAGCATTTACATCAGTGAACAAAAGAAAGAACCCATGTCAGAATTTTCTAGAGTAACAGAACTTACAGAATGACTCTCTTCGTATTTATAGAAAGAGGATTTATTGGAATGAGTCCAGCGGATCCAACAATGGATGGCTGTGAAAAGAAAGTCCAAGAACCCAGTAGCTGATCAGTTTACAAGGAGGCTACATGTCTCAGCTTATTCTTCAGTGTATTCCAGAATCCCTAAGAAGAAGGCTCTAATGCCAGTGAAGAAATGGACTTGCTAGAGAAGGTGAGAGTAAGCAGGCAAAGAGAGAGCAAGCTTCTTTCTTCTGTTTCCTTTATATAGATTGCCATCTGTACCATATTAAAGATGGTGCTTCTCACCTCAAAATATTTGGGTTTTAGGTTTATCTTCCTACTTCCAAGACCCCAATTAGAAGTGGGGTCCCCACACACACTTCAAATTATGTAATTGAGAAAGAATCCCTCACAGGTGTGTCTAATTATCTGGGTTTTAGGCAGTTTCAGATGCAGTAAGTTGACAACCATGAATGGCCATCACAGAACCCAACCTGAAAAGTACTGAATTGTAACTTCAGAGCAACTATGCAGTACTTAGTGTGGATAAATGTGCCAGCCGAAGGCTGTGCTTTATGTACAAGAGTAATTCATAAGTTACTAGTGCGCCAAATCGTGGTGCTCTTCTCATTCTCAAAAGTGCAATCTAGTAATACATGCATCTGTGAGGGAAAGTGTTTGTAATAGTTCCAAAGTATAGAATGGCCCTCATTTGGATGTACGTACTCAGACTTGGGAGAGCCAGTCACTACCCCAGAGATTTTCAAGAAGGCAAATTAATCATCTTTGTAGTTTTAAATCTTCATACCAAAGACTCATTTGGATGTCGTTTGCTGTGTTTTGGAGGGATGCTTTAAACAAATCCTAGTTAATAATGGTTTTCCCTTGAATCTACCATCTTCTACCTCCTGAACCTAGGTGCTTAGAAAGGCTATAAACCTAGAATAAGTATTAGGATGAAGGCTTATCCTCAAATACCTGTGCTTGGTCTGCTGCCTTGTGTCCTTGTTTTGAGTTGGTAAAACTGTGTGAGGTGTGTGTGTGTGTGTGTGTGTGTGTGCACGCGCGTGCGTGCATGCGTGCGTGCGTGCGTGCGTGTGTGTGTGTGTGTGTGTGTGTGTGGTGTGAGGCATGTGTATGACTTGTGTGTGTGTGTGTGTGTGTGTGTGTGTGTGTGTGTTGGTATCTTAGGGAAGGGCTTTGAACATATCTAATATATTAGCTTAGTGATGCAGTAACAATGATCACACATTTGGTGACTTATAACAACAGAACTGTATTCTCTAATATTTTTTGTACTGGCTGGTTTTGTGTGCCAACTTGACATAAACTGGAGTCATCGGAGAGGAAGGAGCCTCAGTTGAGGAAATGCCTCCATGAGACCCAGCTGTAAGGCATTTTTTCAACTAGGATCAATGGGGGAGGGCCCCACCCATGCTGAGCAGCACCACTTCCTGGCCTCTGCATCAGCCCCAGGCTCTAGGTCTGCTTGACTTCTTGTCCTGACTTCCTCCAATGATGGGCTATGATCCCAAAGTATAAGCCAAATAAACTCTTTCCTTCCCAACTTACTTTTTGGTCACGGTGTTTCATTGCAGCAACAGAAACCCTAATAAGACAGTTCTGGAGGTGAGATGTCTAAAATCAAGATACAGCCAATACCATGCTCTCTCCTGAGGCTCTGGGGTTGGGGGTTCTTTCTTTTTGTCTTCCAAATGTGGGTGTATCCAGCTCTTACTGGGTTGTGGCTGTTCAACCTCTGTCCCAGGTCTCCAGCTTCGTGCAATCTTTTGTTTGTTGGCTTATTCTTTTATTCCTTTACATGAACATTAGTCTCATATTTAGGATCCACCTGTATAATCCAGGACAGTCTTATTAAAATTTCCTTAACCTAATGGAATTTGCAAATACCTTTTCCCAAACAAAGTCACATTTATGAGTTATAAATCCAACCAATCCATTCCAAATTATATGGGAAACCCCCATCAAAGCTAGAAGTAAACTGTGCATTAGATGAAGTGTTTTAATTATCCTTTCCTCTCCGGGATTTAAGTTCTTGTCAGAGAAACGGATGTTGCTCTGAGCTTGAATTCTGCTCTTGGTTCTGTGAACTAGTACTTCAATTATTGGTCTTGTCTTGGCTTAATCCCTGAAACAGCTCTTGATATGTTGCATAAATGCCTGACTCTGCTCTCCGCGTTGTGTTTCTGGTGCCTCCTCCCATGTCCATCTTCCTCTTCACGGGCCAGCCTCGTTATCGATGGGATGCCACACAGAATACACTCTCTTGCCTAGTCCTGGTTGTTTGAAGCACAGTCCAGTGCAAATCCCCAAGGGCTGGAGAGGAGCTAGAAAGCAATTCTCTTCGACATCCTCGGTGGTTTCCTTCGTAGTGATATAGAAGCCTAGATTTGGCTTGGAGCTTTCCCCCAAGCAGTGACAGGAAGTGCTCAAGGGACCTCCCTAGCCCATGCTTCCTTGTTTCCTAGGGTTCTTTTTAAAAATCAATCCTTTGCCAGGGTATCCTTTAAAAAGTTGCATTTCTATTATGGCTTCAGACTGACTCTTGTTTCTTTCTTGTCTAAATTCTGTATTTCATGTCTTTGTTTAACTTTTGCTCTCTGGGTGATACTCTTTTTCTTTTCTCTCCTTAGAAAGTGAACCAATTATAATTTTCAAATTTTCATTTGTTAATCCATTTCATTACCTATTATTCTCTGTTTTCTAGATCATTTGGTGAGACCCTTGTTAGCTACTCTAGGGTATGATTCTATAATTTTCTTTGAGAGTAAAAAGGAAACACAGAGACAAGCCTGGAGTGTGTCTGAGGCCTTAGGGCTAGAATCCGGAGCACTGACTACGTCATGTAATTTGTGCTGATCCACATCCTGACCTTTCCCTCACCAGAAGTTTCCACAGTGTCACATGTCAGTCACTGCAGGCTTTGCTCCTGAAAGACACAGAAAAGCTATAAAGACAAATGGTATACACATCATTACTCAAATATTTAAGTTTATAATCTGGCTTTTGTATGACTGCCTTATTTAAAATGACCTATCGTAAGTAAGGAAGTAGGGAAAAGTCAGTTTGATGTACACATCAAATTAATGCTGGAATGGAATGAAAGGTTTTGGTTTTTTTTCCCAGAGTGCTTGCATTAATAGCAACACTAGATATTTACTCTTTATTAACTGGGCTTCCATATGCAGGAAGCTTATTTTGTTAAGAGTACCTGTGTGGCGATAAAGTGATTCTAAATTCAATCTTCATTTCTGCCCCTAATTGCTTTTAAGTGGTAAATAAACCATTTGGTATTCTTGCCACGCCTAACCCTTTGGGCCTGGGGGGAATATATCTATTCAAAAGAGTCCATAATATCAACTTTAAGGAATCTTTCATTCCAGGGCCCATGTTTAGTTTCTAATAAAGCACTCACAAGGCAGCATATCAATGGTATCTTTTGGGGGACTGGAGTTGAAGCCAGTTGGCAGCTGCTCCTTTTACATCCACAAAGACCTATGTTTAAATCTCTGGCACTACATATATGGTGAAGGTCTATAATCCCACGATTTGTGGGGTGGAGACAGGAGGGTCAAAAGTTCAGTGTCATCTTTGGCTACATTTCAAGTTCAAGGACAGCCTGGGTTGCATGAGACACTGTCTCAAACAAACAAGCAAAACACCGCCCACCCAAACAAACCAGACCCTGTCTTCTCTGTACCTCCTACCCTTCCCTCACTACTCTCTCCACACTTCAAACCTTTTCCAAAGGTTTGTCTATGGCCAGCCACACATTGGTGACTGTTCTTAGCACCAAATGTATGGAGAAGTCGTATGTTGTTTTTCACATTTTTTTTTTCAGTTTCAGCCAAGAGTCTTACTGGCTGATACCCTCCAAGGCTATTAGAAAATAGCAACCTACTTCAAGGGAAGTTCAAACATAAAACATCCACAGTCACCTCTCATTTTTGTACAAAATGTGCCCTTACCTGCACAATCATCAGAAAGATTGACAGATGGAAAAACTCCACGAAAGGCTCCTGGCTCCTGGCGCCTGGCTCGTGCCTTATGTGCACTTCCCTCTTGGCAAGCAAAGGAAGCCTTTTCTGTAGCCTCCCCTTTTTCATAGAAATTCATTGCAAATTTCTGCCTTTTTTTTAAAATTTCTTTGGCAGGTTCTCATTATGTAGCTCTGGGTGGCCTGGGATTATAGGTGTGTACCATGCGACTTTGTTTTGCAACTTTTAGTAGCAACATATGTAAAGACCTCTCCTCTTTCTTCTGCCATGTCAGTTATCTACTTTAAAATTACAGAACTGAAAAGGTTTTCCCCAACTGTCATTAAAAGCAGTGACAATTAAAGTCTGTGTGGTGAGATACTATTTAAAAAAATGAGCATTCAGGCTGGAGAGAGGGCTCAACAGTTAAGAGTACTGACTGCTCTTCCAGAGGCCCTGAGTTCAGTTCCCAGTACCCACATGGTGGCTCACAACCATCTGTAATGGGATCCGCTGCTGTCTTCTGACTTGTAGATGGACATGCAGATAGAGCACTCATATACCTAAATTAAATAAATAAATAAAGTAAATCTTAAATTTTTTGAGCAGCAGCCAGGCATGCCTGACTCACTATATAAGCGGCTGTGTGCCTCCTCCCCCTCTCTCTCTTGTTCTTGTTCCTGCTCTGGCTCACTGTCCCAACTCTCCCCATTCCCCTCCCCCCTCCACATGCTCATGGCTGGCCTCTACTCCTCTTCTCTCCGTCTCTCTCTTTCTCTGTCTCTCTGTCTCTGTCTCTCTCTCTTCTAGCCTCTAGTACCCCACACCCTGTGACTGGTCCCTCAGGGGGAAGGGATGCCTCAGCATGGGTCCTCAGAGGCACCCCTTTTCCCCACACCTGACTGCACATCCACCAAGCATACTCTTCTCTCGCCTTATCTTTTCATAAAACACAACAGTTGCAAACCCGATTGAGACGCAAGATTTGCATCTTCAGCATAGAATGTATTTTAATGACAACCAGCCAATGAGGGGCTGAGGTACATGGCGGAATAGGATGCTGATGGAAGCATGGAGAATCCTAAGAATGTTTGGGGGGTCATCTCCATTTAACCTACTGACCTCAACTTGATCATGTCAGGATGCTTCTATGGATCTGCTGCAGGAAAATGTGATCAACCTCTGGTATCCATGGGTTCAGGATGCTGAGCCAGTGTTTACAACGATATCCTCTGGATAGTCCTAAGGCCTGGGCCGTGTGATGAAGGCCCTTCTTGCCAGACAGGAGAGTTCTTTAGCAAAGACTGTTTTGAGAACAAGGATGTTTTGTTGGTTTTTGGTTTTTGTTTTTGCTTTCTGTAGGATGGTTAGAAGGACCATCAGGCTTCCTCTATTCTTCTAATCAAGCATGGCATCACCTCTCCCCTCCCTTGTCAGCCAAAGAGAAATAATTACTCTTCTAATCCTTAAAAAAGTCCTGCCAGCTGTAACTGGCTAGTGGGTAGACAGCACATGGGCATGCACAGACTGCCACGCCCCTTTAGTCATTCTCCCCTAGGTCTAGAATGCCCAGCAGGGTGGCAAAGGCCTGATTCTGAGTGTCAGTGATGACAAGACATGACTATTCTGCAGCTTCATAATTCATATCCTTGGCTCTAGGCACTGTCTACTGAAAAGGCATCCAGCTTACCATTCCTCTTGACAAACCCCAGTGCCAGCTTTATGGTTCTTCCACGTTCTGTGGTAAACACTGGAGCAAAGTCCCATGGGTGGGAGAGGAAAATGCCCCATGTGTTTCCCGGAAGCTGTGGAAACATGGCAGCCTGGAGGCCTCTCTCATGAAGGGATTGTGTTAGACGTGGCTCTGTGGAGACACCACAGAGGGTGGCTTCTATCCTTTCCACTCCAAAGTCAGAGAAATGCACTGTCACTTCTGAGTTCGTCAGGTTCCTGTTTCTCAGAGAAATGCTTCCTTTTCCTCTTCCTGTTCTTGTTTCTCCTCCTAGCCACTCCCCCTCTTTTGGTGTTTTGAGATGTGCTATCATATATCCCAGGCTCACCTCAAATCTGCTATGTAGCTGTGCATGACCTTGAAGTCCTGACCTTCCTGTCTTGTCATCTGGGTCTCAAACAACTTCTAAAGAAGTGTTGTCACCTTGCTTAGTGTCTTCTTTTAATGTCCTTCTTAATTCATGCACTAAAGCATATCATCACCATCATATATGTCTCTCTACTCAGGGAAGGGAAGATAGTGGGTCACCACACCATGACACATCCCTCAAATACAGGTACTGAATTCCAACCATTGCCTCTCCTCTCCTTCCCCCAGCCTCAGCCCTTTCTGGTCTTAGTTCCCAAAGCTTTAATTATTATTGGTTTTCTGATTTTGAAATGAGTGAAAAATCTTGTCACCCTTTGACCCTGAGAAGTAGAAAATTCTTAGTTTCAATTTTACATCAAGAAATTAAATAAAGGACCTGCAAGATAGCTCAGCAGACAAAGGGCATAGCTGCTAGGCTTGCTGACCCGAGGTCACGTGCTGGAAGGAGAGAGGTGGCTTCTACAGCTCGTCCTATGACCTCCACTAGCCTGCAATGATACACACATGTGCACGTGAGTGTTTTTGCATACACATACAATGGGGGGAGGAGGAGGAGAGAGTGAATAAACATAATTTCAAAGAATTTAAATTCAAACAAACATGAACAGACATGTATCATTTTTTGTTGTGCAGACCACTGATTTCATGATTTCTTAAAGGGCAGTATACCATTTTTCTATGGAAAGTACATTTCTGTGTGTGAATTTAATCCTGAGCTCTATAGCTGTCAGAGAAATGAATGGCTGTTCTGTTCTGAAACGGGACTCAACAAATACAAGGGCTGGATATAATTCCTCTTCTGCTGGGATCCTCTTGTAAGTCTGAATGTGTTTAGGCAGCTGGAGTAGTTTCTCTTTTGGATCTGGTACAAACTGTGGTTTCTATATCAGAGGCTCAAAGTCCGACTGCTTAGGACTGGAAGTTGTTCTGTGTACCCACTACTCAATGCAGAGATTTGCAGTGTGCTTCTTTACATAGTCAGTCACGTAAAAATGAACAGTGGCCTTCCGTCCGTTCACAGCGCTGTAGGCTAGGATGGAATCCTGTGGCTGCCACCATGCCCTTGCAATATCAACTTTCTTCCTGTCTTCGTATTTACCTGCTCTGTATATAAATGGAATCACACAATATGTGACCCTTTGTGTCTGGTTTTATATAAAGTAGTTTCAGCTCTATCGACGTGGTAGCAGGCATCAGCACCCCATTCCTTTCATGTCTCAACTGAATGCTTTTCCACTGTGTGTTGCATCCATGGCTTGTTATCCACTCAGCCTTCGACAGGCACCTGGATTATTTCCGTCTTCTGGCTGCCGTGCATGGTGTCAATATGAATGTTTGCGTGGCAGTATTTGTCTGAATGCCTGCTTTCGATTTGATTTCTCAGGTGGAGTGCAATTGCTTGGCCAACATTTTTTTTTATGTTTGATCTTTTGAGTAACTGCCAAACTTGTTGCCTCCGTTTTCTCTTGAAAGGGACAACCACAGCATTAATGAAATGAACTTATGCTAGCACCAGAGGCAGAGAGGTTCCTGCGAAGAGACATTTCTCAAGGGTCAAAAGTCACATAGTTGTCAACAGAAAAAAATGTTTTCTCCAACTCCAACTCCAGGACAGCCAGGATCAAAGTCCATGACATTCTAGGGGAGGCTCGACATCAAAGTCCACTTGTGTTTGTCTTGTCTCTTTTATTCTTTTTCTTTTATTTATTTTCCTCCTCCCCCTCCTCCTCCTGCTTCTCTTCCCCCTCCTCCTCCCCCTCCTCCTCCCCCTCCTCCCTCTTACCCTCCTCCCTCCACCTCCCCTCCTTTTTTCTTGACGGAGTCTCACTTAGCCCAAGCTGGCTTTGAGCTTTATAGCCCAGGATGACTCTGAACTCTGCTCTTTCTACCGCCACCTTCCGGGTACAGGAGTTACAGGTGTGTCCCACCCAGCCTGCTCCCTGGCTCTAGTGTGCTCCTTGCTTTCTCTATTTTCTCTCTTTCTTGCTTGCTTGTATATGTGTGCTACATGGATGCCTGGTGCCCATGGAGGCCAGAGTGGGTTTGGATCCCTGGGACTGGAGTTGCTGTTATGAACTGCCATGTGGGTGCTGGAAACGGAACCCGGGTCCTCTGCAAGAGCAACAAGTGCTTTCAACCATTGAGCCATCTCTCCGGCCCTGGTTAGTTCTTCTAAACATTTGTTCAGAATTATTTGTTGCTTTTGGCCACATTGCCGTATCATTGATCTCAAACCCAGTTGAGATAATTGCTTTGAGTGAGGAAACCAAGTCTGCTCAGCTTCATTCTGAGGAGATCTGAAAAGAAATGTAAGGTGTCAGGAGTCGGGTCTGTTCTCAGTCTCATCTCTTCCTGTCATCCTAGGAATCTGCGCGTGGAATGTTTGACTAACTTTGACAAATTCATGATTTAATTGCTACGTGGGAAAACATCTGTCTACTTTTCCAGAAACTATTACTCTGTTTCTGGGCAAACTGACATAAAGACTGCTCTAATTTAGCTATCATAGTAGCCTTTCAAGAATTCATGCTGAATGTCTGACTTTCTGTTCCCATCGACCTTGCCACTTAAGCATTCTCATTGACCTGTGCGAGGCCTGGATGATACACAGCCCACACCCATCCTGAGGTGCTAGTAAAAGGCTGTAGGAACAAACACAAAATCTTATAATTATTTACTTAATTAAGTCATGCTGGCTGGCCCTTGTGTGTCATTGAATTAGAAGCATAGCGGAGTTAGAACAGAGTGAGTCAGAGCCTAAATCCTTTCCCTCTCCTGGAGGCTTTGTCCGGGTTAGTATAAGTAAGATGATGTGTCCAAATACACCCAGCGAATGAGCTCACCGTCATAAATCTCGCCATGTTGTAACTCAGAATGACAAAGCTATTGGAGTCCATGTGGCATGGTTGCCATGGAGCAAGTCCTCAGGGAACCCTAGATAGCCCAGTCCAAGGAGTCACCCCTTGGCTGCTAATGCAGTGTCTAGAATAGCTTAGCCCTCATACGTGACATTAGGCTGCCCGAGTCACATGCTTTGGGAAAAAATGACTTCAGGTTTAATTAGAAAGTTCAGAAGGGGACAGGGAGGTAGGGCAGCGTGAAGCTGGATGAGACCTCCGATCAGATGGCGTAGGGCTACATCAGGCAGAACTAACTTTAGAGGGGCTTATTTTTCTTCCCATTGGAAAAAGTTCCCGAGGATGGAAGGATCATGAATTCTGGTGAAGAGAGTGTTATGTCTGCAGAAATGGAAAATGTTTCTGAAGCACAATTTTTTTTGAAAACTCAATTATATATAATTGGTTGTAGCACACAGTAGAAAGCCTAATATTTCAGGCTTCAAACATACTAAAAAATATTTGATTTACAGAATAATTTGTATTTGTACTTTAGTGTACTCTGTGTGTGTGTGTGTGTGTGTGTGTGTGTGTGTGTGTATGATGCATGACTGTGTGCAGAAGCCAGAGAAAGATGTCAGGTGTTCTAGTCTCACCAGGATTCTTTATACTCTGTTTCCTTGAGTCATGGTCTCTCACTGAACCTGGAGCTTGGCTGGTGGTCTACAAGCTCTAAAGAGCACCCTGTCTTTGTCCTTCATAGCAGTGGTAAGAGCAAATTACCTCTCTTGCAGTGTTCTCAACTCTGTCTGAAGCTTTGCTGGTACGACCTGATTCCAAACCAGAGCCTTCCTAGGCTTTCTTTCCCTTTGGCCTTCTCAGTCTTTTACATTTAGAGAATTCATTCAAACTCTCAGACACGTCTCTCCCCACCGATGCCCACTGTTCTGTTTCCCTGGACCTCCTTTTAGGAAAGTGAACCTTTTTCCTCTGTTCTAGCAGTGGAGTTACAGGTGCATGCTGGCATGCCTAGATTCTCTCTCTCTCTCTCTCTCTCTCTCTCTCTCTCTCTCTCTCTGTGTGTGTGTGTGTGTGTGTGTGTGTCTGTCGTCTGTCTTTTCTCTCTATCTGTGTCTTTCTGTCTGTCTCTATCTCTTCACATGAGTTCAGATGATTTGAATTTATGTCCTCATGCTTGAGACATAGTTTTCTTACCCACTGTTCCCTCTCCTGTCCCAAGACCGTATGACTTCAAGTCTCTATATCTCAGGATATAACTTTAAAATACCAGGATAGTCTGACCCTTAAAATTTAATTAACACTTTTCAAGGACAGGAGAAATTAACCTTTACATGAGAGCCAGCATTTATTACTTAGTAATTTATCCTCTGGAGCTGTTGCAAAACGTTTGTGGAAATGTATCTGATCCGAATTAATAGCTTGCAGCAATGTTTTTGAATGATGCCTGGAATCACCACTCATATAAAGCAAAGGACTTTCCACATTGCGTTGGAGAGTCAGGTGATGTTCTTCCCTTAGGCATGTGGGCCCTTCGCTTGCCAAGGGAGAGGGTGAGTTCTTGGTAAACCTTCGAGGCTCATATGACTAACGAGAGTTCCTTTGGCTCTGTATAAGATTTCAGAATAGGAACTGCAGCATCACATCAGCTTTGTAAAGGGCCATAAATTATTCTTGTCTCTCCAGCATGGGAAATGATTCCCATCAAAGCACAAATCATGCCTTCAGACCCCAGAAGCAGTTCCAGGGAAATCTGTGGAACTTCTTAGTATCCTTATCAAAAAATCAGGAATGCGTTTCAGACTCTACCAACAAATTCCTTCTTATTTGCCAGATACTTTTACCTAGCCCTTTAGAACTACTTCTTTAACCCATATGTACCCAGCTTTTCAGTTTTTGATATCACAGAACAGCCTCCACTTTATACCAAAACCACCCCAGCATTCTCTGCTGTCAGCCCTCCCTCAAGAGCAAATTGCCTCTCTTGCAGTGCTGTCAAGTCTGTCTGAAGCTTTGCTGGTACGACCTGACTCTAAACCAGAGCCTTCCTGGGCTTTCTTTCCCCTTGGCCTTCTCAGTCTTTTACATTTAGAGAATTCATCTCTCAGACTTGTCTCTCCCCACCGATGCCCATTGTTCTGTTTCCCTGGACCTCCTTTTAGGAAAGTGAACCTTTTTCCTTTGGTCTAGAGAGAGCATCCTGATAATGACTATGCTTTAGGGTGGGGTTAGAATGTAGACAATACCTTTCACATATGGCTTCTTCTCCTGGCATTCCTTACCAAGATATGCTTGCTTCCTTCTCTGGACTGCTGTTTTCTTTGTTATCATTCCTGACAAAAACAGGTTGGTGTTCTGTTACCATAGGGACAGGTCAGTCCCAGTCTGAGCCTGACTCAGACTCTCCACACTTCAAAGCATAGTACTAAACGGGCCTTTAATCCAAAAGGAGAAAAAGAAAACCTCCTCTTCTGTGGGCTGTATTTTCAGTTTATTCCCCACATGGGGTCTGTGCAGCAGACATGTTTACTCTTTACATGGATAAAAGCCAGCTTCACCTCAGTCACTCGGCCCAGTAGGTTCCCATTGCTCCCTAAACGCTCTTGGATATTGGCCTGTTTCCGAGAGCCGTGTTATTCTTCCGCCTATGGTGTCTTTGGTTTCGCCTTTGCTGCTCTAGCTACAGGGTTAGTGAATGTCCCAGGGTTCCCTATCAGTCTGCAAAGAGTGGTAATACTCCATATGGAGAGTTGTTAGCTCTTTATAAACATAGTTTACAGAAATTAGAGGTAGTTAGTGTAGTTAGTAACAATGAGAAGCTGCTACTATCTCATGTTTGACATGGGACTGGAAAGAGTGTACCAGTTTCTGACAAGAATATTGACCTTTGTTGGAGTGGAATCCTCCAACACTGGGCACTGTGGGACATGGGACTGGAAAGAGTGTACCAGTTTCTGACAAGAATATTGACCTTTGTTGGAGTGGAACCCTCCAACACTGGGCACTGTGGCATCAAGAGGGCTAGAGAATGAACATTCAGGGCTCCTTCACCTCTGCTTTCCACAGCACCCCTCATCTTCATCCACCATGAACCAGTACTGAGGTAGAAAGCCAGAGCACTGACGGCAATCCTAAGAGCATCTCCTGGGGCCGGAGCAGAGCAAAGGAGATAGTGAGTCAGTCTGGAGGAACAAAGAAAGATGTCTACCTCGCAAAGCTGTGAAACACAACACTTTTACTTTTTTATTTTCGAAAGTTTCAATAACTCTCTAAGCTGATGGAAGGGTTGACCAGTTGGCTCGCCTCATGCTCTCCTCTGGGCTAGCTCCAACTGTGTACCCGCCTCCTCAGCCGCTGGCTTTTCTAGACTCGGGAGCCACCCCCACCATAACTTTTGCTACTATGTAATCAGCAGCAGTCCTTTCTCTTCAAAACATTTCTTGTACATCTCTGTTGATTGCTTCTGACTTTCTCTCAGGAGTGGGAATGGAATATCCTGAAGCAACAATGGAAAAAATGCTAACTCAATCTTGAGAACTTAAAAGCAGCAAAGTTAAAATAAAGTTTAGGGAAGTAGTACTAACAGAGGAGTTGAAACCTGAAACAACTGTAAATCAGGTCATTAGGAATTAGCAGGACTGTGAACTGAAAGTCCGCAAGGCAGCCGTGGGGTGGGGGGTGGGGGTGGGGGGAAGTCCCTGTGGTTTCAATATGCTTTTGCTGGCTTCAAATTACTCCTATTAATGAGGCATATTCTTGCACAGCACAAAAAGCAACTATGACTAGGTACAAAATGTGTATGAATCTAACACCCAAATAGAATTCTAAGTGCGATATCGCCAAAGCTCTGCATAGGGTCGGGGAGAGGAGGAGGATGCCAGAGAACAACTCTTCCATTCTGTCTGTGAATGGATAAATTAACTTGGATGAAAATATAGGCTAAGATATGTAAAGCAAAAGTTAGCATTCTAAAGGTGGACGTCAAAACATTATTTTGCAGTGTTGGGGTTCAAAAGTAGGTCTCACGTGTAGTAGATGAGCACTGTTACTGAGTCCCGCCCCCTACGGCTTTGCAATGTCTCTTACAGGGTCTGACTGTCACTTTCTTACTTGCTTGCTTTGATGACTCACATATTTTGAAACTAAACAGAGGAAAAGAATTTTTAAAAATTGCATTATGAAGTAAAAATCGGGAGATGAGCAGGGTGTGGTGAGCACATGCCTTTTATCTCAACATTCAGGGGGGAGGAGGAAGGGAGAAGGAGAAGAAGGAGAGGAGGAGGGGGCAGAGGAGGGGGAAGAGAGAGAGGAGGAGGGGGAGGAGAGGAGGAGGAGGGGGGAAGGGGAAGAAGAAGGGGAGGAAGGAGAGTTGGGGGCAGACAGGTTGAAGTTCAGGGCCAGCCTAGATTACACAGAAAGACCATGGCAGAAAGAACGATTCCTCAGAAGAAAAATATGCACCAAGGAAACAATAAGATTCTTCATTCCATCTTTGATTTCTCATTCAGTTACCTCGCTGTGAAATTGTCTCACATGAGCTTTCCAGTGTCTGAGCCTTCCCATTCCCGTACCCTCCTTCGGTGCCCTCCACCTGTATTAGTGTGCTGGTTCTAGCACAGGCTACCCCACACCAGGCGTATCCAAGCAACCAGAACCCTATAAGGCATCACATCACACCTCTCCTTAGAAGCCTTTGGAGGCTCCCTGCTATTTTTGGTTTTCTTTGTTTGTTTGTTTTTACTATCTACCCTTTTTACCTGGTTTTTGAGAGCTTCTACCATGTAATGCTTCCATAGGTGATTTCATCAAGATGCATATTTTCATATAAAAAACATTGGAAACATTTCTGCAATCGAGTGCATCTTACAATAGATTCATGGCATCTTGTTTAGGCTCATGGTAGCTACAGGATCCCTCCGTTACAGAAACAGGACTTTTTGCCACCCAAAGGCTCACTCTTTCACAACTCCACTTTTTCCTATGTGTTGACTTCATTCTCCTAACTTGGTCTGTGGGAACCCAGCCTATCTTTACCGTGCAGCCCAGAGGGGCTGCTTCAAAGAACGCTTCGCTCACCTGGCAACTGAACGGCCAGCCTGAGGACTCATGCATTTGATCGGCATGTTCTCTTAAGAGCCCCGAAGATTGCTTGAGGGCTCTTAAGATTGCAACTGAAATTGTAGGATTCTATGAAAGACATGTTTGTTTCTTAAGACGAAGATATTTTGAACAGTTCTTTGCCCGCGTGCTCCCTTTATATCTAAGCACTCTTTCTGAGCTCAGGGAGAATCCTGCTCAGAGCTGCCACCTGAAGGTAGCTAGCGCCTCAGCAAGGAGCAGTGGGAAGGAGGGAAGCCCTCCTGAAGCTCCTTGGGGAATGAGGGTGGGGGCTGACAGGAGTGGCTGCTGTTGGGCAGGCGGCCTTCCCTGGGTTCTAGGAGTGGCCGTGGGAAAGGTCAAGAGAAGCATGCTGTTTAGATGACCAGCCCTCTCCGCTAGACATGAATCACTGATGTCTTGGGATGGTGAAGCCAAACGAAGTAATAGCTTCCCTTGGGAACTCCAGACTGGACTGGAAGTCCAAAACAGGTCTCCACGGCACTTATGTGGGGGCACCAGATGTGACCCAGACCTGTTGGAGGGCGTAGCCTGGAAAAAGAGAGCCACGCGTGCAAAGCACTGCATGCAGCAGATTCTTCTTCATCACAGCTAATGCGGAACACCCTGCATCAGTCATGTGAACACAATTCTTTCCTGAAATGGCACATCCGTACCCCTCCCTGTCTTTTCTTCTTAACAAAATTGTGTGTCCACTGAAAATAAAAATCTATTCAAGTGTTCTCTTGCTATTGCCAGGGTATTCTGGGACTAAATTTAATGATTTGTAAATCACACACTTTTAATCCCAGCACTTGGGAGGCAGAGGCAGGTAGATCCCAGTAAGTTTGAGGCCAGCCTTGTCTACAAACCAAGTTCCAACCCGGCCCAGTCTGAGGTTTTTACACGGAAATTGGGGAAAGGGGTGGAGGGAAGGTAATGATTTATAAGTTTGTTGCAGACAAATGACATTTTCTGTATGGGCATACCGTCTCCTCTGTCAGTTTTTACAGACTCTGAGGGAGTAGATCTGAGAAGTTAGAGGTTCCTGCCTGAGTCCAGCACTCTATCATCTGCCCGGTACTCACGAATGGACCTGAAGCTCATTTTCTTCAGAGGCAGCATGGTCCTCATTATAGATCTGGATGTACCCTTTGAAAGCTGTCTAGTTAGTTGTTCTCTTCACCTTTCACAGCAGAAAGCCCTGCACCAAGGTCATATCATATTGTTGATCTTATTTTACTCAAATAATTTTGTCTTAAAAAACATTGTCCTCATTAAATTAGCACAAATATTTATTATGGAAAATGTAGGACATATAGAAAAGTATAAGGAAGTAACTATTGTAACTGCTTAGAGGCACTATTATTAATATTGCAGTATGTTTATTTAGCCTTGCAGTAATTTTTCTTTGTATGGTCATATAATCTTTTAAATGTTTGCTATTGAATGGGAATTAGACTTTTCAAGCTATTTTATCTTAGCTGTTAATGTGTATGTGGTATGTGTGGGTACTTGAATACATGTTTGCATGTGCAGGAACACATGTACATATAGACACACGTGCGTGTGTCTTGTGTTCAACCTGTGTCTTGTGTTCAACCTATTTTTAAAGTCTATTTTTCTCCAATAACAGTAAATGATTAACATTTGCTTTTGTTATGTAACAGCTCACAAAGTGAGCTCTGACACTAGCTCACCGGCATTTGAATTTTGACTGTCATTTGGCCCTTGGATATGTCCTTTAATTGAAGTAATTTCAGATTCCTCAGCTGTAAAGTTGGGGCCACCAATAATTCCTATTTCACACACATATGAGTGACTAAGGGAGCATTTGCCAAGCACTGACAGCAGTGTCTGGCTGAGAGGAAGGTTGGCAGCAGTGACTTTTCGGTTTTGTTTTTTTAACATTCTTTTAAAGACTAGATAGGATTCCACTGTTTGGATAAAGAACAGTGCAGATGTTGGATAGTGCTGAAGAGATGTAAGAAGCTTCTTTTTGGTGGATAAACAGTAGTGAGACAAATATCCTTTTCTGCTGTTTGTGTATTGACTCTATTGTGCATATTTAGCATAGACAATGTGCTATAGAACAATGTATACATGTAATAAAATGGGTATTATAGTGAAAAGAATTTAGCATAGTCATTGTCCAACACTTGTTCATTCATCTTTCCCTCCTCCATGTCAAGAGGGGCCCTAATCACTTAGTAAGATCTCTGAATGCAATACCCTGTTATTATTACTGTTATGCTCCATCTTTCTCCTGTCCATCTCATTACCGCAGAGGCCTCTTTTGTATTCTGGGCCCACATCTCTTCACTTCGTTCCCCCCACTCCACCCTGGTAGCTCTTTCCCTCTACATGTTGGGCATTTTGCTTTAGATTTCACATATAAATGAAATAAGATATTTGTTTTCTTTCTTGGCTTATTTTGTTTGGCATAATGTCCTCTAGGTTCTTCAATGTTGTGGCAAGTAGCAGAAACTTCTTTTCTAGGCTGAGTAACATCCCATTGTATACATTGATTACAGCTTTTTTTTTTTTTTTTTTTTTTTTTTTTTTTTTTTTTTTGTCTCTTAACATTGGCAGACTGGTTGTTTCCATGCCCCGGCTGTAGTAAATAGACTGCAGTGAAAATAGAGGTCAGGATAGATATCTGTGCTTCCCCACCCTGTGTCTGTAGCAGAGCGCACGGTAGCGTGTCACGGAGACATACAGCGCTGGGGGATGAGGGAGATGCGTTTTACCTCAGTGGCTTTGAGCTTTGTGTAACCTGGAAAGCTGTTAGTCAGGAGTACCATACAACCAAATATCCAGTGGTTCCTTCTGGGTGGGACCCCTAGCAAGCCTACCTCCAGATTCTGGTCACAGGTGTGTCTGTGGTTCTTCACTAATATCTGCCATCGAGTGACCCACCCTCATGGCTTGGCCTGAGGGACGCTTGAGTAGATACTTTGAGTCCTGGAGCCACTGTCTTTCCAGACTGGTGATGATGAAGGTCCCCCTGCAGCAGAGCGGAGCAGGAGCCCCTGGGTTCTGGGTCCTGATCACTTGCCTGTCTGTAGTTAAGAGAATGGCCGTTTTACATTCCGGTGCCCTTCCTACAAACGGAGAGGCCCGGAAGATGAAGCGGCTACGTGGAAGCCCAGCGTGGGCTTTCGTTTAGCAAGCTCACTCTGCAGCTGTTGACTGACCTTCTGAGAATGACAGCTGTATTTGTCTGTGCTTTTGCGTGGGCTTTCGTTTAGCAAGCTCACTCTGCAGCTGTTGACTGACCTTCTGAGAATGACAGCTGTATTTGTCTGTGCTTTTGCTTTTATCCCTTTAAACTGTTCTCTGTCTTTCACAAGTTGGCTTGTAACTTTTAAACAGATGGAATTTGAGCCCTTCTCCAGATAATCCCAGTTCTCTCTGATCTTTCTTATCTTGAACTTTCATGGGGTTAAACTTTGAAAGTCAGTTTGTTCCATGTGCTCCCTTCTCTCTCTTCAGTGTTAGCTAACATCCATCTATTTAATTCCTATTTAATTTCCTATTTAATTGATCAGATTCCTTCTCACTTCCTTCCCTTTGCTTCCACTGTGATAGAACATGGTGTGGAAGCCCTGGTGCTTCCTCAGATTTTCAGGACATAGAGACAGGATGCTTTTGGAATCAGTAGTGTCACAATCTTGTTTAGGGTGGACTTCCCAAGTCAAAAGACTTTTTGTAAGGGCTGGGAATTGTCTTAGTGTTCCTACCATGACCAAAAGCGGGGGTGGGGGTGGGGGTGTCGGGGGTGGGGGGTGGTTGTGTGTGTGTGTGTTGGGGGGGGGGAGGTTGGTTGGTTAGTGAGCAGAGTGCAGGGAGCCTCTGGTGGCGAAAGCTTCCGTAGAGAGCTCCCAGAAGATGGGGTAGTTCTCACACACATTTATTTTTCTGGATAGGATCTTGTGTACAGTTTTGGAGTGGGTTTGGTCTGACAGCAGGTACTTCCTATTCGCTTGGCCTGAGATGCCTCATCTACATGAGGAGGGGCTTGGGGGTGCTGCCTCTACATGACTGATGGCCACAATTCTCTCTATGGAGGGCTGTGACTATGTGACAGGGGCCTAGTCCAGGGAGCAGGCAAAGCTCCTACTGTCCCTTCAGGGTCTTCAGGACTTCAAGCCTTATCTTGACCCTACCAGGGTTCCTCTCACCATCCACGGCCCCACAAGCCTCCTCTACTAAGTTTCTCTGTTGAAACAGTTTTGCTGGGAGAGAGGCAGAACGGTGAATGACTGATTTGTGTATAGAAGAATTAAAAAAATGCAGTAAGATGAGTTAGTATAAAGTAGTATAAATGAGGGAGAAAACCTGTATTAATTTTTATGAAGTAATATTAGCACATATACATGAATCAAACAGCTCTGGATTTTCAGAACACTTCATAAGCACCAGGAAAGCTCTATTAACCCATGACTTACAGGATTGCAAAAGCCTCCACAATGTCATGGTGTTTGCAGCTCTAACAGTAGTTGCTTTGAGTAGATGAAGACGCTTCCAAGAGTGTTTGAGGTCATCTGCAAGGCTTGTCAGTTCTCTCTCTCTCTCTCTCTCTCTCTCTCTCTCTCTCTCCCTCTCTCCCTCTCTCTCTCTCTGTTTATTGTTGAGTCTCCCCTTATGTAGGCCTCATTGTCCTGGAACTTGCTATGCAGACCAAGCTGCCCTCAGGTTTGTAGAGCTCTGCTTGACTGCTGGAGATAAAGGTATGGGCCACCATGCTTACTCATTTCAAGCATTTCTTTCTTTCCCTTTTCTTTTTATATGCTTGTTTTGTTTGTTTATTTTTACATCTCAAATGCATTTCTCCCTCCCTCCTCTCTTTCCAGTCTCTCCCATGCACTGACCCTCTTTCCTCCTCCCCATCTAGTCCTCCCCTGTTTCTCTTCAGAAAAAGGCAGGTCTCCCATGGATATCAACCAGCCATGGCATACAAGTTTCAGTAAGACTAGGCTCCTTCTCTCCTATTAAGGCTAGACAAGGCAACCTAGGAGAAGGAAAGGGTCCCAAAGGCAGGCAAAAAAGGCCGGTCCCAAAGTTAGGAGTCTCACAAGAAGACCAAGCTACACAACTGTAACATATGTGCAGAGGGCCTACTTCGGCCCCATGCAGGCTTCTTGGTCAGTGGTTCAGTCTCTGTGAGCCCCCATAAGCCCAGGTTAGTTGATTCTGTGGATTTTCTTATGGTGTCCTTGACCCCTCTGGCTCCTACAATCCTTCCTCCCTCTCTTTACAGGGAGGAAGCTCAGCCTAGTGTTTGCCGTGGGTCTCTGCATCTGTTTCCAGCATTGCTGGGTAGGCCTCTCTAAGGACATTTGGGCTAGAAGCCAATCTATGAGTACAGCAGAATATTATTAGCAACCATTTCATTGACATTTTCATTGTTGTTGTTTTTGTGTTTTTGTTTCACCATTTATATTTGATTCTATCCTAGGTGTCTGGCTATCCAGCGTCTTATTCCTGTCCTCTGAGCACCATCAGGCATGGATTCCCTCTCATGATATGGTCCTCAAGCTGGACCAGTCATTGGTTAGCCATTCCTGCAATGTCTGTAACATGTTTACACCATCACACTTTGTAGACAGGACAAAGGTTTTGAAGCTGGGTTGGTGTCCCAATCCCTCCATTGGAAGTCTTGCCTGGTTACAGGAGATGGCCAGTTCATGCTCCATGCTCCCCATTGCTAGGAGTTTAACTAGAGTCACCCTCATAGATTCCTGGGAGTTTCAGTTACCCTAGGGTTCTAGCTCATCCCATTCCTCATTCCAGTTGTCTCCTAGTACTCCCTCCATCCTCCACACACCTGATCCCTCCTGTTCCCCTCTCTACCTCATCACCATTCAGTTTCATTACCCCAGCCACCCTTGATCTCTACTCTATTTCCTCTTCTCAGTGAGATTCATGTGTCCCCCTTCCCTGTAGAGGGAGGTTCTGATGCTTTGATCAGGAATCTGCATGTGAACACTGAAGGTCCTATTTCCCAATTAGTTCTTGATTGATCAATAAAGTTGCTATAGGCCAATGAGCTGGGTGGAATAGGCAGGATTTCCAGTTTTTCCAAAGGCAGGCTAGCAGACACAAGGGAGGAGAAAGGATTTGCCCTGCTTTTGAGGGAGAAAGAACCATCAGTCATGTGAAATCTTGAGTGGAGTGGCCATAGGACTCTTCCCTAACTGGGCCTGGGGTAGCAGGGGGGAGATTAGAAATCCACTAAGATGAGGGCAGATTTAGGGTGTTGAGTTGGGACTAAAGATAACGGAACAACTAAAGTTTAGGGTAGATTTAGGGTGCTGAGCTGGGAGTGAAAAGAAAGGCATGATACCTGAGGAAGTCTTAGAAGAGCCCAGTCATTGAGCTAAAGCACATTAAAAATAAGTTAATGTGTGTCTTTTATCTGTGGATCTGAGGAAACCTGGGCAGAGCTAATAGCATGATCCACCTGGAGCTTAAAATGAGGTTATAGGAACTACATGCTACACCCACCCCTTATGCCGTCCTTGTTACTTAGCTTCTCTGGATTTGTGAATTGTAGTGTGGGCATCCTTTACTTTATGGCTAATAGCCACTTATAAGTGAGTACATACCATGTTTATCTTTCTGGGTCTTGGTTACCTTGCTCAAGATGATCTTTTCTAGTTCCATCCATGTACCTGCAAATTTCATGCTGTCAATTGTTTTTAACAGCTTAGTAATACTCCATTGTGTAGATGTACTGCATTTTGTTTTTATCTGTGCTTCAACTGAGGGACATCTAAGTGGTTTCAGTTTCTGACTATTATGAATAAAGCTGTTAGGAACATAGCTGAGCAAGTGTCCTTGTGGTATGGTAGAGTGTCCTTTGGGTGTATGCCCAGAAGTGGACATGTACTGGGTCTTGACATAGAGCTGTTCTCAATTTTCTGAGAAGCCACCATATTGATTTTCAAAGTGGTTGTACAACTTTGCACTTCCACCCACAATGGATGAGTGTTCCCCTTGCTTCACATCCTCATCAGCATGAGCCATCATTTGGGTTTTTGATCTTAACCATTCTGACTGGTATAAGATAGAATCTCAGAGTAATTTTGATTTGCATTTCCCTGATGTCTAAGGATGTTGAATTTCTTTAAATGTTTCTCAGCCATTAGAAATTCCTCTGTTGAGAATTCTCTGCTTGGATCTGTACCTCACTTCTGAATTGTATTATTTGTTTTTTTGATGTCTTGAGTTCTTTATATATTTTGCATATTATCAGGGAAACAATACCCTTCAAAATAGCCACAAATAATATAAAATATCTTAGTGTAACTCTAACCAAGGAAATGAAAGACCTGTATGACAAGAACTTTGAGTCTTTGAAGAAAGAAACTAAAAAAGATATCAGAAGATGAAAGATTTTCCATGATATCTTATCATGGCCATCTCACCAAAAGCAATCTACAGATTCAACAAAATTCCCATCAAAAATCCAACACAATTATTTACAGACATTGAAAGAACAATACTCAACTTCATATGAAAAAACAAAAAAACAAAAAACAATCCTGAACTTCCAGAGGTAACATCATCCCTAATTTCAAGCTGTACTACAGAGCAATATTAATAAAAACTGCATAGTACTGGCATAAAAATAGACATATTGATCACTGGAATAGAATCAAAGACCCAGAAGTAAATCTACACACCTATGGGCATTTGATTTTTTTTTTATAAAGAAGTGAAATTATACAAAGGAGAAAAGAAAACATCTTCAACAAACAGTGCTGATCTAACTGGACATCCACAGGTAGAAGAATGCAAACAGATCCATATCTATCACCCACCACAAAAAAGGCCTCAACATAAACACAGATACACTAAACCTAATAGAAAAGAAAGTAGAGAATAGCATTCAACTCATTGGCACAGGAGACAACTCCCTAAACAGAACACCAATAGCTTGGGCACTAAGAGCAACAATTAATAGGACCTCATGAAACTGAAAAGCCTCTATAAAGCATAGGACACTGTCAAAAGAACAAAATGGTTGCCTACAGAATGGGAAAATTTTCAATCAATCCAACATCTGACAGAGAGCTAATATGCAAAATATATAAAGATTGAGATTTTGTTTCTTTGTTTCTATTTTGTTGATTTTAGCCCTGAATTGTTTATTTCCTGTTGCCTACTCCTGGATATGTTTGCTTCTTTTTGTTCTAGAGCTTTCAGGTGTGCTGTTAAGTCACTAGTATAAGATCTCACTAATTATTTATGAAGGCACTTAGTGCTATGAACTTTCCTCTTAACAGGGCTCTCATTATATCCCATGAGTTTAGATATGTTATGCATTCATTTTCATTGAATTCTAGGAAGTCTTTAATTTCTTTATTTCTTCCTTGACCCAGTGATCAAAGAGTAGAGAGTTGTTCAGTTTTCATGAGTTTGTAGGCTTTCTGATGTTTCTGTTGTTGTTGTTGTAGTCCAACTTTAATCCGTGGTTGTCTGATAAGTTATTGAGGGTTATTTTCCTTTTCTTGTATTTGTTGAGACTTGCTTTGTGACCAAGTATACGATCAATTTTGGAGAAGGGTCTATGAAATGCTAAGAAGAAGGTATATTTTTTTGTGTTTGAGTAAAATGTTCTGTAGATATCTGTTAAATTCATTTGAGTTCCAATGTCTGTTAGTTCCATTATTGCCCTATTTAGTTTCTGTCTTGATAACCTTGATTGGTGAGAACGGGGTGTTGAAATCTCCCACTAATAATTTGTGGGGTTCAATATGTGTTTTAACTTTCAGTAATGTTTCTTTTATGAATGTGGTAGGCCTTGCATTTGGGATATAGACATTCAAAACTGAGAAATCATCTTGGTGGATTTTGCCTTGGATGAGTCTTAATTATCTTTTCCATCTCTTCTGATAAATTTTGGTTGAAAATCTATTTTGATTAGATGTTAGAATGGCTACACAAGCTTGCCTCATAGGTCCATATGCTTGGAAAATCATTTACAGCCCTTTACTCTGCGATAATGTCTACTTTTGAGTTGACGTGTTTCTTGTATACATAAGAATGATAGACCATTTTTGCATCCATTCTCTTAGCCTGTGTCTTTTTAAAAAAATTATTTATTTTTGATATTTTGTTTTGCTAAAATTGTTTATTGTATGTATATGAGTACACTGTAGTTGTCTTCAGACACACCAGAAGAGGGCATCAGATCCCTTTATAGATGGTTGTGAGCTACCATGTGATTGCTGGGAACTGAACTGAGGACCTCTGAAAAAGTAGCCAGTGATCCTAACCACTGAGCCATCTCTCCAGTTCACCCGTGTCTTTTTATTGGGGATTTGAGTCCATTGATGTTGAGAGATATTAATGACCAATGATTGTTAATTTCTGTTATTTTGTTGTTGTTAGTATATGTGTGTGTATACATTAATATGTGTGTATGTGTGTGTGTTTCCCTTTTGGTTTTGCTGGTATAAAATTACTTATTTCCTATTTTTTAATCATCTTCTGTAGGTCTGATGTGGATAGATGTTTAAATTTGGTTTTGCCATAGAATATCTTGTTTTTTCCATCTATGGTGATTGAAAGTTTTTCTGGATATATGTCTGGGCTGGTATTTGTGATCTGTTAGTCTGAAAGACATCTGCTCAGGCCCTCTGGCTTTTAGAATTTCTGCTGAGAAGTTGGGTATAATTCTAATAAGTGTGCATTTATATGTTACTTGGTATTTTCCCCTTGAAGCTTTCAATATTCTTTCTTTGTTATGTACATCTAGTGTTTTGATTATTGTATGATGATGGGGAGACAGTTTTCTTTTCTGGTCTAATCTATTTAGTATTCTGCAAGCTATACATGCAGTTGTCTCTTTAGATTAGGAAAATTTTCTTCTATGATTTTGTTGAAAATATCTCCTGAGCCTTTGAGCTGTGAATCGTCTCCTTTTTCTATTCCCATTATTTTTAGGTGGTCTTTTTATAGTGTCCCAGATTTCCTGGATGTTTGTGTCATGCAATTTTTAGATTTAACATTTTCTTTCTTTCATCTCTTGTATTCTGTTGGTGATGCTTACATATGTAGTTCCCGTTTGCTTACCTAGATTTTCCATTTCCAGAATTCCCTCAATTTATGTTTCTTTATTGCTTCTATATCTATTTTCAAGTCTTGAACAGTTTTATTCATTTCTTCACCTGTTTGTGTGTATTTTCATGGATTTCTTTAAGGGATTTATTAATTTCCTCTTTAAAGGCCTGTATTATCTTTACAAGATTGGATTTAGGATGTGTGTGTGTGTGTGTGTGTGTGTGTGTGTGCTTTAGCTGTGTTGTAATATTCAGGGCTTGCTGTAGTAGAAGAGCTAGGGTCGGGTGGTGTTGTATTGCCCTGGCTGTTTTTGATTGTGTTCTTATACTGGCCTTTAGCCATCTGGGTTTAGGTTATTATAAGTTTAGGTGATGATTTCTGAGTTTGTCTTTGTTGGTTTTTTTTTTTTTTAATGTTTTGTTTCCCCTTTGTTTCTGTTTCCTCTCTGGTCTTCTGACCTGAGTGGATTGGGGTTTTGGTGACTAGCTAGTGAGTCTTCAGGTCCCGTAGTGTATCTCTACTGGGGAGTTTTTGGCCTGCCAATCCTCTGGAGTTTGAGGCGCCAACATTTCCTCTAAGGTTCCAAGTACTTATGTGCCCTCTGTGGTTCTAGGTACCTGTTTGGTCTCTAGAGTTCTTAGTAAAGCATAAACTCTAGTAAAACAGAAGTCTTCTGTTGAAGTTGTGAGTCAAGAATACAGAACTCAGAGGAGGTGATGAAGTTTGGGCTGTTGGGTAGGCTTTAAGGAAAGTTAGCAGAGTCCTGTCTTACCAGGGGTCCGTAGTGCCTCAGTGGCTTCCTAGAAAGGAGCCTGCATTGTAAGCTGAAATATAGAAGAACCCTCATTCCTAGCATTTCTAAGTCATTCAAAAGACTACAAAATTTGTTCCCACATAATTTTCCAAGGGTGTTTCCCACAGCCTTCCTTTGTAAACTGTTCTAACCAGCTCTCTTTGTTTCCCAGGTAAGGCACTGTACTCTAGGAGCTCTCTGTCACAGTCCTACTTACATGTCCAAATCCTCTCCACTGTTCTGCACAGCTCTCATCGCTGCTGTTAACTTTTATCTGCGTATTCCCACTAGACGACTAAATTACTGCGTGTACCATCAATATGGCATGTGATTACTGATAGCATGTGCTATCACCACTGTTCTTTCTTTCTTTCTTTCTTTCTTTCTTTCTTTCTTCCCATTTCCAACACACTTATTTTTAAATGAATTGTGCTAAGGGCACAGAAGTATAAACTAGAAGATAAATACAAATGTAAGTTGTTTTCCTAATTATTTTATAACCACAAACTCATACACTGTACAAAACACAATAGCAAGGCTGAAGATTCAGTCTCTGGTATTTGGAATTTAGGATGAAGTCCTAGGCTGGAGAGATGGCTCAGATCATGACTAAAAAGATAGATACAACCTTTGTTTTGGGGATGGTCACTGGGTGTTTGACATAGTCCATGCTTTTAACCAGATTTGAACAGAAGTACAGCTACCAGGTAGAAGTAGACGAAGTGTTTGGCTTCATGTGCCACATAACTACCAGAGTTCTGCCTTACAGTGCAGGGCCCGGTGGGGTTGTACGTCATGTCAGTTCCTTCTTCATATAGACTGAAGTACCACTTTTTATGTTATACTGCTCCAGCACCTGAGTGGCTCACTCCAATGAGTCCTGTTCCTCATGGAAAACATTAAAAAAATATGTATCTTTTCTGAACGTGTAAGCTTTCTTATTATTGCCTAAGCTTCAGCTTGACAGGTTTGTAGCATGTACACTGTATTACCAATTATCATTTAGAGATAATTTCAACCATGCAGAGTAGATGTAGGTCATCTGCAAATACAATATCATTCTGTAAAACAGATGTGAACATGCAAAGATTTTGGTCTTCATGAAGATACTAGAACCTACCCTAAGTATACAGAAACAACTGTACATTATTGTCCTCATAATTTAATATCATCACCCCTCATGGAGCCTAAACATGTGTTTCATATCACATCTTGGAAAGCAATGGCTATTTACACATGAGTGAATACATAAGGGGTCACTGGTACAAGAATTAAACCACTAAGATTCGTATTTGCCCTTATCATTTGTCTGATTTTAAATTAATTACTTTATGCCTCTGTTTATTATTTGAAGAATAGGAATAATAATAGTATTTACTTTACAGAGTAGTGTTGAAAATAGAATTAATTCATACATATAAAGTACCCAAACAGCTTCTATAGAACATAGGAAGTAGAAGCAGGCAGATTTCTGAATTCGAGGCCAGCCTGGTCTACAGAGTGAGTTCCAGGACAGCCAGGGCTACACAGAGAAACCCTGTCTCAAAAAACAAACAAAACAAACAAACAAACAAAAAAAGAACATAGGAAGTATTTCTTCAACGTTACTTACTTGAGTCATTGAGAAATAATGTGTTTTATGTAAGATTAGAGAGAATTCTAGATAATATAATATATAGTATTATTTATATTTTATATTTATATATTACATAATGCATATACTATATGGTATTTATATATTATATTTTGAAATATAGTATTGGTTATATAATATAAAATGTATGATATATAGTATATAATGTATCATATTTTAATGAGATATATATTTGTCATTCCTAGAACTGTGATTATAAAATACCACATATATAAAAATGTGAGTTATAAGACATTATGTATATTTCTTCTTAGATTTGCTATTCAGAATAAATTTTATGCCTGTGCCATTTTATATTTTAATCTTTTTATTTTTAAAAGCCAAATGAGACCAATCTAGAAACGATTTTTGTACACTTCATATTGCTTTTGCATATTAACTATTGCCAATCCTTGTTTATATTGTTCATAAATGCTATTTAACAGTGGCAGTTGGCTCAACATGGTTCACTATTGCTCTCTGTGTTGCTCTAGTGAGAGAAGAGAGAGAGAGCTCTCTAGAGCCTGAGGCCCCAGGGAGTGAGGAGGCCTGGCAGGGTGGGAGTGGGGACATCCTCTTGGAGATGGGGCCGGGGGAGAATGGGATAAGGAACTGTGGGAGTGTGGACTGGGAGGGGGATAATGACTGGACTGTAAAAAGATTAAAGATAATTAAAAACAAACAAAAACTTCACATTGAATTTCTTTAAATGTTTGCTTCTTAAATTTTATCAGAGTATTTATTTTACATAAATTAATTTAGCAAGTCAGCTTTGTCATTTAGTCAATTTAACATGAATATGAAAGTGATTGCAGAGTGACCGGAAGGTTTCTAGCATGCCGAGTACATGCCCTTTCATAATGGCACATGAGTTCTGTTGCTCTTTGGAGCCATCTTCTGGTCAGCAGCAGATTACAGATAATGTAAGCTTTTCCCATGAATTTAAAGTTATGCTCTTTGAACATCATGTACTCCTCATAGGGGATAGCTAGCCCCTATCCCCTGTAGCCCTAATAATACCTAGAAGCAGTTTATTCAAGAACCAAATAATCGGGGCCACTTAGAATGATGAAGAAAAGAATCCTGGGTGGAAATGAGCCTGTCCTATATATTGCAGAATTATTTTAATTGTCTAACAGGTTTTTGTGTACTTCCTCCTGCTAATAGGATGGAAACACATACACATGAGCACACACATGCACTTTTAATATCGTGTACATACTTAAGTGTATGTATAGATCCATACCTTTCTACTTCAAACATTCATTACAAAGAGAACTTCCTATCTGATCTCTTTTCCTATTGCAGCTACACTAGTATCTCTACATTAGCAGTGCTCTATTAGTTCAAGATGGACACCTAGCTTCAACGGTCTCATCCGTCTTCACCCTTATTATAATCACTGTCCCTTCTGTTCAGATGTGCATGTGACCACACCCTGTCTAGGGGAAGGTCCCCGATACACCATTTTCATCCTTTCAGATTTCTATCTTTGGGGCTCTCTGGTTGAGAGAACTGACTGCTCTTGCAGAAGACCTGAGTTAAATTCCCAGCATCCATATATTTAATTATACATATATGTTGACTTTCCCAATATGATACACAGTACTGCAATTAGCCCTCCATATCCACAGGTCCTGCACCTATGTATTTATAGGGCACCACAGTGGCTTGTAGTGTGTATGGCATGGGGAAAGGGGGAAGGGGAAAAAACCGTGTCTCACCAGAACTTGTTGGCTCTGGCAGGGCAGAAGCAGGAAACCATCGTGTACCCCTATGCTGCCAGGTGGGTGTCTGGCTGCGAGAAGCCACGGGATCCCAATCCGCGGGAGTGGAGAGAAGTCTTGGGGCCCCTAGGCCTCATGGAGGCCAGGGACAACAGGTTCTAGCTTTTGGGCATCACAGAACGCCGCTGAATACTGTGGAAGAGCTGAGAATGGGGAGCCCCCAGGGGCACTTCAGTCAGCCCCGGGGCTGAAGGAGAAAGGGGCAGCAAGGGAAATCGTGCTGTGCAATTCTCTTCGGTCCATTCTGGCGGCTGGAAACGCTAGGAGACAATCCATTCGTTACTGCTTTACTGTAGAAGAGTAGAGCGAGAGAGAGGAGCTAAAGAAGTAGAAGCCGGTCATGGCCACATGGAGAGACGGGGAAGGAAATGGGGAGGGGGGTGTTAAAAGACAAGAGAGAGAGAGACAAGAGAGTAAGAAGATGAGAGAATACGAGAGAGAGGAGGGGCCAAGCAGACCCTTTTATAGTGGGCCAGCCTACCTGGCTGTTGCCAGGTAACAGTGGGGAGAGGCATACCTGGATGTTGCCAGGTGACTGTGGGGGTGGAGTCCAGCCAGAATACTAGGGGCTTGGGGCATGGCCCTACGTGACTGCCACAGACTTATGGAGTTGAGGGCCTCGTGGTGTCAGGAGCCTAGTGTCTGGGAGCATGGGCAAACAGACCTTCCATCCCTCAAAAGTTAATCTCTACTGAGTTGCTGAGGTTTAAATCCAGCTCAAACAGAACACAGACTGCCTTTCACGGTCTGACAATGTATTAAGATAACTTTGAGTGGAAAATAACATGGGGAAAGGTGCCCACGACTGTGTTATACATGTGTTCTGTGTTTGCTGTTCTTCTCTAAACAATGCACCACGGACACTGTCAAGAGCACTTACAGCATGCTGGGTATTGACAGTGATCTACTGTGGGGTCACGAACAAAAATGTGACGAGAATTAAGTGCTTGTGAGAAAACTCCAAGAAAACATGAGCCTTCTGACCTCAGTTTCTCCAAAACAAGTAATTGTTCTTGGAATGTGCGTGCATGTATCTCCCAGGTGTAGCAGATAAGAGTGAGTTAACTTCAGCTTACTCACCACACCTGGCCATTGTTATTTGTTTACACGCCAGGCACATGCTGCTTTCCCTCATGCGTGTGCACTTTGCTCATGTGATTCCTCTTAACCCTCAGAGTACATGCTCTGATGCTCTGAAGAAGTTAATGACTGCATGAGACTGTAGTCCTCCTCATTCATGAATTCCACTCTCCAGGCCCCACTGCCGACTGGAGGGGTAAACAGTCTACTAATTATTTAAATATAAAGAGGGGTGTGCTTATGATGTATACAAATAACATACAATTTATAGAAAGTATTTGGCCCACACAGATTTTAGTATATGTAGGAATGTGCCATAGATATCAAGAAACAGTTGTATGTTTTTATATTATTTTCTTGAATTACATGGATTCCCACTCATCTTTATGAAATTTAGTTTGCTTTTTACAACTCTGCAATGAAAGAGCCATAGGTAAATTTTACCCATTTTCATAATTATTACCTTACCGCTCTCTGCTTGGTGTTTTTAACATAGACTGGAAATCCACCAGTCCTGTTGATTGAGAGAACCTTGTTTTCCTTGGTGTCCTCCACCCTCCCTGGCTCTTACATTAGCTGCTTCCTCTTCCACAGGGTTTCCTAAGGCCTCAGAGGAGGGATTTGACAGAGACATCATGTTGTGGGCTGGATGTTCCAAGGTCTCTCTTTCTTTGCATGTTTTCTGGCTATGAGTCTCTATTCCCATTTGCTGCAGGAGGAAGCTTCTCTTAAAGATGGCTGACCAAGGCACTGATCTATGAGTATAGCACAGTGTCATTAGGAGCCATTTCATTGCTACATACTCTTAGTACAACAGTAGTAGTTGGTTTTAACCTAGGTTTCTGGGCTAACAGGTTTGGATCTTAGTCCTCTGTTAGATCCACATCTGTTAAATGTGTAGTTGGTAACAATCCCTTCTGTAGGTTTTGCTGTACAGAAGCTTTTAATTTTTATGAGTGTCATGTTTATAAAAAGATAAAGAGAGGGGAGATATGTTCTATGGAGGTGTGGTGAGGTATGGGGGAAGGAGGAGCCTCAGCGGGCCTATGCTGAGGCACCCCTCCCTCCTGAGGGACCAGCCAGCTACATGATGGTATAGTATAGAATAGAGTTTATTAAGGGCATGGGGAGGGGAGTTAAGAGGGTAGTAGAGGGAGGGAGGGAGGGAGGGAGAGAGAGAGAGACAGACAGACAGACAGAAGTAGAGGAGTAGAGGCCAGCCATGAGCATGTGGAGAGGGGGGGAGAGAATGGGGGGGTAGAGAAGAAGGGAAGAGCAAGGGAACAAGAGAAGAGCAAGAGAATAAGAGAGTGAGCAAGAATAAGAGAGAATAAGAGAGGCAAGCAATCCCTTTTTTTTCCTGTCCCAGTTCCCACCCACCATAGTTCCCATAGTTCCTCTCCCCCCCCAACCCTTTTATAGTGGGTCAGGCATACGTAGCTGTTGCCAGGTAACTGTGGGGCAGAGCTTAGACAGAATGCTAACGTTCCCCCATTTTAGTTTAATTAAAAAAGAAAAAAATAGAAAGAGGTGATGGTGAAGCAGGAATAGGGTTGTCTATTGTGATATCTGACTAGTTCCTGCTGGTATTGGAGGCAGTGAGTCTAGAAAACCTAGAAGAATGGGTATGGGGATAGTGTCCAGTCTTAGGAGAGTTGGCTGTTTTCTTGCTGTCCAGGGTCTGTGGAACCATCTGTAGATAGATCAGAAGGAACAAGTACAGTAAAAGCATCTGTGTCTGTGAGAGGAGATTGGAGCATCTGAAGGTTGCTTCTCTGGAGCTGTCCTAGAGGTAGTAAGCACCTGAACTTGACAAGACGCTAAAACACACACACACACACACACACACACACACACACGCACACACACACACACATCACACACACCCATGAATAGTCTTTAAGATAAGCCTTTTGTGGAGCAGAAGGAACTAGAATTTATAATTAAAAAGTTGGACCATATAGTGGAATGTTTCACTAGAGTTAGGCAAATTTAAAATAGGACAGTGGCATAATATGAAGAGAAAATATGAAGCATTTAATCAGTGGAACATGAGTTTAAGTAAGGAAGTAACAGATACATCTGTGAAAGCTTTTTGTTGCTGTCACACTACAGTTACCTTAGCTCTCAATGTAGTCAGAAATCTGGGGAAGAATAAACAATAAAAATGATAGAGTCCACTAGACAACAGTTCCCTGTGGTTGCTGTGGTCTCTATGGCAACTTGGGTAGAGTCAGTCTGGCTTTCAAGCCCAGAAGGCACACGGGGCTTCTTCTTTTTCACTGTGGAATGAATACGTGTGACAAGAGAAACAACTTACCTTGATTTAGACAATATAAGTCATTTGACTCAGGGTATCCAGTTTTGTCCACTGTGTTTCACAGTAAACAAAATTAACAGACTTCTGACAAGATTAAGAGCTATATTGATTGGTCATATCTGAATAGAGTATACCATGATTTGATGGCAGTAGCAAAAACCATCATCTATCAAGACAGATAGGAATGAAAATCTTAAGTAACTTCGACAGGTTGTGTAAGTAGAGAGATTGTGACGACAGAAAGTGAGTTTGTCTAGGCAGGTTCAGGCCTGTGATATGAACTGTGTGGGTAGGCCATGAGAATAGGCCAGAGGCGTGGGCACCTATTGCTGATGAAATGTATCACTGATGAAACAGATTGTAAAGAGAGCAGGCCAGTCTTCTGAGACAGACACTCGTGTATGTGTGGTTGAGGCACCAGGCTCACACCCTGGCTGGTGGTGTGGGACACAGAGGGCCCTCATGCTGCTGAATGTTGGTGACAATGGCAGTGGCATGGCAGGACTTCCTCCCAGCAGCTGGAAGGAAGCCGTGGCCCAGTGTTTCGAGCTGTTGGAATCCGTGATGGGTGGCAGGGATTGGGGCAGAGAGCACAAGAGTTATACTGTGTTCTGTATCCCAGCAATGTGTACACTATTCTTGTAGTGCACAGCTGTGGCTAACTCTCACTTTATAAGTCCTGAGCAGGGGTGGGGGCCTGGGGGGGGGAGAGACCATGACCATATGGAGAGAGAGGGGGAAAGGGAATGGGAAGAGCAAGAGAAAGCAAGAGAGAAACAAGAGAGCAAGGAGGGGGCAAGTAGCCTCTTTTATAGTGAGTCAGGCATACCGGGCTATTGCCAGGTAACCATGGGGTGGAGCATACCTGGATGTTGCCAGGTAACTGTAGGGTAGAGCTTAGACAGAATGCTAACAATGAGATCTTATAATTCATTGTTGATCTTTGTGCCTGTGATAATGGGTGTTCTGTTCAGAAAGTCTTTTCCTATGCCAATGAGTTCAAGGCTATTTATAACTTTTTCTTTTATCAGGCTCAGTGTATCTTTGTTCTTTTTATTGAAAATAGATTCTTTTCTTACATAGTATGTCATCTCCCTCTAATTGTCCAAATTCCTCCCCACCTTTCCTCCCCTCTGGATCCGCTTACCTTCTGTCTCTTATTAGAAAAGAACAGGCTTCTAAGAGATAACAACCAAACAAAACAAAATAAAATATAATAAGACATTTAAAGAACACCATCACATCAAGGCTGGACAAGGAAACCCAACAGAAGGAAAATTGCCCCAAGAGCAGTCATAAGATGTGGAGACCGGTTTGCTCACACACTCAGGAGTTCCGTAGAAATACTAAGCTAATAGCTATAATGTATGCAGACCCATGTTGGCCTGTGCCTGCTGCTTCGGTCTTTGAGTTCCTGTGCTCAGTTGATTCAGAGGGTCACATAATAACCAAAACACCAAATGCACTAAACAAAGAAAGAATATTAAAAGCAGTAAAGGAAAAAGATCAAGTAACATATAAAGGAAGATCTATCAAAATTACACCAAACTTCTCACCAGAGACTACGAAAGCTAGAAGATCCTGGGCAAATCTCATATAGACCCTAAGAGAACACAAATGCCAGCCCAGACTACTATACCCAGCAAAACTCTCAATCACCATAGGTGGAGAAACCAAGATATTCCATGATAAAACCAAATTTACACAATATCTTTCCACAAATCCAGCCCTACAAAGGATAATAGATGGAAAATGCCAATACAAGGATGGAAACTACACCCTAGAAAAAGCAAGAAAGTAATCTTCCAACAAACGCAAAAGAAACTAACCATACAAACATAAAAATAACAGGAAGCAACAATTACTATTCCTTAATATGTCTTAACATCAATGGACTCAATTCCCCAATAAAAAGACATAGACTAACAGAAATATTTTTCATGTAAATCTTCAATTTTATCAGAAAAAGTTTGTATTCCTCATTCAATTAATTTAGTAGTTTTTTATGTCTACCAGTTTATCAGTATTATTTACCATGATAATTTTCAAATTTAACATGTTTTCCTTTATATTTATTCAATTTTATCAGAGATATTTTCCATGTAAATCTTCAATTTTATCAGAAAATATTTATAATTCTGCTTTCAATCAACTTAGTAATATTTTTATGCCTACCATTTTATCTGTATAATTTTCCATGTTAACCTTCAATTTTAACATGTTTTTCTACATGTTTCTTGAATTTTATCAGAAATATTTTTCATGTAGATCTTCAGTTTTATCAGAAAGTATTTATAATTCCACTTTCAATTAACTTAGAAATATTTTTATGCCTCCTATTTTATCTGTGTAATTTTCCATGGTAATCTTCAATTTTAACATGTTATTCTATATTTTTCCACAATTTTATCAGAAATATTTTCCATGTAAATCTTCAATTTTATCTATCTACTTTCTTTTTAATTAATTTAGCAATATTTTTATGTCTATCATTTTACTCTTTAATTTTCCATGAAAATTGTCAATTTAAAGTGTTTTTCCCTATATTTCTTCAATTTTGTCAGAAATGTTTTCCACGTAAATCTTCAATTTTATCATGAAATTTTTTTACTTCCTTTTTCAATAAAAAAAAGAAAAGGAAAGAAAAGTAAAACCTTAACCTTAGTTTAGCTTTTGTAGAAACAATCTTCAGAGCTGAATTGAAAATACTCCAGTATTTTTAATTATTGTATCAATATAATAGACACTTGCCAAATATATATTATGTGACTCAGTTTGCTTAAGAGCAATGATACTTTGTATATTATGTGTGTGCCTGTGTATGTGTTGTATGCACGTGTATACATGTGTGTGATGGCCACAAACAGACGTGGGTATTTTCCCCCAACCTGTCTTTACCTTATTTATTTATTTTTCAGGTAGCATTTCTCACTGAGCCTGGAGTTTGTCAGTTCAGCTAGTCTGGCTGACCAGCACGCCCAGTGCTAAGGTGACAGGTACACACTGCCACTGCTGTACCAGTTGTTATTTATGAGGAGGCTATGATCTGAACTCTGATCCTCATACTTGTACAGCATGTACCTGTATGACCCTGATGATACATTTTTAAACAGAATTTTAAAAGTTAGTATAAAGCAGAAGGGGGATGACCGGAAGGGGGGGGAGTTAGTATACGAGTATACAAGTAGTCTGTTACATCACAGTTCATACACATATCTTGTATCTTGTGTCTTGATCCTATATACCTCCCTACCATTCCTACCTTTTGCTGATATTTTTTTAAACATATAATCTTACCTTCTATTTTGCTGTAAAATTAAAGTCCCACTAGACAGGAAGTTCCTCAGATTCTACCCCTTATTTAAAATTTCACTTACCTTTGTTTGTCTCATTCTTTTTGGTTTTTTTTTAGTTTTTTTTATTGGTATTCACTTCAGTAACTTGAATACACAGATATAAGCAGTATATAACCAGAGAGTTACAAGTAAACACAGATTATACATGCAAATTTCTGCTCACAAAGGTCACATGTGCAGGTACATGAATTAGAAGCATGCATCTAGAATTATGGCCAAACTGTTTTTGAAATGCAGAAATGTAAAATTACATCTTGAAAATATAGATGGTTTACACACTTCAATAATCAGAAATGTATGACAGCTACAGGATTCAAGTGACAAGCAATAGGTTCTCAAGAAATCAATATGGGTCAAAGAGAACGGGAGTACTTTTACATTTCACTGAAATAACATTGGCCACTAGAATACACAACCTAGCAAGAACTCAAAAGAAAAAAATACAAATCTAAAGTCAATTACTTAATATTTCTTATCATCTAAACAGTACAACATTAAAAGAAAGCTGCACCTGCATTTGAATGGCCAATCTCACATAACGTTCTCTAAAAATGTAATGTAACAGAAATAGCTTCCAAAGTCAAATGAAAAGTCTGCAAGGCTCAGATTAAAATGTGGAATGTTTCAAATGAAAAGTAATAAAACATACAATTGGGTTTGTTCTTTATTGAATGGAATCAAAAGTTGACATTTCTTTGAAGCCTCAAACTACTAAATTTCATTTTTCTGAATGGTTCTGTTATCTTTCTCTTAGTGGTGCAAGTTGTTTTCCATAGCTTACTGACAACAGTCAATCTCTAGGAAGTACTTTTGTCGGTTGTCACTCTGATAAAACGAAAACTTTTTCATTAACTTAACCGTATGTGTACTTTTTGCTATTAACACATGAACAGACATATATTACTTTCCACTAAAACAAAAAGTACAGTAGTTTTCTATCAGTATTGTATTTCTTAAGGTTAAAATCAAAGAACCATAGTTTTCTTTGAAATCATTAAGCTTCTTGTACATCTTAAGTTTCCTTCTTCTGCCTCCGTTCTTCTGCCAATTTATTCAGAAATTTCTGATAATGAGGAATTCTTTGCAACTTCTTCATTTGTATAAAAGAGAGAACACAGCTTACAGTAAACCCCTGTTTTAGGTATCACATAGTCTATACCAACAGGAATGTTACGCTGATATGGTCCAATTCTGCACTCATCTGGAATTGTATAATCCTCCTTGTTCTCATCCTTTTGGCCATCCGCATTCTCACTTGTGTGTTTGGATCATCAGCATTCTCAGATTCAGCAGGTTCTGTGCTTTTCTCATTTTTAATCCCATTTTCCAATGCAGCTTCATTTTCTTGATCAAGTTCCTTGATCTTGTCTGCCTTTTTAAGTCTTTTTCTTGGATGTTGCTGAAGCACTTGCATCTTTTTTCACAGCTTTATCTGAAGGCTCCATTTTCCCATCAGAAGATACATCCCCTAAATCAGCAAGATGGGTCTCATTGCCCACTGAACTGCCACTTTCTAGTAGTGCTGCAGCTTCTTCCTCGTCCACAAGCAGTTCGTCTTCAGATTCAAGAAGCATCCTGGGCTCCTGGTCTGTCTGGTCGTCCTTGGTGTCTTTCTCACCATCCTCACCCGACTTCTCTTCTCGTTCTTTACCCTCAGCTGGACTCTCAGTCTTCTGAGCATCATCAGTTTTGGACTTCTTAGCACTTGGGGATTCTTTTCCGTCTGGAGAATAGGATCTTTTCCGGGATTTATCTTTTTTCTTTTTTTTTTAATTATATTTTTTAATTTAATTTTTATTTTCTATATTCTATGTTTGCATTCCAAAGGCTTTCCCCTTTCCAGTTCCCCCCACCATATATCCCATAATTCCTCTCCCCCCCAACTATTCCCCAATCATCCCCCCTCCACGATTTCTCTGTTCTGGGTCTACAAAACTGGATCCAATCTTTTCAGGCCCAGGGTCCTCTCCTTTCTTCTTCTTGGGAGTCATTTGACTTGCTAATTGTGCCTTGAGTATTTAGGCCTTCTGGGCTCATTAATATCCACTTATCAGTGATTGCATTTCATGTGTATTCTTTTGTGATTGGGTTAGCTCACTTAGGATGATATTTTCCAGATCTAACCATTTACCTACAAATTGCATGAGTTCATTATTTTTAATTGCTGAGTAGTACTCCATTGTATAAATATACCACATTTTCTGTATCCATTCCTCTTTTGAGGGATATCTGGGCTCCTTCCAATTTCTGGCTATTATAAACAAGGCTGCTATAAACATAGTGGAGCATGTGTCTTTATTGAATGCAGGGGAATCCTCTGGGTATATGCCCAGGAGTGGTATGCCAGGGTCCTCTGGAAGTGACATGCCCAATTTTCTGAGGAACCGCCAGACTGATTTCCAGAATGGTTTTACCATTTTGCAATCCCACCAACAGTGGAGGAGTGTTCCTCTTTCTCCACTTCCTCGCCAGCACTTGTTGTCTCTTGAGTTTTTAATCTTAGCAATTCTGACTGGTGTGAGGTGGAATCTCAGGGTTGTTTTGATTTGCATTTCCCTGATGACTAATGGTGTTGAACATCTCTTAAGGTGTTTCTCGGCCATCCGAATTTCTTCTGGTGAAAATTCTTTGTTTAGCTCTGTACCCCATTTTTTGATAGGGTTATTTGGTTCTTTGGGGTCTAACTTCTTGAGTTCTTTGTATATATTGGATATTAGCCCTCTGTCGGATGTGGGGTTGGTGAAGATCATTTCCTACTTTGTTGGTTGCCATTTTGTCCTTCTGACAGTGTCCTTTGCCTTACAGAAACTTTGTAATTTTATGAGGTCCCATTTGTCAATTCTTGATCTTAGAGCATAAGCTATTGGTGTTCTGTTCAGGAACTTTCCCCCTGTGCCCATGTCCTCCAGGGTCTTCCCAAGTTTCTTTTCTAATAGTTTCAGTGTGTCTGGTTTTATGTGGAGGTCCTTGATCCACTTGGAGTTGATCTTAGTACAAGGAGATAAGAGTGGGTCAATTCGCATTCTTCTGCATGTTGACCTCCAGTTGAATCAGCACCATTTGTTGAAAAGGCTATCTTTTTTCCACCGGATGGTTGTGGCTCCTTTATCAAAGATCAAGTGACCATAAGTCTGTGGGTTCATTTCTGGGTCTTCAATCCTATTCCATTGATCTACCTGCCTGTTGCTGTACCAATACCATGCAGTTTTTAACACAATTGCTCTGTAGTACTGCTTGAGGTCAGGGATATTGATTCCCCCAGAAGTCCTTTTATTGTTGAGAATAGTTTTAGCTATCCTGGGTTTTTTGTTGCTCCAGATGAATTTGAGAATTGCTCTTTCTAGATCTATGAAAAATTGATTTGGGATTTTGATGGGGATTGCATTGAATCTGTAGATTGCTTTTGGCAAGATGGCCATTTTTACTATATTGATCCTGCCAATCCAGGAGCAAGAAATATTTTTCCATCTTCTGAGGTCTCCTTCGATTTCTTTCTTCAAGGACTTGAAGTTCCTGTCATACAGATCTTTCACTTGTTTGGTTAGAGTTATGCCAAGGTATTTTATGTTGTTTGTGGCTATTGTGAAGGGTGTTATTTCCCTAACTTCTTTCTCAGCCTGCTTGTCCTTTGAGTACAAGAAGGCTACTGATTTGCTTGAGTTAATTTTATAACCAGCCACTTTGCTGAAGTTGTTTATCAGCTGTAGAAGTTCTCTGGTGGAGTTTTTTGGGTCGCTTAAGTAGACTATCATATCGTCTGCAAATAATGATACTTTGACTTCTTCCTTTCCAATTTGTATCCCTTTGACTTCCTTATGTTGTCTAATTGCTCTCGCTAGAACTTCAAGTATTATATTGAAAAGATATGGAGAGAGAGGGTAGCCTTGTCTAGTCCCTGATTTTAGTGGGATTGCTTCAAGTTTCTCTCCATTTATTTTGATGTTGGCTACTGGTTTGCTGTAGATTGCTTTTACTATGTTTAGGTATGGGCCTTGAATTCCTGTTCTTTCCAAGACTTTTTAGCATGAAAGGATGCTGAATTTTGTCGAATGCTTTTTCAGCATCTAATGAGATGACCATGTGGTTTTTTTCTTTTAGTTTGTTTATGTAGTGGATTATATTGATGGATTTCCATATATTGAACCATCCCTGCATCCCTGGAATGAAGCCTACTTGATCATGGTGAATGATCGTTTTGATTGCTCTTGGATTCGGTTGGCAAGTATTTTATTTAATATTTTTGCATCGATATTCATAAGAGAAATTGGCCTGTAGTTCTCTTTCTTTGTTGGATCGTTTTGTGGTTTAGGTATCATTATCTTTTTTCAATAAGTCAATGCCTCTGTTAGGAATCCGCAGCACCAGTTTTTCATATTTCTCAGACAGGTCAACTTTAACATATCTCCCTTGAAACCAAAGTGCCTTCTTTAGACAGTGGTCCACCATGGCCATTGCATCTTCTATGGTTTCCATCTCGATAAAAGCCTGACTTTTCATCGTCATCAATATACAATTCTTTATTTCCCCATAAGGCCCAGCAAGCTTGAGTACAGCACTGTCAGAATAGCCAGAATGAGGTAAATTGCCGAGATGTATCACACGTCCAGGTTCTTGCTTTTGATCAAACTTCTGATTCTGGTTTTCCTTCAGGTTTCTTTATTCTCTTATATTTCTGGAATAAATGAACTCTCACTGGCTTGTCAAACACTAATGCTGGTGTAGTTGTATAATAATCCACAGCAGCCTGGGAATCTTCTGTGGTTGCCATTTCAATAAATGCCTCATTAATTTTATTTAGAATCAGATGGTTTGAAATGACTCCAAATGGTTCTACCAGTTCTAATAGCTGATATCTCAATTTTTTTCCTCGCTGAAAATCCATAATGTGAACAACTTGGCTGGTTTCCACTCTGCTTTTTTGCATGTGTCTTGGTCCCTGCAGGTTCCCATTACCAGAACCCAGATTTCCTCTTGGTCCAACTGCTGGTCCTCCAAGATGAAATGAGGGAAAATCCCTGGTGCTGGGTTTGTAGACTGCTGCAGCATGAATGGATCACCCATTGTGTGTCCAGTATCATTGTCAGGGTTCCATTCTGGGTAGATTTCAAGAAGAAGCTGGCATCGACAACTGTGACTTGTTCCATTGATATGTTGACTCCACTCCTTATTACAATGAACTGGCAAATCACAAAGAGCACAGATGGAGATAACCCTTCAGTAAGAGTCCATGGATGTCTTCAATATTGCTACTTGGAAGAGTGCCTCTCTTTTTCACAAAGAGAGATCTATCTTGTATGGGGCCAGGACCACGTCCCATTCTCTCATACTCACTGTCAAATTTATGATAGTTATGAGAGGTCTCACCAAAAAGAATCATCCCTACAACTTTATCCATCTCTTAATCTGTCTTCTTCATAATCCATTCTGTCATAATAACCAGATTCTTGAGAACGACTTCCGTGGTCATAATCAAGCGCTAGGTTGAGACTAGGACCATGATCATCAAAACTATCTCTTCTAAAGTGCCTTTTTTTCTTCCCAATCATCCCTAGGTACTCTGTATGGTGGCTTCTGTGTAGCAGATCTGCCATCTCTACCACAACTCAATGTAGTGCCTTCTTCAGTTCTCCTTTTAAGCTGTAGAAGAATTTGGGGCAAGTTCTCAGGAGTAATCTTGTCCTCTAGATAACTACTTAGTTCATCTAAGTCTGTAGCAGACAGACCAAAGCTGGCCAAAATATTACTGGCCTGTTCTGTGTCTCCATGGTGTTGAGAAGACAAAGGGAGTGGACCTTTACTTCCAGTGCTAAATATAGCCTGCAAATTATGGGAAGAAGTACTAGCAGAAGACAATGTCCTATGAGCTCCTTGTTGATTCAATGAAGAACTCATTCCAAGATTCATTAAACTAGCAAGGTGTGCAGTACCCTGGTTCATCCTTCCAAGAGATGCTGGCATACTTGAAGACTGGGTAGCCGCAGCAAGAAGGCCTATTCCTGCTGCAGACAGGTCATGCCCATGACCCTGTGGATCCCTACTGAGAGATGACTGCTGGAATGACTTGGACATTGTAGAACTATCTCTTGTCTATTTTATAGATCAAAAAAAAAAAAAGAAGAAGAAGAAGAAGAAGAAAAGAAAAGAAAAGGAAAGAAAAGAAGAAAAGAAAAGAAAATGTTTTAATAGCCAAAAAGAAAACTCAAACTAGAAAGCTAGGTTAACTTTGCTTCAAAAATGGTAACACCAAGAAAAAGGATCAATAAGGATGGTAGAATCTTCTTCAAGCTGAGAACCAGCAGACAACTCTTAGGGGAATGGAGCTGCTTTTCTCATTCTTGTTTCATGGTACAGTATACCTTACTACCTGGATTTCTTCATGTTATTCACCTTTTTGCCCCTCCACCAATCAACATTAATCTATGTCTTCATTGTTTCTCTGCTGTAGGGCTTCATTAACCTTCAAAGACTTGAGGGAATTCTTTTTTTTAAAAAAAAATTTCTCTCTCTCTCTGTCTCTCTCTGTGTCTCTGTGTCACTGTGTCTCTGTGTGTCTCTCTCATGTGTTTGTGTGTGTGTGTGTGTGTGTGTGTGTGTGTGTGTGCATGTGCAATGTGCATGAGGAGGTCAGAGGATAGCTTGTATGTGTGCTAGCACACTTGCTTGCCAGGGTATATGCTTGCCACAGTACACATGTGGAGATCAGAGGAAGCTGTGAGAAAGTTGGTTCTCTACATGGGTCCTTGGGGATCAAACTTAGGTCATCAGGCTCAGGCACAGTCCCTTTATCAGTCAAGTCATTGCACTGGTCCCGGCCTTAAAGAAAGATTGAAGTGATTTTGTGTATGCAGGTTAGATATCATTCATCAGAAATGCTTAAGGTCAGAAGTGTTGCTGTTTCAGAGTTAGGGATATTGCATGTGCATGATACATTCCGGGGATTAGGGCCAAATCTAAACAGAATAATAACTTATGTTTCATATGAACCTTATATCCATGGCCTAAAGGTAGTTTTCTGTAACACTTTTGGTATACTAGGCTTTTGACTTTGGCCACTCTCCTGAGATCAGGTATGGAATTTTCCATTTGTAGCTTCATGCTGTTTCTCAGAACGTTTTGGAGTTGTGAGGATTTCAGGTTTGAATTTTCAGACTAAGGATGTGCAGGCTTTATTTGCATTTTCTTGAGAGACACAGTACTTGCTTGATTCTGGAGGGGGTCTCTTGAAAAGAATGAAGCATACGTTTCTCCATTTGGCAGTGAACCTTCTACAGCCTTAGTTTTCCTTTAACTGCTGTTCTGCCTCTTTGGCTTTTGCAGCTATGCTGATTGAAAGCTTACATCTTATATTTTGATTTTTAATCCTTATTCATTTATTAGTCCTCTTCAGATTTCTTTCATTCCTCCACAGAAACTGCTTTGTTTAATTAAATTTCATTATTTTAAAAATGTTTTAATAACTCTAAATACTTATTCATTGAGTAAATACAAATGTTCATAGAGAAAAAAAATGACCAGTAGAAATTCCCCTTTAGGCCTGCTATACCATTCTGATGACTCTTGTGAAAATAGTCTCATGGTAGGTGTGACTTTGTTCCTTGTTTTTAATTGTATATTTTATTTATTTACATTTCAAATATTATTCTCTTTCTCGGTTTTCCCTTTGCAAGCACCCTATCCTATCTCCCCTCCCCCTTCTATGAGGGTGCTCTCCTACCCACCTACCCACTCCCACATCATTGTCCTAGTATTCCTCTACACTGAGGCATCAAGCCTTCATAGGACCAATGGCCTCCCCTTCAACTGATGCTGGATAAGGTCTCTTCAGCTCCTTTAGTCCTTCCCCTAACTCCTCCATCGGGGTCCCTACATTCAGTGTGATGGTTGACTGGGAGCATCCTAATCTGTATTGGTCAGGATCTGGCAGAGTCTCTCAGGAGACAACTCTATCAGGCTCCTGTCACCAAGAACTTTGTAGCATCAGCAATAGTGTCTGCATGTGAGATTGGTCTCCAGGTGGGGCAGTCTCTGGATGGCCTTTCCTTCAGTCTTCACTCTTTGTTCCTGTATTTCCTTTAAACAGGAGCAATTCTGGGTTAAAATTATGGAGATGGGCAGGTGGTCCCATCCCTCAACTGGGGACCATGCCTAACCTCTGGATATGGTCTCAATAGGTTGTACCTCCCCTTTGTGAGGTATTTCAGCTAATGTCATCCCCATGGAGTCCTGGGAGGATCTTGCTTTCCTGGAATCTGAGACTTTCTGGTTGCTACCCTTAGTTCCCCATCCCCCATTGCTACATACCTCTGTTTAATTTCCTGACCCTTTGTATATTTCTTCCATCTCTTCCCATACCTGATTCTGCCCTTCTTTCCCCCCTCCACACTTCTTTTTCTCCCAATTCCTTCCTACCCTCTACTTCCCTCCCACCTTCTACTTGATTATTTTGTTCCCCTTCTAAGTAGGACTGAAGCATCCACTCTATGGTCTTTCTTTCTCTGGAGCTTCATGTGGTCTGGGAGTTGTATCCTGGGTGTTCCACGCTCTTTGCCTAATATCCACTTATCAGTGAGTTCATACCATGTGTGTTCTTTTGTGACTGAGCTACCACACTCAGGATGATATTTTCTAGATCCACCCATTTGCCTGCAAATTTCATGAAGGCATTGATTTGATAGCTGAGTAGTATTCTACTGTGTAAATGTACCACACTTTCTGTATCCATTCCTCTGTTGAGGGACATCTGGGTTGTTTCCAGATTTTTGCTATTATAAATAAGGCTGCTATAAATATAGTAGAGCATCTTTTGGGTATATTCCCAGGAGCAGTATAGCTGGGTCTTCAGGTAGAACTATTTCTAGTTTTCTGAAGAACAACCAGACTGATTTCCAAAATGGTTGTACAAGCTCACAATTCTACCAGCAATGGAAAAGTGTTCATCTTTCTCAACATCCACATCAGCATCTGCTGTCACCTGAGTTAGGGTTAGGGTTAGGGTTAGGGTTAGGGTTAGGGTTAGGGTTAGGGTTAGGGTTAGGGTTAGGGTTAGGGTTAGGGTTTAGCCATTTTGACTGGTATGAGGTGGAATCTCAGGATCATTTTTGATTTGATTTTCCCTGATGACTGGATGTTGAACATTTCTTTAGGTGCTTCTCAGTCATTTAAGTTTCCTCAGTTGATAATTCTTTGTTTAGCTCTGTTCCCCATTTTTAATAGGGTTATTTAGTTCTCTGGAATCTACTTACTTGAGTTCTTTGTATATATCAGATATTAGCCTTCTATCAGATGTGGGATTAGTAAAGATCTTTTTCCTATCTATTGGTTGCCATTTTTTCCTCTTGACAGTGTCATTTGCCTTACAGAATCTTTGCAATTTTATGAGGTACCATTCATCAATTCTTAAAGCATAAGCTATTGGTGTTCTGTTCATGAAAATTTCCCCATGTTCTCCAAAGTCTTCCCCACTTTCTTTCCTGTCCTGACCCACAGGACAGTCAATGGGGTCCCTGGACCACCTAGGAGAGAATGTAGGGACAAGAGACATAAGACACGGACAGCAAGACAGTATTCTGATTAAGCTGTCAAATTTTATTGTTTTACACAAGTAACATAAAGGAAAGCAAGCAATGTATGGGGGGTAAAGGGGGCAAGACATTGCTTTGGGGGAACAATCTCAGGGGGGGGATGTATTGTTTCCCGGGAACAGTTTCTTAGAATTGTCCCTCAGAATCTCATGAAATAGCTGGCCATTGCTGCGGGAAATTGGCTCAAGAATGATTATGGGGAGGTGAAGTGGAAAGGAGTTGCTATGGTAACCTGACCCCAGGTGAGCTCTGTTTGTTCTAGCCCACTCAGGTGAGCTCTGTATGTGCTGACCACCTGGCTACTTGCCTAATCTTGTTTTTCCGATATATTCTTTATTTACATTTCAAATGATTTCTCTTTTCCTGGCTCTCCCCTCCCTGAAAGTCCCATAATCCCTCTTCCCTTCCCCTGTTCCCCCATCCACCCCTTCCCATTTCCCTGTTCTGGTATTCCCCTATACTGCTGCACTGAGCCTTTCCAGAATCAGGGTCCACTCCTTCCTTCTTCTTGGACATCATTTGATATGTGGATTGTGTCTTGGGTATTCCAAGTTTCTAGGCCTATATATGCTTATCAGTGAATGCATACCATGAGTGTTCTTCTGAGACTGGGTTACCTCACTTAGAATGATGTTCTCCAACTCCATCCATTTGTCTAAGAATTTCATTAATTCATTGTTTCTATGGCTGAATTGTACTCCATTGTGTATATGTACCACATTTTTTGTATCCATTCCTCTGTTGAGGGACATCTGGGTTCTTCCTAGCTTCTGGCTATTATAAATAGGACTGCTATGAACATAGTGGAGCATGTGTTCTTATTACATGCTGGGGAATCTTCTGGGTATATGCCCAAGAGTGGTATGGCAGGGTTCTCCGGAAGTATCTTGTCCAGTTTTCTGAGGAACCGCCAGACTGATTTCCAGAGTGGCTGTACGAGCTTGCAATCCCACCAGCAGTGGAGGAGTGTTCCTCCTTCTCCATATCCTCACCAACACCTGCTGTTTCCTGAATTTTTTTTTATATTTTTTTATTGGATATATTCTATATTTACAATTCATTTCCCTTTTTCTGGTTCCCCACCCCCAAGGGTCCCACATGCCCTTTTCCCTCCCCCTGCTCCCTCATCCACCCCCTCCCACCTCACTGTTCTTGTACTCCCCCACAATGATGCTTTGGTCCATTCTAGCACCAGTGTCCACTCCTTTCTTCTTGTGAGACATCACTTGGTATGTGATTTATGTCTTTGGTGTTCCAAGATTCTAGGCTAATATCCACTTATCAGTGACTGCATACCATGGGTATTCTTTTGAGACTGGGTCACCTCACTTAGTATGACATTCTCCAGCTCCATCCATTTCTCTAAGAATTTCATGAATCCATTGTTTCTAATGGCTGAATAGTACTCCATTGTGTATATATACCACATTTTTTGTATCCATTCCTCTGTTGAGGGACATCTGGGTTCTTTCCAGCTTCTGGCTATTATATATATGTTTCCTGAATTTTTAATCTTAGTCATTCTGACTGGTGTGAGGTGAAATCTCAGGGTTGTTTTGATTTGCATTTCCCTAAAGACTAATGATATTGAACATTTCTTAAGATGCTTCTTAGCCATCTGAAGTTGTTCAGGTGAAAATTCTTTGTTTAGTTCTATACCCCATTTCTTAATAGGGTTATTTGGTTTTCTGGGGTCTAACTTCTTGAGTTCTATGTATATGTTGGATAGTAGCTAGCCCTCTGTCAGATGCAGGGTTGGTGAAGATCTTTTCCCAATTTGTTGGTTGCCGATTTGTCCTTTTGACAGTGTCCTTTACCTTACAGAAACTTTGTAATTTTATGAGGTCCCATATGTCAATCCTTGATCTTAGAGCATAAGCTATTGGTGTTCGGTTCAGGAATTTTCCCTCTGTGCCGATGTCCTCAAAGGTCTTCCCCAGTTTCTTTTCTATTAGTTTCAGTGTGTCTGGCTTTATGTGGAGGTCCTTGATCCACTTGGAGTTGAGCTTAGTACAAGGAGATAAGAATGGATCAATTCACATTCTTCTGCATGCTGACCTCCAATTGAACCAGCACCAGTTGTTGAAAAGGCTATCTTTTTTCCACTGGATGATTTCAGCTCCATTGTTGAAGATCAAGTGGCCTTGTGTGGGTTCATTTCTGGGTCTTCAATCTTTTTCCATTGATCTAATTGCCTGTCACTGTACCAATACCATGCGTTTTTAACACAATTACTCTGTAGTACTGCTTGAGGTTTGGGATACTGATTCCCCCAGAAGTTCTATTACTGTTGAGGATAGTTTTAGCTATCCTGGGTTTTTTGTTATTCCAGATGAATTTGAGAATTGCTCTTTCTAACTCTCTGAAGAATAGAATTGGGATTTTGATGGGGATTGCATTGAATCTGTAGATTGTTTTTGGCAAGATGGCCATTTTTACTGTATTATTCCTGCCAATCCAAGAGCATGGAAGATTTTTCCATCTTCTGAGGTCTTCTTCGATTTCTTTCTTCAAAGACTTGAAGTTCCTGTCATACAGATCTTTCTCTTGTTTGATTAGAGTCACACCAAGATACTTTATATTGTTTGTGGCTATTGTGAAGGGTGTCATTTCCCTGATTTCTTTCCCAGCCTGTTTATCCTTTGAGTACAGGAAGGCTACTGATTTGCTTGAGTTAATTTTATATCTGGCCGCTTTGCTGAAGTTGCTTATCAGCTGTAGGAGTTCTCTGGTGGAGTTTTTTGGGTAGCTTAACTATACTATCATATCATCAGCATATAGTGATAGTTTGATTTCTTCCTTTCCAATTTGTATCCCTTTGACCTCCTTTTGTTGTCTAATTGCTCTGGCTAGAACTTGAAGTACTATATTGAATAAATATGGAGAGAGAGGGCAGCCTTCTCTAGTCCCTGATTTTAGTGGGATTGCTTCAAGTTTCTTTCCATTTATTTTGATGTTGGCTACTGGTTTTCTGTATATTGCTTTTATTATGTTTAGGTATGGGCCTTGAATTCCTGTTCTTTCCAAGACCTTTAACATGAAAGATGTTGGATTTTATCAAATGCTTTTTCAGCATATAATGAAATGACCATGTGTTTTTTTTTCTTTGAGTTTGTTAATGTAGTGGATTGCATTGATGGATTTTCGTATATTGAACCATCCCTGCATCCCTGGAATGAAATCTACTTGATCATGGTGAATGATCGTTTTGATGTGTCCTTATATTCAGTTGGCAAGAATTTTATTGAGTATTTTTGCATCGATATTCATAAGGGAAATTGGACTAAGGTTCTCTTTTTTGTTGGATCTTTGTGTGGTTTTGGTATCAGCAAAATTGTGCTTCATATAATGAGTTGGGTAATGTTCCTTCTGTTTCTATTTTGTGGAATTGTTTCAAGAGTATTGGCATTAGGTATCCTTTGAATGTCTGATAGAATTCTGCACTAAAGTCGTCTGGTTCTGTACTTTGTTTAGTTGGAAGACTGTCAATGACCACTTCTATTTATTTAGGGGTTTTGGGTCTGTTTAGATGGCCTATCTGATCCGGATTAAATTTTGGTAGTTGGTATCTGTCTAGAAAATTGTCCATTTCATCCAGATTCTCCAGTTGTGTTGAATATAGCCTTTTGTAGTATGATATGATAATTTTTTTGGATTTCCTCAGTTTCTTGTTATTTCACCTTTTTCATTTCTGATTTTTTTAATTTGGATACTGTCTCTGTGCCCTCTCGTTAGTCTGGCTAAAGGTTTATCTATCTTGTTGATTTTCTCAAAGAACCAGCTCCTGGTTTTGTTGATTCTTTGTATGGTTCTTTTTGTTTCAACTTGGTTGATTTCACCCCTGAGTTTGATAATTTCCTGCCTTCTACTCCTCTTGGGTGTATTAGCTTCTTTTTGTTCTAAAGCTTTCAGGTGTTCTGTTAACCTGCTAGTGTATGCTCTCTTCAGCTTCTTTTTTGTAGGCACCCAGAACTATTAGTTTTCCTCTTAGCACTGCCTTCATTGTGTCCCATAAATGTGGGAATGTTGTGCCTTCATTTTCATTAAATTCTAAAAAGTCTTTGATCTCTTTCCTTATTTCTTCCTTAACCAAGGTATTGAGTAAAGTATTGTTCGGCTTCCATGTGTATATGGGCTTTTTGTTGTTTTTGTTGCTATTGAAGACCACCATTATTCCATAGTGATCTAATAGGAGGCATGGAATTAGTTCCGTCATCTTATATCTGTTGAGGTCTGTTTTGTGACCAATTATATGGTCAATTTTTGAGAAGGTACCATGAGGTGCTGAGAAGAAGGTATATTCTTTTGATTTAGGATGAAATGTTCTATAGATATCTATTAAATCCATTTGGTCCAAAAGTTCTGTTAGTTTCTCTGTGACTCTGTTTAGTTTGTTTCCCTGATCTGTCCATTGAAGAGAGTGGGGTGTTTAAGTCCCCCACAATTATTATGTGGGCTGCAATGTGCGCTTTAAGCTTTAGTAAGGTTTCCTTTATGAGTGCTGGTGCCCTTGTATTTGTGGCATAGATGTTCAAAATTGAGAGTTCTTCCGGTAGATTTTTTTCCTTTGATGAGTATAAAGTATCCTTTATCTTTTTTGGTGACTTTTGGTTGAAAGTCTATTTTATCGGATATTAGAATGGCTACTCCAGCCTGGGACCATTTGCTTGGAGAACTGTTTTCCAGACTTTTACTCTTAGGTAGTGTGTCTTTGACACCAAGATGCGTTTCCTGTATGCAGCAAAATGTTGGGTCTTGTTTATAAATCCAGTCTGTTAGTCTATGTCTTTTTATTGGGGAATTGAGTCCATTGATGTCAAGAGCTATTAAGTATGTGATTGTTGCTTCCTGGTTTTTTTAATGTAATTTTTATGTTTGTGTGCTTATCTTCTTTTGGGTTTGTTGAAAGATTACTTTCTTGCTTTTTCTTGTGTGTAGTTTCCCTCTCTTTGTTGGTGTTTTCCATTCATTATCCTTTGAAGGGCTGGATTTGTGGAAAGATACTGTCTAAATTTGTTTTTGTCATGAAAAACCTTGGTTTCTCCATTTATAGTAATTGAGAGATTTGCTGTATATAGCAGTTTAGCTTGGCATTTGTGTTCCCTTAGGGTCTGCATGATGTCTGCCCAGGCTCTTCTGGCTTTCATAGTCTCTGGTGAGAAATCCTACGTAATTCTGATAGGTCTACCTTTATATGTTACTTGGCCTTTTTCTCTTACTGCTTTTAATGTTCTTTCTTTGTTTAGTACATTTGGTGTTTTAATTATTATGTGAAGGGAGGAATTTCTTTTCTGGTCAAATCTATTTGGACTTCTGTAGGCTTCTTGTATGTTCATGGGCATCTCTTTCTTTAGGTTAGGGAAGTTTTCTTCTATCATTTTGTTGAAGACATTTACTGGACCTTTAAGTTGGAAATCTTCACTCTCATCTATGCCTCTAATCCTTAGGTTTAGTCTTCTCATTTTGTCCTGGATTTCCTGGATATTTTGGGTCAGGTGCGTTTTACATTTTTCATTTTCTTTGACTATTGTATCAATATTTTCTATGGTATCTTCTGCATCTGAGATTCTCTCTTCTATCTCTTATAGTCTGTTGTTGATGCTTGGATCCATGACTCCTGGCTTCTTTCCTAAGTTTTCTACGTCCCTAGTTGTCTCCCTTTGTGATTTCATTATTGTTTCTACCTTCTTCTTTATATCCTGGATGGCTTTGTTCAATTTTTTTACCTGTTTTGTTGTATTTTCCTTTTAGGTTGCTATCTCAGCAACCCTGAGTGACCTGCTTTTCCCTGGCACAAATTGCTGTGGTGCTTCCAAGTTCCTGGGTGCAGGTGTAGTCCTGGTGTGGTGTGTCCCAAGCGATCCTCTACTCTGGTGAAACCTGCCTACCAATCTGTTGCACATTCACCGAAGCAAAGATGGTGGCCGAGACCTACTCTCTTGTAGTCGTATTTGAGTATGTAGCTCTGTGGCCCTGATCAGCTCTGGATGCAGACTGTGAAAACTGCCTCCTCCTCACTGGCTGCTGGGTGTATAGCTGGCTTCCTGTGCTGCTTGGAGATGGTGCACTGTGGTGGAGGGTGTTCCTGATCTAGAGGCAGGAACTGGAAGGCTCTTGCCAGACGCCTCCGGAGTGCAGGGCCGGTCTCACCTGTGCAGGCTGTCTCCTTCTCACTGGCTGCTGGGTGTATAGCTGGCTTCCTGTGCTGCTTGGAGATGGCAGGCTGAGGCTGAGGGTGCTCCCGATCCAGAGGCTGAAACTGGAAGGCTCTTGTCATAGGCCTTCGGACTGGATCCCCCAATCTGCGGTCTCACTTGTGCAGGCTGCCTCCTCCTCGCTGGCTGCTGGGTGTATAGCTGGCTTCCTGCACCGATTGGAGATGGCATGCTGAGGCCGAGGGTCACTTGGCTAATCTTGAAAGCTACTATTTTCCTTCTAAAAGCAAGCTTGAACATGTAAGATGAAAGGAGGAGGTTTGAGATCTATGTGAGAATGGCTCCTGGCACTTTTCTATTGGTTTCAGTGTGTCTGGTTTTATGTGGAGGTCCTAGATCCACTTGGACTTGAGCTTTTTACAGGGAGATGAGTATGTATTAATTTGCACTCTTCTATGGGTTGACTGCCAGTTGAACCAGCACCATTAGTTGAAAATGCTGTCTCTTTTCCACTGGATGGGTTTTAGGTCCTTTGTCAAAGATCAAGTGACGATAGATGCGTGGTTTCATTTCTGGGTCTTCAATTCTATTCCATTGATCTACCTGCCTGTCACTGTACCAATACCATGCAGTTTTTTTTTTTTTTTAAAAAATCACTATTGCTCTGTAGTATAACTTGTGGTCAGGGATGGTGATTTCCCCCAGATGTTCTTCTATTGTGGAGAATAGTTTTGGCTATCCTGGGTGTTTTGTTATTTCAAATGATTTTGAGAATTGCCATTTCTAACTCTATGAAGAATTGAGTTGGAATTGTGATAGGGATTGCATTGAATTTATAGATTGCTTTCAGCAAGATGGCCATTTTTTTACTATATTAATTCTGCCAATCCATGAGCATGGGAGATCTTTCCAAATTCTGAGGTCTTTCTTCAGAGACTTAAAGTTCTTGTCATACAGATCTTTCACTTGTTTGGTTAGAGTCACACCAAGATATTTTATATTTTTGTGACTATTGTTAAGGCTGTCATTTCCTTATTTTCTTTCTCGGTCGCTTGTCTTTTGAGTATAGAAAGACTACTGATTTATTTGAGTTAATTTTATATCCAGCCACTTTGCTGAAGTTGTTTATCAGCTTTAGGAGTTCTCTGGTAAAATTTTTTGAGTCACTTAAGTATACTATTATATCATCTGCAAATAGTGATATTTTGACTTCTTCCTTTCCAATTTGTATCCCTTTGACCTCCTTTTGTTGTCTAATTGCTCTGGCTAGGACTTTGAGTAGAATATTGAATAGATAAGGAGGGAGTGGACAGCCTTGTCTAGTCTTTGGTTTTAGAAGAATTGCTTCAAGTTTCTCTCTATTTAGTTTGATGTTGGCTACTGGTTTGCTGTATATTGCTTTTACTATGTTTAGGTTTGGGCCTCAAATTTCTGATCTTTCTAAGACTTTTTCCATGAAGGGTTGTTGAATTTTGTCAAATGATTTTTAGCATCTAATGAAATGATCATATATTTTTTCTTTGAATTTGTTTATGTAGTGGATTACATTGATGGATTTCTATATATTGAACCATCCCTGCATCCCTGGAATGAAGCCTACTTGATTGTGGTGAATGATAGTTTTGTTGTGTTCTTGGATTTGGTTTGCAAGAATTTTACTGAGTATTTTTGCATCCTTATTTATTAGGGAAATTGGTCTGAATTTCTCTTTCTTTGTTGGATCTTTGTGTGGTTTTGGTGTCAGCGTAACTGTGGCTGTGAACAAATTGGTTAGTGTACCTTCTGTTTCTATTTTGTGGAATAGTTTGAAGAGTATTGATGTTAGGTCTTCTTTAAAGGTCTGATAGAATTCTGCACTACACCCATCTGGTCCTGGGCTTTTTTGATTGGGAGACTTTTAATGACTAGTTCTATTTCTTTAGGGGTTATGGGACTTTAGGGTTTAGATGGTTTATCTGATCCTGTACCTAGTACCTGTCTAGAAAATTGTCCATTTCATCCAGATTTTGTAGTTTTGTTCAGTATAGGTTTTTGTAGTAGGATCTGATGATTTTAAATTTCCTCAGTTTCTGTTGTTATATCTTCCTTTTCATTTCTGATTTTGTTAATTTGGATACTGTCTCTGTGCTCTCTGGATAATCTGGCTAAGGGTTTGCCTATCTTGTTGATTTTCTCAATGATCCAGCCCCTGGTTTTGTTGATTTGTTGTATAGTTCTTTTTGTTTCTACTTGGTTGCTTTCAGCGCTGAGTTTGATTATTTCCTGCCATGTATTCCCATTGGGTGTATTTGCTCCTTTTTGTTCTAGAACGTCCAGATGTGCTGTCAAGATGCTAGTGTATGCTCTCTCTGGTTTCTTTTTGGAGGCACTCAGAGCCATGATTTTCCTTTTAGCCCTGCTTTCATTGTGTCCTATAAGCTTGGTTATGATGTGTCCTCATTTTCATTAAATTCTAAAAAGTCTTTGATTTCTTTATTTCTTCCTTGACCAAGTTATCATTGATTAGAGCATTATTCAGCTTTCATGTGTATGTGGGATTTCTGTTGTTTTTGTTGTTATTGAATACCAGCCTTAGTCTGTGGTGATCTGATAGGAGGCATGGGATTATTTCAATCTTATTGTATCTGTTGATGCCTGTGTCGTGACCAGTTATATGGTCAGTTTTGGAGAAGGTACCATGAGGTGCTGAGAAGAAGGTATATTCTTTTTAGGATGTAATATTCTATAGATAGCTGTTAAATCCATTTGGTCCATAGCTTCTGTTAGTTTCACTGTGTCTCTGTTTAGTTTCTGTTTCCATGCTCTGTACATTGATGAGAGTGGGGTCATGACATCTCTCACTATTATTGTGTAAGGTGCAATGTGTTCTTTGAGCTTTAGTAAAGTTTCTTTTATGAATGTAGGTGCCCTTGCATTTGGAGCATAGATGTTCAGAATTGAGAAGTCATCTTGGTAGATTTTTCCTTTAATTAGTATGAAGTGTTCTTCCTTATCTTTCTTGATAAGTTTTGGTAGAAAGTCGATTTTATTTGATATTAGAATAGCTACTTCAGCTTGTTTGTTGGGACCTGCATCGAGGACAAACTCCTGGGACGTGGCCTGATTGCCCACTTGTGGCGCCTCTTTTCCTAGGACAATCATTTTTAAAATGACCCAAACCTCCACATTTAAAACACACTTTATTCCCTAGTTTCTGTGAAAGCATTGTTTGCACAGTGGCTCCTTGCAAAGCAGCAGCCATAGACAGACCTTGATTATATGAAGGCCCAATTTCTGCACAAAGATGAATGTACCCAGATAAGTCTGTGCGTTGTAAGGTCAAACAGCAAAATGACATGCTGCATTAGCATTCTCATAAGCCAATTGTGTAACAAAGGTTTTCCTGCTGAGAGTCTCCAAAAGTTCTACCAGCTGCTTTTAGTAGCCTGTCAACAAACTGCTGAAAAAATTCATCAGGAGCCTGTCTAATACTAGTTAGATTTCCATTGAGATCCCCTTTAGTCGGTAATTGGCTCCGAGCTCAGTGGGCAGCCATTGCAACCTTCACATACACACCATCAGGAAACCCAATCTGATTAACATTGCCTTCATATTGATCTTCTCCCAAAAGCATGTTAGCATCCCAATCTGGGTTATCTGTCTAAGCATTCATCACAGTAGTTCTCTTACTAGTTTCATGCCATTCAGAACTCCAAAGTAAGAAATCTCCTGACAAAGTAGCCTTACATAGAGTCTTCCGATCTTGGGTGGTTAAATTTGACTCAGTCACAGTATTTAACAAAGCTTGTGTAAAAGGAGCCACAGGGTCATACTGTGCCACAGCTGTTTTTAATTCCTTTATCACTTTGAACTCCAAGGTCTGATATTGTCTGACTCTATTGTTCTGCTGGTCAATTATCTCAAGTATCGAGAAAGCTAGCACATCAGATATATCCTACCCTTTCCTGCGAACCTGACTCACAGCTCTTTTTAGTGGATTAGTGTGTCTCAGAATCGCTGCTCTTTCCTGCACTTGATACCCTTTTAGACCCTGTAGCTCATTAGTCAACTTCTGCAGCTTAATTTCAAACTCCAATTTATGTAGTTGCATATCCATCTGGGGATTTCCTTGTGCAGTAGAGGCCATAGGCATAGCAAAAGGTGTGCAAGGAGGCCAATTCTCACCATAATATTTGGTAGCTCCTTCATCTGAATGAGCTTCCTTCTCTGAAATTAGCTCATTATTAGTATCTCTATACCTTTATAATTTAGGGTTGAGAAGGTGCTTTTCTGAGAAATCCCTCTCTGGCAGGCTTCTTCCTGAGATTCTTCAAGCTCTTTCTGGGCATTATCTGATGCTTCTGAGGTCTCTTTAGCAATAGCATCTTTTATAAGTGCCCAGAGGCAGAGGGTGATATTATCTGCCTGGATGGGTCTTAGAGCTTCTCCATTTTTTCCAGGTTCTCTAATCTAAAGTTCTTTCTTCTTGAAACCATGGGCAGCAAGAATCTATCTGATCTAAAAAGTTTTCTAACAATTGTTCTTCAAACCCTACCCCTCTCACCTGACGGAGCTCTTGAAGGCTATGGACAAATGCCTGTTTAGAAGTTTCTAGTCCCGTTTTCCACTGTGAACCCCTAAGTGGGATCAGCATTGGGTCAATGCTGCCTTAACTTAGCCCATATCCTTTGCACCTGCGACAATAGTCTCAAAAGGATGACATTTGAAACTAGCACTAGCATCAATGCTGTATGTTGCTTACCGTGCAAGATACCATGATTTCTTCTGTTTTCTGTGGAGTTCCACCAAGGCGGTGTCCCTCAGATGATCTCTGTGTCCAGCTCCGATTGGGTATCACCTGTAGCTGTTCTGCAGCTTTAGTCAAATGGGTTACCTGGAAGGAGAGCTGGGGCTAGATGGGAAGGATGGATGAGAAAGGAGTGAAGACAAGACAAAAGCCCAATGTTTAATGGATAACTCTGAATTTAAAGGGGGCACATTTTCTGTAATGGGCTCTATCTTGCCTGTATCCCATGCTGAAACAATTCAATGGCTTAATAATATTCCAGTGTGGGTTTATCAGTGGTCTTTATCTAAAGAAAATTAGAAGCTGCCTCTTCATTAGTGCAGGAGCAACTTAGAGGCAGGGCATCTAAAAGAATCTCAATCACCATGAAATACTCCAATATTTGTTATCAAGAAAAAAATCCAGTAATAGGAGAGTGTTACAAGATCTAAGAAACGTTAATGAAACCATGCTACCTATGGGAGCTTTACAGCCTGGACTTCCATCTCCAGTGGCTATTCCTAGATGTTATTATAAAATAGTGGTAGATTTGAAAGATTCTTTACTATTCCTTTGCACCCCAAGGATTGCAAAAGATTTGCATTCAGTGTTTCTTCTATTAATTTTACGGAACCTATGAAAAGATATTAATAGACAGTTCATCCTCAGGACATGGCTAATTATCCTACCTTATGTCAGAAGTTTGTGACACAAGCCATTCAGCCTAAATGAGAGCAATGACCCATAATGATATGCATCATACATTACACAGATGATGATGTCTTAATAGCAGGAAAAGGTCCTCAGGACTTGCTTTTATGTTATAGAGCTATATCAGCTTTAGCTGATAAAGGACGGCAAATAGCTCCAGAATAGGTACAAACTCAGGTTCCTTATAATTATTTGGGCTTTAGACTTACAAATCAAGCCATTTTCCTCCAGAAGATAATTATTCCCAGGGCCAGTTTAAAAACTTTAAATGATTTTCAAAATTGTTAGGTGATATAAATAGGCTTCGCCCTTATTTAAAGCTTACTACAGGAGAATTGAAACCTTTATTTGATGTTTTTAAAGGGAGTGCTGATCCTACTTCCCCTAGATCTTTAACCTCAGAAGGATTGCTGGCCTTACAAGTAGAAAGGACTATTGAAAAACAATTTGTTACTTATATAGAGTATTATTTGCCTTTACACCTGTTGATTTTTTAATACAACTCATATACCTATAGGATTATTGTGGCAAAGGGCTCCTCTTATGTGGACACATTCAAGGATACCTCCTAAACATAATATCCTGCCATATGATTATACTTGGAAGGAAGGAGGTGCTGACTTATTTTGGCAAAGAACCAGACATTATTCAGCCTTTTAATGTAGGTCAAGACACTTGGCTGAATCAGTGTAGTACAGATTGGTTGTTCAAACTGGATTTAATGGAATTATAATCATTATTCTCAAGATAGGTTGATAAAAGTTTTAAATGTACATAAGACTATATTTCCTAATATGACATCTTTACAGCCTCTGCATAATGCTCTTTTGATCTTCACAGCTCCTCTAAAGGACAAGCTGGATATCTTATGAATAATCAACAGGTAGTCATAGAGACTCCTGGACTCTCAGCTCAGCAGAACTGACAGCAGTTCTGAATGTTTTTCAATCTGTAGATGATACTTTTATTCTTTTTATTGATAGTCTATAAGTGACTCAGTCTGTTCCTCTCTTGGAAACTTGTGGTATATTTAATTTTAATATGCCAGCAGGATCTCTGTTTTCACAATTGCAAAACATTATTCTTGTTCAAAAAAAGAAAAGCCCTTTTATATTGGTCATATACGAGCTCATTCTGGTCTTCCTGGACATGTAGCTGCAGGCAATAATTGCATTTACAGAGCTCTAATAGGAGAGGCGTTAGTTTCAGATCCTGTTGTGTTGGCTAGACATGATCATAATAAGGGTCATCTTTCTAGCCATAGCTTAACGCTCTGAAACTAAGAAGCAAGCAAGAATGATTGTGAAACAATGCCCTGACTGTCACATTATCTCCAGTTCCTCATTTAGGGGTCAATCCACGAGGTCTTATGCCCAATTATATTTAGCAAATGGATGTAACTCATTATATAGAATTTGGAAAATTAAAATATATACATATTCTGTATTGATGCTTGTTTAGGATTCCTTTTTGCTTCTCTGTATATGGGAGAAGCCTCAAGAAATGTAATTGATCATTGTTTACAATCCTTAAATACTATGGGATTACCTAAAGTCATTAAGACAGATAATGGGCCAGTTTATACTGTCAACAACTTTATATCATTTTGTAAGGAATTTGGTATTGAACATAAAACTGGAATTCCTTATAACTCAATGGGACAAGGAATTATTGAACGTGTGCATCACACTCTGAAAAATTGGCTTTTAAAAACAAAAAGGGGGGAGTTATATCCTTCAAAGTCACCAAAAGCACATCTTGCTTTTGTCTTATTTGTTTTAAATTTTTTTGCAAACTGATTCTAAAGGCCAGTCTGCAGCAGATCTCCATTGGCATCCAGTCACGTACAGCTCATATGCCATGGTTAAATGGGAACTCTTAACTAATACATGGAACGGTCCAGACCCCATTTTCATATGGGGGAGAAGTTCTATTTGTGTTTTTTCACAAAAAGAAGATGGAGCCCAATGGCTGCCTGAAAGATTGATTCATCAAGTGGACACAGATCCTGAGTCTTCTACTAAGTATGATTACAATTATGAAAATGGCTAAAAATCTTTATCAGCCAGCTGAGGTAATTTGGAGCATAGTTTTCACTATTCCCTGAGAAGAAACAGTTTTTCTGTTGGTTCTCAAAGCCACCACCCCCACACCGGGAGGCCAGGCTTTGTGTCTGTTAGTTGCTAATTTGCAACTGAATTGGATAGTTGGGTCATTGTCCACAGACAACTTTAATCCTGTTTACTCTTAACTTTTGACTTTGTATTTTAAGTAGGTGGGTTGCTTCCACACAGGATCATCCCCAGTAAAGCTCAGTGACTCACCATGGCAGTTATTCAATTGCTATCAAGAAATGCACTGAGTGCATATTCGTGGGTCCTTCATGGCTTTGGTCCATAGGGAAAAAGGTGTGCTATGAAGAGTGGCAGTCAGAGATGGGCAACTGATATTCTATGACTCTTTATCAACCTAAGACAGAGGCATATGTCCAAAGGCTGTGTTTGTTCATAAAAAACACTAAAAGGCCGTAATTGTGTAAATAAACACAAGCAAATTGCATGTGTCCTCCCTGATGGATAAGAGAGAGTCTAGATTCAGACCTAAAACAGCTGTGGCCACCAGCCATCCTAATTCCCAGGCGGGACCATGGAGCATAAGCAAATCTTATGCCCCAGTGTTGTGGATAGCCCTGGGCTCATACTTTGATGTTAATTCCACTCCTCAGAGGGGCTGCAGATGAGGAGTTGCCTTGTGAACCGTCTCCCCACCTTGACTTTTCAAATAAAGGCTTGAGCCAATGATTGGGCAGAGGAAAGTGGGAGGAGCAGAGTCTAGGGGAGGAGCTACGGGGTATAAAACAGGAGGAGGAGGAGCAACGGAGAAAAGGAGAGAAGAAACGAAGAGAAAAAAGGGGAAGAAATGAAGAGAAACGGTTAAAGAGAACCGGAGAGGCGGCCGGGAGAGAAGCTCGGGGCCTAGAGAAACTGCAAGTTGTATGGGATAAAATAGATTGAAACAGAGTAGTAGAGTGGGAGGCCTGCCCAGTCTAGGCTTGTAGCTTGTTTTGTTAACCGCTGAGTTGAGCTTTCTTTTACCGGGGAACTGGGTTGGATACATAGTAGCAACACCCCAGTCCAGCTAATTTGTAATAAATAAAAGGGGAGGAATTGTGCCTCCCTCCAGCCTTGAGCGGGCTAATTCAGACCTTGTTTTTCCACAGTCACCAACCTAGGGTGGAGCTTTCATGCCTAGGTGAAGTCTACTGTTCTTTCAGATCTGTAGCTTCCTGCAAGGAGCTGGCTACCTACTGAGCAGCTGAACCTGTTTTCCTGACCAGGCCCTGGCATATTGGGGGATGGATGTCCCCCTTTAAATTCAGAGTTATCCATTAAACATTGGGCCTTGATCAGAACCTTTGTCTTGGCTTCACTCCTTTTTTGTCCATCCTTCCAATCTCTTCTTCCAGGTAACCTGTTTGGCCAAAGCTGCATGCAGGACAGCTACAAAAACTGGTCCATTGTCTGAACTTATCATCTGAGGAAACCCATACCTTGGCAGTATGTCCTCTAAGAGCTTCTTTGTAATTGTGGATGTACTTTTTACTTGGTGGGGAAAGTCTCAGTCCAACTTGAAAAGGTATCTATAAACACCAGTAAATATTCATATATCTGTGAAATCTATCTCTCAGTAGATGCTGGGGTTTCTGCCTCTGAACCTATTATTGTAAGACCAGAAAGAAAAATGGGGGCACCCCAGCACCCCATGCCTTGGAAGGCATCATCCCAATCACTTGCGAGACATGGTCTTGATGCAACTGCAAGAGGATTTTATTCCAGAGTCTATGGGGTTCACAGTCTTACCACACAGTGTAAAAGAGTGTGAGCACCGAGTGCAGAAACAGGACTGCTTTTATAGATTCACAGCAAAGCTTGCCTAACACAAGCCACTCCATAGCTTCTAAGCTAATCAGTTTAAATTATCCGAGCCCGCGCTCTCTTAGAACCAATCAGTTTCCTATAGAAGCCAGATAAACTAGTTAGGTCATTTCCGCTTACATGGCCGCCACGCACAGGGTCACGCAGGCATTTCCTGTTACACATTTCCTGTTATGGGGCCAGGGTCACATACGTACTTCCTGTTATGGGGCCAGGATTACGTATTCAAAAGTCCCGGAACTAGTAGAAGGTGCTCAGGGACCTGAGCGCCCACCAGACACAAGCCCCGCAGCCCGCGCAGTGATCCCGCCAGCCCAGCTGTGCCTGCCCTCGCCCTTGTGGCCTGCAGCTGGACCCTAGAGGTGGGTGTGATGTGCGCACTTCCAGGCCAACAAAGAGTGGGCCAAGCCTTTGCTCCTTTGGGGTCACCCAAGACTCAGGAACAGTGGATTCCCAGCCTGCAACCCTCATCCTTTCATTCCCCACTTCTTGCCTTGTTAATAGTTCTAATCTTAGAACTAGGAGAATTAAAGGTCAGCCTCCTCTGGGCTTGGAGGGCTATTGTACTGATGCCTAAGTACCATAATCTAGACCGCGCTCACCTGTTCCCTGACGAAGGCAACTAACCTATTAACTATATAAGGTCTAACTATTAGCAACAGGAGCATTATCATTAGGGGTCCTATCAGGGCAGAAAACAGGGTGGTCAAGAGTACAAGATAAGGGTCTTTCCACCGAGTCTTAAGGTTTCCTGCATGGTGGCATCTAACGTAGGCCATTATCTCCAACTTGGAAGCGACGTGGGACTTGCGGATCTCCTTCTCCTGAGTAGGCCTCCCGGACCTCGATGTCTCATCCACTGCAGTGCCTTGAGCCTAGAGAACAAAGGCTGGGAAAGCAGCACATACAGAGGCAGTTTCTACCAGTAGAGGGGACCACCCATAGAGCAATTTATAGGGGCCAGTCCAAACCATCCAGGGGTGTTCCCAACCCTGAAGAGCACAAAGGGTAAGAGAGCTACCCAATTATTAACTCCAGTCTCTGTGATCAATTTGGGAGGGTCTCTTTCACCAGGGTTCCAGCAACTGTTCCTGAAGTCTTCTTTCACAGATCTAGTAACCTGTCTGGAAGCAGTGAGGAGTCTCTGACATGCCTGGAGCATTAAGGCAGACAGTTTGAGCCAAATCTCATGTTGAGATACACCTCCTGGGAGGACCCAGTGGATGACAAAGGAATTGGGGTAACAAAGAGGATCTCCAGGGGGGTCAGGTTAAAATGGCAAGGACTATTCAGAAACAAGGGGAGAGGCACCACCCAGCCTAAGCCAGTCACCAAGGTCAATTTAGTTAAGGTCTCTCATAGGGTTTTGTTTATTTTTTCTAGCTGTCTTGAGCCCTGGGGACAGTACATCCAATAACATTTCCAATTATTCCCCAATATGTCTGTCAATTTCTGACTTACCTTAGAAACAAAAACAGAACCATTGTCTGATCCAATTACCTTGGGCACTCTGAAACTCGGGAACATTTCTTGTAACCCTGGCTGCTGTTTCTTGCTTGCTAGGGGAAGTCTCAACCCATCTAGATTAAGTCTCTACAAATGCTAGGAGATATTCATAACCATATTTTCCTGCCTTAGCTTTTTTTTTTTTTTTAGATTTTTTTTTATTGGATATATTCTATATTTACAATTCATTTCCCTTTTTCTGGTCCTGCCTTAGCTTTTATAAAACCTCTATATACTCTAGGCTGTTCTCTTCTAGGTTTTTTGCCCTATTTACTCTTTGCTGCATAAGCATTCACTTGCTGGCATACCTTACACTGTTCTATTAATCCCTTAAATGAGTTCATCTGTGCTTTTGGCCTGGTGAGTCCTTGGCTTACTTTCTGGGGAGTATAATTCTCCCTTCTTGTGTGCACCTTTCTTTGTTAATAGTTGGTCAGATGGCTAGCAATCTCAGTCCTTTTCTTTTCTTCAGCATATTTTAAGTGAGGCTGTCTCTTAATTTTGTCCCATTTCTCAGTGGGTGTCTCTTGCAGACCCACAACCAGTATATGCTCCTGAATATCCATTCTTGGAGCCATTTGCTCTGCCTGGCTATTGCCCACTGAGTCTTTTCCCTTTTGACGTCCTGGGCAGTGGGTAATACTCACAGTTGCTGGCTTCATTAGGGCATCTAAGAGGTCCAAGATTTACTGTTGGTTTCCTCTGATGTGAGCAGTCCTCTTGGCATATACACCTGTGGACGTGGGCTGTGGCAAAGGCATACCTGTCATCCATGTGGATGTTGATTTTCTTGCTGTCTCCAAGTTCCAAGGTCTTGGTAAGGGCAATTAGCTCCACTTTCTGCATTGACATGCCAGGGGGTAAAGATTCTTCTACCCAGATGACATTTGTGCTGTCCACCATAGCAGCACCTGCTTGTCTCTGTCCTTCATGGAGAAAATTGCTCCTGTCTGTAGCAACTTTCAGCAGGGGTCAGTCTCTCTTTTTGGGCCAGTTGCTGCAGCCCATTGGACAGGAAGTATATCTGTCCTCCCAGCCACTTTGGACAGTATACCTTGCTCCAACAGAGAGGGTAGGAACAGCCTGGGGTGACCTTAAATGAATGGGTTACCCATCCCATCCCTAGGTCCATTGTTCTTCGGGTAGTCCATGAACACATTTTGGTGCCAGTGGCTTCTTGGACCCAAGATCTTTTCTTGGAAACAGGGCAATTGGGTTGGAAGACTGAGTGTGAAGCCCCTGTGTCCATCAAGAACTGAGTGGGTTTCTCTTTCCCTCTCACAGTTATCCAGGGTTGGGGGAAGTGGTCAGAACACCCATCTCCCCTAGTCATTGTCTTCACCCAGGGATAACACCTTTGCCATTTGGGGGGCACTTCTCCCAAGACCTGGGAGTTCCTGCTCCTTCTCTGTCTTTTTTTCTTTTTTCTCTTTTTCCTCTGTCTCCCTGTCTCAGCAAACTATACTAAATCTCTCTATAGACTTTTCTAACAACTGACACCACCAAATCTCTCCATAGACCTTCTAAATAACCTGCACCAAATCCCTCTACATATTTTCTCAGCAAACTACATTAACGTCCCTCTAGTCTGGTGTCATAGGGTGTATAGCAAAATGCTTCTATGACCTGCTCTAGAAAAGCTGCCAGTAACTCATCTGGTCTCTGCTTAACCTCATATACCTTCGTCAAATCTGTGGGCTGCCACGCCCTCGAGACCTGCCAATGGAGTCTGGTGTTGGTCTTTCAGGTGTCTCTTACCTTTCGTCTGAGGGGATATTCTTTTCTGACTTCCTGTATTACAAATAAAACAGTCTCAAAGAGATTAATCAGTCTCTTGGGAAATATGTCCTTAGTGAGAGAGCCACCGTGGAATCAGGATACGTAGTCTCAGATCTTCTCCTGCTTCACTCTGTGGTCTTCTCTAAATATAAATTGAAAATACTATTATTATTTTGTAAATTATAAACTATAAGATAGACCTAACATCCAATCTATCATTTCTGCCAATCAAACAGAACCTTTGTCATCAGCTTTCTCAAGATTAAAGAGCTTGGGCTGACTATGAGACTAACAGTTTTCATCCCCATCAGAAATCCCAAGAGTTACCAATATTAACTGAAAATATATAGAAAGTTTAACACAACTTCTAAAACTTAGCCAAATGTTAAAGACTGCTAAATACATGAACAGTTTATACTTTAAAATGTTGGAGCATCGGTATTCAGCCTTCTGGCACAAAAACATCTGACAGACTTAAAGAATCAGGGATTACTAAGCCATATAACAATCTACAGACACATTAAGTTTGTCTGTAAATGAAGAGAGGCAATCTCGTCTCTCTCTCTCTCTCTCTCTCTCTCTCTCTCTCTCTTTCTCTCTCGCCATAACAGAAGCAACTCTACATATGCTCTCTTCAAGAAAGGGAAGCTGTCCGGAGCAGACCAGTCTCTATAACAAAAATAAATAACATTAAACATCATATTCCATGAACTTCTGACATTTTTAAAAACCAACTATTTATATAAAGTAATGTGGACTGTTGTCTGTTAAACTATCTTCAGCTATTTCTGATTAAAGCATAGAAAACACCCTAATAATAAACTCAGAGCCTTATATTTTTATTTGGCCCTTAACTCCCAGGCTATAATAATACATCTCAGATCTATAATAATAACAGCAAAGAAGGAGTGGGTGTAAATCCTCCACTTTTACATTTTTAGTATTTATACCAATGAAAACCTTGATTTTGTATCAAAATAAAATCTGTATCAAATAAGAATTTATGCCTTGAACATAATAACAATTTCTGTAATATAAATCTCAAAACAAGATTTTAGTATCACTGAGACAGATTTTTCGCTTAATATTTCAGAATCTAGTCTTTTGGAGGTCTTCCTTATTTTGACCTCTTTCCCAGAGGAACAATATAACCATGAAGTTGAATATTATATCTATTATAATAATCTAAACAATTTAAAATAAATGAAATAAGCCATCTGTAACTTAAACCCAGAATTCCCATATCTGCCACCATGAGAGTCTTGTTAAAACTTATTTTCCCCACCAGAGGGCCTCAGAGCTCAAATATTTCATCTCTTTTTTTTTGTTGTTCTAACAAGGTGGGCTTGAGTCACGTGACCTGATCTTGGCACCAGAGTCTTAACATGGCAGGATTGAGTCATGTGACCTGATCTTGGTGCCAGAGTCTTAACAAGGCAGGCTTGAGTCACATGACCTGGTCTTGGCGCCAGAGTCTTAATATGGTGGGCTTTTTAGCCCGTCTAAATTCCTAACAGAATCGTCAGTCATCTAAGTCCAAGAACACAAAACAATATACAAAACAACACAGAGAGGAACAATCACCACGTAGACAGCCTGACCCTGCCACCATCAGGCTTCTAGATTCAGACAGGCTTTTGACAAAACAGTGAGACAGACAGAAAACCAACCGCAGTACCCGTCCAATGGTCTTTAGTCAAAGACAAAGGGGTTGTCACAGTCTGCCCCATGGCAAAGAACAAAAAACACAAGAACAGAACAAAAACAACAGACACTAGCATATCCAAGCACTCGTCCATGCCTGGACTTAACCAAACAGCCAAACATGACCTCTGACTGACTGGGATTCCACGTCCACTCCCTTCTCGGTAGAAGGAACACTCCGTCTCCTTCGTTCTACAGTCAGAGTGGGCCAAGCCTCTGCTCCTTTGGGGTCACCCAAGACTCAGGCATGGGGGATTCCCAGCCTGCAACCCTCATCCTTTCATTATCTGAGTTCTTCTCATTAGCCACTGTATTATTATTAGCTGTCAGTCTTTAAAGTTATTGACAATTCCAGCTATCTTCTAGTCGGTGTCTCTAATCCTGATATCAAATTCTGCATTCTCCAACACGCATGTTGGAGTAATGGTTGATTGCAGGATTTTCCCTGTCCAATTATATTAGTGCAGAGGAGGTCTGTCATTTGACAGGGTAAGTGGGGCAGAACTAAGAGTGGTAGAAAGAGGGAACGTCCCAGAGGGTAGAAGAGGAAGAACCAAGATGGCTTCAGATGTATACCTGTGTGGCATTTACCAGCCACAAGTAGCTATGTTTTCACAAGGTTAGAAATGTTTGGATAAAATTTTTATCATTATCAATTGGCTCTTAAATTACATCTTATATTGACATCTTGTAAATTGTTATTATTGATATATAAATCCGATTGGTTAATTAAGCATTAAGAGTCTTGATTCTACCAGGTAACTAGGTGTTGAGGAGGCAGAACATGGGGTGTGTGGGGTATTGTTTGGAAGTGAGAGGTATTCAGGACCCCCACTGGAGAGGTGGCCCTGCAGAGGCTGGAGAGTTGGCAGATTGCTTTTTTAATATTTCCCCAAACAGTTGATCTTCTGAAATATGTGTAGTCACATTTCTTCTGACACAATGGGTTTGCAATCTGCTGTTCTCTACCATCTTTTTATTACATTGAGACATAGGCAAATTCCTAGCCCAGGTTATGTCATCTTTGGAATCCTTAGGGTGGTCATGGAGTGTAGGATCCCCTAGATCCGGGAAAGTTAGGGGTGAGAGAGGCCTGATTTCTAGGGCAGTGTTTCAGGCTGCTGCATCTGCCCTATTGTTGCCTTCTGAAGCTAGGTCCTTCCCTCTCTAGTGTCCTAAGCAGGGCATGATGGCCAGATTTTTAGGCTCCTATAAAGCCCTCAGTAGGAAGAGGGTTTTCTCTTTCTTTTTGATAGTATTTCCTTCTGCTATCAGAAGACCTCTCTCCCTATAAATAGTCCATAGACATGAGCAGTGGCAAGCAAAGACATATCACTTGGCATGGCTCCACCCATATGATCTCAGTGTTTGAGATTACCTCTGCCCTAGCATACCTCTGTCCATCCTGAATGAAGCTGCCTGAAGATTTGGTCTGGTTCCATGGATGTGAGCCAAAATGTCTGAGCAATCATTAGTTGCCCATCAAGGTAATTGAGGTCTGGGTCAGTCCACAGGGTAGGTAGGCTCAGGACAGTTGGTATCTGAAAGTTTATCCTAGGGGGATTTAAGAGGTGAGACTGAAAATGTCATTCTAACATTGGTGAGCCATCCATGGGGGAAGGGGCTGTTTGAATACCCCTTTCATAGCTTGAGGTTGTGGTGATGGGCAAGCTTTGGCCCAGTGTCAGTTTGTCAGCATCCTAACCAGGAGGGCTGTGGCTGTGATGATGTGCAAACAGGGTGGCCAGGGTCTGGCATCTGGGTATAATTTCTTTGACAAGTAGGTCACTGGCCATTGCCAGGGCCTAAGTCTGAGTCAGTATCCCTTTTTCTATCTCAATCTCTTATCCATGAAGAGAAGAAAGGGCTTAGTCACATCTGGCAACCTCAAGGCTGGTGCAGAAATTAAGGCCTTCTTTAAGTCATTGAAGGCTTTCTGATGTCCCTCTCTTCAGACAAAGCTTTCAGAAGGTTCTCTGGTAGCTTCATATAGTGGCTTAGCTATTTCTGCAAAGCCCACTATCCATATTTTGCAGAATCCAGCAGAGCCTAAGAAGTCCCTTAACTGGTGGGGAGTCTTGGGTGTTGAAAGGCACAGGATAGTGTCCTTCCTGGCCTCAGAGAATCATCTCTGACCTTTCTTTAATATGTACCCTAGATATGTCACCTGTGGTTAACAGAGTTAGGCTTACTTAGAAGAGCCTGGGTAGCCCAAATTTCCTAGGGCCTCTAAGAAAAAGGTCCTTCCTAGGTCCCCTTCAGGCATTCTTATTTGGTCTCTGCTGCCACCAGGAGGTCATCCACATACTGTGAAAGAGTCAGGCTAGGGTGCTAGGTTCTGTACTCACTCAGGTCTTCAAAGAGGGCCTCATCAATGGTGATAGACAAGTTTTTAAGTCCTGGGGAAGACTAGTCCAACTCAACCATTGGCTGTTCCTTGTGTTCTAGATTGTGCCATTCAAAGGCAAAGAGGTCTTGGCTCTTGGGTGCCAAGGGAAAGCTGAAGAAAGCATCCTTTAAATCTAGCACCATATACCATTGGGGCTCTGGAGGAACAGTACTCAAGAAGATGTAGGGATTAGGGTCTGTTGGGTGGATATCCATAACCCATTAGATAAATTCCCAACTTTCTGAGGAGAAAGCTATATTGATTTCTATAGTGGCTGTACAAGTTTGCTTTTCTACCAGCAATGGAGGAGTGTTCCCCCTGCTCTGCTTCCTTACCAGCATGAGTTGTTACTTGTTTTATTGATCTTAGATATTCTGACATGTAGCAGAATTTTAGCAGAACCATTATATCTGGCATGAATTCCAGAGTGATGGAACATAGGCTTTGAAGTAGCCTTTTGTCGGTGATTGTTATCTGAGATTTTATGATTGTTTTTTTGAAGGTGTCTCAGAGTCTTTATATAGCTTACTCCTGAGACATAATGGGCAAACCAGGAAGTCTCCTATGACTCATAATTGCTTAGATGATGATTCCTTAAAAAACAACTCCTAGATCAGAGATTTTGATATACAGACATTGACTTACTAAATGTGCCTTTTGTGTAACAATAAAAGGTACTTCTGGGAAGCTGCTAGGTTCAGTCCTTCAGCGGCTGATCCCCCAGCTGCTTGAGAAGCTTATCTCATCTCACAGTGTCTTTCCTTGTTGGTCAGTCATCCCTTGGAGCTCAGAATACTGAAACAGGTATAAGATGGAATCTCAAAGTAGTTTTGATTTGCATTTCTCTGAAAGCTTAGGATGCTGTTCGTCAGTTATTTGAGTTTCCTTTTTAGAAAAATTTCAGTTTAGATCTCTGCCCCATTTTTAAATTGGATTATTTGGTTTGTTGATGTCTAGTTTCTTGAGTTCTTTATATATTTTGGCTATTAGCCCTCTGTCAGATGTGGGGTTGATGAAAATCGTTCCCCGTTCTGCAGGCAGCAACTTTGTCTGAATGACGGTGTCTTTTGCCTTATAGAAACTTTTCAGTTCCATGAGGTCCCATCTATTAATTGCTGATTTTAGTGTCTGTGTTATTGTTCTGATCAGGAAGTTGTCTCCTCTGTTGATTGAATTGAAGGCTATTCCCCGCTGCCTCTTCTATCGGGTTCAGCGCATCTGAGTTAATGTTGATGTTTTTAAATCCATTTGGAGTTGATTTTTATGCAGGGCGATGGATCTATTTGCATTCTTCTACCTGCAGACAGCCAGTTAGACCAGCACTGTTGGTTGAAGACACTGTCTTTTATCTACTGTGTATTTCTTGCTTTTATTAAAAGTGCTTATAAGTGTGTGGATTTACATCTGGGTCTTCTATTCAATTTCATTGATCAGTCTTTCTGTTTTTATGTCTATACCATGTTATTTTATTACTATTAACTCTACAGTCCAATTTGAAGTTGGGAATAGTGATACCTCCAGGAGTTGTTTTTATTATTCAAGATTGTTTTTAGTCACTTTGGGTTGAGTATGTGTGTGTGTGTGTGTGTGTGTGTGTTTCCATATAAAACTGAAAACTGTTCTTTCAATAACAGCTTAAATTGTCAGGCATCACTATACGGAACCCATACATTTTTTTCCACAACTTTCATGATGTTCATTCCACAGAAATTGCACTTATTTAAAGTTTACAGTTCAGGAAACAGCAGGTGTTGGTGAGGATGTGGAGAAAGAGGAACACTCCTCCACTGCTGGTGGGATTGCAAGCTGGCACAACCGCTCTGGAAATCAGTCTGGCAGTTCCTCAGAAAACTGTACATGATACTTATGGAGGACCCTGCCATACCACTCCTGGGCATATACCCAGAAGATTCCCCAGCATGTAATAAGGACACATGCTCCACTATGTTCATAGCAGTCTTATTTATAATAGCCAGAAGCTGGAAAGAACCCAGATATGCCTCAAAGGAGGACTGTGTTAGTACCGAGACCTGTGATGTCATATAGGTGACAGTTAGCACTGCAACTATAGGGCTGTTACCAAGGCAACGGCCGCCATATACCCAGAATTCAATAGGCCTACCTTTACCTGTAATTTACGTCACCACTAATATATAAATGGGTAGCGTTTCTTCTTCGCTCTCTTTTTTTCTTTCTTTTCCTGCCTTCTTTCCACCCACTGCACCTTTACTCCATCTTAAATAAAGCCCCACGTGGAACTGTTTGGTGTGGTATGATACCTCATTGTGGCCTCACATCTCTGCCTCATCTCCGCCGCATCCCCTTGGCCCATGTGACAGGCATACAGGTGACTTGTGTGGGGTGCAGGTCGCTGGACTGCGTGGAAAAACCAACATTTTGGCGAGCTATCCAGGAGATTCTGCCTGCATCCGCTACAGACAGTGCAGTCGCCATGAGAAGACACCTGCCGCAGCTGCTTCCATCTTCACCTTAGCTGCCCGTCTCAGCCTCTACAGCCTCTGCCGCCGCTACCGCCTCTGCCGCCGCTACCGCCTCTGCTGCTGCTACCGCCACCTCTGCTGCTGCCACAACTGCTGCCGCTGCCACTAGTGGATTCCCCACCACTGCAGCCTGAGACCTACGGGCTTCCATCACGTGAGCTGCACACTACTGCTTGCCACATGGATTTGTCTCTGGGCCGACCAACCAAACAGTTCCACGCTCCCAGCTATCAGATTGCACATTCTTACAAACACACATCTGCATATTCGTAAGTTACCTCAGTTAGCTGGAGGAAATCTTAGCCACAGATGGGAACTGGCCAGCCTCTCTCAAGCTAAGATTTGCCTCTCAGACCCAGCCTACACGACTGGCCTCCAGCTAACATTCGTGATAGGACGGTTAACCCTTGGGTATACCTTCACTGGGAAGTGTCCCAAAGTCCCTCTTAGCTTTTACAGCTGCCGCAAAAGTCCTGGCCCAAGCTGGGCACTTCCTCTGGCGTTCCGGGAACGCCTCAGCTCCTAAAGGCCTTCGCGGCGGCCTGGGCCTTTAGCCTAGCTACACCATGTTGCTAATATCTTTTCAGGACGCTGAAAATCATATTTAGCAATTTCTCACCCACCCAATGGGCAATAATTTGTCTTCGGCCATACCTCCAGGCACCCCACTGGGATGCCTCCTGGAGAATCTCAAGTCTCTAAAACTAGCATCCAATTTGAGGCGGTCAAAGTTAATAAACCTCTGTAATAAGGTCTGGACTCAATATAAGCTAGACAATAACTCCAAATGGCCACCTAATTGCACCCTAGACCCGATCGATCGTTTTAAGGGATCTTAATACATACTGCCAGTAATCCGGTAAATGGGATGAGGTTCTCTATGCTCAGGCTTTCATCTATCTTCACTCTAAACACTCTCTCTGCTCTCCCCCATCCCAGCTTCTCTTGGCCATGAAACCTACCCACCTTCCACTAGATGATGCTACGTTTGATCCCGTTGACGAGCCACCCCTCATCCACCACAGGCCTGTTGGGCCTGCGAGATCCCAAACTGCAGCCTCAGTCTCTCTCTCTCTCTCAACAGGTCCTGGAGAGGGATAGAGAAAAATGCATCTTTTAGATCTAGGACTGAGAAATGAGAAATTCCTGAGGGAATAGTAGAAAGAAGTGTGTAAGGATTAGCTATGACAGGATGGAGGGGAACCACTGCAGCATTAATGCACCTGAGGTCTTGAACCAGGCGATAGGTACCATTAGGTTTTTTTTTTTTACTGCTAGTATAGGGGTGTTGAAAGGAGAAGAAGTAGGGCGAAGAAGTTTTTTTCTTAAGAGGTCAGAAATGATAGGCTTAAGTCCTCTGAGGCTTTGGAGAGAGAGAGGGTATTGAATTTGTGTGATGTACCTGGTAGGGTCCAGTAACTGGATGACAACAGGAGAATGATGTCTTGCAGACTCTACCTCCCTCCAGGGTCCTTTCTCTTCAGGTAGCGCCAATAGAGGATTCCACACTCACCTTCCAATCATGTCCTCCTCTTAATATTTCTAATCTTCTTCCCCAACCTAATACTAACCACTCCCTTTCTCATTCCTGCACTGAGACTTTAGAGCAACTATGACCTCATCCTTCACACACACAGGAGAGGACATTGCCTCAAACCATTTATACCTGGTACACAGATGGAAGCTCCTTTCTATATGAAGGGGCTGGAAGAGCTGGCTATGCCATAGTGTCAGACACCGAGGTGGTGGAGGCACAGGCCCTCCCTGTACACACCACTAATCAACAGGCTAAACTATAGCTCTCACCTGTGCCTTTCAACTGGCACAGGGACAATCCCTCAACATCTACACAGATTCCAAATATGCTCCTGTTCCACGCTGCTATTTGGAAAGAGCGCGGGTTACTTACCACAACAGGAGGATCAGTAACTAATGCAAGCCACATTTTAGCCATGCTAAAGGCCTCTCATCTCCCCACGGCTATTGGGATTGTCCATTGCAGATCCCACCAGACGGATGACTCTATTGTCTCCAAGGGAAACAACTGAGCTGATGAGGCAGCTAGAGCTGTGGCCCTTAGTGGGCTAAACTCATCTCACTGTCCCCAGGACATCCTTACACTACAACCCACATCTCTACCTTCACCCCCCGACACTCTCCAAACTCTATCCTATCTTCACCAACTCTTTCATCCTAACAGCCAAGCGTTATCTTCTTTTGTTAAGAACCACTTACAGCCTACTCTTGAGGACTTAAGTTTCTTAAGATCTATCACCACCTCTTGTAAAATCTGTCAGATGTCAGATTCTAACTCGAGATATCGTAACACCCCTTTTCTACCCATCAGGCTAGAGGTTCCCTTCCTGGAACTGACTGGCAACTTGACCTTACCCATATGCCCACTATCAAGCGTGTCAAGTACCTCTTGGTCTTGGTGGACACCTTCTTGGGGTGGGTAGAAGCATTTCCCACCACTAACAAAAGGGCTCAGACAGTTTCTGATCTTATCCTCCAAGAGATCATCCCCCGATTTGGTGTTCCAGTTTCCCTTCAGTCAGACAATGACACTGAATTTACTTCCCAGATTTCTCAAATTCTTTCTAAGGCCTTAAACATCCCTTGGCATTTTCACATTCCCTACCATTCTCAATCTTCAGGTAAGGTAGAAAGAACTAATTGCTCTTTAAAAACCACCCTTGCTAAGCTGTCACAGGAACTTCACCTTGACTGGGTAAAACTCCTACCTCTGGCTCTTTTCAGGCTACGAGTTCTCCCCATGCTACCTCTTCTCATCTCACCCTTTGAACTCGTGTATGGATGTCCAGTTTTAACTCCTGGTCTTTCACCTAAATGCTCTCCCCTCCCAGACTACCCCATTGCTTTGCCACCTCCATTCTCTCCTATGGAATTTTGCTGACCACCATCTACTGTGGTCACAGACTGTCTCCTGTCCACTGCCTGTCAACATTGGAGACCAAGTCCTCTTATCCCCTCCAGATCATAGGCCGTCACCCCTCTCGCCCAAATGGCAGGGCCCTTTTAAGGTGATTCTCGTGACCCCCACAGCTGCTAAACTCGAACGATTCTCTCATTGGGTCCACCTGTCTCACCTTAAACCTTTCATCCCTCTACCTAAAAATGACTCTTCTTCATACATGTCAACCCTAACAGGACCGTGCTCTATTCAGCTCTGGTAGACATCGAGACCATCCACCTTGTCCCCAATTTCAGAACATGAGACTCTACTCCAGCATCCGAGCTCAACTTCATTGGATTAGACATGGATTTCTTGTCCTACCCCTGCTGTTCTTCGTTTCCATCCAGGGCAGTCCTTACATCTGGAGATTCGAGGTTCATGAAACCCCCACAGATAACAGTCTTTCCAAATAGGGTCAGAAAACTGCTCCATAGCCGGATGCCAGGAACCGATCCAAATCACTATCATCCCTGTATCTGTTATCCCATCTAAATATTATGATCGCTATACTTGCTTTCTCTTTGACCAGACAAAAGATTATTGCAGAAGATGGCCAGACGAATATAGGGGCTGCCCATATTGGTCTTGTCAGATACATATGCTAGGATCACGGATCAATCATTTCTTCTATCAATACCACAAGATACTTTTCTTCTACATACAAGACCCGTGGGATTCCAGGTGGGAGACAGGAGTTGTTGCCAAGCACGAAGCAGATCTAAAGTACCGGAGAAATGTAAGAGGAAGTCAACCTTAAACTCAGAATTACCAGCCGCTGCCCACGGAAGAGCCGCTGTCCACAGAGGTACCTGATGCCGAGGACCCCGATGGTGAAAGTCAGCTACACCCCCAAACTGATGACGCCCCTAGACAGCAGGAAGCAGTTTAAGAAACAGTGTGCGCTCACTCCTTTTCACCATCAGGCCCCCCTTTTTTTCCTTTTCTTTTTAATAACAGAAATGGAGGAATGTTAGTACCAAGACCTGTGATAGGCGACAGTTAGCACTGCAACTATAGGCCTGTTACCAAGGCAACGGCTGCCATATACCCAGAATTCAATGGGCCTACCTTTACCTGTAATTTACGTCACCACTAATATATAAATGGGTAGCGTTTCTTCTTCGCTCTCTTTTTTTTCTTTCTTTTCCTGCCTTCTTCCCGCCCATTGCACCTTTACCCCATCTTAAATAAAGCCCCACATGGAACTGTTTGGTGTGGTCCCTCATTGCAGCCTTGCATCTCTGCCGCATCTCTGCCACATCCCCGTGGCTCGTGTGGCAGGCATACAGGTGACTTGTGTGGGGTGCAGGTCGCCGGACTGCATGGAAAAACCAACAGAATGGATACAATAAATGTGGTATATATACACAATGGAGTACTATTCAGCCATTAGGAGCAATGAATTCATGAAATTCTTAGACAAATGGATGGAGCTGGAGAACATCATCCTAAGTGAGCTAACCCAGTCTCAAAAGAATACCCATGGTATGCACTCACTGATAGGTGGATATTAGCCTAGAATCTTGGAACACCAAAGACACAATCCACATACCAAATGATGTCCAAGAAGAAGGAAGGAGTGGACCCTGGATCTGGAAAGGCCAATGCATCAGTGTAAGAGAATACCAGAACAGGGAAGTGGGAAGGGGAGGATGGGGGAAGAGGGGGAGGGAAAAGGGCATATGGGACCTTTGGGGGGCGGGGAACCAGGAAAAGGGAAATGAAATGTAAAAACGAATATATCCAATAAAAAAAATAAAGTTTACAGTTCATTACATTTAACATATTTGTGCACCTCTAATTTCCTCACTACAGTGGATAGGTCCCAAGTTTAAATAAACATTTATGAATGTTTCCAGTGTTGCAATTCATCAGAAGATGACCATCCTAAGACTTTAACAAGAAGTGCTTACACTGGGCCTATCCAGGCCTCTTTTTGTAGATTTGTGGACCCTATAAGTAGGAAATATAATGATATTTTAGTGTTGTCTTCCTTAATTCTCCAGAAGAGAATGCCTATGGGACCTAGAATGGATGGCTGTATTTTATAGGGAAGGATTAGTGGTACAGTTTTGTGTGCTCAGTGCGGTCTCATAGGGTTAAGCAGATAAAAGCTCTAGGAGAGAGCAGAAGATAAAAATGCCTGGTATGAGCAAGCTTTGGCTGTAGCAAGATCAAAAATCACTGGCAGCAAGGTGATTAGATTCTAGAGACTCAAGACACATGACTAATGTTTCCAGCCTGAATGTTGGAGTAAGAATCTAGTTCCTGTGGGATCATGTGAGAAGTAGATTCATCAAAACAGTAAGGAAATTTGAGAAAATAGCCTATCTTTTAAACTGTGTGAAGTGGAAACTTCTGACTTCTTTGGAAAGTCAGTTATATTAAAGAAGTTTTTTCTGAAGTGGACACAGATGAGAGGATGTTTCGATAAGGCAGACAAATGAAGGAATGTTTTGCTGAAGCAGATACATGTTTTGCTAAAGCAAGCACGTGAAAGGATGCGTGATGAAGGGTTCTTCACTAATGTATTGGTTCGCCTTACATTTCGTGGTTGAGCTCCATTTCTCATGACTCCATAGAGAGAAACTCACGAGGTTCCCAAGGACTGGCCAATTGGCAGAGTAATGTCAGCTGATACAGACTCATGTGGAGTTTTGCTAAGATAGACTCACATGCTGAGACAAGACCTGTAGAGAAGACATGATATTTGGACGGAGTATGAATAGGACTCCGTATACAGTGATGGGGGCTGGCAGAGCTGCCTTTGAAATGCTTCTTGGTCTTGAGCCTTCACTGATCTTTGCTGCATTGAGAGGCGTGGCAATGGACTTCTCTTGGCACAGTCACACCTGCTGACTCTGCCCATTTGACTGAGGCCTGGCTATATCTTACTGGGTCATGCCACCACTGTTTATTCATGTTTGCTATATTGACAGTACTGAACTGAACTGCTGACATGTTTGTGAAGTATTTGCAAGTGGATCGGGCTGCTGCTACTGACCTGTGAACTGAACTGCCCATTTCCTGACAATGCAGATTGGATTTGCTCCAAAGAAAAAAATTTTAACAGGTTCACTTCCCCTGTGTCCTAATAACCTTTCTTTTCCACTGCCCTTTGGTGGATTGTGGGCTAGAAGGGAGGTCAAAACATTTAAGAAATGTTAAAAGTTAAAATGTAAAAGGAAATGTTCAAAACCTTATTAAAAGTAGGTTTTGAAAAATGTAAGCTTATACTAATGTTTTAAAACCTAGTTCTATTTAAAGAACCTATTTCTATTAGAATGTCTTCAACTGTCCCTAGTAAAGTACACTGAAGATACACAGTAGGCACCAAAATTGGTCTTCTAAAATCTGACTTCCTTCCCACTGTATAGCTCAGAAACTTTGAATTTGCAGTTATTAGAAGGCTGTCTGCAGGCAGAGGAGAGGTTTTGTTTTCAAAAGCCATTTCATTTGCAAGGATGTTTGAAGCATTCTAGCATTCATTTGAATTGAATTAACATCCAAGAAGGCTTGGATGTGTGTGAAGGCTTTCAGAGTCTAAAATTATGCCTGTGTTTTGGAACAGAGAAGCATGGGAACCCTCCCAGCATGTCTCCCCGCCCCCTCCTTGCCCCTTCAGCCCTGGGGTTGACCAAGCTGCCCCTGGGGGCACATTCTCATCTCATCTGCAGTCTCCATCGGTCCTGTGATGCCCAAGAGTTAAAACCTGTCGTCCCTGGGCTCTGTGAGGCCTAGAGGCCATGAACTCCTCCCTCCCCACCCCTGCGGATTCGGGTCCATAGCTTCTCACAGCCATCCCACAGCATGGGGGCGCTCAACAGTATCCTGCATCTGCCCGCCCAGTGCTGGCAAACTTTGGCAAGACATGGTTTTTCCCCTTCTCCTTTTCTCTGTGCCCTGTGCCCTACAGAGGCAATTGTTGCTAACTCTGACAACCTGAGTTTGATTCCTGGGATTCATGTGACAGAAGGAGAGAACCAAATCTCTTTGACTTCCACACATGAGTACATGCAAACACACACACACACACACACACACACACACACACACACACACACACAGAGAGAGAGAGAGAGAGAGAGAGAGAGAGAGAGAGAGAGAAATGAAAAAATGTAGTAAAACCTTTAAAATTAAAAAATAGAAAAACACACTACAGATAAATGAAATCTACATCAGTTATCAAATTTTAAAAATCTACTTCTTGTTTCTCCATAATGGTACAATAGATGTACATTCCTAACATTCCAACATGTAGGTACTCTAGTTCTTCCTGTGAATATCACACAGCGTGTTATTTAGACACCTAAGTCACTCTGCACTCCACTTTCCTGTGGTAGAGTATTCACCAACTATTTTCAGTTATTTAGTCTTCTAAATTCCATCTTCAACATCTTAAAACTCACAGAATTTACCCCCAATTCTGTTGTTATTGTTCAACCACCGGGGATTTGATTTCAGCTTTCTTCCAACCCTTCTACCTGAGTCAAAGTGGATTCAATCCACGTCTACTTCACAACTGATCTGCCCTCTAACTTTTCCTTCCAGTTATTCATATCTAGCCTAAAAGGTAATGCAGTTACATTACAGGGTGATTTTCATAAACTTGGGTAGTTTTCAAAATCACATTTCAAGTCTGAACTTTGCTCTTAAAGACCCTGGTATCTTCTTTGTTCTCTTGTTTCTTTATAATAAAATTATAAGTAATTTAGTTACTACTACACATGTGCAGACACCAAGTTTGGAAGAGAGTACAGGGAACTCATAGTTAAATTACTTTTATTTTTTAGTGTCTGACAGTTTCATAGTTATCTAATGAATCCTAGCCATTTCAACCCTACTCCCTCTTCCACCCCCCTTTCCTGCTGGAACCCTCTCACCAAGGGTTCCATTTCATCTTTTTATGTGTGCCTCACTGAGTATAACTAAAGTTTCTTGCCCAAGCATAACTGGAAGAATATTTGCTGGGGCATGGGCAACTTATCAATGGCCATACCATTGAAAAATGGTGCCCTTTCCCTAACAACTGGTAATTGCCAATATTTCCACAGGGAGAAGTGGGACCTCATGGCCCCCTCTCCTACTCATGATGAAATGTTGTGCAGGGCTTGTACAGATCACCACACAAGCACTGGATTCATGGGTGTGATGGCTTTGTCATGTCCAGGAGACATCTCTTAGATGCCTAACTCCTGATCCCCCTATTATGACAATTTTGGCATTTTGGTTTCTTTTGAAAACACAGAAATATTATAAGAACATGCCTTAACTCCAGGTGTGGGACATGGGTCTTCTTCAGTTCTTCTAAAGCAGCTGACTATGTTTTGTCTCATGCTCTAGGAGGTGTGTGATTTTGCCAGCAGCAGATAGGTTGTTTTGTTTTGTTTTGTTTTGTTTTGTTTTGTTTGTTTGTTTGTTTTGCAGTTTTGTGATATTTGGAATTCTGGAGACTTTTGAGAGGGTATATAGATGCTAGGGCCCCAAGAGGCAGGGTTGTTGTTGTTGTTGGGTTGTTGATTGTTGGTTAGTTGCTGTTCATTACAGTTTGGTGAGCAGTTGTGTGCAAAGAGGAAACAAGAAAAAGAAGAGATATGGTTAGTTTGCTCACATCATCATTTAGCAAAAGAATAATAGTAGGTTCCCCCGAGAGACTATGATCTACCAAGCCTTGATCTCTTGATTAGACTTACAGAACCAAGCATGAGTTCCCTCCTGTGTTAAAGGCCTCAAATCTAATCAGAAAGTTATCAGCCAAGCCTCCAAACTGGTTGTGCAGCCATTGTACTAGAGCACTTACTATGGTTTGGGGGACTAATAGCTGCTTGGGACTGTTGGCTGTTTTTTCTCCTCTGGCAGCCTGCTTAGCACTTTCTGGAACTGTGAAGACTAGCTAGTAAGGAAGAAGTTTCCAGAAGTTCAGCCCCAGCTTAATCTACCTGTGTCTGATGACCAAAATGTGTGGTGTCCTCAGCAATAGGAGCTTGCCAGCCAGTTCTGGTTGGCAACCAGAGGCAGTAGCAACAGGCTATATTGTTTGGAGGCCTCCAGGGCCGGCTTGGACAACTCTCATAGGGAGACTCACATATGACACTGAGATTTTTGTTTAATAATCCAATAACAGGATCTCTCTACATAGATATCCCTGGGCCTCCTGGAACTCTCTATGTAGACTAAGCTGACCTTGGACTTACAGAGATAGTCCAACCTCTGTCTCCTGAGTACTGGGATTAAAGGTGTGCACTACTGTATCCAAAAAAAAAAAAAAAGATATGCATGTATAAATTCTAAGACCAGTACTCAAGTTACTCTGCAGACTATCTTGTCTATAGCATTCTATGAAAGAAGCTCCAGAAAGCAGCCAGCAGGTTGCTGAGCTGAACTTTAAGGCAAGAAAAGACCCACTGGAAGCATGTTTGATGGCGTGGTCAGAGGAACTGTTCATCTTGGGATGTCTGGTGGCCAGCAAGACTGTCCTCTTAACAACAGTGGTACCACTGGGGGAATTTCTGAAAGTAAGGAACTTACAAGGATAAAACACCCCCAAGAATGTCTTCACATCTCTACATTGTCTGTGTTCTCTGAACAAAAAGCACCAGCCACATGGGTCAATGGATAGTTGATGATAACATGCTTAGGAAGTTAGACATACATACTGCTCTGGAGAGATTTCAACACCTTGCTGGAGCTGTTTGTCTCTTACTTCTGGGGGCATTCACTTATATGCTAGTTTTCTCTCCCTTCCTGGGAGAATAAAAAAAGGACTCTCCATCATACTGCAGAGATTCTTGCATGCAATGAACAGCATGTTCATTGCTTTTCTGTTCACTATAGATAGGAATGGAATCAGCCTAGATGTCCATCAACTGATGGATGTGTACTGAAAATGTGGCACATGTACACAAATGAATGTCAGAAGCCCTTACATAAGCACCAAGCCTTATACGCGTGCACACGTGCATGTGCACACACACACACATTTACACACACATACACACACACTCACACTTACACATACTCACATATCCACATACATTGCCACAATATACACACATACACACATACTCACACATACACATATGTACACATATACACACTACACATACAACACAGGTACATACATACACTCACACTTACACACATACACACGACACATATAATACACATATACATACTCATACATACTCACACACTTGCACTTACACAATGCACACAATCATAATCACACACACATATATACACACATACACATACATATGCACACACACATAAACATGCATATACCTACACAATACACAAATATACTCACACACATATATACACATATATGTGCATACACATGTATATAAATTCACACAGTACATCCACTCATACACACACACATACACACACTGAGAGTAAAATATTGCTATTAAATCGATTTTTAAAAAGCCTCATGTAACATAAGCTTTCATTACCATTTTTAAAATGAACAAGCTAAAGAGAGATTTGCCTAAGGCAAATCTGCTATGTGACAGAGCTAGATTTTAAATTCAGGTCTTTTCCTCCTTCCTCGTGGCCTCTTTACAGCTTCCTGTCTCTGTAGACAGTCCAGAGTAAACACATAAGGCTAACATTCCAGTGATCCACACAGGAGGGAGAACATGTGGTATTTGTTTTTCTGGCCCTGAATTATCTCACTATAATGTTTCCTATGCCATACTTTTCTTCAAATTTTATCATTTAATTTTTTTTTTACAGTTGGATGGTATTCATTTGTGTACACGTGCCACATTTTCAGTACTCATCCATCAGTTGACGGACATCTAGGCTGATTCCACTCCTGTCTATAGTGAACACAACAGCGGTGAACATGGGCAAGAATCTCAGCAGTGTGATGGAGAGTCCTCTGGGCACATGCCCAGGAGTGGGAGAGCTCGCTCATATGGTAGTTTTATTTTGGATTTTTTTTAAAGGCATGTCAAGACTTATTTCCATAATGGCTTCTCAATTTAACGCACTCACTAAAAGTGAATTAGGGCTTCTTTTTTCCTTCTGACATGAGCAAGATGGAGTCTCAAAGTATATATTTCCCTAATGGCCAAGGATATTGAGCATTTTAAAAATGTTAGTCATATTTCTGCTTTTGAGAACTCTCTCTTCAGCTCTATAAGTCATTTTTGAATGGGTTGTTTATTTTCTTGATATTTAACTTTTTAAGATTTTATTACTTCTTTGAGTTTCCTACAATGACTTGTTTTGGTCATATTATCTTGCCCTCTCCCAATTTTTCCAGATCCACTCCCACCTTCTCTATTCACTCAATACACATGAAGAACAACTTGTGATTCCCAAATGTTCTTGGATGTTTGGTCTTTCACTGGAGAGCAGCTGACCAGCCAGACATTGCCCTCTTAAAGAAAACCATCCCTCCTTTGTCCCCAGCTGAAAGTGGCAGATGGCTCAACAGCCAAGGCGGGGATCTTGTGCCCAGCTCTCGTCTTCATGCTGAGGTTTGGTCTCTCCTGGGCTCGCACAGGTATTGTTAGTGCCTTCACAACTGCTGTGGGTTCCTATTTGCAGCTGCCTTGCCTTGCTGTGTCCAGAGGACACTGTGTTCTTGTAGACTGCGCGTTTACCTCTTCTAGTCTTTCTGTCCCCTCTTCCACAATGAACCCTGAGCCTTGGGAAGAAGGGATGTTGATATGTTCCATTTAGGCCTGAGAATTCTGCAGCTCCTTGTTTTCTACACCTTGGCCAGTTGCAGGGCTTTGTATTAATCATCATCAACTGCAAAAATAGCCTTTTCAGATAAGGGTTGAGATGTACTGATCTGAAGGGGGGTTGCAGAAGGGGTGCAGATGTGGGGCACATGTCCCCCAAGCAAGCTGCAAGGGATACATATATACATATACATATGCATATACTAATCCTCTCTCAGACGTATAGCTGGCAAGGATTTCTGCTCATTCAGTGAGGTGCCTCACCACTCAGCTAACTGTTTCTGTACAGAAGTATTTTGATGTCATGACGTCACACTTGCCTATCACTAGCCTTACTTCTTGAGTAAACACAAGTCTACTCAGAAAATCCTTACCTATGGGTAGACAATAAAGTTTACTCCCTAATGGTTTCTTCCACAGTTTCATATTGTTTGCTGAGGTCTGTGGTCTATTTGGAGTTGATTTCTGTACAGAATGAGAGATAAGGATCTAATTGTATTCCATGTATAGATACCAAGTTTTCATAACATTGCTGAAAATACCTTTTTTCTTATTTTTTTAAAGAATTATTTATTTTATGTATGTGAATACACTATCATTCTCTCAGACACACCACAAGAGGGCATTGGATCCCATTACAGATGGTTGTGAGCCACCATGTGGTTGCTGGGAATTGAAGTCAGGTCCTCTGGAATAGTAGTCAGTACTTTTAACTGCTGATCCATCTCCCCAGCCCCTTATTTTATTTTTTATATCCTTGTCAAAATCCAGTATTTGCAGTTGTGTGAACTTACACATGGGTACTTAGTCTATGCCATCAGTCTCAATATTTGTTTTTGTACCAGTGATACCTGTTTTTTGATCTCCATGCCACTTAAAATCAGATATTACCATACTTCCAGCATTCTTCTCTTTGTTCAGGATTATTTTGGCTACCCATAGTATTTCATAATTTGGAAAGAACCCAGATGTCCTTCAACAGAGGAATGGATACAGAAATTGTCGTACATTTACACACTAGAGTACTACTCAGCTATTAAAAACTGAATTCATGAAATTATTAGGAATGGATGGAACTATAAATTATCATCCTGAATGAGATAACCCAATCACAAAAGAACATACATGGTGTGCACTCACTGATAAGTGGATATTAGCCTAGAAGCTTGGAATACCCAAGATATAACTTACAGACCACATGAAGCTCAAGAAGAAGGAAAACCAAAGTGTGGATACTTTGGTCCTTCTTAGAAGGGGGAACAAAATACCCATGGGAGGAGATACAGAGACAAAGTGTGTAGCAGAGACTGAAGGAAAGACCAACCAGAGACTGCCCCACCTGCAGATCCATTCCATACATAGTTATTAAGCCCAGACACTATTGTGGATGCCAACAAGTGCTTGCTGACAGGAGCCTGATATAGTTGTCTCCTGAGAGGCTCTGCCAGTGCCTGACAAATACAAAAGGGGATGCTCTCAGCCAACCATTGAACTGAGCACAGGGTCCCCAATGGAGGAGCTAGAGAAAGAACCCAAGGAGCTAAAGGGGGTTTGCAGCCCCATAGAAGGAACAACAATATGTACCAACTAGTACTCCCAGAGCTCCCAGGGACTTAACCACCAACTAAAGAATACACGTGGAGGGACCCATGGCTCCAGCTGCATGGGTAGCAGAGAATGGCCTTGTTGGACATGAGAGGAGAAGTCCTTGGTCCTGGGTAGACTCGATGCTCCAGTATAGAGGAATGCCAGAGGGAAGGGGAGTGGGATAGGGGGTGTTAGGAGGGGAAACGTGGAAAGGGGACATTTGAAATGTAAATAAAGAAAATATCTAATTTAAAAAAAGGCAGAATGCTAAAAAAAAAGAAAAATCCACATAAATTTTAAGACCCTTTTCTATTTTGTGAAAATTAGCATTTGAATTTTTATTGGAGTGCATTGAACTGTAGACAGCTTTTAATAGGATGGCCATTTTAACAATATTGATCATGCTGACCCATGAACAAGGGAGTTCTTTTTTATCTTCTAGTATGTCTGTCAGCGTCTCCCTTCTTAAAGTATTTAATACTGAGCTGCATATTGTTTGTTTCTATTACTGCCTTCCTCAGACTCGTGGCACCAGAGGGCAACCCGTCTCACCTCTATCTGCCGGTTTACCTATGTTTAACAAGATACGGTTAAATTAAAAGGCCATAGCCAAAATAGCCAGAAAGTTATATTCCACCGTTTTAAGATTAGATGCCTCCTTCCCTACAGATTCTTTCCTGGAGATTCCTTTGCTCTTGCCAAGCTTTCTGCTAGTGATTCCTGCACTTTACTGACACACCTGGCTTTGTCGTTTTTGTTAAGGTGGAGTTTTCCACCTGGAAGTTGTCAGTCCCTCGTGCGCTGCTGCTCATACGTGGAAGGAGAGGTTTCACAAAGCGAGCCTTGGCTGCTTTCCTCCCAGCACCCACTGTCTGCGACGTCTCTAAGGCCTTGTGTCACATCTTCTTTCATAGCTAACTTCAATATCCACCAGCAGTGTATATTTATCTTTGCAGTATTTTGCATTTGCACATGTGCTCAGGTTAGCAATAGAAAGTTGTAACAGAAGTTGGGTGTGGTGGCATGTACTTTCAATCATAGGGTTTAGGAGACAGTGGCAAGCAGGTCTCTGTGCGCTGAAGGTCTATATAGCCAGTTCGTTTGCCAGCAGGGGCAAACAAATAAACAAACAAACAAACAAACAAAAGTTGTAACAGAAATAAGATGTGTGTTTCTTTGTATGTATTAAAGATAATGATAATAAAAATGCTTTTGTCATATTTAAACTCTAGTATATAGACAGTAAATATCTTCACTACTGTTATTACTTTTATAAGCACATTGAATTCGCACTTCATACCTTATAATATAATAAATCCTAGGAAAATAGTCATGAAAATCAGTGTAGTTATAACCTTCAAAAAGTTTATAGTCTACTGAGAGGTGAAGTAGACAGGCATACAGAATATTCACTGCGGAAAGCATACATGTAGCAGAATTTTCCCCCAATTAATTTAAGTATTAATACAACAAGAAGCCTGTGACTGGGCAGTGGAAAAGGAAGGCGGGCGGAGATTTTTAGAGACGGAGAGAGAAAAGAGGGAAGGAAGATGGAGGAAGAGGAAGACGGTGCAGATTCCACGTGGCTTTAAACAGCCACAGGTAGCTATGATATACGGGATGGATAATTACAGGACAGTTTATCTAATCTAGGTAAGCAGTTTATATCAATATCAATTGGCTCTGAATTCATTGTGTGGGTATTTTGTGGGGTGAGAATTTACGATATAAATATGACTTATAAATTAAAAGCCTCTGGAGTTTTGATTTTACCAGGTTACTGGGATTTGGGACCGCTGACCACAGCAGGTGGATGGCTGGGAATGTGAGCAGAATCCGCAGCAAGAGAACCGAGAGATGGGAAGTTGCTGCTTGGGGTTAACCATGGCCAGAGAGTAGCCAGTGACAGCACAGGGTGGTGCCTTTTTAAATATTTCCCGAAACACATATATCATTAGTCTCAGGTCACTGAGAGTTCTGCCTTGAGAGCACTTCTGCTTACTGGCTCTGTCTCTGAACTCTTGCTGACTTTCAAGTTAGGAGATTCTCTTTGGGAAGACTGTAGGAAAGAAGACAATCGCTCAAAAGGAACGGATGTTTGGTATAAATAGTCTGCAGAGAAGCAGGCCCTTGCACCTATCACTTGAGTGAGCTCAGAAGTAAATCTTCATTAGTTGTCTTAAAGTGAGACCTGCCCAGATGACACTTGGATTGTTGCCTTATCCTGAAACAGAAGGCCCAGCTAAGCTTCACTCAAAGAACCCACCAAAACAGGCTCAGAGAAACCCTAAAACAGCCAGGGTGATTGTGCAAGTCTAATCTCGGCACTTGGGAGATTGAGACAGAAATCAGAAGTTGAAGACCATCCTCAGCTACAAAGTGAGTTTAAAACCATACTGGGCTACACACACACATACACCACCACCACCACCACCACCACCACCACCACCACCACCACCACCACCAATTGCAAGCTGTGTTCCAGAGGTGGCCAGCACTGGCAGCTGAACTGGTACTGTAAGACTCATCCAGGTAGTACTGGGTTTGAAGGTATGATGGAGTCATGAGAGCAGCCGGGGCTTGGCAGTTATGAGAGGCCATTGGTGAAGGTGCAGCCTTAATAACAGGGAAAGCCCTGGAACTGAAGGGGTCATGAGGAGAAGGTGAGGCTTGGCACCATGAAGAGAGCCCGCGGCTATCAGTGAAAAGTGCACCCCAGTTGCAGCAGAAGTTCCCCCGCAGTTTGGAGATGCCAGTACCGTGGGATGACCACCAAGAACAGCACATAGCACTGGAGTGGAGCGAGAAGCACCTAGAAGACACGCTGTGTGTGCTGAGGAGGGCAGGCCAGGAGGAGCGACCCAAGCCTCATGGTGGAGTCCAGAAGACAGTGAGTGACCCCCAGGTCCTGGGTATGGAGTTATTCACACCCTTGGAGTTTGATTTTGCTGTGTTCATATTGTGACTGTGCCCTAAGCCTTCCTTCTTGAAGTAAGAAAATATTTAATTTGTTTTTGATTAGACGGCTCATGGTTGAGATTTTTAAATATATTAAATTAAAAAATATTTCTTACTTTTAAAATATTTTTTTTGTTGTGTTGTGTTTTGTTTTGTTTTGTTTTGTTTTGTTTCGAGACAGGGTTTCTCTGTGTAGCCCTGGCTGTCCTGGAACTCACTTTGTAGACCAGGCTGGCCTCCAACTCAGAAATCCACCTGCCTCTGCCTCCCAAGTGCTGGGATTAAAGGCATGAGCCACCACCACCTGGCTTTAAAATCTTTCATTCCTGACCATTTTACACATGTATACAAAGAACTTGATCCTATCCACTGTCTGCTTCCCACTCCTCTCTGCTCCTTCCTCCTCCTCCCTGCTCCTCCCCACCCCTCTCTACTCCTTCCTACTCTTCCCCCTCCTCCTCCCTCCTCCCTCCTCCCTTCTTCTTCCCACTTCCACATACCCCTTCTAGCACACTCTTTCCTTCCTTTCTACTTTCATATCCTTTCCTCTTCTTAAAAAAATAACAACAAAGCAAAAATTAAAACCCAACAAAACAAAAACAAACTCACATAGGTGAATTAATAGACATTATAATTTTAGGAAAGAGACTTTGGAGTTTTATAGAGGCTTTGTTGTTGTTGGTTTTAAGAGATTGGATATTTTTAAAGAGACAGTTAAAGTGTTTAAATTTGTAAGGCTGTGGGACTTGAAGTTGGTAAAATTATATTGTGGTGCTGGTATTAATGTGTGATCTTGGGGATAAACAAAGAAGAAAAGGTTGTAGCTTAACAGAGCTATGCTTGTGTGTCAAGGTGACAGTAGTGTTGACTATTTTTATGTCAACTTGACACAAGCTGTTGTCATCTGAGAGGAATGAACCTCAGTTGAGAAATTCCTCCAAACGTTTGTGTGGTAAGCAGACAAGCCAATAAGGGCATTTTTAAATTAGGGATTGCTGTGAAATCCTGAGGGTGCTGAGGGTGGGCAGACCCCCAGGCTGGTGGTCGCGGACTCTGTAAGAACGCAAGCTGAGCCAGCCATGACGTCACCTGCAGACATTTGACATTAAGGCCTAGAGTAGCCACTCCCAGTCCCAAACAGAACCACAGCACAGCAAGGCTCAACTGCACCAAAACAAACCCTGACACCTGCAGTTCCGTGCCCCACCCGGGACTTGTAATCAACTGGATTCCAAAACGCTCAGCTGGCCTTGCCCCTCTAGCTCCGCTGCCTCCAGCTCGCACAGATTCTCTCCTGGGCTGTCCCGGTTCTGTGCTTTTTGCTCTCCTTGGCACGTATCCTAGAGTCCTGGCATCTCCATAGACTGGACTCTCCACGGCAACTAAGGCTTCATTATCACAGCTTTGCACAATGTCCTCTTAGAACCTCTGCTCAGAGACTTTTACCCTGCCACGCACTGCGTGGCCTCCTCTGCTCTCTCCCTCAGAGGCAGACCTTTCATGCCCTCAGAACCAGTGTGGCATGAAGGGCGTGGCCAGTTCCATTGGCAGCTCAAGATGGAGCCGGCCTTCCTGGGTCACAGCTGTATTAGCGTCTGTAACCCATGAGGGAGCACTTCTCCGTCGTCCCAGTGAGGAGCACCAGCCTTCTTTAGGACGGGTTTTTAAGTAGTCCCGACCGCCTTGTTGTTTGCGCCCTCGTGGATCAATTCTTGAGCTTGCCTACACACGTTTCCTTTGCAATTAAACTGATTTGTTATGTCTACACTCAGCTCATTCAGGTTTCCAGGATGCAGGTAGAATGAAGCCAGAATTTTTGGCCAACATATCACAAACAGCCCCTAGCACAGTTCCTGCGTCCGCCATCTGCCCTTTTCTCAGCAGTCCTCTCTAGGCTCACTAACTTCTGTTTGTAGTTATTCCATGGCATTACTAGCACAAGGTTCTCTTCCACATTCTTCCTACAAAACCGTTCCAGAGGCATCCCAGGCACATGCTCTGATTTATCACAACAATGACTCACTACTCAGGACCAATTTCTGTTGCTGTGATAGAATACTCTGACAAAGCAACTTAAAGGAGAAAGGCTATTTCAGCCAGCCGTCCCAGGTTTCACGCGGGGCATGGGGAAGAACGCATTTGAGCATGCGCACGCGTATGTGGGGGGTGGAGCTTGCCTGTGAGCGATTTTATTTTTAAATTGGGTAGAGTGAGGTGGAAGATCCATTCTGATAGTAGGTAGCACCATTTTCATGGACTGAGCTCTGGACTAAATAAAAAGAAGAGAGCATGCTGAGCACGCTGATTGCACTCTGGCTGTTCCTTGACTACAGACGCAAAGTGCACAGGTGTCTCGGCCTCCTGTCTAGTGACTTTCCAAAAAATGAACTGAAACCTATGGGATGCACTTCTGTGTGTCTTTGCGTGTAGATTACCGTAATTCTTTTGTTTTTAAACTTGGATTTTCTCACAACTAAGGGCCAAATATTATATTATTTTAAAAATGGTTTTACATCATTCTGCCAATATTACAGATTATCTTAATCCTTTCTAGGCTTTCTTTTACTTTTTTTTTTTTCTCGAGACAGGGTTTCTCTGCATAGCCCTGGCTGTCCTGGAACTCACTCTGTAGACTAGGCTGGCCTCAAACTCAGAAATCCGCCTGCCTCTGCCTCTGCCTCCCAAGTGCTGGGATTAAAGACATGTGCCACCACTGCCTGGCTTTCTTTTACTTTTTTAAGGTATATCTGGAATAGACTTAGGTAAGTCTAGTGTAGCCCTGTTGTTAGGTCTGACCTACCTGAGGTCTACTGAACTCCTCATACATGTGGTAAGGTATTCTGGGTAGCGGGGATGTGATTGAGTCTCAGCCCTGTGTGAGCTTTGGTCAGTACTCAGCTTGAACTCTCTGAGCAGTTGTCCATCCATGGCCCATTATTCAGCCTCTGATTCGTTGCCAGGCTAAGTGACATCCGTGCAGACTTCTGATCTTCCTCTGTGGATCTCCATCTTACCTTTGCTTACGATCTCTGCCTCTACCGAGGGCACTGCTAGGCTCTTTCTGGGCTTCTTTCTCGAACCACTTCCAAAAAAATTGCTTCAAGGGAGAAAGCCAGAACAACTGTGTATAAGGTCTGTCCTATTTTAGACCTTTCTGTTGGATATTAACACACTATACTGGCTGGTTTTTGATATCTGACTAATGATTGTTCCACTTTGTCTATTTACAGGGTCGGGGTTGTAGGAGAAATGATAGATTGTAACGACTCTTTTAAGGGCTGCAGTCTCACAATAGCAGCAATAAAAACGTTCTCTGAAAAGACAAAGCTTCACATTAGTGTGCATGCACATACATCATGGCACATAGTATGGTAGTTAGGAAATAACTTGAGGTCGTCCACCTCCCCCCCTTCCATGGGGGAGTCACATCAGGTTGCCAGGTTCTGGGGTGTGTGCCTCACCCTTTGAGTGATCTCATCGGCCCTTTCAGACAGATTTTTCCTTCAGGGACTAGATCCGATGTATATTATATTCTACATTTTGGCTTAGAAACAAATGGATCTAAGATATCCCACAATGAACTAGACCTGAGTTTTATATCCAGGGACTAAGCTAATAGCAGTTTAGCTTGTGGTAAGCACAGCAATCATCCTTGGAGCCAACTGTAACCCAAATCCTTCCATCCCCTGGTCAGAGCCAACTGTATTCCAACGGCATTCCTTCTCTCTGTCCTCAGATTCCTGTCATCTTTCTTAGAGCAAAACTTTTTTCCTCAGAAAGTCTAAAATATTTTTTAAATTACCAGGCTCAAAGGAAGGAAATGTGTCTTCAGGGCTGATAGATTTAGCAGATGGTGGAGACTCTAAGGCAGACAGGAGAGCCATCTGGTAGGATCTTTCCATGTAGTTGCCTACTTATAGACACGGAGACAGCACCAGTCTTCCGTGTCTATAAGCACATTAACTCCTCCCTTCTCTTGTCAAATAAAAGCGTACCTTTCCTCAACTCACATCTGCGTCGCCCGAGGCCATTGCTCCCTCACATACATTAATTTCACAAGCATTCGTGAATTGCATCAGCCTTGTGACTCATCTGCACCCTGAGATTGTACTATTGAAGTTACTGAACACTGTGTACAGAACTCTAGACATAACTGGAATTGTGTGTGTGTGTGTGTGTGTGTGTGTGTGTGTGTGAGAGAGAGAGAGAGAGAGAGAGAGAGAGAGAGAGAGAGAGAGAGAAAGAGAGAGAGAGGGAGAGAGAGAGAACAATCTACTGGGTCAGTCAGTATTCTGTTCTTTCCAGAATGTGACAGAAGCAACTGTGGAGATCTTACTAGTGTTCATGTGGAAATCATGCTAGTGTTCATGTGGAAATCATGCTAGTGTCCATGTGGAGGTCGTGCTAGTGTCCATGTGGTGATCATGCCCGTGTCCATGTGGAGGTCGTGCTAGTGTCCATGTGGAGGTCGTGCTAGTGTCCATGTTGAGACCATGCTAGTGTCCACGTGGGATTGATTGGACCACCGTTCAGTATTTCACAATCTGAACAGATAGTATCTCAACTGCAGCATTTATTCCACTGACTGAACCAGACTGTAGGTTTAAATTATCTTTTTTCCTCCATATGGAGCCAAGGCTTAAATTAGGCAGTTTATGTCTATGAGGAAAGTTATAGCTTCGAGAACACATGGCCTAATAATAAGTGTGTGAAAGTCAGTCTGATAGAAGCCACGTGCTTGCAGCAATCTCATCCTTTCTTCAGGCCACATTAAATACCACGTCTGTGACTGTCAGTTCTATATGTCAACTGTGTTAGGTTGTGGGGCTTGACTTTTTAATCAAGCACTAAATCCAGATGTTGCTATAGTTATTTTGTAGTTGTGGCTAACACATGAAGACTTTACATTTACTCTTGATAATGCCAGGAACCCTCATCAAATTCATAGCAAAAACTGAAGTTGTTGGTGAGATTTTGCCACAGGCCTGCAGTATTAGCTCCTGCCTGAGTTCCCAGCCTTCTTGCCCAACTTCAGACTTGCCAGCCTCCACACTGCATGAGCCAATTTCTTAAAATAAGTCTCTCTATGTAAACACACACACACACACACACACACACACACACACACACACACAGAAAAGATTGTTTTTTTTGGCAATCCGATTAAAACCTTTTCTGACATCTCTCGTCTAGGGTAACTTTCTGTCCCCTGCTTGTCAGTTACCACGCACTACCCCTATTTTCATGATTTCATGTCTTCTATCCTCAAATATTTATGGTTATATTCTTAACACATTCATAAGGACAGACCAAGTTGCTATAATTAAGAGATTTAAAAGTAAGAATTGAATTTGTCTCTGTCAACAGTCAAGGGGGCAAACAGTCCAGAATAGCAGGGTGGCTTTGCTCCAGACGGTCAGAAAGCAAGCCAGGGTCCATACTGTTGTCCTGTCACCCCAAGTGTGGTCTGTGTGTGATGATGGTTGCAACTTTGTCCCTAGATGTTGGAGGGAGACGAATTCTAGCGTCTCGTGTGTCCACATCACTGAGCTTCCCGCCAGGTCCCCATACTTGTCTTTCAGCTCACGTGGTAACAGGACTGGAAAGCTAATGGGACAGCATGATTGCTCCACTTCCTCCCAACCGTGCTGGACTGTTGTTGATCTTTCCACCTCGGACTTTGCCAGACCCACTGCCCAGCACCTCTTAGGGTGTGTGACCTATGTTCCTATTCTTCTCTCTCGCTCTCCAGCTTTGTGACAGATCTTAGGAAAAATGACGGCTGCAGGAAAGACTTCTAGGAAGCCCTTAGACCTGCCAAGAAGCAAAAAACGTCAACCCAGATGGTTTCATTCCATTTACCCTCCACCTGCACTCACTCAGAACTTCAGTGACTGAGCCCGTACCTCCATGTGTACCCTGGCTTTCTTCCTGTGAGTAGGAGGGGGACCTGATAGTCATAACGATATAGACACTGACAAGCTTCAATATTAAATTCACTAAGATAGGGAAGGTTTAAAGGATGACAGAAACCCCTTCTTGCAAGAGCACCCACATAGGTCTACTAAGTCATAAACTCAGCATTTGTGTTGGGGCGTGCCTTTCAGGGGCATTGACTCATGCTGAACACTGAGTACTATGCTCCTGGGCAGATGGTAAAAACTACACCCCCATAGTAACAAAGATTAGGAAGAAGCCATACCAGCTAGGTGCTTCATTATGTCACTCAAGACCCATAGCTGAAGTCATGGCTTCTGTTAGCATCTTGACTGTCCATACCCCTGTTTAAGAGAATCCCTCTGGATCACAACTCCTATTCTTGTTTCCATTGGTTCTCATTTTTGCCCCCTGTCAGAGCCCCTTGGTCTCAGACTTGACTTGGCACTTCTAGCCCCAAATCATCAGGTAACTGTTACTTTATCTGCTCTGTTTCTTTGGTTTTTAGACCAACTCATCCTTGAATCCCATTTCTGCTTACTTTTTGTTTCGAACTTCACAGCTATAGGTCAGCTTAGCTCCATCTCAAACCTCACACTTCCTGGGAAGGAGTTAGAATCAATTATAATCACCCCTTTCTTTTAAATAAAGTTACTGGGCTGGTTGATCAGGTGAATAATACTTGATGAGCAATGAAAATCACAAAGAGTTTATGGTGAGTATATCTCAGAAATGTTTAGAAAATCCTCAAAAAATTGAACATGGAATTGTTTCATGACCCAACAATTCAATTCAATTCTCTCTCTCTCTCTCTCTCTCTCTCTCTCTCTCTCTCTCTTTCTCCCTCTCTCCCTCCCTCCCTCCCTCCCTCTCCCTCTCTCCAATATAGTTGAAAGCATATACTTTATAAAAGTTTGCAGCTAGATCCTCATGACCACAGTATTCACAATATATAAAATATGTAAAAGACCTAGTCAAGAAACAGAATATACTGTCATATGTTACAACATGTGTGAACCTTGGACACATGAAAGAATCATGCAAAAGAAATCAGGCAAATCAGGCAAAAAGACCAAATACTGATGTTGATATTGAAATGTAAAATCCAGAATAAACAAACTCAGAGATAAAGAAAATTAGTAAAGGATGGAGAAAAAGACAGAATGTTCTAGAATTAGATAATGGTCATAATTTCACAGCCTTATTAATATACTGAATCAAATACCCTAAAATAGTGGATATGTTTTATGAAGCATAGGTTAAGGACTATACTTAAATTCCAAACATCAGCTGGACTCTTGCAATTTCTAAGCAGCAATTTGGGGAAATTACTTGGGACTTTTAGCTGACAGAGTGTAGGCCTTATGATCTCACTGTTGACAAAAGAATTAATTGCAATTGATGGTATCCTAACTCAAAGCAGGCAATAGTCCTTCCTGCTGCTGCTCATCAAAATGTTCCATTTCTATGTTTATTTCTGAGGATTTAAAACAAAATTCAGCAATTAAAAAGAAATGGAATATTTACATTGCAATGAATGAATCTCAAGAACATTTTGCTGATGAAAGGAGCCAGATTCTGAGAGGCAATATTTTTAATGCCATTTGCATAAAATTCTGGAAAGGACAAACTATAAGGACAGAAATTATGTTGGTGGCTAATGAAATGACTGAAAAAGGCCATGAGATGATGTGTCATGATTGTGGAAATACCCACATGACTAAATGTTTAACAACTCACTGAAATATACAAACTCCTTAGTGAAAATAGATGCAAATTTCTCAATAAATACTTGCTAACCCAATTCAGGATAACTTAAAAAAGCCTTTACCATGATCCGATTGGTCCGATTCCAGGAATGTACATGGTTAAAAACCCACACCAATAAATAAATATAACCCTTCACATAAATGGGCTCAAGGACTGAAATTTTTATCGTTTTCTTATGATTTCTGACTCTTGGTTGAAATAATTATTTTTGTATCTTGGCCTAGCAGTTCACAACCCTCTGTTTTTTGTAGTTAGTTTCCATAGAGATGGCCATGCTCCTTTGCTGGTGCCTCGCTTGTACCTTTCCTGTGGCCCTGGACTGATATGGGTACTTTGATGTTGTTGTTGTTGTTGTTAAAATTTTAAAAGATTTATTTATTTCACTCTATGGTTGAGTGTCTTCTTGCATGTATGTTTGTGTACCAAGTGTGTGCCTGGTGCCCATGAAGGTCAGAAGAGGTAATCAGATTCCTCGGAACTGGAGTTATAGACAGTTGTGAGCTGCCATGTGGGTGCTGGGAATTGAACCAGGGTTCTCTATAAGAACAAGTGTTCATAGTTCCAGAGCTATCTCTCCAGACCTGTACTTTATCTTTTAAGGAGTTGTTATTTACATATGTGTATGTATTTATGTGTTTATATATGCATATATGATAGTCTAGAACAATGGCACCAACCAATCACGGGCTGTAAACATTGCACCTGTGAGCCCAAATAAACTGTTTATACAGCGTATCTTCTCAGGTATTTATTATAGCAACAAGAGCTAACATATCACATTAGATTATGGTGTAATTTTCAATATCATTATAAGCTCTTATTATGATTATGTGCAATTTTGTTTTGAAAGTTAAAAAGTGAAAATAACGTTTATTTTTTTCTCCTGGGAAAGTAAGCATCAGCACTCTTTATTATGCCATGGCTTAGTAGAGACGCTGCCCTACTCCAGGGGCCAAGGACGCTCTTATCAGAGTGTATAGCTCAGCCATGATTTTCAGTATTTCTTAAAAGTTTGTGTCTTTATAGCTGAATCACTGGCCAGAAAGTAAAGGTCGCCAGTTAGACCTTGACTATCATAATTCCAAGTTGTGACAGTCTTGAGCAGAGTTGAAAGATAAATGAGCATTGTACTTTGAACTAAAGGGCATTTACCTGGACTGTTGTTGAAAACCTGAGAAAAAGTTCCAGACTTTGAGATTAGCATTGTAGAAAACAGAACCAGCTCATTAAAGCTAACACAAGGAAGTCTCTCTTTTTGGAAATAGTCAGAAAATGTACTATTTGACTATCCCTGGACTTTCATGCTTTTCAAATAAAATCAGTAGTAACTACTGGAACCTTCCCAGACATAAAGCATTGTGCCAGGCACTGAGAGCCCACGAGCTGTAGACCTGACTGCTATGCTGATCACAATTTAGTAAGTATGACTTAGACCATGGGAGAAATAACACCAGCAGTTAGTTTCAGAGTGGGTTATTGCCACACAGCAGCCTGTGCCAGGGGTAGGTCAATTACACGTGGCAGAGGTCCCATGGGAGTTTTCCTCCCATTGAGCAGGATTGAGCTTTGTAACGATGATGGCAGCTTATTTATGAAGCGTAGGGGTGTGATGGATAGCTGAGAAGGAAGGGGAGGAGGAGGCCGAGCCTTGAAAGTCCCTCTATTAGGATCTGTTAAAGGATGCTGATCGAGTAATTTTCTTGTATTATCTGGGTTACCCATGATCCAGCATACTGATACAAGCTTAATGTCTTCTCTAGCCATTATTGTGGGGGATGCTTTTCCTTCTAAAATGGCCTGCTGACTAACTTGAGTCGGGGGAAGGGAGAGGAATCACAAAATGAAAGGTTAAGAGAGAGAAGTGATGCATTCTGGGTAACTGGATAGAGGTTGTGCTTAATTTTACATTTTAACATGGGTCAGGATAAAATAGGCACATACACCATAAAACTTATAGTCAATTTAAAACAAACAATTATCTCCATTTTAAGTAAAAATTCAAGGGTAACACAGTTTGAAAGGACCCCGAGTACCCATGCTTCAAAGCGAGTCAAGGGAATGTGGAACTGTGCCAACTAGACCTCACGGGTATTGAATGAAAAACTGTTTCAGTGTCCTGTGATCGTCATCTGAGAGATGGCGACAGAAGACAATCAACATTTGACAATGGCAGTAAATAGATTCGAAAAGGCCTAACATCTGGGTAGTTAAATTCTTAATAACTTGGGACCATGCTCAACTGCATTGTCTGCATTGGGAGGACACAATAAAGCTCATTTATATGAGTTGTAGATTGCATCCCCCCACCCTTAAGCTATTAAGTTCAAAGATACAGTATCCCCAGGAAACAAAGCGTTCACATAAAGCCTTCCTGCATCTCCCGCCACTCCATGCTGGCTGAGTTTTTATTCTGACCGGTGGCTTCAGCATTTTGAGGAATCTTCCTCTCAACAGGACATTGATATCTGAGCAGAACAGAAAATTGTCCTCATTTCCAACCTAAAGGTGGCACATTTACATAAGCTTCTCTCCCATTTAAACCTGTCTTAATCCCCAAGGATTTAATAGTTGAAATGCAAAGTCCATTTTTAATAAATAAAAAGTCAGGCAAAGCAAACCTCATCTGGAGAATTTTAACAAATCACTTTACTTCCTTCAAGAAAATGTTGTCTTCTTTAAAAGTTGTATGGCTTCATCTGATATTTCTACTTTCCAGGAAAAAGAGTCAAATGAAATTGTATACATATATGCATGTGTGCATAAAGGTGTTCAGAAGCTGACCTCAAAATATGCTGTTCAGCATATTGATTATTTAGGGCTAAAAAGAAGTTGAGAACCAGCTCTTGACCTCCAGTGCTTCAAATATGGCATCCAGTTTCTCCTTTGGTATAGCAAGGCCACATTTCCCCTCGTCAAGATACCCATGCCACGACAAAGCAACGTCTGGAGTCAACTTTTGTTAGGAGAGTCTCTTACTGTAGGACTGGGTAGGGTTAGTTATTGTGCAGTTTCTTCTGACCCTTCTGTTCTCCTCCACTGCCTGCAAAAGGCCCCAAACGTTGTCCTTCCTGTAATGCAGGTTGATTTGTGACAATCATCAGGTCACTTCCTTGAATCTCATGTTTTGATGGAACTCTGATATGCATGCATTTCAGAGAAATTGTTTTTCTCCTGTTTATGTTAATTTAAGTCTTGGAGCCAGAACTCAATCTACCAGGATGAAAGGAAGCATTCTCCCTCTCTTACACACAGGAAATAAGGAAGGACTGAGAGCGTAGGTTCCCGATACAGTGCAATGTAACCATTTTAATCTTCCTTCCCACATGTATCTAGACAAGAGGTGGTTCTGACAGTCATTAGTTTGCGTTTGATAGCTGTGTTGAAAGGCAGCTAGTCTGCAGTGCCACTCCAGGGACCGTATTAAAGCAGGGTTAGTTATTAGCTCTTAAGGTTGCAGGAGTGTTACAGGAACTTAGAGGGAAAAAAAAGATATTTCTGTGGTATAGATTCTGTAAGACTGGACTGACAAACAAGCGCTGCCTGATTGTGGAGAGTTGGGATGTTGCAGAACTAGAACCAAATTATCCAAGGCTGCGTTCATCACCAGCGGCATCTGACCTGACACTCGTACGACTATCATGTGGGATAGAGTAACTTAGTAGACTTTATCGCCCATCATTCCTGAAGCTGAATTGTGTTATCAGAGAGCATCCGGAAGCTGTAGTAGAGACTTCCTGGCTTTGCTCTAGCTTGCCTCCCTGGTGTTTCTACCACTGTGTTGAGAGTGTCTTGATTTATGATTGTCTTTCATTCTCTAAGTATAAAAAGTCCGTGAGCCCATTGCCATATTGGAACATGATGCTTGGGTAGTCTGAGTCTGTGTCTACAGGCCATCAACTCTTAATTTGGCTCCAGAATGAATTCTCTTTTCTCAAAAGAAACTTTCTCCAGAAATCCACAGCGGGAGCCACGTGTTTATACCAGCAAGCCCCTTCATGTGTCTCCCAGTTTGGTCCAGGACTACTGGCCTTTTCTCCACTCAACAGGATAGAATCCATATCCTGGACCCCAGGATCAGGGATCTTATTTTGTCTTTTCTTTTTGCTGAGGGCAGGATGAGGCTAAGTTGCTACATGTTTGTGCAAGACAGTGATTTTTTTTTTCAGGCTATGCTTTATTCTAAGAGAGTCCCCTTTACAAGCAGCGTTTGACTCCAATTTTAAGGTGAAGGACCATTGCTCTAGAGTGAGCATGTACACACCACCCTCTCTTCTGGCCCACCCATGGAGCACAGACTGATAAATGACCAATTTTGGGGAGTAGAAATGGAACCACCTTATAAATGTATTGGGATAAATTGAGACTGTAGGCACACAAATATATCAAAACCATACCTGAGAAACCAAGTAACTTATCAGACACACCAGACCTAGGATAGGGCGGGTCTCCCTCACTTAGACCTCCAAACATTCTAGCATCTTGATGGGAATAGCCCCATTCTGACCTGTCATCTGATACCTGTGTGTAAGTGGGTGTGAGAGTGCGTGCATGTGTGCAGGTGTTCAAAGGACTAACTGACCGGGAACCTCAGCTCCATTCCCTGCTGTTGATTTAGCTTCCTCAGTGGGTGTTGGACATCTACCTGCTAATCCATCTGGGCATACTCCTTGTTGACTGAGTTCTGACCTTCCTTCTGGTTCATTTTCCTTTTATTTATTTTCTTTTTCTTTCCTTTTAAAAAACATTTTTGGGGTGCTAGTGGCTGAGCCTCAGGCTTTCCTCTATGCTTGGTAAGTGCTTATCCATGAGCTCTGTCCACAGATGAATTTTTCCATTAAAGTGAGGAATTCTTCAGATTTGACAAAACAAAACAAAACAAAAAAACCCCCAACTTCCCAGGACACACACACACACACACACACACACACACACACACACACACATTGAGAGAGAGAGCTGGGCGGTGATGGCGCACGCCTTTAATCCCAGCACTTGGGAGGCAGAGGCAGGCAGATTATTGAGTTTGAGGCCAGCCTGGTCTACAGAGTGAGTTCCAGGACAGCCAGAGTTACACAGAGAAACCCTGTCTCCAAAAACCAAAAACCAAAAGCCAAAAACCAAAAACCAAAGAAAGAGAGAGGGAGGGAGAGAGAGAGAGAGAGAGAGAGAGAGAGAGAGAGAGAGAGAGAGAGACCTGTCTAAATGGATCCTCACCCCCATTATTTTCTTCAAAGAATTTAGGTGACCACTAGGTTCAACCAACCCAAAGCTGTTATTAGATAACATCTGAGGCCCTCAGCAAAGGTTTCCTTACTTCTGAAACCTGCCTACTTGGTGTTTCCAATATATTCAAAGGGTCCAGATTTATGACTTTTTTTTTTGTTCTGTCTTTATAAAAACTTCATGGAATTGTTGCCATATCAAAACATGGAATTTGGAGTAACCTAAATCTGTATTCCTTTGCAATGGTTACTCTTATTTGGTTCCAGAATAAGTGATCTCATTCCCTTTGAGAGGAGAGCTATTTCTTATATAAATAACCCCAACAGTACCAATTCTATCTGCACATAAAATTGTAGTTCATTTAGACCTCATTAGGAATCAGTGTGATTCACTGAGCTTTCATTCACTGTTAATATGTAATACTTGTGTTTCCTTCTGGGGGCAATCCATGACTGCTAGATACCCTTTGCTGAGGTGGTGGGGAATTCCATTTTCTACTCCTGTGGAACAACTAGGAGTTTGGGAAGATGAGCACATAGGCTTCTTGCTTCAGGACAGATGCTCCTAATTTATAGAAAATGGAACCATGCAACACAGAAACTGTGTATAAATAGTCTTTTCAGGTTTATTTACCTTATATGTATGAATGTTTTGCCTGATGCATATATGTGTATCACATGCACTATTAGATCCCTTGGAACTGGGGTTATATAGTCCCAAACCACCTTTATGGGTGCTGGGAATTGATCCTAGGTCCTCTGCAAGAACAAGTGCTCTTAACCGCTGAGCCATTTCTCTGCTACATGTATTATAAACTGTTGTTCAGATCAGGCTATGCCCTAGTCTAAGTCACTCCCTATTGTTTAAAGCAGTGATTTCTCAAGCTGGCCATTGCCCCATGAGACTCCATTTTACAAGTGTTTTGGGCACCATTTTAAAGATGGAAGATAACTGTAGCTGGGTGGACACATGAACGGGCACCATCTATCCAGAACCACACACACAGCAGACTGATGAATGCCATTCCTGGGAAAGGGGTCCAGCCTATGCATTTATTGAATGGAGGCTTGTGAGGGCACACGGAGGTGTTAAGACTGTATCACAGACTCCATGGCCAAGAACTTACCAACCATTGCAGACTGAGGAAATGGGGCAATTCGCCTGAGCCACAGAGAGAGCTGAACACCTCTCTCACTGTGGTGATGGCTCGTCTGTCACGTGACCATCCTGTACTTACCATATTGGGCAGAGCACTGTCCTGGGGACTTCAGGTTGCCTCCATCCCTGCTGTTGAAACAGTGTGCTAAATTGCTGACTGCTGTCCTGTTTGCTCATCTGAACCTGCTGTGCATCTGTTTGTCCCTTCATCTGACCCACTAAAGCCTGGAGGGGGTGGGGGGATCCAGGAATAGAGCTGTTAGCCACAGCATAGACAGCTCCCTTAACTGTGGTAGAGGTAAAGGTGAGATGGTCTGATTTCTTCAGTCTTTAAGATTTGATTTCTGAGAGTGATAGCTGTCTTCAAAGGGTGTAATGTACCTATTATTAAAGATTAGAATAAAAAACGAATGTTCTCCTTGGCGGATGTGGGGGTTGGGGTGGGTGAATCCAGGATAGCTGGGGTATTCAGGCAAATTGCTGTCAATGAAACTGTCATGCTTTTTGAAGCATGAACAATTTATTGTTCTTCAATAAATGTGACGCGGAGGGAAGACCAGCAGTGTTCATCTGGCGCTGTACTTCCCACACCTCTAGTGACAGACATTGTGTTTTCAAAACAAGGGACAGCTGGGAAATGAAATGTGAAAGAGATATGTCATGCAGAGGCTTGAGTCCCTGTGTTACAGGGACAAGGAAGGATGTGCTGGGGATTGAGAATAATTTATCTGGCACACATTCGTAATTCATGCAAAATTTTATTAACTTATATACCATTTTGGTTTTATCCTTCTCACTAATAGAAGTTCTGAAGGTAGTCTTGTTTTCCCCTTCTTTTTTTTTTTTTTTTTTTTTTGGTTTTTCGAGACAGGGTTTCTCTGTGTAGTCCTGGCTGTCCTGGAACTCACTCTGTAGACCAGGCTGGCCTCGAACTCAGAAATCTGCCTGCCTCTGCCTCCCAAGTGCTGGGATTACAGGCGTGCGCCACCACCGCCCGGCTTGTTTTCCCCTTCTAACGGTAGTTTTAAACCTTTGTTTTTTCTTTTCCAGATCTGATTAGAGCTGTGAAATGGGTCATCTTGTTATTAAGGAAAACAATTTCTGAAGACAAGGTTTCACGTATCCTATATTGGCCGTGAACTCACGATGTAGCCTAGGATGACTCTGGCTTTGACCATCCTGCATGCAGGGATTACAGGCATGTACCACAATGCTTAGTTCTGGGTGATGCTGAGGATTGAGCACAGCGCTTTGTGAGGTATAGGCAGGTACCTCACAATACCTGAGCTCCAATATAGATAATAGTTACCAATACAAGTAAACAGCAAATCTAACCAACAAGTATTTGAATATCCACAAAGGGCATTACAACAAGCCTTGAGATTATGGTACTATTTATTTCACAGAATAATGCACTAAAAGAACAAAGACAAAAAGACAATGCATGTGTTCTCATGGAAAACTGACTACCTCAAAAACATAGTATTATGTTTCTAAGAATCTTAGCTCACAAACATTAATAGTGTGGTATTATTGGCTATCAAATACTAATGATTCCATTATTCTGCTATAGAATATAAGGAAGATAGATTATCTGCAACCTTCTTACAGCTAATTTTAAAAACAAATTATGAGCAAAACATGAACCAACCTTTAAGTGCTTCAAATATAAATAACTCATTTAAGTAATGAGGTCCCTCTGAAACAGACTGATTAGGCTTCCTTGTCTATGTTAGAGACTAATGCTTTACTTCATAAAAGTTTCTATCTTTATTTCTTTTACTCAATTAAAAAAGGTAAAATTATAATCTATTGGGCAAACTGTTTTTATCTGAAGATACTAAATATAAGCTAGAAATAGAGACTGAGAGACTTTCACTTGAATATACTTTTATTTAGATCGCAGCACTAGCAACATGATAGACTTTCACAAATCATAAAGCACTTACTATTTAAAATATTCTGCTGTTCACAATTTGAATGTAGCATTATTACTGTTTGGTACTAGGCTCAAAGACGACATTTTGATTCCTCAGCCTTGGGCTGTCTGCTGGCGGCAGCATGACTGTCTAGTCATGCGGAGGAGAGAAACTCAAACGCCGTTTCCTTTTCCTCCGTCAGCTCCTTTGCTGTCAGGTCCATCTTTTCGCGGGAGAAGTCATTAATGGGGAGGCCTTCCACAAACTTCCAGGTCTTGTTCTGTCAGAGAACAATGGCAAGAGCTTCAGCTCAAGTGACAGTGACTTTTCAGCAGGGGACAGCCTCTCTTAAAAGGACAACTCAAAGCACACCTGTTTTAAAGCCTGACCCTAAACTGGAGTCCATTTTTTAAAATCATACTCGGGATGAAACCCAGTCAGGGTCTCCTGGATAGCAGGGAAGAGCTCTTCCAGAACACAGGGCCTAGAACCCAAATTATTAAAATACAAACTAGAAGCACTTCAGTGTGGGGAGCGAGTGTGCCCTGGATGAACAAGCTCGTTTCCATGAGCAGCACCATGTCAGGGACCCTGGTTCTTCAGACTATGGGGACGGCACAGGGACACCACAGTGTGCGCAGACAGTGTCTGTCAGATCAACCGCAGCCTACACTGGTGATCTGCCTCCTGTCCAGCTCTGAGTTTCTAGGATACTGCTTGTGTCACTTCATCAGAGTGCCGGACCCACCCAGTCCCAGCTTTCTGAACATGCCTACGGCCTCTTCATTCCCTCAGGTCCCAAAGTGATGAATATTATGATACTCCAATATGAAATGCACTGAGTTTTCAAAGAAATCCACAGCAAGTTATAACGGACTACACCATGATTAGAATAGAGAATAATGCTGAGAGTATAATGGGTTTGTGGAAAAATTAAACTCTATTTATGGGTACAATACAGAGTTGTTGTAATAACAAAGTATCTAGTAGTAAGAGATAAATCTTGCTTTCCAGATTAGTTTCAGTATTGAATTAAAGACTTGGTATTAGGGAGGAATATCTACATATACTCTATAAATATTATATACATATATGCTACACATAGCCACACATATTTAATATCATCTGTGTATGTGTGTGCACCTCTTCCATGTTACCTCACCTTGATCACGACAGGGAACGAGTAGAGCAGGTCATCAGGGACCCCATAGGAGTTGCCATCGGAGATAACGCCCATCGACACGAACTCTCCCTGAAAAGGTTCACAGTATCATAGCTTACAGGATTGGTTTATGCAACCAACCCTCAAGCCACGACAAGGAAAGCATGCCTTCCCTGACTCCCTGCAGAGCGACTGTGTGTGGGGAGTCGGCAGCCACAGCACTTCAGACGTCACTCCATCTACACTTCCAGACATGATCTCGGCTTCACAGCCATGCTTTCCATTTTTAAAGATTAAACAGTTTTAATTTACGTGTATATGTCAATCTGTGTGTGCACATATGTGCACAGGTGGTTGTGAGCTGCCTGACAGGGATGCTGGGAATGAACTTGGCTCTTCTGCAAGAGAAGCAACCAGTCTGAACTGCTGAGCCACCGCTCTAGCCCCAAACACCACCCTTGTTTTATAGTTGAGAATATAATGGCCCCATACTGGTTTTAAAAGGAATGGCTTACCATATGTGACTGCCTTTAGCTGCTAACATCCCCTGTGGTAAACACCGTGGGACAGTTGACAGCACAGTGTAGAAAGGTTAGGTAGCTCAGGGGCTCCCTGGCTAGCAGGCACATGAGCTAAGAAATGAACCCCACTGGCCTCACTGCAGTCCCCAAGACAAAGCTGGAAGAAGGGCCTGCACGAACAAGAGCCCTCACCTCTGGGGTCCCGAACCAGATGTCTCTGATGTGGTCCGCGATGGCTTTAGCAGCAGACATTGCACTGGACAGCTTCCGAGCCTTGATGACAGCAGCACCACGCTGTTGCACAGTCTGGGTGGGGCACAGAGAGACAGCGTTACCTGAGCATGCCAGCGAAATCCTCATGGGCGCTCCAGTCACCCTGCGGGGGAAGACCACTGTCAGCGTGGCTTGCACAGTTCCCTCCTCTGTTAATCTTACTCTCCTAATGCAGTTAGAAGCACCTTTTTGGAAAGGTGGAAATTCCCATAGAACATGTGACACTAAACACAGAGAAGCAGGTTTTGCTATAAACTGAAGTAGATGGCTCTGTTTTTCTGACTTGGAGAAACTCAACTGTCGTACATGAGGTCACATCAGGCAATGATAATCGTTTTGCACACTCCAAAGACTATATTATAGAGAAAGAGCAGCTGTCCCTGAGGGTCCCAAGGCCCTGCCGGATACTCAGCTCAGCAGTGTGCCGTGGCCGTCTCTGGCTGGCTGCTCAGAGGGCTCACACCCTTCTTACCATGATGAACTCTCCCTTGAGCCAGCTGTCGTCTTTTAGGGCTTCATACACACCGACTTCCTTTCCTTGCAATTTCACCTTGGCATGATTGACATCGGGATACTGGGTTGATGAATGATTTCCCCAGATAATGACATTCTTCACATCATCAGCGGTTACACCGAGTTTAAGAGCAATCTAGTTCAATTTAAAACAATCACATCAGTTAGGCAATTATTTTTTATTTCAAATTGTAACTTGTCTGACAGACGCCCTTAAGTAAAGGTAAAGAGCTTCCGAAACATTAAGCAAATACAAGCTACATGGACTTGAGAAAGGGAAAATTTTATTGCTCAGCAATATCCTGAAACACTTACTGATGTCAACAACTATGAACTTGAAACCTTGTAGGGTAGAGTATCTAAGAGCATCCTGTAATTCATGATTAGATTATTAGCACAGTAAGTTTACCAAGTGTGAAACACTGACCAAGAGGTGAGCGGATTTCCAATACATAGATATGAGCTCTGTTTTGTTCCTCTTCACGGGATGCCACCTTATCACTGTGGCTAGGTACTTTGGGTATATTTATCCTAATCTGGTGAAATTTTTGTTATGCACAATACACAAATTAATTTTCAACTACAATTAGAGATGTTGCTATTAGAAGGGACCCACAGTACCAAATGGTGGCTGTCCCTATTTTATAGATTTGAGGACTAAAATAAGAAGTCTAGTGATGTAATTTATGACAGAATGGTCAAAAATAGTCTAAAAATATTCTGAAAATATTCTAAGCTGAAATGTATTAAGACAGAGATCATAATGAACTCAGCATGTTTTAAACGCTCTCAGAATGTTTGCAATAGCCTACAGTCATATAAAATTTGCTCACAGTCTTTTTATAACAAAATATTTAACACATTTATGAATATTTATACTAATATTTATCCTTTGGGTAAAAACCAGAGTGTACTAAGAACTTAAGAACTCTTGACCCTTGACTCCTTAACTACTCAAACACAGTGAAGAGCAGCTGCATCTCGGCGTCTCCTCGCCCCCTTCCTGTGCTCGTGCTGGCCTCTGGTCGCTTACTCCTCTGATCTCTTGAGCTAACAGAGCAGGTATTCTGTTCCGAGCAGGCGCTGCTTCTGATTGTAAGTTATACCAGAACCAGGGTGAAATTAGTGCAGACAAAGGATAACATTTCTTGCTTCCTTAGGCAAACTCTCAAGTTTGTCAAATAGATCTGTTAAATTTCTAATTCTCCAGCCCTAATTTCCCCCTCCCTACCAGCAGCAGCTCTGTCAAACCATCCTGCATATACATATATATTATGCATGCATACATCTAGCATTGGGTTTCACATGCACAGAGTTCAGTAGGTGATAAATCAGTCACCCGTAACTAAAGCTTTTAGATTTTTGAACAAATCATGGAGGACTCGTCATGATTCCTGTAAGAAAATTTAATTTTGGGTTTAATTACTTCTCATTTGGATAACAACTTCTATAAGAGGAAGAAAATGCTTCTTCAAAAACTCTTGACAGCTCTTACTCTGCCAGATTGACATACTGAAATCCGGAGACTGCCTAGCCAAGGCCTGTGAGGAACAGACTGTGCCCAAAGCACTCTTGGTTCACTCGTGACTTTTGCCCCAACGGAAACTATTTCAAACACTAGGACAAAGTGCCACTCTGTGAGATGTGGGAAGCAGAACCTCAGGAAGACTGTGGAGCAGCTGGCCAGTGTCCTCTCAGCACAGTCTCTGCAGGAACTAAGTGAGACCTCACTGGTCAGCCCACATCGACAACTGCAGTCAAGTTCTCTTCACCCACACTGCCCCTCACGCCTAACCTGGCTCCCTCCCTTTCCGGGCACCATGAGACTACTACCTATAGCCCAAAGCACCTCACAGATTATTTAATGACTTGAGTGTTGAAGAAGACACTTACAATATGGCTCTTTCAACTTCAGTTTGTGTCTGTCTGTCTCTTGTTTTTTTTGAGACAGGGTTTCTCTGTGTATCCCTGGCTATCCTGGAACTCACTCTGTAGACCAGGCTAGGCTATATCTCTCTTAATAATAACAACGATAATAGCAGCGAGTCTTTATTATGTAATAACATCATGAGCTAGTAAAATGTACTTAGTTTACATAATCCTACTGTATAGAACATACACCAGGGCTTGTTTATAGTCCGTGAATCTAGTAGGCTCCAGCATTCCCTGATTGCTTAGAGTCTCAGGTTTCTCATCTGTAAAACAAGCACAACAGACGCCTCACCCAGTCACCACGAGAACTAAAACCCACATAAAGCACAAAGCTTGGGAACTTAACAAATGTAAATTATTTCCTCTCACAGAATATTGCAGAGCTGAAAGAATCAACTCTCAGTCTAAGGCAATGTTGCTTTTTTTTTTGTTGTTGTTTTTAAGCTTTAAATGCACCTTTTTCTGTTTAAGGAATAGTTTTCTTAAAGCTAACACGACAAGCAGTGCAACTCCACAGAACTATACGGAAGCAATGGTCTGTGGCTGAGGCAGAGTGGACAGAAGAGTGCTAGAGGGAAGGAAAGAGCAGTGCATTGACAGCTCCATCGAACCGCGAGCCGCGAGCCACAGGAGCTGGCCTGCGTGCAGCCTCGCTCCCCACACCTTGCAAAGCTACTGCTAATCTCTGAGTCACTGGTCCCCTTGGCATCTAAATCTAAGCCTCCAAGAAATAAGGAGTAATATGATTTTAATAATTACACAAAACATTTTAAAATGTTAAAACTGAATATTAAATTCAAAATTCGATGCAGAGAAAAACGAAGCATAAACACACACCACTCAAGTCTTTTGTTCTACAATCTATGATGTCATTAAGCTAAATTATGTGTCATGTGTTATTTCATTTGTAAGTAACTTTTAACTACTACAGTGAGACAACATTGGCAACTGTACTGAATTATAATTGGATATATATACACATATATATGTATATATATGTGTATATATGTGTGTATATATATATATATATATATATATATATATATATATCTTCACACACACATATATATGAAGCTATCGGTTCACAGTTGGTTAGTTGAAGATAAACTAAGGAGAAAGGCCAGCTCCTTACCTTCTAAAAAAGTTCGACTCCCTAACTAACTTTAAAAAAAAAAAGTTCCCTGCTCCACAAAATCAACAAATGAACCAACCAAAATTTAATTATTTTAAAAGTAAAAGAAAAAGGTTTCAAAGCTGAAATTTTTAAAATTTCAAAGCCATTTTTCTTACTTGAGATTTCGCTCGGTTGTGGTCCAAGCGAGTCAGGCAGCTGAAGTTCTCCTTGGGGATGGACGGCGCTGACTTGGAGGCCGTCAGGCAGTTCGTGTTAGCTGGGTTTCCCACAACGATGACCTGGGGGGAGGGAGGCACAGGGCACACACTGACACCTGCTGTACAGCTGAACTAAAACATGCTAGCATGCCCCTATTTCCATTTCTATGATCTGCAAGTCAGTCTCCAGCTGGCATCACATCGGACCTCAGGGGACACATCTTCAGGCTTCCCTATGGAGACAGGTCATCCATCTATTTGTCACACAAAAGCAAGAAATCTAAAGCTTCATCTTAAGAGTTTGAGTCATTGATAAAAGTTTTCTTTTTTAAATGTGTGTGTGTGTGTGTGTGTGTGTGTGTGTGTGTGGTTTTTTTTTTTTTTTTGGAAACCTTTATTTTATTTTATTTTATTTTATTTTATTTTATTTTATTTTATTTTATTTTATTTTATTTTGTGAATTAAGTGTTTCTTAAACTGGCTTAATCCTAAGAATTACCTGGGGTATTTGGTAAAATATAGATTATTTTCACAACTCCTCTACATCTAGTGAATCAAACATACATATACATATCTCTTTTGCCTCTGAGTATCCCAGTCTGTGAGTATTTTCCTCAGCAAAAGGGCCCCCTCCCTTTTTTTGCAGAGGTGGAATTACCATGTAAAGAGAACCACAAGTCCAGGCAGCCTGAATTTTACATCTGAGCACTTCTGTAATCTTTTACTAAGAGACCTGTGTGTTCCTAATCATTCTTATTCCTTGTTAATGATTACAGAAGAAAGGTAACTATTTAAAATGAAATCTACAGTAAGCAAAAATATACGCAACAATGAAGTATTATTAGACAGGTCACTCATGAAGAATGGCTTTGGAACATGAAGACAGACTTAGAATGAATATAAATAGCTAGAGACAGAAGAGGAAGTCATGAGGCAGCCTGTGCCAACTCCATGAACTCGCAGGGCCGACAACAAGCACTCAGCAGCTACCTTCCCCAACATACAAATGGCCCTGCAGGTCCCCAAGCGCCACGGCAGGCAGGCAGCACACGAAAGTGTCTCCTTCCCTCCACGTCTCTCTGTACTGGCTGGCCTTTGTATAGACCCAGACACCAACACAAGCAGTTCTGGCACTTAAACATCAAAGGCAGAAGTCTGAAATACAAGGAAGACAACAACCCCATAAAATCTGTTGCGCGTCACCTTAACTGACTTCTTGGCATATTTCTCCAAGGCTGCACCCTGTGACTTGAAGATCTTCACATTGGCTTTCAGCAGGTCCTTCCTCTCCATGCCTTCCCTCCTGGGCATGGAGCCCACTAGGACAGCCACGTCCAGGTCTTTGAAGGCGATCTCTTCTTTGTCTGTTGCAATGACATCTGTGGACATGGCGAACAACACAAAGGACTATTTAAATTTCCAACTCGAAGTTCCCCCTTTCATATTGAATCTACTTATTTTTCCAAACCCTGCTAAATGTTTATTTTCATAGTTCACACTGATGCATTTTTCAGAGGCCTAAAAAAAGATAATATACTCACTTAATGACCCCTAAGAACACAGCAGAAAGTCAATAATTATTTTGTATATTTCATATCAATAATTACCTCAATTAAAATAGCTTTATAGCTTTTATCATTTACATAAAATATGATGCGATTGTTTTTCATACACACACACACACACACACACACACACACACACACACACATATATATCTGTGGTTACACATATATAACCACACAAAAGAGAAACTGACCCTAATCGTTAGATTGTAATTATGCCAAGGTTTAAGATACCAATTGAAAGAATAATGTTTACCAGGGCATACTCCAATAGGGATAATGATAAGGATTATATTCTATCAAATGTAATCTTCACATTTCACAGATGAAGAAACTAAGGCATAAGGGAATTAGTGCCACTGTGATAAGATAGGGAGGTTGGTCCAGAGTTCAACTAGAATCCAGTGTCAATCTGATAAACACGTAGCTTGTTTTTTGATCAAGGAACATGCAACATTGTTCTTTGAGCATATTAAAAAGGCCACAGCTAAGAGTCAGCATTTCTATCTGTAAAGTTTTAGGCTAGCAAACTCAGTCAGGTTGCTGAACCCAAACGGAGGAACGTAAGAAAAAAAAAAGTCTTCCTTTTCTGTCAAGCCTTCCCTTTATTGCCACATCTATATCACTCTGAAGGAACACTAGATCATTAGCGACAGAGGACTCAGGAAAAAAAAAAAGGAATGTAAATAGAAAATGCAGCAGAGGGACCGCCTCAGAAAGGGCTGTAAGGAAAAGGGGCCACGGGAAGGCTGGCACAAACAGGTGGAGAGTCGCTCTTCTAGGAAATGCCTGACTAGACACAGAGTTCACGCTTTCCCTCAGGCCGGGCAGGTTAAGGAGTTTTCCATCTCAAACCAGTGCTTGGCAAATGAAAGGGGAAATACACAAGGAACCAACTGACACCCAGAGCAGCCCATGGCCTGGAGAACATCCCTTGGAATGGAAAATGTTCTGTTACAGGATCCTACTATTCCTTCTAAATAGACTTCAAATAACAGCACAATGCAAACAACCTGGACGGAAAATCTTTGAGCATATTATATAATTTTATATAGGCATGAGGGAAAACTGCTTCTTGCTTTTGTACTTATTTTTTCTTGGCATTTGGGTTAAAAACGTAGTGTAGTTCAAACAATACCAAGGAAACACTTTTGTGAAACAATTTCTAACTTACAATCTTTAATAAAAATCTTTTTAAAAAATCCACCTTTATTAAGATACAGAGTGCTTTATTGTCTGTTTTCTTTGACTTCCCTACTCACCCTGCAGAAGGGGAAGGGCGCAGTCTTGCAGTTCCATCAGGACCCCGTCTAGAACACCCATCATGGGGGTGATGTCCAACAGCACGAGAATGATGGGCTGCCAAAGAGGACAGCGGGCAGTGCGGTTACGGCGGGGCTCGGGGTGGTTAAGGCGGGGGTCGGGGTGGTTAAGGCGGGGGTCGGGGTGGTTAAGGCGAGGGTCGGGGCGGTTATGGTAGGGGTCGAGGTGGTTATGGCGAGGGTCGGGGTGGTTATGGCGGGGGTGGGGTGGTTATGGCGGGGGTGGGGGTGGTTATGGTGGGGGTCGGGGTGGTTACGGTGGGGGTCGGGGTGGTTATGGTGGGGGTCGGGGTGGTTATGGTGGGGGTCGGGGTGGTTATGGTTGGGGTCAGGGTGGTTATGGCGGGGGTCGGGGTGGTTATGGTGGGGGTCAGGGTGGTTATGGTGGGGGGGTCGGGGTGGTTATGGTAGGGGTCGAGGTGGTTATGGCGAGGGTCGGGGTGGTTATGGCGGGGGTGGGGTGTTTATTTCGGGGGTGGGGTGGTTATGGCGGGGGTGGGGGTGGTTACGGTGGGGGTCGGGGTGGTTATGGTGGGGGTCGGGGTGGCTATGGTGGGGGTCAGGGTGGTTACGGCGGGGGTCGGGGTGGTTATAGCGGGGGTCAGGGTGGTTATGGTGGGGGGTCGGGGTGGTTATGGTTGGGGTCAGGGTGGTTACGGTGGGGGTCGATGCAGTTATGGCGTTCTCTCTCACACAAAGTCCCGCCCTGTTTTTGCTTGTATATATTTACTTCCCATTAGTCATGGTTACGGAAGAGAGAAGCCACAGCTTACTTAGTAGCTGCAGGTATGAGTTTTCTTTATACAGTAGCTAACTATAGACAACTACAATATCTGACATGATGGGAAAATTCAATTATCTGTAGGTCAAGAGAAAAAATTAACAAAGACTTTAGGAAAGGATTTTAGTGTACATATCAGACTTGTTAGATTACGGGTGCCAGTTTCCTGTGGTGTAGATTTCACATCTGATTATTTGAGGTCAAAACACCAAGATTAGAAACAAAGGACAGATTCTACAACTTCTTCCCAGGCCCCTCCCCAAGAGTTACTGTCACCAGTGAGTGATACACTGACTGCTGCCTGACTGTTGGCTGCTGGCCAGTCACACTAAGCTACAGAAAGGCTCAGGTGGAAGAGCTCTGCTTCCAGGCGGGTTTCAGGGCCCACAGGGTAGCCTGTAAGCATCTTCCTAGTCTCTACTTAGAGCAAAGGACTCCTTGCATTTGTGGGGGCTGCCTATCCCTTCACCATTTGCAACTAAATACAGAGCTGTATTAAGAACATTTTGCTACTATAGTACCAAGGTTTACAGACCTGATCCTTCCCAAAGACAGATCCATTTCCAATACTGTACAACAGTGAATATGCAATTTGACCAGCTGCTCCAGTCACAAGGACTCTGATTGGTTCAGGCTGTAATGAAAAAGACCCACAGTTTATTAACGTGTTATCTTAATAAGAAAATGCACGCTTTAAAAGTGAAGGTGACGCCACAAAGTCCCTTCTTGACTTGCTTAGAAAACGAACAGGCTTGTTTTTAGTAAGCGACTTATGAACTGTGTCCTTTGGCTGTGTGCTTATGTAGCGTTCTTTAACTCTTACTGAGTGGGGGCAGAACTGAGAAGTGCAGAACTGGATTCATGTATGCAACCGTGTTCATCTTTGGGGGGACGTTTTTGCCAAAAAAGCAGGCCACAGTGTGACATCCATTTTATGTGGTGGTATAAACCCTGGCAGACTGGAGTAGCAGTGACAAACACTTTCCCTTTACTGCGAGCCAGCAAGGTTGAATAAAGCAATCCTGCTTTGACTTACCTGCCCACGTGCAAAACAACCCTGCACTTAAACTCAGAGATCCGCCAGGCTCCGCCCGCTGAGTGCTGGCGTTAAAGGTGTGCACTGCTATCCTCAGGGTTAGGCCTTTATTTCTTAAAAAAGATTTATTTATTCATTTTATGTATGTGAGTACACTGTCACTGTCTTCAGACACACCAGAAGAGGGCATCGGATACCATTTATAGATGGTCATGAACTACCATGTGGTTGTTAAGAAATCGAACTCAGGGCCACTGGAAGAGCAGTGTTCCTAACCCCTGAGTCGGCCCCGAGCCTTTATTTTTAAAATTGAATGTATTTAAGGTGTATGGCGTGGGGCATGTGGCACAGCTTGCTGCCAACTTGTGGGAGTTGTTTTCTCCTTCTCCTATGTGGTCTTGGGGATTGAACTCAGGACGTCAGACTCGGCAGCAAGCTCCTTTCCCCGCTGAGCCACCTCGCTGGCCTAAGCCTTTAGGTTTTTTTTTTTTTTTTTTCCCCAAGGAGAAAAAAGTGAGAAAATTACTAATATCTGGAATATAATAAATTTTAGTATTGAATATTGTACTAAATCACAATGGTAATAGCTGACAGTTTGATTTCAAGGGAAAATAAATTTTAAAAAGGAAGAGAAACCATGGGGGGGGGAAATACAATAGTTATGTAACAGAAAGAAGCAGCTGTACAGGCTAAGAGACTAAATTAAATAAGACACATAGACTAAAATAACAACTGTATTCAAAATGAGCGCTGAGTAATGGAAAAAAAATTAAAGTAAGCCCAGAGAATTAAAAAAAAAAGAAGCAAGATAAACTGTCCCATCCCTTGACTGTGCTGAGCGTGGACGGGACTCCAGGCTACCCTGTCTCTCTCTGCATGAAGGAATGGCCCACTAAACCAACTGGGGCAGAAACATCTGATCACTTTTTATTTAGAACTGCCTCTCCTAGTGACTCATCCGTCTGAGGTGGAAAGATGGTTAGCCCGAAACTGACAGCAGCCAGGAGCGCAGTGCAACAGAAAAATCACTAAATAAGTATTGCTGTAAAATCTGACCATAGGAAATTTTACTTGGATTTCTTCCTCAAAAAACATACCCAGGAAAGGAGCAGAAAAATATAACCAAAGGTAAAGCCTCAGAAATCTATGGAGACAAATTCTCCTTGATACCCGGATTTCTCTTCTATTTTTTTCCTTATCTCTAGATTCATTAAATTTAATACCTAAATAAGCCAACTTTAATAAAATATTTATCTATATCAATATGTACTTAATAAAATATGTATCTATGTCCAAAATAAACTATATGTATAGATAGAACACACTATTCTATATGGTTTTCTGCTATACATAGCTTTATAAGACTTATGTTCTGAGATATTACCAGGAACCATTACTATTATAGACTAATCTTTAATCCTGTGTATGTATTTTATCTTGCCATCTTTCCTTTTGAAGTTAAGAAATAGAAGGGAGAGGCTGTTAACCTCTTCTGGGCTTTGCCTATTTCACTCTCTTCCTACAGTCTGAATTCTAGCCACTGTTACATCCCACCAGATAGATAAAAACAGGTGCACAGCGGGAACTCAAATACTTGCTTAAGAAATAGCTTGATTGTGTAAATACTGCTTCCACAAAGACAGAAATGCATACGACTAGAAGCAAACTGAATGTGCTTTTTAAAAGTCAAGGTGTGTTAGCCGGGCAGTGGGGGCGCACAGCAGCCGGGCAGCGGTGGCACACAGCTTTAATCCCAGCAGTTATATATGTAGACATCTGTCACTCGGGCTAGAGTATGATGTTCCCCTCAGAGCAGTTTTCCTTTGACTAAAATTTGTGCTCTTCAGAGAGGTTTCAATGTAAATTTACTGAATGAATAACATAAGGGTGAAGCTAAAGGGTAGTGCAAAGAAAAGACAAAACAAAACCAAAAGCACACCGCCACCAGGCATGGTGACCTATGGTGGCAATCTTAGGGTTGGTAGGTGAACAGGAAGGTCAGGATTTCTAAGAGTGAGGCCAGTGTGGGCTACTGTGAGACTGGAAAACAGCATAAGATCACCACTGCCCAAATCCCCCAAGTTCGACTTGAACAATGTGAAGGAAGCTGGGGTAAAAACTGAGGGGAAAGTGCCAATCCCATCTTGAAGTCCAACCTTCCAGAAAGTCTAGCTGATGGTCAGAACAGCATCGTGTAGCCATTTACCTCAGAACACGTTCCTCGCATCACAGTCTGCGGGGAAGAGGTTGTGGCCAAGAATCAACAGTTAATTCTATCCTAGCAGTTTCCTTCCGTGCCTGGCGAGTTCCATCTTAAGGGGTTACCTTAGTATTTGAAGATTTGATGATGAAGTAGGTAAAGGAGACACTAGTTTGGCTGTTCCTGCTTTCCTGAGACACTGCAGTTGAGAAGCAGGAGGGAAGGAGAGCCTTACTGACTTCTCACAATGTAACAGTGCCAGTGCAGGTTACTATTCTCTACTCAGACATCTGGGCATGTTGCCAACACCCCAAAAGGAATGGCTTCTCTCTTGCAGGGCATCAATGACCTTCCTGCAATTAGTTACAGGCTGTTTTAGCAACGGCTGTTGCAGGCCATCAGTGACCTTCCTGCAGTTAGTGCTGTTTTAGCAACGGCTGCTGCAGGCCATCAGTGACCTTCCTGCAACTACAGGCTGTCTAGTTGTAAAGCTGTAATTTCAGTTTTCCCTCTGTTATTCATCAGAATAGCACTGTCTTTTTACTTTGCATGTATTTCTGCAATATAAAAGACACACAGTATCAGATTCCTCTAGGTGTTCTTAGCTGATTTCCCTATGGACAATGGCAGCGTTCCTTTTAAAAAAGGTTTTGAATTGGCTTTAAAAAAAAAAAAAAAAGAGCTTTTTTTTTTTCTTTATGAGACAGGGTCTCCCTATGCAGCCCTGTCTGGCCTGGAACTTGGTATGTAGTCCAGGCTGGTCTTGAAATCACAGAGCCTCCCAAGAGCGAGGATTTAAGACATGCACCACCACAGTGACTGGAAGTGACAGTTCTTTTTTAAAGCAGCAATTTGCTCACACCCTCTTCCCAGGAGGCAAGATGGTTCTGAATCATGTGAGACTGTAACATCATAGAACTCTTCTACCTGGAACAACTCATGTCTTCTGGCCCACACGTGAGCTTCTAGGCATGAGGCCAGTTCTGTCGAGTGCATTGCAAGCTTGGCTCTAGCCAGGGGCCCTGGACCGCCCCCCATCTTGGGAACTTAATGACTGTGCCAGGCTGTTTTAAGATTGGATGAAACAATCCCTAAATGCCCTTTCAACTTCAGAATTTCAACACTCTGAATGACAAGGAACAAAGCTATCAGACATTACATGCTGACTTTGTGGATTTATCTAATGGGGATTATGAAGTGACTTGCTAAACACATAACACGACCCTGGTAAATGGAAGAATGAGACCCGAGGGGCAAGCCTCGTGACCTTGAGCAACTCGTATTCTGGATCTCAGCAAACTAGATTTTAGTATTTGAATGGGGTTTTGGATAAGATGATTTAAAAAAGGTTTTCACATAGGTCTAATAGCCTAAAGTCTGAAGTTCTTGGATAACTAGTACTGTTTTATGACTAAAATTATTAAGGCAGAGACTGCTTAAGCCATAATTTAAATAACTACTTATGTGCCAAAATAACTAGGCAACAATAACTGGAAATTAGTAGTTATTCCCTTAGGGTCTCTTATAGAGGTCGAGGGAGTTTTTGTCCTTGGGTTCTGTGAAATTTCCAATTCATCCAAAAATTACCAATTCATCTCACATTCCCCATCATGAGATTAAAGGAGAACAAGTATTTTTAAAATGTAGATTCTAAAATACGTAGTAATTTCCAGTCTGATGGCAAAGGTCACCTTCAAACAGCATGAAGATTAGTCCTACGTCAGAGCTCTTTCACGCCCTCCCCCACCCCTCCCGCTGGGGACAAGATAGATCTAGCGCTTCAACAAGATGGTTGCATTACATCTGCAAGAAGGTCTTCGGAATTTTATGACAGAGTTGTAAAGAATATCTGCGCTGTTTGACTAGCGATGCTAGTCCTGGCATTACAAACAGAGATCAAGAATAGGTTTTCGGTAACATTTTTTTAAATATAAATTAAATATGGTGGAAACATGTCTCCTGAAAACTGGGATCATAACCTGGCGCACTACCTCAACATTAGAGGCCTATTCTTTCCAAGAGCTTAAGAGGCAAAATAGAGTTAGGACCCAATTCTTCCCCTCATCAAATCACATCCCCCACGTCAAATTTTTTAAGGTCCTTCGGAGAAAATCTTGTTCCTCATGCACTAGGACTGAGACCCGCCTCTCCAAGGACAATGAGTTCTCTAGAGTCCTTTTAAGAACCCCCAGTGGAAGCGAACCCCTTTCCAATTTTTGGGTTACTATGACAGTCGTGAGGATGAGTCGGATTTTGCAAACCGCGGGAAGGATAGCGCCTGGCATTATTGCTTTTCTAAAGCGCATCAAGCGCAGGAGGAGGCCGAGAGGCTGGAGCTGCTGCAGGTTCCAGGAGCCCACACTCACCATTATTGCAAACTGCAAGGCCGATCTCTGCACCTGCAAGGGCTGTCTCCAGCAGTCAGGTCACCTCTACAGCGGAACAGACTCTGGGAGAGAGCGCGGTCCCGGCCAGCAAAGGTTCGGCTGGAGCCCCGGGCCTTTCTGGGAAGTGTAGTTCTTCCGGCGATCTCTGGCGCCCACCTTCGTGCATTCCTGCCAGTACTAAACTACAATATCCCAAAACCCCTTCTTCCTACGCGTCTCGCGGACTGCAAAGTAGTCCCGGGGCTGAGCTTCTGTGATTGGAGCACGGCTGTGAGCTGAGGGTTGGTGCTTTGGGCGAGGCGCCTGCCTGATGGCACTCAGCAATTGGCGGGAGAGGAGGCGTTAACTCGAGGGAGGAGAAACGACCCCTGAGCGACAGCACCCGCCGCCCCACCTATAATCTATCCTCCCCTAAGACTAAACAAGGGCAGCTAAGAGACCTTCCGTTGCATAAAGCCCTCTCGACCCGGAAACAAAACCTTTTAAAAACTCTCTTAGAGGCGGGAGGAATTGACGCGTGCGGAAGAACGGGCAGCTTCACCGTTGCTAGGCGACGAGACAGCCTCACCTGAGCGTCCTCCGGACCTAGACCGAGTGGAGCGGTGTCCCCACGTCGGAGGCTGGTGAGGGTTTTTCTTTTTATCTCGGGGCCAGCACAAGGTGCGGCACCGTTGGACGCATCCTGAATCTGTAGCCGGCGAGTGTGGGTGACCTCCCGAGTCCCCTGTTAGTGTCAGGAGCTTATGGATGCCACAGTTTTCAGGAGGGAAGAGTGTCTTGCAGTTTGAGTCAGTGCAACTTTTCCAAAGTAAAGATTTGTTTGTGGAGTGAGCCCCCTCCTTGTATTAGCTTGTGGTGCATGGATCTAACTTTCTTTACCTACTGTGAACATTGACACTTTTTGCTCATTCTCTCTTTGGAAACTGGATGATCTTTAAAACGTCTTGATAAAGTTTTGCTAAACCCGTTATTTCCAGGGGAGGTTGGGAGACACTGTTGTTTCAGGCGGAATGTTAGCGGCGAAAACAACTCAAGAGGCTTTCATTTAAAATGAAAGTTGTTAAGGGAGTTTCTGTATTCTCCGTTTGTTGTGCAGATATTTGAAAAGATGTGATGCTTTGGAACAGGCCAATGAATATGCTCTTGGTCTAACTGCAGAATTTTCTGTCACTAGTAAATGGATGGTGGATGGCTTCAGTTTTGTTTTTGGAAGATTTAGTATTTGGAGAGAGAAATATGATGTCTTAGGGTCTATCTTAGGGCTTCCATTTCTGCGAGGGAACACCATGACCAAAAGCAGGTAGGGGAAGGGTTTATTTGGCATACACGTCCACATTTTGGCCCATCATTCGAGAAACTCAGTATAGGAAGGAACATGGAGGCGTGAGCTGTTGCAAAGACCGTGAGGAGTGCTGCTTATTGGCTTGGTCCTCATGGCTTGTTAAGTCTGCTTCTTTACAGAACCCAGGACCACCAGCCCAGACATGGCACCCCATAACAGGCTGCGCCCTCCCCCATCAATCTGTAATTAAGAAAATGCCCCATGGGCTGACCTTATGGTGGAAGTGTTTTTTTTTTTTTTTTCAATTGAGGATTCCCCCTAATATGACTGTAGCTTGTGTCAGGTTGACATAAAACTAGCCACTACTGGGTCCAATAGCATTTAGGTTTCAATAGACTGAACTGTACCGGCTCCTAGAATCGCTTTACTCATTTGATGTCTTAATTTTGTTCTTGAGCACTGATCTTTTTATATTGGAATGTTTCCTGTGCCTCTGTCCACACTTAGTTCATTTGTGGGTTGCATTTCTAAATGTTACCTCTGTGTCAGAGACTGAAATTCCAGGGCATGTCTCTGTACTTTCTGTTTCTTCTTGGTTTTCTAATAGGCATGAGTTCTGTTACTTTATAGTACTTACTACTGACGAACCATCTGTGGAAACCACACACTCTAGATAGAGATAGCATGACCTTCCCCCAGTTCCACTTGATGGTGGAGGGAGAGATTACAGGATTTCCAAGTGAAGAGAGAAGAGCTGGAGCTGATTTGATGGCGACTGTTCTCGTCTGTTATGGGACCTTAGGATAACAGTGTAAGTGCCTTTCAGGAACCACTGTAGCATGAGACAGAACTCTGTAATTCCTAATGGGAACATGGTGATCTGGTGAGTAACTGTGGAAAGATGTGCTCTCTCGGAAGTCTGTCGTAAGGGCTAGGCAGCCGCTGTCAGGACCCAGAACGGCATGTATAGCGCTATGCTGGGCTGGTTAGCTTTCATCAGTTTGACACAAACTGGAGTCACTTGGAGTCACCACTCTTGCTGACTGTCTGAGGGTTATTAATATAGCAACTCGGGGAGGAAAGGGGCTTTTTGGCTTATGTGTCCACATTATGTTATTGTTCATCAATGAAAGAATCAAGACAGGAGTTCAAATATAAAAGGTAACTGAACAAACCAGTAGGCAGCATTTTTCTATGGTCTTTACTTCAGTTTCTGCCTTGGATTCTATACTGGTTTTGTGTGTCAACTTGACAGAGGCTGGAGTTGTCACAGAGAAAGGAGCTTCAGTTGGGGAAATGCCTCCATGAGATCCAGCTGTGGGGCATTTTCTCAATTAGTGATTAAGGGGGTGGGCCCTTTGTAGGTGGTGCCATCCCTGGGATCGTGGTCCTGGGTTCTATAAGACAGCAGGCTGAGCAGGCCATGAGGACAAGCCAGTAAGAAACATCCCTCCATGGCCTCTGCATCAGCTCCTGCTTCCTGACCTGCTTGAGTTCCAGTCGTGACTTCCTTTGGTGATCAACAGCAATGTGGAAAGTTTAAGTTTTGGTTTAGATGACATGAGGAACATTTTTAAAAGTAGGAAGTCTTTCTAAAATGGACGTGTAGCATTTTAAAAATAATTATCACATTCACTTCAGTATGTCTCAAGCATAGTTCAACCTCAAATTAAACTTAGTGAAGACAACCTCCCACAAAACCCAGCTTCTAATTGAACTTAAAATTAAAGCTGGTTGAGACTGCTTTATTACGATTTCATATACACACCGTTTAAGTACATCCCACAGCAAGCACGTCCTGATGCACTCACCTGCACTCTATGTTTGCACGGCTGCTTGTGTAGACTGTGCTGTCCTCTGTCATTCCGGCTTTACTGCAGCTGTGTCAGTTTTGACCAGTACTTTCAGGAGTGGTAAAGTACAAGATATCTTAATAGTATCAAATTTAGTCATCTGACCTTCATGTAATTAAGTTGCTGTGAGTGGGTGAAAGGAAGAACAGAGGAGAGTTAGCAGCTAGAGCATTCTTACATTTGCATTTATTGCACTGTGTGTGTGTGTGTGTGTGTGTGTGTGTGTGCGCGCGTGCGCGCGCGCGTCCACTGACATGCATTTGTGCAGGTATGTCACAGAATGCACATGGAGGTCAGAGGACAGTTTGTGGGAGTTAGTTTTACCTCCTTCTACCATGTAGGTCTCAGGGATTCAACTCAAGCTGTCAGTCTTTGGGGCAAGTGCTTTTTACCCACTAAAAAGTATTTAGGAAAAAACAATCTACCTGGATTCCATTTGATAACTACATTTTCCTGGGCATATCAGCTATTCTACTTAACCATGTGACCATGTGACATGCTTCTTGGTTTCTATAAGCCTTAGTTTGCATTTAGTAGGATGGCACAGGATGGCCATAAAGTCTGAGGCAGATGGAGCAATTGTCCTTCCATAGACACCCATTTAAATCAACTGATGTAGGTGATGCTCACAGGCCTTGGCTCTAAGTATGGAACTCCGAAAATAATTCATACATTCAGAACAGATACACAAAACTGGCTTTTATCTCAGCATACAGGAGGCTGACTGATGTGGAGGCCAGCCAGGGTACACATAGTGATACTCTGTCTCAAATAAAAGCAAAAAATATGTAGGAATGGATCACAGAGTATATATTCATATGGGTAAATATTAAAAATGGATGAAAATTGCATTATGTATGAGCCTGTTCTTATAAAAATAATTGTATAAATGCTGTGGTTTGGACTGGTTTGCACCACTGCAGACTGGTATGTTGGGGACTGGTTGCCAGTGTAAGCAAAGTGCTGCTGACTCCTTTAGGAGGTGGGGCCTGTTGCCTTCTGAAGAGGTTAATGCCCATCTTTCAGGTGAGAGGTAGGTCTCTCAGACTGGATTAGTTATTGTGATATTGTTGAGTTGCACATCAAGACCATACCAGTGTGTTTTGCTTCCATTGCATGTGTTTGGTCTATAATCTCCAAAGAAACAAAATGTTAGCATCTTGGATGCCCTAAAAAATCACAATCCTTAGATTCTAAAATCTCAGAGTATAATTCTGAAAAACAGTTTCTCTAAGACTTTTACATTTTTAGAAGAATTGTTTGGAAGACATAACATACAACAAAACCCTTCACAGGTAATGATTTTCACAAGCATAAACTCCCAGGCATTCTAAAGTCAGCCAAGTGGATATAACACTGGTAAGCAGAGAAGTTATATTCGCAAATTCATCAAAAGCCGAAGTGTATAAATATACATCATTGTGGTGAGTAATCGTACCCAGTTTTATAGTGCAATCATCTGAAATGAAGACATTTGATAAAATCATTGAGAGAAACCATAACAGGGGCTATCGACATGATTCAGCAAGCAAAGACGCATGCTGTATGGGCCTCGTGACCTGAATTTGATCCCTGTATATCACTCTGGAAGGAGAAAACTGACTCTGAAAGGTTATCCTCTGGCTCCCATATGTATATTGATACATTGTAAACCCAAGAGCTCTCTTCTCTCTCACTTAAAACATTTCGGAACACATCTGTTCGGAACAACATTTCATCTGTAGCCACTAAAGAACTAATACCAGTACGAACGTCACCATCATAATGCAGACACACGAGGAGATGTTGGTCACTTATCTGGGATGTCTCAACATTCACATATACACATGAATCTCACACTCTTTCATGGAACCAAATTTATAAAACCTGTGTTGGATGATGTCTTAGTTAAAATTTCATTGCTGTGAAGAGACATCATGACCACAGCAACTCTTATAAAGGACAACATTTAGTTGGGTCTGCCTTACAGTTTCAGAGGTTCAGTCCATTGTTATGGTAGGAAGCATGGGACCATAAGGTGTTGGGGATGACAGAGTTGAGAGTTCTATGTCTTGATCTGCAGGCAGCAAGGAGAGACTGTGTTCTAAATTGGACATAGTGTGAGCATTTGAAACCTCAAAGTCTGCTCCCACTGTGACATATATCCTCCAACAAGGCCCTACCTACTCCAGCAAAGCCACACCTCCTGATAGTGCCACTCCCTATCAACAAGCAGTCTTTTTTTTTTTAATTTTCTATATTCTTTGTTTACATTCCAAAGGCTTTCCCTTTTCCCAGTTCCCTCCTCACCATATGTCTCATAAGTCCTCTTCCCCCCTCCCTCGCATCCCCCCCACTTCCCAACCACCCCCCCCCCCCACACACACACACCATTTCTCTGTTCTGGTATTCTCCTACAAAACTGGCTCCAGTCCTTTCGGGACCAGGGTCCTCTCCTTCCTTCCTTCTTGGAAATCTTTTGATTTGCTAATTGTGCCTTTAGTATTCAGAGCTTCTGGGCTCATTAATATCCATTTATCAGTGATTGCATTTGATGTGTATTCTTTTGTGATTGGGTTAGCTCACTTAGGATGATATTTTCCAGATCCAAACATTTGCCTACAAATTGCATGAATTCATTATTTTTAATTGCTGAGTAGTATTCCATTGTATAAATATACCACATTTTCTGTATTCATTCCTCTTTTGAGGGACATCTGGGCTCCTTCCAACTACTGGCTATTATAAATAAGGCTGCTATGAACATAGTGGAGTATGTGTCTTTATTACATGCAGGGGAATCCTCTGGGTATATGCCCAGGAGTGGTATGCCAGGGTCCTCTGGACGTGTCATGCCCAAATTTCTGAGGAACCGCTAGACTGATTTCCAGAGTGGTTGTACCATCTTGCAATCCCACTAGCAGTGGAGGAGTGTTCCTCTTTCTCCACATCCTCACCAGCACCTGTTGTCCCTTGAGTTTTTAATCTTAGCCATTCTGACTGGTGTGAGGTGGAATCTCAGGGTCGTTTTGATTTGCATTTCCCTGATGACTAATGATGTTGAACATCTCTTAAGGTGCTTCTCAGCCATCTGAATTTCTTTTTTTTTTTTTTTAATTATTTTTAAAGAAATTTTTTCTTTTTATTTTACTTATGCGTGCACTGTAGCTGTCTTCAGACACACCAGGAGAGGGCATCGGATCCCATTACAGATGGCTGTGAGCCACCATGTGGTTGCTGGGAATTGAACTCAGGACCTCTGCTAGAGCAGTCCCTGCTCTTAGCTGCTGAGCCATCTCTCTAGCCCTCCATCCGAATTTCTTCAGGTGAAAATTTTTTGTTTAGCTCTGTACCCCATTTTTAATAGGGTTATTTGGTTCTTTGGGGTCTAACTTCTTGAGTTCTTTGTATATATTGGAGATTAGCCCTCTGTTGGATGTGGGGTTGGTGAAGATCTTTTCCCAATTTGTTGGTTGCCGTTTTGTCCTTCTGATGGTGTCCTTTGCCTTACAGAAACTTGTAATTTTATGAGGTCCCATTTATCAATTCTTGATCTTAGAGCATAAGCTATTGGTGTTCTGTTTAGGACCTCTAGGGTCTTCCCCAGTTTCTTTTCTATTAGTTTCAGTGTGTCTGGTTTTATATGGAGGTCCTTGATCCACTTGGAGTTGATCTTAGTACAAGGAGATAAGAGTGGGTCAATTTGCATTCTTCTGCATGTTGACCTCTAGTTGAGCCAACACCATTTGTTGAAAAGGCTATCTTTTTCCACTGGGTGGTTGTAGCTCCTTTATCAAATATCAAGTGACCATAACTCTGTGGGTTCATATCTGGGTCTTCAATCTTATTCCATTGATCCACTTGCCTGTCACTGTACCAATACCATGCAGTTTTTAACACAATTGCTTGAGGTCAGGGGTATTGATTACCCCAGAAGTCCTTTTATTATTGAGAATAGTTTTAGCTATCCTGGGTTTTTTGTTACTCCAGATGAATTTGAGAATTGCTCTTTCTAGATCTATGAACAATTGATTTGGGATTTTGATGGGGATTGCATTGAATCTGTAGATTGCTTTTGGCAAGATGGCCATTTTTACTATATTGATCTTGTCAATCCAATAGCATGAAATATTTTTCCATCTTCTGAGATCTACTTCAGTTTCTTTCTTCAAGGACTTGAAGTTCCTGTCATACAGATCTTTCACTTGTTTGGTTAGAGTCACGTCAAGATACTTTATACTGTTTGTGGCTATTGTGAAGGGTGTTATTTCCCTAACTTTTTTCTCAGCCTGCTTGTCCTTTGAGTATAGGAAGGCTACCGATTTGCTTGAGTTGATTTTCTAACCAGCCACTTTGCTCAAGTTGTTTATCAGCTGTAGGAGTTCTCTGGTGGAGTTTTTTGGGTCGCTTAAGTATACTATCATATCATCTGCAAATAATGATAGTTTGACTTCTTCCTTTCCAATTTGTATCCCTTTGACTTCCTTATATTGTCTAATTGCTCTTGCTAGAACTTCAAGTACTATATTGAAAAGATATGGAGAGAGAGGGCAGCCTTGTCTAGTCCTTGATTTTAGTTGGATTGCTTCAAGTTTCTCTCCATTTATTTTGATGTTGGCTACTGGTTTGCTGTATATTGTTTTTACTATGTTTAGGTATGGGCCTTGGATTCCTGTTTTTTCCCAGACTTTTATCATGAAAGGATTCTGAATTTTGTCAAATCCTTTTTCGGCATCTAATGAGATGACCATGTAGTTTTTTCTTTGAGTTTGTTTATGTAGTGGATTACATTGATGGATTTCCGTATATTGAACCATCCCTGCATCACTGGGATGAAGCCTACTTGATCATGGTGAATGATCGGTTTGATATGCTCTTGGATTCGGTTGGCCAGATTTTTATTTAGTATTAGTATTTTTGCATTGATATTCATAAGGGAAATTGGCCTGTAGTTCTCTTTGTTCGATCTTTGTGTGGTTTTGGTATCAGCATAATTGTGACTTCATAGATCGAGTTGGGCAGTGTTCCTTCTGTTTAGATTTTGTGGAATAGTTTGAAGAGTATTGGTGTTAGGTCTTCCTTGAAGGTCTGATGGAATTCTGCACTAAAACCATCTGGTCCCGTACTTTTTTTGGTTTGAAGACTTTCTATAACCCCTTCTATTTCTCTAGGGATTATGGGCCTGTTTAGCTGATCTAATTGATCTTGATTTAATTTTGGTGTTTGGTATCTTTCTAGGAAATTGTCCATTTCTTCCAGATTCTCCAGTTGTGTTGAGTAAAGACTTTTGTAGTAGGATCTGATGATTTTTTGAATTTTCTCAGTTTCTGTTGTTATGTCTCCCTTTTCATTTCTAATTTTGTTAATTTGGATACTGTCTCTGTGCCCATTGGTTAATCTGGCTAAGGATTTATCTATCTTGTTGATTTTCTCAAAGAACCAGCTCCTGGTTTTGTTGATTCTTTGTATGGTTCTCTTTGTTTCAACTTGATTGATTTCAGCCTTGATTTTGATGATTTCCTGTCTTCTACTCCTCCTGGATGAATTAGCTTCTTTTTGTTCCAGGGCTTTAAGGTGTGCCGTTACTGTATGCTCTCTCCAGTTTGTTTTTGGAGGCACTCAGGGCTATGAGTTTTCCTCTTAGCACTGCTTTCATTGTGTCCAATAGATTTGGGTAGGTCGTACCTTCATTTTCATTGAATTCTAAAAAGTCTTTGATTTCTTTCTTTATTTCTTCCTTGACCAAGGTATCATTGAGTAGAATATTGTTCAGTTTCCATGTGTATGTGGGCTTTCTGTTATTTTTCTTGCTATTGAAGACCACTTTTACCCCATAGTGATCTGATAGGAGGCATAGGAGTAGTTTGATCATCTTGTATTTATTGACATCTGTCTTGTGACCAATTATATGATCAGTTTTGGAGAAGGTACCATGCGGTGCTGAGAAAAAGGTATATTCTTTTGCCTTAGGATGAAATGTTCTATATATATCTGTTAAAACCAATTGGTCCAAAGCTTCAATTAGTTTCACTATGTTCCTGCTTAGTTTCTGTTTTCCTGATCGGTCCATTAAGGATAGTGGAGTGTTGAGGTCCCCCACAATTATTGTGATAGGTGCAATGTGTGCTTTAAGCTTTAGTAAAGTTTCTTTTATGAATGAGGGTGACCTTGCATTTGGAGCATAGATGTTCAGTATTGAGTACTCTTCTTGGTGGATTTTCCCTTTGACCAGCAAGATGTGACCTTCTGTGTCTCTTTTCATGACTTTAGGTTGAAAGTCAATTTTATCTGATATTAGAATGGCTACTCCAGCTTCTTTCCTGAGACCATTTGCTTGTGAAATTGTCTTCCAGCCTTTTACTCTGAGGTAGTGTTTGTCTTTGACACTGAGATGTGTTTCCTGTATGCAGCAAAATGTAGGGTCCTGTTTCCGTATCCAGTCTGTTAGTCTGTGTCTTTTTATTGGGGAGTTGAGTCCATTGATGTTAAGAGATATTAAGGAATAGTGATTATTACTTCCTGACATTTTTGAAGCTATTTTTTATATTTGAGTGGTTATCTTCTTTTGAGTTTGATGAGAGGAGGTTTCTATCTTGCTTCTTCCAGGGTGTAGTTTCCCTTCTTGTGTTGGTGTTTTCCCCCTATTATTCTTTGTAGGGCTGGGTTTGTGGAACGATATCATGCAAATTTGGTTTTGTCATGGAAATACCTTGGTTTCTCCATCTATGGCGACTGAGAGTTTTGCTGGGTATAGTAATTTTGGCTGAAATTTGTGTTCTCTTAGAGTCTGCATGATATCTGCCCAGGATCTTCTAGCTTTCATGGTCTCAGGTGAGAAGTCTGGTGTAATTCTGATAGGTCTTCCTTTATATGTTACTTGGCCTTTTTCTCTTATTGCCTTTAATATTCTTTGTTTAGTACATTTGGAGTTTTGATTATTATGTGATGGGAGGTTCTGGTCCATCTTGTATATTCATGGGCATCTCTCTCCCTTTAGGTTGGGGAAGTTTTCTTCCATAATTTTGTAGAAGATATTTGCTGGCCCTTTAAGTTGTAAATCTTCACTCTCATCTATACCTATAATCCTTAGGTTTGGTCTTCTCATTGTGTCCTGGATTTCCTGGATGTTTTGAGTTACAAGCTTTTTGCATTTTGCCTTTTCTTTGACTGTTGAATCAATAGTTTCTATGGTATCTTTGGCATCTGAGATTCTTTCTTCTATCTCTTGTATTCTATTGTTGATATTTGCATCTATGGCCCCTGATTTCTTCCCAAGGCTTTCTATCTTCAAAGTTGTCTCCCTTTGTGATTTCTTAGTTGTTTCTTGTCTTAGTTAGGGTTTTACTGCTGTGAACAGACACCATGGCCAATGCAAGTTTTATAAACGACAACACTTAATTGGGGTTGGCTTATAGGCTCAGAGGTTCAGTCCATTGTCATCAAGGCAGAAACATGGCAGCATCCAATCAGGCATGGTGCAGGAGGAGCTGAGAGTTCTACATCTTCATCTGAAGGCTGATAGTGGAAGACTGACTTCCAGGTATCCAGGGGGAGGGTCTTCAGCCCACACTCACAGTGACACACCTACTCCAACAATGCCACACCTCCTAATAGGTCACTTCCTGGGCCAATCATATACAAACTATCACATTCCACTCCCTGGCCCCCATAGGCTTGTTCAAACATGAGTCTATGGGGGCCATACTTAAACATAGCATAATGCAAAATACATTTAGTCCAACTTCAAAAGTCCCTGTAGACAATAGCAGTCTCAACAGTGCTAAAAGTCCAAAGTTCAAGGTCTCTTTTGAGATTCATCCAATCACTTAAATGTAATCCTCCAAGCAAGACAGGAAACCAGCTGGACAAAGTCAAAACTCTTCATCTCCACTTCTGATGGCAAAGCAGTCTTCAGATATCCAACTCCTTTTTCATCTTTGTTGACTTCAGCAAGGTTCTTTCTCCTGGGCTTGTTCCACTCCCTGTTAGCAGCTTTCCTTGGCAGGCATCCTGTGGCTCTGGCATCTTTAACATCTTGGGTACCCCAAGTCAATTTCAGCCTCACAGCTTCTTGTTCCAGTGTCCAAGATCCACACATTATCTTCTGTGTATCTCCAAATAGCTGGTGTCACTTCTCTAGCTCTGCCCTCTGTAGCACTCTAAGTTCAGATTGATCCACTCCACTGCCACTGCTGTTCTTGGTGGTCATCCCATGGTGCTGGCATCTCCAGTATGCTAGGGTCTTCCACTGCTACTATACTTCACCAAAGCCTCTCATAGGTTCTCTTCATTGTACCAAGCCTCAACTCCTTTGCATGACCCCTTCAATCCTGGGCTGTCAATTACAACTGAGGGTACTCTTTCACCAATGGCCTTCCTTGGCCTCTCACAGTACCAAGCCTCATCTGTTCTTCATGATGCTTTCATGCCTTTAAAACCAGTACCACCTGGATGATTCTCACACATTACCAAGTACAGCTGCAGCATGAGGAACACTTGTCTATCTCTGGAATATAGCTTCTTTGTGCTCTCAGAAAACACTTCCCATATTTCACCTCAGTGATGCTGGTCTTTTCTTAATCACCACTAATTTCTTAGCTCCAGCTAACCAGCATCAATTGTTTCAGTAGTCTCCTTCTCCTCTTGAATATAAAGCCAGAGACACATGGCTGAAGCTGCTGAGTTCTGCTGCTTGCAGGAGCTGGAACATTGGCCCCCTTGTTCTATTACATTATCACTAGCTTCCTTTTTCCCAGCTCCTTCACTGCCTAAGTTGGCTGTCCTGAATCTTGCTTCTTAGACTGACTTTGAACTCAAGAGATCTGCATGCCTGTCTCCTAAACACTGGGATTAAAGGTGTAGTCCACCAAGCCTGGATTTAAGTTTTTCTTCACCTAGAATATGCTCTGTTCTAGGCTGGCCTTGAACTCGAGATCTGCTTATCTTTGCCTCCTGGGATTAAAGGCTTGTACTACCATGCCTGACCCTAAATTTAGCTGGGTGGAATCTTGCCACCAAGGTCACTACTCCTTTAATTCAATGTAATATCCTTGAATTCAGCTCCAGTTCACTTCCTGGAGTCCCTTTAATACTCAAATTATATATTTTGTACTTTTCCTTTCTCATCTTGCTATGTTCAAAATTCTCTTCATCAGACTTAACCAGAGAATAAAGTCTTTGTTGGGCTTTTTTGAGACTTCCTTTGCAGATGCAATTAATATAAATCTCTTTACCTTAGCCCTAGTGAGTCTCTTCAGACAATGGTAAAAGGCAGCCATCTTCTTCACCAAAACATCACAAAAACAGTTTCTCAGCCACATATTAAAGTTCTTCTCCATTGAAACCTCTTGGGCCATCAGGCCTACACAGTTCAAATGACCCTCAGCACCACTGTCTCCCATATTCCTACTAGGCTGGCCCATTAAGCCCCACTTAAAGCATTCTGTGGCTTTCCAAATCCAAAGTCCCAAAATCCACATTCTTCCAAACAAATGCATGGTCATGCCTATCACAGCAATACCCCAGTCCCTGGTACCAACTTCTGCCTTAGTTAGGGTTTTACTGCTGTGAACAGACATCATGACCAATGCAAGTTTTATAAAAGACAACATTTAATTGGGGTTGGCTTACAGGCTCAGAGTTTCAGTCCATTGTCATCAAGGCAGAAACATGGCAGCATCCATGCTGGCATGGTGCAGGAGGAGCTGAGAGTTCTACATCTTCATTTGAAGGCTGCTAGTGGAAGACTGACTTCCAGGTATCCAGGGGGAGGGTCTTAAGCCCACACCCACAGTGACACACCTACTTCAACAATGCCACACCTCCTAATAGGTCACTTCCTGGTCCAATCATATACAAACCATCACATTTCTACTTCTGTTTTTAGATCCTGGATGGTTTTGCTCCGATCTTTCACTTGCCTGTTTGTGTTTTCATGTAATTCTTTAAGAGATTTTTGTATTTCCTCTTTCATGACTTCTGCTTGTTGACGCATGTTCTCCTGTATTTCTTTAAGTGATTTTTGCATTTCCTCCTTATTGGCTTCTATTTTTTGATCCATATTCTCCTGAATTTCTTTAAGTGATTTTTGTGTTTGCCTTGTAAGGGCTTCTAACTTTTGATCCATTTTTTTCCTGTATTTTTTTTTAAGAGATTTATCTATGTGTTCCTCTAATAGCATCCTGACCAGTGATTTTAGATCTGAATCTTGTTTTTCTGGTGTGTTGGGGTATCCGGGACTTACTGCTGTCTGAGAACTGGGTTCGGATGCTGCCGTTATTGCCTTGATTTCTGTTAGTAAACTTCTTATGTTTGCCTTTTGCCATTTGGTTATCTCTTGCGTTACTTGGTCCTGTAGTCACTAGCTGGTGCTTGAACCTCCTGTGGGCTCGTAAGGCTATTTCCCCACCACTGGATTTCTGGGTTTCCCCTGGCACAGATTGCTGATATGCTGCCCTCCTCTTGGTGCTGTTGGACCCCTGGTGTATTTTGCTCCAAGCAATGTTATACTTGGTTGTCTCTGTGGACCTGATGCTGCTTGTCTGCTCTGTCAGGGAGTGAAGATGGTGGCTGGGAGCCCCTCCAAGTGCTGACCACCCTGCCCGGCATAAGACCCAGGCCTGTCTGGCACACAGATGAACCACCTCTCTGCTTAGATCCTGTGTGCAGGTCGCCACCTGGCGGCCTGAGTCCCCAGAGATCTTAAACTTGGGATAACTCAGGTACCTGGGTCTGCTTTTCCAGTCCAAGTAATGGCAAAGATGGCAGTGGTGGGGAGTGCAGGGTACCCTGCAAGGCCCAGAACCCATACCTGACTGGCCCACAGGAACTGCTGCTCTGCCTAGCTCCTGTGTGTAGGTTGTTGCCTGGCCGCCTGCATCCCCAGAGATCTTAAACTCAGGATATCTCTGGTACCTGGTTCCACTTGCTCAGTCCTAGCAGCAGCAAAGATGGTGGCGGCTGAGGGAAGTGCAGGGTCCCACACAGGGCACAGACCCCATGCCTGGCTGGGGCCCAGGAACCACTGCTCTGCCTAGCTCCTGTTCATAGATCGCTGCCTGGTAGCCATCACCAAGCATTCTAACACATGAGTCTATGGGCACCAATCCTATCCAGACTACCACAGGTGAATTAGAACTCGTATAAAAAGCTTTTCCAGCCGTTCTGTAGCCACACTATTAGAATTTATGCAAAGATTAATTACATTACACAGCAGATGGTAGAATATAATGCTGATATGGTAGTAGTGTGCTACATAGCACAGTTTCAAACAGTGATTTCCAACTCATTTATAAAGTGAATTTATTGGCCAGCCATTTAGGGGTCAAGCATTGTTATTAAGGATAAAATGTAGAAAGAACAGAGAGTTCATTATTCTTCATAGAAATTTCAATCTAGAGGAAAGTGAAGAGCGGTAATCTTAGTCATTAGAGACAAATACATCATTATAATCTGTAAACACCACGAGGCATTTCAGATTGCAACATAGTGGTATTATAAAAGGTCTGCTCATTACAATGTTGGTAAATTGCTTTTATGAATTAATAGCTCTCAGATTTTCTAAAGTTATTTTTATTTTAATGACTTGATCTTGGTGTATATAGGAGGTACAAAACTAGTTATTTAAGCCCCCTCTGCCATTTGAAGAATATTTGAACTGACTTTTATTAACAGTGGGAAAATTTGTTCAGATAAATTGCTGTGGTGACAAATTTTACCCTTAAATATACAACCCTAAGTGCAGCCCTCTATCATAGTAGAAATTGTGTGTTTCATGATTTCCATTTCAATAATTTGGAGTTTAATTTGTTCAGATTGTGATTTAGGGAGTTTAGCCTTTAAAGATTTTGACCTTTTGGTATTTCACCAGTTGAGACTTTGGCATTTAAGTTGTCTTCTGGAATTATGATCTGAACTGCTTCTACACATGGCATGCGGCTATTATTGTTAGGGTATATCATAAAGACTTACCAGACATGGTCACCTAATCTTGGACTTCTTGCCTCAAAAGCTATGAGCTAAATAAAACCTTTAAAAAGTACCTAACCTTAGGTATTTTGTTATACCAACACAGTAAACTAAGATGTAGCAATTAGTCTTATTCAAGATCTTGTATACATTTTCTAAACTATAATAAGGAAGATCAAAAGATGAATTCAGGATTCAGGATGTTGGCTGTTGATTGAGAGAAAAAGGTTACTGGGATCTTTAATGTTCATCCATTTCTTTAAGGTGCACTGCACATGAGAATATTTTCAAAAACACGTATTTACTTTTAAAGATTTATTTTACTATGAATTATGTATATGTATGTGTATCTTATGTGTGGGTGTATGATTTTTTCTCCCTGGGCCTCATGGGGATGTCTTACGCTGTCAAAACAGCTGAATCCCTAAGAGGAGCTCCCAGGAGTTTCTCTCTCTCTCTCTCTCTCTCTCTCTCTCTCTCTCTCTCTCTCTCTCGTTCTGTCTTCTCCAGAGTCAACAACCTTCCCCGCCCAGCCTTGACGTTGTCTTCCAGCTCAGATTGCTGGGCTGCTCCTGCTTTCTCTGTGTTCTGAAGCCTTCTTTGTGCAATACAGCTGTTTGGCCTCTTTATTTCCTCCATTTTGATGAACAGGAATTCTCTCTTTTAATATGTTCAGCTTTCTCCTTTATCTTGAAAGTATATAGAATTTACTGAAATACAGTCATAAGCACTTTTTTGTGCCCCCTCAACCAGATTTACTAATAGTTAACAAATCCTGTCACATTTACTTTGGCACACACTGCTGCCACCATATGCCAAACATTATTTTTGAATGTAACATGCAAATATGACACCTTGTGCATACTTAGTGTGTATTTTCTAATAACAAGGAATCTTTCATATAACTTTCAGATAGTTATAAAATTCAGGAAATTCTGTTTTATTTGCTATGACAAAATATCTGAGAAGACACAGCTTGAGGGAGGAGAGCTGGTTTTAGCTACAGTTTGGAGGCCATGGGGGTAGAGAAGGCATAGTGCAGAGGCATCAAGAGGCATCAAGCAGCTCAGTACGGCACCCTCAGGAGGAAGAGCGCGACGGAGGCTGGTGTTTCTTGCTTTCTCCTGTTAATTCATGGAATAGTACCCTTCCCGTCTCATACCAGTCTAGAAGATCTCCGTGTCTGTCTGCTGCGTGGTTTTAGATTCTTCAGGTTGGCAGTCAGTATTAACCATCATATACACTCCTCATGTTCAGTTGGACAGTTTTCTCAGTAATGTACCTTAGCATTTTCTCTGGATGTAGACTCATTCATTGAATTTAGATATAAGATCTCTTTAGTTGCCTGTAATTTGTAACAGCCCTTTTTGTCTTTCATGACTTTAACACTGACATTTAGGCTAGTTTCATAGGATGTCCTTTAATTTTTTGACAATAGATTATTTTCTCATACAATATATCTTGATTATAGTTTTTCCTCCCTTTACTCCCCCCAGTTCCTCCCCACCTGCTCTCCCCTCTGGATCCACTCCTTTTCTATCTCTCATTAGAAAAGAGCAGGATTCTCAGAGAACAACAACCAAACATGACAAAACACAATATAATAAGATGTAGCAAAACTTTCATAGCAAAGTTGGATATGGCAACCCCGCAGGAGGAAAAGAGCCCCAATAGCAGAGATTAGGATCAGGGACCCACTGGTTCTCTAAGCCAGGAATCCCATAAAAATGTTAAGCTAGTTAGTAGCTTTGATATGTACAGAGGACCTGGTGGGGACCCCTGTGGGCCTTGTGCTTGCTGCTTGGCCTCTGTGAGCTCATATGCACTTTGCTTAGTTGATTTAGAGGGCTGTGTTCTTCTGGTGTCCTCCATCCCTTCTGATTCTTAACGTCTTTTTGCTGCTGGAGGAAGCCTCTATATTGATGATTAGATATGTCACTTATCTATGAGTATAGCAGAATATCATTAGGAGTTATTTTATTGAAGCTTTTTGCCCTTTTTCCTCCCTCTCCACTCCCTGTAGTGTTTGGTTTTATCCTAGGACTGTCTAGTTTTGCCTACCCCAGCAGTGTCAGGCATGAGTTTCTTCTCCTGGAATGGGCCTTAGGTCACATTTGAAATGGGTTGGCTATTCTCACAATTTTTGTGCCACCATTGCCCTAGCATATTTTGTAGGCAGGATTGGTGTTTACTTTCCTCTTCTGGTAGCCAACAGCCCACCTTCCTATATCAAAGAGACGAGAATGTAGGTGTGAGGGCTCCATGCAGTCACCAGCTTGACTTCTCATGTTCAGGGAGTTGCGTGCATGTGGTCCTTAACAGTGGGCTTCTGCTGTCAGTTTGTAGAGAGCAACTCTTTGTCTTAGCATTAGATTGGGTTATTTGGGGGATTTCCACAGGTCTTCTTTGGTCACAAACTCAATTAAATGAGACCCTGTCTCGACACTGGAAGCCCTACCTGGTGACAAGCAATGGCTTGTTGATCTCCTTCGTTTGTCTTACTCTAGCTAAGACTTCAAGTACTATTTGATTAGATGTGGAGAGAGTGGACAGCCAGTTGTTCCTGATTTCAGTGCAGTTGCCTTAAGTTTCTTTCCACTTGGCTATAAGCTTTCTGTAAGTTGCTTTTATTCTATTTATGTCCCTCATATCCCCAGTCTCCTTGGAGGTGTTGGGTTTTGTCAAAGGGCTTTTCTGCATTTAATGCAATGATCATTTTTTTCCTTTCAGTTTGTTTTTGTGGTAAATTACTTTTCCTGCAGTTTTGCAGGTCTGTGGTTTAGCAGGAGGTACCTGCTGGGCAGGGGTTGGGGGGCTAGGATACAACAACAAGTGGAGGAAGGGAGGCTAGGAGGGGATGGTCTGGGGGATCCCCAGGAGATGTGGGCAGGCGGAAGGGAGGGTGCAGCTGGTCTCTGTTGCAACACTAAAGAGTTGCAATAAAGAGACTGAGGGGGTTGGATCTGAAGGAACACACACACACACACACACACACACACACACAGTGGGGGGGGTCTGTGTGCAGACACCTGGTTTTCTGGGAGGCATGGCCTTACTTTCTTTCTTTCTTTCTTTCTTTCTTTCTTTCTTTCTTCCTTCCTTTCTTTCTTTCTTTCTTTCTTTCTCTCTTCCTCTCTTTCTTCTTTCTTTTCTTTTCTTTTTTTCTGAGACAGAGTTTCTCTGTATAGCCCCAGCTGCCCTGGAACTTGCTCTGTAGACCAGGCTAGCCTGGAACTCAGGAATCTGCATGCCTCTGCCTCTTGAGTGCTATTACTAAAGGTGTATGCAACCACCACCAGGTCTTTAATTTGGTTTTATTTGATGCTTCTCATGATTAAATTCAGAATATGTATTGTTGGCAGGAAGATTTACATAAGTGGGTTTGTGGTCTTATCAGAATTTTTTTATCAATTTACCATTTTTTGTTATATTAATTTCAATTGGTTAAGACATTGTTCATCAAATTTCTTCAATGTAACATTATAATTTTTTTTCTCTCTAAAACAAAGACATAAGTGGGAACATATGTCAAGGCTCATCAATGTCATATTTCTCACCAAAATTTTACCTATACACTGCTATAAGACAAAAAATGTGTTTAATACTCATTGATGATTTTTGCCTCCATCAGTTCTGACCATGGCCAAGGTGATTTCCAGGGTCCACTGTGTCTTAGACAGCATTCTGCAGTCTAAGTCTGCTTTCCGGTCTAGTGTCCGCCTGTCTCACGGCCTTCCTCCCTGCCTCAGCTCCTCCCTGCTTCCATAGTCACTTCCCTTCCTCCTTCATGTCCTGCTAGTGTGGCTTTCATCTGTCAGTCTGCCTGTCTATCTAGTTTACACTATGTAATTATAGGATCTAATGGATTTTTATTTGGTGAATTACATTAATAGATTGTTTAAGGCTTGTTTCTCCCCTCCTTCCTTCTCTCCTTCCCTCCCTCCCTCCTCTCCCTCTTTCCCTCCCTTCTTTCCTCCTTCCTTCCCTTTCTCCCTCCCTCCCTCCCTCCCTCCTCTCCCTCCTTCCTTCCCTTCCTTCCATGGTGCTGGTAATTGAACTTAGGGCCTATACATGCTAGGAAAGGGCTCCCACTGAGCTATAAATCCTGTCCCAGCTTTGTCTTTCTTTGAGTGTTTGATACTTTCTGACTTGATATGAACTAAGAGAGAGTGAGCTAAAAATAACAATAGGAAATCTTTGATTTGGCACTCTTAGGGGTTAGGAACAGAGTCCATCTGACACACTTGGCACTGTGAAGCTGAGCTGCACGGGTGTGGTAGCAGTGAGAACAGACAAAATCTCAGCCACTTGCCAGGCCTCGGGGACCCCTGTGATGTGGAAGCTTAAGGGTTCTTCGGAAAGTCACTTGTGTTGGGTGATATTTTGCTGGGACAAACACATGAAGGACTGTTTTCCTGAAGCAGACATGTGAAGGAATGTTTCACTGAAGCAGACACAGGTGAAAGGATCTTTTATTAAAGCAAGCATGTAAAAAGACACATGATGAAGGATACTATGTATGTATTTTCATAATACATATTAATGCCTGTATTGGTCTGCCTTACACTGCATAACTGAGCTCCATTTGTCAGGACTCGATAGAGAGAAGCACACCGAAACCACTTGTGGTGATGTGCTAGCAGCTTCTTGCTGCTTCCTCAGACTCTGGCTGGTTGGCAGAGTGATGTCAGCTGAGACAAACTCGAGTGCTGAGGCGAGACACGTGGAGGACCCGCGATGTCTGCAGGAGTGTAGACAGGGCTGAACAGACAGTGGCGGAGACTTGAGCTTGCTTGTGTAGCTAAGTGACTCTTGGTCCCGCATCTCCTCTGATTTCCACTTCGCTGAGAGAGGCACCGCAGACAGTGTCTCCCTGTGCACTCACTCCTGCTGACTCCTGCTGTCCAGCCGAGGCCTAGCAGTCTGCTAGGTCATGCCATGCTGCTGCTGCTGCTATGCCAACTCCACCTAATGGCAGCTGGCGTATCGGTGAAGTGCTTGCAAGTGGAGTGAGCTGCCGCTGCTGACCTGTGAACTGAACTGCTGACTCTGACAGTGCAGATGGATCTGCTCCAAACAACAACTTCTAAACAGGTCCACTTTGTGTGTCCTATCCTTTCCACTACCTCTGGTGGGTAATGGGTCAGAAGAGAGGTTTTAAGAACCATCATTAAAAGTAGGCTTTGAAAAATTAAAGTTACACCCAGGGGAAGACAAACTGCTGAATAGGAAAAACTTGATGAATGATAAGCTAGGCTTGAGTCTCAGGTAATTATGCCTGGGCCTGGGCTCCCTATCTGAACGACCTTTAGAAATCCACAGACCTTATTTTAGGGCTCCATCAGTAGTAACTCAGCTTTGGGGGAAACGTTTCTACTTTTCCTAGTGTTGCTGTGTGGGTGTGGTCACTGCTGCCCAGGGAGGCAGGGCTAGACAGCCTGGGGTGCTGGCCTGCTGCTGGCCAAGCTGCACTTCCCTCCCAGAGCTCTGTATCTTGTGTCTCCAGCCTTCTCAGATGTATGTGCAGGGCACAGGTGGAGAGAATTATGATACCGAGAACACTGCAGGGTGATGGCGTAGTTCTTACGTCAAACACTCAGGAGGCCAAGGCAGGCAAATCTCTGTGAGTTCAAGGGCAGCCAGGTCTCTACATAACAAGTCCCAGGCTGGCCAAGGCTACACAGTGAGACTGTGTCTCCAAAAACAACAAAACAAAACAAGCAAACAGCACACACAAAACCAAGTATTTCTCATTTTTGTGGAATATCTTTTGGCTTTCCATGTAGTGGGATGGGTGGAGGGCAGTTTCTCCAAATCGCTAGTTTGGGCATGGTTGGCAATTTGTCTGTATCTTGTTCCTCTTCCAGAATATAGGATGATTTATTTCTTGGGTAATTTTAGAATATTAATACTATATTTATTTAACTTTATGTTAAATGATATCCTGGGACAAGGATTGTTAGGAATTTAATACCTTATTCACTAAAATTATTGTAAAACCATGACAATTAAATCTGCCTTACTAATTTAGTCTAATTAAGAGGTATAAATATAATTTTAGTATTTTCTTTTTGTCAGTACAGCAGTATTATTTACTGTTTTTCTTAAAAGAGCTATTAATCCATTATTCTATGGATGTTTGTGTAGACTGTAGACTCTTTATAGTTAACATTTTTAGAAGCCAATATCAGACTTCCCACAACATATAATTTGTCTTTGAAAATTTCCTGCTTTTTATATCATTTGTTTGTGTTCTTACAATTTTAATATGAGTGAAATGTTAATAACGAATTGTTTAAAGTACAGTATTTCAGTTAATTCCATGTATAATTAAAAAATTTAAATACATTAACATTTCACAACATAGTCTGTGATTGGGATTAGGAATATTTGTGTTTGCTGTTCAAATACTCACTGTAATATTTGATATTTGGATAAAATGCTGTTTTCATATCAAATATATTTGTTCAAATTTTTAGGGATATATACCAGGGTCTTGGAAAATTTTTATTTAACATAAAATTATTTGTTTTTAAATATTAAAAGTGAGAACTGTTTGGGGGAATCTTTGTGCTTATATGACTATTAGGTTTTGCATATTTGCTCCCTTTAATGATATGTTACTTTTTCTGTCATACATAAAACATTCAATGTCCACGTTGTGCAGAGAGGAGATGAGCTGTCTTTGCAGCTCTGCTGTGGAGAACATGAACCTATCCCATTTCCTCAAGCTGACTTGCCAGATGAGGGGAGGGAGCACATTTCACAAGAGGAAACACATCTTTATGTTAAAGCACAATACTTTCCTTTTACATTATATGGGAATGGCTAGGGTGTTGACATTTTAAGAAGCTGCTTGACTGAACCAACTATTTACAACAAGCCCAGGCCAGCCAGCCTGCTGAGAAGATGATAGGAACTCACTGAAGTTAAAACCACTATAAGGCAAGATTACTCTAGAGACATGAAGTCTGGGTTTTAGCTTCAGGAAATACCACTGTGGAAATTACTCTCTAGGTAGGATTAAATATAAAACTTCTAAACATGCATCTAAAATGAGTTAAGTTACCAAGATAATTAGAACTAATTGCCATTGGATTTTCAAAAAGCATTTTTTTATCATTATTTGAAAATTAAGAATGGTTAAAATTGTGAGACTAACTTCTGGATATTGAAAGAATATAGTCTTTTTTGGCTCTATTATGAATTGACTATGAGAAAGCTATTAACAAATAGATATTTAATTTATGTGTGATATATGACATAGTAAGAAATGCATATTTAGTTCATGGTACATAGGTCCTAAAATTCTTAAATCTCCAAGATGGTGTATTTTTGCATACTAATGAGAATATAAGGGTGGGTCCTGGATAGCTCAGGATAGAGGTATTGGTTGCCAGGTAAACCCGTAGGCCCTGGATGGCTTCAGGATAGAGGTACTGGTCGCCAGGTAAACCCGTGGGCCCTGGATAGCGTCAGGATAGAGGTACTGGTCGCCAGGTAAACCCGTGGGCCCTGGATGGCTTCAGGATAGAGGTACTGGTCGCCAGGTAAATCAGCTTTCCTGAGAGTTAGACTTTCAGTCACATTTGCCCCTATCCTGAGGGGAGATGGTCTAAAAGCTGAGTTGATTTCCCATAGCAAGTGATACGGCCAGCCATGTCTGAAACCCAGAGGGCACAGAGAGCTTTGTGTGGCTGAACACAGCTCCCGGGAAGTCAGTCGCTGTCCCAGAGGGAGCATGGAAGCCCCACATCTCTCTGTACATGTCTGACACTGCGCATCTCTTTCATTTGACTGTTTACTGGTGCCGTTTCTAAAATCCTTTGCAAGATAACTAAAAAGGAAAAGGGTGTGGTGCCTTCACTTTATAGCTGATTAGGCAGAGGTGTGTCTTTAAAGTAAGACCTGGTTCTTGTGGGTCTCATAGCCTTAAGAATATGTTAAAAGACAAACCCTTTCTTCAAACAAGACAAAAAGATATCTTCTCTCCCTCCCTCCCTCTCTCTCTCTCCGTTCCCCCTCTCATATAATCTATAATGTGACATGACCCAGCATTGCTGTCAGGTAGCCTAAAGAATTCCTTGCTATGGGACCACCATACACTCAAAGTGAAATTCTTTTTTTTAATTAATCATCTTATTTGTTTATTTCAAATGTTATCCCCCTTCCTGGTCTTCGCTCCACAAATTCCCCCACATCCCCTCCTCTCCCTGCTTTTATGAGGTTGCCCCACACACCCACTTGCTCCCACTTACCCACCCACTCCTACCTCACCCCTCTAGCATCCCCCTTTTTGGGGCAATAAGCTTTCACTGGACCAAGTGCCTTCCTTCTATGTCATCTGATGCCAGATGACAGTCCTCTGCTACATATGTAGTGGGAGCCATGGACCAGCCCATGTATTCTCTTTGGTTGGTGGTTTAGTCCCTGGGAGCTCTGAGGGGTCTGGTTAGCTGATACTGTTGTTCTTCCTATGAGGTTGCAATCCCCCTCAGCTCCTTCAGTCCTTCCCCTAACTCTTCCATTGGGGTCCCCAGGCTCAGTCCAATGGTTGGCTATGAGTATCTGCATCTGTCTCAGTCAGGTGCTACCAGAGCCTCTCAGAGAACAGCCATACCAGGTTCCTGACTGCAAGCACATCTTCACATCAGCAATAGTGTCAGGGTTTCATGTGGTGGAATGGATTGCACAGTGGGGTGGTCTCTGGATGGCCTTTCCTTTAGCCTCTGCTCCATTTTTGTCACTGTATTTCCTTTAAATAGGAACAATTCTGGGTTAAACGTTTTTTAGATGAGTTGGTCATGGCCTCCACTGGGGGCCATGTTTGTCTACTGGAGGTAGTCTCCTCGGGTTCTGTCTCCTGGTGTTAGGTATTTCGGCTAATGTTATCCCTGTTGGGTCCTGGGAGCCTCTCAAATCACTGGTGTCTGGGACTTCCTAGTGGTTCCCCAAGTTCCCCACCCCCAACTGTTACTTATTTCTATTCATTCTCTTGGCCCTCTGGACTTCTCTCCTGTCTCTTCCCATACCTGGTCTCCTCTCCTCTCCCACTCAAGTCCCTCCCTCAGTTTACATCTCATAATTATTTTCCCTTCTAAGTGGGTTTGAATCATCCACACACTATGACATTTCCTTCTTGTTAAGCTTCATATGGTCTTTGAGTTGTATTGTGGTTATTCTGAGCTAATATCCACTTATCAATGAGTACATACCGTGCATGTCCTTTTGGGTATGGATTACCTCACTTAGGATGCTATTTTCTAGTTCCATCCATATGCCTGCAAAGTTCATGAAGTTGTCATTTTTAATAGCTGAGTAGTATTTCATGAACCACATTTTCTGTATCCATTCCTCTGTTGAGGAACAGTTGGGTTGCTTCAAGCTTCTGGCAATTATACATAAGGCTGCTATGAACATTGTGGAGCATGTATCCTTATTACATGTTGGAGCATATTCTGGGTATATGCCCAGGAGTGGTATAGCTGGGTCTTCATGTAGAACTATTTCCAATTTTCTAGGAACTCCCAGACTGATTTCCACAGTGATTGTACCAGTTTGCAATTCCACTAGCAATGGAGGAGTATTTCTCTTTCTCTACATCATCTCCAGCATCTGCTGTCCCCTGAGTTTTTGATCTTTGCCATTTTAATTGGTGTGAGGTGGAATCTCAGGGTTGTTTTGATTTGCATTTCCCTGATGATTAAGGATGTTGAACATTTCTTTATGTGTTTCTCATTCATCCAATATGCCTCCATTTAGAATTCTTTAGCTCTATACCTAATTTTTTAAATAGGATTCTTTGTTTCTCGGGAGTCTAACTTCTGGAATTCTTCGTATATATTGAATATTAGCCCTCTATCAGATGTAGGGTTGGTAAAGATCTTTTCCCAATCAGTTGGTTGCCATTTTGAACCTATTGACAGTGTCCTTTGCCTTATGAAGCTTTGCAATTTTATGAGGTCCCATTCATCAATTTTGATCTTAGAGCATAAGCTATTGGTGTTCTGCTCAGGAAAATTTCCCCTGTGCCCATGTGCTGGAGACTCTTCCCCACTTCCCCTTCTATTAGTTTCTGTGTAAATGGTTTTATGTGGAGGTCCTTGATCTACTTGGACTTGAGCTTTGTACAAGGAGATAAGAATGGGTTAATTTGCACTCTTCTACATGTCAACTACCAGTTGAACCAGCACCATTTGTTGAAAATGCTGTCTTTTTTTCCACTGGATGGTTTTAGCTCCTTTGTCAAAGAACAAGTGACCATAGCTGTGTGGGTTCATTTATGGGTCTTCAGTTCTATTCCATTGATCTACCTGCCTGTCTCTGTACCAATACTATGCAGTTTTTATTTTTATTACTCTGTAGTATAGCTTGTGGTCAGGGATGGTGATTCCGACAGAAGTTCTTTTAAGGTTGAGAATGGTTTTTGTTCTGGGTTTTTTGATATTCCAGATAAATTTGGAAATTGCTCTTTCTAATTCTATGAAGAATTGAGTTGGAATTTTGATGGATTGCATTGAATCTGTAGATTGCTTTTGGCAAAATGGTCATTTTTACTATGTTAATTCTGGCAATCCATTAGCATGGGAGATCTTTCTATCTTCTGAGATCTTCAATTTATTTCTTCAGAGACTTGAAGTTCTTGTCATAGATCTTTCACTTGCTTGGTTAGAGTCACACCAAGGTATTTTTACATTATTTGTAATGATTGTGGAGGGTGTTGTTTCCCTAATTTCTTTCTCAGCCTGTGCCTCCTTTGAGTAGAGGAAGGCTACTGATCTGTTGAGTTAATTTTATATCCAGCCACTTTGCTGAAGTTGTTTATCAGCTGTAGGAGTTCTCTGGTGTAATTTTTGGGATCACGTAAGTATACTCTCATATAATCTGCAAATAGTGATAATTTGACTTCTCCCTTTCCAATTTGTATCAGTTTGACCTCCTTTTGTTGTCTAATTGCTCTGGGTAGTACTATATTGAACAGGTAGGGAGAGAATGGAGAGCTTTGTCTAGTTGCTGATTTTAGTGGGATTGCTTCAAGTTTCTCTCCATTTAGTTTGATGTTGGCTACTGGTTTGCTATATATTGCTTTTACTATGTTTAGGTATGGGTCTTGAATTCCTGATCTTTCCAAGACTTTTATCATGAAGGGGTGTTGGATTTTGTCAAATGCTTTCTCAGCATCCACCGAGATGATCATGTGGCTTTTTTTCTTTGAGTTTGTTTATGTAGTGGGTTACATTGATGGATTCTCGTATATTGAACCATTCTTGCATCTCTGGGATGAAGCCTACTTGATTGTGGTGGAAGATAGTTTTGATGTGTTCTTGGATTCGGTTAGCAAGAATTTTATTGAGTATTTTTGCATTGATATTCATAAGGGAAATTGGTCTAAAGTTCCCTTTCTTGGGTTTCTGTGTGGTATAGGTATCAGAGTAATTGTGGCATTATAGAACAAATTGGGTAGTGTTTCTTCCTTTTCTAATTTGTGGAATAGTTTGAAGAGTATTGGTATTATGTCTTCTTTGAAGGTCTGATAGAACTGTGCACCAAACCCATCTGGTCCTGTTTTTTGTTTTTTTTGTTGTTGTTGTTGTTGTTGTTGTTGTTGTTGTTGGGAGACTATTAATGACTGCTTCTATTTCTTTGGGGACTGTTTGGATCATTTATGTGATCATTCTGGTATCTATCTAGAAAATTGTCCATTTCATCCAGATTTTCCAGTTTTTTTGAATATAGGCTTTTGTAGTAGGATCTGATAATTTTTTTCGATTTCTTTGGTTTCTGTTATTTTGTCTCCCTTTTCATTTCTGATTTTGTTAATTTGGATACTGTCTCTGTGTCCTCTATTTAGTTTGTCTAAGGGTTTATCTATCTTGTTGGTTTTCTCAAAGAACCAGCTTCTGGTTTGGTTGATTCTTTGTGTAGATCTTTTTATTTCTACTTGGTTTATTTCAGCCCAGAATTTGATTATTCCTGCCATCTACTCCTCTTGTGTGTACTTGTTTCTTTTGTTCTAGAGCTTTCAGATGTGGTGGCAAGCTGCTAGTGTATGCTCTTTCCAGTTTTTTTCTGGAGGTCCTCAGAGCTATGAGTTTTTCTCTTAGCACTGTTTTCATTATGTTCCATAAGTTGGGGTATGTTGTGGTTTCATTTTCATGAATTCTAAAAAGTCTTTAATTTCTTTCTTTATTTTTTCCTTGACCAAGTTATCATTGTATAGAGTATCGGTCAGCTTCCACATGTATGTGGGCTTTCTATTATTTTTGTTGTTATTGAAGACCAGTCCTTTTTTTTTTAATTTTCTATATTCTTTGTTTACATTCCAAATGATTTTCCCAGTTTCCCCCTCCCCATAAGTCCCATAAGCCCTTTTCCCTCCACCCATTCCCCAATCAACCCCCTCCCACTTCTCAGTCCTGGTAATCCCCTACAATGCTGCATCAAGCCTTTCCAGGACCAGGGCCCTCTCGTTCCTTCTATCGAAGACCAGTCTTAATCCATGGTGATCTGATAGGATGCATGGGATTATTTCAATCTTCTTATATCTGTTGAGGCCTGTTGTGTGACTGATTAAATGGTCAGTTTGGAGACGGTATCATAGTATGCTGAGAAGAAGGTATATTCTTTTGTTTTAAGGTAAAATATTCTATAGATATCTATTAGTCCATTTGGTTCATAACTTCTGTTAATTTTCCTGAATCTCTGTTTAGTTTCTGTTTCCATGATTTGTCCATTGATGAGAGTTGGGTGTTGAAGTCTCCCACTCTTATTGTGTGAGGTGTAATATGTGCTTTGAGCTTTAGTAAAGTTTCTTTTATGAATGTGGGTGCCCCTGCATTTGGAGCAGAGATGTTCAGAATTGAGAGTTCTTTTTGGTAGATTTTTCCTTTGATGAGTATGAACTGTCCTTCCTTATCTCTTTTGATAACTTTTGGTTGAAATTCGATTTTATTGGATATTAGAATGGCTGTTCCATCTTGTTTCTTGGGAAGATTTGCTTGTAAAATTGTTTTCTATTCTTTTACTCTGAGTTAGTATCTGTCTTTGTCACTTAGGTGGGTTTCCTGTCTGCAGCAAAATTTTGAGTTCTGTTTATATATCCAGTGTATTAGTCTGTCTTATAAATTGGAGAATCGAGTCCATTGATATTAAGAAATATTAAGGAAAAGTGATTGTTGCTTCCTGTTATTTTTGTTATTAGAGGCGGAATTATGTTTATGTGGCTATCTTCTTTTTGGTTTGTTAAAAGATTACTTTCTTGCTTTTTCTCGGGTGTAGTTTCCCTCCTTTTGTTGGAGTTTTCTTTTTATTGTCCTTTGAAGGGCTGTATTTGTGGAAAGATATTGTGTAAATTTGGTTTTGTCATGGAATACCTTGGTTTCTCCATCTATGGTAATTGAGAGTTTTGCTGTGTATAGTAGCCTGGGCTGGCATTCATGTTCTCTTAGGGTTTATATGACATCTGCCCAGGATCTTTGGGCTTTTATAGTCTCTGTTGAGAAGTCTGGTGTAATTTTGATAGGTTTGCCTTTATATGTTACTTGACCTTTTTCCCTTACTGCTTTTAATATTCTTCCTTTGTTTTGTGCATTTGGTGTTTTGACTATTATGTGGCAGGAGGAAGTTCTTTTCTGGTCCAATTTATTTGGATTTCTGTAGGTTTCTTGTATCTTCATGGACATTGCTTTCTTTAGGTTAGAGAAGTTTTCTTCTATAATTTTGTTGAAGATATTTCCTGGTCCTTTAAGCTGGATATCTTTGCTCTCTTCTATACCTATTATCCTTAGGTGTTGTCTTCTCATTGTATTTTGGATTTCCTGGATTTTTTGGGTTAGACACTTTTTGCATTTTCTATTTTCTTTGACTGTGTGTCAGTGTTTTTTATGGTATCTTCTTCACATGATATTCTCTCTTCTATCTCTTGTATTCTGTTGGTAATGCTTGCATCTAAAACTCCTGATATGTTTTCCTAAAACTCTTGTGTTTTCCTGTAATTCTTTAAGGGATTTTTGTTTCCTCTTTAAGGGCTTCTAGCTGTTTACCTGTGTTCTCTTGTATTTAAGAGGTTATTTATGTCCTTCTTAAAGTCCTCTATCATTATCATGAGATGCCATTTTAAATCCAAATCTTGCTTTTCCAGTGTGATGGGGTATCCAGGACTTGCTATTGTGGGAGAATTGGGTTCTGATGATGCCACGTAGTCTTGGTTTCTGTTGGTAAGGTTTTTGCCTTTTACCATCTGTTTATCTCTGGTGTTAGTCGGTCTTGCTGTCTCTGGCTGGAGCTTGTCCCTCCTGTAGGTCTATAATCCTGTGTCAACACTCCTGGGAGACCAGTTCTTTCTTGGTAGGACCTGTCTACACTGGACTGTGGGAAAACCCTAGCTTCTGAGTACAGATGGCAACTAGAATGATCCTGTCCGAGCTGCTCCACTGTTCCTGGACCCTTCCTGCTCCTGGCTGGTCCAGCTTGAGCCAGTTATTGGACAGAATGTGGAGATCTCACTTCTGGGTCCTGGAGTGAGAGCTTTCCGGGGAGAGCAGCTCTCTCCTGGCAGAACTTATGTTTTCCTGTATTTCTTTTAGTGAGGGTTTGTTTTTTTAAAATTTCCTCCTTAAATATCTCTCTTATCTTCATGAGATGGGATTTTAGGTTAGCATCTTGCTTTTCAGGTATGTTGGGGTAGTTAAGACTTGCTGTGGTGGGAGAATTGAATTCTGATATATTTGCTTCTGTTGCTTATGTTCTTAATGTTTGCCTCTCACTATCTGGTCATCTCTGGTGTTAACCAGCCTGGGTTTCTCTGTCTGGAGCCTGCCTCCTGAGTTCCTGGTTGTAGCAGATCTCCTGGGAGACCTGTGGTCCTGGGTGTCCTGCAAAATGGAGGGTGGTGAGAGGGGCAGACAGGCTAATCTGCCCTTGCGGAGGTGCAGACTGGAAAGGGTTCTTTGGAGGTCTTAAGAATAGAATTAGAAAAGCCATCCTTCGAGTCACTGAAATAGCAGTGGGCCATAGGTGTGCGTCTATGTATGTGTATGTACATCTAATATGTTTCTGATCTCTGATTCTCTGAGACTTGGCAGCAATGGCAGTTCAGTAGTAATGAATGTACTAGTGCTAAGATTTGTTTCTAATGTGATTGTCCCTTAAGAAGAATAAGGTCTCTTTAAAGAAATGGTATGTTGTGCCAAAATAAAGAAGCGTTGAAAGAATGAAAAAAGTAAACTGTTCAAATCCCATAGGATTCAGGGAATCCCAATGGCCAAATTGTTGGTATTTTCAATGCCAAAATAAATAATAAATGTAACTCATTGAATAAATTGAAATTCATGAGTACATACTGATATAAATATAAGCACAAGAATAAATAAATAAAGCTGGACAGAAAGTAAGAATATGGAAGATGTTGTTGCTGAGTGAGGTTTGAATTATGCAGATCTGGCTCAAGAGATTTCAGTGGAGAAGAATTTCAATATGTGGCTAGAGAATGTTTTTGTGGTATTTTCGTGAAGTATGTGGCTGCCTTTTGCCCTTGTCTGAAGAGTCTACCTGAGGCTAAAGTAAAGATATTTATACTAATTGTGTTGAGAGAGGAAGTCTCAAAAAAGTCCAATAGTGACTTTGTTCTCTGGTTTAGTCTTAAGAAGAGCATTTTAATGGAAAGGAGAAAGTCAAAAAAGGAAAAATACAAAATATATGGTTCAGATATTAAGGGGCAACAGGAAATGTAATGGAGCTAAATTTTGTGTCTATGAGATAACAGATTAAGGGAGTAGGACTTTGGCACAAGAGCCCATCCAGCTAAGTTTAGGTCCAGGCATGGTGATGCACGGCTTTAATCCAAGGAGACAAAGCCAAGCATTTCTCTGAGTTTAAGGCTGCCTGTGACAGAGCAAGTTCTAGGTGAACAAAAGCTTAAGTCTAGGCATGCTGGTACACACCTTTGATCCCAGTACACAGAGGCAAGGAGATCTCCAAGTTCAAGGCCAGTGTGGTACAGAGAAAGTTCCAAGTACAGAAAAGCTTAAATCCAGTTATGATGGGCCACACCTTTAATCCCACCATTTAGGAGACACAAATGCAGATCACTGATAAGTTCCAGAATAACAAATCTTAGGCAGAGAGTAAATTCACTGAAAACAGAAAGTTGGTGATAATGTAATATAATAAGTGGTCTATGTTCCAGTCCCAGTAAGCAACTTCAGCCACGTGGCTCTGGCTTTAGAGTCTGTAATAGAAGGGACTACCGACATAATTGATGCCGGTTAGTTGAAGATGAGAAAGTAGTGGGGATTAAGAAGAGCTCAGCATCACTGAGATGAAATTTGGGAAATGTTTCCTGAGAGCACAAAGAAGCCATGTTCTAGAGACAGTTAAGGTGTTGCACCTTGTGCTTCAGCTGGATTTACAGTTAATGAGGTGGTTATAGTTAAATGATTGGATGAAACTCAGATGAGACTTTGAACTTTGGTACTAGTTTTGACGGTATGAAGGGGTCATGGAGAACAGCTGAGGCTTGGCACTGTGAGAGGCCACAGAAGGCCATTGGTGAAGGTACAGCTTCATTTGCAGTTGATGGCCCAGAACTGAAGGGGTCATGCAAAGAAGTTGAGGTTTGGTACCATGAAGAGAGCCTATGAGGTTATTGGTGAAGAACAGCAATAGCAGTGGAGTGGATCAACCTGAATTTAGAGTACTACAGAGGGCAGAGATGGAGAAGAGATGCCAGTCCTTTGGAGGAGCCTAGAAGATCATGTGTGGATACCAGACATTGAAACAAGAAGCTGTAACATTGAAGTTGCCTTAGAGATCCCAAGATTTTCATGATGCCACAGCTGTGGCCTATCTACTAAGGAAAGCTCCTAATGATGTGGAAATAGCCCAGAGAAAGACATTTTGTTGCAATCAACAAAGATGAAGGAGTTGGTGATCTGCAGACCTCTTTGACATCAGACAAGGAGATGCAAGAGTTTGTAGTTTGTCCAGCTGGTTTCCTGTCTTGCTTTGGCGATTACAGTTAACTGATTGGATGAATCTCAGATGAGACTTTGAACTTTGAACTTTTATCATGGTTGAGACTGGTATAGACTAAGGGTACTTTGGAAGTTGGACTAAAAGTACTTTTTTATTTTGATATGGCTAGGTATGGCCCCCATAAACTTACATGTTTGAACAAGCCTATGAAGACCAGGGAGTGGAATGTGATGGTTTGAATATGCTTGTCCCAGGGAGTGTTACTATTAGGAGGTTTGGCCTTGTTAGAGTAGGTGTGTCACTTTGGGCGTGGGTTTTAATGCCCTTGTCCTAACTTCCTGGAAACCAGTCTTCTCCTGTTTGCCTTTGGAACAAGATATTGACCCCTTAGCTCCTTCTGCACCATGCCTACCTGGGTTCTGTCATGCTCCTGCCCTGATGACAATGGACTGGTGAACCTCTGAACATGTAAGCCAGCCCCAGTTAAATGTTGTCCTTGTAAGTGTTGCCATGGTCATGGTATCTGTTCCCAGCAGTAAAACCCTAAGACAAGCTGGATCATATAGTAGATTTACTTTGTGCTTTTTGTGGAATCTCCACACTGACTTCTAGAATGTCTAAACCTCATTTCAGTACCACAAACTGCATGAGGGTTGTTCCCTTTCCCTCATATCCTTTCTAGCATTTGCTGTTAGTTGTATTGTTGATCTTTCCATCCTGACAGGAATGCGATGCTTGATTTGCATTTCTCTGATTTCTAAGGACAAAGAACAGTTCTTACCTATTTTTCTTTCTTCTTTTGATAACTTTGTTTATATCTGGAGCCTGTCATTTGTAAGTCACATCTACTTTTCAATAAATATGATAAAAATCCAAATTAAGAAATTTTCTATAAAGTAATCAGCTTGAATGATTGCTGAGTCAAGAGAGGACAGAATTGTTCCAGATTGAAGAGGCCAAGAAGACATTATAGTACAATGCTAGACATGAGCCTGAACCAGATTCGGAACTCAGAGTAGGAATGGGTGGGAGAGCTCAGGTAGGTCTCTGAAATAGTTGTGCTTTTCTACTGATTTTGATTACTATAGTCTGGATATTAGGATAGAACTCTTAATTTTTAGGAAACATAAACAAGTATTAAAAGGTAATGGGCATTAGGTGACAATTTCTATTGGTTTGGAAAATATTAGTGTGTATTTTTATGATTAGATAGTGCTTAGTTTAGTGAAGTAAAATGTTAACAATGGGAGAAACTGAAACAAGAGACTACTGGAGTTATTTGTAATGTTAGTCAAGCTTGTTAATTCCTTTCAAATTATTTCATAATAAGTTAGGAAAAAATGCTATCTTTTCCTCAAATGCTGAGAGTACCTATGAAATATTTCATGCTCAAAGCTCTGATTACCAAGGAAAAACTTTGTGTGTGAGCTCTGTCTGTCTTTTTTTCAGATTGATGTAAAAGTGGCATTAAATATTTACACAAAATAAATGAATGGAAAATTAATTAATCCTTAAATATAACAATGTAAATATGGGACTTGATAGTTTTTTTTAATCTCTGCAAAAATAGCCTACAGTCCAAAGTACATAAATCATTTCTTAACAGAGAAGAATTAGGAAGGAAAGCATCCTGGAGGACAGTTACCCCGGGCGTTTATCCCCTTACCCAACCAAGTGACAGACCTTGAAGCAACTTCAAAGCTTCAAAAATAACTGGCTCTGACATGTACCAAGATGGGAGAACTATTCCCACAAGCTTGAAATAAACACTTCACCTTCAAAGAGAACAAAAGAAAAGGCAGCATCATGTTTCATAAGTGGAATTTAACAGTTGAACGGGTTGCCTTCTTTACCCATGACTTTTTTGCTACTTGGGAGAAGTTGGGGAACGGAATCTTGTTCTCATGTTCACCCTACCCTTCCTTCTCTCACTTCTTGTAGTGTTGTGGGAAGAATTAACTCTGTTATAACATTAAGATGTGCCCAGGTGACAACGAAAGGCTTAGAGGCTTTCTTTCAGCGCTGTTATAGCCACACAGGCCAAATTTCACTTCACACTCTTTAGTCTGGCATTCAAGGTCTTATACAGTTTTGTGGTAGCATATTTTCCTTATTGCTTTACAGAAATCATCTTTAGACAGGCTTCTATTTATTTTATACTGAAGAAACTTTTGGTTATAATCATATAAAATTACCTCTATTTTCTAATATTTCTCTCTCTTGCTCCTTTTCCTTCTCGCTCCCCCCTTTCTGTGTGTGTGTGTGTGTGTGTGTGTGTGTGCGCGCGCGCGTGTGTGCATGTGTGCATGCATGCCTATGCTTGTGCATGCATGTTTAGATGCTATGCTTATTTCCTCTGGTGCATGTATGTAGCTCAGATGATAACTTGTTGGAGTTGGTTTTCCTTCTGCTACGTGACTCCCAGGCATGGATCTCAGGTCCTCTGTTGTGGAGGTAAATGTCTTTACTGGATGAATTATTTAATTGGCCCTAGTAAGCCATTTCTTTTATTTTTTCAATAATATATTTAATTTTATTTTAAAAATATCTATGAAAATCCCATAGATGATAAGCCTACAAATGGCCACCCCACAAAACAAACCAGTCCCCAGTGACTTTTCCTTCCTCAGTAGCCATCATCTGCTGGGAGTTCCTCAGCTTGGGGTTAGGCCTCGGGAGCCAACCCTCACCTTTCATTTTGTACAGTTGGCCATAGCTTCACGTGTGGGATGGCCCTGACAACATTTCACACATGTGCTCCCTCCTGTAGTTCTTACCTTCTTTCTGCTCCTTTCTGCAGTGTTTTCTGAGTCTTGGGTTGGAGGACATTGATAAAGATGGTCCATTTATGAACACTCAGTCATTTGTTCTCAGCTCTTTGACTAGTTTTGAATCTTTTGTTAACATACCCACTCCCAAAAGCTTTTCTGATCAAGATTGAGAGTATAACCAATCTATGTGTCTAGACATAAATATTTAGAAGGTAGTGTAGCATGGCCATTTAGGAAAACAATAGTTAATGTTCTCCCCTAGGCATCTGACCTCCCCAGCCATAGGCTTTTGAATAGCTTTACAAAACTGGGCTTGTGAAGTAGATCTCAAATCCAATCAATTGGGGTTCATTGCCCAAATATCTATCATGCCAGTGTTTCACCACTGGGCATTCTCACCTGGCAGGTCCTAGAAGGTCAGTATTTTAGCAGAAGAGCCCAGCAGTGGATAAAATCTTTAATGTATTTTCCTCAGCAATCTGCCTACCACCTTCTGGCATCATGAAAACTAGCCAGCAGGTAGAGAGTTTCCAGATCAGTTGGAAATTGATTTATCTATGTCCTGTAACCAAAGTGTGCAATGTCTTCAAAAATAACATGCTAAGAACCAGCTTCAGCTTGGAAAGGGGTCCTGAGGAATGGGGTGTCTTGAAGCCTAGGCTTTTATTTACATATCAGTTCAATTGTCCACCCCAGGTTCCCTTTTAATTATCCCACATGTCAGCATTTTATGACTTTAGTTCCTAGATTCTTAGAAAGGCAGCAAGTATGTTTGTTAACATAGCAATTGAAATCAGAAATCTGTCTGCCTTCGTAAGCACAGACAATAAGTTAGCTGGGTGGGATACTGTCCTGGAATTACCATTCCTACCATGCCTGGGCCTAAACTCACTCCATCCCAGGCTGACCTTGAACTCAGGAATCTGCCTGCCTTTGTATCTGGCTCATTGTTCAGTTGGCTCTGTTCTTTTAGGTCTGTGAAGTCCCGCATGTAATTCATATTGCATTCTAATATTTTGCATAGTTGAGAAATCCTATTTGTATATTTTTGAACTCATGTTCTTTGAATTCTTTCCACAGCTTTAAGGGTTATCCTGAAGGTCATAGCATTTACCATTTTGCTAAGGACATTAGACACAACCTTGCCTCCTGGGCTTGTGCTGTCTCTGATTATTATGGAATAAGTATCTTCACAGAAAGGATATTCCCTGTAACCTTGGCAGGGAGAATATTTTCTAAAGGAGGAACATAAAGTTTTATACATACATGCACACGCACACGCACATGCACACACAAAAAACCCAAGCCTCTCGCCCTGCCTCTGTCAACACTTATGGAGGACCATGCTTGCCAGCTGTGCTCCAGGGGTGGGAACTGGGTCACGTCATCCCTTCCACAGTGGCCATGCAGGACTTGGCAGTATGGTCTTACTCTCTAGTTCTGGTGGGCAACTAAAAGCAGTGACAATAGCCTGTGCTATTTTGGTGGCTCTTATTGCCTCTTTAACCAATAACTCACAGTGAATGATCCTGCATGTGGTATGGAGATTTTCATTTTGCTAACCTATGTATTCTGAGGGCAATATTGCCTTCTAGCCAGGGATCCTCTGTTAAAACTCCTTAAAAAAAAGGTTTGTTTTAATTTGTGTGTGTGTGTGTGTGTGTGTGTGTGTGTGTGTGTGTGTTTGCCACTTGTATGTGGGTACCTATAAAGCCCAGAAGAGAACATCACATCTCTTAGAGCTTATGAGCCACCATCCTTGGGTATTAGAAATGAAAGTTGGGTCCTCTGGAAGAGCAGAAAGTGCCCTAAACTGCCGAATCATCTCTCCAGCCCCCAAAGTTAGCCCCTTTGAAAGGTATTAGCTTACAAGCTAGTATGTTTCCCCTGGGCTTTCCCATTCCTCCTTAGTTTTGGTTAGCCTACCTCCTATGCACTCCCCTCTCCTATCCCCTTATTTTTACAAACACTGTGTAAATCTTAAACTCTAGCATGCCCTCTATGTTGCTTTATGTCACGTGTGTTCTACTAAATTCTCTATTTTACCCAAGTAGCACAGTTGAGGATTTCTATAGTTGAGGATTTCTATAGATGAGGATTTCTATAGTTGACAATTTCTACAGTTGAGGATTCCTATAGTTGAGGATTTCTACAGTTGAGGATTTTTATAGTTGAGGGTTTCTACAGTTGAGGATTTCTACAGTTGAGGATTTCTACAGTTGAGGATTTCTACAGTTGAGGATTTCTATAGTTGAGGATTTCTATAGTTGAGGATTTCTACAGTTGAGGATTTCTACAGTTGAGGATTTCTACAGTTGAGGATTTCTACAGTTGAGGATTTCTACAGTTGAGGATTCCTATAGTTGAGGATTTCTACGGTCGAGGATTTCTACAGTTGAGGATTTCTTTAGTTGAGGATTTCTACAGTTGAGGATTTCTACAGTTGAGGAGTTTCTACAGTTGGGGATTTCTACAGTTGAGGATTTTTACAGTTGAGGATTTTTACAGTTGAGGATTTCTACAGTTGGGGATTTCTACAGTTGGGGATTCCTATAGTTGGGGATTCCTATAGTTGGGGATTTCTATAGTTGAGGATTTCTATAGTTGAGGATTTCTATAGTTGAGGATTTCTACAGTTGAGGATTTCTATAATTGGGGATTTCTATAATTGGGGATTTCTATAATCGGGGATTCCTATAGTTGGGGATTTCTATAGTTGAGGATTTCTATAGTTGAGGATTTCTACAGTTGAGGATTTCTATAGTTGGGGATTTCTATAGTTGAGGATTTCTACAGTTGAGGATTTCTACAGTTGAGGATTTCTACAGTTGGGGATTTCTATAATTGGGAGTTTCTATAGTTGGGGATTTCTATAGTTGGGGATTTCTATTGTTGAGGACTTCTATAGTTGAGGATTTCTATAGTTGGGGATTTCTATAGTTGGGGATTCCTATAGTTGGGGATTCCTATAGTTGAGGATTTCTATAGTTGGGGATTTCTATAGTTGGGGATTCCTATAGTTGGGGATTCCTATAGTTGAGGATTTCTATAGCTGAGGATTCTATATAGCCTTTCCATTCACTCTCTACTTTGGCTTCCCTCTTCCTGTCCCCTTGTTATCCTCCCCTCCCTCAACCTTTCTATTTCTAGGATTTAATAAACTTTTCTTTTTCCATTCTCCAGAATTTACCTTTTGCCAATATTTTATGATTTCCCATCCTTTAATGTGTCTCTTCTAAATGGTTCTTTTCTAGTTTGCTGTCTTCTGCATATACTTACAGCTAAACACATAAAACAAAAGATTTGAAGCTAAGATATATATATGAGAGAGAATACATGGCATTTGTCTTCCTAGGCATGTGCAACCTTACATAACAGTGTAACTGTTTTCCTTTCTGTCCATCTGTAGATTTTATGAATTCATTTTCCCTTACAGCTTGGTATACTAGGAAGCTCTTTCTTTTTTTTTTATTTAAATTTTTATTTTCTATATTCTATGTTTACATTCCAAAGGCTTTCCCCTTTCCCAGTTACCCCCCACCATACGTCCCATAATTCCTTCCCCCCCAACTATTCCCCAATCACCCCCCCCCCACGATTTCTCTGTTCTGGGTCTACAAAACTGGATCCAATCTTTTCAGGCCCAGGGTCCTCTCCTTTCTTCTTCTTGGGAATCATTTGACTTGCTAATTGTGCCTTGAGTATTTAGGGCTTCTGGGCTCATTAATATCCACTTATCAGTGATTGCATTTCATGTGTATTCTTTTGTGATTGGGTTAACTCACTCAGGATGATATTTTCCAGATCTAATCATTTACCTACAAATTGCATGAATTCATTATTTTTAATTGCCGAGTAAGTAGTATTCCATTGTATAAATATACCACATTTTCTGTATCCATTCCTCCTTTGAGGGATATTTGGGCTCCTTCCAATTTCTGGCTATTATAAACAAGGCTGCTATAAACATAGTGGAGCATGTGTCTTTATTGCATGCAGGGGAATCCTCCGGGTATATGCCCAGGAGTGGTATGCCAGGGTCCTCTGGAAGTGACATGCCCAATTTTCTGAGGAACCGCCAAACTGATTTCCAGAGTGGTTTTACCATTTTGCAATCCCACCAACAGTGGGGATTCTCCACATCCTTGCCAGCACTTGTCTCTTGAGTTTTTAATCTTAGCCATTCTGACTGGTGTGAGGTGGAATCTCAGGGTTGTTTTGATTTGCATTTCCCTGATGACTAATGATGTTGAACATCTCTTAAGGTGTTTCTCGGCCATAGGAAGCTCTTTCTAATCACCTGTGGTTCACATACTCCTCTTTAACATTATGCATTTTTGTGTTACTGTTTCAGTCTGTGTGCTTTGCCTTCTCAAAAACTATGATCTCTGAAAGAGTAGCTACTGTAGATGCCAGAGTCTAGCCATTTAAAGCTGAATTGTCTTTTAGTATCCTTTGAATATTTGTTACCTAATGTAGATGAAACATTTTAAATTTTGTATGATTGCTTTCTAAAACCTAGTGAAAATGGAAATAATTGTTAGCACATTGGAATGGATATATTTCTTTTTCTATAAACAATTGAAAAAATATAAAGAGACCATCAGTTTTTGCTATGTGCATGTGGTGTATGTGTGTTTATATCTATATGAAAAGGGCAGAGGTTAATGACGGGTGTCTTCTGTTGCTCTCCACCTTATATTTTAAGGCAGGATCTGTTGCTGAGCTGGAGCTGACTGATGTGTATGCTGGCTGCTCCTGGGGTTATGGATGTTTACTGCTGTGTACAGCACGTGTGCTAGGAGTCTGACCTCATGCTTGTATGCAAGCAGTTTCCTTACTAAAGCATCTCTCCAATCTGTAAATAAAAAAGTATCTTTTAATAAAGAAAATTATCAGCTCAACATTTTGCTCAACTTAATAATGTCCTTAATGACACGGAACTATAACTCAGTGGAAGAACACTTGCCTAATATACCCATGTCCCTGAGTTCAGGCCTTACTACTGTAAACATATCAAACAACACACAACAAATAAAAGTCAGGCATGATTGGTATACCTGAAACTTGGGTGTTCTGGGGTTAACACAGGAAGATTATGACTCTCACTCCTGGTTGGACTACGTAGTAATATCCTATCTCAAGAAACCAACTGTAACATAGAAAACTGGGAAGAAGTTGGGGGCAGATAGGAGAGGGTAATGGAGAAAGCAGGGAATGGCTATGATCATGGTCCATTTATACATGTATGGAAATTATATAAGTTATCCAATTAATTTATATAATTACTATATGCTCATAAAAAGTGAATGTCCTAATTAAATATTGATACTAGTGAAATAACTTTTCACAATATTCTTTGGGTAGTTTGGCAGTTTTGATCATCAACTTGATACAATATGGGATCACATGGTGTGATGGTTTGTATATGATTGGCCCAGGAAGTGACTCTATTAGGAGGTGTGGCCTTGTTGGAGTAGGTATGTCACTGTGGGCGTGGACTTGAGATCCTCAACCTAGTTGCCTGGAAGTGAATTTTCTACTAGCAGCCTTCAGAAGATGTTGAACTCTCAGCTCCTCCTGTACCATATCTGCCTGGATGCTGCCATGTTTCTGCATTGATGACAATGGACTGAACCTCTGAGCCTGTAAGCCAGACCCAATTAAATATTGTCTTTTATAAAACTTGTATTGATCATAGTGTCTCTTCACAGCAGTAAAACCCTAACTAAGACACATGGAAGAGAGTCTTAATGCCTTTACAGTCTTCATAGGTTGTGCTTGGCTATTTCTCAGGGGATTATCTTGATTGCAGTAATCAGGGCAAGAAGATACACTCTTTGGGTCCTAGAGCATATTAAACTGGAGAAAGCCAGCTAGGCATTAAACACATGTGCATTCCCTTTCTCTCTGCTCTGAGCGCAACTGTGACCAGCTGTGTCAAGTTACTGAGCCCTCATCTTCCTTAAAATCATGGATTGTAACCTAATAAACCCTTTCACCCTTAAGTTGCTCTTATTAGCTCCCTCACCCCCAGCATCTAGAAAGGAAGCTTAGGTAATATAAGAAAATACCTGTCATAGTTAATAGACTATAGAATATTAAATATCATTTCACAGGAAGGACCTGGTTTTGACTGTTTTGGTCCATGATTGACCCTGTTGCCCAGGGCCTCTAGTGAGGAGCACGTCATGGTGGAAGCATGAAGCAAACAAAGCTATTCACCTCTTGTCAGAAAGTAGGAAAGGGTGGAAAGGTCTGAGACACCACAGATCGTTTACAGGCCTGAAGACCTCTTTCTAAACCACACTCTTAAAGGTTCTACCACCTTCCAGCAGTCCCGTGCACATGCACGGGAGCAAGCCTTCAGCCACCAGGGACCTCTGGTCTAAGTATACCACAGAGCACAGTCTCTAGGATCATAGTTACTCTCTCTGTACATGACTCCTTTTATGCTGTTGTTGAAATCAGCAACTCACTGTCCTGTCTTTGAAGCCCTTCTGTCTGTCTGGCTTTTGTCATTGGTCTTCTGAAATTTCATTGAGATATGTCCAGGCCTAAATTTATTTTTTCTTCTTAAATTCTGCTTTGGATTTTTTTGAACTTCTTGAATGTATATTAATTGTGAATAATGTATAAAATCTTAGTGTCATTTTTGAATTTTGACTCTCTCATCTTTTCCTTTTAAATAAGTACTGAATAGTAATCAGACAGTCCAGGGAACAGCTCACCTTATGAATCCTAAGCTACTTTAAACTGGCTATTTTTTTCAATTTTTCTAGCCTTTTCATTTGACTCTTAAATGTCAAGCTTTATTTTCTCTAAAGTTGATTGTGTCTTTTCCCTTAACAATGGGCATATATTCTGAGAAATGGGAGTGATTGTGTCCTTGTGTGAACATCGTACAGTGTACCTTCATGAAGACAGCTAGCTAAGCTGTAACGAGGCTATAGGATAGTATTTGGGATCACCATGGTATATGCATGTGGTCCTTTATTGGCCAGGACATAACTGTAGTGCACAATGCAGTTTGCTCTTCTAAGCAGTGTTTTCAAATTTAGTTTTCATTTTTTTAGATAGTATTGAGCAGTTTTTACTGTGCCAGGTGATTCTAATATTAAGTAAGTATGAACTTGCTACTTTATGTTCTTCCCCTTTTTCTTTTAATACTTTGTATCCAGAAAGGGTTTTTGTTTTTTGTTTTTTTGTTTTTAAATCAGAAATAGACCCAGTCCAAACATGATGGGTTAGGACACCTGTACCTGCTGTTTAAGTAGGAGGAGGCCAGACAACTCTCAATTTGAACTAAAGTGCTCAGTTTCGAGTTTGTCTCTGTTTCTCAGTCTTCCCTCCCCTTCCTCCACCTCACCCCAGCCCACATACCCATTAACTACTATTCTTTTTTCTTTTTATTTCTTTTTTTATTTTCTATATTCTTTGTTTACATCCCGAAGGCTTTCCCCTTTCCCAGTTCCCCCCTCACCATATGTCCCATATGTCCTCTTCCACCCCCCCCCGCCTATTCCCTAATCTTTATTAGATATTTGCTTTATTTACATTTTGTTATCCCTTTTCCTCATTACCCCTCTGAAAATCCCCATTCCATCCCCCCTTCCACTCTCCTGACCTGGCATTCCCCTACACTGGGGCATCGAGGACTAGTATTTTAAGTCAAACTGGCACTCTTGGCTTTCAGCATTGGATGCTGCTGACAAGTTGGAGAACTGACTTTCTTAAGTGCCAGTGGTAGAACATACAGCCTTTAGAAGCACGTTAGAATACCTTTGTTTAACTGGGTTCCCTTTCTGTTCTTCAATTTATGACTGTTTAGTTTTAGCTAGCTAATGGCAATGTTGACTATAGTAATTCATATGAACAATTGATCACTTATACCTGGTAATAACTTATAATAATTGTATATATTATTAAATGAGTATCATGTTAATGTTGTAAATTTAGTATTCTGGTTGTTTACCTACTAGTTATAGATAAACATTTCAAGAAGTTATTGCTTAATCCTGTAGCAAATATTGATTTTAACACATCTAGCAGTTACTTACTGAAGAAAGTATAGCAGCATGTCTTTCTTTATTGACGGCTAACTAGCTCTTAGGATTGTGAGTGGAAAACAGGAGTGAGAGCATTCTCTGCTGCCTCAGAAGCCCCAGTAGATAAGAGGAAGCATCCGTGAAGAGGATACCTACAATTTCTTATTTTACTCTGTTTGTTTTGATATTCTAGATTATGTAACCATTGCGTTGAGGAGATCTCCCAGTCTATAAAATGCTTGCTGTGCAAACATGAAGCCCTGAAACCAATCCCTGGTACCCAAGTGAAAAGCCAGGTGTAGTAGTTCACACTTAGAATCCCAGCACTTAGGGGATAGAGACAGGTAACTGGAACTTAGTTTATTGGCTTGTCAGTCTTATTTATATGGCGAGCTATGGATCCCAGTGAGCCATGCTGTCTTTAAAAGGAGCACAGATCCTTAGGCTTAACATCCAAGGTAGGCCTCTGGCTTTCCGACATATACATATACCGCAAATTTGTCTTTTTGAAGTAATATGTAATCAGTTTAGACATATTAGAAATATGCACTTCAGCACAAGATCTAGAAATTTAAATATTAAAACAAGCCTTAATAAATCTCAATGATTAAATTTTTGTAAGCAAAAAAGGGGTAAGAAATTGAACTTTGAATGGTTAATATATTGTGGTAGTATTAGGGTGATAAAGAGATTTTAATAGAGAAACTTATATTTAGTTTATATGATTATTGCTTTGGAAACACTAGGTGGTGCAATTGTGCAAGGACCATACAATGCCTTTTTGTTTGTTTGTGTTGATGTGTGTGTGTGTGTGTGTGTGCGCGCGCGCGCGTGCGCGCGTGTGTGTCTATCTGTCTGTCTGACTGTCTGTTCACACATGTACTAGGATTATAGTTTGATGAAATTTTGGGAATAAGAATTCTCAAAATACCCAATTAAAATTAGAGAATATTTCTCTTCTACTGATTAGCCAGGGATTCAGGTAGGGACTGTCTTATGATTTAGGTAACATATGTCTCAGGGTAACTGTATATTGTTTATAACACTTGAAGATCTAACTACAACTACAACTGGCCCCATTTGATTTTCCATGAATAACTCTTGTGTGCTCTTTGTCTAAAATTCTATAAACGTACTCTGCTACTCCAAATAATTCTAAAATATCCTGATTTGAGTAATTGTTATATTATAATTATACTATTAGGTATTATTGTATCAAGTAGGTCATCATGAAATCATATTTACAACCTAGCTTTCCACTTGGTAGAAGAAAACTTGCATTCCTATATATAAGCTCAGGACATTAAGTTATTAAATTGAAGAGGTACTTTAAAAAAATTATTTTCTATATTCTTTGTTTACATTCCAAAGGCTTTCCCCTTTCCCAGTTCCCCCCTCACCATGTGTCCCATAAGTCCCCCCACCCCGCATATTCCCCAATCACCCCTCAACCCTTTGTTTTAGTACTCTCCTGCAAGGCTGGACCAGTCTTTTCTGGACCAGTGTCCTCTCATTCCTTCTTCTTGGGAATCTTTTGATTTGCTAATTGTGCCTTGAGTATTTAGGGCTTCTGGGCTCATTAATATCCACTTATCAGTGATTGCATTTCATGTGTATTCTTTTGTGATTGGGTTAACTCAGGATGATATTTTCCAAATCCAACCATTTGCCTACAAATTGCATGAATTCATTATTTTTAATTGCTGAGTAGTATTCCATTGTATAAATATACCACATTTTCTGTATCCACTCCTCCTTTGAGGGACATCTGGGTTCCTTCCAGCTTCTGGCTATTATAAAGAAGGCTGCTATGAACATAGTGGAGCATGTGTTTTTATTGCATGCAGGGGAATCCTCTGGGTATATGCCCAGGAGTGGTATGACAAGGTCCTCTGGACGTGTCATGCCCAATTTTCTGAGGAACCGCCAGATTGATTTCCAGAGCGGTTGTACCATCTTGCAATCCCACCAACAATGGAGGAGTGTTCCTCCTTCTCCACATCCTCGCCAGCACCTGTTGTCTCTTGAGTTTTTAATCTTAGCCATTCTGACTGGTGTGAGGTGGAATCTCAGGGTTGTTTTGATTTGCATTTCCCTGATGACTAATGAGGTTGAACATCTCTTAAGGTACTTCTCAGCCATCCGAATTTCTTCTGGTGAAAATTCCTTGTTTAGCTCTGTACCCTATTGGGTTATTTGGTTCTTTGGGGTCTAATTTCTTGAGTTCTTTGTATATATTGGATATTAGCCCTCTGTTCAATGTGGGGTTGGTGAAGATCTTTTCCCAATTTGTTGGCTGTAGACACCCCAGAAGCATCAGATCCCTTTACAGATGGTTGTGAGCTAACACGTGGTTGCTTGGAATTGAACTAGGACCTCTGGGAGAGCAGTCAGTGCTCTTAACCACTGAGCCATGTCTCTAGCCCCAAAGAGGAACTTTCTAGAATGAGGAGTAACTTGTTGGTTTATTTATGTGTGGAACTAAGGTGAAATGAAGATGTTACTGCTTAGATAATAAAAAGCCTTCAGTCTTAGTTCTGGATTTTTTAAAAGTTACTTTCCATCTTCAAATGTAGTCCTATTTGTAAATTAAAAGTCTTCCATTGATTTCATGAATGATGGTGTATTGGTTACATTCAGATGTTTTTTAATATTTTTGGAAGCACAAAATGAGGCCATCTTGCCGCATGTTTCTGTTGTTGTTATATTCCCCCCACTTTTTTTTTTAACATAGTTTTACTATGCTGGCTTGGAGCTTAAATGCTGGAATTAGAGGCATGCTCTATCTTGACTGACTACCTTGCTATTTTAATACACTCATTGATAATCACAAAGAATCAGAACCAGTTTAAGTGCTTCAGTCAGCTGTCAAAACTGACAGGAACACACAAGTGATGTCTATTATCATGTTGTTTTTCTGTGAATTAGATGCTTTGTCAGATACAGAGTCAACCCTGACTTGACTTATTCTTCACTGATGAATTGGGGTGCTGGGTTATGGTCAGGCTATGCTACACATGTATTGTACCTCCAGACATCACTAATTTAGTAAAGCCACATGGAAGAAAGAGAGAAATGATTCCTGCACATTATTCTCTGACCTTCACATGTGTGCTGTGGCATGCAGAGATACATACAAATGTAATAAATGTCTTAAAATATGAGCTGGAATTTATTGTAAACAATGTTTTAGCTTCTTTGAATTATCTCATATGTTATTCATGTTATTCCCAGTCATTATTGGAGGCGGTTCAAAGAAAAAAGTTCTTCTCCTTCATTCTGTGAAGCAAATTCAGACACATTGGTCAGAGACTGTTTAGGCATACTTTTAAATCCATGCAATCAGGACATGGTTTATTTGGTGGCATTTTAATTATATAATTTATATAAAATTATTACATAATTAATACAAAATATATTTTGATTTTATATTTATATCAATTTGTTGAAACTTTTCTGATATAATGTACTTATAATTTCATATAATTAATATTTTAACAATATTGGTTGGGTATTTGAGTCATGCAAGTCACTTTAGATAAAACATTTCAGAAAAAATTGTGGAATTGAAAATTCACTACTTTTATAGTAGTTGGCAGCCTTTATAAAATGGCTGGATGTTTCTGCAGATATAGCCATCATCAAAATTACCACTATTTAATAGCACCCATGTTAGCTACATTAGTCAGAGGCTGAAGAGCCATGAAAATGAGTAACCTCTGACCTCAGAAATCATTCTTTTAAAAGAGGATTGAAACATGGTGATAGGAAATTTGAATTGCTCTTCCAGCTGCAGTGTTTGTTCTGTGAATGCTTAATTTATTTTAGAGTTATACTTTTGCCTCCAAAGCTGTCAGTCTTGTAGAGCATCAATTTCACTTGAGGAAGTGGAGCAAAACTTCCTTTTCAGGCTTGTATTATTGAATGCAGTATTCAGGCTTCAAACAGTTTCATTTAGGTAGGACATATAGTCTCAAGAACGGGAATCCTCACATTTGACATGCTCTGTTAAATCTATAGCTCATTCCAGCCCCATCCCTGATATTGCTATGCAGGCACTTGTTTTGGATAATCCTTTTAATGACTATAACTCAGCTTCTTAGCTATGTAGAGTACTGGTAGACCTTGGAGGTGTGTGTGTGTATGTGTGTGTGTGTGTTTGAGAGTTTGTATTCTTTATGAGTTTCTTGAGCTATTTAGAAGTCAATCTTTGCAAGTTTCATGTAATAACTCAGTAAACCTTCTGTTTGTGTGCAGGGAGTCGCACATAGAATACTCGTTAAGATGATAGATGGTTACTGCTGATCTTACATTCTGACTCAGAAGTTAAACAAAGAGATTTGAGAATAATATAAAATGCAAGTTGGTTTGTAGTTTCATTAGTTTGAAGTTATGAACCTTATAGTTTTGTTTTTGACATTTAATAATGACTTGGTTGGAGAGGGAGACAGGGAGAGGGAGACAGAGACAAACAGAGACAAACAGAGAGACACAGACAGAGACACACAGAGAGATACAGAGACAGAGACAGACAGAGACACAGATAGAGTCACAGACAGAGACAGACAGAGACAGAGGAGAGAGGGAGAATAGAAACCTAAAACTTGAAGGTAAGGAGTAATAAAGACATTTATTCTGAAGCTTAATATGTGTTATTCTTTTTTTAATAAAGATCAATAATTTTTATAAACAAGATAGGCTGTTATTGTGGGATAGATATCTGTGAAAGTTATTGATTCCTTTTTAAATTTTTATCTTATTATATTTTAAACTCCAGATTTTGTTCCCCTTCCAGTCCCCTCCCGACTGTTCTATTTCCCATACCTCCTTCCTAACCCCGTCTTCATGAGGATGCCTTCACCCCATCCCCATCCCACCAGACCTCAAAACTCCCCGAGGCCTCTAATCTCCTGAGGGTTAGGTGTATCTTCTCTGACTAAATCCAGACCTGTCAGTCCTCTGCTGTATATATGTTGGGGGCCTCATATCAGCTAGTATATGCTCCCTGGTTGCTGTTCCAGTATCTGAGAGATCTCAGGGGTCCAGGTTAATTGAGACTGCTGGTCCTCCTATGGGGTCGCCATCACCCTCAGCTTCTTCCATCTTTCCCCTAATTTAACTACATGGGTCAGCAGCTTCTGTCCATTGGTTGGGTGCAAGTATCTGCATCTGAGTCTTTCAGCTGCTTGTTGGGTCTTTTGGAGGGCAGTCATGAGAAATCCCTTTTTGTGGGTATTCCATAGCCTCAGTAATAGTGTCAGGTATTGGGGCCGCCCCTTGAACTAGATGTCATTTTGGGCCTGTTGCTGGACCTTCTTTTCCTCAGGCTCCTCTCCATTTCCTTCCCTGCAGTTCTTTCATACAGGAACAATTATGGGTCAGAGTTTTGACTGAGGGATAGCAACCCATCCCTCACTTGATGTCGTCTTTCTGCTGGAGGTGGACTCTACAAGTTCCCTCTCTCCACAGTAGGGCATTTCACCTAAGGTCCCTCCCTTTGAGTCCTTAGAGTCTCTCATCTCCCATGTCTCTGGTACATTCTGGAGGGGTCCCCCCAACCTTCTACTATTATTTCTACTGGCCCTCAGGGATTTCTTTTTTTTTAAAGTTATTATAGCATTTATTACTGAGTTGTAAAGAGTTTTCTATAAAGGCTATCTAAGGGGAAAAGCAGAAAGATCCTAAGTCAGGATAGGCAAAAATTCTACTCTCATTCCTCTTGATCTCTTTGTCCTCGGTCCTTATACATGTTTCAGAATATATGATCACATGTTACAAAGTTCATCACAAGTGAACACAAAAAATCAAATCATAAATTGAAATAGAACTTTACAACAGAGAATGTTTACATGCATATCCATTAGGCATAATGATCTGACTAAACATCTATCACCTGTCTCCGCGCCACAGGTTCACTAAAATTTAAACCCACAACTAAGTTATTAGTGACGTTTTGTATTGATACACCCAGTCAATATTTTATCTTCTGTCCTTGCACCTATAACAAATCCTTAGTTTCTTTTTTATGACTGCTGGTTAATTGTTTTACAACCTCTTAGAATGTGCTCAGAGTAAGAGAAAGTCTGGTTACCATCTAAGAGCAGTTATTTGGTGACACTTGGAAGACTGGCAAAGTTCTCATTGCAGTTTTGACTATCAGAAAAAAAAAAAAACTAATAGCACTCCCACTATAAAAACCTTATTAACCACAGATATAATTTTAGGAATTTTTTTTAAAATTATTTTTAAATAGCATGTTTTTAATTGTCATTATAATACATGAATAAATATACAAATGCAACTTGCTGAAACCAATATGATTTCAATGCTGATGATTTTGTATTGGATAATCAATTAGGGGGAGTGATTTCTGGGAAAGTCCAAATCTCCCATTTGGTAATCATTAGTTCCTATAGGATTTGCTTTCTTTTTCTTTTTTTTTATTGGATATATTCTATATTTACAATTCATTTCCCTTTTTCTGGTTCCCCACCCCCAAAGGTCCCACGTGCCCTTTTCCCTCCCCCTGCTTCCTCATCCACCCCTCCCACCTCCCTGTTCTTGTAGTCCCCCACAATGATGTTTTGGTCCATTCTAGCACCAGTGTCCACTCCTTTCTTCTTGTCGGGCATCACTTGTATGTGATGTATGTGATTTGTGTTTTTGGTGTTCCAAGCTTCTAGGCTAATATCCACTTATCAGTGACGGCATACCATGGGTATTCTTTTGAGATTGGGTAACCTCACTTAGTATGATGTTCTCCAGCTCCATCCATTTCTCTAAGAATTTCATGAATTCATTGTTTCTAATGGCTGAATAGTACTCCATTGTGTATATATATCACATTTTTTGTATCCATTCCTCTGTTGAGGGACATCTGGGTTCTTTCCAGCTTCTGGCTATTATATATAAGGCTGCTATGAATATAGTGGAGCATATATCCTTATTGCATGCTGGGGAGTCTTCTGGGTATATTCCCAGGAGTGGTATGGCTGGGTCCTCCGGAAGTATCACGTCCAGTTTTCTGAGGAACCACCAGACTGATTTCCAGAGTGGTTGTACCAGCTTGCATTCCCACCAGCAGTGGAGGAGTGTTCCTCTTTCTCCACATCCTCGCCAACAACTGATGTCTTCTGAGTTTTTAATCTTAGCCATTCTGACTGGTGTGAGGTGAAATCTCAGGGTTGTTTTGATTTGCATTTCCGTAATGACTAATGATGTTGAACATTTTTTAAGGTGTTTCTCAGCCATCCGAATTTCTTCAGGTGAAAAGTCTCTGTTTAGCTCTGTACCCCATTTTTGGATAGGGTTATTTGGTTTTCTGGGGTCTAACCTCTTGAGTTCTTTGTATACATTGGATATTAGCCCTCTGTCGGATGTGGGGTTGGTGAAGATCTTTTCCCAATTTGTTGGTTGCCGATTTATCCTTTTGACAGTGTCTTTTGCCTTACAGAAACTTTGTAATTTTATGAGGTCCCATTTGTCTATTCTTGCTCTTAGAGCATAAGCAATTGGTGTTCTGTTCAGGAATTTTTCCCCTGAGCCAATGTCCTCAAGGGTCTTCCCCAGTTTCTTTTCTATTAGTTTTAGTGTGTCTGGTTTTATGTGGAGGTCCTTGATCCACTTGGAGTTGAGCTTAGTGCAAGGAGATAAGAGTGGATCAATTTTCATTCTTCTGCATGTTGACCTCCAGTTGAGCCAGCACCATTTGTTGAAAAGGCTATCTTTTTTCCACTGGATGCTTTCAGCTCCTTTGTCGAAGATCAATTGGCCATAGATGTGTGGGGTTCAATTCTGGGTCTTCGATCCTATTCCATTGATCCGCCTCCCTGTCATTGAACCAATACCATGCAGTCCCCCCAACCTCCTACCTCCTGAGATTTCATGATTCCATTATTTCTACTGGCCCTCAGGGATTTCAGTCCTTTTCCTCCACCCAGTACCAGATTAGAAATAGATCTACTTGAAGACCCAGCAGTACCACTCTTGGGAATATACCCCAAAGATGCCCAACCATGCCACAGGGGCATGTGTTCTACTATGTTCATAGCGGCCTTATTTGTGATAGCCAGAACATAACCCAGATGTTCCATGAAGGAAGAATAGGTACAGAAAATGTGGATCCATGTACACAATGGAATACTACTCAGCTATTAAGAATGAAGTCATCCTGAGTTTTGCGGCCAAGCGGATGGAACTAGAAAATATCATCCTGAGTGAGGTAACTGAAACCCAAAAGAACATGCCTGATATGTACTCGCTGATTAGTGGATATTAGCAAAAAAATAGAAAGAAAAGAAAAAAGAAATAGAAAAAACCCCGAATACACAAGAAACCGTCCACAGAACTCAAAAAGGTTAACAAGCTGAAGTGTCCAAGTGAGGACGCCTCAGTCCCACTTGGGAGGGAGAAGAAAGCAATCAAGGAGGCCAGGTAGTAGATCCCAGCACTTGGGAGGCAGAGGTAGGCTGATTTCTAAGTTCGAGGCCAGCCTGGTCTACAGAGTGAGTTCCAGGACAGCCACGGCTACACAGAGAAACCCTGTCTCGAAAAACGAACAAACAAAAATTGAAAGCAATCAAGGGCGGAGGGAAAGAAGATGGGGGGGGGGAGATGAAGAGGGGATGATCAGTACATTTTTAAACATTATATAATTAAAAATATAGGATGAAAATCTGTGATTATAACTTCATTATATGCTGTATTGTGTTATACGTATTTCTTTTATGCAGTTTTGAAAATCACATAACTATATATGATGTTGTGTTGTTTTATAAATCTTGTTAATAAGAACTGACTGTTTGTATGTCATTAAGGAAAAATAAGTCACAAAATATAACTGAACCCTCTTTGAATTAAAATGGTTAAGTCTTAGTAGAGCTAATGAAAAGCAAATACAGAATTTAATCATAGATATTTAGGAAAGCATAAAATATATGTTGTTTTAGAGTGACTCCCTTTTGTATTTTCTATGAATCAGGTACCTGATAATTAGCATATAGAATATAAAATGTCCCCTTATTTTTTTTCTGGTCAGCCTTTAGCATGTCTTTATGTGTGAAGGTTTGAAATATGTCTTTTCAGCAGCAAGTCTAGTTCCTCAGTCAGCCATAAGAGGGGGCTTCTATACCAGCAAGCTACTTTCTTTGACTAGTACAGATAATTATTTGCTCTGAAGGTGATCATTTTGTGCAACGAACTTTCTGATTCAATTCTTTTTAAATTCATTTGACTAATTTTATTTGGACTGGTAGTTAATACTCTGACCTAATAGGAATTTAAACAATCTAGTTATTGAAAACCCAAATATTTTAAAGATTAAGAGAACAAATACTTGTGTCTATTCATTATGTGTAAGTGTAATTAGTAAACTAAATGCTATTTAGTAAACTAAAGAATGTTTCTGTTTTATTTTTGTTGTCTTAAATATACTTCTATAGACTATTCTTAAGCTACTCAAATAATGATACAGAAAGTGGTTGCTATGTGATCTACAAAATTTAATCTGTGGTTTCCATCTATGCCCCAGAGCTAAGGGTGTCCCACAGCCCTCTGTACCCAAATCCTACCTGGAGAGAGCTGGTCTTCCAGGAGATATCTCACTCCTCAGCGCAGAGGTGAGAGACCCACTAGGAGCACACAGGGCACAGGAACAGCAGAGCAGTTGGGGACAGGATTCTTCTCCTTTCCATCTGAGGCCCAGAACTAAGGGTGTTCTACAGCTCTGTATACCCAAATCAAGCCTAGGAGAGAGCTGGGCTCCCCAGGAGTGCTGACACACCTAAGATCATAGACCCATAGGCCCACAGGAGGGACAAGCTGTGGGCCTATGATCTTAGACCCAACTAACACTAGAGATAACCAAATGGGGAAAGGCAAGCACAAGAACCTAAGTAACAGAAACCAAGGCTATTTGGCATCATCAGAACCCAGTTCGCCCACCACAGCGAGCACTGGATACCACAACACACCAGAAAAGCAAGATTTGTATTTAAAATCACATCTTATGATGATGATAGAGGACTTTAAGAAGGACATAAATAACCCCTTAAAGAAATACAGGAGAACACAAGTAAACAGCTAGAAGCCCTTAAAGAAGAACCACAAAAATCCCTTTAAGAATTACAGGAAAACACAACCAAACAGGTAAAGGAACTGAAGAAAAAACCATCCAGGATCTAAAAATGGAAATGGAATCAATAAAGAAATCACAAAGAGAGACAACCCTAGAGTTAGAAAACCTAGGGAAAGGATCAGGAATGATAGATGCAAACATCACCAACAGAATACAAGGGATAGAAAAGAGAATCTCAGATGCAGAAGATAGCATAGAAAATATTGATACAACAGTCAAAGAAAATGCAAAATGCAAAAACCTCCTAACCTAAAACATCCAAAAAAAAAAAAAAAATCTAGGACACAATGAGAAGACCAAACCTAAGGATAATAGGAATAGAAGAGATTGAACATTTCTAACTTAAAGGAATAGGAAATATCAACAAAATTATAGAAGAAAACTTCCCTAAACTAAAGAAAAAAATGCCCATGAACATACAAGAAACCTACAGAACTCCAACTAGACTGGGCCAGAAAATAAATTCCTCCCGTCACATAATAATCAAAACACCAGATACACAAAACAAAGAATATTAAAAGCAGTAAGGGAAAAAGGTCAAGTAACATATAAAGGCAAACTTATCATAATTACACCAGATGTCTTACCAGAGACTATAAAAGCTAGATGAGGGAGGGGGGAACCGGGAAAGGGAAAATCATTTGGAATGTAAACAAAGAATATAGCAAATAAATTTTTTAAAAAAATCTAGACTATCCTGGGAAGATGTCATACAGATCCTAAGAGAACATAAATGCCAGCCCAGGCTACTATACCCTGCAAAACTCAACATAGATGGAGAAACCAAGATTTTCCATGAAAAAAAAATTTACACAGTATCTTTCTACAAGTCCAGCCCAACAAAGGTTAATAGATAGAAAACTCCAACATAAGGAAGGAAACTACACCCTAGAAAAAAGCAAAAATTAATCTTTCAACAAACCAAAAATAAGATAGCCACACAAACATTTCTATCTAACAACAAAATTAACAGGAAGCAACAATCACTTTTCCTTAATCTCAACATCGGTAGACTCAATTCTTCAATAAAGATATACAGACTAACAGACAGGATACATAATGAGGACTCAACATTTTGATGCATACAGGAAGCACACCCCTGTGACAAAGACAGACACTACCTCAGAGTAAAAGGATGGAAAACAATTTTGTAATCAAATGATCCCAAGAAACCAGCTGGAGTAGCCATTCTAATATTGATGAAAATCAACTTTCAACCAAAAGTTATGAAAAAACATAAGGAAGGACACTTCATACTCATCAAAAGACAAATCTACCAAAACGAACTCTCAATTCTGAACATCTATGCTTCAAATGCAAGGGTACCCACATTCATAAAAGAAACTTTACTAAAGCTTAAAGCACACATTGCACCTCATACTATAAGAGTGGGAGACTTCAATACCCCACTCTCATCAATGGACAGATCGTGGAAACTAAACAGAGACACAGAGAAACTAACAATTTATGAACAAATGTATTTAACAGATATCTATAGAACATTTCATCCTAAATCAAAAGAATATACCTTCTTCTCAGCAATTCACAATACCTTCTCCAAAATTGACCATACAATTGATCACAAAACAATGCTCAAAAAATAAAAGAAGGATTGCCTGCAGCTTCCCGCCCAGCTGGTGGTGGGGAAGCCTGAGTGTCACCCAGCGTGCCAGGTGCTCAGAACCATCTGGCGGCGGCGGCGGAACCAGGTACCCAACACAGCCCGAGCTTAAGACCTTCGGGGACTCAGGCCTGGAGTGGGAGTTGGGCACAGAATAGCGGGTGCACTCTGCACTCGCGGGGCAGACCCCGAGCTCCCTGCAGGCAGCTGCCATATTGCCTGCAGCTTCCCGCCCAGCTGGTGGTGGGGAAGCCGGAGTCAGCCAGTGTGCCAGGTGCCCAGACCCAGCCAGAGGCCGAACCAGCCTCCCATCCAGCCAGTGGCAGGGAAGCTGGAAACCGGACCCAGCCAGCTTCCCAGCAGCTTGGGACCAGCAGGCGGAACCAGATAACTGAGATATCCCAACTTTAAGACCCCTGGGGAAACAGGATATCAGACAGCAAACCCTGAGCAGGAGCAGTGCAGAGCAGCCGCCCAACAGGCGGAACCAAATACCTGGGATATCCTGAGTTTAAGACCTCGGGGGACTCAGGCCACCTGTCAGCCATCTGTGAGCAAGAACCCCGCAGGACAGTGATTCAGGTATCCCAGTCGCTGGGAAATAGCCTTACAACCCCACAGGAGGGTCAAGCACCAGCTAGTATCTACAGGACCAACTAACACCAGAGTTAACCAGATGGCAAAAGGCAAACGTAAGATCGCTACTAACAAAAATCAAGGCAATATGGCGGCATCCGAACCCAGTTCCCCAACAGCAATAGATATTGGATACCCCGAAACACCAGAAAAACAAGACTCAGATCTAAAATCACTGGTCAGGATGCTGATAGAGGAACACTTAGATAAATCTCTTAAAGTAATACATGAGAAAATAGATCAAAAGCTAGAAGCCATTGCAAGACAAACACAATTAAATCCCACATATCTCAACACACCAGAAAAACAAGACTCAGATCTAAAATCACTGGTAAAGATGCAGATTGAGGATCACTTAGATAAATTTCTTAAAGTAATAGAGGAGAAAATAGATCAAAAACTAGAAGCCCATACAAGGCAGACACAAAAATCACTTAAAGAAATCCAGGAGAATATAGAGCAAAAAATGAATCCCAATAAGGGGGAGAAACAAAAATCACCTAAAGAAATACAAGAGAACATGGGTCAACGAGTAGAAGTCATAAAGGAGGAAACACAAAAATCCCTTAAAGAATTACAGGAAAACACAAACAAACAACTGAAAGATCTGAGCAAAACCATACAAAATCTAAAAACAGAAGTAGAAACAACTAAGCAATCGCAAAGGGAGACAATGTTGGAGATAGAAAACCTTGGGAAGAAATCAGGAGTCATAGATGCAAATATCAACAATAGAATACAAGAGATAGAAGACAGAATCTCAGATGCTGAAGATACCATAGGAACCATGGATTCAACAATTAAAGAAAATGCAAAATGCAAAAAGCTGGTAACCCAAAACATTCAGGAAATCCAGGACACAATGAGAAGACCAAACCTAAGGATTATAGGGATAGATGAGAATGAAGATCTACAACTTAAAGGGCCAGCAAATATCTTCTACAAAATTATGGAAGAAAATTTCCCCAACCTAAAGAGAGAGATGCCCATGAATATACAAGAAGCCTATAGAACACCAAATAGACTGGACCAGAACAGAAATACTTCCTGTCACATAATAATCAAAACCCCAAATGTACTAAACAAAGAAAGAATATTAAAGGCAGTAAGAGAAAAAGGACAAGTAACATATAAAGGAAGACCTATCAGAATTACACCAGACTTCTCACCTGAGACCATGAAAGCTAGAAGATCCTGGGCAGACCTCATGCAGACCCTAAGAGAACACAAACTTCAGCCAAGACTACTATACCCAGCAAAACTCTCAATTGCCATAGATGGGGAAACCAAGATATTCCACGACAAAACCAAATTTGCAAGATACTTATCTACAAACCCAGCCCTACAAAGGATAATAGGGGAAAAATACCAACACAAGGGGGGAAACAACACCCCAGAAGAAACAAGATAGAAACCCCATCTCATCCAACCCAAAAGAAGAGAACCACTCAAATACAAATAATAATAACAATGCCCCAAATGTCAGGAACTAATAATTACTATTCCTTAATATCTCTTAATATCAATGGACTCAATTCCCCAATCAAAAGACACAGACTAACAGACTGGATACGGAAACAGGACCCTACATTTTGCTGCATACAGGAAACACATCTCAGTGTCAAAGACAAACACCACCTTAGAGTAAAAGGCTGGAAGACAGTTCTACAAGCAAATGGTCCCAGGAAACAAGCTGGAGTAGCCATTCTAATATCAGATAAAATCGACTTTCAACCTAAAGTCATCAAAAGAGACACAGAAGGTCACTTCCTGCTTGTCAAAGGGAAAATCCACCAAGAAGAATTCTCAATACTGAACATCTATGCGCCAAATGCAAGGGCACCCTCATTCGTAAAAGAAACTTTACTAAAGCTTAAAGCACACATCACACCTAACACAATGATTGTAGGTGACTTCAACACTCCACTCTCCTCAATGGACCGATCAGGAAAGCAGAAACTAAACAGGGACACAGTGAAACTAATTGAAGCTTTGGACCAATTGGATTTAACAGATATATATAGAACATTCCATCCTAAAACAAAAGAGTATACCTTTTTCTCAGCACCACACGGTACCTTCTCAAAAATTGATCATATAATTGGTCACAAGACAGACCTCAACAAATACAAGAAGACCGAACTAATCCCATGTCTCCTATCGGATCACTATGGAGTAAAAGTGGTCTTCAATAGCAAGAAGAACAACAGAAAGCCCACATACACATGGAAACTGAACAATACTCAATGACACCCTGGTCAAGGAAGAAATAAAGAAAGAAATCAAAGACTTTTTAGACTTCAATGAAAATGAAGGTACGACCTACCCAAATCTCTGGGATACAATGAAAGCAGTGCTAAGAGGAAAACTCATAGCCCTGAGTGCCTCCAAAAAGAAACTGGAAAGAGCATACACTAGCAACTTAACAGCACACCTGAAGGCGCTGGAACAAAAAGAAGCTAACTCACCCAGGAGTAGAAGAGAGGAAATCATCAAACTAAGGGCTGAAATCAATCAAGCAGAAACAAAGAGAACCATACAAAGAATCAACAAAACCAAGAGCTGGATCTTCGAGAAAATCAACAAGATAGATAAACCCTTAGCTAGACTAACCAAAGGGCACAGAGATAGTATCCAAATTAACAAAATTAAAAATGAAAAGGGGGATATAACAACAGAAACAGAGGAAATTCAAAAGATCATCAGATCCTACTACAAAGGCCTATACTCAAAACAACTGGAGAATCTGGAGGAAATGGACAATTTCCTAGACAGATACCAAATACCAAAATTAAATCAGCATCAAGTAGACCAGCTAAACAGTCCCATAACCCTTAAAGAAATAGAAGGGGTTATAGAAAGCCTCCCAACCAAAAAAAGTACGGGACCAGATGGTTTTAGTGCAGAATTCTACCAGACCTTCAAAGAAGACTTAACACCAATACTCTTCAAACTATTCCACAAAATAGAGACAGAAGGGACACTGCCCAACTCGTTCTTCGAAACCACAATTACACTGATACCTAAACCACAAAAAGATCCAACAAAGAAAGAGAACTACAGGCCAATTTCTCTTATGAATATAGATGCAAAAATACTAAATAAAATTCTTGCCAACCGAATCCAAGAGCATATCAAAACGATCATTCACCATGATCAAGTAGGCTTCATTCCAGGAATGCAGGGATGGTTCAATATACGGAAATCCATCAATGTAATCCACTACATAAACAAACTAAAAGAAAAAAACCACATGGTCATCTCATTAGATGCTGAAAAAGCATTTGACAAAATTCAGCATCCTTTCATGCTAAAAGTCTTGGAAAGAGCAGGAATTCAAGGCCCATATCTAAACATAGTAAAAGCAATCTACAGCAAACCAGTAGCCAACATCAAAATAAATGGAGAGAAACTTGAAGCAATTCCACTAAAATCAGGGACTAGACAAGGCTGTCCTCTCTCTCCATATCTTTTCAATATAGTACTTGAAGTTCTAGCGAGAGCAATCAGACAACATAAGGAAGTCAAAGGGATACAAATTGGAAAGGAAGAAGTCAAAGTATCATTATTTGCAGATGATATGATAGTCTACCTAAGCGATCCAAAAAACTCCACCAGAGAACTTCTACAGCTGATAAACAACTTCAGCAACGTGGCTGGTTATAAAATTAACTCAAGCAAATCAGTAGCCTTCTTGTACTCAAAGGACAAGCAGGCTGAGAAAGAAGTTAGGGAAATAACACCCTTCACAATAGCCACAAACAACATAAAGTACCTTGGCGTAACTCTAACCAAACAAGTGAAAGATCTGTATGACAGGAACTTCAAGTCCCTGAAGAAAGAAATCGAAGAAGACCTCAGGAGATGGAAAAATATTTCTTGCTCCTGGATTGGCAGGATCAATATAGTAAAAATGGCCATCTTGCCAAAAGCAATCTACAGATTCAATGCAATCCCCATCAAAATCCCAAATCAATTCTTCATAGATCTAGAAAGAGCAATTCTCAAATTCATCTGGAGCAACAAAAAACCCAGGATAGCTAAAACTATTCTCAACAATAAAAGGACTTCTGGGGGAATCAATATCCCTGACCTCAAGCAGTACTACAGAGCAATTGTGTTAAAAACTGCATGGTATTGGTACAGCAACAGGCAGGTAGATCAATGGAATAGGATTGAAGACCCAGAAATGAACCCACAGACTTATGGTCACTTGATCTTTGATAAAGGAGCCACAACCATCCGGTGGAAAAAAGATAGCCTTTTCAACAAATGGTGCTGGTTCAACTGGAGGTCAACATGCAGAAGAATGCGAATTGACCCACTCTTATCTCCTTGTAGTAAGATCAACTCCAAGTGGATCAAGGACCTCCACATAAAACCAGACACACTGAAACTATTAGAAAAGAAACTTGGGAAGACCCTGGAGGACATGGGCACAGGGGTAAAGTTCCTGAACAGAACACCAATAGCTTATGCTCTAAGATCAAGAATTGACAAATGGGACCTCATAAAATTACAAAGTTTCTGTAAGGCAAAGGACACTGTCAGAAGGACAAAACGGCAACCAACAACATGGGAAATGATCTTTACCAACCCCACATCCGACAGAGGGCTAATATCCAATATATACAAAGAACTCAAGAAGTTAGACCCCAAAGAACCAAATAACCCTATCAAAAAATGGGGTACAGAGCTAAACAAAGAATTTTCACCAGAAGAAATTCAGATGGCCGAGAAACACCTTAAGAGATGTTCAACATCATTAGTCATCAGGGAAATGCAAATCAAAACAACCCTGAGATTCCACCTCACTCCAGTCAGAATGGCTAAGATTAAAAACTCAAGAGACAACAAGTGCTGGCGAGGATGTGGAGAAAGAGGAACACTCCTCCACTGTTGGTGGGATTGCAAAATGGTAAAACCACTCTGGAAATCAGTGTGGCGGTTCCTCAGAAAATTGGGCATGCCACTCCCAGAGGACCCTGGCATACCACTCCTGGGCATATACTCAGAGGATTCCTCTGCATACAACAAAGACACATGCTCCTCTATGTTTATAGCAGCCTTGTTTATAATAGCCAGAAATTGGAAGGAGCCCAGATATCCCTCAAAGGAGGAATGGATACAGAAAATGTGGTATATTTATACAATGGAGTACTACTCAGCAATTAAAAATAATGAATTCATGCAATTTGTAGGTAAATGGTTAGATCTGGAAACTATCATCCTAAGTGAGCTAACCCAATCACAAAAGAATACACACGAAATGCAATCACTGATAAGTGGATATTAATGAGCCCAGAAGCCCTAAATACTCAAGGCACAATTAGCAAGTGAAATGACTCTCAAGAAGAAAAAAAGGAGAGGACCCTGGGCCTGTAAAGATTGGATCCAGTATTGTAGACCCAGAACAAAGAAATCGTGGGGGGGGGAAGAGTGGGGAATAGCATGGGGGGGGAGAGGAATTATGGGACATATGGTGGGGGGTAACTGGGAAAGGGGAAAGCCTTTGGAATGTAAACAAAGAATATAGAAAATAAAAAAAATTAAAAAAAAATAAAAGAAGATTGAAATAATCCCGTGTATCCCATCAGATCACCACAGAATAAGGCTGGTCTTCAATAACAACAAAAACAACAGCGCACATACACATGGAAGCTGAATAGTGGTCTACTCAATGATAACTTGGTCAAAGACGAAATAAAGAAATTAAAGACTTTTTAGAATTTCATGAAAATGAAGGCACAACATACCCAAACTTATGGGACACAATGAAAGCAGTGCTAAGAGGAAAACTCATGGCTCTGAGTGCCTCCAAAAAGAAACTGGAGAGAGCATACACTAACACCTTGACAGCACATCTGAAAACTCTAGAACAAAAAAGAAGCAAATAAATCCAAGGGGAGTAGATGGCAGAAAATAATCAAACTCAGGGATCAAGTCAATCAAGTAGAAACAAAAAGAAATATACAAAGAATCAACAAAACCAGGAACTGGTTCTTTGATAAAATCAACAAGATAGATGAACCCTTAGCCAGACTAACTAGAGGGCACAAAGATAGTATCCAAATTAACAAAATCAGAAAGGAAAAGGGAGTCATAACAACAGAAAGAGGAAATCCAAAAAAATCATCAGATCCTAGCCTATATTCAACAAAACTGGAAAATCTGGATGAAATGGACAATTTTCTAGACAGATACCAAATACCAAAGTCAAATCAAGACCAGGTAAACTATCTAAACAGTTGCATAACTTCTAAGAAAATAGAAATTTTCATCAAATACCTCCCAACCAGAAATGTCCAGGTCAGATGGTCTTAGTGCAGAATTTTACCAGACCTTCAAAGAAGACCTAATGCCAATACTCTTCAAACTATTCCACAAAATAGAAAGAGAAGGAACACTACCCAATTTGTTCTATGAAGCCACAGTTATGCTTATACCTATATCACACAAAGCCCCAACAAAGAAAGAGAACTTCAGAACAATTTCCCTTGTAAATATCAACACAAAAATACTCAATAAAATTTTCTCAAAACGAATCCAAGAGCACATCAAAATGACCATCCATCACGATCAAATAGGCTTCATCCCAGCAATGCAGGAATGGTTCAATATATGGAAACCGATCAATGTAATCCACATATAAACACAAACAAAAGAACATTTCATTAGATGCTGAGAAAGCATTTGACAAAATCCAACACCCCTTCATGCTAAAAGTCTTGGAAAGATCAAGAATTTAAGGTCCATATCTAAACATAGTAAAAAGCAATATACAGCAAACCAGTAGCCAACATCAAACTAAACTGAGAGAAACTTGAAGCAATCCTGCTGATATCAGGGACCAGACAAGGCTGTCCACTCTCTCCCTACCTGTTCAATATAGTGTCAATTTTGTGATAATTATAAATTATACAACATTTGGGAATTCACTTTTCAACAAGAGATAATTTTAATAAAATCTTTCTTGTAAGTATTTTAGTCATAGAAATTTAATTAGTATTCTTTAATAATGTCTTACAGTTATGTGAGATTTTGCTTCAGGAAGTACCAAAAAATTGAGTAAATCTAAGAAATTACATGAATTCTCATGACTGGTACTGTAATGTTTTGAGAACATTTTTGCTCACCATAGAGTTATATAATACTCACACTATGTCATCATAATAGTAAAATAAGAGATAGTGATTTCCAGGAATAACTTTATTATTATTATTATTATTATTACTACTACTACTACTACTACTACTACTACTACTACTACTATTATATTTACTATCCAGCCCCTTCCTATGCCTCATCCCACACTTCCTCATCTCATTGCTCCCTCCCCGTCTCTGAGAGGATACTTGAGGATACTCCTTCCCCACCAGGCCACCCCCCTCCCTGGGGCCTCAAGTCTCTCCAGGATTAGGTATATCTTCTCCTCCTGAGGATAGATCAGGCAGTCTGTGGGGTGGTGAGCTGTGATAGGCAGCCTGGCCCTTGGTCCAGCTCAGGCTTAAACCCAGGTGACCCAGGCGGTGACTGTTGCCTGCAAGGAACAGTAGGCGCTTGGCCATGCTCCTTGGGCCCTGGCTCCTGTCATGTAGCTACAGCCCACCACACCCCCCTCTTCCTCCCCTGCAGAGAGGTCTGTGGCCATTGGTCTCACAGGAGCAGCACCTCACGCCCTCCCCCATGCAGATAAGGTTTCCCCAAGCTTTCAGACCAAGCCAATGGGAAGTACCTGTTGTCAGACCCTGACTCACCCTAAAACTGTTATAAGAATCCTATCCAGAAGGAATAAAGGTGTGTGAGAACTACTCTAACACTGCTGCTTTGGAAGAGGTCTGCTCTCCTGAAACGCCACCTGAAGCTCCCCTGCGCTCCTCAGCCCAGCCTGGCCCAACTCAGTGCAGGGTGATGTGCAGGGTGGAGCAACTGAGATGTCACTGGCCATGGAGCCAGCTACAGCAGCGGAGGTGGCGGAGATGACTCCCCGCTTCCTGCTCACACTCTCTCCCCTTTGCCTGAACCCTCGCACTCCCCCAGGCCAGAGATCTCCACGGAAAGCCTCCAGGAGCTCTGGGATCTGGTTTAGTTGACACTGTTTTTCTTCCTATAGGGTTGCCCTCCCCTTCAGCTTCTGCAATCCTACTCCCTCCCCCTTTTTTTGAGACAGGGTTTCTCTGTGCAGCATTGGCTGTCCTGGACCTAGCTCTATAGAACAGGCTGGCCTCCAACTCAGAAATCCGCCTGCCTCTGCCTCCCAAGTGCTAGGATTAAAGGTGTGCACCACCACTGCCTGGCTCTTTCTTTCTTTCTTTCTTTCTTTCTTTCTTTCTTTCTTTCTTTCTTTCTTTTATGTTATTCTTCATCTATGTTTCTTTTTTCTTTTTTTATTGGTTATTTTATTTATTTACATTTCAATATTATCCCCCTTCCTCGTTCCTCCTCCACAAACCCCCTCTCTCATCCCCCCTCACCCCTGCTTCTATGAGGGTGCTCCCTTACTCACCCACCCCCGACACACCACCCTAGCATTCCCCTATGCTGAGGTATCAAACCTCCACAGGACCAAGGGCCTCCTTTCACATTGATGCCAGATAAGACCATCATCTCCTACATATGCAGCTGGAGCCATGTGTCCCTCCATGTGTACTCTTTGGTTGGTGGTTTAGTCCCTGGGAGCTCTGGTGTGTGTGTGGGTCTGGTTAGTTGATATTGTTGTTCTTCCTATGGAGCTGCAAACCCCTTCAGCTCCTTCAGTCCTTCCCCTAATTCCTCCATTGGGGTCCCTGTGCTCAGTCTGATGTGGCAAGCATTCACATCTTTATTGGTCAGGCTTTATTTGGAATCTGCAGATGGGATGGATCCCCAAGTCTCTGGATGGACTTTCCTTCAGTCTCTGCTCCACTCTTTGTCCCTCCATTTCCTTTAGACAGCAGCAATGCTGGGTTAATATTTTTAAGATGGGTGGGTAAGCCCATCCTTCAACTGGGGGCTGTGCCTAACTTCTGGATATGGTCTCTATAGGTTCTCTCTCCCCTTTGTTGGGTATTGCAGCTAATGTCATCCCCATTGGGTCCTGGGAGGCTCATGCTTTCTTGACATCTGCAACTTTATAGTGGCTTTCCCCAGTTCCCCATTCCCCAGTGCTACACACCTCAGGGGTTCCTGACTTCAGTCCAATGGTTGGGTGCAAGTGTCTGTCTCTGTTTCAGTCAGGTGCATATTGGGTCTCTCAGAGGAAAGACATGCTAGGCTCCTGTCTGTAAGCACATCATAGAATTAGTAATAGTGTCAAGCAGGAATAACTTTTTAAAGATCTCTCCATTGGGACTGTTAGGATCCTGGCTATCACAACTACTGGGCAGTGAAACTATATCAGACTAGCGTCATCTCTTTGGATGCTGTATTACTTTAGAAAATGTAAACTCATGACTGTGAGTTCTTGTCAGTTTGAAAATACGTGTCAACATAATGTATGCTTTAAAATGTTTTCCTTCAATGATATATAAATTTTTAAAGGAGGTGTTGACATTTGATGGTCATATTAAGCTATAAAGAAAATATACAGTGTGGTAGACTTAAAGCAAATTCATGTCAGTAATATATGCTGAAAGTGTTAAATAAGAGGTGATCTTCATAGTTGTGTAATTTTGCGTGTATGAATTTCTTTTCCTTAGAGTGCCTGAAGCATTTTGTTAGGTACAATTTTAAAATTATGGTATATTCAAAATATTTTAAAACTATAAAAGCTCTTCCTCAGGCTATAGAATTTTGTTTCTATAGGGCATCACATTTTCAGTATGTTTTAAAAATACATGAATATATTAATAAACCCCCACCTAATTACCTTTTTAACATCTTGTATGTGGTGTGCATGTACACACACACACACACACACACATGCACATGCACACACACAAGCATATATATATATATATATATATATATATATATGTATGTATATAGGTGCAGTTGACTGCTCATTTGGGCAGATGGGTATGGAGGCAAACGGTTGACTTTGGGATCGTGCCTAGGTTGCCTCTGGGGCTCTAACTGAACCTGAAGCTTGCTGCCTTTGCTAGATTGGAAGACCAGAAAGACCTGTCCTTGTGCCCCAGCACTGAGATTATAGGCACTCACATCTGTGCCTAGTTTTTGAGTTTATCATGTGTAGCTAAACTCAGGCCCTGAGCTTGTCCAGAAAGCACTCTACTCAGTGAGCCATCTTTTTGGCTTGTTTTAATATTTTGAGATCCTACCCATTTAAATTTTTAGTATTACCTACTATCTTAAGACTAATGGGAGTAACTTAGAAATACTTGGTTTTATATACTTGGAATGAATGGTTTTGCATATGTGTGTATACATTTTTTTGGATGTTTCCTTTACATCCCAACTGCAGTTTCTTCTCTCTCCTCCCCTCCCAGTTCCTTCCTCTGCATGACCCCTCTCTCTCCTCCCATCCACTTGTCCTTGGTTTCTCTTCAGAAAAAGGATGGCTTTCTGTGCCTATGAAGCAGCATTGGCATATTAAGTTGCAGTAAAACCAGGAACCTCCTCTTCTATTTTGTCTAGACAAGTCAACCCAGTTGGGGGAAAGAGTCCCAAAGGCAGGCAACAGAGTCAGAGACAGCTCTCGTTTCCTTTGTCAATATATGTGTGGTGGGCCTAGGTCAGCCCTCTGAAGGCTTCCTGGTTGGCAGTTCAGGCTCTATGACCCCCTATGGATTCTGGTTGGCTGATTCTGTAGGTTTTCTTTTGGCATCCTTGACCCCTCCGGCTCCTCCAATTCTTTCTACCTGTGTTCTGTGGGACTCCCCAAGCTCTGCATAATGTCTGACTGTGGGTCTCTGTGTCCGTTTACATCAGTTGCTGGGTGAAGCCTCTCTGATGACAGTTGTGCTAGATGGCACTCTATCAGTATAGCAGAATATCATTAGAATTAATTTCATAATTACTCTTTTTTTTTCATCTGTGTTTGGTTATGTCCTAGGCTTCTGGGCTATTCAGCCTCTGGCTTCTGGCCCTCTATTTTATTTGTTTAATGCTAGGGCCTGCACTATGGTTCTTGAGATTCTTTCCCCAGTTTATGAGGAACACTTTTATTCTACTGATTACATCTTTTGAAAAAATTAAGCCTTATTTTGATCTATATAAAATGAGAAACAAAATACAAAGTCTTGTTTTTGTTCTGAGTATAGTATATGATCATTGTAAGTTTATCAAGTTCATATGTAGCCATTTGGGATTGTTTTTGTTGGCAGAGATAAGACCTTCATTCATTTATTTATTTGACAACAAATTTTATAGAACACATACTATGTTCAAGAATCTTAGTAAAATAAGAGCACATGGTTTATCATGGTGCATGTTGTTTACAGCCTTACAGAGGAGGGCTAGGAGATAGAACATTAACATTTAATGTATAAGTGAGGAGTCTGATGTTTGAAGAAAGCACCAGGTACTTATTTCTAAATTACCTATGCTAGATATGGGGTTAGTTTTTTTTTTTTAAACCACATCTTAGATGTTGGGAAAGTTCCCAAAGAAAGGAAAACTTGAAGCCTAAGGTTAACAAGAGAAAGAGTTGGAAGGGAAAATGTATGGGAGATAGATACATGTACTTCAAATGCAATGATATGTAAAAAAACAGAGATATTGGAGAATTCATGGATCTTGAAGATTTCATTTTTCGCAGGTAGGGGTGGAATGATGTATAAAGTCATATTCTAGGCATGACTTTGTGTATTATTGGGTTTTCATTTTTGGTGCAATCAGAAATCATATTAAGACTTTTCTGAATAGTGACATAATTATCTTTGTTATTTATGAGGGGGAGAAAGATCTCACATAAGTGGAAAATGAATTGGAAAGAGTTTGATTAGTGACAGGGGTACCATGTGAAGACTTTCTAAGTAATTGATTGAGAGGTTCTGTGATTATAAACTAGAGTAGTAATAGTAAAGATGCAGAAACTGAATCTGGAAGATAATTAATCAACGAGTACAACTAAGTTATTGATTGACTGCATGTGGAGGTTTCTAGAAAAGCTAGCACTGAAAGCAGCATCAGTGTTTTGGTTTAGATAGCTAAGTACTGGATCTTGTATCATTGTGTTTGCCTCTCTTGCACTCAGCTCAGCTAAAGACATCTCTCCATCAGTGGAAAGCAAAGTATCAGTAGCATCTCATTTTCTTCATAATTTTGCATTACAAGTATAAGGTGTTTGAGGTCTTTAACCTGCTTTCTAACTAACAGGTTATTTTTCCTATTTTGTGGATGCTGGCAGGAAACAATGAGAGCCTATATCAGAGATGAAGGGCATGTTGTTACATCAATGGAGAAGTGGAAGTATTAGCATGCTTGCACTGATTCTCTGGACTTTAGTTGCTAAATGACAGGGAAAATGACTAGATGACACACGCACATGCATTATGATGGAGGAAGCTTGAATGAACAAATGACATTGCATAGTTTTGTTCTGTAGAGTGTAGTCTCTGATTTATATGACTAATTGAAAAGAGAAAAACGCAGTGCTTTGCTTGCGGAAAAGTGGGAGGCTTTTAGGGATCCATCTCCCAACCTCAAAGCACAACCTTTCTTCATCTTTTTGTTGATATCAACAGTCTCAAGTCAAAGTTATTTCTTCTTGTGGCTGTTTCTGTATGTTATCCTTTCTTGCTTTCTTGCAATCTTGGGTCATTGGTTATGTCTTTAATCCACAATCTCCTCTCATGAAATAGCTATTGAATACTGGGTAATATTACATAGTGGGTTTATTTGACATCCATGCTAAAATTCAAATATTTAAGACAGATTAACAATGAAGAGATTATTTTAGAATAAAAAACTTGGGCCAGGTTCAGTGGATCACGCTATTAATTCCACCATTCAAGAATTAGATCACTCCCACAATTTTTGGGTCGAATTAAAAACAAGCTTTATTAAATATTGGCTGAGATGATAGACACTGGTCCATACCCAGGATTCAGAATAGGGAGCCAAATTACGTTAGTCAGCATTTCCAAGAAGTTATCTGTCCTTGAGCAAGTGCAACTTGCACATTAGAGGTATTTTTGTTTTATAGATCTCTTAAACATAGTAATTTAAACTTAAAACATAACTTTATCCTTCACATTTATCTTTTGAGTTGTATCCTGAGTCAAATCCTTGAGTCTGTGGTAGGTAACTGTTTATATTGGTATATAATAACCATCAGTTTAGTGGCCCCCAGATTAGAATATTTTTTTTCCTGAGTCTGGGTTACTTTATTCCACTATTTACAATGATGTATCAGTATTTACAGATATTCCATATCATTAAATAAGGAATTCACTGGTGGACATCTATATTATTTTCATTTCCTGGATGTTGCAAATACACACGCAATAAACATGGACAAGCAGTTATCTCTGCAGTAGGATATAGAGTCCTTTGGGTATATGCTCCAGAGTTATATAGCTTGATCTTGTGGTAGATTGATGTCTAATTTTCCAAGGAACCTCCACAGTGATTTTCTTTCTTTCTTTCTTTTTTCCTTTCTTTCTTTCTCTCTCTCTCTTTCTTTCTTTCTTTCTTTCTTTCTTTTCTCTCTCTCTCTCTTTCTTTCTTTCTTTCTTTCTTTCTTTCTTTCTTTCTTTCTTTCTTTCTTTCTTTTGTATACTCTTTATTTACATTTCAAATGATATCCCATTTCCTGGATCCCTCCTCCCCGAAAGTCCCATAAGCCCTCTTTATTCTGCCTGTTCCCCAATCACCCCCTTCCCGTTTCCCTGTCCTGGTATTCCCCTACATTGCTGCACTGAGCCTTTCCAGGACCAGTGGCCTCTCCTTCCTTCCTTCTTGGGCATCATATGCTATGTGAATTGTTTCTTGGGTATCCCGAGCTTCAGGGCTAATATCTGCTTGCTTATCAGTGAGTGCATACCATGCGTGTTCTTTTGGGATTAAGTCTTCTCACTCAGGATGTCATTCTCCAGTTCCACCCACTTGCCTAAGAATTTCATGAATTCATTGTTTTTAATAGCTGAGTAGTATTCCATAGTGTAAATACACCACATTTTCTGTATCCATTCCTCCGTTGAGGGATATCTGGGTTCTTTGCAGCTTCTGGCTATTATAAATAGGGCTGCTATGAACACAGTGGAGCATGTGTCCTTATTATGTGCTGGAGAATCCTCTGGGTATATGCCCAGGAGTGGTATAACAGGGTCCTCCAGTACTGTTATGCCCACTTTTCTGAGGAACCACCAAACTGATTTCCAGAGTAGTTGTACTAGCTTTCAATCCCACCAGCAGTGGAGGAGTGTTCCTGTTTCTCCATATCCTCACCAGCACCTGTTTTCTCCTGAGTTTTTGATCTTAGCTATTATGACTGGTGTGAGGTGAAATCTCATGGTTGTTTTGATTTGCATTTTCCTGATGACTAAGGATGTTGACGATTTCTTTAGGTGCTTCTCAGCTATTCGATATTCCTCAGTTGAAAATTCTTTGTTTAGCTCTGTACCCCATTTTTGAGGGGGTTATTTGGCTTTCTGGAGTCTACCTTCTTGAGTTCTTTGTTTATCTTGGATATAAGCCCTCTGCTGTATGTAGGGTTGGTAAAGATCTTTTCCCAATTTGTTGGTTGCCGTTTTGTCCTATTGACAGTATCCTTTGCCTTACAGAAACTTGTAATTTTATGAGGTCCCATTTGTCAATTTTTGATCTTAGAGCATAAGCTATTAGTGTTTTGTTCAGGAAATTTCCTCTGTGACCATGTGCTCAAGGATCTTCCCCAGTTTCTTTTCTATTAGTTTCAGTGTGTCTGGTTTTATGTGGAAGTCTTTTATCCACTTGGAGTTGAGCTTAGTACAAGGAGATAAGAATGGATCTATTTGAGCCAGGCATGGTGGTGCACGCCTGTAATCCCAGCACTTGGGAGGCAGAGGCAGGCGGATTTCTGAGTTCGAGGCCAGCCTGGTCTACACAGTGAGTTCCAGGACAGCCAGGGCTACACAGAGAAACCCTGACTGGAAAAACAAACAAACAAACAAACAAACAAACAAACAAGCAAAAAAAAAAAAAAAAAGGATGGATCTATTTGCATTCTTCTGCATGCTGACCTCCAGTTGAACCAGAACCATTAGTTGAATAGCTATCTTTTTTCCACTGGATGATTGTAGCTCCTTTGTCAAAGATCAAGTAACCATAATTGTGTGGGTTCATTTCTGGGTCTTCAATTCGATTCCATGGATCTACCTGCCTGTCACTGTACCAATACCATGTAGTTTTTAACACTATTGCTCTGTAGTACTGTTTGAGGTTGGGATACTGATTCCTCCAGAAGTTCTTTTACTGTTGAGAATAGTTTTAGCTATCCTGGTTTTTTTGTTATTCCAGATGAATTTGAGAATTCTAACTCTGTGAAGAATTGAGTTGGGATTTTGATGGGGATTGCATTGAATTCCTTTTGGCAAGATGGCCATTTTTACTATATTAATCCTGCCAATACAAGAGCATGGAATATTTTTTCATCTTCTGAGGTCTTCTTCAATTTCTTTCTTCAAAGACTTGAAGTTCCTGTCATACAGATCTTTCACATGTCTGGTTAGAGTCACACCAGAATATTTTATATTGTTTGTGGCTATTGTGAATGATGTCATTTCCCTAATTCCTTTCTCAGCCTGTTTATCTTACTGATTTCCTTGAGTTAATAATTTTATATCAAACCACTTAGCAGAAGTTGTTTATCAGCTGTAGGAATTCTCTGGTAGAGTTTTTTGGGTCACTTAAGTATACTATCATATCATCTCCAAATAGTGATAATTTGACTTCTTCCTTTCCAATTTGTATTCCTTTAACCTCCTTTTGTTGTCAAATTGCTCTAGCTAGAACTTCAAGTACTATATTGAATAAGTATGGATAGAGAGGGCAGCATTGTCTAGTCCCTGATTTTAGTGGCATTGCTTCAAGTTTCTCTCCATTTAGTTTGATCTTGGCTACTGGTTTGCTGCATATTGCTTTTATTATGTTTAGGTATGGCCTTGAATTCCTGTTCTTTCCAAGATCTTTAACATGAAGGGATGCTGAGTTTTGTCCAGTGCTTTTTCAGCATCTAATAAAATGGCCATGTGGTTTTTTTCTTTGAGTTTGTTTATGTAGTGGATTACATTGATGGATTTCAGTATATTGAACCATCCCTGCATCCCTGGGATGAAGTGATCATAGTGAATGATCGTTTTGATGTGTTCTTGGATTCGGTTCCAAGAATTTTATTGAGTATTTTTGCATCGATATTCATAAGGGAAATTGGTTTAAAGTTCTCTTCCTTTGTTGGATCTTTGTGTGGTTTTGGTATCAGCGAAATTGTGGCTTCATAGAAGGAGTTGGGTAGCATTCATTCTGTTTCTCTTTTGTGGAATAGTTTGAAGAGTATTGGTGTTAGGTCTTCTTTGAAGGTCTGATAGAATTTTATGCTAAAACCATCTGGTCCTGTGCTGTTTTTGGTTGGGAGACTGTCAATGACCACTTCTATTTCTTTAGGGTTATGGGACCCTTTAGATGGTGTATCTGATCCAGATTAAACTTTGGAAGTTGGTATCTGTCCAAATGGAAATTGTCCATTTCATCCAGATTTTCCAGTTGTGTTGAGTATAGGCTTTTGTAGTAGGATCTGGTAATTTTTTTAAATTTCCTCAGTTTCTGTTGTTATTTCTCCCTTTTCATTTCTGATTTTGTTAATTTGAATACTATCTCTGTGCCCTCTGGTTAGTCTGGCCAAAGGTTTATCTATCTTGTTGACTTTCTCAAAGAACCAGCTCCTGCTTTTGTTGATTCTTTGTATAGTTCTTTTTGTTTCAACTTGGTTGATTTCACCCCTGAGTTTGATGATTTCCTGCCTTCTACTCCTCATGGGTGTATTAGCTTCTTTCTCTTCTAAAGCTTTCAGATGTGCTCTTCAGCTGCTACTGTATGCTCTCTCCAGCTTCCTTTTGGAGGCACTCAGAGCTATGAGTTTTCCTCTTAGCACTTCTTTGATTGTGTTCCATAAATTTGGGTATGTCATGCTTTCATTTTCATTAAATTATAAAAAGGTTTTGATTTATTTTCTTATTTCTTCCTTGACCAATTGAGTGGAGCATTGTTCAGCTTCCATGTGTATGTGGGCTTTATGTTATTTTTGTTGCTATTGAAGACCACCATTACTCCATAGTGATCTGATAACTGCCAATGTATTAGTTTGATCTTCTTATATCTGCTGAGATCTGTTTTGTGACCAATTATATGGTCAGTTTTGGAGAAGGTACTATGAGGTGCTGAGAAGAAGGTATATTCTTTTGATTTAGGATGAAGTGTTCTATAGATATCTATTAAATCCATTTGGTCCAAAACTTTTGTTAGTTTCACTGTGTCTCTGTTTAATTTGTATTTCCCTGATCTGTCTATTGATGAGAGTGGGGTGTTGTAGTCACCCACAATTATTGTGTGGGGTGTGATGTGTGCTTTAAGCTTTAGTACAGGTTCCTTTATGAATGAGGGTGCCTTGTATTTGGAGCATAGATGATCAAAATTGAGAGTTCTTCCTGGTAGATTTTTCCTTTGGTGAATGTCCTTCTGCGCCTTTTTTGATGACTTTTGGTTGAAAGTCTATTTTATTGGATATTAAAATGGTTACTCCAGCTTGTTTCCCGGGACTATTTGCTTGGAAAACTGTTTTCCAGCCTTTTATGCTGAGGTAGTGTTTGTCTTTGACACTGTATGCAGCAGAATGTTGGTTCTTGTTTACGTATCCAGTCTGTTAGTCTATGTCTTTTTATTGGGGAATTGAGTCCATTGATGTCAAGAGATATTAAGAAATAGTGATTATTGCTTCCTGCTATTATTGATGTAATTTTTATGTTTGTGTTGTTATCTTCTTTTGGGTTTGTTGAAAGAAGATTAATTTCTTGCTTTTCTAGTGTGTAGTTTTCCTCTTTTTGTTGGTGTTTTTCATTTATTATCCTTTGATGGGCTGGATTTGTGGAAAGATATTGTGTAAATTTGTTTTTGTCATGGAATACCTTGTTTTCCCCATCTATGCTAATTGAGAGATTTGCTGGATATAGCAGTCTGGGTTGGCATTTGTGTTCCCTTAGGATCTGTATGACATCTACCCAGGCTCTTCTGGCTTTCATAGTCTCTGGTGAGAAGTCTGGTATAATTCTGATAGGTTTACCTTTATATGTTACTTGTCTTTTTCCCTTACTGATTTTAATATTCTTTCTTTGTTTAGTACATTTGGTGTTTTAATTATTTTGTGAAGGATAGAATTTCTTTTCTGCTCAAATCTATTTGGAGTTCTGTAGGCTTCTTGTATGTTCATGGGCATATTTTTCTTTAGGTTAGGGACATATTCTTCTTAATTTTTTTGAAGTCATTTACTGGACCTTTAAGTTGGAAATCTACACTCTCTTCTATACCTATAATCCTTAGGTATGGTCTTCTCATTTTATCCTGGAATTCCTGGATGTTTTGTGTCAGGAACTTTTTGTATTTCCATTTTCTTTGACTGTTGTATCAATGCTTCCTATGGTATTTTCTGCATCTGAGATTCTTTTTTTTTTTTTTTTTAAATTGGATATATTCTATATTTACAACTCATTTCCCTTTTTCTGGTTCCCCACCCCAAAGGTCCCACATGCCCTTTTCCCTCCCCCTGCTCCCTCATTCACCCCTCCCACCTCACTGTTCTTGTACTCCCCCACAATGATGCTTTGGTCCATTCTAGCACCAGTGTCCACTCCTTTCTTGTTGTGAGACATCACTTGGTATGTGATTTATGTCTTTGGTGTTCCAAGCTTCTAGGCTAATATCCACTTATCAGTGACTGCATACCATGGGTCACTTAGTATGATGTTCTCCAGTTCCATCCATTTCTCTAAGAATTTCATGAATTCATTGTTTCTAATGGCTGAATAGTACTCCATTGTGTATATATATCACATTTTTTGTATCCATTCCTCTGTTGAGGGACATCTGGGTTCTTTCCAGCTTCTGGCTATTATATATAAGGCTGCTATGAACATAGTGGAGCATGTATCCTTATTGCATGCTGGGGAATCTTCTGGGTATATTCCCAGGAGTGGTATGGCTGGGTCCTCCGGAAGTATCACGTCCAGTTTTCTGAGGAACCGCCATACTGATTTCCAGAGTGGTTGTACCAGCTTGCATTCCCACCAGCAGTGGAGGAGTGTTCCTCTTTCTCCACATCCTCGCCAACACCTGATGTCTTCTGAGTTTTTAATCTTAGCCATTCTGACTGGTGTGAGGTGAAATCTCAGGGTTGTTTTGATTTGCATTTCCCTAATGACTAATGATGTTGAACATTTTTTAAGGTGTTTCTCAGCCATCCGAATTTCTTCAGGTGAAAAGTCTCTGTTTAGCTCTGTACCCCATTTTTGGATAGGGTTATTTGGTTTTCTGGGGTCTAACCTCTTGAGTTCTTTGTATACATTGGATATTAGCCCTCTGTCGGATGTGGGGTTGGTGAAGATCTTTTCCCAATTTGTTGGTTGCCGATTTATCCTTTTGACAGTGTCTTTTGCCTTATAGAAACTTTGTAGTCTTATGAGGTCCCATTTGTCTACTCTTGCTCTTAGAGCATAAGCAATTGGTGTTCTGTTCAGGAATTTTTCCCCTGAGCCAATGTCCTCAAGGGTCTTCCCCAGTTTCTTTTCTATTAGTTTTAGTGTGTCTGGTTTTATGTGGAGGTCCTTGATCCACTTGGAGTTGAGCTTAGTGCAAGGAGATAAGAGTGGATCAATTTTCATTCTTCTGCATGTTGACCTCCAGTTGAGCCAGCACCATCTGTTGAAAAGGCTATCTTTTTTCCACTGGATGTTTTCAGCTCCTTTGTCAAAGATCAGTTGGCCAAAGATGTGCGGGTTCAATTCTGGGTCTTCGATCCTATTCCATTGATCCGCCTCCCTGTCACTGAACAAATACCATGCCGTTTTTAATACTACTGCTCTGTAATATTGCTTGAGGTCCGGGGTATTGATTCCCCCAGAAGTTCTCTTGCTGTTGATGATAGTTTTAGCTATCCTGGGTTTTTTGTTATTCCAGATGAATTTGAGAATTGCTCTTTCTAACTCTATGAAGAACTGAGTTGGGCTTTTGATGGGGATTGCATTGAATCTGTATATTGCTTTGGGCAAGATTGCCATTTTGACTATATTAGTCCTGCCAACCCACGAGCATGGAAGATTTTCCCATTTTCTGATGTCTTCTTCAATTTCCCTCTTCAGAGACCTGAAGTTTTTGTCATAGAAATCTTTCACATGTTTGGTTAGCGTCACTCCCAGATACTTTATATCATTTGTGGCTATTGTGAAGGGTGTCATTTCCCTAATTTCTTTCTCGGCCTGCTTATCCTTCGTGTATAGGAAGGCTACTGATTTACTTGAGTTGATTTTATAGCCAGCCACTTTGCTGAAGTTGTTTATCAGTTGCAGGAGTTCTCTGGTGGAGGTTTTTGGGTCACTTAAGTATACTATCATATCATCTGCAAATAGTGATAGTTTGACTTCTTCCTTTCCAATTTGTATCCCTTTGACTTCCCTCTGTTGTCGAATTGCTCTAGCTAGTACCTCAAGTACTATATTGAAGAGATATGGTGAGAGGGGGCAGCTTTGTCTAGTCTCTGATTTTAGTGGTATTGCTTCAAGTTTTTCTCCATTTACCTTGATGTTGGCTACTGGTCTGCTGTATATTGCTTTTACTATGTTTAGATATGGGCCTTGAATTCCTGCTCTTTCTAAGACCTTTAGCATGAAAGGATGCTGAATTTTGTCAAATGCTTTTTCAGCATCCAATGAGATGACCATGTGGTGTTTTTCTTTGAGTTTGTTTATGTAGTGGATTGCATTGATGGATTTCCGTATATTGAAACATCCCTGCATCCCTGGGATGTAGCCAACTTGATCATGGTGAATGATCGTTTTGATGTGTTCTTGGATTCCGTTGGCAAGTATTTTGTTTAGTATTTTTTGTATCGATATTCATAAGAGAAATTGGCCTGTAGTTCTCTTTCTTAGTTGGATCTTTGTGTGATTTTGGTATCAGGGTAATTGTGGCTTCATAGAATGAGTTGGGTAGTGTTCCTTCTGTTTCTATTTTGTGGAATAGTTTGAAGAGTATTGGTATCAGGACTTCTTTGAAGGTCTGATAGAATTCTGCACTAAAACCATCTGGTCCTGTGCTTTTTTTGGTTGGAAGACTGTCTATGACCCCTTCTATTTCTTTGGGGGTTATTGGTCTGTTTAGACAATCTATTTGATCCTGGTTTAATTTTGGTATTTGGTAACTGTCTAGGAAATTGTTCATTTCCTCTAGATTCTCCAGTTGTGTTGAGTATAGGTTTTTGTAGTAGGATCTGATGATTTTTTGAATTTCCTCAGTTTCTGTTGTCATATCTTCCTTTTCATTTCTAATTTTGTTAATTTGAATACTGTCTCTGTGCCCTTTGGTAAGTCTGGCTAGGGGTTTATCTATCTTGTTGATTCTCAAAGAACCAGCTCCTAGTTTTGTTGATTCTTTGTATGGTTCACTTTGTTTCAACTTGATTGATTTCAGCCCTGAGTTTGATGATTTCCTGTCTTCTAGTCCTCCTGGGTGAAATTGCTTCTTTTTGTTCCAGAGCTTTCAAGTGCGCTATTAAGTTGTTAGTATATGCTCTCTCCTGTTTCTTTTTGGAGACACTCAGGGCTATGAGTTTTCCTCTAAGCACTGCTTTCATTGTGTCCCATAGATTTGGGTATGTTGTGCCTTCATTTTCATTAAATTCTAAGAAATCTTTGATTTCTTTCTTTATTTCTTCCTGGATTAAGGTATCATTGAGTAGAATATTCTTCAGCCTCCACGTGTATGAGGATTTTCTGTTGTTTTTGTTGCTATTGAAGAACACTCTTATTCCATGGTGATCTGATAAGAGGCATGGGATTAGTTCGATCTTTTTATATTTGTTGAGATCTGTCTTGTGTTCAATTATATGGTCGATTTTGGAGAAGGTACCATGAGGGGCTGAGAAAAAGGTATAGTCTTTTGCTTTATGGTGAAATGTTCTATATATATATCTGTTAAATCCTATTGGTCCAAAGTTTCGATGAGTTTCTCCGTGTCCCTGTTTAGTTTCTGTTTTCCTGGTCGGTCCACTGTGGATAGTGGAATATTGAGGTCCCCCACAATCATTGTGTTAGGTGCAATGTGTGCTTTGAGCTTTAGTAAAGTTTCTTTTACGAATGAGGTTGCCCTTACATTTGGAGCGTAGATGTTTAGAATTGTGAGTTCTTCTTGGTGGATTCTTCCTTTGACTAGCAAGAAGTGACCTTCTGTGTCTCTTTTGATGACTTTGGGTTGAAAGTCAATTTTATCTGTTATTAAAATGGCTATTCCAGCTTGCTTCCTGTGACCATTTGCTTGCAAAATTGTCTTCCATCCTTTTACTCTAAGGTAGTGTTTGTCTTTGACTCTAAGGTGTGTTTCCTGTAAGCAGCAAAATGTAGGGTCCTGTTTCCATATCCAGTCTCTTAGTCTATGTCTTTTTATTGGGGAATTGAGTCCATTGATGTTAAGAGATATTAAGGAATAGAGATTATTACTTCCTGACATTTTTGATGTTATTTTTGTTTTTGAGTAGTTATCTTCCTTTGAGTTTGATGGAAGAAGGTTACTGTCTTGCTTTTTCTTGGGTGCAGTTTCCTTCCTTGTATTGGAGTTTTCCTCCTATTATCCTTTGTAGAGCTGGGTTAGTGGAAAGATATTGTGTAAATTTGGTCCTGTCATGGAATATTTTGATTTCTCCATCTATGTTGATTGAGAGTTTTGCTGGGTATAGTAGTCTTGGCTGACATTTGTGTTCTCTTAGGGTCTGCCCAGGATCTTCTAGCTTTCATGGTTTCTGGAGAGAAGTCTGGTGTGATTCTGATAGGTCTTCCTTTATATGTTACTTGGCCTTTTTCTCTTACTGCCTTTAATATTCTTTCTTTGTTTAGTACATTTGGGGTTTTGATTATTATGTGACGGGAGGTGTTTCTGTTCTGGTCCAGTCTGTTTGGAGTTCTGTAGGCTTCTTGTATTTTCATGGGCATCTCTCTCTTTAAGTTAGGGAAGTTTTCTTCCATAATTTTGTTAAAGATATTTGCTGGCCCTTTAAGTTGTAGATCTTCACTCTCATCTATCCCTATAATCCTTAGGTTTGGTCTTCTCATTGTGTCCTGGATTTCCTGGATGTTTTGGGTTACAAGCCTTTTGGATTTTGCGTTTTCTTTTACTGTGGAGTCAATGGTTACTATGTTATCTTCAGCATCTGAGATTCTTATCTCTATCTCTTGTATTCTGTTGTTGATGTTTGCATCTATGACCCCTGATTTCTTCCCAAGCTTTTCTATCTCCAAAGTTGCCTCCTTTTGTGATTTCTTAGTTGTTTCTACCTCTGTGTTCAGATCTTGCATGGTTTTGCTCAGTTCCTTCATTTGTTTGTTTGTGTTTTCATGTAATTCTTTAATATATTTTTGTGCTCCCTCTTTCATGACTTCTGCATGTTGTTTCAAGTTCTCCTGCATTTCTTTAACTGATTTTCTCATTTCCTCTTTATTGTTTTCTGTCTGTTGGCCAATATTCTCCTGGATTTCTTTACGTGTTTTTTGTGTTTGCATTGTAAGAGCTTCTACCCCTGCATTTCTTGAAGAGATTTGTTTATGTCTTTTTTGTGTTCCTCTAGGAGCATCATGACCTGTGCTTTTATATCTAACTCTTGTTTTTCTGATGTGCTGGGGTATCCAGGACTTGCTGTGGTTGGAGAATTGGGTTCAGATGGTGCCATATTGCCTTGATTTCTGTTAATAACGTTCCTACGTTTGCCTTTTGCCATCTGTTTATCTCTGGAGTTAGTTGGTCTTATTGTAGATGGCAGCCCCGCTGAAAGCACAGCACGCCTGTCCCCAGGGGACAGTGACCTTTGCTGAGCTGTTGGTGCCCGGATCTGCCGATCTCTTCTGGCTCTGGGTGCGGGCGGTGTTGTCTGTGCTAGACTACGCTAGGTCTCAGTCCAAGCCCCTGACTCCAGCTGCTAGAATTCTGAGCCATGTCCCAAGGCAAGATGGCACCTCGCTGCCAGCCCGCCTGGAGCACTGGCCTGCGGTGGTCTGCACCAGCAGCTGAGCTGTCTGTGCCCAGATCTCCTGCGGAGCTAAGCTAAGCTATATCTCTGTCCACCGCACCTGACTCCAGATGCTCGCTGTGCCTGCAGTTCGTGTGGTGTCCCGAGGCAAGATGGCAGCCCCGCTGAAAGCACAGCATGCCTGTCCCCAGGGGACAGTGACCTTTGCTGAGCTGTTGGTACCCAGATCTGCTGATCTCTTCTGGCTCTGAGTGCAGGCCAGAGCCTGGCGGCGTTGTCTGTGCTAGACTAAGCTAGCTCTCAGTCCAAGCCCCTGACTCCAGCTGCTAGAATTCCACACCGTGTCCGAGGCAAGATGGCCCCTCGCTGCCAGCCAGCCCACCCGGAGAGCCGGCCCGCGGTGGTCTGCACCCGCAGCTGATCTGTCTGTGCCCAGATCTCCTGCAGAGCTAAGCTAAGCTATATCTCTGTCCACCGCACCTGACTCCAGATGCTCGCTGTGCCCGCAGTTCGCGTGGTGTCCCGAGGCAAGATGGCGGCCCCGCTGAAAGCACAGTGCGCATGTCCCCAGGGGACAGTGACCTTTGCTGAGCTGTTGGTACCCGGATCTGCCGATCTCTTCTGGCTCTGGATGCGGGCCAGAGCCTGGCGGCGTTGTCTGTGCTAGACTACGCTAGCTCTCAGTCCAAGCCTCTGACTGCAGCTGCTAGACTTCCGTGCCCTGTCCTGAGGCAAGATCCTGAGATTCTTTCTATCTCTTGTATTCTGTTGTTGATGCTTGGATCCATGACTCCTGACTTCTTTCCTAGGTTTTCTATGTCCTGAGTTGTCCTCCTTTGTGATTTCATTATTGTTTCTAACTCCTTCTTTAGATCCTGGATGGCTTTGTTCAATTCCTTCACCTGTTTTGTTGTGTTTTCCTTTAGTTCTTCAAGGGCTTCTCCCTGTTTACTTGTGTTCTCCTGTATTTCTTTAAGTGAGTTATTTATGTCCTCTTTGAAGCCCTCCATCAGCATCCTGACCTGTGATTTTAAATCCAAATCTTGCTTTTCTGTGTGTTGGGGTATCCAGGACTTGCTGTTGTTGGAGAATTGGGTTCAGATGGTGCCATATCGCCTTGATTTCTAAGGTTCCTATGTTTGCCTTTTGCTATCTGGTTATCTCTGATGTTAATTGGTCCTGCTTTCACTGGCTGGTGCTTGCCCCTCCTGTTTGCCTGCAAGCCTATCTCAGCAACCCTGATCTACCTGCTTTCCCCTGGCACAGATTACTGTAGTTCTGCTGAGCTTCTGGACGCAGGCAGTGTCCTGGTGAGGGTGTGTCCCAAGCAATCCTCTACTCTGGTGATCCCTGCCCATCTGTCTTCTCCTCCCCACTGTCACAAGAACAAAGGTAGTGGAGGCCTCACCTCTGAATGCAGGGACTCCCTGAAGGTCAGATGCTTCCTGCCAGGATAGGTTCCCAGACAGCTGTGGGGCTGCTCAGCTCCTGGGTTCAGGTGGAGCCCTGGTGGGCAGTGTCCTGAATGACCTTTTACTCTGGTGTTCCCTGTGTACCTGTCTGACCTCCCCAGATTAGAATTTACATATCCAGTTATGTATTACTGTTGCAAGGGTCAATAGCAATTACCAGAAACAGGTCAAAGTTCCTATGATTGCTGACACCAGAGTTACTATATGAGAACAAAAAGTGAGAATGGAGACTAGTCTTTTATTTCATCTCAGTTCCCCCCCACTTTTTTTTTTTTGCAATAATTTGAGTACAGCCAGATTATCTCTAATGATTCCTGAGTAGTTTGTATAGAAACAATACTTTTCTCTTAAAGCCATGCAGTAACCTTCTCATTCTACATAGAACATTCTATCATATTGTAGAACTACTTAAGCTAATCTACCTGTCCGTAGATCTTAGTCTATTTTGTTTTAGCACGTCCCTGGTCAGCCAATATCTACTGTAGGTAGTCCTTTTGTCCCCTTTGCCTCAGAGTTGCCTTTTGACCTAATAGTCCAGCTTTTCATAGAGGATTAGGGGTGACATGATCTCTTCTGTAACTACTTCCTGTTGAAATTGGGATGTCATTATCAGGGCCCAGGAAGGCTGGAATGCTAGCCAAAGGCCAGGCGGGATTTTAGGCTTGGAGACATTCATCGAATGCATCTGGTTTGCTGATCCTGCTGAAGAGACAGGGAACAGTCATAGCAGTTTTCAGCAAACCCAGGGCTCAGTCATTTGGAGTGGTTTGTACTGCACAGATAATTTTTAGATGGTGTCTGTCAGCTAAGTGGGAATCTGCTGGGATACATATAGACTAGGGACAGAAATTAAAGGTTACAACTTAAAAGAAATCTAACATTTGGAACTTCAAGGCCTATAGTCCTGGTAACTGGGGGGAGGGGAGAAGACTCAAGACCCTTTGAGTCATAGCCAGCGCTATGGCTTTGAGTTAAAACCATGAACACTCTTTTCTCTGTACAGGGGCTGGAGATACAGATTGGACAGAGATGGTTTTTAGCTTGATGAGAGCACCTTTAAGTTTATACTTGGGTGACAACCAAAGGAAATTTGGAATCTTGAGCTTGTGACTGATAATAGTAGTGTTTTACCAGTTTATCAGAACTCCACTGATCAATATTAAATCTCTGACTTTTTGAAATTTAGTATAACAATAACATAGAAAGGGAAAGAAATCTGAGACATTTTTATACCCTTACAACTTTCATTTACATATTTTAAAACACTTTCTTAGACCCTTAGAACTAACTTTAAGCTTTCTCATCCTTAGACCTTTCCACACCTTAGAACATGTTCTTAGATCCTCTGAACTTTTTACATAAACTACAGTTGATTCCTGAGAGTAGTCATTGCAAAGCAAGTTCTTTTAAATAAATGTGTAGCAAAGACTTACATCTGAAGCCTGTGTATCCTTTAACATGAAGCGTGTTAACAAGGCAAACCTGTTTGTCTTTCTCAGAGGAGAGCTGGTCACTCTAAAAAAATGAAAGGCCTGATTATCATGTATAAAATGGACTAACAAGGTAGCTGCAGCCTTTGGGAACTGCTGTTAAAGTTCCAGTTAGCCTGGTCATCAGTGCCCTCAGAGATCTGAGAAGGGTAAATGAGCAGGGACTAGAAGTCAAACGGCCTGTACTACTTAAAATGACAGACTTAGCCCCTGTGTGGATGCTTACCCCAGGCCTCCATGGTCTTGATGGCTTAGCCAGGGGCAGAGCTCTCAGAGCAAGGTCAGTCTTCAATTGCTAGGCCCCAAAAGCTTTGAGAAGTAGGGACTTGGGGGACCAGACTGCACATCTAGGCAAAGTGGGGCTAGTTTGGGCAGGGTCCTGGTGGTGGGCAAGGTGGTGCAGTTTTCCCAGTGGTTTCACATCGCAGCAATCCAGGTCTGTGTCCCACTTGTCTTACATGGAAACCTTAGGGTTGCTTCTAGGAGCTGCCTTTTCTCTCCATCATAGGGAGCTTGAGCCATTAAACATTTGCATGCCCTATTCAGCAGTTCTCTGAAGAGAACCATATATTAAATATATCTGATTTTAGGCTTACCCTTGAAAACACATACAGACTAAATAAAGCTTGTCATGGCAAATGAATTACATTTTAATTTAGCATGGCCACAGGCATAATTCTGAGAACATTAAATAATTTATTCTTTATGAGGTGACTATTAACTTACATGTTTTAATCATCCTTAACAGTTTATAATAAATTAATAACTTTTATAAGATTAGGATTTTGCATTTTTATCCCTGACATGAAAAAAATCTTCCATGCTCGTGGGTTGGCAGGATTACTATAGTTAAAATGGCAATCTTGCCAAAAGCAATATACAGATTCAACGCAATCCCCATCAAAATCCCAACTCAGTTCTTTATAGAGTTAGAAAGAGCAATTCTCAAATTCATCTGGAATAACAAAAAACCCAGGATAGCTAAAACTATTATCAACAGTAAAAGAACTTCTGGGGGAATCAATATCCCAGACCTCAAGCAATACTACAGAGCAGTAAATTTAAACATTTTTAAAGCTGTTCTTCAAAAAAATCTAGTTTAAATTTTCTGTAAAAATTCAAGTTTTTCTCTTAAAAAAGTTTAAAATCTCTCAATAGTTGGTGGGCATCAAAAATATTAAATAAATTAAGTACCATTTCTTACTCTAGGAGGGAAGAAACAGGGCACAACCATAATCTAGACAGGGCAAAACCAAACAGTACAAACAACGTAGTGCTCACTGTGAGAATTACAAAGAGGCTAAGATCACTTTTCAGACTCTGCCTCCTGTCTTCTAGGATCCAGCTGGCTCCATTTTATTGTTGGTCTTATTTCTGGGGTCCCTCTCCTGGGTAACCCTGTCACATAGTGCCACTCCTTCATGTCTTTCAAGCCTGTGTGACTCTTACATCAAAGTTTGACTGCCAGCACGAGGTACATCTTGTATATAAACACATGGAGGTACATACAGCTTTAATACCTTTATTAAACAAGCATTATTTTTAAGTCCTATCTTTCATATAAATCTTGATTTTATGATTTTGTATTCAGGACAGAAATTATCATACAAAAATCCATCCTAATCCAAAATAACCTGGGGACATGTTGTTGCCTCCTTGGTTGGTTTATACCTTGTGCCCACCTTTAATCAAGCTGGTGGTGAGGTCACATGGCACCCATCTTCTCCAACAGTACCGAAGCCAGCCACATGGAGCCTTCACACTGATGAGGGGCAGCAGCTAAGACGGCAGCAAGCCACATGTTTCTATGCCCCAATATGCCACATGGTTCCTTAAGATTACCTATTTATGAGGTCCCATTTGTCAATTCTTGATCTTAGTGCATAAGCTATTGGTGTTCTGTTCAGGAACTTTCCCCCTGTGCCTATGTCCTCCAGGGTCTTCCCAAGTTTCTTTTCTAATAGTTTCAGTGTGTCTGGTTTTATGTGGAGGTCCTTGATCCACTTGGAGTTGATCTTAGTGCAAAGAGATAAGAGTGGGTCAATTTGCATTCTTCTGCATGTTGACCTCCAGTTATTGACAAATGGGACCTCATAAAATTACAAAGTTTCTGCAAGGCAAAGGACACTGTCAGAAGGACAAAACGACAACCAACAAAGTGGGAAAAGATCTTCACCAACCCCACATCTGACAGAGGGCTAATATCCAATATATATAAAGAACTCAAGAAGTTAGACCCCAAAGAACCAAATAACCCTATCAAAAAATGGGGTACAGAGCTAAACAAAGAATTTTCACCAGAAGAAATTTGGATGGCCGAGAAACACCTTAAGAGATGTTCAACATCATTAGTCATCAGAGAAATGCAAATCAAAACAACCCTGAGATTCCACCTCACACCAGTCAGAATGGCTAAGATTAAAAACTCAAGAGACAACAAGTGCTGGCGAGGATGTGGAGAAAGAGGAACACTCCTCCACTGTTAGTGGGATTGCAAAATGGTAAAACCGCTCTGGAAATCAGTGTGGTGGTTCCTCAGAAAATTGGGTATGTCCCTTCCAGAGGACCCTGTCATACCACTCCTGGGCATATACCCAGAGGATTCCCCTGCATACAATAAAGACACATGCTCCACTATGTTTATAGCAGCCTTATTTATAATAGCCAGAAATTGGAAGGAGCCCAAATATCCCTCAAAGGAGGAATGGATACAGAAAATGTGATATATTTATACAATGGAATACTACTCAGCAATTAAAAATAATGAATTCATGCAATTTGTAGGTAAATGGTTAGACCTGGAAAATATCATCCTGAGTGAGCTAACCCAGTCACAAAAGAATACACATGAAATGCAATCACTGATAAGTGGATATTAATGAGCCCAGGAGCCCTAAATACTCAAGGCACAATTAGCAAGTCAAATGATTCCCAAGAAGAAAGGAGAGGACCCTGGGCCTGTAAAGATTGGATCCAGTTTTGTAGAGAAACCGTGGGGGGAGGGGGAATGATTGGGGAATAGTTGGGGGGGAGAGGAATTATGGGACATAGGGAGGGGGGAACTGGGAAAGGGGAAAACCTTTGGAATGTAAACATAGAATATAGAAAATAAAAATTAAAAAAAAGATTACCTATTTATAGATTTTTTAATGATCAATCCCCAGTGTTAAGAGTTTTAAGTTAACATTTTTTGTTATGGATTTTTAAACATACCCATAAACTAATAGACCTTGAGATATAAAATGTTAGCATTATAGTCTTAGGAATCTTGAGATAAGGTTTATATCTTAGCAGAAAGTTTAGGCAGCTAAATGGAACCAGTAGTCTCTATCTTGGGGGGATGTTTTGCTTCACTATCTTTTCCCTGTTACAAAATCAGTTGGCCTGCCTGACACAGGACAGTTGGAAGTTAAATAAGCATGCTTGGGTATAGAAGAGGGAGAACTATAACCCAACCACAGAGCCAGTTTTTCAATAAAATAGAATAGCATAAAACAACTTTAATATTATCCAAACCCAAAAGTCATTATAATCCCTGTTAGATAGACCTCACCACCAGCTTGAACCAGTGACCAGAAGGCTCAGAGATAAATTCTGAGCCCTAACCATTAAAGCAGCCATAGCAAGCAGCAGCATCTGTGGTGGCTGGCAGCTGGCAGTGGCAGAGGTAATCAAAAGGAAACCAGTAAACACAAAACATAGAAAGCTCACACACTCAAAGGAGAACCAGTTAGAAACAAAACGTGGTGTCTACCATCATGCATATATTCAGCTGAGCCTGACCCGTTTCTGTCTCAGCTCCCATGTTTGCAACAAAACTTATGAATACACCAGAAAACACAGACCCATCCACACCCAAAACAAACTTTCCAAACAACCAGCGCCAGATGGGCAGATGACAACTCACTTTTTGCCCTGAACTGGAGAGTATTGGGTCCCTTGAAACCCCTCCCTGTCACTGATTGTGATACCAAAGAACAGAACCAGACATCACAGAAAATTACTGTGACTTACCAGGGAGAACTCTGTAGATCAGTAGTTCTCAATATTCCTAATGCTGTGACGACCCCCAACCATGTAATTATTTTCATTGCTACTTCATAACTGTAATTTTGCTATTGTCATGAGTTGTAATGTAAATATCTGGTATGCAGGATGTATTTTTCATGGTTACATATTGAATATAATTAAAGCAAAATGATTAATTATAAAAACAATGAAATTATATATTGTGAAATGTTGATTTTTAATTACAAACAAATCAGATTTAATCTTGAAGAATGGTGTAGCATGGGTGACAGTCTTAATATAACAACAGAAATCTACACTGCTGCACTTTGCGACAGTATGCATAAAAAGCCATGTTGGTGGGAAGGCTGAGATTGCTTCTTCCACACCAGATCAGAAATTCTTTTCCAGAGCACAATGAAGGTCATCATCCACAACAAATCTACTTATGTATTGAGAAAACCTGAAAACCAGCAAGCTGGAAAACCCAAAGATATGTTATTGGAAATGGAGAAGGCAGTGCAGTGCAGTGTCATCAGAACAGGGCGTGACTGCAAATCCTTAATCCAGAGCTGTGTCCCTGGCATTGTGGGAAATCAGCTCTCACTGTAAGCTCAGGAGCATCTTCACTTTGGCTGTGAATGGGCTGTGGCAGGTGCACAGGGAGTATCAGGGAGACTTGGAAAATATGATGAAGTTTTGTCTGCAGTCATGTGCAAGTGTCCTTTCACAAAAGTTATCGTCGTAATCCTTTTGTCTGGCTCGATGTCATATTCCTCAATGAAAGCAGATGAGGTAGGCAACGTGTACATTTTATTTTCATCCAGTTTTTTTTCCCTCAAAGCTGAAGTTTCATTTGAAAAGACTGTCCTTTCAGACAAATTGAGGCATGTTGAATTTGGTCCTTGCAGTGATAAAACTAACTCATCCAAGATGGCAAAGATGTCAACCCAGTAAGCTATTTTCTGCAATTCATTTTTATTGCTCAGTAGTGCTTTGAACTGTGGTCAGATTAAAAATATTTTGAGTTCATCATGAAGCTCAAAACGACATTTTAAAAACTTCCTTTCAGCAATCATCTCATTTCAGTGTGAAACAACAGAAGTTTGCGTGGGGTATCCAGCTCATTGCACAGTTGTGAAAAGAGTCAACTGTTTAGAGTGCTCACCTTTACAAAGTTGACAGAACTCAGGACACTTTTCATTAATTCTTGTAACTCTTGTGACAGCATCTTCATTGCAAGTGTCTTCCAATGAATTATAAGAGAGCCTCAGTGACTTTTGGTGACTTGTTCTGTACCAGACATCTAAATGCAGGTCGACATCCTGGCATAGCTGGGGCACTGTCTGCAAACAGGACCAATCTGAGCTCGTCCAGAAATGAACCAACAGTGTCAAGTGAATCATGTGCTCTTCTTGTTGTTTCAAGAGGTTTGTAAAAGAGAAACTCCTCTTTAAAGTCACCATCTTTGTTTTGTTTTTTGAGACAAGGTTTCTGGGTTTCTCCGTGTAGTCCTGGCTGTCCTGGAACTCACTCTGTAGACCAGGCTGGCCTCGAACTCAGAAATCCGCCTGCCTCTGCCTCCCAAGTGCTGGGATTACAGGCGTGCGCCACCACTGCCCGGCTTAAAGTCACCATCTTTAAATATACTGCTGGATACTAAATGTGGCTTGTCTTTTGCTACCTTGTGGGTTCTTCTTTCTTCTACCCTTCTCCACCCTTTTTCTCTCACCCTTTCCACTCCCTACTACTAGATAAGAGAGAAAAAAGGGTAGAGAGGGAAGGAAAGTGATCCCTAAATAAAGTCGGGGGTCAGAAAGGGGGTGATGTTATTGTTATTGTTAGAATACTTCCTGCTGATGAGGAGCATCAGAATCCTTGGGGCTGTCAGGATGAGAATTCCAGAATTCTTACTATAACTGAATTTTGGAAGTGGAGCAGATTTAAGAACATCAATGGACATGTCATCTATTCTTTTGTGGATAGTATTGTTAGATAAGGAAAGTGCATTCAATTGGTGTAACAAATTTGTCTTTGGTCATGACTTGAATACTGTCTTTGGCCGCTGCCAACAGTAAATGTTTAGCTATGGTGTGAGGTTTCAGAGCTCTGTCAATTCTGAGTGTCACCAAATATGAAGATTCTATGGCTGTGACATTTTGTTTGTGGTACCTGCTACCAGTGTCAAGTCTGGCATCCTTAAGACCATCAGCTTTGATTATAAAATAGTTGGTGTCCTTGCCTGCAAAGCACAGATGCTTGCTATCAGAATGGCATTTCAGTCTGTTCAGCTTCATGGATTGCTGATAGGACTTCAGAACAAATAACATATTGTGGTTTCTCAATTCTTATGTATTTATTGAGGTAAAACTATCTTCACTATATTTTCATTTCTTAACATTCTTTTCAACATGATTCATTTTAATGAATTTTTTCTAGTGAAAGTAATATATGACAATAGTTTTAATAATACAATAGATGACATAGTTCAGTCAATATAGTTCATTAACGTTTTACAGGAAAACACAACCAAACAGGCGAAGGAACTGAACAAAACCATCTAGGATCTAAAAATGGAAGTTGAAACAATAAAGAAATCACAAAAGAAGACAACACTGGAGATAGAAAACCTAGGAAAGAAATCAGGAGTCACAGATGCAAGCATCACCAACAGAATATAAGAGATAGAAGAGAGACTCTCAGGTGCAAAAAATACCATAGAAAACATTGACACAACAGTCAAAGAAAATGCAAAATGCAAAAATCTCCTGACCCAAAACATCCAGGAAATCCAGGACACAATGAGAAGACCAAACCTAAGGATAATAGGTATAGAAGAGAGTGAAGACTCCCAACTTAAAGGGCCAGTAAGTATCTTCAACAAAATTATAGAAGAAAACTTCTCTAACCCAGAGAAAGAGATGCCCATGAACATACAAGAAGCCTTCAGAACTCCAAACAGACTGGACCAGAACAGAAACTTTTCCCGGCACATAATAATCAAAACACCAAATTCAATAAACAAAGAAAGAATGCTAAAAGTAATAAGGGAAAAGGGTCAAGTAACATATAAAGGCAGACCTATCAGAATTATACCAGACTTCCCACCTGAGATCATGAGAGCTAGAAGATCCTGGGCAGATGTCATACAGACCCCAAGAGAACAAAAATGCCAGCCCAAGCTACTATACCCAGAAAAACTCTCAATGACTATAGATGGAGAAACCAAGATATTCCATGACAAAACCATATTTACACAATATCTTTCCACAATTCCTGCCCTATAAAGGATAATGGGTGGAAAATAGAACAAAAGGCGGGAAACCATACCTTAGAAAAACCAATAAGGTAATCTTTCAACAAATCCAATAGAAGATAGCCACAGAAACATAAAAATAACATTAAAAACAACAGGAAGCAACAAGCACTATTCCTTAATATTTCTTAACATCAATGGATTCAATGCCCCAATAAAAAGACATAAAATAACAGACTGGATATATAAACAGAACCCAGCATTTTGCTGAAAAGATTTTTACTAATACTACATCCAATCGAGGGCTAATATCCAATATATACAAAGAACTTAAGAAGTTAGACTCCAGAGAACCAAATAACCTAATAAAAAATGGGGAACAGAGCTAAACAGATAATTCTCAACTGAGAAAATTTGAAAGGTCAAGAAGCACCTAAAGAAATGTTCAGCATCATTAGTCATCAGGGAAATGCAAATCAAAACAACACTGAGATTCCACCTCACACCAGTTAGAATGGCTAAGATAAAAAACTCGGGTGACAGCAGATGCTGCCAAGGATGTGGAGAAAGAGGAACACTCCTCCATTGCTTGTGGGATTGTAAGCTGGTACAACCACTGTGAAAATCAGTCTGGCAGTTCCTCAGAAAATTGGACATAGTACTACCTAAAGGCCAGGGGTAACTCCTGTGCATATACCCAGAAGATGCTCCAACATGTAATAAGGACACATGCTCCACTATGTTCATAGCAGTCATATTTATAACAGCCAGAAGTTGGAAACAACCCAGTTGTCCCTCAACAGAGGAATGCATGCAGAAAATGTTGTACATTTACACAATGGAATCCTACTTACCTTTAAAAACAATGACTTCATGAAATTTGCAGGCAAATGGATGGATCTTGAAATATCATCCTGAGTGTGGTAACTCAGTCACTAAAGAACACACACACACATTATGTATGCACCAATAAGTGCATATTAGCCCAAAAGTTCAAAATACCCAAGATACAATTTACAGATCATACGAAGCCTAAGAAGGAAGAGCAAAGTGTGGATGCTTCAGTGCTTCTTAGAAGGGTGAACGAAATACTCAAAAGAGGAAATATGGAGACAAAGTGTGGAGCAGAAACTGAAGGAAAGACTATCCAGAGACTGCCCCACCTGGGGATCCATCCCATTTACAGTCACCAAACCTGGATGCTCTTGTGGATGCCTGGAAGTACTTGTTGATGGGAGCATGGATATGGCTGTCTCCTGAGAGGCTCTGCCAGAACCTGACAAATACTGAGGTGGATGCTGACAGCCATTCATTGGACTGTGCATGGGTTCTCTGATGGAGGAGTCGGAGAAGGGACTGAAGGAGCTGAGGGGGTTTGTAGACTCACTGGGGGAGCAGCAGTGTTAACTGTGCCCTGTCAGCCATGCAGCTGGGGTCATAAATACTTCCTATCACAGGAGCTAGAGGTATCTTGGGGACACTTTAAAATACAGAGGAACTCACTTGTTAACAGAAGAAAAGTTTGCCTGGATAGGTAGTTGGCTCTTTAAGCTATTTAGAATTTAATATTCTATTAAATGTGTTTCAAGTATTTGTATTCGTTGTACAGATAAGAACTGTGGCCCATTCCAGTGGCAGGTACCATGGAAGAAGTAACTTCCAAACAATAGGAATATAGTGTATACAACTTTAGATGTTTAGAAGTCAACTTAGGGGGCTGACATTTGACCTAGAAAGAACCTACTTCCTGGCTCACAGACAGTCTAAAATGTTGCTGTGTCTTGTCATGTAGAAGGGGTTTGGGAGCTCTTCGGGGTCTCTTCTATAGGGTAATAATACTGTTAGTGAGTACTGCTCTCATGGTTATCCAGCCACCCCAAAGCCACTGCTTCCCAATATTATCACCTCGGACATTAGGAGTCCAATGTATGAATTTAGTAGAATATTAAATATTCAGCCTGTAGAGATAGTTCAGTGGTTAGGAACACTGGCTGCTCTTCTAAAGGATCTGAGTTCAATTCCCTGCAACCACGGCTCATATCTGTCTATAACTTCAGTTCCAGAGGATCTGGCACCCTCACACACACATACAAGCAGACAGAACACCAATGTACATAACATAAAAGTAAGTAAAATCATTAAAAAAATTGGAGCAAGACTAATTTTAAAAATCTATAAACATTCAATTTGTTACAATAAAAATGAAAATTTAATGTAACAGGACAAATAATTATTGTCAACAAAAATGAACAATAAAGAATTCTGTTCTATTCCTATTTTATTTATGTTTGAATTGGGAACCAATGTTAACTTTCATTAAATACTCTTCTGTGCTTATTCAAATGCTATGATTTGTTAATATAATAAATTATATTTATGGAAAAAATATATCCTGATTCCACGTTCTCCTCCTTCTCCTCACAGTGCTCCCATCCCCTACCTTCCCTCCGATCTGGGTCTCCTTCCTTCCCTTCTGTCTTTCATTAGAAAACAAACTGTCTTCTATAGGATGAGATAAACCAAAAGTACATTACACTTGGATAAGATAAAGAGGAGGAAAAGAGACCAAGAGAAGGCACAAGAATCAGAGACCTACTCATTCCTACGCTCAGGAATCCCATAAAGACATTAAACTGGAAGCCATAAACTATGCTCAGAGGACCCAGTGCCCAGCCACGCAGTCCCTGTGCATTGTACTCCAGTCTCTGTGAGTTCTTAGGAGTTCTGGTCACAGTGATTCAGAGGGCCTTTTTTCTTGGTCTCCTCCATTCCCTCTGGTTTTCTTTGTGTCTCCTTTCTGCAGTGTCACCTGAGCCCTGAGGAGGGATTTGACAGAGACTCTCATTTAGGGCTGAGTGGTCCTGGTCTCTCACTCTCTGCATAGCACCTGAATGGGAGCCTCTGTGTTTATTCTCATCTCTTCTAGGAGAAAGCTTCCTTGACGATAGGTCAGCAGGGCACTGATCTGTGAGTACAGCAGAATGTCATCAGGAGTCATTGCATTGCTACGTAAAGCTTTTCTTTGAAATAATGATATTTGGTTTTATCCTCGGTCCCTTTGCAATCTAGTCTCAGGTTCTCAGCCATCACAGCAGTGCCAGGTATGAGTTCCATCCCATGGAACGGGCCTTACGTCAGCTCAGGTATCGGTTGGTTGCCCCCACAAACATTGTGCCACCATTGCACTACCATGCCTTTCAGGTACACCATTGCTGATCAAAGAGTTTGTGGATGGGTTGGTATTTCTGTTTTGGTAGTGTACTTTTTGTAGAGTACCTTACTGTTAAAGATTCTAGAATGTAGGAAGGTTTTATGTTGGTATCAGCTGGACTTCTCCATGTTCTCTGAATTATGTATGTGTTGTCTTCAGCAATGGGGTCTTCCTGTCAGTTTGCAGACAGTGACCTATAGTCTTGATGACCGCATGAGTTGTTTTGGATTCCCATGAGACCCTTTGACTAATAACTCAATTAGATATAACATATCCCAGGACTGGAAGCTTCATTTGATGACAAGAGGCAGCAGGTTGGGGCTCTATCTCCCCTATTATTTGATGATTGTTTTTAAATGCGCTTCTCTCTCTCTCTCTCCTCTCTCTCTCTCTCTCTCTCCTCCCTCCCTCCTTCCCTCTCTCCTTCCCCTCCTCCCTAACTGAGTTTCTACCATATTACGTTTCCTTACGATTCCTCAAATGCCCCATACTTTTAGCCATCTCTCTGTACACTCTCCCTTTACCACTTGATCCCTTCCAGTGCCTCCACTTAATAACTATTCTATTTCCCTTTCCTAGTGATTTTTGCTTCAGTTTGTGGTTTAGTATGTTTCCACTTTGAGTTCTTGAGCTGTTTTATTTATTTCTTCCACCATTATTATTTTTATAGAGGGTTCCCCTCTTAATTGATTGTTTATTGTCATTTTCACGTGAGTTTGGACTCATAAATCAAAGAATATACATACCCTCTCCCTATTTTTATTCAGATATGTTGTCAAGCTACTTGGAGCTAGTTTTTCTACCAAAGGAAAGCATTGACATATGATATTTCCTTAATTCTGGTTTACCATTGGCAGTAAGGTATTGTTGAGTTAATAGCAAGTTCTGATGAAAAGCTACACTATAGTAAACATACACATTACTGTAAGATATGTACATTTTTAAAACTGTCAAATGTAAACAGCAGTCACAAGGACTTGGGAGATACAATGAATTTATATACATTATGTGGTTTGTTTTCTTTGAAGAAATAGAGAGTTCTGAATGGTTATATGATTTCTGGTTTTATGGTGACTGAGATCATGTCCAGGAGTAACTTTCTGCCTACTTCTCTCCTGGACATGGCTTTGTTTTGTTTGCTCTACTGTGATGGAATTGCACGTTGTTCTCCTTACACCCTCCCTCTCTAAGGTAGGTCTTCTTCAAGGACAAGTTCCTGAGAGGTTTCATATCCTGAGTTTGGTGCCTACCAAGGTTGCTTAGCTGTTGGCATTTAGTAGACTATGCAATTATGTGTTGTACTAAACTGAAAGTAATTAAAAGATGAAATGATACTCATGAAACTGATAACTTTTTGTTTCTCCTTACATGCTACTGGAGTCACTCAGAACTTTATGGCTATTGAGTACTAACAGAGAGAAACTGACATACATTGAGTAATTGTTGCCCGCCACAGAGTTTCAAAGATGTTTGCTCTTCATGCTTTGGAAATGGTATAGAGTATAGGTTCTAAAGCATAGGAGTTTTTATTGATCATTGTTGGGGTTGTAGGTCAAAACATGATCATCATAATTTCCTAACTTCATTAGGAAATTCTTCGCATTTGTAAGCCCTGATGATGTGTGCCTCTGTTAAATCTGTTGAGGTGAAATTGATCTTCAGGGGAACATTGTGGTTATTCATGGGCATTCATTTCAGTAAGAAAGGACTGTTCTTTTCTGAGTTATCTAATTTAGTTCTCTATTCACCTCATGAAACAAAATACTAAAAGTTTTATTTAAGTAAGAATCCTGTGACAAACCATTAGTAAAAACAAAAATTAGCCAATCAGGGAAGAAACAGACAAAAGAAAGGTCCGATCATAGTACTGAAAGAGTCACTGCAGAATTCTTAAAGAAGTTAGGGTCTGTTTGCATTTCCTTAAGAAAGTGTCACTGAGACTGAGGGCCAGGAAGTTAAGGTGAGCTGCTACCAAACCAGGGTAGTGAGAAGTAAGGAAACTTCTTGTATGTAGTAATTTAATTTACCAATTAGCTATGAAATAATTATAATTTTCATTGGAGCTTTTAAGAAATATTTTGACTCTGAGAATTTCATATCATACATTTTGATTATATTCACCTTCCCTCAACTTTTCCCAGATTCCTCACCACCTTCTCTCTCGTCGACTAATCTAGTCTAATTTGTGTTGTGCACATATTCTTGAGTAGGGGCCTGCCTAGCGAGTGCCATGCTCTTAAGGAGAACTGACCTGCCTTCCTCTCTTAGTAACTCTCACGTGCCAATTGTACTTCAGTTTTAGTCCCTCTGCAATATTTGCTGTGCAAATAATAGTGAAGACTCTAAGTGCCTAAAAATGCCAGTTGTAATCACATAATTCAATTACATTATTTATAGCAAACTAATTAAAATAGTCTGTAAATAGACATATACATTACTTTCTCTAATTGCTTTCTAAGAAAAATAAAAGTTGGTAGAGAATCCCTTTTTGTTTTCTATATATTTTAATTTTTTCTTTTTGTATTGGATATATTCTATATTTACATTTCATTTCCCTTTTTCTGGTTTCCTGCCCCCCAAAGGTCCCACATGCCCTTTTCCCTCCCCGTGTTCCCCCATCCACCCTTTCCCACTTCAATTTAATACGTGTATATATAATGTATTTTGGTTATGTCCCCCTCTCTACATACCACCTTTAACTGCTCTCTGACTCCCCTCACAGCCCCTCTCAGCTCCATGGTCCTTCTTAATGCTATGCAAAGTTAGTACATGGCATTCAGAGAGAGTTGGAGTAGAAAGAACAGCACACAAGAAGCTATGGAGAGGACTTCTGGTCTGATGGCTCCTTACATGCTGATGGGTCTTTTCTCCCCTTCCACTGTTTTTGTTTGTACATTAAGTGGTTTAGGGTATAATTACATATCAAAGAGGACTCTTCAGAAAAAGTCCCATTCCAGGAAAGATGTTTTCATACACACACACACACACACACACACACACACACACAGAGAGAGAGAGAGAGAGAGAGAGAGAGAGAGAGAGAGAGAGAGAGAGAGAGAGAGAGAGCAAGTAATTTCAGAAGGTTAGTTCCTGTGAGGGTTAAATAACATAATGGCTCTGAAGTGCAGTCAGCAGTCTCTGCAAGCACGATCCACCCTTGGCCCAGTGTGTTAGCAGAGTTCTTTATCTTCCAAGTCTAACAGAAGCCACAGAAAAAAGTTTTAAAGGTTTTTTTGTGTGTATGTGAAGCGAAAGATTTCAAAGTATACAACTATCAAGTTGCATGAGCTACTCTCCTTTTTATAAGAAGCGCATCTTTCAACAGCTACTAGGGTTTGTTTTTTAGAGGAGGGGGTGGCAATCTGTCATCGAAGTGTTGACAAGTGAAACGACAAGGTTGAGTTGGTATAGCTGCAGGGCACGTCAGTACTTTCCAGTGTCTCTCCTATTTGTAGAGAAAGGCTTTCTTTATTTCTTTCATTTTTTTTCTCACTTTGATTTATATACTTTTTAAAACAGTAATTCTGAATTGACAAATTACTTCAGTATTTAAGCGTTGGTTTAGATAAGAGCTTTCAGTGTTCTCTTGTCTTTAACTGAGCCTTAAGAACTATTTCTGAAATTTAATTTATTTTCTCTTCAAAGCCACATTCTTCTATTTATTCAAGTATAACATAAAATTATATTTATAGTTATAATTTAGAATTAATTACCATTATCATATAGTAAACATTTCTATTTTGTCTTTTTATTGTTGTGATTAAAGTACAACCTTGAAAACAAGTAGTAAGTCCATATTTTTGAAGTTCAGAATGGTGGGCCCCTGAGTCGGGCTGCTGCTGGGAGATTATTGTCCCTGCATGCTTCCATTTGCTTATGCAAGCATCCTTTTGTCTTCCTAAGATGCCTAAGGAAAGCTTTACCAATAATTTTGCAAGGTCATGGAAAAGAAAGCACTTGAGCTAGAATAATGGAAAACTGTGTGTAGCAAAATATTTAAAATGAGCACCAGCAAACAAGATGTTTGTATTAGTAGGAGCCTAGAAAATGGCTGTGCAAAGGTCAGCACTGATCTTTAAATATTAGTGAAATTTAATTTGTCGCATGTAATGAGTAGAAAGAAGAGGAGGCAGGCTTGAGCGAAGAAGCCATTGATAAATTGTCTAAATGTCAAAACTGCTTACCATGTGGAAAATGTTAAATTGACAAGATCTATTTAACTAAGTGAATTAAACAGTTTGAAGAATGCTCTAGAGAAATATTTTCCAAATTTAAGTACAACAGGAGACTTAGAAAGTTTTTTTTTTTTTTTTAATTTGGCTGCAGTTTATTTCATGGAAGTAAATGGATTCTTTCTTTTCTTTCAAGGAATAGAATTTCCTTGGCTCTCTTTTAGTAAGACTGATGTACAGGTTTCTGAGATCTTAGATCACTGTTTGCTTTATTCAGAAATAGCAAATGACCTGCTCTTGCAGCAGAAAAGAACCATCCCTGACCATGGGCCTGATCTTTTTGGCACTTTGCAGACTATGGAGTTCAGAGAGCTGGGTCATGACCAGTTCTTTAAAAGAGAAACTGTATTTTCTCATTATCTTCATGTAGAAGGCCTATAAAACTCAAGTGATAAGTATCTCCAATGTATGTAATGCCATTAGTACAGGATGGGAAAAAGAAAGGTGGGCATAAGACGGGAATAGGTAATTCTTGGAGGAAACAGAATTATTTGAAATACATGAAAAGATGCTTGATCATATTAATGAATACAAAAATAAAACCTACCAGTAAAAGAATATATTTTTTTCCACTTACCAGATTGGAACAGTGTAAAACTTTGACAGTGCTTCAAAGTGTTAAGGATGGGGGAGGGGAGAGGAAGTCCTGTTTTGAGTGGCAGTTGTATATGATACAATCATTATGGATGCTACCACAGTATAGTGTTAGTGTATCTTTTCATGGTACTATTATTTGCAAGGCACATGGTTAGAAACATGTTGCTGTTTAGTAAGGGAATAGTTAAGTCAGTTAAGATCACATTCAATGGAACTTGAGTATCCTTTCTAGGTTGTTCAGTGAAAAGCAGAGTATAAAAGTGATATAAAACAGGTTAGGTATGAGTTTGCACACGGCCCCTCCCCTCCCAGAGTGGGGCGGGGCTTCTGCTTTGTTTGCTTTTAAAACAGTGATTACTGAAGGTGGTCTCTTCAGCTCCCATCTCCCCACTGCTGGGCATTTCAGCTAATGTCATCTCCATTGGCTTCTGGGAGCCTCCCGCACCCCTGGGTCTTTATAGTGGCTACCCCCCCCATTCCCCACCCTTCACAGCTGCATATTTCTACTCATTCTCCTGGCCCTCTGGGCCTCTCACCTGTCTCCTCCCTACCTGATCCTGCCCCTCCTTTTCCCCTCCCCCTTCTCCTCTCCCACCCAGCTCCCTCCCTTCCTCTGCCTCTTGTGATTATTTTGTTCCTCTTCTAAGTGGGATTGAAGCATCTACACTTGGGCCTTCTTTCTTGTTAAAGCTTCATATGGTCTGTGAGCTGTACATGGGTATTTTCAACTTTTTGGCTAATATTCATTTAGCAGTGAGTTCATACCATGCATGTCCTTCTGAGTCTGAGTTACCTCACTCAGGATGATCTTCCTTTCCTTTCCTTTCCTTTCCTCCTTTCCTTTCCTTTCCTTTCCTTTCCTTTCCTTTCCTTTCCTTTCCTTTCCTTTCCTTTCCTTTCCTTTCCTTTCCTTTCCTTTCTTTTCCTTTCTTTTCCTTTCCTTTCTTTTCCTTTCCTTTCCTTTCCTTTTTCCTTTCTCTTTTCCTTTCCCCTTTCCTTTCCCGTTTCCCTTCCCCTTTCCTTTCCCTTTCCCTTTCCTTTCCCTTTCCCTTTCCCTTTTCCTTTCCTTTCCTTTCCCCTTTCCTTTCCTTTCCTTTCCTTTCCTTTCCTTTCCTTTCCTTTCCTTTCCTTTCCTTTCCTTTCCTTTTTCCTTTCCTTTCTTTTCCTTTCCCCTTCCTTCCTTCCTTCCTTCCTTCCTTCCTTCCTTCCTTCCTTTCTTTCTTTCTTTCTTTCTTTCTTTCTTTCTTTCTTTCTTTCTTAACTCAAAGTGACTTTATTGCTCATGTACACAGCAGCATTGATGCCCCTGGAGCAGAGGCTGGGGCGACTCCTATTTCCAATTGGGTGGGAGCACCCGCTTAGTCTTATAGTGTCGAGCCAACCAGGGAATTCTGCTCTCTATCAGAATCAATCAGAATTTAGCATCCTTATCCTTTCTGTTCCCTAATCAAATGGTAGAGATCCTCGGGGAGATCAGGGGCAAGGCCTTTGGACTTAAGGATTCTCAAGATTTTATTTCTAGTCACAAAATGGACCTGTGCCACACCATGTGAGTCCCTCAGGATCACACCTATCTAGAAGGGAGTCAGGCCTTTCTTGGCCAAGTTGTAAATCTGTTCCTTCACATCATCAGGTGTCAACTTCAGCCATGGGACACTATGGCAGTAGGGCAGTGCCAACTGGGACAGGCCCTTCCTGAGAGCGTGCATGTGACCCATGGTGGCGGAGGTCTGGTAGCAAAGAGCTGGATGGTATTTTCTTGTTCCATTCATTTGCCAGCAAAATTCGTGAATGTCCTCATGTTTAACAGCTGAGTAGTACTCCATTGTGTAAATGTACCAAATTTTCTGTATCCATTCTTTGGCTGAGGAACATCTGGGTTCTTTCCAGCTTCTGACTATCATAAATAAGGCTGTGGTAAACATAGTGGAACATGTGTCCTTGTGATATAGTGGAGCATCTTTTGGGTATATGCCCAGGAGTGGTATAGCTGCGTCTTCAGATAGAACTATTTCCAATTATCTGAAGACCTTCCAGATTGATTTCCAGAGTGGTTGTACCAGCTTGCAATCCTACCAGCAATGGAGGAGTGTTCCTCTTTGTCCACATCCTCTCCAGCAAGTGCTATTTGATCTTGAGATTTTGATCTTAGCCATTCTGATTGGTGTGAGGTGGAATTTCACAATTGTTCCTGTCTAAAGGAAATGTAGGGACAAAAAATGCAGCAGAGACCGAATGAAAGGCCATCCAGAGACTGCCCCACCTAGGGATCCATCCAATCTGCAGACACCAAACCCCAACACTATTGCTGATGCCAAGATGTGCTTGCAGACAGGAACCTGGCATGGCTGTCCTCTGAGAGCCTCTACGAACACCTGACTGAGACACATGCAGATACTTACAGCCGACCATTGGACTGAACTCAGGGACCCCATGGAAGAGTTAGGGGAAAGACTGGAGCTGAAGGGGGTGACAATCCCATAGGAAGAACAACAGTGTCAACTAACAGTTCTCCTCAGAGCTCCCAGGACTGCCTTGTCTGGCCTCAGTGGGAGGGGGTGCACTTGGTCCAATGGAGGCTTGATGCCCCAGAGAAGGAGGATTCTAGAGGAGTGAGGTGGGAATGGGTAGGTGAGTGGGAGAGCACCCTCTTAGAGGCAAAGGAGTGGGGGTATGGGGTAGGGAGCTCATGGAGGTGGGGGGACTTGGAAGGGAAATTATTTCAACATTTTATGAGCCAGAGAAAGAAATTCTGAAGGCTACTTAAACTCGGGAAATACTGCATTTCAGCCTTGCTTTAAGACAAGTTCTCATGTGAAATTATGTGCATTTGTTGAATAAAAGTTGGAGGAAAAATGCTTAACAATAGCATATAAAGAACTGTTATTCAGAGCTGTTTCAAGTTATTATACCAGGCAGGATAAGAAAAAGTTCACAGTGTAACATGTATCAAATATTGATACTGTTTCCTTTAATGATCTGTGAACTTACATGTTTATGTAAACACAATATAGGAGTTAAGATGATGACTTTGTTGCCAGAGCCTGACTATGAGAAATCAATGATATCAAAATAAGAGAATGGTACTAAGTTTTCAGTTTCTTTTCTCTGTCTCTCTCTCTGTCTCTCTGTGTCTCTGTCTCTGTCTCTGTCTCTCTCTCTCTCTCTCTCTCTCTCTCTCTCTCTCTCTCTCTCTCTCACATACACATACACAGAGTCACAATTCTGGATCCTTTGGAAGAGCAGCCACTTGATCATTATGCCAGCTCTCCAGCCCCTCCCCAAATAGGACTTACTCAGATAATGTTGGCTGTGTCAGTTGACAGTGAAACTAATTAGATAAGGAGCTTTTCTAACACGGTGCAGTCTACTTTTATATTGCTTCTACCATTCAACTACTTAATAGTGTGTACTACATCTAAAGTTTCAGAGCCAGAAGCATTGGTAATTTTGCACCTCTGTGCATCCATGGGGAGGCCAGAAGCCAACCTTAAGAGCTGTCCATCTTGTTTTATGAGGCAGGGTCGACCTGGGGCACAGCAATTACGATAGACTGATTAGTCAGAAAGCCTCAGAGATCTACCTGTCTTACTCTCCCCAGTTCTGAGATTATAATCATGTGCCAGTATGCCAGAACTTTTACATGTGTTCTGGGGATTGAACTCATATTTTCATGCTTGTAGGGTAAACATTTCACTAATTGAGCCATCATCTCCATAGCCCCAAGTATTTATTCCCTTTGACCCTTCTGGCATACTTGGAGTAAGAGCTCATTATTAAGCATATATGCCTTTGCCATTTAAGTCTAAAGTTAGTCTTCCAAAATGATGTGGAACTTTCTATGCTGTACTAATTTATGTAAGTTTGGCAAAGCACTGATTGAAATAGCTTGAAGGAGGAAGGATCTGTTTGGTTTACAACTTTGGGAGCTGTAAGTCCATTGTGCCAGGACAGTCAGGCAGCTCCAGTCATAACTCTGGGGACTCGAAGTACAGGCTGTTCACATTCTGGTGGATCAGGAAGTAAGGAACTCTCAATAAGAATTGGAGGCAGGTACAGCTTTAAAGTTCTACTAATGTGGCCTGTCCACCAGCTACGACTCAGAGTTTCATAACTTCTTTTTAAAAGGTCTACTTGTTGAGGAACCTGTTTTACAGCACAGGAGTCTGTGAGAGACAGTCTGCATTCAGTGTATGCTATAGGACAACACTTTTAATACAGGAAGTATCTAGATACACCTTAAATAATAATTTGAAACATTAGAGGGAAATATCACTAAGGCAGCTAGTTCATTATTTGATAACTGCTGCTTGAATAAAATTAAAGGTTCAAATTCTCATATTATAGGTAGTTAGTTATGTAATGCTCATTTATAATGCTCAGCCCTTTTCATCTTCAAAGCATTATACAACATTAATTAATGCTTACAACATCCTTGCAAATGTAGGTCAATATCATTATCCCTGTTTGTGCATGTGGGGAAATTGAGGCAGAGAGGTTAAATGATTTGAGTGAATTTATCACAGCAGGATTAGAATAAAGGCATTTTTGGCTCAGAGCCCAGAAGTCAGAACAGTGGAGCCACACCCTTTTGTAGCAGGCTTAATTTCTGTGCCCTTGATAAAACATGATTTCTTGTTAAATCATATTGAGATCATCTCTGCATTCAAATTCAAGGCTAACAAGCTTGATCACAATATAATTCCCCCACATCCTAATTCCTATAGCATTTCTGACTCACTATTCATTAAGTTAGTTTTTTCCATGCTCATCTTATAAGATAATTCAGATATTCACTCAGTGACTTTTGCTTTGCAGTTTGTAAATTTTAAGTAGTGCTTATAATTCTGTTTTTTTTTTCTAGCTGGTCAAACATACACACCTAGATGGTTCTCTCTCAATCTCACCCCCCCTTTTTAACATCTCATTCTTAGACTTTATTTATTTATTTTAAATGGGATTTAAAATCTCACTCCTCTTAGACTCCCCTTTGCCGTGGTGTTTTATGGAATTGAAAAATAATTATGATTGTAACAATGCAGTGAACCAGTGGTTTATGCAAATTTATACTATTTGGTTATCTTTTTAAATATTTTCAGTTAGATTCCTCAAGGAAATCTATGGTAACACATAGCAAGTATATGTTCTACATTTATGCCTAAGAAAGATGCCCTCGGGCTCCTGCAGTGCTCAGCTACTATACATCCATTTTAAATGTCTCCTTGGCGCCGTAGTGTCCTAGCACTGTTTTTTCTTACTTCATTATTTTTCTGCTATCATTCTTTACATTAGAGTTTTATTTGCCCTGAAGCTTTCTTTCCTCTCCAGAGCAGTCAAAATAGCTGGCTTCAGAAGACAGGTAACTGCAGAACTAACTACTTTGGCGGAAGACAAGTATTTTGTAATTTAGTAAGTGTAAGTTAAGTAATCTGTACTTCTCAAATATATATTTATTTTTCAAGAGAACATTATCAGCAGCATGTTGCTAAAAGATTTCTATTCTGCATGTTAATGTGGGTAGTAATAATTCTCATGTACCGAGATGGACGGGGGTGATGGGAGTCTGCCTGTAAACACGGGAGCTTCTGAGGACCGAGAAGGAAGGAAGAGGATTTCCTTACCCACCGGTCCCTGCGGACTCCTATCTGAGCTCTCACCAGCTCATCCTCATGTGGAGCGCCATCGTAAAGTTAAACCACACTGTTTACCCAGTCATGGAGACTGGATGTTTGAGTTACACCATGGTCTTCTGCGACAACAGAAACTGACTCTATTGTATAATTGAAATAAACAGAGAACAATGTTAAAGATACTTAAAAATGAGTGAAAATTTAAATTATGGTTGTCATTTCTTCTTTTATTTTTGAGTCATTATTTTCAAGATCCTGTATTTTTGTTTGGCACAGCTCCTTTTGTTCTGGTCCTGGGTCCTTCTGGGAGACGCACAAGGACACTAAGTGGACCAGTGTTTCTCAGCTTGGGGACCCCCCTGTTTGACTCTTTTTTCAAGTCCTCCATGATAGAATGCTTCTGACATTCTTTTCTTTCCTACTTCAGAACAGCTATTTCTGTGCTGATCTAATATCTGGATGGGACAAGCCCAGGCCTGACCACTCCCTCCAGGCAGGGTTCCCTACCAGGAAATTAGCAGCATTCTTTTTTCACTGGTGACATTCTTGAGTAAGATGCAAGATGTTTTAACAGTGTTTAAAAAACCTGTATGGGTTTAAAGATGCCAAGGCTCTTGGAGGTTAAAGGAAGGTACTAATTTTGTCTTTTTCTTCCCTTCCTAGCTAGTTACTTTGTAGGTTTTATTGAAGTCATTTTGTTTATTCCATTTATTTACTCTTCAATTTTTTATGGTTTCCCCAGCAGATCATTGAATTTCAAGAATACCCACACATGGTTGTTCCTCCCCCTCTCTCCACTGATCCAAGCCCACTTAAGCTGGGGACTCGGGGACCTTGCTGTGTTTATGAGTGTAATTGTGGCCTGGCTGGTCACTTTCTCTTTATCTGCTTTACTTGTGCACACCCGAGCTTCTGGCTGCTACCTTTCCCACATGCTGCCGCTCTCTCCTTGACCCCAGATCTGCTTTTTACTGGGCACAGATGCTCTTCTGCCTTGGGTGGTGTACTTCCTCTGAGTAAGCAGCCCTGCAGCTCCTCACGGCTGGCTCAGCCTGGGCACCACAACTGCAGCAGCACATGCCCAGTCCCTTAGCCTCCCTACAGCCCGATAGGATCCGGGGGGCTGAACTAGAAGACAGGGCTGTGGCCAGAGGTTGTACCAACCCTGCGAATGTACTGCACCATGGGAAACGCAAAGGAAGAGCTGGCTTGTGCATGACATCTTTGCTCTCCACAAAGTTCGTGTTGCCAATACCTAATAGTATTTTATGACTTCCAAATTAAAAAATATGTAACATATAGCATACATATGTTTACATATGTGTATGTATATATACATACATACATGTATGTATTTACACACATATATGTACTGCTCCAATGTGTGCTGCTACTAAGAATGTCTTCTACCCTCCATTTTGTTATCAGCAGAAAACTTGGCATGTTTCTTTCTACTGAATTGCCTTAAAACAGAATTTCAAGTGTTGTCTCTTTTTAGTACGTAAGTAAAACTATACACTTTAATCTATAAACTTTTGTCTTATAATAGCTTATAGTTTTTCTGCAACTAGACAAATTAATCAGCCTTGTCTTTGCCCACATTTCTATAAATTATTGTTGTTGGCATCTGAATAAACTCTAAAGTGAGGAATAGAATTTTTATTTTGTAGTATAGTCTAGAAGTCAGTGACAACTAATACTCAGTGTCAGAGGGAGCATGCTCCCGCCTCATCATGTCCTTGGTTAACACAGTGGAATGTCAGCCCATCTGCGTCCTAATTCAAATGTCCTCTCAAAGGTGCTTTTCCTTCATAAACCACCTGTGCTGTTTAGTACTTAACTCATTAACTCATCCGTATGCAGGAGACTTCAACATCTGGTTACCACAGGGTAGATACAGATATAGAGGGGTCCTTTGCTTTATCAGCTGCCTTTGAATGCATTTTTGATGCAAGAGGAAAAGAAATTTAGCATCGTTTCAAAAATTACTGTAGCCTGCTTTCCTTGTTACCCCTTCTTTGCCTGCCTGCCTCCCTCCCTCCATCCCTGTGTGGATTGTGTATGGTGTGTGCATGGGAGTGTGTAGGTGTGTGGACCTGTGCATAAGCCCAGGTAGGACCAGGAGGGCTCTTCTTTTCTCCTGTGACCTGGAACAGGGCTCTCAGAGAACTGGAAACTCACCAGTTGGCCATCCTGGCTAGCCAGTGAGCTCCTGGGATCTGCCAATCTCCATTTCAATGCTAGGAGTACAGGCAAGGACAACCATACTTGTTGTTTTGTTTGGGTGCTGGGAATTTATACTTCCTTCTCATGCTTGCAGCACTATACTCTGATCTACCAACGGAGCCCCTTCCTAGCTCTCTTTCCTACTCATTTCATCTTCATCATTTTTTACATTTCTACCTATATCTACCACTGACTTTTGGAAAATGACATCCTTTTCATCAAACTACCATATACAAATTCTGCACTTCGGTACACACCAATACTCCAGCAGAGCACTCATAGAGCCCACAGAGCCACTGGAGCGAGCCTGAGTGGGTTCCAAGTTTGCCTTCACCAGCAGATGACTGTGTGACCTCAGTTCCACAGTGTAGTCCCAGTATTGCCACAATTAACCAGGGAGATAAAATGAGTTGAGATATGCGTGTTTGGAACAAAGATTTAGCGTTATCCACCACTATCTCCTCCTCATCTTCCTCCTCTCTCCCTTCTCCTTCTCTTCCCCATCCTTCTCCTCCTGCCCCTCATCCATCGTCATCATCATGAAGCTACTGAGATCCCATGCTTCTCTCGAAGACCCATGGGAAATTTTCGAACTCTGAAGTTTCTCACAGCTCTGCTGTTCAGGCAGAATTGGGTCCCGCTTTCAAGTTACCTCATTTTTTCATCTTTCCTCTTTAGTCCGTGGATCATCGTGTCTCTTTAGCAGAACATGTGTTTCTTGATGGTTGTAATTATATCCTGGTTCTGTAGAGGTGAAGTGAGGGCAGGGAAGTTTCTATTAAGTCTAAAATTACTTTGGATTATTACCCATATGAATAATGTGGGAAACGTTTCGGCCACTCCTAATGTTAGAGAAGCCAAAGAGTCCTTTTGTCTTTTAAAAGTTGTCTGAAAATTTTTTCACACTTGTTTTGTTTTCCAGAAGTTTATTGAAATGACCACTTCATTTGCAGTTTCTCAAATGTGTTTAGTTTAAGTCAGTATATATTTCTAATATATAACACATGTCTAGCATGCTATATGAATTTCTAAGCAAATATTGGAAAGTTATATAAATTTATTTTAATACTTGTAAAATATGAACTTTTTCCAAATTCTCACTGGCTTTCTCCTAATCAGTCCAAATTGATGCGATCCTATAAGATTTTTTTTAAAGCATCAAAAGTGTATGTTAGTCGTCCCTGTCCTAAACTAGGAAGAAATCCAGGAAGTGTATTTTAACTACCCTGATTTTTAAAATGTGCTTGGATTGTCTATCATGATATGTATATTACTATGTGAATAGTAATGTAGTTCTATACAGTTTATTTTTAAGTAACTGTACCTCATATAATAGTAACTATATATCATTTACCTTGTGCATTCCATTGTAGTATGTGTACATTGTAGTATGTGTAGGGTATCTTAAATATTTACTTCATATATTAAAATATATGTGCTTGTACTCAATAGCCACGTAGCAGACCTACTTCTCCTAAAACTTATGTCTTAGAAGATGTTCATATACTAAATAATTCTAAGTATGCTTAGAGCTGTAACAAAACATATGTTATTGAACACCCAAATATAGATAGTCTCCTTACCACATTTCTCAATGTGATAACATAATAAATTCAGGAAAAGAAGTATACTTTTCTTTTTCTATAGCTTATTTCTGTATGGTTAACCGAATAAATGAAAATGTGTTTAATTTAATGGACCAACTTATTTTTAAAAGGGGTTTTGATTATAATTGACAATATAGAATAGTTAATTGATAACCCCTTCCCCTCTAATTACTTTGAACAGGACAGAGATTTCCTCTGCTGTCAGATGTCTTTCTGCTTGACTGAACTACACCTGTGGTCTCTGAAAAGCACCTTACACATTGCAGGTAAGTGAGCCCTGCTCGGTTAGGGCTCTCCAGTCTCTTGTGCTCTATCCCACAAATTGACAAAGCTGCGGCCTGGACTTGCAGTCTCTCTTTTCATCCTTAGTGGAAAACTGGGTAATGAAAAAGCTTCCCTTAAGTACCCCCATTAACTTATTTTTTGGCTCGAGTTATGAAATAAATCTTTCTAGTCTAATAGCTCATCCTAAAGATACATACCCTCAATTTTTAAATTGGGCTTATTCAACTGATATATATGGTCTTAAAATTTTGCAGGCTATCTCATAAAAGGACATTTCTGTTTGATATTAAAAACACTTCAAACATGTACCTGAGATGTATATTAATGTTCTTTGTGTTTTGTATGTATTTCTTGAGTGGAAATAATATAATTTTGTTTTAACAACATTTGTTAATATTATAGGCTAAGATATATTTTATTAGAAAGCAACTTATAAAATAGTCTTCTACTTCAATTATTCAGAATAATTTTTTAGAAATATATTTTTTACTTATATTACTTTTATATTTTGTAAAGGAATGTTTTTTAATATTGAATGTACAATAACAGATATATAACATAATGTTTCAGTTTTTTCCTTAAGGTATATAGAGATGGAATTTCTAGTTTAAAATTTGATCCATATTTTCTTCTTCCCAATACTCTTTCAAAATAAGATTACCTAACTGAATTAAAATAAAGATGCATAGATGCATTAGACCTGAGATTAGGAAAAGGACACCTGCAGTCAGATACCTTTTGGAAAATAGAAGCCATGAAGGAATTAACAGAGCTAAAATCCTGAGTATCATTTGCCTGGAGAAGAGAATTCCAGCGGCAGCCACTGTAGATGAAAACCTTGGAAGGGTGCAGAAACTTGAGGAGCATGCATTGCAGAAGATGAGGACGTGCCACCAGGCTGACAGCCAAGAGGATGCACGCCTGCGGAAAGTAACGAGACACCTCCATGATGTGGAATACTTAATTAAGGAGGCTCCAGACCCTAGGACAGCAGAGCTGCCGGGGGAAGAGCCGCTGAGCTGAAGGCAGAGGACTGAAGCTACTGTGCGGATGGGCGCGGTCCTCTTCCTCACCCTCACCACCTGGGAGGTTTTCTGATGTGTGTATTTCCTAAGAAAGAAGGAGTTTGGGAATAGAATACTTTCCTGGGCTTAATGCACAACCCCCAAAAGAAAACATCTACAGTGATGTTTTAGTGGTCTTGGGCGAATCACTCTGGCCCCTGGCTGGTCAGTGAAGCCTACTCAGTGACACCTGTTCGGGATTGGGGTGCCAGTAGACCTCCAGAGCGTCACTTCCAGGAGAGCTGGGGAGTCATCAGACACCTGAATATCTCCACAGGAAAGAAGACAAGTGATTAAAAGAAAACAGGTGGAAGGATTTCTGGAGAAACAAAGATGAAGTGGGAAAGGGAAAGAAAATATACAAACCTAAGGAAAGGGCTGGATTCATGAAGCAAAAACCAAATACAGATGCTACGAAATGCTAAACTGACCTCCTGAAAATTGAATGTGTATCACAAGAAACAAACTTTAACCTTAGAAGTGGAAAACTGTCTTAGAAAATAATTTTCTTCCTTTTCATATGCAGAGGCTTCTTCTCTGAAAGAAGGAATCTCATTGCTTCCACGACTGTAGTTAACCAGTCAATCCCTCGTAGATATTCTCTGTGTATGCCTGTCTCCAGTCTCCCTGTGTGCACACCCTCACTCCGTGTGATCCTCGTACACGTTACATGATCTCCTTGTCTTGCTCATCTCCACACCAGGCTGTTATCCCCAGTGTATGCACTTTGTTCCTGCCACGGCTCTAGCGGATTGTGTCATCTGGTTACGGCATGGGCATCGCTCTCACCCAGTCCTCGTCCTTCTTGGACAGCTCTTCCTGTGTAGATCCCTTTGTCCTACTTATGTCCAGTCCCACTTAGCCGGGCACAATAAGGCCAGATTTGTGATGGAATTCAAGATCTTTCTAGTTCTCTGTTAGAGTCGTAAATATATTGATGTAGGAAACGGTATTATAATTATAAATTGTGGGTTTTAATAGGAAAAATATTGCTTGCATATATGTCTGCAGTTCATATCTTTAAATAACAAGAAACTTTTAAAATTGAAGTGTAACATTTGAACTGAAAAGTGAATAGATTGTAAGAATATGCTGTGAACTATAAGAAAGTGAGCACACTTATGAAATCACTACTCAGCCTAACAATTATTGTAAGTGCTCAAGGGGCCACAGTCTCCTAGTCAGTCTTTAGTAGATGGTTTCCATCTAACTGACATCCAATTGCATTCCTTAAATTATGTCTTAATTTCACAATCAATAAAAATACAGCTTTAGTATATGGGTATTGAGTATATCAAGTACACATGACTGTTACTTATTTGCAGACTTAGTTATGACACTTTTACTTAATGTTTTTCTTTTGGTTTTGTTGCTCAGTTTGATGAAGTTTGGAGACAATCAGTCGCTAGGGGGCAGCCTGTACTGCTTCACTTCATGAGAGACAGTTGTAGTCTCCTTATGTTAGTAACTGAGAATTATTTTTGTATGGAAGAAAACAAGTGTTACTTCAATAAAAGAGATATTTTATTATTCATAGACACGGGAAAAAATTCTGTTCTCTTGTTTAAATTTCAAGAACAGAACCCCTTGGTTAAACCAATCTCAACATCTGCGGCGTCTCACTTGTCTCTTACCTAGCCCAGCAGAGCGTCTGAATTTGAATAGGTTTGGAAGCCTTTTGACTCTAAACAAGTTTCGGATAATAATTTATCCACAGCTCCCAGTAATCCCTCCTTTCTTCTTGCAGATTTCCTCCCAAATGCTATAGGATAGGAACTAGATTTCTGAGCTAAATTGGAGAAAAGCAAGCCACAGCCCGGAATCCAACAGCTAGGGCATTTTCTTCCATCCACTGACTTCATTTGGCATTGCTTAGTGGCAGTTCCTTTTGGTAGCGCCCTGTGAAAAATATCAGAGGAAGTGTGAAAGAGAAAACTTGGTCTTCCTTGATTTCAGTTCTTTACTAATCTTCCCCCTTGCCATTCTAGTTCTGTGTGGTTCCTTATGCCATTCTGATTTCCTCATTAGATCGATAAACTTTCCAGTTTCTGCATATCCCTAGAATAGATGAACCCATGTCCAGATGCTTTTGAGCTATTTTATTTCTAGTGACATAAGGAGACTGTTTCTGCTCCTCTCCCCACAATCCCCTCTGATATAGTATGATTTGGCTTCTTACTCTCCAGAACTTTTACCATAATTTAATTTTCTTTCTTTTTCTCTATAGATAGAGACATCGGCGTCTACCAGTACTATGACAAGAAAGATCCTCCAGGTAAAGTACTTACCTATTCTACTTAACTGGTTTTATAATTGAGATATTCCAAGATGGAGTAGAATGTTAAAAACTCTGTGTTTACAAGCTTTAGAGAAATTCCAAACTTTTAAGATCAGTACTTCAGGTTTTTTTTTTTTAAAGGAGAAAAATGCTAAGGTTGATTGATATCTTATCAATCAAAAATAAAGCAGTACTGAGAAAATGCTGTAGGAGAGCGTGGACATTTTCATTTTGTTGCTGATCAGGCTGATAACAGGACAGTCTATTCACATTTATTTATTGGTGTCCCAGCAGAGGGCATTGTTAATGCATTGGTCCCCGTGATGCTGGCCTCTCGGATCCTCACCTGATATCTGAAATAGACATTTCTGAGTGAATGATCAATTTTCTTTATCTGATTAATCCTGTTAATCCCAGAAGTTTTATGACGGGCCAAAAGGTCTCCCTAGCTGGAGTTACTTCCTGTTCTGTTCTTGGCTGAAGTGGAGGCTGTGTGAGCACCCTGTGTGCTTAGCATGGCGGTTAATAGGCTGACTTCAGAGCTCGGATGACAGATGCGTCAGCTTCCCTTCTGGGCTCCGTTGCAGTTCCCTTTCCTGTCTGATGAGATTGGAAGCTCAGAATATTGGCCCACCTGTTGTGCTGTATAAGCCTTTTCACTGCACAGTAAGGAAATGGCTTCTACGGCATGCAAGCATGCATTGTGACATTCTCTCTCAACTGTCCTTTTTAAAGCTTAGCATCATGTATTAATCTCAGTGTCTGCAACAATCTATTGTCTGTGCACCCATTAAAAATACAAGATACTTTAATAAAAACAACCCCACTTCTTTTCATCTTTCCTTTGCTACAGTATCAGCAACAGAGCATGGTAACTTAGAAGAAAAACAAAGGCTGGCAGAATGTAAGTTCACCTTTTGTATATATTTAAATTATTAGAAAAATAGAGAGTACTATGCTACCATAATACTCTGCACCGGTTTCTGCTCAAATTATAAATGCTATTCTGTCCACGTTTCTTATAATTACTATTTTTTATTGTTTCTATATCTAACTCAATCATAATAATTGTATGTGCTAGGTTTTTCTAATTTAAATCATTAAAATCTTTACCATGTGAAATTTTGGTAAGATACATCCTTGTGTAAACACAAACTTAAAATTATGTGTATTTACATTTAATATCTTTAAATAAATTATTTTATCTAAAATATTTAACTGGCTAATAAAAATATAAATGGTCAAGGTGCACATAATGACCTGATTTATCAATTATGCAAGTTCTGTAGTAAAATTTATATATCTTTCACCTAATTTTTGTGTGAAAAAATGATTATAAATCATGCTCAAATTTTGATAACAATTATTCATATTTTGCCTAAGGTGTTAACATATTTCACTAATTTTTAACATTTTTATTTTATTATTGTGTGTATGTATGTGTGTGCATGACTATGTGTTCTTGTGTGTACTATAGCATGTGTGTGAAAATCAGAGACTTGTTTTTCTCCTTCCACCATGTTGGTCCTAAGAATTGACCTCAGGTTGTCCATCTGTGTGTGCAGTGGGCACTCGTACCTTCTAGGCCATCTTGCCAATCCTGTTGGGCTCATTTTTAGTAAAGTGAGATTTGTTGTATTAGCATTTTATTTAGTTGTTGTTAGTCTCAAAGATCTGTTGTATGTATAACTATATCAGAATATAGATTTAGTGATTTGAAGCTAATGTAATTTAAAGTTTTATTTGGAATATGGCTAGATCTGAAAAGCCCTCCCTTTTTCCTTATTTTAAGTGATTAAACTGACATTTAATTTTTAGAATACTGCATTAGTATCTGTAACACATATCTTAAAATTTGTACATATGTTCTACACATCAAAATTATGTTTATAGAGCCAAATTAATTTGCTGAAATAAGATACATAGCAATTTCTACTCTCAAATTTAAATATCTATATATGCTATATATTATCTGTATATGCACACACGGCATGTACATCTATAGATACAGTTTTTTATAATTATTAAATATGAGAATATAAAGATCAATTCATATTTTCAATGAGTTTAATATGCTATTAGTATTATTTGTGTCCCATGCATTCATGTGTATGTGGTGGGTGCTGGAGATAGAGCCCAGGGCTTCACAGACAGTAGGCAAGTGAGTGCCTTGGCCCTTGACCTCACTTGGACCTCTGCTCCAATTTTATTAATTTTTAAAAGATATTTAATTTTAGGCTAACTTTGTATCTTTCCTAAATAACCTTTTGATTGAAATTATTTAAAAACAAATTTAAGGTATATTATTACTGAATTCTGGCAGAGATTTTAGAATTATCTTGTTTTTCATTTTATTGAAAATAGATTTTTTTCACATGGTATATCATGATTACTGCTTCCTCTCTCTCTGCTCCTTCCAGCTTCTCCCATATAGATCCATTCCCTTTCTGTCTTTCATTAGAAAGCAAGCAGGTTCCTGAGGGATAATAATAAAATAAGACACGATAAAATAGTATATAATAAGTTAAAACAAAAGCTAACACATTGGAATTGGACAAACCAAACAGAAGGAAAAGAGCCCAAGAGAAGTCACAAGAATCTGAGACCCACTTATTCACACAGCCAGGAATCCCATAAACACACTAAATTAGAAGCTATAAAATATGCCCAGAGGGCCCAGGGCAGACCTGTGCGGGCCTGTGTGTGCATGCTTCCTTCGCCTCTGTGAGTTCCCGTGAGCTGCGACCATGTTGATTTGGAGGGCCTTGTTTTCTTGGTGTCCTGCATCCCCTATGTCTCTTAGCCTTTTTCCACCTCCTCTTCTGCTGGGTTTCTGAGCCCTGAGGAGGGATTTGATGGCCACATCCGCATTTAAGGCTGAGTGTTTGAAGGTCTCTCACTCCCTGCATAGTGTTGGCTGTGGCTCTCTCTGTGTCTGTTCCTGTCTGCCGTAGGACGGAGCTGCACTGATGATGGCTGTGCAAGGCACCGCGTTCTAAGTTCAGCAGAATGGTATTGGGAGTGCTTTGTTTTTTCCATTTTTGGAAGAACAGCAGTATTTAGTTGTCTCCTCGTTCCAGTCATTGGCAGGAATGGGTACAATCTCATGGAGAGGGCCGTATGTCAGATCAGACTCCCGGCTGGTTATCCCACAAGCTTTGTGCCTCTCTTGCGCACTAGCGTATCTTTCCAGTGGGACACCCTTGTAGAGTAAAGAGTTGGTGTTTATGTTTGAGAGAATTATTTCAACGAGTATCTCTAATACCTAGTTTTGTTTGCTTATTATTGTTTTTTCAAGACAGTGTTTTTCTGTGTAGCCTTGGCTGTCCTGGAACTTGCTTTGTAGACCATGTTGACCTCAAACTCATAGAGATCCGCCCGCCTCTGCCTCCCAAGTGCCATAGCTAAAGGCATGTGCCGCCACTGCCTGACATAATACCTATTTCTTAAAAATTGGATCCTCCCCCCTTTAGGAATTTAAGTATTTAGTGATTTGGTCACATTTAAATTAATTTTCTACATATTGCTTTTATGCTCAGCTTCTTTCCTTAACACATTTAATGTATTCCTCAGAGGTTTCAGGTCTGAGTTGGCCACTATCATGAGCTGGAATTTCTTTTGGGTCGAACCTTGAGGTCATTTGCTCTATATAGTGCTAGACCCTTGGCCTACCAAAGCGTCTCAAGGTCTCTCAGCCTTGTTGGCTGTCATCACAGAATTAGAATCAGAGAGATTAGTTTGTGGAAAAAATCCTGTTTCTGTAACAAAGACTTTTAGTAATAGAGCTGAAGTCCACTTCCTCTCAGTGACAGGGTGTCTTGCTTTAATCCCGCAGGCCACACTGCTAAGCAGAGGTCCCTTATTTCAATCATCTTTAACTAACTGTTGTACGTGTTTTATTTGCCAGCACGAGATTATCCTTGGACACTCAAAAATAGACGCCCAGAAAAACTTCGAGATTCACTGAAAGAGTTGGAGGTATCTTTCAAAAGGTTTCAAAAATGGGAGCAAACAAATCTGTTTTCAAGCATCTTTCAACAGTTGTAATTTTCATAAAGGACCAGCTCTCGTGGCGATGATGGCTGCGCCTTTGTCTAGAGAGAGCTTCCCACACACTTGGGTCTTTGTGTGTGGTTTGTTGATTGCCTTCTTTTTTTTTTTTTCCTTGCAAACCAGAAGCACTTTAACTGATAATGACAAGTGTGTAGCCAACTGCACTCTCTCTTTTTCTGTTGTCCTTCAGGAACTGATGCAAAACAGTCAGTGTGTGCTGAGCAAATGGAAGAACAAAAACATCTGTCAGGTAAAATGGTTTGACAAGCAGTGGAGCCGAAAGAAAGCTGTGTAATAATTGGTATTCTTGTGTTATGATAGATAATGGGGAAAACTTTTCACAAGTGGATAGTTCAGAGTTTGAATTTTAGTCATTCTAAAGTGAACATTAGACAGATTGACACAGGCCACCAAGCTACATCATTAACTAGTGTGGTAGTATTGACATCTACAAACACTAATACGTGTCTTTGCAGGCAGTGTTTTTCACTTGGGGTTATCTGGGTGTGATATTAGATATTCACTGGCATATTTTTTAAATGACAATGACACCATAGGACAAAACATTTCAGTATAGTATCCTTACAAACATTTATGATTAGAATGTTTATGGAAATGGATAAGTAAGAGTGAAACCTCATTTAACAGACTTAGTCTCGCATTTTGACCCACTCAGCTATATGTTTTAATGTGGTAGACACTAGTCATATGTGGCTATTTTAAAAATAAAATTAAAATTTCAGTTCCTCAGTTATAGCTCTCCCCAGTTTAACTTCCTGGCAGTCAAGGATGCAGATATAGACCATTTCCACGGCAACAAGTTCTATTGGACAGTCTTGTGCTCAGAAAGCCTAGATTTAGAACATTATCAGGACATCATAATTAACACACATTGACTATAAAATAAGGGACAAATGTCTTCTTAGCCTTGCTGATGTACATAAAAAATACCGTTTGCATGGGAAAACTTACTGGCTTTTGAAAAAAAAAAGGATAATTAAGTCATCTGTATGTGTATATTGTATCATTACTACTAATAATTATAATTTATTTTTATAATCAAATATACTGTTTCAGTTTTACTTTTTGTCCTTTCCATTACAATTTTTTAAACGTGTGAACATTCTTCTTTGTAGGTTATGCCCATTGTTCTATCAGAAATCTCCTAATCTCAAATTCATAGAAATCACAAACATAACTTAATAGTCTTTAAGTAGACTATTATTTTAGTTAATTCTAATTTTCCTCTTAGAATATTTCATTGTTTATCTAAACTGTTCTCCCCTTAGTAATGGTGGTTAACTGTTACCTTGTCATCTGGCATGAATTCCTACTTTCTAGACTATTCACAAGGCTGAGTGAATATTTTCAGAACCATACCACTTGAAAAAGTCTCCTTAGACTACTCTTCAAAAGGGTGCCATTGTTTGATGTCATTTGCATAGACATGTGTGATGAGGCCCTTAAGCTCGAATGTCAGATGTGCTCCAGGAAGTTCCAGACTTAAACATGGAGTCTCTAGTGCCACTACTCACTGCAAAGACAGCCTCAAGGGTATCTGACTGGAGGGCAAGCCTCCTACCTACACTAAGAGGTGTGCCTCATGGCCTCCACCCTCCCTTACTTACCTCCACCTGGGTAAGTTGGAACATGTCAGGTCTTTTAAAAAATGTAGTGGAGCATCCCAGCTAGATGATCACTTTTAGAAAGAGTCCATTGCTTTTTAATATAATGACAAAGTTTTTGTGTTGTTCACATGTTACCGAAAGGATATCTTTCACTATTGAATTCATTCAACTCAGAAAATTCTCTTTAAATGATACAATGTATGCAAAAATTGCTTTTGTAATTTACAATGGGCAGCCTTGGTGGCTCTTGCTAGTGTGCCAGAGGGTCTGCTTTTGGCAGTTCTAGTGGGATTTACCGAATCTTATGTTCTGTTTCATTTTTATTTTTATGATGGATAAGACTTTTCTAAAATAGACCTTTACTCTTAGCACATTTTTGATATATTTTCGACAGATAACTTTCTCTGTGCCCACAGGTCCAAGCCAATCCTTACATCTTTAGGGCCTTTGGGAGACTTCCTAACATTATCTGTCAGGCAAGAGTTTCACTATATCTTTAAAAAGTGTGTATGAGTTCCATTTTTCAAGATCTCTGGTATCATAGCAAGTTAAAAATAATTTGGTGTTCAAACTGGAATTTCAGTTTAAGGAAAATGTCTGTTAGCCCTTTTAGTTAAACTTTTATTAGGGTTTGTCAAATTATGTTTGGTCATAATGTAATTTAAACTCTTTCATCAGTCTCCCTGAGTGCCAGAACAGTTCCTCAGACAGTACATGCTTAAATCCTCCCAGTGCTTTCCCTGTACATTCAGTCCTAGGATGGCAGCAGGTGACCATGCAGACTGTTTTACTCTTCGAAAACAGGTTTCTGGAGTGTGACTGTGGGCGCGTGCGTGCGTGCGTGTGTGCGTGCGTGCATGGTGTGCTGTAGTGTGGTGTGCTGTAGTGTGGTGTGCTGTAGTGTGGTGTGGTGTGGTGTAGTGTGAGGTGTGATGTGGTATGCTGTGAGAGACGCAGACAGACTCAGGTGCAGGTGCACAGCCTGTGGATGCCAGGAAGACTTTGGATGCTTTCCTCTTCACCTTCCTCATTTTGAGGCAGTGTCTCTCACTGAATTGTAATCTCACTGTGTGGCTCTGTGGCCTTTCCCATGAGCCTCAGGGATCTGCCTGCCACCTTTCTCCCTAGTCCCCATTCCACACACACTCATGTTGAGCTTCCAAACATACATAGCCATGCTTGGCTTTGAAGATATAAATACAATTTAGAATGTTGACTTCAGCAACTAGCAAATATACTCTTGTTTTTGTCTTCTTAATCAACCAACAGAACAATTTAATAATTTCATGTTTGACTATCTTAAACCACTCATGTAAACTTTTTTAAAAGGAGAAAAATAGTTTGAAGAGAGTAGGACTGTGGTCTGGTCCTCTTGCTTTCACAGCAAGCAGTCCTAAACAATGAGCCATATCCAGCCCCAATCCTGGACACCCTTGATGCTGTAACATTTGGATTCTCTGTCTTTGGATGAGGCCATTGCTTTACTGTGAATGTTTTTTAAAGAAGTGATAAAATTGGATTTATGAAATTCAATTTAATTGAAATCTCTTTTTAAAATCTTTAAAAGATCCTCTTGTTTAGAAATCTTTGAAGAGGCTACTGCAGTATAAAGGGCTAACAAGCATGTAATCTGACCTTGGATCTTTATGTCAAATAAGGATTTACAGGTTGTCATTACCAAAACTTAGTTTATATTATTGATCCAATGACTTATAAATTGTAACATTTAAAATAATTTTCTCCAGTTATAAATTCAGAACACTTTACAAGTCAAGGATTACTTAATATAAAAAATTGTCTTTGGAGCTTTTGTATTCAAACTATTGCTATTCTTGGTATGGGATTATTGAAATCTATAGGATACAATTAGAATTTTGATTTCAGCAACTAGTCAATATACTCAGTTTTGTTTTTCTTCATCAACAGAATATCTTAATAGTTTCCTGTTTTGACTTTCTTAAACCATTTATATAAACTTTTTTTAATGAAAAAAAATAGTTTCAGTTAAATACTATTAAATAGTTCATCTCTCTTTTGGAATGTTAAAGTCCATAAAGTATTGTGCTGTGATCATGGTCATATTAATAGGTTACTTTGTAATTAGTTGAAAATATTTCCATTAAGCATAGATATAACCTTACACACTGATATAACCTTACACACTGATATTTAGATTAAAATGATTGACATACACATATACACACACATATGATCTGTATACACAAATACAACTTGCTGAGTCCATTGTTGTTGATGGATTGAGGGCTGACCACTCTGTTGTATTGGACAACCAATATGGGGGGGGTTCATCTGTACAAAAGGCTAGTTTTTTTTTCCAGCAGTCATTCATTGCCTGGGGTGGGGGAGGTACCCTGCGAAATTATCCCTTTTCTTTCTATATATAATGTCCTTCCAGTCTTGTTTTTATGCAGCCATTTTTGAAAGGGTTTACAAGTGGACTTCCTAGTATTCTGTGTCTTTCCATCTTTTCTTCAGTGTCCTCTGAGCCACAGATACAGGCGCTGTGATGTAGGTGTCTCTATTGGGGCTGGGCTGCTGCCATCTGCTGATCTCTGCATTGTGTCCACTTGTGGTTTTCTGGGATGGCCTCTATTTGCTTTGATGAGAGGCTTCTTTGATGGGGGTGGCAGCTACATTTATATATTGGTAAGCTTAATCTTTCTTTTAATTGTACATAAAATCAACTTGACTTCTTCATAAAATAGTAAAATAAAATCCATGATGTTATCAGTATCAACAACAGCATTTTATGTGGAGCCCATCATACCATATTCATTGCCTGCCACCTTGGTAGGAGGTGCTATAGTTAAGGTGGAAAGGAAGAAGTCACATTAATCCATGAAGACTAATGAGTGCTATATTGTAAACATCAGGAGACGCCAGAGAAGCTAGGAACATCAGTATATAATCTAAAATGTTAACAGTTTACAGAGAAGTTCTAATTTTACCAGACCTAAACAGGAGTATAAAATCCGGGAAGCCTGAACGACCAGAACGGGATAGGAGGGAGTGTCTAAATAGTAATGTAGCGGGTCCATGGGGGAAGCAGTTTTAAGAATAGAGTGATTGCTCTGAAAGACAGCTTGGCGCTTCCTTAGAGACACTGACAGGATGTCCTGCAACACTGTAAGTGCTTCATATCAGAGAAGTGCCCCTGTTAAATTCAGTCTTACAGAAGGGTTCACCTGGCGGTGGAAGGTAAGATAAAATGTGAGCCAGGAGGAAGGGTTGTGCATAACGAGTAAGGACCGAGCTGAGAGCCTGTAGGGACATTGTGAATGGTGTGTAAAATGCTTAGTTTGCCCCTTTTTTTCTAATCATGCTATCATTTGGAAATGGGGAACTGGAGTAGATGTTTGGATTCGAATTTTTTGGAGTAAACAGCAGAGTTAAAACTATTCAATTGTACTTATATAAGGGATGGAGGATATCTTGGGAGAAAATCTGAGAAGAAGCATCTATTTAGTGGATAAAGAAAAAATATCCCTAGCAGAAAAATAGAAAGAAACAGTAGTCAGGATAATGAGGACCTGTGGAAAGTACATTTTTGTAGAAATCAAAGTGGGAGACGCCAGAGGATCTGAAAGACAGATGAAGGGACCGTTTCTTGATTGCTTGTTGCTGATCTAAAGCTCAGGGCTGTGGCTAAGTGTCCAGTGGATGTTTGTGAGTTGTCAACAGTGAGCTCACCTCTCACTCTTAGTGGCTACTGAAAAGACTGCGTGATTTTTTTCATTGTTTTATAATTTCACACATGCAAAAATAATGTTTTAGGCAAACTTATCAGTTTCTCTCCTGTCTCCCTTACCACTTTCCCTTCCACAATCATGCACCCTATGTTTTTAAGTCCTGCTGCGTTCACTTAGGGCTGCCCACTGCAGCATGGTGGCCGCTTAGGGACTGTACACCTGAAGAAACCCACTCTCCTCCTCTGCCAGCCTGTCATTGCTAAGAGCTCTTCAGCTGGGTTGAGGCTTTGTGGCCTCTTTCTCATCCAGGTTGGGGCTTTGTCTGGTGTGATCTTTCACAGATCTTCTGCTTGAAGTCATAGGCACCATGCATTCGTGTGTGTGGAGCCTCTGTAATGTCCAGAAAGCACTGTTTCTTAGCAGTTCTCTCTTGCCTCTGGCTCTTCCTCATCGACCCTGAACCATTAGAAGAGGAGTGTGAGCAGCTGTTCATTGAGAGCTGAGCATTTATAGTTGTTTAGTTTCTGAACCTAGACTCATTGTGGGTCACAAGAATTCCATTTGTATTTGAAAAATACAACTAATGATTAAAGCATCAGAAAATTAAGGAATAATGTGAGATTAGATGTTATGTTTTTATATAATATCTAAAACTCGGGAGTGGCTGCTGATTGAAACTGTTGGCCAAGACTTCATAAAGGATTCTGGTTTCACCTGCCTTTAAAGGAAGAACCCAACTTAGGTGAGGAGAAGGAAGATCTCTGCCAAGGGAGGCACGCCAGCAGAGATACACTGTCTTTAGATAGTTCAGATGGTTTAGAAAGCCTTTCTGAAAGATTTAGAAGACAGAGATGTTTGTCCTCTATTTGAATACTTCTTTAAAAAGTTCTGTGTGGTGTATGTGTGATTATATATTTGTATGGTTGTTGATTTCCTTTAAACCACACTAAGATTGTTTGTTGTAGGTTGGTCTCATTTCCTATTATGATAGACAAGAGAATATTACAGTCTAGTACCTCTTTGGGGCCCGCGAGACTTAGCCAGAGTGCAGCAGCTTGGTATTGTTATCATTCTCTAGCTTACCAAAGAATACATAGTATGTTTTTTTTTATGTTTGTTTGTTGTGGTTTTTTTTTTTTTTTTTTTTTGGTTTTTCGAGACAGGGTTTCTCTGTGTAGCCCTGGCTGTCCTGGAACTCACTCTGTAGACCAGGCTGGCCTCGAACTCAGAAATCCGCCTGCCTCTGCCTCCCAAGTGCTAGGATTAAAGGCATGCGCCACCACCGCCTGGCTACATAGTATGTTTTAATTAGAAAAAAACTCAGACATATTTAAGTTGAATTATGTTTAAAACATAGAAAACCAAGTGGACATAAACCATCTAGTCCAATGAACTGCCAGTTATTTCTCATTTGATGTTTTCCGTTGGTTAAATGTCTATAAACATTTAATTCATTTAATAGTATACATAGCACATATTATAAATATTTAAGATTATAGCAATAAATTCTATATATACATATACATTCCCTTTTATAATATAAAGTAAGTACATGAAGCACATAGTGAGCCAGTGAATTAGAGTTATTACCAGGATTATGACTGCCTATGTAGTCTCTTTCCATTCAGCTTTCTTAGTTTCTTCCCAGATAAAGATAGACCTTTAATTTTACAATGGGGTCTTACTATGTAGTCCAGGCTGGTCTTGAGTCTGTGTGGTAAGGTGGAAGTCTTGCTGCCACCTCCTCATTGGCTGGACAGCAGGCATGTGCCACTGTTCTTATTATCTCCATTTTATTGATGAGGAAACAGATGTACAGTAATTGTACAATTAGTGGATTGCCGGCATTTAAACTAAGGTCTTGTAGCTTTAAGCTTGTGTCTTTAGTTGCTACGTTCACCATAGTCCTTTTCAGCAGATCAGCAATATCCATGTAAACATACCCTCAATCACTATGAGATATGGAATATACATTGGTCTCCCAATTAAACAGTTAACTAAAATTGTGTCATTATTCTCACTCTTTCTTATACTTTCATTAAATTAAAGTAAGTTTTTAAAGCTGTAAGTTATGAGGACAAAGAAAAGAAAATGGCCATGATACTGAAAGATGTCCATTAGCTTAAAAACTAAGTGGCTGTATGAGAGAGACATGACTGCAAGTTGGAGGCTTTGCTGAAATCAGTGGCTGAACCAGAATATGTCATTAGGAGATAAATGTTTTGTGTTTTAGAAACTAAAAGGGGGCGTGGTGGTGCACACCTGTAATCCCAGCCCTCGGAAGGCAGAGGCAGGCGGATTTCTGAGTTCGAGGCCAGCCTGGTCTACAGTGTGAGTTCCAGGACAGCCGGGACTACACAGAGAAACCCTGTCTCAAAAAAACAAAACAAAAGAAACTAAAAGGGACCATGATGAATGCTGTGTAAGGAGCCAAGGAGATAGATGAATTTTCTATAGACATGAAACCTGGGCATAATAAAGAAAAGTGAGGGTGTACTTCAGTTACTTACTGATTGCTAGGACAAAACCCCCTGACCAAGACAACTTACACAAGGAAGCATTTGACTTTGGAGGGGGGAACAATGGTTCCAGAGGGTAGTTGATTCCTTGGCCATCATGGAGAGGAACATGGCAGCAGGCCTGGCACTGGAGCTGGAGCTGGAGCTGAGAACTCACATCTTGAGACAACAACTCCAACACAGGGAGACAGGAAGCAAACTAAGAAAGGCGTGGGCATTGGCAACCTCCAAGCCCATCCTCAGTGTCCACAACTTTCTCCGACAAGGCCACACCTCCTCCAATACGGCCACTCCTCCTCCTCCTTCCCAAACAGTTCTACCACCCATGGACAGAGCGCTCAGATAAGTGTGCCTCTGGGAGCTCTTTCCTTCCAGCCACCACAGAGGGCTTGACTCAGAAGAGAGCTGAGAGAGGACCCAGAGTGGGGGCTTGCTGTACCTCCCGCCCGTGTCTAGAAGCTGAAGTTCACTTGTGTCTTATTTGTTTATAGGCCCATTGTCATGTGTGAGTGAGTGAGTGAGTGAGTGTGTGTGTGTGTGTGTGTGTGTGTGTAATGGATTGTATTTCCCAAAGCCCCGTATTAAGAAGTATTTTTACAGTAAAGCTTAGTGGAGTGAGGAGCCATCACTTGTAAATGTAACCAGAGAGATCGCCGTCCAGCTGACGAGTCCCCACCTGTAAATATGAGGACTGTAAGGCTGAGACTAAAGCAGAGTGAAGATGGAATTGCAGGCATGCAGTTAATAGAACTTAAGTTACAAGATTAAAGTTAATAGCCACAGAAATAAGAGAAGGGATTCCATTCTTGAAATAATAATACAATTCTGCTTTAAAAAACAAAAACTAAAACGACAAAGGATAGGCAGGGGCAGGAGAGATAGCTGAGAGGCTAAGCCCCAGGTGATCTGATGCCAGCTTCTGGTCTCCGTGGGTGCTTGCATGCATTTCACAGATACTCACATAGACACACACAGTTACACATTAATGTAAGTAAAAAAAAAAATCTAAATAAACATAATGAGAAAAAGCATCCCATTACAAATGAAGACTATGAAAGCATAGGGCTGGGAGCGTGGTTTGGTGGGATGGCTTGCCTAGCACTTAGGTTTAATCCCAATAAAACACACAGTATCAAGCACTTTAAAAAGTATGATAACAGAATTTAATAGATGTATCAAAAGGTAAAAAAGTATCTTTATGCTGTAGAACAGAGGAAAGATGAGGGTTTTAATTATGAACTACAGCTGACAGAAGGAATAAAAGTTAACCAAAAAGGTCTGCTACCTAACATAATCAAAACTGGGAAAACAAAGAAAATCTCCAAGAACTGGAAGATGCACATTTCTAACCTTTTAATGGAAATTTACATGTTTATGCACTGAGAGTAAGCGGCAGGGGCTGAGACAGAATCACCCCCATACTCCCCACTGAACCATATTCTATTCAACGCACGTGTGAAGATTAAGGTGTCATCAGCCACAGGACAAGTTCTGCAGCCCTGAGGAATTGATGCCTGGTATGAGCCTGTTCTTTATAACTTTACTTTTAAAATAACATGTAAGAAAGCAGGTCTCCCCACGGTGTAGTCATGCATACTTTGTTGCCACTTCCCCACAACTGCTCCACCACTGGGCTCTCGTGCTGGGTATCCCCTCCTACGTGACACCACATGGGCTCTATTACCTTCTGTAGTTGTTTCCTTAGGGCCTCTTTTGAAAAAAATAATCTGCCTCATGGACTACTTTCTAGTTTTCTGTCCTCTGCCCACACTTGCTTTAACATGAGTAGTACTGTGTGTCAGGATAATGGATTGAGTTCTGTCACATGATCCTGTGATCCACGTAGCTCCTCCTGCCAGCCATGGCCTGTGCGGTGTTGAGCCACTCTCAGAATACCATGCTTTGTCCAGGAGCTTTGGTGGCCATAGCAGGAGTAGGGATTTGATGCCTTCTGATCTGATCCTTTGTCTTACCCCTACTCTGTGGCCGTGCCTGTGAGGTGAGGTGCAGAGGGGCTAGTCTCTGTTCAGCTCTCCTTGGTTTTTTTGTTTTTGTTTTTGTTTTTGTTTTTTGTGGTTCTGTAGGGTGTGGGTGGGTTGTGAGTATTGGAAATCTTTCCACCCTTTGCCACCATGTGTCTACTGACTGTTGTGGCTGTTGAGTGGTTCACAATAGCATTGTGAATTCTCTCCTGGGTTCTCTTGAATGTGCTTGGTGCTTAGAGCAAGTCAGAGCTCTCCCCTGGTAGCTTCATCTGTCTGTGTGCCCACCCCTCCTGTCTTCATACAAACTTGGCTTCTTTATGGGGAAAAAGTCCCACTGAGACTTGTTTCTCCTCTCTGTAGGATTAATATAGTAAAAGTGGACATCTTGCCTAAAGCAATCTACAGATTCAATGCAATCCCCATCAAAATCCCAACTCACTTCTTCATAGAGATAGAAAGAACAATTCTCAAATTCATCTGGAATAACAAAAAACCCAGGATAGCTAAAATTATTCTCAACAGCAAAAGAACTTCAGGAGGAATCAGTATCCCCAGACCTCAAGCAATACTACAGAGCAATAGTGTTAAAAACTGCATGGTATTGGTACAATGACAGGCAGGTAGATCAATGGAATAGGATTGAAGACGCAGAAATGAACCTACACACCTACAGTTACTTGATCTTTGACAAAGGAGCTAACACCATCCAGTGAAAAAAAGATAGCCTTTTCAACAAATGGTGCTGGTTCAACTGGAAGTCAGCATGCAGAAGAATGCGAATTGATCCACTCTTGTCTCCTTGTACTAAGATCAACTCCAAGTGGATCAAGGGCCTCCATATAAAGCCAGACACACTGAAACTAATAGAAAAGAAACTGGGGAAGACCCTTGAGGACATTGGCTCAGGGGGAAAGTTCCTGAACAGAACACCAATAGCTTGTGCTCTAAGATCAAGAATTGACAAATGGGACCTCATAAAATTACAAAGTTTCTGTAAGGCAAAGGACAATGTAAAAATGACAAAACAGCAACCAACAAATTGGGAAAAGATCTTCACTAGCCCTACATCCAACAGAGCGATAATATCCAACATATACAAAGAACTCAAGAAGTTAGACTCCAGAGAGCCAAATAACCCTATTAAAAATGGAGTACAGGGCTAAACAACGAATTTTCACCTGAAGAACTTCGAATGGCTGAGAAGCACCTTAAGAATTGTTCACCATCATTAGTCATTAGGGAAATGCAAATCAAAACAACCCTGAGATTCCACCTCACACCAGTCAGAATGGCTAAGATTAAAAACTAAGGAAACAGCAGACGGTGTTGGCGAGGATGTGGAGAAAGGAACATTCCTTCACTGCTGGTGGGATTGCAAGATGGTACAACCACTCTGGAAATCAGTCTGGTGGTTCCTCAGAAAACTGGGCACGACACTTCCAGAGGACCCTGCTATACCACTCCTGGGCATATACCCAGAGGATTCTCCGGCATGCAATAAGGACACATGCTCCACTATGTTCATAGCAGCCTTATTTGTAATAGTCAGAAGCTGGAAAGAACCCAGATGTCTCACAATGGAGGAATGGATACAAAAAATGTGGTATATTTACGCAATGGAATGCTACTCAGCAATTAAAAACAATGACTTCATGACGTTCTTAGGCAAATGGTTGGAACTGGAAAAATGTATACTACTTTTTTTAAACTTAGAATTTTGTACTAATACCCAGGTTGAATTGTCCTAGCCAGAAATATATGTGTGAACCATTTAAGGTTGAGTATAGAAACTTAGCAATATAATTTTTAAAACTTTTTTTTATGTGTATGTGTGTTCTTTTGTGAAATTTTTGTCTATGAAATGCAGACAGGAGGGTGTAGAGGCCAGAAGAGCACAGCAACTCCTCTGGAATTGGAGGCAGATTGTAGGTGCTGGAGACCAACTTCATGTCCTCTGTGAATGAAGTCAATGCTCTTAGCCATGGGGCCATCACTCGAGTCCTCAGCATTAAAAAAGGATTCATCTTTATTTTATGTGTAGTATGTTTCCCTACACGTACGGTTGTGCACCACATGTTTACCTGGTGCCCTCAGAGTCCAGAAGAGGGCATTGGAACCCCTGGAACTGGAATTTCAGACCACTGTAAGATATAGATTCTATATAGATTCTAGGAATTAAATGCAGGTCCTTTATAAGAGCCTCAAGTATTCTAAAGGGCTGAGTAATCATTTTAGCCCTGGAACTCAGCTATTTTATGACAATGTATCTGATACAGAAAACATATGAAGAACCTTTCCTAAATTGTGATTTTTGCCTCTAAGTTTTAAAGTTTTAAAAATAAAGACAACCAGTAAGCTAGTAGATTGCCTGCTTAATGAATGGCTGTGGAATGAAAAGCTGTTGCAATTGTACTTTTTTAATAGACTTGTATGCAAGTACATGTGTAGGTGTATGTGTATTCTCGTGTATATGTCCATGTAGAGGCCAGAGGTTGATGTTTATGTCTTCCTTGAACACTCTTTATTCACAGAGGCAGGGTCTTTCCCTGAACTTGCAGGTCCTGCTAGAATACCAACGACCTTGCCCTGGGGAGTCCTTTCCTCTGTCTCCTAAGAACTGGGATATAGGTGGGCTGCTAAGCATGGCCAGCTTTTATGAGGGTCCTAGAGAACCGAACACTGGTCCTCATGCTGGCCTCCTACGCGCCTCTGCACTGAGTCATATCTCCAGACTTCTATAATTTCTTAGTAAATATTCTTGTATTCTTGTAAGATATTCACAGTGACCCTACACAGTGAAGAGTATATGATACCTATGAGCCTCTTACTTTCAGGAGAACCCTAGTTGCATAGTAAAACTACTGTTTACACTCTATGTCATCTATCTCCTTTTTTCCCATAGGTGCTTAGTAATCCATTGTTTGGTTATACTTTTGTTAGTAGGGGTCTTCTTAGTACATAAGGCAATTAGACATAGATGACTAATCAAGGTGCTCACATGGGAAATATATTGTGTTAAGAGCTATTAAAATAAATAGAAGAAAACAATGGGTCTGAGGATTTTTCAATATTTTGATTCTTTAGAAACATATATTTGCTGATTCTTTGCATCCACAATATAGGAAACATATTTATGAGAATATATTTTAGGTGCTTCTTGTTTATTTTAGGAAAATGTTATAGAAAAATAACACTCCAAGTATTTTTAAAATCATCTTAAATTTAGCATATCTGGTCTTATGTGTAGGTCCTTAATCCACTTGGACTTGAGCTTTGTACAAGCAATTAAGAATGGATCGATTTGCATTCTTCTACATGTTCACTGTCAGTTGAACCAGCACCATTTGTTGAAAATGCTGACTTTTTTTCCACTGGATGGTTTTAGCTCCTTTGTTGAGGATCAAATGACCATAGGTGTTTGGGTTCATTTCTGGGTATTCAATTGTATTCCATTGATCTACCTGCCTGTCTCTGTACCAATACCATGCAGTTTATATCACTATTGCTTTATAGTACAGTTTGAGGTCAGGGATGGTAATTCCTCCAAAAGTTATTTTATTATTTTATTTTATTTTATTTTATTGTATTGTATTTTATTGTATTGTATTGTATTGTATTGTATTGTACTTTACTTTACTTTACTTTACTTTATTTTATTTTATTTTATTTTATTTTATTTTATTTTATTTTATTTTTGTTTTTTTTTTTCTAGACAGGGTTTCTCTGTATAGTCCTGGCTGTCCTAGAACTCACTCTGTAGACCAGGCTGCCCTTGAACTCAGAAATCTGCCTGCCTCTGCCTCCTAAGTGCTGGGATTAAAGATGTGAGCCACCACTGCCCACAGAAGTTCTTTTATTGTTGAGAATAGTTTTCTCTATCCTGGGATTTTTGTTATTACAAGTGAACGTGAGAATTTGTCTTTTTAACTTGAATACATGGGCAAAGGGGAAAATGTTCTGTCCTGAACAGAACACCAATGCCTTATGTTCTAAGATCAACAATCAACAAATGGGACCTCATGAAATTGAAAAGCTTTTGTAAGGCCTACTGTAAATAGGATAAAATGGCAACCCACGGATAGCAAAAAGATCTTTACTAACCCTACATCCAATAGAGAGCTAATAGCCAAAATATACAAAGAGCTCAAAAGGTTAGACTCCAGAGAACCAAATAATACTACTTAAAAAATGGAGTACAGAGCTAAACAGAGGATTCTCAACTGAGGAAACTCAAATGGCTGAGAAGCACTTAAATATTCAACATCCTTAGTCATCAGGGAAATGCAAATCAAAACAAGTCTGAGATTTTACCTCATATCTGTCAGAATGGCTAAGATCAAAAACTCAAGATCAAACAGTACATGCTGGCGAGGATATGGAGAAAGAGGAACACTCCTCCATTGCTGGTGGAACTACAAGCTGGTAAAACCACTTTGGAAATCAGTATGGCAGTTCCTGATAAAATTGGAAATGGTTCTACCTGAAGATCCAGCTATACCACTCCTGGGCATATACCCAAAAGATGCTCCAACATATAACAAGGACACATGCTCCACTATGTTCATAGCAGCCTTATTTATAATAGCCGGAAGCTGGGAACAACCCAGATGTCCCTCAACAGAGGAATGGATACAGAAACTGTGGTACATTTACACAATGGAGTACTACCCAACTATTATAAACAATGACTTCATGAAATTCTTAGGCAAATGGATGGAGCTAGAAAATATCATCCTGAGTGAGGTAACCCGGTCACCAAAGAGTATATGGTATGTACTCACTGATAAGTGGATATTAGCCCCAAAGCTCTCAATGCCCATGACACAACCTACAGAGCAGATGAAACTTAAGCGGAAGGAAGGCCAGGGTGTGGATGCGTCAGTCCTGCATTGAGGGGGGAACAGGATAATCATGGGAGTTGGAAGGAGGGGACCTGAGAGGGAGGGAGGAGGGGGAGGAAACAAGTGGGGGTCAGTATCAGGTACCGGACGGGTCCAGAGAGAGGTACAGAGGGTCAGGAAATAGAGTTAAAATATGTAGCAGTAGGGGAGATGAATTAGAGATAGCCACCAGAGGCTACCAGTACCTAACAGGGATGACTTTAGCTTAAATCTGCAGAGAAGGGGAAATAGGTCCTGTAGAGACCACCTCCAGTAGATCAGCAGAGACACCCCCTCCCCGGTTGGGGGATGGGGCCATCCACCAATTTCAAAAATTTTAACCCAGAAATGTTCCTGTCCAAAGGAAGAACAGGGACAATGAAATGGAGCCGATTATGAAGGAAGGGTCATCTGGAGACTGCCCCACCAGGGGATCCATCCTGTCTGCAGACACCATCCCTGATACTGCTGCTGTTGCCAAGAGGCACTTGCTGACAGCAACCTGGTGTGGCTGTTCCTTGGGAGGTTCGGCCAGCTACCAACAAGTGCAGATGCTGATGCTTAGAGCCAACCATCAGACTAGGCTCAGGGACCCTGGTAGGGGAGCTGGCAAAAGGACTGGAGCAGCAGAGGGGGATTGTAACCCATAGGAAGAACAACGTCAGCTGGCCGGTGGTACCTCCCAGGGACTAGACCACCAACCAAGGAGTGTACAGGGAGGGAGCCGTGGCTCCAGATACACATGTAGCAGAGGATAGCCTTATCTGATGTCAGTGTGAAGGAAGACCCTTGGTCCTAAAGGGGTTTGATGCCCCAGCACAGGAGTAGGGGGAGGCACCCTCATGGAGGCAAAGGGGAGGGAGAAGAGGGCGGATGTGAGATAGGGGGGTTGTGGAGGGGTAACCTCGAAGTGGGGTATCATTTGAGATGCAAACGAATGGAATGATTCATTAAAAAGAAAGAAACTGTTTTAAAAATCCCTAAAGCAAGACTTACATTTATTTCCTGTCATCTAGCACCCAGTTTCATCTCTGACATCTCCTGCCAACAATTTGGGGTCTTCTTTCTGGCATGCTCTCGTGTTTATCCTACTTGAGTGTGCTGCGTGTATACCTATCCCACTTGTTTTTCTTCGCAATAAAATGGAATGGTGCTTCTTAACTTTAGGAATTTTATCCCCACTTCTACAGTGTATCCTGGACGTGGGCAGAAATTTTCTGATTAATTAAACTTATCTATCTCTTATGTTATCTTTATTTATTTTCTTGTACTAACAACATTCACAATAGCCAAACTTAGAAGCGAGTGATTTATTATTAATTTGCAATGGCAGTTTATCAGTTTACAGCTGGAGAAATACCTGGCATCATAGGCACTGCTTATTTGCTTGAGGCATTCCCACCTGATGAATTACTCAAGAGGCTAAATTACAGATAAGAAGGCTGATTGTTGTGCAAAGAGTTAGAGTGCAGCAAAGAGGGGCCCTGACAGGATATTTCCATCACGTGCTACAGTAGCTCTGTGCTTGCCCTGGGGCTCTTTCTGTCTTAAGAGCAGGCATTAGTCATGGTAGCCCTGAGCCTGGGGAGGGACACATGAAGCAGGCTTCCTACAGACTCTAAGTCTGCACTGTTCACTGCCCACAACTCCACTGGACCATCTGGTTAGGTCCTTATTCATGACAGAGGGCAGCCTGTCATCTTTATTTGAGAAAAATGTTGATTAGTGTTTAAAGAGCTGCCAAATCTGCTTGATGGGGACACAGGAAATCGTGGATCCCACAGCACCTCATCTTACAGGTACTCTCTGCAGGTAAGACTTGGTGACTGGTATATCGAGAAGTAATCCACTGGCTGGCTTTATGTCAACTTGACACAAGCTAGTCATGAGAGAGGAGGGAGCCTTATTCAGAAAATGCCTATATAGGACCAAACTGTAGACAAGCCTGTAGGACTTTTTAAAAAAAAAAAAAAACAAAAAAAAAACAAAAAAACAAAAAAAAAACATTATTTGATGGCAGAGAGCCCAGCACATTGTGGGTGATGCGATCCCTGAGCTGGTGGTTCTGGGTTCTACAAGAAAGCAGACTGAGCAAGCCATGAAGAGCAAGCCAGTAAGCAGCGGCCTCACATGAGCATGTTTCTCCAGGCCCCTTCCCTACCTGAGTACCCATCCTGAATTCATTTGATGATAAATTATGATGTGAAACATAAGCTGAATAAACTCTTTCCTCCCAAGTTTCTTTGGTTGTGATGTTTTATCACATAAATAGTTACTCTAAGAATAAGACAGGTGATTGTCACAGTGTCCCCAGAATTTGCTGGCTTATGGCCCAAATCACTCCTAGTGTAAAACCATTGGTGTAGAGTGAAGAAAACCAGACTACATGAGGTACAGCATGGAGATTAACCATATTGTATTTTTCTTAGGTTGCATGCTTGTTCTGGGCAGGAGATACACTAGCATTTGTGTCTTCATAATGTGTGCAAGGGTTTCTGTAAATGATAAAATACTATGCCAAAGTGCTGTATTATCTGTATGTCTTACTATTCCTTTTCTTTCTTTTTTTTTAAATATATTCTCTATATTCTTTGTTTACATTCCAAATTATTTTCCCTTTCCCAGTTCTCCGCTCCCTACAAGTCCCATAAGCCCTCTTCCCTCTGCCCATTCCCCAATCAACCCCCTCCCACTTCTCTGTCCTGGTAATCCCCTACATTGCTGCATCAAGCCTTTCCAGGACCAGGGCCCTCTCCTTCCTTCCTCCTGGGAATCATTTGATATGTGGATTGTGTCTTGGGTATTCAGAGCTTCTGGGCTAATATCCACTTATCAGTGATTGCATTTCATATGTATTCTTTTGTGAATGGGTTACCTTACTTAGGATGATATTTTCCAGTTCCAACCATTTGCCTAACAATTTCATGAGTTCATTGTTTTTAATTGCTGAGTAGTATTCCATTGTATAAATATACCACATTTTCTGTATCTGTTCCTCCATTGAGGGACATCTGGGTTCTTTCCAGCTTCTGACTATTACAAATAAGGCTGCTATGAACATAGTGGAGCATGTGTCCTTATTGCATGCTGGAGAATCCTCTGGGTATATGCCCAGGAGTGGTATAGCAGGGTCCTTCGGAAGTGTCATGCCCAGTTTTCTGAGGAACTGCCAGACTGATTTCCAGAGTGGTTGTACCATCTTGCAATCCTGCCAGCAGTGGAGGAGTGTTCCTCTTTCTCCACATCCTCGCCAACACCTGCTGTTTCCTGAGTTTTTAGTCTTAGCCATTCTGACTGGTGTGAGGTGAAATCTCAGGGTTGTTTTGATTTGCATTTCCCTAATGACTAATGATGGACATTTCTTAAGGTGCTTCTCAGCCTTTTCTTTTCTTTTTTATTGAATATATTCTTCATTTACATTTCAAATGTCATTCCCTTTCCCACCCATCCCCCAAAAATCCCCCAACCCATTCTCCCTCTCCCTTTTCAATCATGGATTTTTATTTCTTTAGGTTTTAAAACAACCAGCAATATAAAAACTACCTTATTTTATACTTTTTGTGAACTTGAACAGCTTTGAAATATGCCCTAGGAATGATCAGTTTTCTTTCTTATAAATAACTTTAACATAGGGTTAAAATGTAGTATTTTTTGTTTATAGTAAGAATAAATGAGATTTCTTAAATGTAAGTAGATAAAATAAAAAGATGCATCTATCGACATGAATTTGTTCCATATGTTGGACAATATTCACAGGAAACTTAATGGTAACACTTTTCTATCTAGAAGAAGACTTGTTTTCTATTGTCTGTTGTCCTGAAGTAATTCTGTCTGTCTCAACTCCTCTGTTACCTTAGCCCAGCAGTTCTCAACCTTTGGTGGGGAGAGCCAGATATCAGATATCCTGCTTCTCTGATATTTTCATTACAATTCCTGACAGTAACAAAATTATGGTTTTCAAGTAGCAATGAAATAGTTTTATGGTTGGGGTCACCACAATATGACATAAAGGGCTGCAGCATTACGAGGCTTGAGAACATTCTCTTAGTCATTTGTCTTTGTACTGCAGTGAACTAATCAGACATGGCTTCTCTCTGTATTTAATGTTTGCTGAATGAAGGACTGGATTACAGAAAACACTTTCTGCAGGGTATCTGATAACTCATCAGTGACCCTGGTCTTCGTTGTAGATTCTTCTTGGTGTAAGAATTGTCATTCTCTGAGTGGTCCTCATTAGGTACCATCACGATGATCTTTTCCTCAGTTTACACCCTATGGATTTTAGTGGTTATCCCAGTTGTTTCTGTAGGGCTCATATGCTCATGGGGTGTGTTTTGGAGCTTGACTATCATGGAAGACTCTTCATTAATTACTGATTTTTTTCATATTGATCCTGCCTACCATCTCTTTTCATATTTACTCAGATGTGATAAAAATCACATGGATTTTACCCAGTGAGAATAGTGAATTCAGTGGAACTGTTTGGGGTTGCTAGTATAAAGTAGCCCATGCACAGTTACTTGAACCATTTACTTAATACTTGACTCCAGGTGTGCCGACATGACCCATTTCCATGTGGGGGCTGGGAAGGTCCTCAGACCTTCATTCTCAAACAGTGAGAACATTTGCTGCCTCAGACCATTGCACTCTCCAGCCATGCATTTGTTCTCTTTACGGGTTGTAATCTGCCTCTTCTAGCCAGTTACCTACCCTAACTAAAGTCCCCATTTTACTCTACAATAAGACATATATTCTATCTATATCTAATCAATTTATGCTACCTCATCGGCCACCCTGTCTTCATCTGTATATCTCTGTATCTCTACATCTATAGACAGAAGGCACTTATTTTTTTTTTTTATTTTTTTTATCATTTTTTTTTTATTTTCTATATTCTTTGTTTACATTCCAAAGGCTTTCCCCTTTCCCAGGTACCCCCCACCATATGTCCCATAATTCCTCTCCCCCCATGCTATTCCCCACTCTTTCCCCCCCCCCCCCCCCGATTTCTCTGTTCTGGGTCTACAATACTGGATCCAATCTTTACAGGCCCAGGGTCCTCTCCTTTTTTTCTTCTTGAGAGTCATTTGACTTGCTAATTGTGCCTTGAGTATTTAGGGCTTCTGGGCTCATTAATATCCACTTATCAGTGATTGCATTTCGTGTGTATTCTTTTGTGATTGGGTTAGCTCACTTAGGATGATAGTTTCCAGATCTAACCATTTACCTACAAATTGCATGAATTCATTATTTTTAATTGCTGAGTAGTACTCCATTGTATAAATATACCACATTTTCTGTATCCATTCCTCCTTTGAGGGATATCTGGGCTCCTTCCAATTTCTGGCTATTATAAACAAGGCTGCTATAAACATAGTGGAGCATGTGTCTTTGTTGTATGCAGGGGAATCCTCTGGGTATATGCCCAGGAGTGGTATGCCAGGGTCCTCTGGGAGTGGCATGCCCAATTTTCTGAGGAACCGCCACACTGATTTCCAGAGTGGTTTTACCATTTTGCAATCCCACCAACAGTGGAGGAGTGTTCCTCTTTCTCCACATCCTCGCCAGCACTTGTTGTCTCTCGAGTTTTTAATCTTAGCCATTCTGACTGGAGTGAGGTGGAATCTCAGGGTTGTTTTGATTTGCATTTCCCTGATGACTAATGATGTTGAACATCTCTTAAGGTGTTTCTCGGCCATCCGAATTTCTTCTGGTGAAAATTCTTTGTTTAGCTCTGTGCCCCATTTTTTGATAGGGTTATTTGGTTCTTTGGGGTCTAACTTCTTGAGTTCTTTGTATATATTGGATATTAGCCCTCTGTCGGATGTGGGGTTGGTGAAGATCATTTCCCACGTTGTTGGTTGCCGTTTTGTCTTTCTGACAGTGTCCTTTGCCTTACAGAAACTTTGTAATTTTATGAGGTCCCATTTGTCCATTCTTGATCTTAGAGCATAAGCTATTGGTGTTCTGTTCAGGAACATTTCCCCTGTGCCCAAGTCCTCCAGGGTCTTCCCAAGTTTCTTTTCTAATAGTTTCAGTGTGTCTGGTTTTATGTGGAGGTCCTTGATCCACTTGGAGTTGATCTTAGTACAAGGAGATAAGAGTGGGTCAATTCGCATTCTTCTGCATGTTGACCTCCAGTTGAACCAGCACCATTTGTTGAAAAGGCTATCTTTATTCCACCGGATGGTTGTGGCTCCTTTATCAAAGATCAAGTGACCATAAGTCTGTGGGTTAATTTCTGGGTCTTCAATCCTATTCCATTGATCTACCTGCCTGTTGCTGTACCAATACCATGCAGTTTTTAACACAATTGCTCTGTAGTACTGCTTGAGGTCAGGGATATTGATTCCCCCAGAAGTCCTTTTATTGTTGAGAATAGTTTTAGCTATCCTGGGTTTTTTGTTGCTCCAGATGAATTTGAGAATTGCTCTTTCTAGATCTATGAAGAATTGATTTGGGATTTTGATGGGGATTGCATTGAATCTGTAGATTGCTTTTGGCAAGATGGCCATTTTTACTATATTGATCCTGCCAATCCAGGAGCAAGAAATATTTTTCCATCTCCTGAGGTCTTCTTCGATTTCTTTCTTCAGGGACTTGAAGTTCCTGTCATACAGATCTTTCACTTGTTTGGTTAGAGTTACGCCAAGGTACTTTATGTTGTTTGTGGCTATTGTGAAGGGTGTTATTTCCCTAACTTCTTTCTCAGCCTGCTTGTCCTTTGAGTACAAGAAGGCTACTGATTTGCTTGAGTTAATTTTATAACCAGCCACGTTGCTGAAGTTGTTTATCAGCTGTAGAAGTTCTCTGGTGGAGTTTTTTGGATCGCTTAAGTAGACTATCATATCATCTGCAAATAATGATACTTTGACTTCTTCCTTTCCAATTTGTATCCCTTTGACTTCCTTATGTTGTCTGATTGCTCTCGCTAGAACTTCAAGTACTATATTGAAAAGATATGGAGAGAGAGGACAGCCTTGTCTAGTCCCTGATTTTAGTGGAATTGCTTCAAGTTTCTCTCCATTTATTTTGATGTTGGCTACTGGTTTGCTGTAGATTGCTTTTACTATGTTTAGGTATGGGCCTTGAATTCCTGCTCTTTCCAAGACTTTTAGCATGAAAGGATGCTGAATTTTGTCAAATGCTTTTTCAGCATCTAATGAGATGACCATGTGGTTTTTTTCTTTTAGTTTGTTTATGTAGTGGATTACATTGATGGATTTCCGTATATTGAACCATCCCTGCATTCCTGGAGTGAAGCCTACTTGATCATGGTGAATGATCGTTTTGATATGCTCTTGGATTCGGTTGGCAAGAATTTTATTTAGTATTTTTGCATCTATATTCATAAGAGAAATTGGCCTGTAGTTCTCTTTCTTTGTTGGATCTTTTTGTGGTTTAGGTATCAGCGTAATTGTGGTTTCGAAGAATGAGTTGGGCAGTGTCCCTTCTGTCTCTATTTTGTGGAATAGTTTGAAGAGTATTGGTGTTAAGTCTTCTTTGAAGGTCTGGTAGAATTCTGCACTAAAACCATCTGGTCCCGTACTTTTTTTGGTTGGGAGGCTTTCTATAACCCCTTCTATTTCTTTAAGGGTTATGGGACTGTTTAGCTGGTCTACTTGATGCTGATTTAATTTTGGTATTTGGTATCTGTCTAGGAAATTGTCCATTTCCTCCAGATTCTCCAGTTGTTTTGAGTATAGGCCTTTGTAGTAGGATCTGATGATCTTTTGAATTTCCTCTGTTTCTGTTGTTATATCCCCCTTTTCATTTTTAATTTTGTTAATTTGGATACTATCTCTGTGCCCTTTGGTTAGTCTAGCTAAGGGTTTATCTATCTTGTTGATTTTCTCGAAGAACCAGCTCTTGGTTTTGTTGATTCTTTGTATGGTTCTCTTTGTTTCTGCTTGATTGATTTCAGCCCTTAGTTTGATGATTTCCTCTCTTCTACTCCTCCTGGGTGAGTTAGCTTCTTTTTGTTCCAGCGCCTTCATGTGTGCTGTTAAGTTGCTAGTGTATGCTCTTTCCAGTTTCTTTTTGGAGGCACTCAGGGCTATGAGTTTTCCTCTTAGCACTGCTTTCATTGTATCCCAGAGATTTGGGTAGGTCGTACCTTCATTTTCATTGAAGTCTAAAAAGTCTTTGATTTCTTTCTTTATTTCTTCCTTGACCAGGGTGTCATTGAGTAGAGTATTGTTCAGTTTCCATGTGTATGTGGGCTTTCTGTAGTTCTTCTTGCTATTGAAGACCACTTTTACTCCATAGTGATCCGATAGGAGACATGGGATTAGTTCGGTCTTCTTGTATTTGTTGAGGTCTGTCTTGTGACCAATTATATGATCAATTTTTGAGAAGGTACCGTGCGGTGCTGAGAAAAAGGTATACTCTTTTGTTTTAGGATGGAATGTTCTATATATATCTGTTAAATCCAATTGGTCCAAAGCTTCAATTAGTTTCACTGTGTCCCTGTTTAGTTTCTGCTTTCCTGATCGGTCCATTGAGGAGAGTGGAGTGTTGAAGTCACCTACAATCATTGTGTTAGGTGCGATGTGTGCTTTAAGCTTTAGTAAAGTTTCTTTTACGAATGAGGGTGCCCTTGCATTTGGTGCATAGATGTTCAGTATTGAGAATTCTTCTTGGTGGATTTTCCCTTTGACAAGCAGGAAGTGACCTTCTGTGTCTCTTTTGATGACTTTAGGTTGAAAGTCGATTTTATCTGATATTAGAATGGCTACTCCAGCTTGTTTCCTGGGACCATTTGCTTGTAGAACTGTCTTCCAGCCTTTTACTCTAAGGTGGTGTTTGTCTTTGACACTGAGATGTGTTTCCTGTATGCAGCAAAATGTAGGGTCCTGTTTCCGTATCCAGTCTGTTAGTCTGTGTCTTTTGATTGGGGAATTGAGTCCATTGATATTAAGAGATATTAAGGAATAGTAATTATTACTTCCTGACATTTTGGGAATTTTATTATTATTTGTATTTGAGTGGTTCTCTTCTTTTGGGTTGGATGAGATGGGGTTTCTATCTTGTTTCTTCTGGGGTGTTGTTTCCCCCCTTGTGTTGGTATTTTTCCCCTATTATCCTTTGTAGGGCTGGGTTTGTAGATAAGTATCTTGCAAATTTGGTTTTGTCGTGGAATATCTTGGTTTCCCCATCTATGGCAATTGAGAGTTTCGCTGGGTATAGTAGTCTTGGCTGAAGTTTGTGTTCTCTTAGGGTCTGCATAAGGTCTGCCCAGGATCTTCTAGCTTTCATGGTCTCAGGTGAGAAGTCTGGTGTAATTCTGATAGGTCTTCCTTTATATGTTACTTGTCCTTTTTCTCTTACTGCCTTTAATATTCTTTCTTTGTTTAGTACATTTGGGGTTTTGACTATTATGTGACGGGAAGTATTTCTGTTCTGGTCCAGTCTATTTGGGGTTCTATAGGCTTCTTGTATATTCATGGGCATCTCTCTCTTTAGGTTGGGGAAATTTTCTTCCATAATTTTGTAGAAGATATTTGCTGGCCCTTTAAGTTGTAGATCTTCATTCTCATCTATCCCTATAATCCTTAGGTTTGGTCTTCTCATTGTGTCCTGGATTTCCTGAATGTTTTGGGTTACCAGCTTTTTGCATTTTGCATTTTCTTTAATTGTTGAATCCATGGTTCCTATGGTATCTTCAGCATCTGAGATTCTGTCTTCTATCTCTTGTATTCTATTGTTGATATTTGCATCTATGACTCCTGATTTCTTCCCAAGGTTTTCTATCTCCAACATTGTCTCCCTTTGCGATTGCTTAGTTGTTTCTACTTCTGTTTTTAGATTTTGTATGGTTTTGCTCAGATCTTTCAGTTGCTTGTTTGTGTTTTCCTGTAATTCTTTAAGGGATTTTTGTGTTTCCTCCTTTATGACTTCTACTCGTTGACCCATGTTCTCTTGTATTTCTTTGGGTGATTTTTGTTTCTCCCCCTTATTGGGATTCACTTTTTGCTCTATATTCTCCTGGATTTCTTTAAGTGATTTTTGTGTCTGCCTTGTATGGGCTTCTAGTTTTTGATCTATTTTCTCCTCTATTACTTTAAGAAATTTATCTAAGTGATCCTCAATCTGCATCTTTACCAGTGATTTTAGATCTGAGTCTTGTTTTTCTGGTGTGTTGAGATATCTGGGATTTAATTGTGTTTGTCTTGCAATGGCTTCTAGCTTTTGATCTATTTTCTCATGTATTACTTTAAGAGATTTATCTAAGTGTTCCTCTATCAGCATCCTGACCAGTGATTTTAGATCTGAGTCTTGTTTTTCTGGTGTTTCGGGGTATCCAATATTTATTGCTGTTGGGGAACTGGGTTCGGATGCCGCCATATTGCCTTGATTTTTGTTAGTAGCGATCTTACGTTTGCCTTTTGCCATCTGGTTAACTCTGGTGTTAGTTGGTCCTGTAGATACTAGCTGGTGCTTGACCCTCCTGTGGGGTTGTAAGGCTATTTCCCAGTGACTGGGATACCTGAATCACTGTCCTGCGGGGGTCTTGCTCACAGATTGCTGACAGGTGGCCTGAGTCCCCCGAGGTCTTAACCTCAGGATATCCCAGGTATTTGGTTCTGCCTGTTGGGCGGCTGCTCTGCACTGCTCCTGCTCAGGGTTCGCTGTCTGATATCCTGTTTCCCCAGGGGTCTTAAAGTTGGGATATCTCAGTTATCTGGTTCCGCCTGCTGGTCCCAAGCTGCTGGGAAGCTGGCTGGGTCCGGTTTCCAGCTTCCCTGCCACTGGCTGGATGGGAGGCTGGTTCGGCCTCCGGCTGGGTCTGGGTACCTGGCACACTGGCTGACTCCGGCTTCCTCACCACCAGCTGGACGGGAAGCTGCAGGCAATATGGCAGCTGCCTGCAGGGAGCTCGGGGTCCGCCCCGCGCGCCAGTGCAGAGTGCACCCGCTATTCTGTGCCCAATTCCCACTCCAGGCCTGAGTCCCCGAAGGTCTTAAGCTCGGGCTGTCTCGGGTACCTGGTTCTGCCACCGCCGCCGGATGGTTCTGAGCACCTGGCACGCTGGGTGACCCTCCGGCTTCCCCACCACCAGCTGGGCGGGAAGCTGCAGGCAATATGGCAGCTGCCTGCAGGGAGCTCGGGGTCCTCCGCCGCGCGAGTGCAGAGTGCACCCGCTATTCTGTGCCCAACTCCCACTCCAGGCCTGAGTCCCCGAAGGTCTTAAGCTTGGGCTGTCTCGGGTACCTGGTTCTGCCGCCGCCGGATGGTTCTGAGCACCTGGCACGCTGGGTGACCCTCCGGCTTCCCCACCACCAGCTGGGCAGGAAGCTGCAGGCAATATGGCAGCTGCCTGCAGGGAGCTCGGGGTCCTCCGCCGCGCGAGTGCAGAGTGCACCCGCTATTCTGTGCCCAACTCCCACTCCAGGCCTGAGTCCCCGAAGGTCTTAAGCTCGGGCTGTCTCGGGTACCTGGTTCTGCCGCCGCCGCCGGATGTTTCTGAGCACCTGGCACGCTGGGTGACCCTCCGGCTTCCCCACCACCAGCTGGGCAGGAAGCTGCAGGCAATATGGCAGCTGCCTGCAGGGAGCTCGGGGTCCGCCCCGCGCGCGAGTGCAGAGTGCACCCGCTATTCTGTGCCCAATTCCCACTCCAGGCCTGAGTCCCAGAAGGTCTTAAGCTCGGGCTGTCTCGGGTACCTGGTTCTGCCGCCGCCGCCGCCGGATGGTTCTGGTCTGTAGCCTTTTAACTCCTTTGTGGCCGACAGAAGGCACTTATATGGGCTTTGACCTGTTGAATAAATTAAACTTTTGTTATTCATATTTTGTTTTTGATTAATGCTACCATCAAATATAATATTTCCCTCTTAAGTGCTATTTCACTTTCAGTTAGTCTAGATGCCAAGGCTCGTGGAGCGCCACCTGAACAACTTTTGAGTCATCTCTGAGTTTCTTAAAGAAAAGCCCAGTTACAAAACCCAGACACTATTGTGGGTGCCCATAAGTGCTGGCTCTCCTAGTGCATGACAAATACAGAGGGGGGGCATTCTCAGCCAGCCATTGAACTGAGCACAGGGTCCCCAATGGGGGAGCTAGAGAAAGAACCCAAGGAGCTGAAGGGGTTTGCAGTGCCACAAAAGGAACAACAATATGAATCACCCAGTACTCCCAGAGCTCCCAGGGACAAAACCATCAATCAAAGAGTACACATGGAGTTACCCATGGCTCCAGATACATCAGTAGCAGAGAATGGTCTTGTTAGACACCAAAGGGAGGAGAGGCCCTTGGTCCTGGAAATACTTGATGCTGTAGTGTAGAGGAAAACCAGGACAAGGAAACAGGTATGGGTTGATTGGGGAAGGGGAGATGGCTTAGAGGATTTTTGGGGGAGAGGGAACCAGGAAAGGGGACATTTGAAATGTAAATAAAGAATATACCTAATTAAAAAAATAAAACTTAAATGGAAAAAAAAAAAGAAAAGCCCTGAGCTTATTGAAGACAACAAGAGAAATGGTAAAGGCAGCAGAGATGGTGGCAGAGCAGGGTGAGAAGGTGTGTCCTGTCTGAGGAGGAAAGAAACATCTCCTGCTGGGAGGGGACATTCTGATTGGGCCAGAGCTGGAGGCCAGTCTCCTGCTCAGCTGCTGGGAAACCTCTGTTGCTTGGGACTGCTGTTTCTTATTACTTTGAGCCTCCAGAATACTCCCACCCCTTGCCACTGGACAGGGGCATGCTTTTCCCTTCTTGTCCTACCAAATCATACAAAGGCCTTTCCCATTTTGGAGGTTGTAAATACTGTCATTTTGGTGAAACAGCTGGGCTGCAATATTCTTTGCCTGAGTTTCAAACTATATTTTACCTAACTCTAGCTATCTCCTCTACCACAGCTAGGAGTTTTTATTTGGCACTAGAACTTGTAAAATATGCCTCCCAACAAGCTCTTATAAAATGCACTGATTAGCTTATTAATTCATGTGTGTCTACATATTCCAAAAGCTGATATCAGGCATGGCTCTAGTCACAGGACACTTAAGAGATCAAAAATGGTGGTTACACTTTGATTCTAACAGGTTCCCATACTTCTTTTCACTGAGAGGCTTAACTCAATATTTAAGAGAAAAAAAATTATTAGCCAGGTGGTGGTGGTGCACGCCTGTAATCCCTGCCTCTGGGAGGCAGAGGCAGGCAGATTTCTGAGTTCAAGGCCTGCCTGGTCTACAGGGTGAGTTCCAGGACAGCCAGGACTATACAAAGAAACCCTGTCTCGGAAAAAAAAAAACAAATCCAAAAAACCAAAAAAAAACCAAAAACAAACAAAAAAAAAATGAAAGAAAGAAAAAATATTGTAAACCAGCCCCAGTTAAATGTTGTCTTTATAAAAGTTGTCTTGCTGCCATTTGCAGCAAGGAGCTGGGTAGCTCTACAGCCTTCTGTGCACAGCCCACCAGGAGAGAGGAGAGAGTGATCTCCCAGGAGTGCTTTCACCACTGAGCATGGAGGTGAGATCTACACCTTCTCTCTGGATGGGAACATCTAGGAGTGCACGGGGCATAAGATCCGTGGAGCAGCTGGGACGCAAGTCTTCCTGTCGCCACTTGCACAGGTTCAAATCCTTACCTTTTCTTGAGGCGGGCAGAAGGATTTCCCAGTGGATTACATGCTTTTGCCCCTCTTCTCACTTACTGCAGATTCCTGCTAAAACGTGACTATCTTCTCACTAACAAACTCCAGTGTAAGCTGGCTCCTGAGCCTGTCGTGCTGCTGCTGTGTGTGAGGACCCTGTCTCTTGTTCCCCTCCGTGTATACAGGCCCACTGTCCCCAGTCATTCCAGGCATAGTCTGCCTCAGTGTTTTTGTCCTGATGCTCCTCTGCTTAAACCCCACTTCTCCAGGTACACATGTGGGCTCTGCTCCCCCTCCTCTTTCTCTGGATCTGGGTCTTGTGGCATTTCTTCTTGAAGGCTTTTTCATCTATTGATCACCATGTGCTTACAGTAGCGTCCTAGAATCCCCATCTTGCTGTGCTTTTTCTCTCACAGATCTGATCACTAACTGCTATTATATTAGAACTATTTGTTCTTATCTATATCCACATTCAAATGCAAGCCCCATGAGGATATGGGGAACCAAGGCATTGCCTGTTTATACATTGGTGTCGTTTCAGGGCTCAGAATAGTGCCTGTCTCACTTAATATACTGAACATATATGTGTGGGCAGAGTGACTGTATGAATAAGGGTGTCAGGGCCTAATGGAATCCCCAAGTGGATGAATCACTGCTTCTATCCCCAAGCACAGACCACAGGATATATGAACACTTCTGCTCTGTGGCACTCTGGCTTTTGAAACTTTTCCAGTATCAACTGCTTCTTGCACAGACTTCTCTGGGTTTTATGTTTCTTCTTCATCTCCACAAAAATGGGCATTTGGAATGAATTTATAGCAGAGCACAGGTTCATATACTGTAGTGCAGCTTTTCTCAGGAGAAGGGGGCTCTTTCATGATAACGATGGTAATAACAGAAAATATGGAGAAAGAAATGAGAAAGTTGGGAAAACTTAGTTCCAGTTCTGTGGGAACCTATAGTTAGCTTGAAGGTGAATACCCTTCTTAAATAATTGCAAATTGAAAAAAATATCAAAAGCTAGTCTCCTTTCCAGTGAGAGCACATCTGGATACTAATGAGCTGCCTCAGCTGGTCAAAGCATGCGCTACAAAAGTTGCTGGCTTCCGTTTGATTCTTGGAAGCCAGGGAAGAATACAAGGAACACCTCCCAAGAGTTGTCCTATTGTGCCCATGCCTGTGCTGTGGGATGTACACCACGGGACATGAACACACACATACACACACACACACACACACACACACACACACACACACACCCTGGTTACACACATTAGTAAATCAAAGTTACAGCTTAATCACCCAGAGTCCAATGTTTCATATCCGAGGCTGGATTTTTATTTCAGACAAAAAATGACTTCAGAGATGGCAAACAGTGCAGTGAGAACTCATCGTGGGAATGACGGAATAGGAGTGGATGGAATAGCAGTGATCACCGTAAACCCTGTGCCAGGCAGTGTCACACATTCTGTTGGTAGAGTTCCTTAACACTTGCCCTGTGAAGAAGATGTATGAATGCCCCAAGTTGTTGTTGTTGTTGTTGTTGTTGTTGTTGTTGTTGTTTTTTATCAGTTGGAGCTGTTCCAGTTAAGGTAGCTATCAGATGTAGTGAGCCTCTGGCCACTGGTGGTATTCAACAATATGATGCATGTATTTTGTTTCATTTTGGGTTTTTGTAGAGATATGTTCAGGTAGCAGGTAGTCTAAGCTGGCCTTCAACCAGCTACATAACCAAGGATGTCCTTGAACTTCTGATTTTCTTGTTTCTACCTGCCACATGCTGCAATTGCAAGCATGCACCACTATACCCATGTTCATTCAGTGTTGAATACAGAACTCAGAACTTTGGGCTGGTGAGACGGCTTAGCTAGTGAAGTGTCTCCTAAAACCTGTAACCTGGCTTTGGTCTCTGTGACACACATGGAGAGGGAGCACAGAACTCACTCCTACAAGTTACTCTCTGCTCTCCACATGTGTGCTGTGCCACATGCACACAACTAGCATGTCAATACACATATGCATGCCAAAACTAGTTAATGAAAAAGAACGTAAAGTACGTAGCTCTTCCTGCATACTAGGCAAGTACACTACCCACTGAGCTCCCTCCCCAGCCAAATATGATTGACAGATTGCTGCAAAGGAACATTCAGATTATGTGGAAATGGAAGCTTAGGTTAAGTTTTCCTGTAACTATTGTTATCTAATATGATATTGAGTTATGATTCCTTTTTTTACACATATTTCTGGAGTGTCTCCTATGTGCCTATCACTGAGGGTACAAAGATAAATGTGGTCAAGCCAATATCATAAGAAACCAGCCATCACCGCCGAATTAAGGGAAGACATACTTGAGAGAATAGTATTTATTTTTGTTAAGAAAAGTAAGTAGAAAAGGACAGGCTATAGTGATGCGTTAGGCAGACTTGAAAGAGCCAGATACGAAGGTTGAGCCTAACGTCTTTCTGAGTGTCTGAGAAAGGAGAATTAGGGGAATGGAGTCCACATGTTAGGAAAGTCCCATAAGAATAGTGAATCATCTGCTATCAAGATATGTAGTAAGGCTAAATTAATTCAATAGAGAGTAATTATTTTCTGAAGTATTTCGAAACTCTTGGATCAACTGTGCCTTCTTTTATTTCCAAAAACTCATAAAGGTGGTTAACTTTCCCATCCCCCACTGTGCCTCTGAGTTGAGGGCGTGAGATAGACCATTCTGTAAGTAGGATATGAGTGAGACCTCTGTCGCCTGGACAGTGGTTCTAACCCTAGGCCCCCACCCCCACCCCCGTGCCTCATGCTGCTCTTCTCGCACACGTGTCCCAATTCGTCTCAACAGAGAGTTGTAGTTACTAGCTGGGACATGATGTCTAGGTGGGCGGGGGATTCCCCGCGGTGTTTAAGTCATAGTTGTCTCTGAGTTTGGCTGGCATGTTCCTGATTAGTTTACTAACAATTGGGTTTTTTTCTTCTTATGCCATATGCTATTCCATGATTCATCAGCTTTGAGTCTGTTGCTTTGAAGGTGAAACAATTTCTTCCAATGTTGATATTTCAAAATCTCGTAGATAACAAGCACACACATATGCAGAGTCCTTTCAGAAGTTTTAAACATTTGGAGACGAATGAATTAAGCCGCTACAAATGGAAAGGAGTGTTGTAAAATTGTAACGGTTCTATCTAGCCATCTTTTGTGAATGGCTGCTGGACACTGAAAGGACACTATTTTTTTTCTATTTTTGTTTTTCTTTGTGAAATTATCAGTGGTGTACATTACATATGATTTAACATGTGTTAAAAAATTTTAACATTTTTACCTAAGTGACTTGCTTTCTATTTTAATGTTTTGGGTTATAACATCTTTACCTGCTTAAGTGAATAAGATTTGGCATTCAAATTAGCTGTTTATATTGTAATCATGGCTGCTTCGTGTATTCAGTGAGCAGCAGTGACTATCCAAACTTCAAGAAATATCCTGTAAGTTCCTGATAAAAACAATAACCTTTTTAGTGTTTGAATACAAAATGAAGCAGTTCTTTCTGCATGAACACCTTTTAAGCATTTAGAAGATTAAGCACCTGATTGGTGAGGACCACATTAACTTTCTGAGGACAGTTTTTATCAGTGCTCTGAATGCATTAAAATGTTTTAGCTGCCTGTCTCATACGCAGAACCCTGGTGACTGTGTTTTAGGGAAGAAAACTTGTAATTTCATGGTCTGAATGCATGTGAGAAGATCCATGCAAGTTGTGTGATTGGAATGAAATATTTAAGTGATCCTAATTTTCAGCATATGTTTTTATCTCCCACTTACCTGGTTTTAGCTCCTCTTTGGTTCAGGTGTGCTGGTGTCCTTAAGCCTCTCTGGGCCTCAGCTGGAGAAAGTGGTGATTGACAGGAGCCTGGTGGGGAAGCTCGCCTCAGACACCATCAGTGATGGTAATTATACCCATGTGCAAATCAATTGCCCACATTAACAGTGGGGCAGGAGAAATGCTTTGTCAACAGGTAGACTAATTATTATCACTGGGGACTTGCAAACACAACAAGTAATTGCTTGTAATAGCAGACTTACAACCCCTGGGACCAGTACAGGCTTCAACTGATACTTAATGTCTGTGCGCTTCTCATTAAGTGTTAGGCTCAGAATCTAAGCACTTTCCGATCTTTCCTTTACAGTTTGGAATGTAATTTTAAAATAAACTTTTTTCATCCATTAAAAATGATTTATCTGTTATTGACAATTAAATTTTTTCCAAATGGATTATGTTTAAGTAATACAAATGTGCCTCAACAGGCAGCCGTGACATACCTTGAGATGTCAGTGTCAGATGCACTAAGGAAGTCTGGATCTGTTAAGCGACAGCACCACGCATGGTTGGCATAAAGAACATTAAAAAGATTTTTAAGCCATTTATTAAGTAGGAAGTTTAATGATATTTTTTGAGCCATTAAGGTTCCATGCTGGGTGCCATTCTTTTTAATTCAAGAAAGGGACTATATAAGATATGATCATTTTTATTGTAGTGGGTAAAGAAAGTGAAACTGAGCCACTCAGGATAATGGTCAGGCTTATGTAGTTAGTGACTGAGCCAAGGTCTGAACACAAGTTCTCACCTACGTCTTTGCTGCTAGACTCTGATAACTATAGATTTTAATATTCTGTTTCTCTATTTGGAGTAAAAACAGTCTCAAAACAGGCTATATTATCATGAAAGATTAAAAACAGCATCACAGTTTGAATAAGAAAGGAAGATGTGGTGCCACAGAAAGGACAGAGGTGAGAATGGGACCCTTCTTTCCACCGTACGCACCACTAAGCCCTTCTGAGTACAGTCAGGCACAACCGCACAGCTTTAAGAAAGAAGTCTGCAGGACAGCTATCACTAGCAGCAGTGCAGATAGCAGCAGGCTGGGGGAAGACCGTGGGCATGTTATTTCCTCCACGGCGTAGGAGTGTGATACCAAGGGAACTCTGTCATCACGGAGCCCTTCACTGACTTTGCACATAGCAGTGACTGTGATGGGCTCTCCTGTTTATGTTGTTCTGGTAGGTTGACTAGAAACAACGCCCTTCTGTCTGAAGTGTGCTTCTTTTATGTGTACCCAAACAATGCACTCTCATGGGACATGGGAGCAGTGCAGTTCTTGGCAGCTCTCCAGCTCCTCCACTGTTGGGCACTGCATGTGTATCCAGAGGTGGAGTGAAAAAAAATATGCAAGATATTAAGTAATTTCTTTTTCCTTTTTCCTTTGTTACCCTAGGAAAAATTCACATAACAATGGCTCTTATATAACCCATGATATTATCTACCTACTTAAATTCTTTAGTAATCAAACTGCAGAAGTATTTTTGTTGATATTTGTTATTAAATATTAATTTATATAATATGCACATGTAGGTGTAGCATATTTTATTTCATCCAGTTTGTAAGTCTTCAAAAGAAGGGTAACATGAAAAATTTTAAATAAAAAAATTAATTTGGTAGAGAACACTGATTAATATCAATCGAGTTTATTCTCAAATGGCTTCTATGAATGTACAAACAGTACATAAACACAAATAAAAGTTTCTATCTTTTTAATGTCTTTTTTTTATTGATACAGGCTCATATTATGTATCCCTGGATAGTCTCAACCTGTACCTGCCTCTGCCTCCAATTTGGTGGGATTAAATATGTGCCCAGCCTGTCTTATGTGTTTTGACCTCGGATTCCCAAATATTTCCTTTGGTGGTGTCTTCAGGCATTAGTTTACATGGAGATAGTCACTGAAAAAGAGGGGGAATACCTAATCTTCATTGTCGTGTTGATGACTATTGTTTACTTCTAATATCTTTACTATCATTCAAATACACTTGGGGGATGTTAATAACTTCTATTAATATCTATTTTCTGACAGCATCTTTTAATAATAATTAATAATTATAATTTAATAATAATAATTCAGTGAAAGTGTATTAATTTGTTATAACTTTGTTCTAACTTAGAATCATTAAATCTCTGTTTTAGCTCTCCTTACAGACAGTTTCATCATCTTATCATTTCTGGCACCAAACAAATTATGTTTTATTCAGTTTACAAAGAAGATGGATTCTCTTGATGGAAATAAGAGGCTGGAAAAACTCTCAGCCTTGGATTACAAGGTAGAGATTTCAATGTATGCAGTCCTATTACTTCCCACTAAGGTGCTCTAGAGGACTGCGTAAGTTCATGTCACTGTTTTTAATTCTTGAGCATTTGTGGGTTTTGGGAAGCCCGGGTGCGCCATTATACCTTGTCTGTGGTGAAGGCCTAACAAATGGCATATTTAAGCTCATGGAAGTCAAAGTTGGCTTGTTTGCTAATGTTCCTATACACTGCACTTCTCGTTCCCCTAAGTGTACATAGAGCTGCTCTGGATTTCACATGAGCAGGAAAGAAGGGTCTTTCAAAGACTAATAGAGAATATGATAAGTAATGGTAAGACCCTCACATCCCACCCCCAACTATGATTGGAGGAAATGCAAAAAGACATTTCTGTGAGGTGTGTCAGTCTTTCTCCTCTGCTAACTCCAGGTAATTTGTTCCCTGTATCATGGACTTCACATCTGCTAAGGCAGGATTTTTATTTTAAGTGATGTGCTTTTCCACATAATATTTTGACTGCTAGTAAGGCACCCTCTCTGCAAGGGTGAGCATCTAATGCATTTTTCCAGGCTGTTTCAGTTCAAGGCATCTTTTCAGCACTGACCTGTGTTTGCAAGACTGATCGGCCTCTGTGACGTGGATTTGAGACAGTTCACTGTTCAGCTGATATACAGCTTTCTTACAAGCCAGCACGTGGGTACCATCCTCAGGTGTCCGCAGCAAAGGCAAAGGGAGCCCTGTGCCTTGTAATTGGTCTGTGTGCTTGGGTGCTGATTTTGGTGCCTAGCTTTCTGTACTTTGGAATTGTTATTCATTATGATTGGGCTGATAGAGGCATATTTAATGTTTAATAAAAATGTCTATTCCTATAAGAAAGAGTTTTAACATGGAAAAAGTTACCTGAAATATGTTTTTCATTGTATCAATAAAATACAATCTGGTTTATATGCCAGATTTGTGGAGCTTCTATAAAATTTGCATGATAATAATTTTCTCTAGCTGGCAATTTATGATACTCATATGTATATTTAGTCAAAAAATTAAAGATTCCTTTTAACATTCTTATAGCACTGCTTTTCCCAAATAGTTAACTTAGATTGATTCTAAAATGTTTTTTCCTAATATTGATCTTTAAAATTATTAACTATTCATTAGCTGAAGACATTTAAGGTGTTATTTATCTTTTTGTTTAAAATTCCATAGGACAGTTCCTTTTTCAGAGGTTGTGATGAGTAGTGAGCGGGTGGTGTCTTCTGACTGAAGGGTGGTGGTGATGCGAGCCAAGGAAAACTGTGTGGGCATCAGCTTGTCTAAAAAATGTAAAGAACGGGCTCGTCTTTGGGCCCATGTTACTTTAAAGGGAAATTAATACAAGATTTCTGCCTTTGGGCTTGAGAAATTATTGACACTGCACATCATTACTACACAGCAGAGTATGGCCATTTCCTTAAGGGACCACCATCAATTTTATTTCTTGCTTCAATGTATGAAACTTATGATAATTAATGAACACCAAATAACAACTGATCTGCATTATACAAAAACTAAATATGCCAATCACCCATTTTTAACTTGACTTTATCATCTAGAAAATTGTGACATGCCTTAATGGCAAGATGGACACCAAATATAATGTGCTCTTATCTTTAAGTATTTAATTAATAATTATAGCTTTTTCCTCAAAAAAGAAGAAAATTACAATAATCACTGAAAACCTAACTATAACTATTTAAACTTAAAAACATACAGTGTATCTGTGTTTTATCGTTGCCCATTTGTATTTTAAAGCAAGGACGTGTATCAAGTATTTATAAATCTGAGTTTTCTTTCCATATATACTATATACTATAATTTAATTATTTCACATTGAAATAATTTTGACAAGAAGAATTTCAGGGTAAATATCCTGAAAGTGTTGACCTTTAACAAGCAAGCTTTTCTGTCCACATTTTAAAAATCTAATTCAGCTTAACAGATGAGGGACAGTGCAAGGAGTTAAATGTTTACCATGAGAGAACAACACTGGTAATTACTTTGATTTTAGTTCTTTTTGATGTGTATTCAGAGGATGAAGAGGTCAATAATATTATGGCCATGCAAATAGAAAAGAGTTTCTTTTGACCATGTTGGAAAAAAAAATAGCAGAGGATTATTAAAGCATTAACCTTGATTTTAATGGCCTTGGTTGAGTGGTGAGATCACAATTTGGATGAGCCTGATTATTTACTAAATACAATACATAAATGCAACGGGTTCTTAACACCCATTGCACTCTGGCATTATCGCATTACTGCCATCCTTTGTTGCCTTGCAGACAGGAATATGAAAGCAATCTGTCATGTAGTGAGACTGGCTCCAGAAGCATTTCTCTGATAAGAAGACCCCCTGCCCTTTGCTAGTGTCTGGTCCAGTAGGCTTAGCCATGCGCTTAATCCCCAGAAAGTGGTTCGATTATTGCTGACCAGCAATGGCAAGATAGTTTTTTTTTCCTTCCAAGCTATCAACCTTCCATTAATTCCTTAAGCAGAAATACGGTGCAATCTATATTTCCTTGGCATGTGTCACCCAGATGGTGCCGTGCTTATGTTTTCAAATAACCATGTTCCAAAATAACATAGTTTGAATAATAAATTCGACAAATCCTTCCTAAGAAAGAGAAGTGTAATTCTCAGAAGCTGCATAAACTTTCATGCACAGCGCCATGGCTTATCCCTTTATGCAGAATATGTGTGTATATTTCTCATATTCTCTTAAGAGATATTTGCCTCGAGTTGCTTTTCCTTTTGTTGTTGTCAGTCATTGTTAACATCTTATGTCTTAAATAGTAGCCAGACAGTCTTGGTCAGCAGTACTGAACGTGTCATTTAATACAGCTGATCCTAAACCCTCTGTGTAGGTCGATGCTGTCAAGCAACCATGACTGTACATTTTGGTATTGATTGGAATTGCTACAACTAGTTCCACCCTACCTCACATTTCTCTTTTTTCTTTCCTCTGCTAAAAATTGGGAGAATTTGAACATATGTCTTCTTTATATATGTGTCAAAAGAATTTGGTAAATTCTGACACCCTCGTAAGCACATGTTGAAGATGCATATTTACTTGCGTGTATTACATTTACAGATGCTTTTTCTTTCGAAATAAATGATTTTGCTTCCTTTAAAAGAAACATTTTCCTATGTTTTGTTTGTCTTTAACCATTAGATTTCCTATTATGACATACCTGGCCCAGCCAACAGGACAGTAGACCGTCACTTGGCTGTCAACTCCACTCAGGATCTGGTTGTTTGCTGGTGGCCACTGGTCAGTGACGATGTTTGGCCTTGGACTCCAGTTTCTTCTGAGAAGGACAGAGCCAATATGCTGCTGCTGGGTTTTACTCAAGGAGGACTGGAGGTAAATCTAAAACAAATGTATATATTTTAATGAAGGGGAAATCAAAAAGAATTACTGGTTTTTCTATTCTGAAATATATGTGAATTCATTTTAAACATATATTTTCAAACATTCAGAAAGGAAATTGAATATAAAATGATATCCTAAATGTATCCTAATTCAAGCATAAGCAGACAATTCTATGGCTGGAGTAATGCAGTGATTGAGAATATAGGCTTGTAGGTTCAAGTGCTGGCCCTGGCACTGCCTCACTCTCCACTTGAGAGAGTTACTACCTTACTCAAGTTATAGTTTATTTGTAGAGTTAAGTTGATGAAAAAAGTCTATGCATTATAGCAACACTTACAGACAACAAACTTCGATTGACACTATTGGTCGGAGATTTCGTGCCTGGAAAAACCCTTAACAACCATGAGTCAGATGCCTATTGTGTGAATGCCCCTGTGAAGCCATACTGTCAGGAGGCAAGAAACTGCAAGGCAGGGTGGTCGTAGCCTAGCCTCTCATCCAGGGTCCTACCTCCCATGGGAACCCTGGAAGGACCGTGTCCAGGGCCACATCAGTGTTCTCACGCTGTCTGCCTCTCACAGTGCTGTGGTCTTTTGAATGTCACATAGATGAACCTGTGTGTGTATGTGTGCTCATTTTGTACCCATGTAGACACAAATTTCTGATTTTTTTATAATTAAAAAGCATTCTCTCCCTTTGAAAATTTAGTTTTAGCTGAGTGAAACAACTCTATGTCAATATTTTCCTTTAAATCTTTCAGACTTTAAGAAGTATTTCTCAAAATAAGTGTTCTAGGATAGAATGAGTAGGTCTGTGCTTTCTCTTTTTTCCACTTACATAAACTTTCAGTCTTTGAGTTTCATTTATTTTAGAGACAGGTTGTGTTGTTTGTTTGTTTGGTTGGTTTTTAAATGTAGCCTACAGATAGTAAGAAGATAGCAACAAGCTCCTGATCCTCCTGCCTTAACTTCTTGAGTGTTGAGTTTGAAGGCATGTGTTACCATGTCCAGCTTTAGGCTGTCTTTTAATGTTGGAGGGCTCTGGTACCTATCTGATATGATACATGTCTTCTTTGAGAACTGGGCCTTTCCCAGTTCTTCTGCAGTAAGCTTTCCCAGTTCTGTGTTCTGGCTTTGGGTAGGTAACTTAGTTTAACTGGCTTTAGTTTTCTTATTTTTAAGAGAGTATATTTGAACCAGGTAAGTTCACCCCAGGTTGCTTGATGACCCTAATGTGCATGGATACGGGTACTAAAACACAGATTTGTTTTGGCCAGTTTATTCAGTTCTTTAGTATATGTTGAACTCAAACTCAGCTTGATCCAAACTGGTCTTGACCAGCCTTTCCAGTGTTGCTTTCTTTTAAAAAATCTATGCTCTGGCCGAATGAATATACTCAGTGACTCAGTTTTCCCATTTCTGATTACTGGGGTGTTTCTGCCTGAAGTAGCCAGCAGCCTTAGGCATGATCTTGCATAAGCACAGTGTTTCATCCCAGATGGTAGGTATAAGAAACTGTCTGGCCTGCAAGGATCTTAGGCTTTTCCCATGAAGAGACAAATGTGAAAATAAGTAAGGAGAGCATCAGTTTTCTATAGGTAGAATGTGTGTAAGCTATAGTAGGAGCCACAGCGAGTCATTGATTCTACTTACAGATAGTAAGATGAAAGTATCCACTTTATAAAAGCATCTGCTATATTGGTTTTTAGAAAATTTGCATATGATTTGTGAATATCACGTTTGGTGCTACTGGGAATCATCTAGTTAGAGCCTCTTTCATGTGGGGGTGAAGACATTCTACCAATGAGCCATGTCCTAAGCCCACACGTGATTTTAAACCACTTATTGCTTAATATACTCTCTTTCAGTTCCTATATTTCATTATATGCAATTTATTTTCCTGGCAAGGGCTTTTGTTTTAGGATTTGGTCCTTTAAATTGTCTATCAAAATTCATCTGTTCAAAAATTTTTTTTAAATTTTTTTCCAGAAACATGTGAATTTCACTATGCAAAAGCTAAGTGTTTTTAAGGGGGAAATAATTGTTTTCCTTCATATGAAGACATAATCTTTAACTGGAACATTTTTAGCATGTCATGAACTAAAGCCATCAGTAGCTAAAGTCATAGTAGTTGGGACTGTTCCCTCAGTACTCTTCCACTGGCAGCAACAGACTTTATCTGTGGTTATAGCCAGAATAATAAGACAATATGCTTTTAAGCCCTAAAGTTATAACCCAAAAGAGAAATGAATCTTCATAGAGAATAAATTAAATAACTTTTGAATCTGTTAAACTATAGATTCTTTAAAATATATTATTCCCATAGACCTCATCAAAACAGATAATAAGCTTTTATTTTGACAGTGGCAGAATCCTAGGTTCATATCCTGGTAATACATTACTGTCACCTGTAGAGCTTTTGAGACTGGGCCACCAGAAGACTTTCATCAGACTCTGGTCAGGAGGGGGCATCAGTAATCTGTTTCGGGTTCCCTAGGTGATCTCGTGTACATCCAAGTTGAGACCCACTGCTTTACAGCAAACTTAAAAAAATGAAAGTGGAAGCCATCTTTCTGCATAACAGACCATGGAAAGGATAAAGCCCACATGCTGCAGCCAAAGAGAGTTGTAACAGAGAGTCTAAGTAGAAAATTGGCTTACCAAGCTGCTGAAAAATAAGAAAACAAAGGAAGCCGAAATCAACTCTCTGTGACCAAATTATCTGTCTTCTGAGGGAAAACATTTTAAAATTTATTTTATGGATATTAGGAAATGCCTGGTCCAATTTCACACCACAGAGTTCTAAACAAATATTGTTTATCTTAATTAGAAGCACAGAGCAAAGGGAATTATGTAATCTAAGAAAATGATTCTTTTGAAAAAATATGATAAGTAATGTAGATAAGGGAATTTATATCAGCAAATTCATTAAGAGCTCATTTTCCAGGCTTGGAGATGGTTCAGTTACAGTCTAGCCCAAGGACCTCAGTTTGATTTACAAGGCCAAGTAAAAAGGCAGGTGTAATCCTCACACTGGGGAGCTGGAGACACAGGATCCCCAAGGCTCTCTGAGCAGCCAGCCTAACCTAAACTGTCAGGCACCAGGTCCTCATTAGAGACCCTGTCTCAAAAAGGTGAGGTGGGCGTCCTGAGGAGAAACACCCAGCAGACCTAACACCTCGCGGGAAACACCCACACGTGCACACCTGCACACATCCTGTACATACATGGACAAACATGGTATAGCACTTTATGTATGGTTTACCATGTGTCATATGGAGACATCTTCAAGTGCTGGGATTAAGGGCATGCGCCACCACCGCCCAGCTTATCTTATTTTTTATTAGATATATTCTTTATTTGCATTTCAAATGATTTCCCCTTTCCTTGTTCCCCACCCCCACTCTAAAAGCTCCATAAGCCATCTCCCCTTCCCTGTTCCCCAATCAACCCCCTCCCACTTCCCTGTCCTAGTATTCCCCTACACTGCTGCATCAAGCCTTTCCAGGACCAGGGACCTCTTCTCCCTATGATGTCCAACAAAGCCATCCTCTGCTGCCTATATGTCTGGAGCCATCAGTAACACCATGTGTACTATCTGGTTGATGTTTTTGTCCCAAGGAGCTCTGGTACTGGGTGGATCATATAATTGTTTCTCCTATGGCGCTGCAAAACCCTTCAGTTCCTTGGGTCCTTTCTCTAGCTCTGCCATTGGGGACCCTGTGATCAGTTCAATGACTGGCTGAGAGTGTCCCCCTCTGTATTTGTCATATACTAGCAGAGTCTCCCAGGTGACAGCTATATCCAGCTGCAGTCAGAAAGTCTTTGTGGGCATCGATAATAGTGTCTGGGTTTTGTAACTGTATATGGGGTGGATTACTAGGTGGGGTAGTCTCTGGATGGTCTTTCCCTCAATCTCTGCTCCACACTTTGTCTCTGTATCTCCTTCTGTGGGTATTTTGTTCCCCCTTCTAAGAAGTACCAGAGAATCCATATTTTCATCCTTCTTCTTGGGTATCATTTGACATGTGAATTGTATCTTAGGTATTCCAAGTTTCTAGGCTAATATCTACTTATTAGTGAGTGCATGCCATGTGTGTTCATTGGGTTACCTCACTTAGGATGATATTTTCCACTTCCAACCATTTGCCTAAGAATTTCATGAATGCATTGTTTTTAATAGCTGAGTAGTATTCCATAGTGTGAATATACCACATTTTCTATATCCATTCCTCTGTTAAGGGACATCTGGGTTCTTTCCAGCTTGTGACTATTATAAATAGGGCTGCTATGAACATAGTGGAGCATGTGTCCTTATTACATGCTGGGGAATCCTCTGGGTATATGCCCAGGAGTGGTATAACAATATCCTCTGGTAGCATCATGCCCAGTTTTCTGAGGAAACACCAGACTGATTTCCGGAGTGGTTGTACACCAGCTTGCAATCTCACCAGCAGTGGAGAAGTGTTCCTCTATCTCTATATCCTTACCAGCACCTGCTATCTCCTGAGGTTTTTTTTACATATAAATTTTTTTTTATTTTCTATATTCTTTGTTTACATTCCAAAGGCTTTCCCCTTTCCCAGTTCCCCCCCCACCATATGTCCCATAATTCCTCTCCCCCCCAACTATTCCCCAATCATCCCCCCCCCCCACGATTTCTCTGTTCTATCTCCTGAGTTTTTTACCTTAGCCATTCTGACTGGTGTGAGGTGAAATCTCAGGGTTGCTTTGATTTGTATTTCCCTGATGACTAAGGATGTTGAACATTTCTTTAGGTGCTTCTCAGCCATTCTATATTCCTCAGGTGAAAATTCTTTGTTTAGCTCTGTATCCCATTTTTGATAAGGTTATTTGGCTGTATGGAGTCTAACTTCTTGAGTTCTTTGTATATATTGGATATTAGCATTCTCTTGGATATAGGGTTGATAAAGATCTTTACCTAATTTGTTGGTTGCCCTTTTGTCCTATTGGTAGTGTTCTTTGTCTTACAGAAACTTTGTAATTTTATGAGGTCCCATTTGTCAATTCTTTTTTTTTTTTTTTTTTGGTTTTTTTTTGACACAGGGTTTCTCTGTGTAGCCCTGGCTGTCCTGGAACTCACTCTGTAGACCAGGCTGGCCTCGAACTCAGAAATCCGCCTGCCTCTGCCTCCCAAGTGCTGCCATTTGTCAATTCTTGATCTTAGGGCATAAGCTATTGGTGTACTGTTCAGGAAAATTTGCCCTGTGCCCATGTGCTCAAGGCTCTACCCCAGTTTCTTTTCTAGTAGTTTCAGTGTCTCTGGTTTTATGTGGAGGTCCTTAATCTACTTGGAATTGAGCTTCGTACAAGGAGATAAGAATGGATTGATTTACATTCTTCTGCATGCTAGTTGCCAGTTAAACCAGCACCATTTGTTGAAAAAACTATCTTTTTTTCCACTGGATAGTTTTAGCTCCTTTGTCAAAGATCAAGTCAACAGACGTGTGTGGGTTCATTTCTGGGTCTTCAAATCTATTCCATTGATCTACCCGCCAGTCACTGTACCAATATCATACAGGTTTTTTTTCTTTTGTTTTATTGGATATATTCTATATTTACATTTCATTTCCCTTTTTTTGTTTCCCCACCCCCCTAAGGTCCCACATGCCCTTTTCCCTCCCCTTGCTCCCTCATCCACCCCTTCCCACTTCTCTGTTCTGGTATTCCCCTACACTGATGCTTTGATCCTTTCCAGCACTAGTGTCCATTCCTTTCTTCTTGTCAGACATCGTTTGATATGTGCATTATGTCTTTGGTGTCCCAAGATTCTAGGCTAATATCCACTTATGAGTGACTGCATACCATGAGTATTCTTTTGAGACTGGGTCACCTCACTTAGTATGATGTTCTCCAGCTCCATCCATTTCTCTAAGAATTTCATGAATTCATTGTTTCTAATGGCTGAATAGTATTCCATTGTGTATATATACCACATTTTTTGTATCTATTCCTCCATTGAGGGACATCTGGGTTCTTTCCAGCTTCTGGTTATTATAAATAAGGCTGCTATGAACATAGTGGAGCATATATCCTTATTGCATGCTGGGGAATCTTCTGGGTATATTCCCAGGAGTGGTATGGCTGGGTCCTCTGGAAGTATCACGCGCAGTTTTCTGAGGAACCGCCATACTGATTTCCAGAGTGGTTGTACCAGCTTGCATTCCCACCAGCAGTAGAGGAGTGTTCCTCTTTCTCCACATCCTCGCCAACACCTGATGTCTTCTGAGTTTTTAATCCTAGCCATTCTGACAGGTGTGAGGTGAAATCTCAGGGTTGTTTTGATTTGCATTTCTCTAATGACTAATGATGTTGAACATTTTTTAAGGTGTTTCTCAGCCATCCGAATTTCTTCAGGTGAAAAGTCTTTGTTTAGCTCTGTACCCCATTTTTGGATAGGGTTATTTGGTTTTCTGGGGTCTAACTTCTTGAGTTCTTTGTATACATTGGATATTAGCCCTCTGTCAGATGTGGGGTTGATGAAGATCTTTTCCCAATTTGCTGGTTGCCGATTTGTCCTTTTGACAGTGTCTTTTGCCTTACAGAAACTTTGTAACTTTATGAAGTCCCATTTGTCTATTCTTGAGCTTAGAGCATAAGCAATTGGTGTTCTGTTCAGGAATTTTCCCCCTGAGCCAATGTCCTCAAGGGTCTTCCCCAGTTTCTTTTCTATTAGTTTTAGTGTGTCTGGTTTTATGTGGAGTTCCTTGATCCACTTGGAGTTGATCTTAGTACAAGGAGATAAGAATGGGTCAATTCACATTCTGCATGTTGACCTCCAGTTGAACCAGCACCATTTGTTGAAAAGGCTATCTTTTTTCCACTGGATGTTTTCAGCTCCTTTGTCGAATACCAATTGGCCATATATGTGTGGATTCAATTTTGGGTCTTCAATCCTATTTCATTGATCTAGTTCCCTGTCACTGTACCAATACCATGCAGTTTTTAACACTACTGCTCTGTAGTATTGCTTGAGGTCCAGGATATTGATTCGCCCAGAAGTTCGTTTACTGTTGATGATAGTTTTAGCTATCCTGGGTTTTTTGTTATTCCAGATGAATTTGAGAATTGCTCTTTCTAACTCTATAAAGAACTGAGTTGTGATTTTGATGGGGATTGCATTGAATCTGTATATTGCTTTTGGCAAGATTGCCATTTTAACTATATTAATCCTGCCAACCCACAAGCATAGAAGATTTTTCCATTTTCTGAGGTCTTCTTCAATTTCTTTCTTCAGAGACCTGAAGTTTTTGTCATATAAATCTTTCACTTGTTTGGTTAGAGTCACACCAAGATACTTTATATTGTTTGTGGGTATTGTGAAGGATGTCATTTCCCTAATTTCTTTCTCGGCCTACTTATCCTTTGCGTATAAGAAGGCTATTTATTTGCTTGAGTTGACTTTATAACCAGCCACTTTGCTGAAGTTGTTTATCAGCTGTAGGAGTTCTCTGGTGGAGTATTTTGGGTCACTTAAGTATACTATCATATCATCTGCGAATAGTGATAGTTTGACTTCTTCCTTTCCAATTTGTATCCCTTTGACTTTCTTATGTTGTTGAATTGCTCTAGCTAGTACCTCAAGTACTATATTGAAGAGATATGGTGAGAGGGGGCAGCATTGTCTAGTCCCTGATTTCAGTGGGATTGCTTCAAGTTTCTCTCCATTTACTTTGATGTTGGCTATCGGTCTGCTGTAAATTGCTTTTACTATGTTTAGATATGGGCCTTGAATTCCTGTTCTTTCCAAGACTTTAAGCATGAAAGGATGCTGAACTTTGTCAAATGCTTTTTCAGCATCCAATGAGATGACCATGTGGTTTTTTTCTTTGAGTTTGTTTATGTAGTGGATTACGTTGATGGATTTCCGTATATTGAGCAATCCCTGCATCCCTGGGATGAAGCCAACTTGATCATGGTGAATGATCGTTTTGATGTGTTCTTGGATTCGGTTGGCAAGTATTTTATTTAGTATTTTTGCATCAATATTCATAAGGAAATTGTCCATTTCCTCCAGATTCTCCAGTTGTTTTGAGTATAGACCTTTGTAGTAGGATCTGATGATGTTTTGAATTTCCTCAGTTTCTGTTGTTATGTCTCCCTTTTCATTTCTAATTTTGTTAATTTGTATACTGTCTCTGTGTCCTTTGGTTAGTCTGGCTAAGGGTTTATCTATCTTGTTGATTTTCTCAAAGCACCAGCTCCTGGTCTTGTTGATTCTTTGTATGGTTCTCTTTGTTTCTATTTGATTGATTTCAGCCCTGAGTTTGATGATTTCTTGTCTTCTACTCCTCCTGGGTGAATTAACTTGTTTTTCTTCCAGAGCTTTAAGGTATGCCATTAAGCTGCTAGTATATGCTCTCTCCAGTTTCTTTTTGGATGCACTTAGAGCTATGAGTTTTCCTCTTAGCACTGCTTTCATTGTGTCCCATAGATTTGGGTAGGTTGTACCTTCATTTTCATTGAATTCTAAAAAGTCAAAATTAAATCACCATCAAGTAGATCAGCTAAATAGTCCCATAACCCCTAAAGAAATAGAAGGGGTTATAGAAAGCCTCCCAACCAAAAAAAGTACGGGACCAGATGGTTTTAGTGCAGAATTCTACCAGACCTTCAAAGAAGACTTAACACCAATACTCTTCAAACTATTCCACAAAATAGAGACAGAAGGGACACTGCCCAACTCATTCTTCGAAGCCACAATTACGCTAATACCTAAACCACAAAAAGATCCAACAAAGAAAGAGAACTACAGGCCAATTTCTCTGATGAATATAGATGCAAAAATACTAAATAAAATTCTTGCTAACCGAATCCAAGAGCACATCAAAACGATCATCCACCATGATCAAGTAGGCTTCATCCCAGGGATGCAGGGATGGTTCAATATACGTAAATCCATCAATGTAATCCACTACATAAACAAACTGAAAGAAAAAAACCACATGGTCATCTCATTAGATGCTGAAAAAGCATTCGACAAAATTCAGCATCCCTTCATGCTAAAAGTCTTGGAAAGAGCAGGAATTCAAGGCCCATACCTAAACATAGTAAAAGCAATCTACAGCAAACCAGTAGCCAACATCAAAATAAATGGAGAGAAACTTGAAGCATTCCCACTAAAATCAGGGACTAGACAAGGCTGCCCTCTCTCTCCATATCTTTTCAATATAGTACTTGAAGTTCTAGCAAGAGCAATTAGACAACATAAGGAAGTCAAAGGGATACAAATTGGAAAGGAAGAAGTGAAACTATCATTATTTGCAGACGATATGATAGTTTACCTAAGCGACCAAAAAAACTCCACCAGAGAACTTCTACAGCTGATAAACAACTTCAGCAAAGTGGCAGGTTATAAAATTAACTCAAGCAAGTCAGTGGCCTTCTTGTACTCAAAGGACAAGCAGGCAGAGAAAGAAATTAGGGAAATAACACCCTTCACAATAGCCACAAACAACATAAAATATCTTGGCGTAACTCTAACCAAACAAGCGAAAGATCTGTACAACAGGAACTTCAAGTCCTTGAAGAAAGAAATCGAAGAAGACCTCAGAAGATGGAAAAATATTTCTTGCTCCTGGATTGGCAGGATCAATATAGTAAAAATGGCCATCTTGCCAAAAGCAATATACAGATTCAATGCGATCCCCATCAAAACCCCAACTCAATTCTTCATTGATCTAGAAAGAGCAATTCTCAAATTCATCTGGAGCAACAAAAAACCCAGGATAGCTAAAACTATTCTCAACAATAAAAGGACTTCTGGGGAAATCAATATCCCTGACCTCAAGCAGTACTACAGAGCAATTGTGTTAAAAACTGCATGGTATTGGTATAGCAACAGGCAAGCAGATCAATGGAACAGGATTGAAGACCCAGAGGTTAACCCACAGACTTATGGTCACTTGATCTTTGATAAAGGAGCCACAACCATCCGGTGGAATAAAGATAGCCTTTTTAACAAATGGTGCTGGTTCAACTGGAAGTCAACATGCAGAAGAATGCGAATTGATCCAATCTTATCTCTTTGCACTAAGATCAACTCCAAGTGGATCAAGGACCTCCACATAAAACCAGACACACTGAAACTATTAGAAAAGAAACTTGGGAAGACCCTGGAGGACTTGGGCACAGGGAAAAGTTCCTGAACAGAACACCAATAGCTTATGCTCTAAGATCAAGAATCGACAAATGGGACCTCATAAAATTACAAAGTTTCTGCAAAGCAAAGGACACTGTCAGAAGGACAAAACGGCAACCAACAAAGTGGGAAAAGATCTTCACCAACCCCACATCCGACAGAGGGCTAATATCCAATATATACAAAGAACTCAAGAAGTTAGACCGCAAAGAAACAAATAACCCTATCAAAAAATGGGGCACAGAGCTAAACAAAGAATTTTCACCAGAAGAAATTTGGATGGCCAAGAAACACCTTAAAAGATGTTCAACATCATTAGTCATCAGGGAAATGCAAATCAAAACAACCCTGAGATTCCACCTCACACCAGTCAGAATGGCTAAGATTAAAAACTCAAGAGACAACAAGTGCTGGCGAGGATGTGGAGAAAGAGGAACACTCCTCCACTGTTGGTGGGATTGCAAAATGGTAAAACCGCTCTGGAAATCAGTTTGGTGGTTCCTCAGAAAATTGGGCATGTCACTTCCAGAGGACCCTGGCATACCACTCCTGGGCATATACCCAGAGGATTCCCCTGCATGCAATAAGGACACATGCTCCACTATGTTTATAGCAGCCTTGTTTATAATCGCCAGAAATTGGAAGGAGCCCAAATATCCCTCAAAGGAGGAATGGATACAGAAAATGTGGTATATTTATACAATGAAATACTACTCAGCAATTAAAAATAATGAATTCATGCAATTTGTAGGTAAATGGTTAGACCTGGAAAATATCATCCTGAGTGAATTAACCCAATCACAAAAGAATGCACATGAAATGCAATCACTGATAAGTGGATATTAATGAGCCCAGAAGCCCTAAATACTCAAGACACAAATAGCAAGTCAAATGATTCCCAAGAAGAAGAAAGGAGAGGACCCTGGGCCTGTAAAGATTGCATCCAGTTTAGTAAAGAAACTGAGGGGGGAGGGGGAATTATTGGGGAACAGATGGGGGGGAGAGGAACTATGGGAACTATGGTGGGTGGGAACTGGGAAAGGGGAAAGCCTTTGGAATGTAAACATAGAATATAGAAAATAAAATAAAATAAAAAAAGAAAGAAAAAAATATTCATAAGGGAGATTGGCCTGTAGTTCTCTTTCTTAGTTGGATCTTTGTGTGGTTTTGGTATCAGGGTAATTGTGGCTTCATAGAATGAGTTGGGTAGTGTTCCTTCTGTTTCTATTTTGTGGAATAGTTTGAAGAGTATTGGTATTAGGACTTCTTTGAAGGTCTGATAGAATTCTGCACTAAAACCATCTGGTCCTGTGCTTTTTTTGGTTGGAAGACTTTCTATGACCCCTTCTATTTCTTTGGGGGTTATGGGTCTGTTTGGATGATCTATTTGATCCTGATTTAATTTTGGTATTTGGTTTCTGTCTAGGAAATTGTCCATTTCCTCCAGATTGTCCAGTTGTGTTGAGTATAGGTTTTTGTAGTAGGATCTGATGATTTTTTGAATTTCGTCAGTTTCTGTTGTTATATCTCCCTTTTCATTTCTAATTTTGTTAATTTGATTACTGTCTCTGTGCTCTTTGGTAAGTCTGGCTAGGGGTTTATCTATCTTGTTGATTTTCTCAAAGAACCAGCTCCTGGTTTTGTTGATTCTTTGTATGGTTCACTTTGTTTCAACTTGATTGATTTCAGCCCTGAGTTTGATGATTTCCTGTCTTCTACTCCTCCTGGGTGAAATAGCTTCTTTTTGTTCTAGGGCTTTCAGGTGCGCCATTAAGTTGCTAGTGTATGCTCTGTCCTGTTTCTTTTTGGAGACACTCAGGGCTATGAGTTTTCCTCTTAGCACTGCTTTCATTGTGTCCCATAGATTTGGGTATGTTGTACCTTCATTTTCATTAAATTCTAAAAAGTCTTTGATTTCTTTCTTTATTTCTTCCTTGAATAAGGTATCATTGAGTAGAATATTGTTCAGCCTCCATGTGTATGAGGATTTTCTGTTGTTTTTGTTGCTATTGAAGAACACTCTTACTCCATGGTGATCCGATAGTAGGCATGGGATTAGTTCGATCTTTTTATATTTGTTGAGCTCTGTCTTGTGACCAATTATATGGTCGATTTTGGAGAAGGTACCATGAGGCGCTGAGAAAAAGGCATAGTCTTTTGCTTTAGGATGAAATGTTCTCTCTCTCTCTCTCTCTCTCTCTCTCTCTCTCTCTCTCTCTCTCCCCCCCCCACACACACACACATGTATATATATATATATATATATATATATATATATATATATATGTTAAATCCAATTGGTCCAACGTTTCAATGAGTTTCCCTGTGTCTCTGTTTAGTTTCTGTTTTCCTGATTGGTCCATTGAGGATAGTGGAGTGTTGAGGAACCCCACAATTACTGTGTTAGGTGCAATGTGTGCTTTGAGCTTTAGTAAAGTTTCTTTTACAAATGAGGGTGCCCTTGCAGTTGGAGCGTAGATGTTTAGAATTGTGAGTTCTTCTTGGTGTATTCTTCCTTTGACTAGCAAGAAGTGACCTTCTGTGTCTCTTTTGATGACTTTGGGCTGAAAGTCAATTTTATCTGATAATAGAATGGCTATTCCAACTCGCTTCCTGCGACCATTTGCTTGCAAGATCGTCCTCCAGCCTTTTACTCTAAGGTAGTGTTTTTCTTTAACTCTGAGGTGTGTTTCCTGTATGCAGCAAAATGTAGGGTTCTGTTTCCGCATCCAGTCTGTTAGTCTATGTCTTTTTATTGGGGAATTGAGTTCATTGATGTTAAGGGATATTAAGGAATAGTGATTATTTGTTCCTGTCATTTTTGATGTTATTTTTATTTTTGAGTAGATATCTTCCTTTGAGTTTGATGGAAGCAGGTTACTATCTTGCTTTTTCTTGGGTGCAGTCTCCCTCCTTGTCTTGGAGATTTCCTCCTATTATCCTTTGTAGAGCTGGGTTAGTGGAAAGATATTGTGTAAATTTGGTCCTGTCATGGAATATTTTGATTTCTCCATCTATGTTGATTGAGAGTTTTGCTGGGTATAGTAATCTTGGCTGGCATTTGTGTTCTCTTAGGGTCTGCATGAGATCTGCCCAGGATCTTCTAGCTTTCATGGTTTCTGGAGAGAAGTCTGGTGTGATTCTGATAGGTCTTCCTTTATATGTTACTTGGCCTTTTTATCTTACTGCCTTTAATATTCTTTCTTTGTTTAGTACATTTGGGGTTTTGATTATTATGTGACGGGAGGTGTTTCTGTTCTGGTCCAGTCTGTTTGGAGTTCTATAGGCTTCTTGTATATTCATGGGCATCTCTCTTTTTAAGTTAGGTAAGTTTTCTTCCATAATTTTGTTAAAGATATTTGCTGGCCCTTTAAGTTGTAGATCTTCACTCTCATCTATCCCTATAATCCTTAGGTTTGGTCTTCTCATTGTGTCCTGGATTTCCAGGATGTTTTGGGTTACAAGCCTTTTGGATTTTGCGTTTTCTTTGACTATGGAGTCAATGGTTACTATGTTATCTTCAGCATCTGAGATTCTTATCTCTATCTCTTGTATTCTGTTGTTGATGTTTGCATCTACGACCCCTGATTTCTTCCCAAGGTTTTCTATCTCCAAAGTTGCCTCCTTTTGTGATTTCTTAGTTGTTTCTACCTCTGTGTTCAGATCTTGGATGGTTTTGCTCAGTTCCTTCATTTGTTTGTTTGTGTTTTCTTGTAATTCTTTAAGAGATTTTTGTGTTTCCTCTTTTGTGACTTCTGCCTGTTGTTTCAAGTTCTCCTGCATTTCTTTAACTGATTTTATTTCCTCTTTATTGGTTTCTCTCTGTTGGCCCATATTCTCCTAGAGTTCTTTAAGTGATTTTTGTGTTTGCAGTGTAAGAGCTTCTACCCTATTGATGTTCCCCTGCATTTCTTGAAGAGATTTGTTTATGTCTTTTTTGTGTTCCTCTAGCAGCATCATGACCAGTGCTTTTATATCCAACTCTTGTTTTTCTGGTGTGCTGGGGTATCCAGGACTTGCTGTGGTTGGCGAATTGGGTTCAGATCCTGCCATATTGCCTTGATTTTTGTTTGTAACGTTCCTACGTTTGCCTTTTGCCATCTGTTTATCTCTGGAGTTAGTTGGTCTTGTTCTTAGTAGTTGGTGTTTGAGGCTCCTGTGAGCCTGGTGTTTGGTGCTGCTGTCATAGAGGGCGTCTGAGCTCCTGGGGTGGAGACCGGGAGGTTTCAGTTACTGGGCTCTCAGTTACCTCCTCAGCTCTGCTGTGCTGGATCTAAGTCTTCCTGAGGCTCGCTGCTGGACCTGCAATTGGCCTCCTGCTGTCTCCTCCTGGCCTCCCTAGTTGCTAGCTCATTGAAATGGATGGAACTCATGCAATTTGTAGGTAAATGGTTAGATCTGAAAAATCTGATTCTTAAGAGCTAGCAACTAGGGAGGCCTGGAGAATGTCATACTAAGTGAGGTGACCCAGTCTCAAAAGAATACCCATGGTATACAGTCACTGATAATTGGATATTAGCCTAGAAGCTTGGAACACCAAAGACGCAAATCACATATCAAGTGATGTCTCACAAGAAGAAAGGAGTGGACACTGGTGCTAGAATGGACCAAAACATCATTGTGGGAGAGTACAAGAACAGTAAAGTGGGAGGGGGTGGATGCGGGAGCAGGGGGAGGGAAAAGGACATGTGGGACCTTTGGGGGTGGGGAACCAGAAAAAGGGAAATGAATTGTAAATATAGAATATATACAATAAAAAAAATCAAAAAAAAATATCACATGACACAATGATTTTGCCAAAGGAAAAGAAAAAAAAATTGCATGAGTTCATTATTTTTAATTGCTGAGTAGTACTCCATTGTATAAATATACCACATTTTAAGTGAGCTAACCCAATCACAAAAGAATACACATGAAATGCAATCACTGATAAGTGGATATTAATGAGCCCAGAAGCCCTAAATACTCAAGGCACAATTAGCAAGTCAAATGACTCCCAAGAAGAAAAAAGGAGAGGACCCTGGGCCTGTAAAGATTGGATCCAGTATTGTAGACCCAGAACAGAAAAATCGTGGAAGAGGGGGAATGAGTGGGGAATAGCAGGGGGGGAGAGGAATTATGGGACATATGGTGGGGGGTAACTAGGAAAGGGGAAAGCCTTTGGAATGTAAACATAGAATATAGAAAATAAAAATTAAAAAAAAAAAAGAATCAGATTTTTTTTTTCCTCTACTGATCTGGGCTAGTCTGTTAGATCTTTATGGTGTCCTGGGTTCCTCTGTTGGTTCTCTATGGTGACCTGTTCAGGCCTTCAGTTCCAAAATGGTGGTGGATCTCAGGACTCTGTCTACCCACTGGGTTCCCTACAGGACTGGAGGTTCCCTGGTTTGGCTGCTAGAACCTAGATGGTAGTATTCTCAGTCCACAGGGCTCTGTCATGTTAGCTGTCTGTGGTGTCCTGAGGCATGATGTCAGCCTCTGGCTATACTCCAGGCACCGACCCACTAGCAGGTTGGTGCCCCCTTGGGTTGGCACAGAGACTGCTTGCCAAGCTGATCTGGCTCTGTGTGCACTGCCAAGCTGTTGGTACACAGACCTATCTCCAACCTCCTTTGGCTCTGGGCACGAGCAAGAGCCTGACCAGGTGTTCTTTGCTAGGCCAAGTCTCTGTCCACGCACCTGAACCCAGCCGCCAGCAGGCAGTCTGCAGCGACCTGAGGGGAGATGGTGGCCGGCTGCAAGCCTGCTAGCCAGTCCTCAGGGATCAGGGACAGCCTCTGAGCTGCAGGTGCACAGAGTTCCTGCCGACCTTCCCTGGCTCTGGGGGCCAGCAAGGGCCCGACCGGGTATTTGTTGCTAGGCCAAGTCTCTGTCTAAGCACCTGAACCCAGCCGCCAGCAGGCAGTCCGCAGCAACCCGACCCGAGGGAAGATGGCGGCCAGCTGCAAGCCTGCTAGCTGGTCCTCAGGGATCAGGGACAGCCTCTGAGCTGCAGGTGCACAGAGTTCCTGCTGACCTTTCCTGGCTCTGGGGGCCAGCAAGGGCCTGACCGGGTATTCGTTGCTAGGCCAAGTCTCTGTCCACGCACCTGAACCCAGCCGCCAGCAGGCAGTCCGCAGCGACCCGAGGGGCTATCATACAGTTTTTAACACTTGCTTTGTAGTACTTCTTGAGGTCCAGGATACTAATTCCCCCAGAAGTTTACTGTTGAGAATAGTTTTAGCTATCCTGTTCTTTTGTTATTCCAGATGAATTTGAGAATTGCTCTTTCTAACTCTATGAAGAATTGAGATGGATTTTTGAATCTGTAGATTGCTTTTGACAAGATGGCCATTTTTACTATATTAATCCTGCCAATCCACGAGCATGGGAGATCTTTCCATCTTCTGAGGTCTTCTTTGATTTCTTTCTTCACAGACTTGATGTTCTTGTCATACATACAGATCTTCCACTTGTTTGGTTAGAGTCACACCAAGATACTTTATATTGTTTGTGACTATTGTGAAGGGTGTTATTTCCCTAATTTCTTTCTCAGCCTGTTGATCCTTTGAGTAGAGGAAGGCTACTGATTTGCTTGAGTTAATTTTATATCCGGCCACTTTGCTGAAGTTGTTTATCAGCTGTAGTAGTTCTCTGGTAGAATTTTTGTTCGCTTAAGTATACTATCATTTCATCAGCAAATAGTGATAATTTGACTTCTTCCTTTCCAATATGTATCCCTTTGATCTCCTTTTGTTGTCTAATTACTCTAGCTAGAACTTCAAGTACTGTATTGAATAAATATGGACAGAGAGGGCAGCCTTGTCTAGTCCCTGATTTTAGTGGGATTGCTTCAAGTTTCTCAAGCTAAAGCTTGATGTTGGCTACTGGTTTGCTGTATATTATGATTTTACTATGTTTAGGCATGGGCCTTGAATTTCTGATCTTTCCAAGACTTTTAACATGAAAGAATGCTGAATTTTGTCAAATGCTTTTTCAGCATGTAATGAAGTGACCATGTGTTTTTTTTTCTTTGAGTTTGTTTATGTAGTGGATTACATTGATGGATTTCCGTATATTGAACCATCCCTGCATCCCTGCGATGAAGCCTACTTGATCGCGGTGAATGATCATTTTGATGTGTTCTTGAAATCAGCTGGCAAGAATTTTATTGAGTATTTTTGCATTGATATTCATAAGGGAAATTTGTCTGAAGTTCTCTGTTGGATATTTGTGTGGTTTTGGTATCAGCATAATTGTGGCTTCATAGAACAAGTTAGGTAGTGTTCTTCTGTTTCTATTTTGTGGATTAGTTTGAAGAGTATTGGTGTTAGGTCTCCATTGAAGGTCTGATAGAATTCTGCAGTGAAACCATCTGCCTGTTTTTTTGTTTTGTTTTGTTTTTTTGTTTTGGTTGGGAGACTGTCAATGACCACCTCTATTTCTTTAGGGGTTATGGGACTGTTTAGGTGGTCTATGTGATCCTGATTTAACTTTGGTATTTGGTATCTGTCTAGGAAATTGTCCATTTCATCCAGATTTTCCGGTTGTGTTGAGTATATGCTTTTGTAGTAGGATCTGATGATTATTTGAATTTCCTCAGTTTCTGTTGTTATATCTTCCTTTTCATTTCTAATTTTGTTAATTTGGATACTGTCTCTGTGCCCTCTGGTTAGTCTGGCTAAGGATTTATCTATCTTGTTGATTTTTCTCAAAGAACCAGCTATTGGTTTTGTTGATTCTTTGTATTGTTCTTTCTGTTTCTACTTGGTTGATTTCAGCCCTGAGTTTGATGATTTCCTGCCTTCTACTCCTCTTGGGTGTATTAGCTTCTTTCTCTTCTAAAGCTTTCAGGTGTGCTGTCAAGCTGCTAGTGCATGCTCTCTTCTGCTTCTTTTTAGATGCACTCAGAGCTATGAGTTTTTCTCTTAGCACTGTTTTCATTGTGTACCATAAATTTGTGTATGTTGTACCTTCATTTTCATTAAATTCTAAAAAGTCTTTGATTTCTTTCCTTATTTCTTCCTTGACCAAGTTTATCATTGAGTAGAGCATTGTTCAGCTTCCATGTGTATGTGGTCTTTTAGTTGGTTTTGTTGCTATTGAAGACCACCCTTACTCCATAGTGATCTGATAGGAGGCATGGGATTAATTCGATCTTATGTCTGTTGAGGTCTGTATTGTAACCAATCATATGGTCAAATTTGGAGCCGGTACCATGAAGTGCTGTCTTAGTCAGGATTTCTATTCCTTCACAAACATCATGACCAAGAAGCATGTTTTGGAGGAAAGGGTTTATTCAGCTTCCACCTTCCACATTGCTGTTGATCACCAAAGGAAGTCAGGACTGGAACTCAAGCAGGTCAGGAAGCAGGAGCTGATGCAGAGGCTGTGGAGAGATGTTTCTTACTGGCTTGCTTCCCCTGTCTTGCTCAGCCTCCTGTCTTATAGAACCCAGGACCATCATCCCAGGGATGGCACCACCCACAAGGGGCCCTTCCCCCTTGATCACTAATTGAGAAAATGCCCCATAGCTGGATCTCATGGAGGCACTTCCCCATCTGAAGCTCCATTCTCTGTGGTAACTCCAGCCTGTGTAAAGTTGACACACAAAGCCAGCCAGTACAGGTACTGAGAAGAAGGTATATTCTTTTGATTTAGGATGAAATGTTCTATAGATATCTATTAAATCCATTCGTTCCAAAACTTGGGTTTGTTTCACTGTGTGTCTGTTTAGTTTGTGTTTCCTTGATCTGTCCATTGAGGAGAGTAAGGTGTTGAAGTCACCCACAATTATTGTGTGGGGTGCAATGTGTGCTTTAAGCTTTAGTGAAGTTTCTTTTATGAATGAGCGTGACCTTGTATTTGGAGCATAGATGTTTAGAATTGAGAGTTCTTCTTGTTAGAGTTTACCTTTGATGAGTGTAAAGTGTCCTTCCGTGTCTTTTTTGATGACTTTTGGTTGAAAGTCTATTTTATTGGATATTAGAATGGCTACTCCAGCGTGTTTCCTGGGACCATTTGCTTGGAAAATTGTTTTCCAGCCTTTTACTCTGAGGTAGTGTTTGTCTTTGACACCGAGATGCATTTCCTGTATGCAGCAGAATGTTGGGCCCTGTTTATGTATCCAGTCTGTTAGTCTATGTCTTTTTATTGGGGAATTGAGTCCATTGATGTTAAGAGATATTAAGGAATAGTGATTGTTGCTTCTTGTTATTTTTTGATGAAATTTTTATGTGTGTGGTTATCTTCTTTTGGGTTTGTTGAAAGAAGATTAATTTCTTGCTTTTTCTAGTGTGTAGTTTCCCTCCTTTTGTTGATGTTTTTCCTTCATTATCCTTTGAAGGGCTGGATTTGTGGAAAGATATTGTGTAAATTTGTTTTGTCATGGAATACCTTGGTTTCCCCATCTATGGTAATTGAGCATTTTGCTGGGTATGGTAATCTGGGCTGGCATTTGTGTTCTCTAAGGGTCTGTATGATATCTGCCCAGGATCTTCTAGCTTTTATAGTCTCTGGTGAAAATTCTGGTGTAATTCTGATAGGTCTACCTTTATATGTTACTTGACCTTTTTCCCTTACTGCTTTTAATATTCTTTCTTTGTTTACTACATTTGGCATTTTAATTATTATATAACAGGAGAAATTTCTTTTCTGGTCAAATCTATTTGGAGTTCTGTAGACTTCTTGTATGTTCATGGGCATCTCTTTCTTTAGGTTAGGAAAGTTTTCTTCTATAATTTTTTTGAAGACATTTACTGGCCCTTTAAGTTGGAAATCTCCACTTTCTTCTATACCTATAATCCTTTGGTCTTCTCATTTTATCCTGGATTTTCTGGATGTTTTGGGTCAGGAGCTTTTTGCAGTTTGCTTTTTTTTTTTTTTTGACTGTTGCTTTCTATGGTATGTGCTGCATCTGAGGTTCTCTCCTATCTCTTGTATTCTGTTGTTGATGCTTGCATTCATGCCTCCTGACTTCTTTCCTAGGTTTTCTATGTCCAGAATTATTTCCCTTTGTGATTTCTTTATTGTTTCTACCTCCATTTTTAGATCCTGGTTGCTTTTGTTCAATTCCTTCACCTGATTTCTTGTGTTCTCCTTTATTTCTTTAAGAGAATTATTTATGTCCTTCTTGAAGCCCTCTATCAGCATCATGAGCTGTGATTTTTGAATCTGAATCTTGCTTTTCTAGTGTGTTGGGGTATCCAGGACTTGCTGTTGTGAGTGAATTGGGTTCAGATGGTGCCATGTTGCCTTGATTTCTGTTAATAATGTTCCTACATTTGCCTTTTGCCATCTGATTATCTCTGGTGTTAATTGGTCCTGCTCCTGTGTGCCTGCAAGCCTGTCTTAGCACCTCTGGATGACCGGCTCTCCCCTGGCACAGAGTGCTGTTTTGCTTCCCAGGTCTTGAGTGCAGGTGGGGCCCTGGTGGACGGAGTCCCAAGTGGTCTTACACTCGGGTGTTCCCTGCGTTTCTGGCTGTAACTTCCCACTCAGTCGCAGGAGTGAAGATGTTCTTATATTACTTCTATATTTCCTATTTTTATAACAAAACTCACAGTTTCCAGGAATACAGGGAATGGGTTAGATCGCATAATTTCTTATTTTTTATATTCTATCTCATACATGCCTTATCAGGATAATCATGCTAATATCAACACTAGGATTTTAATAGTTAAGGGCGTTTTGTTCCTTTTTCTCATCTTAAATAGTCTAAATTATTATAATATATTTATTGCATAAAATTATTTCTTTTTACAATCCTAATCTATTGCTATCTAAAAGAATTGTCTGTAGTATATAGAGATTTAAAGAGAATGAAAAATTAAGGTACCACTGCTGCTACTTTCAAAATTAGGGATATATGATATGACTACTTTAAAAATCAGTTTTTTAGATTGGAAGACTATATTAATACAAACATGTAAGGTTACAGCTTACTCTAACCAAGAAGTATGGATGCAAGACTGTCCATGCTTCCCAGTGACGTTTATCTTCCTAAGCATTTTTAATGCTATTAGCATTTATACATTCATCTATGTACAAATATCAGAATTAGAAAATGTTAACAATAGGGAATACAACTACTTAACACCAATGCTACTGTTTCTTTCAAGAGACTTTTTTTTACTTCTTTTTTATGTATGGTGTGTGTATGCCTGTATGTGTGTGTTCGCGCGCTCACACCTGTGTGTATGTGTGTGTGCCTGTGTGTATGCCTATATGTGTGTGTGCATGCTTGCCCCTGTGTGTATGTGTGTGTGCCTGTGTGTATGTATGTGCCATAGTATGAATGTGGAGTTCAGAGGAAAACTTGTGGGGTTCAGATCTTCCTTTCACCATGTGGCTTCAGAGGATGAAACTTGGGTCATCAGGCTTGTTGGAAGCACCTTTACCCACTGAGCTGTGTTTCTGGCCCAAAGCTCATTTTTTTTTTTAATTTTTTTATTGGATATATTCTATATTTACATTTTATTTCCCTTTTCCTGGTTCTCCGTCCCCCAAAGGTCCCACATGCCCTTTTCCCTCCCCCTGTTCCCCCCATCCACCCTTTCCCACTTCCCTGTTCTGGTATTCCCCTACACTGATGCTTTGATCCTTTCCAACACCAGGGTCCACCCCTTCCTTCTTGTTGGACATCATTTGGTATGTGGATTGTGTCTTTGGTGTCCCAAGATTCTAGGCTAGTATCTACTTATCAGTGAGTGTATACCATGGGTATTCTTTTGAGATTGGGTTACCTCACTTAGGATGATATTCTCCAGCTCCATCCATTTCTCTAAGAATTTCATGAATTCATTGTTTCTAATGGCTGAATAGTACTCCATTGTGTATATATAGCACATTTTTTTGTATCCATTCCTCCATTGAGGGACATCTGGGTTCTTTCCAACTTCTGGCTATTATGAATAAGGCTGCTATGAACATAGTGGAGCATGTATCCTTATTGCATGCTGGGGAATCTTCTGGGTATATTCCCAGGAGTGGTATGGCTGGTTCCTCCGGAAGTATCATGTCCAGTTTTCTGAGGAACCGCCAGACTGATTTCCAGAGTGGTTGTACCAGCTTGCATTCCCACCAGCAGTGGAGGAGTGTTCCTCTTTCTCCACATCCTCGCCAACACCTGATGGCTCCTGAGTTTTTAATCTTAGCCATTCTGACTGGTGTGAGGTGAAGTCTCAGGGTTGTTTTGATTTGCATTTCTCTAATGACTAATGATGTTGAACATTTTTTAATGTGTTTCTCAGCCATCTGAATTTCTTCAGGTAAAAAGTCTTTGTTTAGCTCTTCACCAACCCTACATCCGACAGAGGCCTAATATCCAATGTATACAAAGAACTCAAGAAGTTAGACCCCAGAAAACCAAATAACCCTATCAAAAATGGGGTACAAAGCTCATGTTTTTTAGATGATGTATTTGATTTGATATGTGGAGCAATAGGGAACTCTCATTTGCTATTTCTTGTAGAAGTCAGTAGACTGTGATGCACAATAACATAACTAAGACAATTAGCGGTTGGTCCTTTATACACAGGAAACCAGCCCATTTGTGTATGGGACCACACACAGTTAATATGTATAATAGCATCATTTTCAGTAGTAAGAAAGAACGAGAAACAACTTAAGTATCTGTTGCTCTTTCAAGTTTAGCACTAAGGAAGCACAGGAGGAATAGTAATAGAATTCAATGTATAATAAACACACTATATATGAAAGCAAATATGATATTTTTGAATATATAGTTGATGAATTAAATGTTTAAACAAATAGATGTTTTTCATCATGTTCGAGGTATCTCATCATGCACCTCAGTTTTACAGCCAATAGTGCTAATATAAGAAAGAGACATGTTTCTCCCTAAGCCTGTGCCAGGTTTTTGTCAGTTTGAAGTAAACCTAGACATATCTTAGAAGAAAGAATCTTATCTGAGAAAATGCTTTCATGAGATCAATCTGCAAACAAGTCTGTAGGGCATTTTCTTGGTCAGTGACTGATATGGGAGGGTCCAGCTAACTGTGGGTAATATGGACCTGGGGCATATGAGGAAGATATGCAAGCCAGTAAGCAGTACTCCATCATAGCCCCTGCCTCAGTGTCTGACTTCAGGAGTCTGCCTTGGTTTTCTGTCCTGGCTCATAAATTCATGAAATAAACTGTTTCCTCCCCAAGATGCTTTGGTCATGGTATTTATCACAGCTATAGAAACTCTAACTAAAATAGTTTGTATTATATTTTATTATATAGTAAGATTGTTGTAAATGTGCTTGCTTCCTGTCGAATTTTTTTTTGTGTTCCAGAGAGAGAGAGAAGGGGGGGGGGAGACAGAGACAGAGAGACAGACACTATGAAAGAGATGAATACAGAACCTTCAGCTGGTTTATAGATCCAGGGCTGCCTGTGATTTCAACTAGTTTAGTGACTGAAGAAGGGGGACCACAAGTTCAGCACACGCTGAACAACTGCATGAGATCCTGGGTAATAATTTAAATAACAGGCTGTAAACACAATTCAGTGGTAGAGTGCTTGCTAAACAAATGGGGTACCCTGTGTTCTCTCCCTGATAACACACACACACACACACACAGACACACACACACACACACACACACACACACACACACACATCAGCTTAAATCAGGCAAATAAAAACATATTTTAGGGTAGAATGCCATATAGAAGACTAAACTATATTTGTGTGACTTTCTTCAATCTGAGAAGGATAAATTGAGCAAAATTAAATTATAATATGAGATAGTTTAATAACATTCATGCAAACTTATAAAACAGTATGATTCAATGTTCTATATGGCTATTCTAGACTGATGAATAATAACATACGTAAGGATAAATACCAAATTCATAACAATGTTGCCTCTGGGGTGGGAGAGAAGGAAATGGGGCCTGGCAGGCTTCAACTTATATGTGATAGTTTATTTTTAAAATTGAGGCAAAAAGATAGTATTTCCTAAAGCTGTTTTTCACATATTTTTCTCTCCACTTTTATGTGTGTGTTGAATGTTTCATAAAAAGAAGTAAAAATAAAATGTACTTTTTATCTTCTGTTCCTAAAAATTCTGCAAAGTGATGGAGAGAATGTAGATTTCAGAATAAATCCTAGTGATAAGCTAAGAACTTCTGGCTGCTGCATAATCTTTTAAGTAACCTGTTTACCTACTGGTGAAGGCTTCAGTGCCAGCAGAGGCCTCTCTTTAAATAATTTTCCTGATTTGCATATTGGGTGACTTTTAAAAGATTCATGAGAGATACCCTCTCTAGCTGAACATGAAACTTAAAGATTTGAGCCAGCCTCCAATTCACTATGATTCCTTTTCTGCTTTTTGTTCTTTCTGAGTTTGAAGCTATCTTTTTTGAATGGTCATCAGCCATACTAAATGATATGACTTTCTTTTTCTGTACTGTTCCTGGGTAAATTTTATCTAATTATTTTCAGATTTGTGTGTGTGTGTGTATGTCTGTATGTCTGTGTGTCTGTGTGTTTGTGTGTATCTGTGTGTGTGGAGTGCCTTCAGAATTCCCTAGGAACTTGCTTTGTATCTGAGGAATGACTTTCAACTCCTGACCTTTGCTGCTTCTCCCTACAAAATCTGGAATTATATGTGTGTGCCACCATTCCCTGACTTTAGCTTTCATTAAAGAATGAAAATGAAGGTTCACCATAATGAACCTTTAGCTGGTTTAACTGAAAGCAGACTGATTTAAACTTGGCTAAAACAATTTTCTTTAGGAAATTTTAGAAAATCACCTGATTATTTCTTCTGCTATTTCTTAGCCTAAATTTTTGCATTTTTAACATTTTCTATTACATAGTTTTAATGTGTACACATGCACATAAATACTGAGCCCCTCCTTTGGAAAATCTTCCCTACTTGGCTACCTCTGATGTCATACACCCTTCATTGGCAATGACTATTTAAAATAGACCAAATAAAATTGCCCCTTCATATGAAAAAATTGCTCCACAAGAAAAAGCAGGAGCCTGGGGTGGGGGAGGGTTGTTTTTTAAATGCTGTGTTTCTAGGACCAGTGCCTAGTACATAGTTTATAAAATATTTACTAAACAAAAAAGAACATGGAAACAGGAAGGGTATTAAGGAAGGAAGGAATGTGGTATGACCTAGTACGGTATTTTGTGTTCTAGACTTGGGAGAAAATTTTAATCATTAGTCAGTTTGTTGCCATTAAGAGATTTGAACAGGAAAATGAAAGCAAAACCATGAGTTTAAAGATTGAATTAGGGGGCTGGAGAAATGGCTCAGTGGATAAGAGCACTGGCTATTCATGCAGGGGACCTGGGTTCACTTCCCAACACCCATGAGGCAGCTCACAGCTGTCTGTAACGCCAGTTCCAGGGTGTCCATGGCCGCAGACATGCATGTGGTGCACACCTCTGTGCACGCAGGGAAAAACCCATACTCATAAGTACTGATGTGTTAGGTTAATTCTTAAAACATCCAGAGCTGGGGAAGAGCTCAGTTGGGAACTAAGATCAGATCTCTAGCAGCACCCACATTAAAGCTTGCACTTACAATCCCTGTGCTGGGGAAGCAGAGAAGAAGGATCCCTGGGTTTTCTGGCCAGCTACTCCAGGTGAATTTGGAGAGTTCCAGGTTCAGAGATACTGTTTCCAAAACTAAACTGGAGAGTGACTGAGGAGGAGACCCAGAATCTACCCCAGACGTTCGTGTGTAAGACAGATGCACTAACTTAGGTCAATGCTTATTCCTATCCCTGCTCAGCATTTCATAGCATCGCCACATACGCCATTCAGAAATAGTTTAACTTACAAGAAACTGCTAAAATAATTAAATGAGTCGCAACAATAATCCCTTCAGATGCAAAGACCCACACTTTGTGAGTCTAGGGCAGAGCTAGGGGAGCCCCGAGGAAGAGGAAGGGTTTGTTGAAGCCAGAGGTATTGAAGTCACCAGGAGAATATAGCTCACAGAATCAACTGAGCGATGCTCATAGGGGCCCCCTGAGGTGACAGTCATGGAGCCTATATGGGTCTGCAGTAGGACATCATACACATCATAGATATGTGCATACATATCATGTCTGCATATACATCATAGTTGTGTAGCTTGGTGCTCTTGTGGGACTCCTAACAATGGTAGTGGGTGTCTCTGACTGTTTTGTCTGCTCTCAGGACCTTATCACATCCATCCCTGGGATGAGGGTATGTGCCTAGCCTTGTTGTACCTTGTTATGCTATGGTCAGTGGCTATCCCTGGGAGGCCTGCTCTTTTCTGAAGGGAGTGCAGGAGGCGTGGATCTGGGAGAGAGGGAGGGAGGCGAGGGACTGGGAGGAATGGAGGGAGAGAAAACTCCAGTGCGGATGTGATATATGAAAGAAATATGAATAAATAAGTAACTTTAGTACAGTTGCACACATAGGAAAATGACTTCAGTAGTATTGTATTGCCAACCCAGAGACAGAGACAGATATAGTCAAGTATAGTCTGCTTCTGCATGGGCGTGTGTCCTTTTTTTTTTCTTCTCTTCTCTTCTCTTCTCTTCTCTTCTCTTCTCTTCTCTTCTCTTCTCTTCTCTTCTCTCTTCTCTCTCTTCTCTTCTCTCCCTCCTTCCCTCCCTCCCTCCCTCCCTCCTCCATCCCTCCCTCCCTCCCCAATAGTGTGGTCTGCAGACTGACATGGTGACAATAGGTTTAGTTTTGAATGAGTAAATTCAGTATGTGCCCAGCTAGAGTAAATGAATGAATAGCAACAGCGAGTGAGAGTCATCAAGTCAGCTGTGCTCAGAATACCCATCAGAAAAGCCGGGCTTTGTCCCCAGGCTGAACTGGAAATGGTGGAGCAAGCGCCCAGCTTCCCCATCCGCTCCTCATCCTACTGCAGCCTGAGACTGTGAACCACAGTGGCTCACCCTCCCAGGGATCTCAGGGGCAGCGCGTGGCCTCTCGCCCTGCTTCCTAAGCCTACTCCTCAGTGATCAGAAGTGTTACTGAGCATTCCTCCATCAGTTTGTGCTTTACTTTTTGAGCAAAGTATTTAACACCACTCCTGATTACCCACCATTTACATAGGAATAAAGTTTTTTCTTTTCTACACTAATGATGCTTTTAAATTGTTTTTCACAAGCTTTAAAATATATCATTTATTAATTTTTAGTTTCTTATCTTATTTTAAAGCTAACATATTACATTATTTCTATTTCTATTGTTTATACAGCAAACTATCATACTTTGTTTTTATGATAGCAAAATAATTTTGTAAGACTTAATACAGTGCTAATGCTTTTTACCTTTGTCTACCCAGGGAATAATTTATTATTAATAATTTCAAAATTGGTAAGGGGTGTGGGTGGAAAAGAGATTATTACTTAATCCTTTAAGGTTTTTCTAACTTCTAAACATATTCTGCTAGTCTTATTATTTTAATAAAATTTCACTTTACTAGTTTTTATATATCATTAGACATATACAACTTTAAGTGATTTTCAAACTAACCATTAAATTTAAAATCATATAGTTCAATTCCTACAGCTGTGCTAAAATCTGTATGTGCTCTGTGTACTATTATATCTAAGGTGCAGTTTCAGGTCTTAAGTAGATTCTGAATTAAAAAACTGACATCTGAAGCAAAACCAAGGTCTGTCTTAATGTACTTGGCACATTTTACAGGTTCTGAGTTCTGTTCGCACAGAATGGAGTCCTCTGGATGTTCACTTTGGCACCAAGCAACCTTATCAGGTGTTCACAGTGGAGTGCTCCGTCAGTGTAGACAAGGAGCCCATGGCTGACAGCTGTATTTATGAATCTGTCCGGAACAAACTTCATTGCGTGTCCGTTACCAGAATACCACTAAGATCGAAGGCCATCAGCTGCTGCAAGAACTCTACGGAAGACAAACTGATCGTGGGCTGTGAAGACTCTTCGGTAATTCTCTATGAAGCTCACCGTGGAGTGACTCTCCTGGCCCAGGTTGAACTGAGGCCTTCACTGATAAGCTGCCACCCAAGTGGTGCCATTCTGCTGGTTGGCAGCAACCAAGGGGAGCTACAAATTCTTGACATTGCTCTGTCACCTATCAACATCCAACTCCTGGCAGAAGATTGCTTACCGAAGGAGACTCTGCAATTCAATCAGTTCTTTGATGTTTCAAGCAGTCTTGTTCAAATGCAGTGGATTGCTCCTCCTGTAGTTTTCCAGAAGCCTAGAAGAGGAGAAATCTGTGATCTCCTCTTCCTCCGGTTCAACAGAGGACCTTTGGGTGTGCTGTTATTTAAACTTGGTAAGTCAAGTAGCCTGGTAGGTACCTTGTTTATGTTATGACATAACTAAGACATCAAGCTAGAATTCAAACATAGGTTTTCTGCTTGTAACCCCATAAGAATGTCTGCCTTTCAATGACTGCCTATAGGTTCCTTGGAAACACTTGGGGCTCGTTTCTAACTAGAACAGAGTTAAATATTGAAGACTTTTGAAATTGTGCTAATTGTCCATAATGAAGATTAAAAAGTATGAGCTTTTAGAGCTGGGGCGATGGCTCAGGGGTTAAGAATGTTTTTTGCTCTTTCAGAGAACCTGGGTTCAATTCCAGCACCAGCATGGTGCCTCACATCTGCCTGTAAGTCCAGTTTCAGGGAATCTGATGTCCTCTTCTGGATTCTCTAAGCATTGCACACTGTGGTGTACATAAACTCATATAGACAAACATGCAGTATTTTTTAAAATCTGAACATTTATTTCTAATGTTTTCCGAAATAAATTGTCTAAAATATTCCATAAGAAAGAGGTATATCAGAATTTTAAAACTAAATTCTGTGTTCATCATGAAAGCCTATGTTATAGAATATAACACTTTTATATAAAAATTATTTTATTTTATTTTTTAAAGATTTATTTATGTTATTTATATGAGTACACTGTAGCTGTCTTCAGATATACCAGTAAAAGTCATTGGATCCCACTACAGATGGTTGTGAGCCACCATGTGGTTGCTGGGAATTGAACCCAGGACCTCTGGAAGAGGAGTCAGTGCTCTTAACCACTGAGCCATCTCTCCAGCCCCTTAAAATGATTTTAGATTATCTATGTCTATTGCTGTGCAGGGTGGAATTGGGTAGAACAAATGTTTAAAAAGAAATAAGTCAGATATTACTTAAAATTTACTAAAGATCTTTGTGTAACTATTTGGTCCTGTTTTTTGTTTGTTTGTTTTCCTTTTAGATAGAAGTATCTAAAGAGCTTTCTTGATGTTTATAAATTATAAGAAATAAAGCTAATTTCCAGTAGGGATTCTTACAGTGAAATATTTTGATGATCACCAGCCTTTCATAGCTCTGGACTGCCAGGTCCATACTGAAAGAACAGGAACTACTGCAGGGGGATTGTGTACTTCAAGACTCTTGGAGGGATTTAAGTTGATAACAACACTTTGTTTTAATTAAAACACATTATGTACCTGAAAAGGTAGATAAATACATTTGAAAACCTTGCAGGATTTGCTGTGGGTGCAGAGTTAGGTTTTAAGGACATTGAGGTGTCTGTCAAGCAGCAATCAGGTCTCTGCTTTCACATTCGTCTACTTGCCCCTAGATTGAATGGACAAAGGAAGTCTAGTGGACGTGACCTGGCTGACCTGAGGGACGGGTGCATATAAAGACAGCTGTGTTTCTTGTCATAGGAGAAATAAATGCTGCTGACTCTGCTCGTAACCTTAAAATTGTTCAAAAATGTTTGGAATCTCTGTTATTATGAGATAATCCAGTTAGACTTTACCCAACTACATTTTAACAGCTGTATGTTTCCATATACAACACTAATTAAAGTGGATGTTTGATATTCTCCATGTCTGTTAAAGCATGCACAGTCAATCTCTCTCTCATCTACCTTTTCTTCTTTCCCCCAACCCCTTTAACTGACTCAGTCACCTATCAAACAGAATGCTATCTGCCACGCACACCCAGCCTCCCTTCCACCCTCCCTTGTCCGGTTCCTCACAACAGCTTTGCAAAAAGCACAGTTTTGTCTTCCTATCTCTAGCACATTTGCCTTCTTACTAAAGTAAACAGGCTCTCAGTGTAGGGATTTAGAGGGCTTCCTGCTAATTGCCAGCTTGTAAACTTAATTGGACTATTTCCCTGGGCACTGTTCCTAAATCAATTAGGCAATGAGTTGGCTGTCACCTCTTTTTCCCAAGAAGGTCTCTTGGAATAAAATTATCCAATAGAAGTCAAGCACTCAGATAGAAAGGTGATAACTTCTACAACTGACATTTATCATTTAAATTTTATTTTCATTTAAGTTTACAGGACAGGGAAACTGCACAGTCTTCCAATTTAGCTCTTTGGAAGAGCTAAATGTGGAATATCTAAGGATTTTTTAAAAGGCTTTGTGTCCCATTTTTAATGTATTATGAAATTAATATTTATATAAAATTTTCTTTCCTAGGAGTAGTAGATTACTTGAAATAGTAGATTCCAACTAGCAATTTTTTTCAAAAAACAGAAAACCTAGTTTTAAAGAACAGATTTTTCTTATGATCTGCTACTAAATACATCCAAAAATTAATACACTTCTTGAATTAACACAGAGCTGATTCTGGGCATCCATGTGGCATTTTCATGTATAATTCAAGTTACTGCATATGTAAACAGGTAGTTGCATGTGCAGCTTTCCCAAGAGAGAGCTTTATGAGACTCTTTTTTTTTTCAGATGTTCATTATGCAAGCCTTTGGAAAATTTGACATGCAAGGTGTAGCTTACAATTTAAAATTGTAGAGACAAATGATAGATCATCGTCTAAAATAGGATGCTGTCAATGTAAACATGGCAATGGCAGATGCCAGGTCAGTTAGCATAATGCTGTGAGAAATTCTTAAGGTTGGGTGCTCCATCTTAGTCTCTTTCGATGGTCACACAGCATGGTGGGTATGAAAAGGACATCTTCTCTGTTACAAGAAGACTTCTAGATACATGCTTTCCTTGGGAAGCAACTAGAAATACCATGCTCCTAATGAGAATTCCAGTAAGTATTGATTGATGTTCGTCATAGGTGCCGAAGTAGAAAGAGAACTCACCAAGATGCTAAGCCTTCATTTCCTGAAGAAACAGAGGGTTCAGCCTTCTTGGAAAAGACTGATGCCCAGATAGCTCACTCCAGTTACTTATTCAAACATTATACAAGGTTAATTGGGGCTGGGAGGTTCCAGCTACCAAAGTTACCTTGCCCTTGCTGCCTGTGAGAGCAGACAACCCACAGAAATCTCAGTCCCTTTTGACCATGGCTAGCCAGAACCAAAAGCAAGAGCTCCAGGCTCATGAGGCGTGTCTTAGGACCAAGGTTGGTGCTGCTGCAAGTTCTCATGTAGCACCAAGTGCAGAGTTTCCAGGGAGACAGCATTTCTTCAAGGTTCAAACAGTCAGAACAAGTTTGCAGCCTCTACTGATTGACCCAAACATGGCAAAAGTGTGCTGAAACATTTCACCCAAAGCCAGACACACAAGGCCTTGCTATTCATCTTACTACAGGTAAGTATTGCATTCTATAAAGAATATGCATACTATTGAAAATGCCTATGGTATACTCACCCCAAATCTCCACATGCACACACTGAAGGTAGTTTTGAGAGATACTTTGGTTATTATACTAAGCTTGTAAAGCTCATCCAGTCTAACTACAGCCATTTCTAGCCCTCGTTGCTTTTTAATTTCTTTAACAACATCAGCTCTTCTCTTAATCCAGGATCTCACCTAGTAATTTATTAACACTGCATTGAATTTACCTGTTATTACCTCCTCTTCCTCCTCCCCCCTGCCACCTCCCTGTGTGCCATGCAGGGCTAGGACACCTATCCTCTTGTCTGTCACTGCTAGTGCTCTGGCACCATTATCCTTTCCACCTGCCAGGCATCTTGGTAAACAGTGGATGAGCAGGCCTGGGCTACCTCATAAGGAACAAATCTTCCTTGGCAATCTTCTCCATTTGCTTCTGGACTTCCTTGCATCGTCATGGCCACTGATGGGGCAGGGAACACTGGCTTTCTGGATTTGCTTCTCATCGCCCCAGCAGTGCCATCACTGTAGTTTGTGTCTGCAGCACATTTTGGAACTACTCCTGGGAAGGTTTCTGGTGATTTCCTATGTGATAACCTTTGATCCTTGATGATTTTTCAGTATTTGATGTTAGCTGACTTCCTCCGTGATCAAAGAACTTTTTTTTTTTCTGTCTCTGAACACAGCTTTTTAACACCTGTCTTCTGCCTACTCATGAACGGAGTTCTTCAGGGGTATACTTTTAATTCTTATTGTATTTTATTCAGGTTGAAAGTTTCTTTGTAATTCAGCTTTGCACTGTGGTTTGAATTTTATCTGCAAAAGCCACAGTGAAGTTGAATTGCCACTGTAACAGTATAAAGAGGCAGGGTCTTCAAGGAGCCAATTGGGTCACAAGGGCTCTTCCCTCATAAATGGCTTAATGCACTCACTGGGGAGGTGGTGCTTGCTGTATGTCCAATCTCTGCTTGTCCTGCCACATTATATGCTAAATAAACTTGCACATTTATAATCCATTCTCCCAGTTATAGTAGCAGAATATGGACTCACCCTCCATCCCATCTCTGACTCTATCCAAGATTGCTCCCCTTTCCACATCAATATATTTCCTTGATTTGCTTAATACCATCTCATATAAAGTACAGGCATGCAACCATCATTTCAATCAAACCCACTTTTCTTCTTATATTCTCCATTTTAGTAGATGAAATAATTGCTTAGTGGAACCTCCAAATCAAACATTTTACCTTTGAGAGTCCTCTTTCACCTTGAAAACTGGGGTAAGCTAAATTGAGGCTAATGTCCTTTCTTTCAGAGAGATGTTAAATTCCCAGGCTACGTGTGTGTGTGCGTGTGTGTGTGTGTGTGTGTGTGTGTGTGCGTGCGTGCGTGTGTGTGTGCGTGTGTGTGTGTGTGTGTGTGTGTATCAGCCTATCTGTCTGTGTCTATCTAGCTGCCTGTCTATGGGTCTGTATATTTCTCTAAAAAGCAAGAAGTATATGGGGTTTTTCTTGAGAAATTTTGTAATGTTTTCTATAAATGCCATTTTTACTAATTGGGTTTAGTAATTTTTTAATAGCTGAGTAACATTGAGTTATTTCTGTATTATAATTTACTCAACACATGACGGTATTGTCATGTGACAAATGTCAAATAGTTTATGGTTTCTATATCTTACAGTGAATAGTAAAAGAATAGAAGTGAAAAAGCTTAAAAATAGGGAGACAAGTGGAAAGGAAGGCGTCGGAAGAAGTCAAGGGAGGAAGAGAGAGGGCAATGTAGGCAAAGATAGACTTGAGCATGTGCACATGCACGCGCACACACACACATGCACATACACACCCCTTATATTTTAATATACCTTAAACAGCACAATAGCTGGGTAACTGACTAACCTCCATGCTGTTAGAATCCACTTTCTCCCATTAACCCAAGTTATCACTTACTATGTTTCTTCTGGGCTGCTCTTAGCTCCAATTGGCCAGCCAACAGGACCACAATTTTATGGCTCTGCTAACCCATGGCTGCTCTCCTTTGTCCTCTCCTGCACTTTCTTCTTCTATTCCATGGCAGCCTCTTCTCTTCTCCACTTTTCCTTTCTCTAAGCCCACCCAAACTCAACCCCACCTATTTCTCTTCTTGGCTATTGGCTGTTGGCATCTTTATTCACCAATCACAATTAACTATGAGCAGAGACACTCAGTGTCTTACTAAGGACTCTCCTTTAGGACAAACAGCCTTCTGAGCCTCAAATTAGCATTAGAATACAAGCAGCATCAGCCCAGCCTACTACAGCTGGGGAGGTATGGGAGCGCTATGGGTTGTAAAGACAACCAAGTATAGTGATACATATGTAAGGAAATGTAATAATGAAATGCATTGATTATGAAAAGGACAGAAAAGAAACGTAGGGATTATATTGGATGCCCCATAGCTCTCATGGCTCTTGTCATCTCCTAGTTCATTAGGAATGAGCGTTTATTCCACACAGCATCTTCTTCCTTCACCTTAGAAAGTTAATGGTTTTAATATCAGGTTTATTGAAGTATAATCTATATAAATAGACTATGCACACTTAAAATGCTCACCAGTGAGTTTAATCTGTTCATTCCCGTGGTTGCCACCACAGTTAAAAGAGAACATTTCATCTCTCTAAAGCATCTTAAAGTCCTTTGTACTCGACCCCAACTTCCTTACAACTGATAATCATTGCTTTGATTTCTCTTGTTATAGGTTAAGAATTGTCTTTTATAGAATTCCATAGAAATGCAGCCATGGAGGCTGTCCATTGCCCGCCAGTGCATGGACGGCCACGCCGCCGGGGCAGAGGCACGAGTGCAGAAACAGAAACGTGCTGGTTCAGTTGTTTTGTTTTGTTTTTTTAATATTTTCCACAATATTGGGCTTTGAGGGTTTGTTTTATTTTTAAGTGTGTCTCTGTGTTGAGGGCAATGTGCATGTGTGAGTGTAGGTTCTCAAAGAGTCCAGAAGAGGCATTTGATCCCCTGGAGCTGGCGTTCAGAGGTAGTTGTAAATTGTGTGTCATAGGTACTAGAGACAGAACTTAGTTCCTCTGCAAGAGAGCAGCGTGCTCTCTACCACCGAGCCATTGCTCCAACCCTCAGGACTCTCAAGTGATGAGCTCACTTGGGGACATTTTTTTCAATATTTGGAGGTTTCTCTCTGCTTTTTATATCGAATTCCCTTGATGTTAGAGAATCTAATCTAGTCATATGATTTAAAACTTTTGAAATGTTCTTTAGGATGTTTTATTCCTCTGAGATGGTTTAGCTTGGTCCTGTTTGTGTAGCCAAAAAGAATATATGATGCACTGTTGTTGGGTGAAATGCTTTGCAGATGTTGGGTAGGGATGAAGCTTATTTAGGATGGGCATGTTGTGCGTACCTGTAACCCAAGCACAGAAGAGGTAGAAACCAGAGAGGATCAGGGGTTCAAGGTCATCTGCTGCTACATGAAGAGCCTGAAACTGGCCTGGCCTCTTTATGACCTGTAGAAAAGAGGAAGACAGACAGACAGACAGACAGACAGACAGACAGAGAAAGGAAACAAAGGAAAGAAAATATATCTAGGTGTTAAGTTTTTATTGATAGTGTTTTTCAAATGCTTTTCCAGATTTTCTGTTTATATAGCCTCGTGATTGATGGCAGATGACTGACATCTCAGCCGTGGTCACCTGCTTAGCCTTCTCACCTGCTTAGTTCTGTCCATTCTTGTGCATTATTCAGTACTCTATTATTAGATATATTTAAAGACTTTTTTATTTCTTCATGAATTTTGAATCCTATTATAAGAGTTTAAAATGTTAGGTTATTTTTATTTTTATCTTAAGCCCTTGAAAACTGTCTTCCTGTTTTTTAGTTTGCATAATTTCAGATGCAAAGCCTATTATCATTCATCTCTTGTTTCTCTGTATGTCCTGTGTCTTCTCCACCACCATTAAAAATACTTTCTTTACTTTTGAACTGTTTGACTGTGATCATCCACAGCTTTGTTTAGAACAGCTTACTGCTGCTTCTGATTGCCGTGAGGAGAGACTCCAGCTATTCTCAGCAACCGTGCTGCACACTGACATCTCCTGTCAGGAGCTGCCTGATTTATGACAAGGACTTGCAGCGCTTGACACAGGCTCGTGAGGGCTTTGGGTAGTTACATCTGTTGATTCTACAACTCAAAAGGGATAGTAAAGTTTTACTGCTTAATAGACTTAGGGCGAGTCCCCAGATTCCCTATCAAGTTGAGTCTTGCTAGATACAGTACAAGTAGGCTGTTGGGTTTTTGGTTTTTTTTTTTTTTTAATGTAATTTGGAGTTAGTATGAAGAATTTCGCCATCTTTCTCATGAACTAGTATATTTTAAAAACCATGAAACCTATAAATATCCCCAGTTAAATTCTGATGACAGTAATAAAAAGAAATTACAGTAATATTTTGTAATATTTTATGGCTTATAAAATAATTTCACAGGCATTTTCTCATTTAGTTTTATGATTATTTGTACTAAGTTTTTATAGACTTACCAGAATCAATAAAACACTTGCTGAAGAAGAAAAAAAAATGAGCATTTAAACTTTTTCCTTTGTGTATATGTATATTTACATATTCATGTATATGATCAGATGCGGGTGGGGGCAGAGGCCAGTTCTGGAGTCTTTTCAATTGCTTCTCCTCCTTTTGGTCTCGCTCTGAACTTGAATATCCCCCTTTCAGCCAGTCGGGCTGGCTAGCGAGCCCTTCTCCTCCTCCTGGGCGCATCTCCTCTGCACTTGGTTCTAGGCATGACTGCTGTGCTCACTTTGGATGTGGCTTTGAAAAGGAAAAATACAGCCTAACCCTCCAATGGCCTCAAGAAATCAGTAGTTTAGAAATACTTAGTCCTAACTCCAGCCTCCTAAGAAGCCTTAAATGTCCCAAATTCCAGGCCCTTGAATACGTGATCCTGGTCTAGTAGGATAGCGGGGAATAAGCTGACTAACTGATTATCTAGTTTCTGTAAATTGCTTCCGCCATAGAAGAAAAGCCTTTGTGACCTGTTTCAACTACAATCTGTCACCTCCCACCCAGAAACCCTCGCAAATGTGGACTGCCAAAACTGATTGGTCGAAGGAGCGTGGGCTTGGGTAATTTGAATTGATTGGCCTAGAAGTTATGCTGTGGTACAAATTGGTTGGCCCGCACAGCAGGGGCTCTCGATGCTTAGAAATGATTGGTATGCCGTTCAAGGTTCTGTCATGCCCTATTAAAAACTGTCTCTAGTCTGCTTTCAGGGTCTGCAGCCCTCTACCCCTGCATGGTGTATGGAGGTAGGCCCCAGTGCACTTGGAATTTGGAATAAAAGTCCTCTTGCTGATTGTATCAAGACCATTTCTGGAGGGATTTGGGAGGTCGCCTTTCAAGAGCCAAAGTGTGGCTTTGCTGGCCTTTCAGCTTCTGGAGCCTTGAACTGGAGTCCTCCTCAGGCTTACTCACCATGCTTGTCACCAGCAGGGCCATCTTCCCAGCTCCATTACAAAATGGAAACAAACAGAAAGGTGCTTTAAAGCCACTGTGTTTGCCATTTAACATGAAAATGGTTAGTTTCAAATGCCATCAGCCTTTTATAAGTAAAACTAATAACTGATTAAGCTTTTTTTTTTTAAAATGTTTCTGATCTGTCAAGATTGGAAGTGGATTTATTTTCTATTGAAAGGGTAAACCAATGTGCCCCTGATGTCCCAGTATATTTTTTCCTTCGTGTAAAGAGTACCCTTGTTTTTGTTACTTGACTTGTATTTCACTTACTTTGTGACAGGAATTCTCACGCGAGGACAGCTGGGCCTGGTTGACCTCATCTTACAGTACATTCACTGCGATGAGGTGTGCGAGGCGATTGGCGTCCTGAGCAGCATGAACTGGGACACCCTGGGCCAGCAGTGCTTCACCAGCCTCAGCACCATCGTGAACCATCTTCTTAGACAGAGGCTCACTCCAGAGAGAGAAGGTAGACCTGAATATATGGCATCAGTGGTTTGAGTATGCATGAAATACACTTGGAGCCAGGTTTAGGAGGTTTGGGTTATGTCACTGGAGACCAAGGAAGAAAAGTAAGAATGCTTTATTAAAACTGAAACAATATCAAAGAATTATTCCCAAATGATACTACTTCCTGTGTGGTTTTTGTGAACACAGAGGACACCTTTTCTGTCTGGGCTTGTGTTGAAACTCACAGTGTCGTCATTCCATAACTGAGTCAGGCTCATGTGTGGAATATGCTCAGATTTCAAGCTTTGATCAGAAATTTCATTTATTCTCTGTCTTTAGACAAAGGGCACCAAGCCAAGGTCTTATTCCTCTCTCACAGTAAACAGCAATGACTCTCTCCAGAGTAAGTCCTCTTTCTGTCAGACAGCAGTTCTTACAGTGCACTTTGTGTGTATCAGAATGGTCTGTAGCCGAGGCTCCCCCCCCCAACACACACACACACACACACACACACACACACACACACACACGGTCTGTAGCTGAGGCTCCCCCCCAACACACACACACACACACACACACACACACACACACACACACACACATGTGGTCTGTAGCCGTGGCTCACACACACATACACATGGACTGTAGCTGAGGCTCCCCCCCCAACACACACACACACACACACACACACACACATACACATGGACTGTAGCTGAGGCTCTCCCCCCAACACACACACACACACACACACACACACACACACACACACACACACACACACACACGGTCTGTATCCGAGGCTTCCCCCCCCCCCCCCACACACACACACGGTCTGTATCCGAGGCTCTCCCATACACACCCTGGTTACCATGCTTTGAGTTGTTCTCTTGATTTGCTCCCCCTCTGCCTGCTGGGACTGCCTCACCTTTCCTTAGTAATTTTGCCCACACACACGGTCTGTAGCCGAGGCTCTCCCATACACACCCTGGTTACCATGCTTTGAGTTGTTCTCTTGATTTGCTCCCCCTCTGCCTGCTGGGACTGCCTCACCTTTCCTTAGTAATTTTGCCCATAGAAATCCAAGATGTTGAGGTGGTGAATGCTGAGAAAAAAATAGCATACCAGATATGAACAAATTTCTGTATCTCCCAGTTCTCTAGCATGTATTTATGAGTTGTTATTCTTTTACATGATATAAAATATACCCAAACAGCTAGGATTTATACATTTATTTCATATCTGTTTTTGCTATTAATGTTAAAAAATTATGACTAGAAGGTATTCCTAAATAACACAGGGTAAGAAAATTAGGACAGGTCTATTACTAGAGAACATTTTCTCTTAGTTTTTTCCTCTGGGTTTAAATAGACTTTCTTCATTTTTATTAAATTTCCAAGATAAATAATAAGTTTTTGGATAAAATTTTGTAGTTGATCAGTAAGCTCATGAATCTCTAGGAAGTTTATATTATGGACCTGAGCCTAACTCCCAGAATTCCTTTCTAATGTGTGTTTAAGAATTAAGTGAACTTTGGAAGTAGTCCAAACTCATTTATGGAATGTCAGCGTTTGTCTATAAAGGAAGTGCCGACCACAGTGCGCGACCTGCTGTGGGACTTCTCAGAATAGAAGGTGTGACTCTAAGATTTTAGGCGACAGAAAAAAATACTATAACTTTGCCTACAGACTTATCTCATGAACTTACTTTACCATTGATAAACTTCTATTGAGTATGTACTTAAAAGTAACAAAAACTAAAGATCAGACCCTCTGGAGACAGTCAGTAGTGATATGTGCACTATGGTACAAGCCCCAAGTATCCTGTTGTTGAAAAATATGGAAAGGTAAAATATTGAGTTTCACTCAGGACTCTGAGTTGTTAGCTCCTTTGTGAATTTATGATATTAAATTCTAGCTTGTAAGAAAGATTATAAAGAAATACACAAATGGGCATTACCTGATTCCTGCCCTGTAAAAGACTGTTATTCCCAAAGAATCATATTGGGAGAGAGGGAAATTAAAAGCTTTTATGATATTGGGCTATTAAAACAAAATCTATACATATCTTGGGTTATCCAAATGTGTCTATGCTAGGCAGATATGTGCACTTCCGTCAAGTAACTGCAAAACACATTTCTGAAGTGCTCAGAATTCCCTGTTGAGATTTATTGTATCTGAATCTAACAAATTTGACATGGTAATTCGTTGTCCTTTTATTAGTGAAACCTAGTGTGCTGTTATTTCTAGCCATGTTGGGTCTGTCTTTGAGATCTTCATTTCTGCCTTCAACATCAAGCTGGGCAGCCTAATGAATCTGGAGCTGTGCTGGGAGGTCTGAGCGCTCCGCAGGCTTGAACATCTCGGATGGACAGAACATGCTGTCAGGAAAACAAGCAGTGGTGGGAGAGTCGGGCTTGTTTTCACAGTGACAGTGCTATAGTCAATTTTAATCTAAATTGACTGCTGCTTTGAAAGAAAATACCTCCAAAATGCACCCTATTTTACTGTCTAGATTTGAGATTGAAAAATAAAAAAGAAATTACTAAAGCTTAGTCAAGCCTGCAGCAATTATTCTGACAGGTTGTTTAATACTTATAAATCTAAACAGGCCTACAACTAAAGGAGTTTCACTAAATAATGAGTTGTTTATTCAGCCCAGTGTTGGAAGCATGAATATTAGAGGAATCTAGCTGTGAACTGCAGTGCATCCATACATACTCATGTTCTCACCATATGGTAATCGATGCCAGGTATTTCTGGGCAGAAGAATAGCCCCACTGGCATATCTTGGTAAAACTGTGAAGTAGACAGAACGCACCTTGTCTCCTAATCTCTTATCTCCTGGCCTCCCCCCTTTATCAAAAGCCTCTCTCCAACCTTCTCCAATCCCAGGGTGTTTGCTTTCATGAAAGGACAAAGCACAGGGCCTTGTTTATGGCAGGATTCAGGCCAAGATAGAGTTTCCATTGTTCTCCGAAAGTTGCACCACAGGTCTTATTCCAATGTGCAAATTTTTATTTGTATTATTTAATTTTTTAAATTACGCGTATGTGTGTGTGCGTGCATGTGCATGTGCATGTGTGTGTGTATGTGTGTGTGCACACGTGTGTGTGTGTGTGTGTGTGTGTGTGTGTGTGTGTGTGTGTGTGTGGTGTGGTGTAGACCATAGAGAATGTGTTGGGGTGAGAGGACAACTTGCGGGAGTCCGTTCTGTCTTCTACCATCTGGGTCCTGGGCGTGGAACTTGGGTCATCGGGCTTGGCAGCAAATGTCTTTTCCTGCTGACCCTTACTGATATTTTAGGAAAACATTTCTACTGTGCTGATTTTATTTCCCCATTCAGTCAGTTGGTTTTCCCTTTCTGCTAAAGAGAACATTTAATGTTGAGCACATTGCAAATTGATTTTACTAGAGATACTTGTTCAAACTGTGCTACTTTGCTGAGTCACTGTTTTAATTACCGGTTTGTGGTGAGAGATTGATTCATTATGAATTTCTTCAGTTTTGACAGCTTTTTGTTGCTTAGAGTCATTGTCAGCTTTGTCTCAAGTGAAAGTTTATACATAGGTTTGTTTTTGTACCAGCAGTCATATTTTAATTTCATCTTTCCTGCAACAAGCTTACATTTCATCCAAGTTTGCAGAGCCTGACTGGCTGCAAACACGAGGATTCTGTTGTAATTGAAGGAGTTTCTCTTGCTTTAGTGCTTCTATGTTTGAATTCCACAGCACAGCTCGAGGCAAGCCTTGGAACCTTCTATGCTCCAGCAAGACCACTTCTGGATACGACCATCCTGGAATACAGAGAGCCGGTCAGCAAGTATGCCAGGAGGCTCTTCCACCACCTGCTCAGGTAGGTAAATGGCGCTCCAACTCTCCGCCATCAGAGGACACATCTAGAGAGCCGTCTTCCGCGAGACTCCTCCACAATGTGGCTGTTTCCTGACAAGTTTTCTCTTTAAAAGAAAAGCAAAGTTTATTAGTCTTTATTTAATCTGTTGTTTTCCTTTTAAGGAAATATTGGATACTATCTAGGGTCATTTCATCATTAGCAATACACTCTACCCTTTAATATAATAGTAACAACTATCTCTATAAAAAAGTGAATATGAAAATTTAATGACTTTTGTTCCTAGCTCTACACACACACTTTTGTCTGAGTTGAATGTGAACTGTGAGCATGTGCTCCGAGGCTGTGAGGCAGGTGTCGGCTTGCTTTCGCTCCTTCCACGGGACTGCAGGTACTTCTCTCCTGTCCCTGGCACACAATGTGGTAGGCACTGACTTCACTGAAACTCATTTTCCTACTTTATGTACATAAATGTTCTTTCAACATAGGGGTTATTTGACAGATTTGATAAAAATGTCAAATATGGCTCTGAGAAACATATTGTAGAAGTTGGAAAGAACTTCTATTCACAGAGGAGGATGGAAGGAAGATGAAACTCGAGATAGAAAGATTAGGGACATACAGAAGCTGTGAAAATTTGTGTTAAAATCAGGTAAATGGTTAGTATGGAAGGGTATTCTGGAATGGAAAGAAATGTGATATCTGCAGGTGACCTGGCTACCCAAATACACCAGTTTTGTTTCTTAACATGAGTGGTGTATACTAGGGTCTGTGAAACTGTTTCTCTTTCAGCTGTATATGTATACTTATTGTATTCTATATATATAATATTTTATATAGAATTTTGAATTCTGCTTACAAAAAGGTAGATTTCATGGAGGAATTTATTTTAGTTTTAATTTCACTAAAATATACTTGCTATAGTACTGTGCAATACTTTCAAAGACTTTACGTTCTCTTATTTTTTATCAGAACAACTTTGTAAAGGAAGTAATAAACTCAGGCATAGATAATCAGCAGCTTACTTAGATGAATAGCATATTTGCTATTCAAATATGCTATTCATATTTGCTATCTTGGTCTGGTTTCTACATCTCTTTACTCTTTCCTAAAGACCACTTACTGAAGCTGGTTGCATTATTTTCAGATACTACCTTCCAAAATAACTGTGAATTGTCGTTAATATAAGAATAGGCAGCTGTCCCAAAAGTGAGGTGTGCTAAGACTGGTCAAGACTTGAGGAGGTATACTGTTATATAGACATTTGTGCTCCATAATTACTTTTATCTCTATATAAGGTGGTACTTTGAACTCTTCACAGCAGTGAGGCCTTTAGAAAAATCATATTTTTGGAAACCAGGAAATGTTAATATATTGCAAGAGTTATTATCTGTAATTGAATCTTGCCTTTTTATCTGAATGGTGTTAGCATATTTCAAGAGTCTTTCCTCATCTTAAATGTAGCAGCATGCACGAGCGTATCCTAAAAATATTGGGGCTAAAGTCACATGTGCTTGAACATAGGGCTTTGCTCTTTGTTTTAATTCCTATTTTGTTTTTCCTGTTTCTAGGGAAAATTGATGAGATAATCTCTTGCCTAAAGAGCTCAAAAAGCTCAACATGAAGAAGAACTTTGAAAATGTTCTGTGTTGTAGCCTCACTATGGTTTCTGGCCTCTGACTTTAATGCAATTATTTGTATTTTCACAACCTCTAGCCTAGGAAACTACCTTGTATGAATGTGAACTTTTCCTCAGTGTTGTTTTAAATTGGGTATTCTTTGATGGGTGAGTGACTCTTGTTGCTCTCATCAGTGCTACATTAGACTTTTCTGTTTGGTCTTGTGAGATGTTTCCCTTGGGGAAAGCTGACTGATGTTTGGTCATGTGACATGTCCCTTGGGGAATGCTAACTGATGTTTCCATTTTGGATGCTTTCAGTTACAATGAGTTTACTAGTTTCTCTGTCAGCAGCAGCTGCACAGGGCATTGTGAAAGAGAAATGTGTGTTAGTAGAAACCAAATGAGACCGCCTAAATTAAAAACATCTTTTTGTTTAATCTGCTACTGAGAAATTTTATCTAGGGGAGATGAAGCTGGTCAAAGGTTTGAAGGAAGGAAGGAAGGAGGGAGGAATGGAGGGAGGGAGGGAAGAAAGGAAGGGAGGAAGGGAGGAAGGAAGGAAGGAAGGAAGGAAGGAAGGAAGGAAGGAAGGAAGGAAGGAAAGGTGCTAGGATTACATTAAGTCTTCTGCTTTAGCTATTTGTTATTTTCATACTCTGAAAACTTACTACAGAATTAAGGCCATGTTCTGGCATTTTTAATTTGAGGAAGAAGGAGCCTCCTGGCAATTAGCGTTAGCTGAAGCCACTGGGGTGGACTCGTGGGTGCTAAGAGGGGATGCGGTGCTCACTTTGCCGTGATCCAGTACACAGGGTCTGAGGTCACAGGGATGCTGTGCTAGTGGGTGTGTCTGTGCTGAAACATGTTTGTGTACAATTCCGGTTTGATTCTTGTTGGAGAGCAGGTCTCCAGCCATTTTTCTATGTCTCTTGGCCTTTCCCTAAGTTTAAACATAGCTAAACTGTAAGGTTTATTTCTCATATCTTTCTTGAGAACTCATTGTATGTATTCACAATTGCTGAGGGGTTTCTTTTTTTGTTTTTTGTTTTTTGTTTTTTGTTTTGTTTTGTTTTGTTTTTTGTTTTTCCAAGACAGGGTTTCTCTGTATAGCCCTGGCTATCCTGGAACTCACTCAGTAGACCAGGCTGGCCTTGAACTCAGAAATCTGCCTGCCTCTGCTCCCAGAGTGCTGGGATTACAGGAGTGTGCCACCACCACCCAGCAATTGCTGAGTTTTAAGAAGAAATGTCCATTGATAGTATAAATTATTCAATAAAGTGTTTTAATAAAATGAAGGACATAATAGTCTGATTTATAAAAACTATTAAGCAGCAGGACACCTACAAACAGCAAATGCAGCTTTGCCTGAAATGTGCTTAGAAAGTAGCTATTCACCTTTCACCTCTGTGAGACCCAGAAGGGAGCCATTACCAACCAAGAGCTTTCCATCCTGAACAGTAGAACCCGGAGAGTGGCAAGGGAGAGCATTGCATGCGAACATCGCAACCGAGCACGCCCACAGGACGGCGGTTCAGAAGTATGGAAGCAGGGATGACTTAGAGGGGTAGTGACTTTGTAATTAATTTTCTCTTCAAGTATAAGGCTACCGTGTTCTGATATGGTGGTATTAATGTGTGGTGACATAAAGGCAGGCAGGCACCTTTGAAATGCTTGTAAAACAGCAGGCTAAGCTTTGAGAAAGAGCACTTTATTGCCTAGAAAGAGAGATATAATTCTTGTGATGTTTTGTAGAGGATTGTAAGAATATGTTTGTTTTCGTTTACCATTCCACATGAAAAATTAAAATGAATTGATGTAACTAGGAAGAGATACATGGCTAGATCTATGATAAAAGTTATAACATGGTGTTGGAGCTGGATGGCCTAGGTCTGCTCTGTCAGCCTTGCTGTTTAAGTTTGTAATAGAATGTGGGGTGTATTTCTGGTGGTGGCGTCAGCGCTGTACTAGTAGTTAAGGAAGAAGATAGAGCCAACCATGCATTTTGAATCAAAATAAATCTTATTCCCTTTTGTTCCTCTTTTGGTATTTTCAAAGCAGCAGCAACAAAGAACAAAAACAGCATGTGGGGCAGGACAGACAGCACCGTGGTGAAGATCATACAGGTCTTGGCACCCACATCAGGTGGCCCATGGCCTTCTTGAACTCTGCTGCCTTCCTCTGACCTCCATGGGTACAGGCATGCAAGCAGACAGACACATATGCACAAACATAAGATCACTCTTTTTTATAAAACCTTCGCACATGCTACTGAAGTGAAGCCAGAGATTCCTGCCCATCCATGCTGCTCATCTGCTCAGTATGATGTTTGAAATTAACAGTCTAAATGAAAGCAGACACACAACTAAACAACCAAACCAACAGTTAAGGGCTGGAGACGTGGCTGACTGCTTAAGAGTCCTTGGGTGTTTTTGCAGAGGGCCCAGGTTCCAGTTCTAGCACCTCCTGATAACTCCAGTTCCAGGGGATTCAGTGTCTTCTTCTGACTGTGCAGGAATCGAGCATGCATGTGGCCATGCATATAGACATGCAGGCAGGCAAAATACTTACACAGAAAATGAATAAATCTAATTAAAATTTAAAAATCTTTAGCCTATTCAACTATTAATAGGAAAACAACTGGGGAGTTGAAATTTCTTTTTTATTTTGAGGTTTCTCTGGCTTCACAGTCTTTTTGCTTCAGGCTCATTTGAACCTGTAATGTCGACCTTAAGTTCTCTAAGATTAGCTTTTCCTATTTAGTGAGGTAAGTGGACAGTTATGGAGACGTCAGTCATAAGTTAGGAAGCAAGTACACAGTGTGCCTTCAGACACAGGCAGAGCAGCGCGGTCTGCTGGTTCGAACATTCAGAACCACAGGCATCCTGCACACGGAGTATAAACGTGTCATGATGAAACTCACGGATGGCAGTGCTAGGCGACTGAGGACCTTGGGTCACCCGAGGGTGCTCCTGAGATTGCAGCCATCGCTGAGCAAGTCTTGCCTAATAGCGGCCTGAGGCCATTTTCTCTTAGCAGACCTGCATGCAGAACTTTTTAAAGACATAAAGATGGTGATCTGTGTTTACTCTTTCCTTTAGGAAGAAATAATTGTTATCCAAAGGAAGACAATCCTAAGAGGTGAGAAGATTATGATTTCAGGCCCTAGTGTATTCTTCATGTGTTATACAGGAGTTTTGCTTTTTTGAAACTTTTGACATTTATTTTAATTCTCTTCTGTTTGTTTATAGAGAACAGTCTGAATTGAATAAGTTAATTAACATATCTGTCATCTCATCAATTTATTATTTTCTATAGAGAGGACATTTATATTTTAGCCAATTAGAAAGATGTAATACATTTTTGTCAACTGTGCTTGCCACGTGGTATAACAGATCATGAAAATTCGTGATCAACATCTTCCTTCCCCTGTGACCTCTCCCGAGACTCAGCACTTGGCTCTGAGGAGACTGTCCGTGCCAGGAAGCCCTCAACAGGTTTCCCCCCAGAAAATCATTCCCCACAGTACCCATGAGGTACTGAATTCAAATTTGTGCTAGTTGGCTGTTTGCTAATGCTTTCAACAGCCCAGTTTAAATACGTATTTCCCCATTTCAAGTCCCTGCATGTTCTTGACTACAGATGCCAAGGCTGATTATATAAAGCAGGAGTCGGCTAACTATAACTTGCCTCCTGGTTTTGTAAATATAATTCTATTGGAATGCAGCCAAGCCCACTTGTTTCCATAACATCTATGCCTGCTTTCAAGCTGTAGTTGTGACAGGGTTGTGTACCCCTCAATGTGTATTTACTATCTGACCCTTTACAGAGAAAGTTTGCAAACCCCTGCTATAAACGAACAAACAGAAGCAGAGACCTACAGTTGTTGGGCGCATGTCTTGTGAGTGTCTTGGGCAGACAAGGCAAATGTTATTAGTAATATGCAGTTAATCACTTCAGAACTAAGTCAATGGAATTAATGCTAGGTCTAAGACGGTGAGGGTACATATAGGAATGGGAAGATAATTAGTTTTTAAGGATTTATTTTATTTAATGTATATGAGCCTTTTCCCTGCATGTCTATCTGTGTAGCACTTGTGTGCCTTCTCATGCCTATGGAGGTCAGAAGAGGGTATCAGATTCCCTGAAACTCAAGTTGCAGATAGTTGTGAGCCATCTTGTAGGTGCTGGGAACCCCGGTCCTCTGGAAAAGCAAAAGGTGCTTCTGATCACTGAGCCATCTCTCCAGCCCCAGGAGGTGATTTGGACATACCAAACACTGCAGAGATGAGGCCAGGCTAGGGAGTTTGAGCCCTCATGTGGTCATGCTGATCTTGTGTGGCAGGAGAGCAGGAAAGTAACAGGCAGAGAATAAAAGCCTCCGATACCGCGAGAAAATTCCCAAAGGCTCTTAGTGTACCTGGCTAGAAGTTAAATTTTGAATAGTGGCAACCCTCAAAGTTACAACAGAGCCAGTGCTTATAAACTAAACTTTAAATGTTAAGGAAACCATGGACCCAAATTTAAATATAAGAAACAATACAGAGAGATTCTTGTGCCCCTTGCCCAATTCACCCCAGTGTTCTTATCTTCCAAAAATATACGCCCATCTGACACATGCCATCCCAGTGTTAATGCAGTCAAGAGACAGTGAGGATATGTGCACCTACTGTTTTACTTTTAAAAACTGTGTTTGGATGTGCGCATGCAAGCAGAGTCAGTTCTCTCCCTTGCACCTGTGGGCCCTGGGGATGGAACCTGTCAAGCTTGGTGGCAGGTCGGTGCCATGTCCTTCCTGCATCCTCTCATGACCACACGTACTTTCTGACCATGTTACGCAAATGGAGTTATATAGTACATGACCTTTGGAGATTTTTTTTCATTCAACGTTAGTCCTGAAGAGTCTTCCAGGTTCTGTTCTTTTCATTTCAGATGCCTTCAGACTTTTGCTAACAGATGCTATTGCACTTCTTAAACCTTTAACCAGTTTTTCTCAGAAAGTGCCTTTTTTCCTTTCTAGTATTTATTTAAAATGTATCATCGCAACCCAGTCCGTGGAATTTATGTTTTCATTTGGCAGAAAGGTCTTTGCTGGGCAACACTGGTTGTCATCGAATTACAAATTCTACATCCAGCAGGAAAGGCAGCCTTCAGTTTACACTCACGGTAGTTCTAGATCCAAGACAGCACATAGACTTGTAGCGTCTGTGAGTGGACTAGCTGATAGCCTAGGTGTTTAGAAACTTATAGTATAATTTTATGTTTAATCATTTAAAGTAATTCTAGTATTAAGTATATTTTGATCTTATTCTTCCCCTTCCCCAAGTCCTTCCAGATCCTTCCCCTAACTACCTACTCAACTTTAAGTTCTTTCTTAACAAACAAAAAATGTTCAACACAATGAGAAAACTCCCCCAAACCAAGAAAACAAAATGAAACCCACCAAACTGTAACCAAATAAAAACACAAAAAAATACCTGTGGAGGACAGTATATTTTGGGTCAACTATTCCTGAGCATAAGGCCTGCCCTGGAGTGGTTGGTACACCCAATGTTACTCCATGGAAGAAAATGGATTTTCTCTCTCAAAGCAGACATAATGACAGTTCAATTCTTAACCTTTAACCCGGTGGCAAGGCATCATTCATTCATATTCATTCATTCTTTTTTTTTTTTACATATAATTTTTTTTTTATTTTCTATATTCTTTGTTTACATTCCAAAGGCTTTCCCCTTTCCCAGTTACCCCCCACCATATGTCCCATAATTCCTCTTCCCCCCATGCTATTCCCCACTCTTCCCCCCCCCCCACGATTTCTCTGTTCTGGGTCTACAATACTGGATCCAATCTTTACAGGCCCAGGGTCCTCTCCTTTTTTTCTTCTTGAGAGTCATTTGACTTGCTAATTGTGCCTTGAGTATTTAGGGCTTCTGGGCTCATTAATATCCACTTATCAGTGATTGCATTTCGTGTGTATTCTTTTGTGATTGGGTTAGCTCACTTAGGATGATAGTTTCCAGATCTAACCATTTACCTACAAATTGCATGAATTTATTATTTTTAATTGCTGAGTAGTACTCCATTGTATAAATATACCACATTTTCTGTATCCATTCCTCTTTTGAGGGATATCTGGGCTCCTTCCAATTTCTGGCTATTATAAACAAGGCTGCTATAAACATAGTGGAGCATGTGTCTTTGTCTTTTTTTTTTTTTTTTAAAGCAGGAGCTGAGTATAGAGAAATTATAGCAAAAATATCATGGTTATAAGGAAAATGAGTAGCCACAAGGAGGAAGCCTCTGAGCTAACCTAAGAAGGGCTCAGATGCCAGCACAGGCTCTGAAATGTGTAACGGGTGCTTGTGCTATCGAGGGAGCCTGGAGGAGGCCAGAGGATGTGCTGATAGGTAGGTACCGCAGCTGCATATCCCTTCAGCCAGAGGGAACAGAAATGAGGGGGACCAGCTTCACAAGTTCCCGAGGAATGTTAACTTTTGTCTGGCCACCAGAAATCCTCCTGGAGTTCAGGGTGAGCTCATTCATGGATCTTTGGACAAAGACATGCAGGAATATGGCTTCCCTCACGCATCTCTCATCTCTTCTTGGTTTGGGCTATTACTTATAATACTGCTATGAGCATTCTATTCTTGTTCATATTTTTAGTGCAAATGTGTAGGTCCTGTGTAAACTGATTGGTCCATTCTTGCTTATTTTGTGAATTCTCTGATCACTCTACTAGAATATTTATCTCTTTTGTTTGTTTCTACATTTTGTTCTTACATTTCATAAAAAGGAAGTAATCAAATCCTCTGCTAATTCCTTCCTTCCAACGCCTTCCAAATCCCCACTCCTGCTATGGAATCTTTATTTTTTTCTTTTTAGTTTTTATGTCTTTCATACATTGCAAATATTTTTAAAACCTACTTGATATTTATTTCAATTCGATGCATATTTTGTGTTTGCTCTTTCAGGAGACATTTTTAATGACCAGTGCTTTGTGCTTTGTCGTCTCTTGTTTGCCACATACATCATCCTAGGATTATAGAAATTCTCTGTAACCAGAAATCTATTTCAGTCATCTCTATGACTTTATGCCTCACATATTATTCTTCTAGTGCTCTGAAAATAACTTAGCATAATAAATAATATAGCAAGTTATCTAATAACATGTTCATAAGATTCTAATGACATCTGAGCTCACTTTTATTCCACACTTAAAATTATGAGTCAGCTTTTGACAGCAGTCACAAAGGTGAACTCCTCTGGTAGATCTGTGAACTCATGTGTGTGCATGCCCATAAACTTGACATATCATAGATAATCCAAATTTCTAGTTTTCTTAACAAAACAATAATAAATCTTAAGTCATTTACTGTTTTTGAGGCTGTGTATGAGTGTGTGTGTGTAGTGTGTCTGTGTGTGTGTCTGTGTGTGTCTGTGTCTGCGCGCACATGGATATAGACGGAGGTCTAAGAATGATGTCACACGACCTTCTCACTCAGCCTCCACGTTGTATCCTGAGGCAGTCTCTTCCTGAATCTGAAGCTTGCTGTAGTTACTCTGGCTACCCAGCTTGTCCCAGGGATCTCCGTCTCATGGAGACTGGGATGAAAGGCAGGCCGCCAAGCCCAGCTGCCTCTCATATGGATGCTGAGGACAGAAATACTTTAACATGTATACTTTAATATATTTGCTTTGACTTATTCCTATCTATTTGTACTTATTTTGGATAATTATTTCTGTGTCAATACAGTTAGCTGTTTCATTGTTAGATATGGTGTCCTGGTTGTCAACTTTAATAACTGGAGACACCTGGCAAGAGGGACTCTCGTAGGAGGACTGCCTCCATCAGATTGGCCTGGAGTATTTTCCTGATTAATGATTGATGGGGGAGGGCCCAGCCCACTGTGGCTAGTTCAGCTCTGAGCAGGTGGTCCTGGGTGCTATAAGAAAGTCAGCTCAGCAAGCCATGGGGAACAAGCCAGTAAGCAGCATTTCTCCATGGTCGCTACTTGAGTATCTGCCTCCAAGTTCTTCCCTCGAGCACCCACCCTGGCTTCCCTTAGTTGTGGACTATTAAGTAAAAGCTGAAATAAACCCTTTCCTTCCATGAGTTGTTTTGGGTAGTGTTTTATCACAGCAATAGAGAGGTGAGATAATACGGATGGGGACTTACCGTGCTGCCCAGGCTAGTGTTAACAGGCTCAGCGATCTGAACCCATTAACAGGGCTGTCCTCTGGCCTGGGCTTCATCTCTAAGCTTAGCTATGGTACAAAGAACTCTTCAGAATGTTCCTATGTCATGAGTTTGAAGTTTTTATATGAACTCTAGTGTTGGTTTTTTGTTTGGTTTGGTTTTTGTTGTTGTTGTTGTTGTTTTGGTTTGTTTTTTAAGACAAGGTTACAAAGTTTCTCTACCTGGCCCTGGAACTCATTATGTAGACCAGGCTGGCTTTGAACTAGAGATCCACCTGTCTTTGCCTCTTTTTTTTTTTTTTTTTAAGATTTATTTATTTATTTTACTATAGCTGTCTTCAGACACACCAGAAGAGGGCGTCAGATCCTGTTACAGATGGTGGTGAGCCACCATGTGCTTGCTGGGAATTGAACTCAGGACCTCTGGAAGAGCAGTCAGTGCTCTTAACCGCTGAGCCATCTCTCCAGCTCCCTCTAGTGTTGCTTTAAACAAGTCTCTGGAAAATTAGGATATCGTGAATATGTGGGTTGATTTTGTAAAAGGCTGGTACATTTGTAATGTGTCACTCTTCTGTTAAAAAAGCAAATTCTCTTCATTTATTCAATTTCTACTGTGTAGGGTTTTTTTTTTGCAGATATGTCTTGTTTATTTTCCTTCTAAACATTATATTTATTTTTTCTTTCTTGCCATTATTGCTGGTTTTCTCTTCTAATCAAACTTCAAAATGGCGATTCTTGATACATAAATCGTGTTAGTTTTATAGTGTAGGACTCTTTTGGAAATTTAAAATTTATTCCTGATAATTTTGTAGTTGATTTCGACTTCCAAGGTAGACACTGAATTGTCTAGGGGGGTGATCATCCTGTCCCCACGTCATGCATTCAAACTGTGAATCTTGTGCATAATTATGTTAAGGATCCTCGGTGTTACTTCAGTAAGAAAATGCTGCTCTCCCTTCGTTCTGTGTGCTGCTGCTGCTGCTGTTGTACACACTGCTGTGTTTGTATGCATTTCTGTTTCCCTGGAATGCAAACCATAAGTCCCCTCTCACTGAATGCTTTCTAAGTCTTTAAATCTAAAAATTTTAATCTTTCAGTGTCCCTGTTCTGTAAGGATAGTTCGTTTTATCGACAGGTTTTCTAATACTACACCTCCTTTACATTTTTGGAAGGTACTGCTGTGATGGTTAATCCTCATTGTAGACTTGACTGGATTTAGAGTCACCTAGGAAACGTGCCTCTGGGCATGCTGTGATGGCCTTTTCCAGAGAGGTTTAACTGAGGAGGAAAGACCCAGCCTGAATGTGGGCAGCCCCGTCTGTCCATGCCTGCTGCCAGCATGCCTCTCCCTGCTTCCAGACCGACCGTGCACGTCCTTTGCCAGCCAGCATGGCCTAGGTCCCTTAAAACTGACCCGAGCAAACCCTCTGTCCTCAGGGGTTGCCACTTACTTTGTCACATCACTAAGAAAAAGAACCCAGAAAGATATCTTATTGGAAATGGAAATTTTGAGTTAAAAAATCAGAGAAACATAATGGTCAATTTATTGATGAGTTACCATGAGAACCAAAGTTTGTTTGTTTTACAAATTAAACCATTTTTGTTAAAAAACAAAACAAAACAAAACAAAAAAAACTGTGGTCCAGTGACTCAAAACCTAGGCTTCTTCTAGGTATATTTTCCAATTTGGCTCCCTAATAACATGAAAACTGCTAGGATTATGGTTAGCTTGCAATTTTAGTGTTGTTTTTAATTTTTAAAATTGTAAAATTAAAAAAAAATATACGTGAAAATAATTACTAGCAACATCTGTATGTGAATATGTCTAGTTATGTAGATGGATTTTGACATGGACAAAGTAATCAACTCTTTCGTGAATGTGATTTCTGTTCATTAAACAGAAACCAGAAATCAAACAATTCAGAACCTCAAACATTGAAGTAATCTAGTCCCTCACAAGGACATATTCAGGAATAAAACAAAGAGAAATTAGGATTAGAAAAGAAATTATCTAGTTAATATAAGAATACAATATGTAATTTAAATTGGAAATTATGGGAAAGAGAAATAAAGACAATAAAGTCAGCATGTGAGAACTGGGAGCAGAGGCCCACTGCTCAGCAGTGATGTAATTAGAAGCTGCTCATGCGGCTGCTTTTTGACCCAGGGCTTGAGAGGCCAAACCAGGCATAGCAGTGACTTCAGTGTTAGCTACCACAAGGTCCTGTCTTTTAGAAAGTAATAACAATTAGTTAAAAATTGAATATTTTTTTATAATGTCAAAAGAATCTTGTAGAAAATAATATAGTCAAGTAGATATTTGGAAAACACATGTATTAAAGGTTATTTCTATGAAATATTTTAAAGTAAAATTAAGTGTTCCTTGACTTTCTTTCTTTCTTTCTTCCTTCCTTCCTTCCTTCCTTCCTTCCTTCCTTCCTTTCTTTTTTTCTTTTCTTTTTCTTTTTTCTTTTTTTTTGGCCAGTGGTGGTGGTGCACACCTTTAATCTCAGTGCTAGTCAGACAGAAGCAGGTGCCTCTCTATAAGTTCGATGCTGGTCTGGTCTTTATAGAGAGTTCTAGGCTAGCTGGCCTATATCATGGGTATTCAAATTTATGCATGAGGTATTCAGTAGCTGTGTTGACCCCACAGTATTACTTAGTCCACTGTATATAAATGTTTCTGACTTATTCTCATCTATTTTTTGCACATCTATTAATTTTATGCATTTTGTTTTATTTTCTGTAACTCATGTATCATTACCCTTGAAAAACTTCAATATTTTATGGCTACATGTCTAGGTGATTAAAGTTCTTTGAATTTTAAGCTAGATTATTCTTTTCTTTCCCTTCACCTTGTCCTGTAGTGGAAACACTTTACTAAGACCTACAGGATGGACCTATATTTAATTGATTTACTACATACTGTGACATCAGGATGTTTGCTGTTTATCATTTGAATGTAGTTCAGATGTTTTTAGTAAGAGCCATGTCTGAGCGGAGTGCACTGATTGGTCAGCATAGCCGGATCTGCTCAGTAGTACAAGGCTGTCACGGTCACTTAAATGATCACCTTAGTGAAAGACCTACCGCTGGGACGGAAGAGAAGCTGTGAAGAATTACTGAAAAATGATGGGATATAGCACACTGAGGTTGTAGCAAAGGAACTGAGAGACAACAAGTGCCCTGAGCTGCTATCAGCATTTTAAAATAAACATCTGCTCTAGCCTGAAGCACTTTACTGAGCACAGGCCATCTGTGTGTGTGTGTGCAGAGATAAACACAGCGATTGAAAAGCAGCTGAGAAGAGGTGAGGACCCAGGAAGCTTGTCTCAGAGGGAAGAAAGGAGGGCAATCTTCCTGGGTGTCTGAGGGAACCTACCATAAGAGTTGCTTGGAATAAGGTGCACTGGCAATTTAAGTAGTTTTTATGTTGAAAAAATTGGGAGAGTTCTGAGAATTAAAAAAAAAAAGTCAGTAGAGTTTGCAGAAGGGATAAAAAGTAATTTTCTTGATGAGCTTTTGTTGAACATGGAAACACTGGCTGGTGTCCCCTACCAGGCTAGACTGACCTTGCTTCACAATCTGACTAGACAGTGGGTAATCTCATACTAGGATCATCTTCCATTATTTGTCTTGTAGTCTCATTCAGAACTGAGGTCTATTTTCATTTGCCTTGTTTTAATGAATATTGTCCCCCCCCCCTTGCACAAAACCTCCCAGTTTTCCTCTGAAAGAAATGTTTTTCTTTTTTTTCTTTTTTTCTTTATTTTCTATATTCTTTGTTTACATTCCAAAGGCTTTCCCCTTTCCCAGTTCCCCCCTCACCATATGTCCCATAAGTACTCTTCCCTCCGCCCATTCCCGAATCATCCCCCCCCCCATTTCTCTGTTTCCTACAAAACTGGACCCAGTCTTTTCAGGACCAGGATCCTCTCCTTCCTTCTTCTTGGGAATCTTTTGATTTGATAATTGTGCCTTGAGTATTCAGAGCTTTTGGGCTCATTAATATCCACTTATCAGTGATTGCATTTCATGTGTATTCTTTTGTGATTGGGTTAACTCACTTAGGATGATATTTTCCAGATCCAACCATTTGCCTACAAATTGCATGAATTCATTGTTTTTAATTGCTGAGTAGTATTCCATTGTATAAATATACTACATTCTCTGTATCCATTCCTCCTTTGAGGGACATCTGGGCTCGTTCCCACTTCTGACTATTATAAATAAGGCTGCTTTGAACATAGTGGAGCATGTGTCTTTATTGTATGCAGGGAAATCTGCTGGGTATATGCACAGGAGTGGTATGACAGAGTCCTCTGGATGTGTCATGCCCAATTTTTTGAGGAACCGCCAGACTGATTTCCAGAGCGGTTGTACCATCTTGCACTCCCACCAACAGTGGAGGAGTGTTCCTTTTTCTACACATCCTCGCCAGCACCTGTTGTCCCTTGAGTTTTTAATCTTAGCCATTCTGACTGGTGTGAGGTGGAATCTCAGGGTTGTTTTGATTTGCATTTCCCTGATGACTAATGATGTTGAACATCTCTTAAGGTGTTTCTCAGCCATCCGAATTTCTTCTGGTGAAAATTCTTTGTTTAGCTCTGTACCCCATTTTTGATAGGGTTATTTGGTTCTTTGGGGTCTAACTTCTTGAGTTCTTTGTATATATTGGATATTAGCCCTCTGTCGGATGTGGGGTTGGTGAAGATCTTTTCCCAATTTGTTGGTTGTCGTTTTGTCCTTCTCACAGTGTCCTTTGCCTTACAGAAACTTTGTAATTTTATGAGGTCCCATTTGTTAATTCTTGATCTTAGAGCATAAGCTATTGGTGTTCTGTTCAGAAACTTTCCCCCTGTGCCCATGTCCTCCAGGGTCTTCCCAAGTTTCTTTTCTATTAGTTTCAGTGTGTCTGGTTTTATGTGGAGGTCTTTGATCCACTTGGAGTTGATCTTGGTACAAGGAGATAAAGAGTGGGTCGATTCGCATTCTTCTGCATGTTGACCTCCAGTTGAACCAGCACCATTTGTTGAAAAGGCTAACTTTTTTCCAATGGTTGGTTGTAGCTCCTTTATCAAAGATCAAGTGACCATAAGTCTGTGGGTTCATTTCCGGGTCTTCTTGCCTGTCACTGTACCAGTACCATGCAGTTTTTAGCATAATTGCTCTGTAGTACTGCTTGAGGTCAGGGATATTGATTCCCCAGAAGTCCTTTTATTGTTGAGAATAGTTTTAGCTATCCTGGGTTTTTTGTTATTACAGATGAATTTGAGAATTGCTCTTTCTAGATCTATGAAGAATTGATTTGGGATTTTGATGGGGATTGCATTGAATCTATAGATTGCTTTTGGCAAGATGGACATTTTTACTATATTGATCCTGCCAATCCAAGAGCATGGAATATTTTTCCATCTCCTGAGGTTTTCTTTGAGTTCTTTCTTCAAGGACTTGAAGTTCCTGTCACACAGATCTTTCACTTGTTTGGTTAGAGTCACGCCAAGATGCTTTATATTGTTTGTGGTTATTGTGAAGGGTGTCATTTCCCTAATTTCTTTCTCAGCCTGCTTGTCCTTTGAGTACAGGAAGGCTACTGATTTGCTTGAGTTGATTTTATAACCAGCCACCTTGCTGAAGTTGTTTATCAGTTTTAGGAGTTCTCTGGTGGAGTTTTTTGGGTCACTTAAGTATACTATCATATCATCTGCAAAAAGTGATAGTTTGACTTCTTCCTTTCCAATTTGTATCCCTTTGACTTCCTCATGTTGTCTAATTGCTCTCGCTAGAACTTGAAGTACTATGGAAAAGATATCTAGAGAGAGGGCAGCCTTGTCTAGTCCCTAATTTTAGTGGAATTGCTTCAAGTTTCTCTCCATTTATTTTGATGTTGTCTACTGGTTTGCTGTATATTGCTTTTACTATATTTAGGTATGGGCCTTGAATCCCTGTTCTTTCCAGGACTTTTAACATGAAAGGATGCTGAATTTTGTCAAATGTTTTTTCAGCATCTAATGAGATGACCATGTGGTTTTTTTTCTTTTAGTTTGTTTATGTAGTGGATTACATTGATGGATTTTCATATATTAAACCATCCCTGTATCCCTGGGACAAAGCCTACTTGATCATGGTGAATGATCTTTTTGATGTGCTCTTGGATTCAGTTGGCAAGAATTTTATTTAGTATTTTTGCCTCAATATTCATAAGGGAAATTGGCCTGTAGTTCTCCTTCTTTGTAGGATCTTCGTGTGCTTTTGGTATCAGCATAATTGTAGCTTCATAGAACAAGTTGGGCAGTTTTCCTTCTGTTTAGATTTTGTGGAATAGTTTGAAGAGTATTGGTGTTAGGTCTTCTTTGAAGGTCTGATTGAATTCTGCACTAAAACCATCTGGTCCTGTACTTTTTTTGGTTGGGATACTTTCTATAACCCCTTCAATTTCTCTAGGGGTTATGGGACTGTTTAGATGATCTAATTGATCCTGATTTAATTTTGGTATTTGGTGTCTGTCTAGGAAATTGTCCATTTCCTCCAGATTCTCCAGTTGTGTTGAGTATAGGCTTTTGTAGTAGGATCTGATGATTTTTGAATTTCCTCAGTTTCTGTTGTTATATCCCCCTTTTCATTTCTAATTTTGTTAATTTGGATACTGTCTCTGTGCCCTTTGGTTAGTCTGGCTAAGGGTTTATCTATCTTGTTGATTTCCTCAAAGAACCAGCTCTTGGTTTTGTTGATTCTTTGTTGAACTATTCTTTGTATGGTTCTCTTTGTTTCTATTTGATTTCAGCCCTTAGTTTGATGATTTCATGTCTTCTACTCCTCCTGGGTGAATTAGCTTCTTTTTGTTCCAGGGCCTTCAGGTATGCTGTTAAGTTGCTAGTGTATGCTCTCTCCAGTTTCTTTTTGGATGCACTTAGAGCTATGAGTTTTCCTCTTAGCACTGCTTTCATTGTGTCCCATAAATGTGGGTAGGTCGTACCTTCATTTTCATTGAATTCTAAAAAGTCTTTGATTGCTTTCTTTATTTCTTCCTTGATCAAGGTGTCATTGAGTAGAGTATTGTTCAGTTTCCATGTGTATGTGGGCTTTCTGTTGTTCTTCTTGCTATTGAAGACCACTTTTACTCCATAGTGATCCGATAGGAGACATGGGATTAGTTCGGTCTTCTTGTATTTGTTGAGGTCTGTCTTGTGACCAATTATATGATCAATTTTGGAGAAGGTACCATGCGGTGCTGAGAAAAAGGTATATTCTTTTGCTTTAGGATGAAATGTTCTATATATATCTGTTAAATCCAATTGGTCCAAAGCTTCAATTAGTTTCACTGTGCCCATTTAGTTTCTGCTTTCCTGATGGGTCCATTGAGGATAGTGGACTGTTGAAGTGTTAGGTGCAATGTATGCTTTAAGCTTTAGTAAAGTTTCTTTTACAAATGAGGGTGCCCTAACATTTGGAGCATAGATGTTCAGTATTGAGAATTCGTCTTGGTGGATTTTCCCTTTGACCAGCAAGAAGTGACCTTCCGTGTCTCTTTTGATGACTTTAGGTTGAAAATCAATTTTATCTGATATTAGAATGGCTACTCCGGCTTGTTTCCTGAGACCATTTGCTTGTAAAATTGTCTTCCAGTCTTTTACTCTAAGGTAGTGATTATCTTTGACACTGAGATGTGTTTCCTGTATGCAGCAAAATGTAGGGTCCTGTTTCTGTATCCAGTCTGTTAGTCTGTGTCTTTTTATTGGGGGAATTGACTCCATTGATGTTAAGAGATATTAAGGAATAGTAATTATTACTTCCTGACATTTGGGGCATTATTTTTTATATTTGAGTAGTTCTTTCTCTTCTTTTGGGTTTGATGAGAGGGGGTTTATATCTTGCTTCTTCTGGGGTGTACTTTCCCCCCTTGTGTTGGTGTTTTTCCCCTATTTTCCTTTGTAGGGCTGGGTTTGTATATAGATATCGTGCAAATTTGGTTTTGTCATTGAATATACCTTGGTTTCCCCATCTATGGCGATTGAGAGTTTTGCTGGGTATAGTAGTTTTGGCTGAAGTTTGTGTTCTCTTAGAGTCTGCATGAGATCTGCCTAGGATCTTCTAGTTTTCATGGTCTCAGGTGAGAAGTCTGGTGTAATTCTGATAGGTCTTCCTTTATATGTTACTTGGTCTTTTTCTCTTACTGCCTTTAATATTCTTTCTTTGTTAGTACATTTGGGGTTTTGATTATTATGTGATAGGAGGTATTTCTGTTCTCATCCAGTCTATTTCGGGTTCTGTAGGCTTCTTGTATATTCATGGGCATCTCTCTCTTTAGGTTGGGGAAGTTTTCTTCCATAATGTTGTTGAAGGTATTTGCTGGCCCTTTAAGTTGTAGATCTTCACTTTCATTTATACCTATAATCCTTAGGTTTGGTCTTCTCATTGTGTCCTGGATTTCCTGAATGTTTTGGGTTATCAGCTTTTTGCATTTTGCATTTTCTTTAATTGTCGAATCCATGGTTCCTATGGTATCTTCAGCATCTGAGATTCTGTCTTCTATCTCTTGTATTCTACTGTTGATATTTGCATCTATGACTCCTGATTTCTTCCCAAGGTTTTCTATCTCCAACGTTGTCTCCCTTTGTGATTTCTTAGTTGTTTCTACTTCTGTTTTTAGATTCTGGATTGTTTTGCTCAGATCTTTCACTTGCTTGTTTGTGTTTTCATGTAATTCTTTAAGGGATTTTTGTGTTTCCTCTTTTATGACTTCTACTTGTTGACCCACGTTCTCTTGTATTTCTTTAAGTGATTTTTGTGTTTTCTCCTTATTGGCATCCATTTTTTGATCCATATTCTCCTGAATTTCTTTAAGTGATTTTTGTGTTTGCCTTGTAAGGGCTTCTAGCTTTTGATCCATATTCTCCTGTATTACTTTAAGAGATTTATCTATATGTTCCTCTATCAACATCTTGACCAGTGATTTTAGATCTGAGTCTTGTTTTTCTGGTGTGTTGGGGTATCCAAGACTTATTGCTGTCGGGGAACTGGGTTCGGATGCTGCCATATTGCCTTGATTTCTGTTAGTAACGATCTTACATTTGCCTTTTACCATCTGGTTCTCTCTGGTGTTAGTTGGTCCTGTAATTACTAGCTGGTGCTTGAACCTCCTGTGGGCTCATAAGGCTATTTCCCCATGACTGGGACACCTGAACCACTGCCCTGCAGGGCTCCTGCTCACAGATTGCTGACAGGTGGCCTGAGTCCCCAGAGGTCTTAAACTCGGGATATCTCAGGTACCTGGTTCCACCTGCTAGGTTGAAACAGCTGGGAAGATGGCTGAGGCTGCAGGATGTGCAGGGTCCCTCTTCAGGTCACAGAGCCCACGCCTGGCTGCTTCCCCCCAACCGCTGCTCTGCGTGTGGCTCCTGCTCTCAGCCTGAGTCCCCAGAGATCTTAAACTCGGGATATCTTGCGTACTTGTTTTTGCCTGCTGTGCATGCTGCTCTGAGGGGTCCCTGCTCAGGGATTGCTGTCTGGTGTCCGGAGTCCCCAGGGGTCTTAAACTCGGGATATCTCGGGTACCTGGTTCTGCCCTGCCCACTCCTTCTGCCTGCTGGTTTGAAACAGCTGGGAAGATGGCAGAGGCTGCAGGGAGTGCGGGGTCCACCTTCAGAGCCCACACCTGGCTTGGGCCCCCCCTGAACCGCTGCTCTGTGCGCAGCTCCTGTTCAAGGCCTGAGTCCCCAGAGGTCTTAAACTCGGGATATCTTGGGTACCTGGTTCCGCCTGCTGGTTCTGCCTGGCGGTTCAAAACAGCTCAAGAAATGTTTTTAAATGTGTAATTTTGGTTAAAGTCATGCCAAAATACTTTATATTGTTTGTGGCTAGTGTGAAGGGTGTTATTTCCCTAATTTCTTTCTCAGCCTGTTTATTCTTTGAGTATAGGAAGGCTACTGATTTGCTTGAGTTGATTTTATAACCAGCCACTTTGCTGAAGTTGTTTATCAGCTGTAGGAGTTCTCTGGTGGAGTTTTTTGGGTCACTTAAGTATACTATCATATTATCTGCAAATAGTGATAGTTTGACTTCTTCCTTTCCCATTTGTATCCCTGTGACTTCCTTATGTTGTCTACTTGCTCTCGCTAGAACTTCAAGTACTATATTGGATAGATATGGAGAGAGAGGGCAGCCCTATCCTATTCTTCCTCCCCCTGCTTCTATGTGGGTAATCCGCACCCACCCTGGCATTCCCCTACACTGGGACATCGAGTCTTCCCAAGACCCAGGGCCTCTCCTCCCATTGATGCCTGACAAGGCCACCCTCTGCTACATATGAGGTTGGAGTCATGAGTCCCTTTATGTGTACTCTTTGGTTGGTGGTTTAGTCCCTGGGAACTCTGGGAGGTCTGGTTGGTTGATATTGTAGTTCTTCCTATAGGACTGCAAACCCCTTCAGTTACTTCAGTCCTTTCTCTAATTCCCCCTTTGGGGATCTCATGCTCAGTCCAATGGTTGGCTGTGAGCATCCACCTCTGTATTTGTCAGGTACTGGCAGAGCCTCTCAGTAAACCGCTATATCAGGCTCTTGTCAGCAAGCACTTGTTGGCATCCAATAGTGTCTGGGTTTGGTGACTGTATCACCAGATGGGGCAGTCTCTGGATGCCCTTTCCTTAGTCTCTGCTCCACACTTTGTCTCTGGATCTCCTCCCGTGAATATTTTGTTCCCCCTTTTAAGAAAGACTGAAGCATCCACACTTTGGTCTTCCTTCTTCTTGAGCTTCATGTGTTCTGTGAATTATATCTTGAGTATTCTGAACTTTTGGGCTAATATCTACTTATCAATAAGTGCATACCATGTGCATTCTGATTGGGTTACCTCACTCAGGATGGTATTTTCTAGTTCCATCTATTACCCTAGGAATTTCATGAACTCATTGTTTATAATAACTGAGTAGTACTCCATTGTGTAAATGTACCGCATTTTCTGTATCCATTCCTCTGTTGAGGGACATTTGGGTCCAATCAGGGAATTTTCTATCAAGGGACACATTGTTTGTTTCCAGCTTGAGGCTCTTAAAAGGCAGAGCCTCTGGGTTTGGGGAAGAGTCTCACTGGTTCAGGCCAGTCCTCTGCCATGCTGTTTTCCACAGAGCCTCCTGGTTTGGTGTGGAGTCTCTCTGGTGCAGGCCCGGCCCCTTTTCACAGTGACACCAGCTGTGTTGCTTTGCACGCCTACAGCAGAGCTTGAGAGATCTGCTTTCCCATAATTATTTTCCATTTTAGCTGTAGTAATAGTTATGGGCCTGTAGCTCATTGAGGCTTTTGTTTACATTTTCCTTGTGGCTGAATGATATTGGTGGAACCTGTTTTTTCATGTTTGTTTTCTGTCTGTGTACTCTGAATTGAAATGTCTCTCGAATGTTTTTACCTATCTTCTAATTGGATTGTTTAAACATTACTTTTTAAATATTTGTGAGGTTTCCTTGGAAATGCAAGCGAGACAAAGAAACTACTTCAGAAGCAAGAGAAGTTTGGAAGGCCATTTATTGACATTATGGATGTCTAAATGTACATGTAGGAGCCAAATTGATGTGTTTGGGTTTTTCTAAGATTCAGACACAAGGAAGTAGTGCTGGGATGTTGAACATAAGGGGGGCGGGGGGAGTAGAAGAAAAGAAGTGGTTCAGGACAAGGAGGCCAGGTTCCGGGAGTAGGTGGGGTAAAGAGGAGGGGTCCAGGTGTCAGCTTGGCACAGCTGGAGTCAGTCCTGAGAGTGGAAGCCTTCGTGGAGGAGCTGCTGAGGTCAGCTGAGACCATGGGCCAGCCTGTCTGTGAGGGGTTCTCTGACTGACGGGTGCAGAAGGGCCCAGGCTGCTCTGCAAAGCATCATTCCTCAGTCAGGTGCTTCTCAGCCATATTTAAATTTATTTATTTATTTATTTATTTATTTATTTATTTATTTATTTACATGTATATATAAATTATTTGTATATATACACTTATTTACTTATTTACATGTATATATAAATTATTTGTATATATACTTATTTACATATATATAAAAATAAATAAACAGAGGCCAGTCAGCAGCATTCCTCCATGGTTTCTACTTTCATGCTTCTCTTTTAAGTTTCTCCCCTAACTGTTGTCTGTGATGGTCTGTGACCTGAGGGCATAAGCCAAATAAACTCTTTCCCCCTCACATTGCTTTTGGTCAGAATGTTTCTTCACAGCAACAGAATGAAAGTAGAGCAGGAGAATAAGAGCTGCGTGGGCTTGGAGAGGAAAGTGCAGCCCCTCGGGTCTGAGGAGACTGCAGAAGCACAGTTGTTTTGTTGGCTTCTGTAACACAGCTCCAGAGCTGGTGAAACGTAGGTCTGGGTGTTCATGTGAAAGTTTCAACTGTTTCAGATGAGTGGTAACTTGCCAACTGAAGAATCTGACCTCATTTAAATTACATTTAAGCCATCAGTGATGGAGTCTAAAGAGCATTGGAACCGGCGGTGGTAGTGTAGGCCCACAATCTGGAAATAAATAACTTGACTATTAGAAGAGCAATGGAGTTTAGAGTTGTCAATTTTGAGTCATTGACATGATTATTGAGACTACAGTAAGGATAGAAATAAAATATCATAGAATACCAACTTCCAAGGAGACAGAGGAAAAAAATGAGGCAACAGAAATGGACAAGAGAGTGAAGGAGAGAGAAGGAGCACAATTTCCATGGGCACCATTTGTACAGTTAGATGGTCTCACAGTCAGATTTTGAATCTGATTATGTGGACTCGATTGCTGCTCTTGCTGGGATGTTACAGGGGAATCAGCCCTGCAGCCTAGTGGGCAGTGCGGTGCAGAAGGGCAGGCATGGACAAGCGCTGCCACTTGCAGCTTGACGGTGTATGGCGCAGCCCCGCCAAGCAATGCCTTCCATTCTCCGTGTGTACTTACTGAGACACTATGCCTTCTGTTATGAAAAATTCCATTGCCACAACACAAAGTTGCCCCATATAGCCTATAGTCCTATCGACCTTGCAGATGAATTTTATACCATCGATCTTTATCCTTATTTTTTAAACTGAAAATGTCATGATGGTTTCTCCCACTGAATTTTGCAATATAAAATTTAGAGGGAAGAACAGTTTACTGATTTGAGGATCAAGAAAACTGATGAGTTCTGTCAATACAGTCTGCACAAATACAAAATAAAGACAAGTTTTGGTGCCCAAAACCTGTTTGAAGTGTGTTTACAATTAAATTTTCTCCTGAGCTCTTGAACTTTTGTAGTTTTGTAACAAACTTAAACTCAAGTTTGTTCTCTTATGTCTTAGCCTACAATAAAACTTTAGTTTATTCTAAGAATATTCTAGCTAGGGGATAGTGGCATGTACCTTTAATTTTTAATTCCAGCTTCTGGGAAGCAGAGGCAGGCAGATCTCTGAGTTCTATGCCAGTCTGGTCTACAGAAAGAGTTCCATGGCAACCGGGACATACACACACACACACACACACACACACACACACAGAGAGAGAGAGAGAGAGAGAGAGAGAGAGAGAGAGAGAGATTGGAAAAATATGGTCTTGGCAAAGAATATAAAGTAATGTTTTTTTTAAACATTAGCAATAATTTGTATTGTTCTTTTAAGTTAGCTGAGAATATTTAAAACTTACAAATGTGAGATTTTATAATAATGTTGAGATTTGATTTCTTAACTTTTATCTAATAAGCACAGAGGTTCAGTTATATAATGTATCAATTATTATTCTGCTATATTCTTTATACCCCATAAGTTTCTCTTTAAAAACCCCAATAAAGTGAAAATTAGGAGGATTTCTAAGTTTATATCTCCTCAGATTTGCTGATACCTCCTTTCAGTTCCACTTGTCTGGAATCACACTCATGGTCCCCAAGGCCTCTGTGCTTAGCTCCTCCAGGGTGTAAGATCATGTCATGTGCTGGAGGATCTTAGTGGGCCAGACCCTTTCTTTTGGAAAGTTTCTTCCCCATCAGAAGGATGCAAACAATACCATATAAATATACAAAACCAAGCACTGTCCCCTTTTATATAGCTTTGTTCACAACTAATACTCTTCTTCCTCCATCACAGGTACAAGAGATTTGAAAAGGCCTTTCTTCTAGCTATTGACATTGGAGCTCGTGATCTGTTCATGGTAAGCCATTCCCAGGGATGATTTTTGTGCCTTCAGTTCTAAGGCTGAGTAAGTTGTCAGCTTTTGTGACCGTTCAAAAGGATTAGTGTCATTTGCAGCCTTACACACGTGGAGGGAGGGCAGTATTCCACCCTGGTTGCCGCACTGCCTTCAGGAAGCTGGTCAATAGCTAGCTACCATCTTCTGACTTGTTGATATTTCCCTTGCCAGGACCAAAGGATCTTTTATGTTTTCAAAGCATTTATGATTCTTGAACTTTTCTCCCCATGAACCTTGATGTGCAAAATTGACACCTTCCCTTCTATTATGCTTAAATGTCTTTCTAATCCATGCTCTGAGCAAGCCTACAGCTATGGAAGCCAGGAAGTGGGGAACCGTGTCCCCAAGATGACCACATAGTTGGACTGTCAGGTTTCAGAAATAAGTAAGAGATTATGAATGCTTTTCAGCTTCTTTAGCATAATTGGCGAGCATAGTGAATGTACAGGTGTGACTGAGTCCACCACCTGCTTGCTCTGCTGTTTGCCACCTGCCCAAGGGTGAGGTTACCCAGCTTCTTACAGTCCCTCTCTGTGTCCACTGTCAGGTTCCCGACTATTTGTTTTTGAGACTGTAATTTAATTACAATTTGTCTTCCCTTTCCTCCCTCCAAACCTCCCATCAGCACTTCCCACTCTGGGCTCTTATGAGAACTTTCCCCCTAGTGAGATATGATGAACAAAGCAGCAATTTCATTGTTATCAAGGAAACAGTCAGACAAAGGTTTTTACTGGTGGTGTGTACTGTGGAGATAGTCATGAAATATTGTTCTTCCCAGGTATAGAGTTCATCACATTTGGACATTTGTCTTTCTATTAAGTTTGGTATTAAAATTCTAAATTATAGATCACAAAATTTAAATTGAATATTCTCAAATAAATTGTACACACATTAATCATGAAAAAGTAGTAGTTGATTTCAAGAGAATTAACATTATATTTGCCATCTTCATTTTGCTGTCTCCTTTGACTGGCATGTTAGTAATAATGAGAAAGGTTTACTGTTTTCATCCAAATGCGTGCTGCAGACATCACAGAGCAAGAGCTTTAATTGTGATCTTACTGACCCTCCTTTCTCCCTCTTGTTATTCCAGTAGAGGTGTATGGATGGCCCTCCTCTCTCTCCTTCCTCTTCCATTCCCACACCATTTCCCACTCTTCCTCCTCTTCCTCCAGCAGGGTCTCAGTATGTAGCCTGACTGACCTGAAAGTCACTCTGTAGACATATCCAAGTGCTGGGATTAAAGGCATCAGTCCATCTTTCTTATTTTATGCCTATAGTTCATCCATCTTTTTGTTTGTTTGTTTGGCCATGTAAGAATGTGATTAGAATTGTATTGTTTTTTGATAGGCAAAATTTCTCTCTAAGAATATTATATTCTGTAATTTACTTCTTTATTAATTAGTAAATATTGTTATCAAAACACCTTCTAAAGTATTTTTATATTTGTTTCAGCATTTTAATCTGTTTAACCCAGTACCAATTTAGAGAAAGTCTTTGTGCTCGTTCAAATCTCCTTAATCCACAAAGATTTTCTACTGATGGGTTAAAATAAGAGAAGAGAATGACTAGACTTTCTGATTTGGAAAAGTACAGGCATTATTCAGAGCGCTGAACCCTCGCTCCTCCTCTAAGACACTGCCTTTCGCCAAGGCCTATTTTAAGAGATCTCAAAATAAAGAGTGTTGAGGCCTCAGAGCTCCGTTTATGAAAGTACTATGTACATTTGAGACTTGATGCTGAAACAATCTAAAAGAATTTATCATGTTTTCTTATAGATTGATTTCTACTGTTTAAATTTCATCTGGCCAGAGATTCATAAACTATATTCTAAGAAATATTACCTCTTTTGAAAAATGAAAGTTTATAAAGTAAGCAGGATTATCTCTACTTGCAAAGGATTTATTATCTTTAAGCCATCTCTTCCTTAAAGATTAAAAATAATACCAAAGAGACCACAAAAAAAATAAAAAAAGAAGAAGTATCTTTGGGGAGGGCCATAGCTCAGTTGGTAAAGTGTTTGTCAGGCGTGCACAAGGTCCTGAGTTTGATGTCCACCACGCATGAACTAGGTGTGGTGGCACACTCCTGCCATGCTAGGCCCTGTGAGCTGGAGGCAGGAGGACCAGAACTCAAACTCATCCTTGGTTTGCATAGCAATTTGGAGGCCAATCTGGGCTACATGAGACTGTCTCAAAACACAAAAGCAAGATCAAAAAGGACCAGGTAACCCCCAAACGGTGCTTTTTCTGTGCAGTCTGCTGGTGGTAAGCAGACAAAGGTGGACAGCCTGACATGGTGTTGTTGATGGGAAACAGACGACTGAGACTAGAGAGGCCTCAAGTGTGAGCTGGAGGTCAGCTGGTGTTCACAGCTGTGTGAGCCCTTTCTGGAGAGCACTAGGTAGAGAGCATTTCCCTTTGCAAGCCTTACAGTTACCTCTCAGTGAGTCAACACTGCCACAGTAGAGTGAAGGCAGCCACATGGGCAGTGAGGGTGAGTGTTCCTGTAAAGGTTCATTTACAACAATTTTAACTTTTTCAAGTGTTGCATTTAAAAAATAAAAAATAAAACCTATGATTTCCCCCACGCTGCTTTAAACTAGAAGAAAAACCATCTTTTCTTTAGTGACATTTGGCTGCCTGCCACTGTTTGCTTACTCTCCTCACTTAGAGGGAGACTGAGGTGGCAGTGTGCAAAATAGGGTGTAAGCCAGCTCTCAGGGTAAAGGTTAAAGTGCAGAGGTGGGTCACAGGGTCCGTATCCTTGAACCACCACCCTCATATTGACCTTTTAAAAATAATATTCAGGCCTGTTGGTTCAGTTCCAAACTCAGCTATGGGCAGTGTGGGCTCGTAGAGTTTACCTAGCCCTGTTTGTCTCCACTTTATTGTCTGCAACGTGGCAACAGTGCATGAACTGCCTAAGTATGAGGTAGGGTAACATATCTGAAGTGTCTGGCATACTGTACAGACTTGAATACTCAAGTTTCTAGTCTGTTTTTCTTATTACTCACTTATCAAATCTTTGTATAGTATTTAATTATAAGGAGTTTGTGTGTGTGTGTGTGTGTGTGTGTGTGTGTGTGTGTGTGTGTAAGATTAGTAATGCTGGGCTTTAGACAGCCATTGAAATGTATATGTTTGTAAATTGTTTCTACTTGATAGCTTAAATTATTCAAGACAGCTTTGTTTCTCGGCCATTCGAATTTCTTCTGGTGAAAATTCTTTGTTTAGCTCTGTACCCCATTTTTTGATAGGGTTATTTGGTTCTTTGGGGTCTAACTTCTTGAGTTCTTTGTATATATTGGATATTAGCCCTCTGTCGATTGTGGGGTTGGTGAAGATCTTTTCCCAATTTGTTGGTTGCCGTTTTGTCCTTCTCACAGTGTCCTTTGCCTTACAGAAACTTTGTAATTTTATGAGGTCCCATTTCTTATTTCTTGATCTTAGAGCATAAGCTATTGGTGTTCTGTTCAGAAACTTTCCCCCTGTGCCCATGTCCTCCAGGGTCTTCCCAAGTTTCTTTTCTAATAGTTTCAGTGTGTCTGGTTTTATGTGGAGGTCCTTGATCCACTTGGAGTTGATCTTAGTACAAGGAGATAAGAGTGGGTCGATTTGCATTCTTCTGCATGTTGACTTCCAGTTGAACCAGCACCATTTGTTGAAAAGGCTATCTTTTTTCCACTGAGTGGTTGTAGCTCCTTTATCAAAGATCAAGTGACCATAAGTCTGTGGGTTCATTTCTGAGTCTTCAATCCTATTCCATTGATCTACTTGCCTCTTGCTGTACCAATACTATGCAGTTTTTAACACAATTGCTCTGTAGTACTGCTTGAGGTCAGGGATATTGATTCCCCCAGAAGTCCCTTTATTGTTGAGAATAGTTTTAGCTATCCTGGGTTTTTTGTTACTCCAGATGAATTTGAGAATTGCTCTTTCTAGATCTATGAAGAATTGATTTGGGATTTTGATGGGGATTGCATTGAATCTGTAGATTGCCATTTTTTACTATATTGATCCTGCCTTAAGAGATGTCTGCAAGATGGTACAACTGCTCTGGAAATCGCTCTGGAAATCAGTCTGGCGGTTCCTCAGAAAATTGAGCATGACACTTCCAGAGGACCCTGTCATACCACTCCTGGGCATATACCCAGAGGATTCCCCTGCATACAATAAAGACACATGCTCCACTATGTTCATAGCAGCCTTATTTATAATAGCCAGAAGTTGGAAGGAGCCCAGATGTCCCTCAAAGGAAGAATAGATACAGAAAATGTGGTATATTTATACAATGGAATACTACTCAGCAATTAAAAATAATGAATTCATGCAATTTGTAGGCAAATGGTTGGATCTGGAAAATATATCCTAAGCGAGTTAACCCAATCACAAAAGAATACACATGAAATGCAATCACTGATAAGTGGATATTAACGAGCCCAGAAGCTCTGAATATTCAAGGCACAATTAGCAAGTCAAAAGATTCCCAAGAAGACCCTGGAGGACATAGGCACAGGGGGAACGTTCCTGAACAGAACACCAATAGCTTATGCACTAAGATCAAGAATTGACAAATGGGACCTCATAAAATTACAAAGTTTCTGCAAGGCAAAGGACACTGTCAGAAGGACAAAACGACAACCAACAAAGTGGGAAAAGATCTTCACCAACCCCACATCCAACAGAGGGCTAATATCCAATATATACAAAGAACTCAAGAAGTTAGACCCCAAAGAACCAAATAACCCTATCAAAAAATGGGGCACAGATGGGGGACTGGAGAGATGGCTCAGTGGTTAAGAGCACTGACTGCTCTTTCAAAGGTCCTGAGTTCAAATCCCAGCAACCACATGGTGGCTCATAACCATCCATGGTGGCTCATAACCACCTGTAATGAGATCTGACACCCTCTTCTCGAGTGTTTGAAGACGGCTACAGTGTACTTACATATAATAAAACAAATACATCTAAAAAAAAAAAAAAAAAAATGGGGCACAGAGCTAAACAAAGAATTTTCACCAGAAGAAATTCGGATGGCTGAGAAACACCTTAAGAGATGTTCAACATCGTTAGTCATCAGAGAAATGCAAATCAAAACAACCCTGAGATTCCACCTCACACCAGTCAGAATGGCTAAGATTAAAAACTCAAGAGATGACAAATGCTGGCGAGGATGTGGAGAAAGAAGAACACTCCTCCACTGTTGGTGGGATTGCAAAATGGTAAAACCGCTCTGGAAATCAGTGTGGCAGTTCCTCAGAAAATTGGGCATGACACTTCCAGAGGACCCTGTCATACCACTCCTGGGCATATACCCAGAGGATTCCCCTGCATACAATAAAGACACATGCTCCACTATGTTTATAGCAGCCTTGCTTATAATAGCCAGAAATTGGAAGGAGCCCAAATATCCCTCAAAGGAGGAATGGATACAGAAAACGTGGTATATTTATACAATGGAATACTACTCAGCAATTAAAAATAATGAATTCATGCAATTTGTAGGTAAATGGTTAGACCTGGAAAGTATCATCCTGAGTGAGCTAACCCAGTCACAAAAGAATACACATGAAATGCAATCACTGATAAGTGGATATTAATGAGCCCAGAAGCCCTAAATGCTCAAGGCACAATTAGCAAGTCAAATGATTTCCAAGAAGAAAGGAGAGGACCCTGGGCCTGGAAAGATTGGATCCAGTTTTGTAGAGAAACTGTGGGGGCAGGGGGAATGATTGGGGAATAGTTGGGGGGGAGAGGAACTATGGGACATAGGGAGGGGGGGGAACTGGGAAAGGGGAAAGCCTTTGGAATGTAAACATAGAATATAGAAAATTAAAAAAAAAAAAAAAAGATTCCCAAGAAGAAGGAAGGAGAGGACCCTGGTCCTGAAAGGACTGGATCCAGATTTGTAGGAGAGTACCAGAATAGAGCAGAGAAATGGTGGGGTGGTGATTGGGGAATAGGCGGGGGTGGGTGGGGTGGGGTGGAAGAGGACATATGGGACATATGGTGAGGAGGGAACGGGGAAAGGGGAAAGCCTTCGGAATGTAAACAAAGAATATAGGAAATAAAAAAAAATGTAAAAAAAAAAACAAGAGAGAGATGTTCAACATCATTAGTCATCAGGGAAATGCAAATCAAAACAACCCTGAGATTCCACCTCACACCAGTCAGAATGGCTAAGATTAAAAACTCAAGAGACAACAGGTGCTGGCTAGGATGTGGAGAAAGAGGAACACTCCACCACTGTTGGTGGGATTGCAAGATGGTACAACCACTCTGGAAATCAGTCTGGCTGTTCCTCAGAAAATTGGGCATGTCACTTGCAGAGGACCCTGGCATACCACTCCTGGGCATATACCCAGAGAATTCCCCTGCATACATAAAAGACACATGCTCCACTATGTTCATAGCGGCCTTGTTTATAATAGCCAGAAGTTGGAAGGAGCCCAGATATCCCTCAAAGGAGGAATGGATACAGAAAATGTGATGTGTGTGTGTATATATATATATATATATATATATATATATATATATACATACAATGGAATATTACTCAGCAATTAAAAATAATGAATTCATGCAATTTGTAGGCAAATGGTTAGATCTGGAAAATATCATCCTAAGCGAGTTAACCCAATCACAAAAGAATACACATGAAATGCAATCACTGATAAGTGGATATTAATGAGCCCAGAAGCCCTAAATACTCAAGGCACAATTAGCAAGTCAAATGATTCCCAAGAAGAAAGGAGAGGACCCTGGGCCTGAAAAGGTTGGATCCGTTCTGGTACTTTGTAGGAGAGTACCAGAACAGAGAAATGTTGGGGGGGGGGGTGATTGGGGAATAGTTGGGAGGACAGGACTTATGGGACGTATGGTGGGGGGGAACTGGGAAAGGGGAAAGCCTTTGGAATGTAAACAAAGAATATAGAATAAAAAATGAAAAAAGACAGCTTTGTTTTATAATCTGTTCTCTTAACATAAAAAGTAGATTTGTCATGCTTGAATTAATCTACAATAATTGTAGTATTTGAAACAACTGCAGAAAGTTTCAGTAAGTTATGTTGATGGCCCAGCGTTCTTCATAGCAAAGAGTTAATAGGCGGTTATATAAATAAATAAACAGTGAATTGTAAAATACCAGAGTTAAACACTAGGATAAATCACAAAAAGCATTTCAAAAATAAAAATTATAAATGATCCATAAACAGAAAATATTCAAGGTTGTACTGGCTGCTTCTGTGACAACTTGACAGAAGCTGGAGTTATTCACAGAGAAAGGAGCTTCAGTTGAGGAAATGCCTCCATGAGATCCAGCTGTGGGCATTTTCTCAATTAGTGATCAAGGGGGGAGGGCCCCTTGTGGGTGGTGCCATCTCTGGGCTGGTAGTCTTAGGTTCTATAAGAGAGCAGGCTGAGCAAGCCAGGGGAAGCAAGCCAGTAAGTAACATCCCTCCATGGCCTCTGCATTAGCTCGTGCCTCCTGACCTGCTTGAGTTACAGTCCTAACTTCCTTTGGTGATGAAAAAGCAACATGGAAGTGTAAGCTGAATAAACCCTTTCCTCCCCAACTTCTTTCTTGGTCATGGTGTTTGCAGGACTAGAACCCTGACTAAGACAGAGATGAACCCGTAGACTCTGTAGTCACTTCACGGGAGTAGGCACCAAGAAGCTTTTTTCTTTTCCTTTCCTTTCCTTTCCTTTCTTTTCTTTTCTTTTCTTTTCTTTTCTTTTCTTTTCTTTTCTTTTCTTTTTTTCTTTTCTTTTCTTTTCTTTTCTTTTCTTTTCTTTTCTTTTCTTTTCTTTCCTTTCCTTTCCTTTCCTTTCCTTTCCTTTCCTTTCCTTTCCTTTTCTTTTGAATTTTAATCAGAAAAATTTTGACTATACATGGACAAATGTTTTATGGACTTTCTTTTGTCTTCTATTGTTCCATAGTTCTGCCTTTGTGCCAGGATCATGCAGCCTTCTTTGTGTAGTATATTTATAGTTAGTTTAGGTTTCTGGGATTCCTTGGGGCCAGCTCTCCAGTGCCCAAGCCTCTGCTTCAGCCACTCTGCTGTCAGTTGTGAGGGTCAGGGCCAGCTCTCCTGTATCTGTACTATGCAGTCAAGAGGCAAGGCCCACTCTCCAGCCCCCATGGATACCAGCATGGCTTCAGTTGGCAGCCCAGAGCAGTCCTGTGGTGGTATCATGGGCCACAGACATCAGCACAGCCCCTGCTGTATCAGGACCACTGATCCACTCATGGCCCTCAGCTGCTGCATGGACCACAGGCTTCAGTGTGGCTTCAGGTGGCTTCAGCCACCCACATCCAGATGGCTTCCTGTGGCAGCGAAGCCTGAGGACAGTACCAGGGCAGTGGGCAGCAGGCCAACTGCCTATGTCCACATGGATCCTAGGCGTCATTGCAGCCTGGGACAGCAGTGTGGACCACAGACACCAAAATGGCCTCTGGTAGCATCACTGATGAGGACCATAGTGGTCCTTTGAGGATGCCCAATCCAGAGAGTGAATCTTTCTTCATCTCGGACCTCCAATGTTGCTCAGAGCCAGGGTGGTTCCGTGGCTGGGTGCTGTGTGAGTGGCGGAGTCTGTCTGGATAAGCTCCAGGATGCTGTATGCTTGCACCCTGCACTCTGATTTCTGTTTTTTCCATCTCCCCATCATGTATTTGTTCATCATAGTAGGTTCACAAAGGAGGGGCAGTCTGGTTGGTTTCTGCCACCTGCACCCACCTGTAGCGGTGTTTCGAGTTTCTCTACATGTGTGTGCTGCATGCTCCTCATTCTACGCCCTCTGAATCCCTTCTCCACTGCTTCCTTAAATCTCCATAGTTTTAATTCTACTTTCATATCATATATACAAAACTTGATTATCTGTATAAGATCTAGGAACTGCAAACGAGAGAAATATAATTTGACTTTCTGAAATTGGCATAATTCAATTGATGGAATTATCCTTACTTACATCCATTTTTCTGCGAACAAACTGACCTCATTCTACTCCGTCTTGATGCTTAATGATGCTTTCTACTCTGTATATTTTTGTTTTGCTTTAGTTTTTGTTTTGATTCATTGGTTCTTTCATTTCCAGAATTTCTGTGTGGCTCTTTTTCAGTGTCTCAATTTCTTTACTGATTTTTTTCCTTGATGTTTTCTCCAAGTTAGTGGTCATTTCATCTTGCGTAGTAATATTCTACTCAATTAATTTCATAACTTTCTTCCTTAGGCTTCAAATTAGTTCCCTACATTTGAGTTCTCTTTGTGGCCATTGATTCCTTTTCACTACATAGGACTCCAGCATCTTTGTTTGGCAATTCATCTGCCTAACCACTGTTGTTCTCCATTATTGAGAAGTTGTCAGCTTAGGAGGGATCTCAGTGGAATGTTGCCTGAAGGTTTTCTGGTTGTTGTTATTGGTGGTGGTGGGTTTTGCATATCTGATGGAATATATGTCTCCTCCAATTCATAGACCACCACCCCCAAATACACACATACACTCTTTTTCTCATAAACAGAACAAATATTTGTTTTATTTCCCATGATTCCTGATGGGCTGTCTTTACTTGGATTTATGTTCACAGGGAAGCCAATTGGTAAGCCTGCAACAAGTACTCTAGTTTCACAGCAGCTTCAAGACTTTAAAGAAATGATGAACTGTGACTGAGCAGCTAGTTGCACCCAGGTACGCAGGGAATACCCTAGGGAAAGATCACTTGGGACACGGCCCACCAGGGCCCCACCTGCACCTAGGAGCTGTGCAGCACTGGCACAGCCACCTGTGCACCTAGTCTACTAGGGGACATCTCCTCTGCAGGGAGTTCCGTGGTTAAAGGTGAGGCCACCATCTTCACTCCTGCAACTGAGCAGGCTGTTACACAAGATAATCCCAGTGTAAGATCACGTGGGACTTGGTCTGCCAGGGCTCCACCTGCACCCAGGAGCTGGAAGCACAACAGCACTCTGTGCCAGGGGAAAGCTGGTCACCCAGGGGTGGAGATAGGCTTGCAGGCACACAGGAGGGACAAGCACCAGCCAGTGACAGCAGGACCAACTAATACCAGAGATAACCAGGGCAAAGGTGGAAACTTTACTAACAGAAATCAAGGCAATATGACACCATCCAAACCCAATTCTCATACAACAGCAAGTCCTGGATACCCCAGCACACCAGAAAAGCAAGATTTGGATTTAAAATCAAAGCTTATGATGCTGATGGAGGGCTTCAAGAAGGACATAAATAACTCCCTTAAAGAAATACAGGAGAAGACAAGTAAACAGGGAGAAGCCCTTAAAGAACTACAGGAAAACACACCAAAACAGGTGAAGGAATTGAACAAAACCATCCAGAATCTAAAAATGGAGGTAGAAACAATAAAGAAATCACAAAGGGAAACAACTCGGGATATAGAAAACCTAGGAAAGAAGTCAGGAATCATAAGCATCAACAACAGAATACAAGAGATAGAAGAGAGAATCTCAGATGCAGAAGGTACCATAGAAAGCACTGACACAACAGTCAAAGAAAATTCAAAATGCAAAAAGCTCTAGACCCAAAATATCCAGGAAATCCAGACCAAAATGAGAAGACCAAACCTAAGGATTATAGGTATAGAAGAGAGTGAAGATTTCCAACTTAAAGGGCCAGTAAATGTCTTCAACAAAATTATAGAAGAAAGCTTTCCTAACCTAAAGAAAGAGATGCCCATGAACATACAAGAAGCCTATAGAATGCCAAATAGATTTGACCAGAAAAGAAATTCCTCCTATCACATAATAATTAAAACGCCAAATTTACTAAACAAAGAAAGAATATTAAAATCAGTAAGGGAAAAAGGGCAAGTAACATATAAAGGCAGACCTATCAGAATTAAACCAGATGTCTTACCAGAGACTATGAAAGCCAGAAGAGCCTGGGCAGATGTCATACAGATCCTAAGTGAATGCAAATACCAACCCAGACTGCTATATCCAGCAAATCTCTCAATTACCATAGATGGAGAAACCAAGGTATTCCATGACAAAAACAAATTTACACAATATCTTTCCACAAATCCAGCCCATCAAAGGTTAATTAATGGAAAACACCAACAAAAGGAGTGGAACTACACACTAGCAAAAGCAAGACATTAATCTTCTTTCAACAAACCCAAAAGAAGATAACCACACAAACATAAAAATCTCATCAAAATTAGCAGGAAGCAGCAATCACTTTTCCATAATATCTCTTAACATCAATGGATTCAATGGATTCCCCAATAAAAAGACATAGACTAACAAAATGGATACATAAACAGGACACAACATTTTGCTGCATACAGGAAATGCATCTCAGTGTTAAAGACAAACTACCTCAGAGTAAAAGGCTGGAAAACAGTTTTCCAAACAAATGATACCAGGAATTAAGCTGGAGTATCTATTCTAATGTCCAATAAAATAGACTTTGAACCAAAAGTCATCAAAAAAGACATGGAAGGACAATTCATGCTATCAAAGGAAAAATCTACCAAGAAGAACTATCATCAATTCTGAACATCTGTGCTCCAAATGCAAGTGCACCCTCATTCATAAAAGAAACTTTATTAAAGCTCAAAGCACACATTGCACCTCACACAGTAATTGTGGGTGATTTCAACACTCCTTTCTCCTCAATGGACAGATCAGTGAAACACAAACTAAACAGAGAAACTAACTGAAGTTTTGGAACAAATGGATTTAACATTTCATCCTAAATCAAAAGAATATACTTTCTTCTCAGCACCTCATGGTACCTTCTCCAAAACTGACCATATAATTGGTCACAAAACAGACCCCAACAGATATAAGAATATTGAACTAATCCTATGCCTCCTATCAGATCACTATGGTTTAAGGGTGGTCTTCAATAGCAACAAAAACAACAGAAAGCCCATATACTCATGGAAGCCAAACAAAGCTCTATTCAATGATACCTTGGTCAAGGAAGAAATAAGGAAAGAAATTAAAACCTTTTTAGGATTTAATGAAAATGAAGGCACAACATACCCAAATTGATGGGACACAATGAAAGCAGTGCTAAGAGGAAAACTCAATAGCTCTGAGTGCTTCCAAAAAGAAACTGGAGAAAGCATACACTAACAGCTTAACAGGACACATGAAAGCTTTAGAACAGAAAGAAGCTAATACACCCAAGAGGAATAGAAGGAAATCATCAAATTCTACTTGGTTCAAATTAACCAAGAGAAACAAAATGAACTATACAAAGAATCAACAAAATCAGGAACTGGTTCTTTGAGAAAATCAACAAGATAGATAAACCCTTAGCCAGACTAATCAGAGGGCACAGAGATAGTATCCAAATTAACAAAATCAGAAATGAAAAGGGAGAAATAACAACAGAAACTGAGGAAATTAAAAAAAAAAAATCATCAGATCCTACTAAAAAAAGCCTATACTCAACACAACTGGAAAATCTGGATGAAATGGGCAATTTCCTAAACAGATACCAAATACCAAAGTTAAATCAGGATCCATCTAAACAGTCCCATAACCACTAAAGAAATAGAAGTGGTCATTGAAAGTCTCCCAACCAAAAAAAAAAAAAAAAAAAAAAAAAAAAAGCACAAGACCAGATGGTTTAAGTGCAGAATTTTATCAGACCTTCAAAGAAGACCTAACACAAATACTCTTCAAACTATTCCACAAAATAGAAACAGAAGAAACACTACTTAGCTCATTCTATGAAGCCAGAATTACACTGATATCAAAAACACACAAAGATCCAACAAAGAAAGAGAACTTCAAACTTGCCTTATGAATATCAATGCAAAAATACTCAATAAAATTCTTGCCAGCTGAATCCAAGAACACATCAAAACAATTATTCACCATGATCAAGTAGGCTTCATCCCAGGGATGCAGGGACTGTTCAATATACAGAATTCCATCAAGGCAATTCACTACATAAACAAACTCAAAGAAACCACATGGTCACTTCATTAGATGCTGAAAAGGCATTTGACAAAATTCAGCATCCTTTCATGTTAAAAGTCTTGGAAAGAACAGGAATTCAAGACTGATACCTAAATATAGTAAAAGCAATATACAGCAAACCAGTAGCCAACATCAAACCTAAATGGAGAGAAACTTAAAGAAATTCCACTAAAATCAGGGACTAGACAAGGTTGCTGTCTCTCTCCATATTTGTTCAATATAGTAATTGAAGTTCTAGCTAGAGCAATTACACAACAAAAGGAGATCAAAGGGATACAAATTGGAAAGGGAGAAGTTAAATTATCACTATTTGCTGGTGATAATAGTATACTTAAGTGACCCAAAAAACTCCACCAAAGAACTCCTACAGCTGATTAACAACTTCAGCAAAGTGGCCAGATATAAAATTAACTGAAACAAATCAGTAGCCTTCCTATACTCAAAGGATAAACAGGCTGAGAAAGAAATTAGGGAAATGACACCTTTCACAATAGCCACAAACAAAGTATCTCAGTGTGACTCTAGGCAAGCAAGTGAAATATCTGTATGACAAGAACTTCAAGTTTCTGAACAAAGAAATCAAAGATTTCTTGAAAGATGGAAAAATCTTCCATGCTCTTGGATTGGCAGAATTAATACAGTAAAAATGGCCATCTTGCCAAAAGCAATCTGCAGATTCAATGCAATCCCCATCAAAATCCCACTCAATTCTTCATAGAGTTAGAGTAATTCTCAAATTCATCTGGAATAACAGAAAACCCAGGATAGCTAAAACTGTTCTCAACAGTAAAGGAGCTTCTGGGGAAATCAGTATCCTGGACCTCAAGCAGTACTACAGAGCAATAGTGTTTAAAAAAAAATGCATTGTATTGATACAGTGACAGGCAGGTAGATCAATGGAATAGAATTGAAGACCCAGAAATGAACCCACACACCTATGGTCACTTCATCTTTGACAAAGGAGCTAAACCCATCCAGTAGAAAAAAACGTAGCCTTTTCAACAAATGGTGCTGGTTCGACTGGCTGCTAGCATGCAGAAGAATGTAAATGGATCCATTCTTATCCCCTTGTGCTCAAGTGTAAATGAATCAAGGACCTCCACATAAATCCAGACACACTGAAACTAATAGAAAAGAAACTGGGGAAGAGCATTGAGCACATGGGCACTGGGGAAATTTTCCTGAACAGAACACCAATAGCTTATGCTCTAAGATCAAGAATTGACAAATGGGACTTCATAAAATTACAAAGTTTCTGTAAGGCAAAGGGCACTGTCAATAGGACTAAACGGCAACCAACAAATTGGGAAAAGATCTTTACCAACCCTACATCCGACTGAGGGCTAATATCAAATATATACAAAGAACTCAAGAAGTTAGACTCCAGAGAAACAAAAAACCCTATTTAAAAATGGGATACAGAGCTAAACAAAGAATTTTCAACTGAGGAATATTCAATGGCTGAGAAGCACCTAAAGAAATGTTCAACATCCTTAGTACTCAGTGAAATGCAAATCCAAACAACCCTGAGATTTCACCTCACACTGTCAGAATAGCTAAGATTAAAAACTCAGGAGACAGCAGGTGTTGGCAAGGATGTGGAGAAAGAAGAACACTCCTCCACTGCTGGTGGGATTGCAAGCTGGTACAACCACTCTGAAAATCAGTCTGGTAGTTCCTCAGGAAACTGCGCATAATGCTACTGGAGGACCTTGTTATACTACTCCTGGGCATATACCCAGAGGATCCCCCAGCTTGTAATAAGGACACATGCTCCACTATGTTCATAGCAGCCCTATTTATACTAGCCAGAAGCTAAAAGAACCCAGATGTCCCTCATTGGAGGATTGAATACAGAAAATGTGGTATATTTACACTATGGAATACTACTCAGCTATTAAAAACAATGAATCCATGAAATCCTTAGGCATGGATGGAACTGGAAAATATCATCCATGGATAGAACTAGAAAATATCATCCTATGTGAGGTAACCCAATCACAAAAGAATCACAAATGTTATCCACTCACTAATAAGTGGATATTAGCTCAGAAGCGTGGAATACCCAAGACACAATTCACATATCAATGATGCCCAAGAAGAAAGAAGGAGAGGCCCTGGGTCCTGGAAAGGCTCCATGCAGCAGTACAAGGGAATATGAGGACAGGGAAACGGGAGGGGGTTGATTGGGGAACAGCAGGAGGGGAGAAGGCTTATGGGACTTTAGGTGAGGGGGAACCAGGGAAGGGGAAATCCTTTGAAATGTAAGTAAAGAATATATCTAATAAAAAAAGCAATGATGAACAAAATGACTGGATTGGTTTCTTACTAACAGTGGGAGCTATCTGTAGAAGAGGAGGGAGAGGGAGAGGGAGAAAGGGGCTGAAGGGCACAAAGAGAGTCAGGACCCCTGCGTCACCTGAGGGAAAGGCCTGGAAACGCACAGGGCTTACACAGGCCTCTGCATGTATATGGGTTTTCAACTTAGGGCTTTTATGGGACCCCTGAATGTGTGAGCAAGTGGGTCTTTGATTCTTGTGCCTGTTCCTGGAGCTCTTTTATTTTTCTGTTGGTTTGGCCTCTCCAACTTTTATAAGATGGGTTACCTTTGTCCTGGAGCTCGGTCCTTGCACAATCTTCCCTTCTCAAAGCATGACTGAAGTCCAGCCCCAAGTCCACCTCAGCTATGTTCTTTCCCACTGGCCAACCTGAGTCTCTCCCAGTGTAAAACACCAGACACTCTTAGTTTAGGATCAACAGATGACACAATCACTGGGGGCAAAATCTACCATCCTAACCATCTACGTTAGAAATCTTCTGGTGGTGGAATCTGCCACTAGATCTAACCATCCCCAGTCTACATTTTGCTTCCTTTCACTCCAACCTCTCTGTCTGAAAAGAACCTTTCCTTCCTCCTCCTGGCACTTCCTCCTCTTCCTCCCTTGGACCCAGAAGGCCCACCTCTTCCTCACCCAGCGATTGGCTTCTTGTCATCTTTATTATCCAATCAATTTGTTAAGGGAAAAAGTCTGCTACAGAGGTGTATAAGTTTACCCTTGCTTAAATATTAGAAAATATACATATTAGCATGACAACATGGTGTCCAACAAATATGTATGTATAGTTTTTATGTGTCAATTTGTGTATGGCTAGCTTTTAAGGATCCACATCTCTATTAAAGAAAAAGTATTTAGAGTAAAAGTCACGTCATTGACATCATGTTAACATGAAAAAATGAACGGTGCCAGTGTGGGAAGGGCAGATGGAGTCACACCCCCGCATGGTGGTGACTCTTCTGAAGTGCTGTGGTTCTAGGCATGTGGTGAGAAGTTGCATATTATGGGAAGTAGAGGGGTTTCTTCTAGGTCAAACTCAGGAGGTATGTAGCTTTCAAAACTCAACACAGAAAACTGAAATATCTAAAAATATTCTATCTAAAACCAGAAAAGGATAAAGAAAACAAGCAGCAAGATTTTTAATTTTAATTTTAAGCCCAAACATATACATTAACTTGATTTTTAAAAAAATGTTCATACCTTCCTGCTAAAATGTAAACATTGACTCTTTTTTTATTCGATAAATTCTTTATTTACATTTCAAATTATTTCCCCTTTCCTGGATTCCCCCCTCACTGAAAGTTCCATAAGCCCTCTTCCCTCTCCCTGTTCTACTGAAAAAAAGTAGATCTAATAGCTCATAAAGTAGACATAAATACATAAATATTTTAAATATGTCAAACTATTTTTGATGTTTAGGAAGCTACATAATCCAACATTATTTTTCAACATCTGCAGAATTCACATTATTTTCAACTGTATGTCATTTATTCATCAACCTAACTATATATTGGGCCATAGGATAAGGCATGAAACATTTTTAAAATTTATGCATGAAGGAATTGAGTTATAAATCAGTAACATTCTATACCTCTGAATTGTATGAGTACTTGCAAATTAAATCACAGTTGTTTAAAAAACTGAATTTCAGAAGAAATCACAAAAGTAATTATAAAAATGATCTCAAATTAATTTTATGAGAATGCAACATAACGGAATATGTAGGGTGATGATTAATCCATACAGGTAGGTACATGTGTAAGTAAATAAATTAATCTAATTGAAAATTTAAATGTAACACTTGAATTAGAAAGTCAGAGTTAGGCAAACACCATGGTTATAATGGAATAAGGTAAAGGTTACTAATGGATTCTATAACTGGTGAAAGGCTCAGCAGAGACAAGTTATTTAAAAGTTCTCAAAGTATGTCTTAAAATATTATAATAGGTATAAATGTGTTACTTACAAAGGAACACAAGCAACAGCCATGAAGAAATTGGCCATCAGTGTGCAAATCGAACAATCATAACCTACCAATAGCCGAACAAATAGCTTGGTGTGCTGCTGTGCACTCCTTTGATCCCAGGCTTGAGAAGTAGAGACAAGAGAAACATGTTTGAGATCATTCTGGACTACAAATGCCAAAGTAATAATATAATAATTATAACAATAAAACAAAAATGGAACAAATAAAAATAGTTTGCCACTAGGTGTATTAAGCAAGAACCCAGTATTCTGTGACTTGCCTGACAAAAGGTAAAACTGAATTCCAAATTGAGGGTCATTTTTATAAGTAGCCTTTACTCCTGAAAAACATGATGGTCACCTAAAGGAGACTAATGATCATCACTAAATGCATCCAAATTTGTCCATTGGGTATAAGGAACAGCCAAGAATGAGACCTCACTGTTGTGTGGATGCTAGTTATCAGTGCTAGTTTTCATTATTTTGATGTTTTGGTTTTGTAGGAAATGTAAAAGTAACCTCTGAGCTGTATTTGAAACTTTGTGGATGCTAGAGATTGTTTTTAAAATCTACATCTTCATTTACTGCAGCAGCTGTAGATTCCTCACTGACCATATTTTCTCTGGGTGGAATCTGTCTGGCTCGAAAGTCTATTGCTTTGGTCACAAAATGCTGCTTCTAGCTTCTTGTCTTTGGAACATTATTCTGAGTTTGAAAATTCAGGTAGCCCCTCCAAAGCAATTATTATCATGACATAAGAGATAATCATTTTGCTATGCTCATTGTGGCATAAAAGCCACCCAGGTTTGCTTCTCAGGCCCCATCTTGGATGGCATGATGATGGCTGTGCCTTCAGAGCATCCTCATGTTGGTGTTTCTAACTACCTTGGCCACTGGCACAAGGCCAGTTGGAATGTCAAATATACCATCTGATAATGCTATAAAAAGACCCATAACTGCTGCTCTCCAGCCATCTGTGCCTTCCCTTGGCATAATACTGTTGGGTAGTTTGTCTTCCATTGGCATGGTTTTGTAGGGCGGCTTACATCTGCTATTCCTAGGCAGTTGCTTGGTGATCAAGTTGACATAGAATTGCTTCTTTGGCACTCTTTTCAAACAGAGGAGGTTTATACCTGCTAACTTCTGAAATAAGACTTGGAGTTTGTTTAACCCATTATAATTGCAATTTTCAATGTTATGAATGCATGTGCCTTTCTGCACTCTAGTGACTCAAACTGTGCTTAAACTTTCACATTTTAGTTCTAGTCAGCAGTCTTGACTCAGAACAGTTACTAATACATGAAGAGCACTTTCTGTAAGATAGTCAATTGAGTAAACAGTAAATTTCTCCTCCTGTGCTAAATCTCTGGAAATTGGAGGTGTGTGTGTGTGTGTGTGTGTGTGTGTGTGTGTGTGAATGTTTTAAATTTTATAACTGGAATCAATATAAGAGTATTTGATGGGCCAGAAGTTGTGAGAATCCACTGAACCATACGATGGACAAAGTAAGATTAAGAAAAGTCGTAGCAAGTGTTAAGAAGAGAAGACCACTGCCAACATTGAAGGAGCATCCAGAACTCCATGTCCTGGAGAGGGGACACTATGAATGAAAGAGTATTCATCCACAAGCAAGGATGGATCCTTGGGATGCTTCAATACTAACAAGAAGATAAGTAAATAGAAAAAAATCACAAGAAGGAAAAACTGGGTCAGGCCAAGTTCTATATTCAGAAATAGGATTATGAGTGTTAAGAATTTAAGGATGTTCAGCAGAAGACTAGAACTTCATGGTGTTGTGGACTAAATTGTGTCTTTCTTCCACAAAATTTACATATGGAATTTCTAAACACAACCCTTAAGGTGGGTAATTAAGGTTTTGGGCCATTTGGTATATTCCAATATGCTGTCTTTATAAGAAGAGGCATCACAGAGATAGGTGCAGATGGAAAAATCATAACCATCCATAACATATAGGTAGGTTTTTTTTTATTTTTAAGGTTTATGTGTGAGTATTTTGCCTGTGTATATATATATGTACACTATGTATGTGCCTAGTGCCCATGGAGTCTTAAAGAGTTATAGATGGTTGGAGTTATCAATGGTTGTGCGCTACCATGTGGGTGCTGGGAACTGAACCCAGATCCTTTGCAAGGGGATCAAGTACTCTGAGCGATCTCCTCAGATCATACCAGCAGATTCTTAATTTCCAGATTTCAGTTGATTTCAATAGTGGAAAATACCTTGAATATAAACTCTTTAGATTCTGAGCCATGGTCACGAAGACAAGCTTTACTGACCTTCAAAAATTGTGAAATAATGTTCTAGGTTGCTTTATTTTCAGCTATCAAATTTGGGTAATCTGTTAGTTATGGCAGACAAAACTGAGATACTTCAGTATAGAATAGCTGATGATAGAAGTAATTCAACAAATAAACATAATAGTCAGTGTGTGTGTGTGTGTGTGTGTGTGTGTGTGAGAGAGAGAGAGAGAGAGAGAGGGGGGGGGAGGGGGAGGGAGGAAGGGAGAGAGGAGAGAGTGTGTGAGAGAGAATAATTCACTCTGTAACACTGGCTGACGTAGAACTTGCTGTGTAGAGCAGGTTGGCTGTGTCCAGAGGCCATGATATATATCTTCAGGAATAGAGACTTACTTTCAGACTATAGGAGGCAACAGCAAGGCCAACAACAATGGCTCATATTGTTTGGGGATCTCTTAGATTACAAAATGGGGGCTCTCATACCTGGTATTGAAATGTTCATTAGTATACGTCTCATGGGGTAAGCTTTATTACCCCAAGTGGCATAACTTCATTAAAAATACACATGTATATATACACATAGTTATATGGATAATTTATAATTTTAGGTAAGCAAAAAATTTACATGATTATGGCTTTTTCGGACATTCTTTGAGTTTTTCTTTTTCTTTTTCCCCCTCTGCATCTTTATTGACTTCCTTCCCCCTGCTTCCCTCTTTCAGGCTTATATTTTTCAAAATATACTTTAATAAAGGTTCTTAAATGCTTTAACCTCCCTCTAGTCCACCACCCATCAGAGGCAGAGGAAAGGAAAGGTTAATAGAGCAAAGGAGGACATGGACCTGTTAAGAAATAGTTCTTAGGAGCAAATCCAATGTGTTGTCAGGATGTCAGCAGTTCAGTTCCCACAAATCAGCAGCAGCAGCTCAATCCACTCATCAACATAATTCACAAATCAGCAACTGCAGTTCACTCCAGAAGAAACCATGCAGTTTCTCGCCTGAGTCTGTAGAAGCTGGAACACCACCAGAAATTCTTTGGTGTGTCTCTCTCTCTATGAAGTCATGGCAAATCATGACCAGCAAAAAGTGGCAAGGCGTACCAATACCACACAGCATCGTCCACCATATGTTGCTTTATATTTGTACCCTTTCCAAACATCCTGTGTTCTCTTAAGCATGCATCCACTTTAGCAAAATATCATATGCCTCTTTTCCAGGCTGCTTCCAGAAAAACACCATGTGTCTGTTCTCAGCAAAACATCCTCCCATGTTTCTGCTTCAGTAAAAACACCTTTCCAGAAAAACATCACATGACACAACTGACTCTCCAAAGAAGCCATAAATTTCTACTTCACCCTTTGCCTGTTTCCCACTTCTCCTGTCCTATCACTTATATCCTGCTAGTCCTCTAATGTTGCTACTTTGTTTCCAACCCAATTCCCCAGTAAGAGAAATCTCAACTCAGTAACAATACAAGCTATAAACCTAGATTGAGCAGATCTCCCACTCCACTACTCTATTTCCATTTATATTATCCCATGTAACTTGCAGTTTCTCCAGGCCTTCTCTCTCTGCAGCCCCATTGATCCCTCCCTCTTAGCCATCTCCCTTCCCCTAGATCTTTCATAGCTCCCCCTTCCTGGCGACCCTTTTCTCCTCCCTCAAACTCTCAGCTCCTCCCCCTTCCTCCTGCCCAATCATTGGCTCAAGCCTTTATTTGAAAAGTTAAGGTGGAGAGAAGGTTCACAAAGTAACTCCTCATCTGCAGTCCCTCTGAGGAGTGAAATTAGCATCAAAATACCAGCCCAGGGCTATCCACAACAGTCTAATACTCTCCCCAATCTCCTGGCATAGTCTTGTTTCTTCTAATACTAAAGGTTACATACTCACATCTGAAGATTTGGAGTTAGGAACCATAGATGAGAGAGAACACACAGTGTTTCTCTTTCTGGCTTATCTTAGTCAATATTTTCTCATTCCAATCACTTACATGCACATTTTCTGATTTTATTCTTCCTTAAAAACTGCATGGTATTGGTACAGTGACAGGTAGGTACATCAATGGAATAGAATTGAAAACACAGAAATGAACCCACACACCTATAGTTACTTCATCTTTGACAAAGGAGCTAAAACCATCCAGTGGAAAAAGGTAGCCTTTTCAACAAATGGTGCTGGTTCAGCTAGGGTTTAGCATGTAGAAGAATGCAAATCAATCCAGTCTTTTCTCCTTGTACAATGCTTAAGTCCTAGTTGATTAAGGACCTCCACATAAAACAAACACTGAAACTCATAGAAAAGAAAGTGGGGAAGAGCCTTGAGCACATGGGCACAGGGGGAAATTTCCTGAACAGAACACCAACAGCTTATGCTTTAAGATCAAGAATTGTCAAATGGGACCTCATAAAATTGGAAAGCTTCTGTAAGGCAAAGGACACTGTCAATAGGACAAAATGGCAACCAGCATTTTTGGAAAAGATCTTTACCAACCCTACATCTGACAGAGGGCTAATATCCAATATATACAAAGAACTCAAGTTAGACTCCGGAGAAAACAAATAATCCTATTTAAAAAAAAAAATGGTGTACAGAGCTAAACAAATAATTTTCAACTGAGGAATACCGGATGGCTAAGAAACACCTAAAGAAATGTTCAACATCTTTAATCATGAGGGAAATGCAAATCAAAACAACCCTGAGATTTCACCTCACATTAGTCAGAATGGCTAAGATCAAAAACTCAGGTGACAGCAGATGCTGGCGAGGATGTAGAGAAAGAGGAACACTACTCCTCTTTGCTGGTGGGATTGCAAGCTGATATAACCACTCTGGAAATCAGTTTGGTGGTTCCTCAGAAAATTGGACATAGTACTACCTGAGCACCCAGCTATACCACTCCTGGGCATATACCCAGAAGATGCTCCAATATGTAATAAGGACACATTCTCCACTATGTTCATACAGCCTTATTTATAATAGCCAGAAGCTGAAAAGAAGCCAGATGACCCTCAACAGGGGAGTGGATACAGAAAATGTGGTACATTTACATAATGAAGTACTATTCAGTTATTAAAAACAATGAATTCATGAAATTCTAAGGCAGTAGATGAAACGAGAAAAATATCCTCAGTGAGGTAAGTCAATCACAAAAGGACACACATGCTATATACTTACTGATAAGTGGGTACTAACCCAGAAGTTCAGAATACCCAAGATACAATTCACAGACTACATGAAGCTCAAGAAGAAGGAAGACCAGTGTGTAGATACTTCAGTCGTTCTTAGAAGGGGGAAGAGAATACCCATGAGAGGAGGTACAAAGACAAAGTATGGAGCAGAGACAAGGAAAGGCCATTTATAGACTGCCTCACCTAGGGATCCAGCCCATATACAGTTACTAAACCCAGACTCTATTGTGAATGTCAACAAATACTTGCTGACAGGAGCCTGATATAGCTGTCTCCTGAGCAGCTCTGCCAGTGCCTGACAAATACAGAAGTGGATACTCATAGCCAACCACTGGACTGAGCACAGGGTCCCCAATGGAGGAGCTAGAGAAAGAACCCAAGGAGCTGAAGAGGTAGGTTTGCAGCCCCATATAAGGAACCATATAAACCAACCAGTACCCAGTACCCCGAGAGCTCCCAGGGACTAAACCACCAACCAAAGAGTATACATGGGACCCATGGCTCCAGCCACATATGTAGCAGAGGATGGCCTTGTTAGACATCAATGAGAAGAAAGGTCCTTGGTCCTGAGAAGACTTGATGCCCTAGTCTAAGGGAATGCCAGGACAGGGAAGCAGGAGTGGGTGGTTTGGTAAGCAGGGGTAGGGGGGATGGGATAGGGGATTTTCAAAGGGGAAGTGAGAAAAGGAGATAACATTTGAAATGTAAATAAATATCCAATTAAAAAATGAATACAATTCTCGGCCTATATGTACCATATTTTCATTATATTTTCATTGTCTTCTGTCAGTTGAAGGACACTTGGTAAGCTTTCATTTCCTAGCCCTGTAACTAGCCTAGTGGAGTCAATTGTTGAGTCATTTGCTCAGATGCCAAGGGGTTTATGTTTAGCATTTTGAGAGTTCTCCATTCTGACTTTCTTTTTTTTTTATTGTATATATTCTATATTTACAATTCATTTCCCTTTTTCTGGTTCCCCACCCCCAAAGGTCCCACATGTCCTTTTCCCTCCCCCTGCTCCCGCATCCACCCCCTCCCACTTTACTGTTCTTGTACTCTCCCACAATGATGTTTTGGTCCATTCTAGCACCAGTGTCCACTCCTTTCTTCTTGTGAGACATCACTTGATATGTGATTTGTGTCTTTGGTGTTCCAAGCTTCTAGGCTAATATCCACTTATCAGTGACTGTATACCATGGGTATTCTTTTGAGACTGGGTCACCTCACTTAGTATGACATTCTCCAGCTCCATCCATTTCTCTAAGAATTTCATGAATTCATTGTTTCTAATGGCTGAGTAGTCCATTGTGTATATATACCACATTTTTTGTATCCATTCCTCTGTTGAGGGACATCTGGGTTCTTTCCAGCTTCTGGCTATTATAAATAAGGCTGCTATGAACATAGTGGAGCATGTATCCTTATTGCATGCTGGTGAATCTTCTGGGTATATTCCCAGGAGTGGTATGGCTGGGTCCTCCAGAAGTATCACGCCCAGTTTTCTGAGGAACCGCCATACTGATTTCCAGAGTGGTTGTACCAGCTTGCATTCCCACCAGCAGTGGAGGAGTGTTCCTCTTTCTCCACATCTTCGCCAACACCTGATGTCTTCTGAGTTTTTAATCTTAGCCATTCTGACTGGTGTGAGGTGAAATCTCAGGGTTGTTTTAATTTGCATTTCCCTAATGACTAGTGATGTTGAGTCAAAATGGCAACCTTGCCCAAAGCAATATACAGATTCAATGCAATCCCCATCAAAATCCCAACTCAGTTCTTCATAGAGCTAGAAAGAGCAATTCTCAAATTCATCTGGAATAACAAAAAACCCAGGATAGCTAAAACTATCATCAACAGCAAAAGAACTTCTGGGGGAATCAATATCCCGGACCTCAAGCAATATTACAGAGCAGTGGTATTAAAAACTGCATGGTATTGGTTCAGTGACAGGGAAGCGGATCAATGGAATAGGATCGAAGACCCAGAATTGAACCCACACATCTATGGCCAATTGATCTTCGACAAAGGAGCTGAAAACATCCAGTGGAAAAAAGATAGCCTTTTCAACAGATGGTGCTGGCTCAACTGGAAGTCAACATGCAGAAGAATGAGAATTGATCCACTCTTATCTCCTTGCACTAAACTCAACTCCAAGTGGATCAAGGATCTCCACATAAAACCAGACACACTAAAACTAATAGAAAAGAAACTGGGGAAGACCCTTGAAGACATCGGCTCAGGGGAAAAATTCCTGAACAGAACACCAATTGCTTATACTCTAAGAACAAGAATAGACAAATGGGACCTCATAAAACTACAAAGTTTCTGTAAGGCAAAAGACACTGTCAAAAGGATAAATCGGCAACCAACAAATTGGGAAAAAATCTTCACCAACCCCACATCCGACAGAGGGCTAATCTCCAATGTATACAAAGAACTCAAGAGGTTAGACCCCAGAAAACCAAATAACCCTATCCAAAAATGGGGTACAGAGCTAAACAGAGACTTTTCACCTGAAGAAATTCGGATGGCTGAGAAACACCTTAAAAAATGTTCACCATTCTGACTTTCATGGTGGCTGCACCAACTGGCAGGTGCTCCCACCAACAGTGAGTGAGACTCTCCTTCCCCACACCCCCTCCAGCATTTGTTGCCCCTTTTTCTCTTGATCATAGTAATTCTTACTGGGGTGATGAAATCTCAGATTTATTTTGTTTTACATTTTTTTAATTGCTTAGGATGATGAACATTTATGTGATATTTCTTAGCCAGTTTTTTCTTTTTTAAGAACACTCTGCTCATTTTCTTTTTTAAGTTTTTTAATTGAAAAGTTATTCATACAGTAATATTCTGATCACAGTTTTTCTTCTCCCAATACCTCCCATATCTTCTCTATTGCATCCCTATCCATATCTTCTTTCCTTCCTTCCCTCCCTTCCTCCTTCCCTCCATCCCTGCCTCCCTTCCTTTCCTTCTCATTAGAAAACAAAGGGGCAGTTAAAACAAACAATCAAACCAAAAAAAGATAAACTAATGGGGGAGAGGGAGAGAAAGCACAAGAAACGCATATGGTTACAGATATGCACATTCACTTACACAGAAATCTCATAAAAACATGAAATTGGAAACCATGATACATATGCAAAAGACTTGTAAGGTAGAAGAATGTCCAGATGTTAGGGGACAAAATGCCTCTCAAAATCCCATTGATTTAGCTTTTTGTTGTTCCCCAACTACTGGGCATGGGACCTGCCCTCAGGTATGATTCATATCTCCTCTATGACTCTGTTGGAGAGAACAATTTTTTTCCCTTTGCAAGTGGTTGTTAACTGGAGATAGCTTCTAGGTTAGGGTGCAAGTCTCTGACATCAAAATGCCAAAATCTTTCCCCTCTATTCTTCTTTCCTCACCTATCTAGTGTTAAGGGGTTGAGAGAGTGGGAAAGGGATGGGGAAGGGTGGGGATGGGAAGGGTGGAAGAAAGAAGCCCCCACAAGGTAGAAAAAGTCAAGCTACAAGTGGTACCCAGATATGGGGCTAGACAGAATAGGAAATTTGATTACAAATGTTTCAGAGAAGATGGCAGGGGATGAAGGAATGGCTATCTCTTTTCAGGATGTTAGCAAAAAATGTATTGTGGCTGCTAACACTGGGATGTCCACCACTCTGCTCCCTGAGGATATTTTCTGTTGCTGCTGCTGTTGTTCTTTTTCTTTTTTTCTTCTTCATTTTCTTCTTCTTCACCACCACCACCACTTATTCTGTTTCAAGAAAGGTTGGAAAATGTCTGAGCAGTTGGAAAAAGGGTTCCAGGTGTGTACAGGTGATTGGTAGGGTTACTATAGGACCAATGAGTGTAGGTCCAAAAGAGAGAGGCAATTTCTTGTGTTGGGAAACAGCCTTGGGGGCCTGGCTCAGGCCACAGCAAAAATTACAATGCCTTTTTTGATGTCCTCACCTTCCACGTCTACGCTCAGTTGTTGCAATTGCACAGCCAGTTCTGCAAACCTTACTGACATGAAAGAGCACAGTGGACTCTTGTTTTCTTATTTCAACTATTTCTTGTTTCTCCTCCATTTCTACCCACAAGCCATTTCAACTCAAGGAACACCAGCAGCCAAGAGTCACTGGGTTATAGGAAAAACTGAAATTAAGTTAGCCTATATAATATAAAAATGTGTTAACATCAGAATGATAGCCTGTAAAAGTTTTGTATTGGGAACATGTGTTTGTTTATATTTCTACAGGAAATGAAAAGTTTTGGATAACATCAAAATTTATAAAGATTAAAATTGCACAAAAGAGGCCTCCTGAAAACATTTGGCCACTAACCCAGAAAGCATTTTGTTCATTGAAAATGTCTCTCTTTATAATTTCTCACCATACATAGCACGATTAGTGGCTTAAAACAGAAGGGGGAAATATAGTGATAATTTTGGCATTTTTTTATTGGATATATTCTTTATTTACATTTCATTTCCCTTTTCCTGATTCCCCGCCCCTCAAAGTCCCATATGCCCTTTTCCCTCCCCCTGTTCCCCCATCCTCCTCTTCCCACTTCCCTGTTCTGGTATTCTCCTACACTGATGATTTGAGCCTTTCCAGATCCAGTGTCCTCTCCTTCCTTCTTCTCAGACATCATTTGGTATGTGGATTTTGTCTTTGGTGTTCCAAGATTCTAGGCTAATATCCACTTATCAGTGAGTGCATGGCATTTAAAAAAAAAAACACACAGAAATGTTTTTATTTTAATCCCAGGTGTGGGATATTGTCTGCTTCAGATTGTCCACAGCAACAGACCATCATTTGCCTCGTACAGGGGTGTGACTTTGCCAGCAGCAGATAGTTTCTGCAATTGTGTGATGTTTGGAACTTTGGGGACATTTCTGAGGATACATAAATGCTAGGGCCCTGAGAGGCGGGCGGGATGTGTTGTTGTTTGTTGGTGAGTTGCTCTTGGTCATGGTTTGTTAAGTAGTCATGCACAAAAAAGAAACAATAAAAAATTAGATATCCTGACTGTGAAGATCAAACCTGCCTCAAGGAACTCAGTGCCCCTAATCATCAGGAAATAGTCTAAGGATGATGTTGCTCCCTTTCCCCTCTGTCCTCTTTTCTCTGGTATCTCGTGTTAGGGGTTGAAATGGTGGAAAGGGGTGGAGAATGGTGGACAAAAGAAGATCCTGTAAAGTAGCTAAAGTCAGGCTACAGACTTGCATTTCTTGACCCATTCCTACATCTCCATGATAATACCAACTTACAATCTTCCAGATCTCTGCATGTACACATATTTTATTGTACAAGCATTTTATTGGGGATTTTTAATCTATGTTCATTAAACCTATAGCTCTCTTTGGTTTTGTTCATTTTTATCTAACCTTGCAAAGAATTTTAGATAGCACCTTCTGTTTCAGTTCTTGAGTAATTTAAAAAGAATTGACTATAGGCGTTTTTAAGAATCTGGTAGAAATCTGGGCCTGGGCATTTTTAAGTCAGAAAGTTTTATTATTGTTGCTGTTGTTGGTTCAGTCTCCTCATTTTTATCAGTCTATTTATGTTGTTTATCTCTTCTTGGCTAGGTTTGGTAGTTTGCATGAATCTAGAAATTCAACCATTCCAACTTAATGGAATGCAGGTTTTTAACCATTTGCTTATAATTTTCTGAACTTATTAGTGTCTTTTGTAATGATTCTTGACTGTTAATTTGGGTCATCTTTCCTTTGGTTTGATAGGCTGAGGGTCTGCCGTTATTGTTTTTCTTCTCAGAGAACCTTCTCTTAAATTGTTGATTCTCTATATTGTTTTCTAATTCTTTTATTTCTTCTTTGGTTTTTACTATTTATTGCCATCAACTTGGTTTAAACTTTGTTCTTGGCTTTACAGATTTTTTTTTTTTTTTTTTTTTTTTTTTTTTTTTTTTTGGTTTTTTGGATTTGGGTTTTTCGAGACAGGGTTTCTCTGTATAGCCCTGGCTGTCCTGGAACTTGCTCTGTAGACCAGGCTGGCCTTGAACTCAGAAATCCACCTGCCTCTGCCTCCCAGAGTGCTGAGATTACAGGTGTGCACCACCACCGCCCGGCTGACTTTACAGATTTTTGAGCTAGATCTTTAAGTCATTTGTATTCTTTCTGATTTTTTTTTAAATGTAGGTATTTAACACTTTAATTTTTTTCTCCTAGGTCTGCCTTTAATATTTCCCAGAAATTGTATGGTATTATGTTTTCGTTTTCATTTTCATTTCGTTCCAGGATTCCTTCCTTCCTTCCTTCCTTCCTTCCTTCCTTCCTTCCTTCCTTCCTTCTGTCTTTGGCTGATTCAGGACTGAGTTGTATAATCTTCATTAGTTTGTGCATTTACTAGAGATTTGTTTGCTGTCAATCTTGAGTTTTGTTTCATTATGGTCAGATATGAATTTTTCAGATCTGTCTCATGTCCTGGCATATGGTCTGCTTTATAGAAGCTTCAATGAGCAGCTTTCATGTTTGGGTGGATATTTTGTAGTTATGTTAGGTCCAATTGATGTGTGCCATTTAATTATTATTTTTCTCTGATTTTTAAAGTAACCTGACAGTTGAAAAAGTAGGATATTCAAATAACATAATGCTAATTGCTTTATCTTAAACCTTTGTCTTTAATTCCACTTTCAAAGAAATTGAATAAAATAGAAATTACTTCCTACGAGTCTTTTTGTTTAATTGTTCACTTGATTATAACGAAGTGTCTTTTCTAATTAGTTTAGTTTGAAGTCTGTAGTGTTAACTCTTAGAATAATGATGCCTTCTAGACTCCCAGTCCTATTTGGTTGAAGTACTTTTTTCCAGCCTTTTATTTTAAGGTAGTGTATGCCTTTGAAGATAAAATGAGGTTTTTATAGCCAATAAAAATATTTTTCTTAATGCATTCATCTAACCTATTTCTTTTTATTAGAAATTGAAGCAATTGATACTTAATGTTGTTCTTTTTAAATGTATGTTACTCAAGTGGGGCTAGAGTGAGTGGTGCCTGAGTGAGCTGGCCAGAGCAGGCTGGAAAAAAATATATGTTGCTGACATATAGGTTATCTCCTCCTTTTGTTTTTAGATACACTTTGTGTTTCCATAATTATAGCTTTGTTTGTTTGTTTTTTCTACAACCTTCTAGCTATGTTTATCTTCTCTCCAGCTGAAGTATTGCTTCCTACTCTTTCTTTGGTCATTCTGTCTATAGTCATTCTCCTAACGTGTTTGTTTAGCCTGTTTGCTGGTAGAGTAGTCTAGATTAACATCCATGGTCTAGTATGAATTATAGTGCACTGCTCCATGCTATTTTGGCTTTACTGTTTACATTTGAGAAAGCAGCTATTATTCCAGTGAGTTTTCTTTTATGTGATTTGTGTTTTTTTGTTGTTGTTGTTGTTGTTTTTCTCTCACAGCTTTCATTACTCGATGTTTTGTATTATTAGTGCTTTAACTGAGAGGCCATGAGGGTATTTCTTTTCTGGCCTTGTCTATGTTTTTTTGTATGGGAATGGATATGTCTTTCCTTACTTTTGAGAAATTTTCTTCTGTGAACTTGTTGAAGATCTAGTCTATATAATTATACTTGGGATTCTTTTTCTTCTCATCTCTGCATAAAATTTAAATGTTTAGTCTTCTCATATTATCCCACAATTTCTGCATATTCATTTTCTATGCTTTTTAATTGTTCATATTCATTGATTGTGTGGTCTAAATTTTCTACTTTACCTTTAGGTCCTCGTAGTCTATCTTCTTCTTGATTCATTTTTCTTGTATGGCTTTCCCTTCAGAATTCTTGCTGGGTTATTTAGTTTTTAATTCTGTCTGTCTTTCGCTTGAGCTATCTTAAATATTTCTACTTCTTTATTGAATTTAGTAGTCAAATCCTGGATTGTTCTCATCATTTCATGCAGCCTTATCTTTTAATTCTATCTTTCTTCTCCTTGAACTATCTTAAATATTTCTATTTCTGTATTGAATGTGGTTGTCAAATCCTGGATTTTCCTTATCATTTTATTCAACCTTATCTTTGTGTTTTGTTGAGCATTACTCAGGCATGTATTCTCTTTGATTACATTATCTTTAAGCTCATTGGGCTATTTTTGTCTTCTTTAAACTTGAATTCTTTGAAGTTTATGGTTTTTCTTTTAAATTATATACCCTGGGGTTCATCTAATAATGCTCTTGAAAATAAAATATGACTTAAAATTAAAAAAAAAAAAACATGTGCTCTGTTTTTTTAAGTTCATGGGATAGAATCTAAGACTTATTACATTTGAAGTAAGCTCTCTGCACTTATTCATACCCTCAATCCTTAAAATGTACTTTTTAATAGCTGTCCTGGGTAGCATTTATTGTCAACTTGACTCAATACCTTGAAGAGGGAACCTCAGTTGAAGAATTGTTTCAGTCAGACTCCTCTTTAGGCATGTCTGTGAGAAATTATTTTGATTGATTCTTAGTGGAAGAGGGACCAGCCCACTGTTGGCAGCACCAACATAGGAGAGTAGATCTAGGTTATACAAGAACGCATTGAAGAAACTAATAAGCAGAGTTCCTCCATGGTTTCCACTTCAAGTGCCTGCCTCGTTTTCATCCCTCCCTGAGTCCCTTCGATGATGAAGAGACATGGAAGTATGAGCTGAAATAAACCCTTTCCTCTCAAAATTGCTTTTGGTTGTGGTATTTATGACAACAACAGACCAGCAACTAGAATAGCTGTTGGGCTCTCAAGTTGGAAATTACCAGGATTTACATTTAGTGACAATGTCAATACTACCTATCAAGATACACAGCTGGACAACTGTTGCTGGAGGACTGATGCCCCTGACTCAGGATTGGTTTGCTTTGTTCCTGAGCCTGCTTCCTTTCTTTCCTTTCTCATGCTTATGAATGCTTTTTTTTAAAAATTGGATATATTCTTTTTTTTGTTTTGTTTTTTGTTTTTGTTTTTTTTAAACAAACATTTTTAAAGGATTTTTATTTATTCTATGTATGTGAGTGCTCTATCTGTATGTACACTTGCGTGCCAGAAGAGAGTCCATTACAGATGGTTGTGAGCCACCAAGTGGTTGCTGGGAGTTGAACTCAGGACCTTTCGAAGAGCAGCCAGTGCTCTTAACCACGGAGCCATCTCTCCAGTCCTATATTCTTTATTTACATTTCATTTCCCTTTTCCTGGTTCCCCGCCCCCCAAAGGTCCCACATGCCCTTTTCCCTCCCCCTGTGCCCCTACCCACTCCCTCCCACTTCCCTGTTCTGGCATTCCCCCCCCCCCCCACGGATGCATTGAGCCTTTCCAAAACCAGGGTCCACTACTTCCTTCTTCTCCGATATCATTTGGTATGTGGATTGTGTCTTTGGTGTTCCAAGATTCTAGGCTAATATCCACTTATCAGTGAGTGCATAACATGGGTATTCTTTTGAGTCTGAGTTACCTCACTTAGTATGATGTTCTCCAGCTCCATCCAGTTCTTTCCAGCTTCTAGATATTATAAATAAGGCTGCTATGAACATAGTAGAACATGTATCCTTATTGCATGCTGGGGAATCTTCTGGGTACATGCCCAGGAGTGGTGTGGCTGGGTCCTCCGGAAGTATCATGTCTAGATTTCTGAGGAACCACCAGACTGATTTCCAGAGTGGTTGTACCAGCTTGTAATCCCACGATGGGTGTAGGAGTGTTCCTCTTTCTCCACATCCTCACCAACACCTGAGGTTTCCTGAGTTTTTAATCTTAGCCATTCTGATTGGTGTGAGGTGAAATCTCAGGGTTGTTTTGGTTTGCATTTCTCTAATGACGAATGATGTTGAACATTTTTCTTTTTCTTTTTTCTTTTTTTTCTTCTTTTTTTCTTTTTTTTTGGTTTTTTGAGACAGGGTTTCTCTGTGTAGTCCAGGCTGTCCTGGAACTCACTCTGTAGACTAGGCTGGCCTTGAACTCAGAAATCCGCCTTACTCTGCCTCCCAAGTGCTGGGATTACAAGCGTGCGTCACTACGCCTGGCTAATGTTGAACATTTTTTAAGGTGCTTCTCAGCCATCCGAATTTCTTCAGGTGAAAAGTCTTTGCTTAGCTCTGTACCCCATTTTTGATAGGGTTATTTGGTTTTCTGGGGTCTAACTTCTTGAGTTCTTTGTATACATTGGATATTAGCCCTCTGTCAGATGTAGGGTTGGTGAAGATCTTTTCCCAATTTGTTGGTTGTCAATTTGTCCTTTTGACAGTGTCTTGCCTTACAGAAACTTTGTAATTTCAATGGAGGAATGGACACAAAAAATATGGCATATATACACAATGGAGTACTATTCAGCCATTAGAAACAATGAATTTATGAATGCTTTTTAAGCAGGCACTCTTCCAATGGAGCAGTGTCCCCAGCTCTAGAGGTTTCCTTGGGTTTCGTTGTTGTTCTTTATTTTGTTTTTGCCACCCTTCATTATTTAAAAAAAAAGATGATATGTAGTGTATCATCAAAATAATAAACACTTGTTCTGATATTTCTTATCCTGATATTTTTTAATTTGTTTATTTATTATATGTAAGTACATTGTAGCTGTCTTCAGACACCCCAGAAGAGGGCATCAGACCTCATTATGGATGCTTGTGAACCACCATGTGTTGCTGGGATTTGAACTCAGGACCTTTGGAAGAGCAGTCGGTGCTCTTTTTTTTTTTTTCTTTAATTCTTTTTTTCTATATTCTTTGTTTACATTCCAAATGTCTTCCCCTTTCCCGGTTCCCCCATCCCCATAAGTCCCATGAGTCCTCTTCCCTCCACTGGTTTCCCAATCATCCCCCTCCCATTTCTCTGTCCTGGTACTCTCCTACAATGCTGGATCAAGCCTTTCCAGGACCTGGACCCTCTCCTCCTATCTTCTTGGGAATCATTTGATATGTTAATTGTGTCTTGAATATTCAGAGCTTCTGGGCTAATTAATATCAACTTATCAGTGCTGTATTCCACGTGTATTCTTTTCTGATTACCTCACTTAGGATGATATTTTCTAGTTCCAACCATTTGCCTAAAAATTTCATGAATTCATTGTTTTTAATTGCTGAGTAGTATTCCATTGTGTAAATATACTACATTTTCTGTATCTATTCCTCCATTGAGAGACATCTGGGTTCTTTCCAGCTTCAGGCTATTGTAAGTAAGGCTGCTATGAACATAGTGGAGCATGTGCCCTTATTGCATGCCACGGAATCCTCTGGGTACAAGCCCAGGAGTGGTATAACAGGGTACTCCAGAAGTGTCATGTCCAGATTTCTGAGGAACTGCCAGAGTGATTTCCAGAGTGGTTGTACAAGCTTGCAATCCAACCAGCACTGGAGGAGTGTTCTTCTTTCTCCACATCCTCCCCAACACCTACTGTCTCGTGAGATTTTGATCTCAGCCATTCTGACTGGTGTGAGGTGAAATCTCAGGGTTGGTTTTTTTGTTTTGTTTTGTTTGTTTTTTACTTTTAAAATTCTTTTTATTTTTTATTGGATATATTCTTTGTTTACATTTCATTTCCCTTTTCCTGGTTCCCTGCCCCCCAAAGGTCCCATATGCCCTTTTCCCTCTCCCTGTTCCCCCTTCCTCCCTTCCCACTTCCCTGTTCTGGTATTCTCCTACACTGATGCATTGGCCTTTCCAGGTCCAGGTTCCACTCCTTCCTTCTTCTCGGACATCATTTGGTATGTGGATTGTGTCTTTGGTGTTCCAAGATTCTAGGCTAATATCCACTTATCAGTGAGTATATACCATGGGTATTCTTTTGAGACTGGGTTACCTCACTTAGAATGAAGTTCTCCAGCTCCATCCAGTTGTCTAAGAATTTCATGAATTCATTGCTTCTAATGGCTGAATAGTACTCCATTGTGTATATATACCACATTTTTTGTATCCATTCCTCCGTTGAGGGACATCTGGGTTCTTTCCAGCTTCTGACTATTATAAATAAGGCTGCTATGAACATAGTGGAACATATATCCTTATTACATGCTGGGGAATCTTCTGGGTATATGCCCAGGAGTGGTATGGCAGGGTCATCTGGAAGTATCGTGTCCAGTTTTCTGAGGAACCGCCATACTGATTTCCAGAGTGGTTGTACCAGCTTGCAGTCCCACCAGCAGTATAGGAGTGTTCCTGTTTCTTCACATCCTCACCAACACCTGCTGTCTCCTGATCAGGGTTGTTTTGATCTGCATTTCCCTAAAGATTAATGATGTTGAACATTTCTTAAGGTGGTTCTCAGCCATTCAAAATTCTTCAGGTGAAAAGTCTTTGTTTAGCTCTGTACCCCATTTTTAATAAGGTTATTTGGCTCTCTACCTTCTTGAATTCGTTGTATATACTGGATATTAGCCCTCTGTCAGATGTAGGGTTGGTGAAGATCTTTTGACAATGTGTTGGTTGCCATTTTGTCCTATCGACAGTGTCCTTTGCCTTACAGAAACTTTGTAATTTTCTGAGATCCCATTTGTCAATTCTTGATCTCAGAACATAAGCTATTGGTGTTTTGTTCAGGAACTTTTCCCCTGTGCCCATGTGCTAAAGGCTCTTCCCCAGTTCCTTTTCTATTAGTTTCAGTGTGTCTGGTTTTATGTGGAGGTCCTTGATCCACTTGGAGTTGAGCTTAGTACAAGGAGATAAGAATGGATAGATTTGCATTCTTCTGCATGCTGACCTCCGGTTGAACCAGCACCATTTGTTGAAAAGGCTATCTTTTTTTCCACTGGATGGCTTTAGCTCCTTTCTTGAAGATCAAGTGATCATAGGTTTGTGGGTTCATTTCTGGGACTTCAATTCTATTCCATTGATCTACCTGCCTGTCATTGTACCAATACCATGCAGTTTTGAACACTATTGCTCTGTAGTACTGCTTGAGGTCTAGGTTACTGATTCCCCCCCTCCCCGAAGTTCTTTTACTATTGAGAATCATTTTAGCTGGGTTGTTATTCCAGATGAATTTGAAAATTGTTCTTTCTAACTCGATGAAGAACTGAATTGGGATTACGTTGAATCTGTATATTGCTTTTGGCAAGATGGCCATTTTAACTGTATTAATCCTGCCAATCCTTGAGCATGGAAGATTTTTCCATTTTCTGAGGTCTTCTTCAATTTCCTTCTTCGGAGACCTGAAGTTCTTGTCATACAGATCTTTCACTTGTTTGGTTAGAGACACACCAAGATACTTAATATTGTTTGTTGGTTAGAGACACACCCAGATACTTAATATTGTTTGTGGCTATTGTGAAAGGTGTCATTTCTTTAATTTCTTTCTCAGCCTGCTTATCCTTTGAGTATAGGAAGGCTATGGATTTGCTTGAGTTGATTTTATAACCAGCCACTTTGCTGAAGTTGTTTATCAGCTGTAGGAGTTCTCTGGTGGAGTTTTTTGGGTCACTTAAGTATACTATCATATAATCTGCAAATAGTGATAGTTTGACATCTTCCTTTCCAGTTTGTATCCCTTTGACCTTATGTTGTCTAATTGCTCTAGCTAGTACCTCAAGTGCTATATTGAAAAGATATGAAGAGAGGGGGCAGCCTTGTCTAGTCCCTGATTTTAGTGGTATTGCTTCAAGTTTCTCTCCATTTAGTCTGATGTTGGCTACTGGTTTGCTGTATATTGCTTTTACTATGTTTAGGTATGGGCCTTGAATTCCTGTTCTTTCCAAGACCTTTAGCATGAAAGGATGCTGAATTTTGTCAAAAGCTTTTTCAGCATCTAAATAAATGACCATGTGGTTTTTTTCTTTGAGTTTATTTATGTAGTGGATTGCATTGATGGATTTCCATATATTGAACCATCCCTGCATCCCTGGGATGAAGCTTATTTAATCATGGTGGATGATCATTTTGATGTGTTCTTGGATTCGGTTGGCAAGAACTTTATTGAGTATTTTTGCATCAATATTCATAAGGGAAATTGGCCTGAAGTTCTCTTTCTTTGTTGGATCTTTGTGTGGTTTTGGTATCAGTGTAACTGTGGCTTCATAGAACAAGGTAAGTAGTATTCCTTCTGTTTCTACTTTGTGGAACAGTTTGAAGAGTATTGGTGTTAGATCTTCTTTGAAGGTCTGATAAAATTCTGCACTAAAACCATCTGGTTCCATGCTTTTTTTGGTTGGAAGATTTTCTATGACCACTTCTATTTCTTTAGGGGTTATGGGACTGTTTAGATAATCTATTTGACCCTGATTTAATTTTGGTATTTGTTATCTGTCTAGGAAATTGTCCATTTCATCCAGATTCTCCAGTTGTGTTGAGTATAGGTTTTTGTAGTAGATTCTGTTGATTTTTTTTAATTTCCTCAGTTTCTGTTGTTATATCCCCATTTTCATTTCTAATTTTGTTAATTTGGATACTGTCTCTGTGCCCTCTGGTTAGTCTGGCTAAGGGTTTATCTTGTTGATTTTGTCAAAGAACCAGCTCCTGGTTTTGTTGATTCTTTGTATGGTTCTCTGTTTCCAATTGATTGATTTCAGCCCTGTTTGATGATTTCCTGTCTTCTACTCTTCTTCAGTGTATTAGCTTCTTTCTCTTCTAAAGCTTATAGATGTGCTCTTCAGCTGCTACTGTATGCTCTCTCCAGTTTCCTTTTGAAGGCACTCAGAGCTGTGAGTTTTCCTCTTAGCACTTCTTTCATTGTGTCCCATAAATTTGGGTATGTTGTATGTTCATTTTCATTAAATTCTAAAAAGTCTTTGATTTCTTTCTTTATTTCTTCCTTGATCAAGGTATCATTGAGTAGATTATTGTTCAGTTTCCATGTGTATGTGGGCTTTCTGTTGTTTTTGTTGCTATTGAAAACCACTCTTACTCCATAGTGATCTGATAAGAGGCATGGGATTAGTTCAATCTTCTTATATCTGTTGAGGTCTGTCTTGTGACCAATTACTTAGTTGATTTTGGATAAGGTACCATAAGGTGCTGAGAAAAAAGTATAGTCTTTTGCTTTAGGATGAAATGTTTATATATATATATATATATATATATATATATATATATACACACACACACACACACACACACACACACACATACACACACACACACACACACACACACACACATACATACACATATATGTTAAATCCAATTGGTCCAAAGTTTCAATTAGTTTCATTGTGTCACTATTTAGTTTCTGTTTTCCTGATCAGTCCATTGAGAAGAGTGGAGTGTTGAAGTCACCCACAATTATTGTTTTAGGTGTAATGTGTGCTTTGAGCTTTATTAAAGTTTCTTTTATGAATGAGGGTGCCCTTGCATTTGGAGTATAGATGTTCAGAATAGAGAGTTCTTCTTGGTGGATTTTTCCTTTGACCAGTAAGAAGTATCCTTCTGTGTCCCTTTTGATAACTTTAGGTTGAAAGTCAATTTTATCTGATATTAGAATGGCTACTCTGCCTTGTCTCCTGAGCCCATTTGTTTGTAAAATTGTTTTCCAGCCTTTTACTCTGAGGTAGTGTTTGTCTTTGAAACTGAGGTGTGTTTCCTGTATGAAGCAAAATGTAGGGTCCTGTTTACGTATCCAGCCTGTTGGTCTATGTCTTTTTATTGGGAAATTGAGTCCATTGATGTTAAGGGATAATAAAGAATAGTGATTATTACTTCCTCATATTTTTTATGTTATTTTTATGTTTGAGTGGTTATCTTCTTTTGGGTTTGATGAAGGAACTTACTACTGTCTTGCTTTTTCCAGGCTACAGTTTCCCTCCTTGTACTGGTGTTTTCCACCTATTATCCTTTGTAGGGCTGGGTTAGTGGAAAGATACTGTGTAAATTTGGTTTTATCATGGATTATCTTGGTCTCTCCATCTATCGTGATTGAGAGTTTTGCTGGGTATAGTAGTCTTGGCTGACATTTGTGTTCTCTTAGAGTCTGCATGAGATCTGCCCAGGATCGTCTACCTTTCATGGTCTCTGGTGAGAAGTCTGGTGTAATTCTGATAGGTCTTCCTTTATATGTTACTTGACATTTTTATCTTACTGCCTTTAATATCCTTTCTTTGCTTAGTACATTTGGGGTTTTGATTATTATGTGATGGGAGGTATTTCTGTTTTGGTCCACTCTGTTTGGAGTTCTGTAGGCTTCTTGTATGTTTACAGGCATCTCTCTCTTTAGGTTAGGGAAGTTTTCTTCCAGAATTTTGTTGAACATATTTGCTGATCCTTTAAGTTGTAAATCTTCACTTTCATCTATACCTATAATCCTTAGGTTTGGTCTTCTCATTATGTCCTGGATTTCCTGGATGTTTTGGATTATAACCTTTTTACATTTTGCATTTTCTTTGACTGTAGAGTCAATGGTTTCTATGGTATCTTCAGCATCTGAGATTCTTTCTTCTATCTATTGTATTCTGTTGTTGATATTGGTATCTATGACCCCTGATTTCTTCCCAAGATTTTCTATCTCCACAGTTGTCTCTCTTTGTGATTTCTTAGTTGTTTCTACTTCTGTTTTTAGATCCTGGATGGCTTTGCTCAGTTCCTTCACTTGTTTGTTTGTGTTTTCCTGTAATTCTTTAAGAAATTTTTGTGGTTCCTTTTTCATGACTTCTGCTTGTTGACCCAAGTTCTCCTGTATTTCTTTAAGTGATTTTTGCATTTCCTCTTTATTGGCTTCTATCTGTTGACCCATATTCTCCTGCATTTCTTTAAATTATTTTTGTGTTTCCTTTGTAAGGGCTTCTAACTTTTGATCCATTTTCTCCTGTATTTCTTTAAGAGATTTATTTATGTCCTTCTTGTGTTCCTCTAACAGCATCATAACCAGTGATATTAAATCCAAATCTTGTTTTTCTGATGTGTTAGGGTAGCCAGGACTTGCTGTTGTTGGAGAATTGGGTTCGGATGCTGCCATATTGCCTTGATTTCTGTTAATAACGTTCCTTCCTTTGCCTTTTGTCATCTGGTTATCTCTGGTTTTAGTTGGTCCTGTTGTCACTGTCTGATGCTTGACCCCCCTGTAAGCCTGTAAGGCTATTTCTGCTCCTCTGGATGACTGGGTTTCCCTTGGCACGGATTACTGATGGGTTGCCCTACTCTTCGGTGCCATTGGAGCCCTGGTGTGCCTTGCCCCAAGCAACGTTATACTCGGGTTTGTCTCTGTGTATTTGGAGCTGTCTGTCCTGTCCAACTGGGAGCGAAGATGATGGCAGAGAGCCCCTCCAAGTGCAGATTACTCTGTAGGGCAAAGGACCCCCGACAGGCCGGCACACAGATAAACTGCAGAGCTGCCCCGGTCTTGGGCACAGACAGAATCCTGGCGGTCTGTGTCCCAAGAGATGTTAAACTTGGGATATCTCAGTACCTGGAGCTGCCTGTCCTGTCTGACTGGGAGCAAAAATGGCCACGGGGATCCCCTCCAAGTGCTGATTACTCTGCAGGGCAAAGGACCACCGACCGGCTGGCACACAAACGAACCACAGAGCTGCCCAGGTCTTGGGTGCAGGCAGAAGCCTGGTGGTCTGTGTCCCAAGTGCTGTTAAACTCGGGATATCTCTGTACTTGGAGCTGCTTGTCCTGTCCAACTGGGAGCCAAATGTAAAATTCTTAATAAAATACTTGACCAAATTAAAAAACACAGTAAGAAAATTATACACCAAGAAATATTAATTTCATTTCAGGAATACAAGGTGGCTTCATCAAGGAAAATCAATGAAATGGTGTATTAGAATACATATGTAGACTTCCGAGCAGAAATCACAAGATTACCCCAATAGCTACATGTATAGCTGTCTTATTCAGGGTTTCTATCCCTGCACAAACATCATGACTAAGAAACAAATTGGGGAGGAAAGGCTTTATTCAGCTCACACTTCCAGGGTAATAGAGGATAAAAGTCAGAATGTAATAACTCAGAATATGAATATAACATTATAGTCAGATCAGGGTAATGTTTTGGATGATAGCCTCCATCAAGTGTGTGGCTTTCAAATATTTGATCCTTATCCATGTTTGTCTCCACTGTGTCAGGGGATTCCTTTGCTAGGAGGAAACCTTTAGTGTGATGGAGTCCTGCTTTCCCAAGGCTGATCTTATTTATTCTTATGAGTTCTATTCTCTTTAGACCTGTATCCTGGAACTCTTCTCTGTGTTTCCTTATTGTAGCTTTTCAGTTTAAGAACCAACTTTCATTTTGAGTTAGTATGTGGTGTGCTGTAAAAGACAGATCCTGTTTACCCTTCTGCATGCCCGGCTTTCCCTGTCTTATTGAAAAGACCACTTTCCCCATTGTGCATTCTGAGCACTTTCTAAATTAGTTGTCTGAAACTGGGGTGGTGGTGATAGAGCATTTGCTTAGCATTAAGGGTATCCTATCCTGGCTCTGGTCCCAGCATTGTACCACTAGCACAGCCACACATCTACACTTTCATGCCCTTTTTAGGCTCTAGCTACTATTTGTAGCATGTTTTAAAGTCAGATGGTACAATACCTCCATATTTGGGGGAGGGTTGTTGTTGGAGGGGTTGTTGTTATTTTTGCTGAAGTTTTTGATTTTTAGTTTTTTGTTTTGATTTGATTTGATTTGGGCTATTTGAGATGGTTTTTTGTATAGCAATTTAAGAATTTATCTACTTCTGTGAAAAATTATGTTGAAGATTTCCTAGGAATTATAATGAATCTGTAGATCATTTTACTTTACATAATATGAATATTTTTATAATATTAATACTTCTAGTCCTGAACATGAGACATTTGCATCTTTTCAACTTTTTTCTTCAATGATTTATTTTGTATGTATTTTTACCTCCTGGCTAAACTTCTAAGTCTATAAGGCTTTATAAACTGGGTTGTTTTCTTAATTTTTCTTTTTCATGGTTGTTGTTGGCATATAGAAATATTACTGGTTTTATTTATTTAAACCTTACTGAATTTATTTTTTAATAGCTCCTTGATGGAATCTTAGGTTTTCTGTGTATAAAAACATGTCATCTATCAACTTGAGACCATTTTTTCCTTTCCAGAACAACTCATTTTATTTCCTTCTCTTGACTGAAGGCCTGGCTAGGACTTTTAGAACTGTAGTGAATCAAAGTGCTCATCAGTGCCTTATTTCTTACCTCACATGACAAAGCTTTCTGGCTTGTGGTTTGTCTAAAGTAGCATTTGTTGTATTGAGAAACATTCCTATGCATTCTCTTTACTGCCTCCTTTTGGGGAGGGGGTGTGGGGTGGTTCGAGGCAGGGTTTCTCTATATAGTCTTGGCTTTCTTAGAACTGACTCTGTAGACCAGACTGGCCTCGAACTCAGAAATCTGCCTGCTCCCTCGCTCTCTCTTTCTCTCTCTCTCTCTCTCTCTCTCTCTCTCTCTCTCTCATATCACGAAGACATATTTAACTTTCTGATTCTATTAGTAGCATGTAGGTTTTGTCCTTCATTTTGCTAATGAAGTGTTTCACATTTATTGACTTGCGTATGCTAAAGAAGCCTGACACAGAAAATGGAATTGAGCATGCTAAACTTTTTAATGTGCTATTGAACTGGGTTTACTGATTCTTCATCAGTATTTTGTGAGGTGTTCAGTGTGGATACTGTTCTGCTGTTGTTGGGTAGTGGTCTTCCCTGCCATTTTTGTCATGTGATGTTGACTTTGCAAAATGAGTCTGCCAGGTTTCTTTTTTAGTTATTTGTAATAGTATGAGAAGGTTCAGCACTACTTCTTTGGTTGTTATAAAGTTCAGTTTTCTGGACTTTTTAATGAGATGGTTTTGTATTACCGATTCAGTTTTTTTTTATTGATACTCAGATTTCCTCTTCTTGAAATTTTTCTAGGATTTCTTAAATTTCTTCTCAAATATCAAGATTGTATATGAAATTCTCAAAGTATTGTGGTATAGAATTGCCCATTTGGTGATCTTGCAAACCTTTGAATTTCTTGCTCTCAGTTGTAAATTTTTCTGTTTCTTCAATTTTCAAATCTTTTTATTGTCTAGCAATAGGTTTGTCAACTTCTGTCTGCAGATAACCAGCTTTAAGCATGTTTTTTCTGTTGCCTTCCTCCTGTGGATTTTTGTTTTTGTTTTTTGGTTGCTGTTGTTTGTTTTTTGTTTGGGTTTTTTTTTTGTTTTTTTTGTTTTGTTTTGTTTTTTTCTGAGACAGAGTTTCTCTATGTAGCCCTGGCTGTCCTGGAACTCACTCTGTAAACCAGGCTGGCATCGAACTCAGAAATCCACCTGCCTCTGCCTCTGCCTCCCAAGTACTTCCCAGTACTTAAAGGCATGCCCCACCACAGCCCAGCTCCTCCTGTGTTTAATTTATTTCTTACTTTCTCCTGCAGAATTTAGATTTAAGTTGGTCTTAAGTTGTTCAGTTGTTCCTGCTAAGGATTGGGATTATAGGCATATGCCATTGTGCCTTACTAGGGGATATTTTTTTAGAAAAGAATTTATGTGTTCTGACAGAAGCTTGTGTACAAGAAGGACTGGGACAAGTAAGAAGGGGCAAAGTTTAAACTTCAAGTTTTTAAGCCAATTTACCCCAGCATTTGACACATAGTAAACTTTGCTGGACAACTTCATACATGTGTACATATGGCACATACCTGTATACATATGGTACATACATATATACATATGGTACATTGTCAACACACTAACCAAGCCCATCAATATCCTCTCCCTCTGGGCAGGCCCAGCCCCTCCTACACACCAGTGTGGCTCCTACTATCATGTCTTGGTTGACTTTTACAACAGTGTTTTATTAATTCTTTGAGCATTTCATACAATGTATTTTAACGGATTCACTCTCCCCAGTCCTTCTTTTTATTTCAGTTTTGTGGCCCACTGAGTTTAAGCATCACCACCTCCAGTGCAAAGGCCATATCTTGTGTTCCACCAATATCCACACTGAACACCTCGCAAAATCTTCAATGAAGCATCAGTAAACCTAGTTCAATAGCACATTAAAAAGTTTAGCATACTCAACTCCATTTTCTATGTCAGGCTTCTTTAGTTTATTCAAGTCAATAAATGTGAAACACTTCATTAGCAAAATGAAGGACAAAACCTACATGCTATTAATAGAATCAGAAAATTCAACACCATCCACGACGGTGTTTCCTGCCCTCTCCCCAGCATCCAGCTCTACATTGTTCTTTCTGCCTTCCCCCTTGCTGTTCCATGAACCATGGAAGGGGTTGTATTCATGTCCTGTTCAGTGTTGAGTAAGCTACAGTCACTTAGTATCTTTGGTGATGCCTCCCATGAAAACATCTCTAAATTTATTATTTGGATATTCTTGCTTTTGGTTAACTTAGCTAAGGGTTGTTTTTATTTCATTAACTTTTGCCTTTGTCTTAATTATTTCTCCATGATTACTACTTTTGTGTTTGCCTGGTTTTCTCAAGGGCTTTAAAGTGTACCATTAAGTTATTGATTTGAATTTTTGGGCTTCTGTTTGTTTGTTTCTTTTGCTTGTGTGTGTTTTTGTTATTGTTTTACTTGTGTGTGTGTGTGTGTGTGTTTCTTGTTGTTTTGCTTGTGTGTGTTTTTGTTGTTTTTCTTATGTATGTTCTTGTTTATCTTATGTGTGTGTTTTTGTTGTTTTGTGTGTGTGTTCTTGTTGTTTTGCTTGTATGTGTGTTTTGTTGTTTTGCTTGTGTGTGTGCTTTTGTTGTTTTGCTTGTGTGTGTGTTTGGTTGTTGTTTTGCTTGTGTGTGTTTTTGTTGTTTTGCTTGTATGTGTGTGTTTCTTGTTGTTTTGCTTGTGTGTGTTCTTATTGCTGTTTTTAGTTTGCATACTTACAGATATAAGCATTCCTCTTAGGACTGTTTTTTTTAATATCCCAAAGATTTTGGTATGATGTGTTTTCATTTTCATTCAAATCCAGAAATTTTAAATTTCCTTCTTGAATTCTCTTATGGCTCATTTGTTCTTCAGCACTACATTGTTTAATTAATCTCAGTTCTTTACTTTATTTCTCTTGCTGTTTATTTCCAACAGTCCATGTGGTAAAATAGAATACTTGAGGTACCGGAGCCATCCAGTGGCCATGGAGAAACTGGGTTTACCTGAAAGGGGGGCTGGAAATGAAAAAAGGATGGGGTGTGAGAGAAGGATGAAGTCAAGACAAGGTATTGATCAAGGCTCAAAGTTTAATTCTGCAGCCCCAGTTTCTAAAGGGAAAACCACGAAATCCTTCCTTTGTTTCACTGCATTATGTTGTAAAGCAAGCTCATAGGGCAGTCTATTCTTCTAAGTTCCTGTAGGAAATTGCAGGTGCAGCAAGGTGCTGACTACACCTGGGTAGTTAAGCCCATTGTAGCAAGCACTCAAGGTCTGTTTAGCCTGCTCAAGGCTGGGGAAAGGGCACAAGCTACTGAAACTTTGTGTCCTGATATATGAATCTATGGGCCAATGAGAAGGAAGTGTATTCTTTTCTTTGTACAGAATGTTCTGTGGTATCTGTTAGGTCCAGTTGATTTGTGGTGTCATTAAACTTCATTGTTTCTCCAGTTTTTTTCCTACATTCTTTGTTTACATTCCAAATGATTTCCCCTTTCCAGGTTCCCCCCTCCCCATAAGTCCCATAAGCCCTCTTCCCTCCACCCATTCACCAATCAACCCCCTCCCACTTCTCTGTCCCAGTAATCCCCTACATTGCTGCATCAAGCTTTTCTAGGACCAGGGCCCTCTCCTTCCTTTTTCTTGGGAATCATTTGATATGTTAATTGTGTCTTAGGTATTCAGAGCTTCTGGACTAATATCTACTTATCAGTGACTGCATTACATGTGTGTTCCTTTGTGAATGGGTTACCTCACTTAGGATGATATTTTCCAGTTCCAACCATTTGCCTAAGAATTTCATGAATTCGTTGTTTTTAATTGCTGAGTAGTATTCCATTGTGTAAATATACCACATTTTCTGTATCTGTTCCTCCATTGAGGGACATCTGGGTTCTTTCCAGCTTCTGGCTATTATAAATAAGGCTGTTATGAACATAGTGGAGCATGTGTCCTTGCAAATCGATCCATTCTTATCTCCTTGTACTAAGCTCAGGTCCAAGTGGATCAAGGACCTCCATATAAAACCAGACACACTGAAACTAATAGAAAAGAAACCGGGGAAGACCCTTGAGAACATAGGCACAGGGGAAAAGTTCCTGAACAGAACACCAATAGCTTATGCTTTAAGATCAAGAATTGACAAATGGGACCTCATAAAATTACAAAGTTTCTGTAAGGCAAGAAACACTGTCAAAAGGACAAAACAGCAACCAAAAAGGAAAAGATCTTCACATCTGACAGAGGGCAAATATCCAATATATACAAAGAACTCAAGAAGTTAGACTTCAGGAAGCCAAATAACCCTATTAAAAAATGGGGTATAGAGCTAAACAAAGACTTTTCACCTGAAGAATTTTGAATGGCCGAGAAACACCTTAAGAAATGTTCAACGTCATTAGACATTAGGGAAATGAAAATCAAAACAACCATGAGATTTCACCTCATAACAGTCAAAATGGCTAAAATTAAAAACTCATGAGACAGCAGGTGCTGTCGAGGATGTGGAGAAAGAGGAACACTCCTCCACTGCTGGTGGGATTGCAAGATGGTACAACCACTCTGGAAATCAGTCTGACTGTTCCTCAGAAAACTGGGTTTCTCCAGTTTTTATCCAGATGACCTACCTGTGAAAGTGGAATATTGAAGTTACCCACTATTGCTGTTTTGTCACTAATATTTTACTTCATATCTAGTTTCATTTGTTTAATGAAATTGGCGTTACCATGTTTAGTGTCTATAAATTTAGAGTTGAAATGTGCTTTTTATATATTGTTCCCTTAATATGAAGTGACTTTCTTTATCACTTCTGTCTTGCTTTCGTTTCAAGTCTACTTTATTCAGTATTAGAATTAGCTATGATTTGGTTTTTTCCTAGTTCAACTTGCTAAAATACCTTTTTCCATCTTTTTACTCCAAGGTAGCATCATCTTTGATAATGAGGTGTTCTTGGGGGGAGCATTATGTGGTTTCTATGTGACCTCTCTCTTTAAGCTTGTGTAGCAAGTAGTTTACTCACTTAGCTATCTCCCAAGTCCCTCCATAAACCTGTTATTGATAAAATTTAAAATATAAAATTATATATGCTGAATATAATTTTTAGTAATCTAGGTTTACAAATATGAAAAATGAAGCTTTTCATGAACTATAACAGTAGTGTTCCCAAACCTCCAATTTATCATAAAGGTTGATTTGTTGGTGCTGACCTATAATGAGACTTCCATATTTTGAAAATCTTTGCAAATATCTTTTCACATGTATATACCAGTACTGTCAATGCTAGCATGCAGCCATGAGACATGGATTTCATTGGGTACATTCACAGGTTGGAAGCATTTTTAGAATTCTATTAACTGAAAGGCTAGAATGTCTTTAGCATGTCATTACATTGCAAATCATTTCCCGTAGAAGCTCCTTAATTGTGCACCAAATGGATTTTTGGAATATGAAAATTTTTTCTACACATGCATATAAACCTGAAAAACATTGCTCTGGTTTGAAATTAGAATATATTTCTGGGAATTTGTATAGGAATGAAGATATTACTTTGAAAAACCCATCTTTTGACAGTGTAGTCCTGACATGACTTGTAATTCAAACAACCTTAGTTCTCATCAGAATGATTTTATCACAGTGTTTCACAGAAGCAATTTTCCCTTGTAATTTTATTTTAAAATATTTTCAAGTCTGCAGCTCATGCTAATTCCACAGCCCTTCAAAGTTCATGACCAGTGGTTGGCCACAGATCTTTGAACCATTTAAAAATTTAGAAGCTACTCTTACATTGAAGAATGTGCCAGCACTGGCTGGTCTGACATGTTGGGCATAGTTTGCTAACCTCTGATCTCTAAAGTCTTTAGTAACTATGTTCTGAGTAAATGTGCTTGTTTCCCAAAGCTTTGCAGCCAATCGCTAACTTTTAGAAACTTAGCCAATATGAATGTTAACTCCCTGGTGTGATGATTCATTGCATACTGTGCATATATCAAAGTATGACATTTTATTTCCTATAAATTCATATAATTCAAAAATTCAGAAATTAGGTTTTTTTGATTTACATTTATTTGAATAATATGAAATATCTTTACATAATTATAGGGCATTTATATTTATTCATTATAGACTGCCTGTTTATATCCTTTTCCCATTTTTATTGCAGGAATTTTCATTCCTGTGACCATTCTGCACACTCTCGAGCACTCTCAACCCGCACCTCTGAAGGACTTTCCACTCTCTCCCGCACACCCAGCACATGTCCTCTGTGACAGACCTGCACCCCTCCATCCCTCCACAGAGCAGGTCAAACATCTCACACAGATGCACCAGCTGCCCTTCACACGTTTGCTTTCTGCTAATATAATTCTCATGAATCCTTTCATGTTGAGATCAAAGATCAGCTCCTTCTTCTTAAGCTTCAGTATACACAAATAATTGCCATTGAAATCTGTCAGTTTTTATAATTAGCAATTCACTTATAACGATTTGACTTTCTACTAGATTTAAAAACTTAAGACTGGAATTATATAATATATGTAATAATTATATGTAACCTGAGTTTTTAAAAGTAGTGTCAATCTTAACACAAATTTTCAAGGCTCGTAAAAATAAAGTCCTATGTAGTATTTCTTGTAGAGAACTTAGTATAATTATAGTCAACTCTCTTAGAGAGAGACTGCAGTGGCATACAATGGGAGGACCAGCTATTTGAAAGGGAGGAGGAGGAGGAGGATCATTTCAGCTTAAGAGTTTGAGACCAGTCTGGAAAACATTGCAACTGTGTGTGTGTGTGTGTGTGTGTGTGTGTGTGTGTGTGTGTGTGTGTGTTTTGTGTGTATGATTTTGTGTGTATATGTGGTTGTGTGTGTGTGTGTGTGTGTGTGTGTGTGTGTGTGTATACAGAAACTCCCTTACCCATTAAATCTTCAACTATACACATAGGCGCAACTAAGGTTTCAACTTTTCATAAAACTAAGTGTCAGTGTCAGTTTATTAGAAACATGCTTTTTACCTTATGGCTTAAAATAATTATTTGCAACCGTGTTCTCAAAGAAAAATTACCCTCTTCTTGTAAAGAATATCAATAAATTTAAAACAGAAAAAAGGATTGTCCATATCTGTTTTGTTATCTGAATATTTTTTTCTTCTTGGACTCACTTTATAACTTTTTCATGGTTACGTTTTAGTCAACCCTTTGTCTCTTTATTTCCAAAGGATATCCATTACCTTGCTCTGGATGTGGGTGAGCTGGCACTGGCTAATGTGGCGAGAAGAAGGGCACATGACATCGATGTCGAGTCTGTATCCTCTGGAGTCGGTAAGGGCAAATTCACTCTGTTAAAACTGCTTTGGTTCAGGGGCTAAAGAGATGGCTCAGTGGTTAAGACCACTTGCTCCTCTTCCAGAGGTTCCAGTTTCAATTCTCAGCACCCACATGGCAACTCACAACCGTCTGTAATTCCAGCTCTAGGTAATCCAACCTGGCACAGAAGTACATACCGGCAAAATGACAATGCATGTAAATAAAATAAAAACTTTTTAGAGTACTTTGATTCTAGGAGATTCTTAGTGTCATTTCTATTGTGTCTGTAGAGCATAATTGCTTTATTTGAATTACTCTTCATAACACACTATATTTAAAAGCATGTATTATTAAGCCATCTGAAATTATACAATATTTATGAATAAGCTGAAATTTTAAAAGAAATTGATAAGTAGTAATGGCTAAGGTTACTATTTACCAGAATGTAAAAACATATTACTCATTTATATTACGTAATGTTGGTGATGATGATGTGCACCAGCACACATGTGTTGAGGACAGAAAGCCTGCTGGAGTTGATTCTGTCCTTCCTCTGTGTATACCTCAGGGACTGACCTCAGATTGCATGGCTTGGAGCGAGTGCCTTTACGCACTAAGCCATTTCTCTGGTCCCACTTGGTCTTTTCGTGAAATCTTGGGAGAAAGAGACTTGTCATCAGTGCTGATGTGAACCAACACTGTGCTGGTACATAGTTATGTCATATATTAAAATAACCCTATCCTTTACCATGGTGTTTCAGGTTTTGTGCACACCTGGCATGCGTGTGCACACGCATACATGTTCAGGGTGGGGGTATTTCTCATAAGCTACTAATGTCCCTGTTCAATGCCATATTATAAAGATTGAGCAAAAGCATACACTGACTGTTAAAGTCTATTTAAACTTTATAACAAAATGAAAAGTTTTGTATATAACATAGCAAAATGGCAGTCCATCTGCATGTACTTTTTGTTTCTAACCCCAGCTTGTCTAATGCTGCTGAGTCTGAGTCTGCCAGCATTGAAAGTTGAATATCAAAATTCTTATTTCTCTTGGCTTCTCTGTTCCCAATCGACAAACAAACAGCCTCCCAGGATTATAGTAGAATTGCTTTCACATGTCTGTGTAATTCCTAAGCCCATTTTGTAGAAGATTCCCACTTTGGAAGTGCTTGAAAAATACTAATGTCTTCCCCAAGAAGTCATGTTATGCTTTGGCTATTTTTGCTCCCCAAATAAGCACTTCTCAGCTCTCTTCAATACCTCAAGCCCAGTCCTTGAGTCATAGTACAGAAGGGGATGCAATGCCATAGAGCCAGAGCAAACCAGTCGAATTCTAACTGTTGCAGAGTTTAAGTAGGGGAGAAAGAGTCATTTTTGACATGATGTAACACAGCCATGTGGCTAATGCCTATAAAACAAAATTACCTTAATAAGCATTTGATGGTAGCAGTAACATTTAAAATAGTTTGTCTCTTCTAGTCCTTTTGCTTTTCAGTACTGTATGATGTGTTTATATTGCTTTTTCATTTGACAAGAAGAGCTAAAATAAAGAAAGTACATAGGATGAAATTCTGTACTTAAAAATATTTTGGAAAATACAAAATCCTATAAGCCAAAACTCAATAACTCTAGTATACTAAAGGCAATTATTATAATATTGTATATATATATATATGTATATATATATTATATTGACTATAGAATAGTATATGCTATATATAATATATACAATAATGTATAATAACTATATAATAATTAAATTGAGGCAGTTGTAAATTTTGTTGACCTAAATGGAGGATTTGTTCATTTTTATGCTACTTAATTATTTCAGGTATTGTTTAAGGAATTAATGTGTTTGCTTATGTTTAAATACAAGATTAAACCTGGGAAGATTTGTAAGAATGGCTGATTACGTTTAAAGAATGCAATATTGTGACGGAGCTGATTTTGGCACTCACCTGTTTACTACCAAGACCTCCTCTGTACCTAACTGTTCTTTCTACTAAATACTTAGTACCTATGCTATAGATTAGTATGGGATTGAAGGTAGTTAATTTATGCTTTGAACAGTGACTGGCAAAGAGTAAGCTTAGCAATGGCTAGCTATTAATAGTCCCTTTCAAATTAAAACATGGCATGTGTTTGTAGTAATTTCTTGTGATAAGCTACAATGCCTATAAAATCTAGGTGTTAGTTATTCTTTTTGATTATACACTAATTTCTACCTAGTTAAGGTTTCACATTATTAAATAGGGAGTAAATGGCTTTTGTTGGGTGAGAAGTAAGTGTGAGCATCCCCTTAAGATTTTCTTTTAAAAAAGACTTTTTTTGTGTGATTACAATGTTTGCAGTATAAGACTGAGAAGTCAGATTGACAACAATCTGTGGAACAATATAAAATATGTGGTGAATCTGTTCTTACATGTTGATTTTTAGCCCAGGCTAAATGTGTGTTGTGGTCTCTGGTTTGATTCTAGGAATATTCCTTACTAGGAATGATATTAGGTGAGGTATTTGCTTTGGGGTATTCCTCAGATGCCATTGAACAGAAGGTTCCTCTTCCACTGAAGCCAGACAAGGCAGCCCAGCTAGTAGAATATCCCACATACAAGCAACAGCATTTGGGATAGCCCCTGTCCAGTTGTTTGGGACCAATATGAAGGCCAAAATGCACATCTGCTACATATGAACAGGAGGACCTAGGTCCAGCCCATGTATGTTCTTTGGGTGGTGGTTCATACTTTGAGAGCCTAAGGGTCCAGGTTAGTTGACTCTGAAATAGTAAATTGTTATATTCAGAAAGGTATAGGCTTGTCTAAAATCTGATATGTGGAATATTTGGTATATGACCCCCAAGAGGGTCAAGAAACACTTGTATAAAGGAATCAGTTTTCCTGGAAAAATAATTACTATACGTTAGCACATGTTCCTCACTAGGCACAGGGATAGACATGTTTTGAATGTACAGTAACCATAGCAGTTAAGTATTTAATTTTCCACTTTAGAAATGAGGACCCAGACTCAGAGTTCCAGAGCAGAATTGAAGACCATGCCATCTGACTGTAGACTGTGCATTCCGAGTCACTGACCACTCTGATGTTAGGAGTTCATTGATATTCCTGTATGCCTTGCTACTACTGCCATAACAATGATACTGACTTACCACTGTGATTTAAGAATCTGGACACACACACACACACACACACACACACACACACATGCACGCACATACACAGCAAGGGGGGTAGGAAGAGAGACAGAGATAGAGATGGAGAAGATGGGGGAAGAGGAAGGGGAGGGGAGGGGAAGGGAAGAGGGAGAGGTTCTTTGTCCTCTCAGTTTTCCACATATGCTAAACAATACCAACAAGGCTGCCTCTGATGTGTGGGCAGAACCCTGCCAGAAGGTGGCTCTGAGGCCGTCTCAGCTCCTTCAGAGCTGTTGTGTGGCAAGCAGATACATTCTACAAAAAGATGCTTGCTCTGTAGACCGTGAGTGTCTCTGCCCTTGTGAGTGGAAAGCAATTTCTGAACTTAAACAGGACTGAATTGTTTAGTAGGTATTTTGACTGACGGCTATATTTATAATAGCTATATTACTAATATAATATGATGTAATATAATAGTCTACTTTAATGCAGATGTGTGTGAGTTACTTTTCTTTGGTTGGAGAAACTCTTCCTCTTACATCTCCTGGGTGTCATGGCTTCTCAGTTGCCTCCAAACCCACAAATGAAAGCATTTCAAGCTCGTTGAGTTTATTTACATTTTCATGGTGATTTGCTTGGTGAGTGCATGCCTCAGATACTGGATCCGTTTCCTGCTGATTTTAATGTCGTTTGTGTTGTTCTTTGTTGTTCATAGCAACCAGCTGTCATGTTCTCTCTGAGCTGCTTCTAAGGAGGAAGCAGACAGGTCTGTGCTCAGAGTCACAGCCAAAGGCAAAAGACAGACAAAATGGGAAAGAGAAAAATACTGGTTCTGTCCAAAAATTCCAATCTTTTTCAGAATTAGATGTGTTCGTAAATATACCACTTATGAATATTACTACAATCATATGGAGAGAATCTTGTTTCATTATTTTATGAAACTTACAGTTTTGTTTCAAGATGGCAATATAACTATTTGAAATGGATTCACTTATGCAGAAGAAATAGCTGGCAAATGTTCTCATTCTGGGTGGTGTGCACGCTAAGTTTTCATAACCTTTCTTCTGTCTATTCAAGATATGACTGGATAGCACAAAGACTCACGTCTGGAATTTTAGGAAATTTTGAAAACAAACTTTAAAAGATTTTTTTTTATTGTTGCTTAGAACTTATTGTGTAGACCAATTGTCTCTAGACTCAGACCGCCTGCTTGCCCATGTTTCCTCAGTGCATTACCACAGCTGGCTATACCACCACAGCTGGCTACACCACCACAACTGGCTACACCACTACCACAGCTGGCTACACCACCACAACTGGCTACACCACTACCACAGCTGACCATACCACCACAGCTGGCTACACTAACACAGCAGGTGACACTACCACCACAGCTGGCCACACCACAGCTGGCTACACAACCACCACAGCTGCCTATATAACTGCCACAGCTGGCTGCACTACCACAACAGACTACACCACAGCTGGCTACACCATTGCAGAAGTCTAAAGGGTTTTCAATAATAATTTACTTTAAGCTTTTCTCAGAAGAGAAGGGAATGTTTGGCAATTGGGATAAAGGTTGAAGCTTAAAGTCTGTCAAGTTCAGAGTGTTTTCCAGGAGATACAAGTAATTAGTGTCCTTATTTCTTTGTTGACCACCAGTTGGAAGTGACAAAATTGTTTTCTTTAACTATTAAGACTACTTTCTTGCCTTTCTTTGTGTACGTGCATGCAAACAGTTTCAGGGGATTTCTCCTGTGGCTCTCCACATTCTTGTTTGAGACAAGATCTCTTCCCTGAACCTAGAGCTCACCAGTGTAACTGGCCTGTGTGAGCAGGAAGCCACTGTGGATTACCTTCTCCTACCCAGGGGCCCAGCACAGGGTCACAGACAGGTTGCTGCAAAGCAAACTCCTGCCTGCACAGCAGTCACGCACACTGATCCATCTCCCTAGCTGCTCAGTCTCTTGCAACTTCTCCTGGATTTGGTCATCAGAAACTCCTTTCTCAACATGGGCTTTCAACAAAAGTTAGATGGTAGATCAGTTGGCATGTCTAACCAAAGTAATCCTGCTAAAGTGCTGTCCCCTTTATTTGAAGCAGTTGTTCACAGGAGCATGGGCACTCTACCAATGTCTCTCCCTCTTCAGTGATCATTAACTGCATTTATATCTCAGGGAGGATGGGGCCTCACGATCCATTCCTCTGTGGTAGGATGTTGATGAGAACAATTTTATACAGGTCTGTTGCTAATAATCACAGCTATTTATGACTCAACTTTCAACAGTCAGTTATTCTTAGCATTTGGACTAGTTCTGAGTCCCTATAGAAAACCCAACCATTACAAAAGAAATCTCTGAGTAAAGCTGACAGCAGCACTCATCTATGGACATAAGCAAAAAATATTTAGAAGGCAGTATAATAGACATATCAGTACTGTAATGGACACATCAAAATATTCAGAAGGTATTATAATTGACACATTGGATTTACTTAGCAAAACCTTCTTCCAAGTAAGGCTCATAAACTCCCAGCCATGGGCTTTTTACTAAATTTTTAGTACTAGATGTGAGTCCCTTTTTGTGAAGCAGGCCTCAGAGTCAACCAGAAAGATGGTTGGTTGCCTGCTGTGTATAGCTTTACACTACCCCACTTATGCTCCAGGAATAGGCACACTACCAGCCCCTACCCAGCTTCCCTCGGATCAACTGATAAAAGACACACACAGACACACAGACACACACACACACACACACACACACACACACAGAATTGTTCATTTTCAACTTGCGTTCTTGACACAATTGTTGGGCGCTGCTATGTACCGCTTAGAAAGTGCTCCCTTATCATTACTCTTGGCTCTGTCCTAAACTCCCACCTGTCCTAAACTTCAGTGGCTAGTCCCATCTAGCCCCTGATAAACACCCCTGACCACATGCCTGTAGGAGTGGGCTGTGTGGCCACTCTGTTTTGAGATCTTACATGGCTTTTCAACCCTTTTCCATCAGAAACATGGTGAAATTCTGTCTCTGCTTCCTTGCATCGTCCTTTTCCTCCAGGGTCCCAGAAATCCCACCTTTACCTTCTGCCTAGCAATTGGCCTGTGGCTTTCTTTACTGACAGATCAAGAGCCAATTAGGGAACAGGACCTTAGCATCAGCACTGCCCCTACAGTTGCCCATAAGACAAACTTGCTGCCATTGTACCAATGGTGTTATCTTGCCTGACCGGCTGTAGTAGCACCGAGGGTCCAAACTGAGCAAGGCTGTTGGTGACAGTTCTTCCCCCACAGCCTGGGCTGCTCAGCAGTGAAGATACTTTCAGCTTAGTTCTAGAGAGATTTTTCTGTGTATCTTATAACCAAAGCATTACACTGTTCTTGATTTCCATCATTATGCCACGAGACTGTTCAAATTTTTCACTTTTTATATGTCAAGACTGCCAAATTCAAAGGTTAAAAAGTAGCTGAAATATAAGGTTCTTGGGCAAGATGACTAGATGAAATGCTGCTTCCATGTGACTATAAATGCTAAAAAGAAATCAGGGTAACTGTACAATTTACATCAAGGAAGATAAAAGAATAAAGAGGGAAGAGATAGAGAAAAAACTCAGGAATCACAAAAGAAGGCAGAACAATTAGAAGGCGTAGAGAAACAGAAAGGTTATATAGCAAAATGTAGGAGACAAGCAGTCCTAGCCTTAAGATGAGCCCATAGTTTTCACAGTCCTTGTCCAGTGGATAATGCACTTTGTGGTAGACCAGCATTAGAGAAAAAACAAATAATGACAAACCCACATTCATTTTGTTGCTTCCAGTATCTTAAAATGCTGTATATAAGGTACCATTTGCTTGAAGGGGTAACCTACCATTTAAGACTAAGCTACGCTAGGGAACATCACAGACCCAAGAATTCCTGTCACCTGTGTATGGGAAGGAGGCCAAGAGAGTCAGTTGTAGAGAATGGCATTGTGTATGGATATAATGAAAAAGTTACGGGCAGGAGATTGAGGCTATGAAGCGTCAATGGTTAGTGGCCCTGCTCTGTGGGAAGAAGTAACCTATCACCTGAGAACTGCTGAGCCAGGCCAGTCAAACTTCTTGGCTCACAGCTCTGCCTCCCTGCAGTTTTTGTACATGGGCCTGAGGCTGGTAACACTCAAGGCCTGCTGATCTCCTGAACACAACAGCCTCCTCTTCCCCATGCTACTTCACTGCTGGGCAGGATAGAAAGCCAGGAGTCCAAGACCCAGCACACAACTCAGTGCTCTGGCATGGATGGATTCCCATCCTCTAGTGTACTCAGGGAAACCCATACCCATATCTGGCTTGGACATTAGCCACCCCAGGGTAAACAACACTTCAAAATACAGGCACAAGCCAGAGATTTCTGAAAAGACTCAATGGCAGCATAATTACATAAACTGACAAATAGGATTAGATGAATAAAAAACCTGGACAAAAAAGAAATGGGTGACTATAAAATGGTAGAAAATATCTGCCATCTATATATCTATTCAGGGATTAATATCTAGAATCTTTAACAATCTCAAAAAACCTTAATACCCCAAGTTCTAAGTTATCCAACTGACAAATAGGCAAATGAACTGAACAGATATTTCTCAAAAGAGGAAACTCAGCAAGTAGATACATGGGAAAAATTCATGGGGGAACAGAACACTTACACGATCTGGTGACAGTGTACATTAGTTCAGTTGATATAGAAATAGATCAGTATGGAAGTACTTCAAAGGAAAAAAAAACCTAAACTATCGCACTGATCTAGTTATATATTGCAGTCCTGGATATATAGCTGGAGGAGGTGGAGTCACCAGACAGCAGAGGTACTACTCACACATATTTACAGTGCCTCTGTTCATGACTGGCAAGCTGGTGGATGGCCACCAGCATGAGTCAGTAGCATGTGCACGTGCACACAGTGGACTCTTATTCAGCCATAAATCACTCTGTCACTTGCAGGATAGGCCATCATTCAGTGAAATAAGCCGGGCTCAGAAGAGCAAAAACTGCATTTTCTCTTACATGTAAACTCTAGTTTAAAAAGAACATGAATAAGATGAAAGTGGGGGGCAGTTTATGGGGAGGGATCTTGCAGGAGGGTGCACAAATAGACAGGGGAAAGTGATGAAGGTGGTGGCTCTCTGAGCAAAGTACAAGGAATGCATGCATGAAAGCACCATCGTGCATGAGCCTGGCTGGGACGATGGCTCAGTGGGTGGACACCGCAGCCTCAGGTCAACCCCTGAACCCATGATGTAAGAAAGACTTCCATATGCCCCCCCTACACATGCACCATTCAAACTCAAAATAAAGTCATAATGAAGCACATCATTTGTACAGTTGATATAGGCTAACTAAAACATTAAGTGTAAAATCAAGAATTATAGAGTATGCATTATTTTAAGACTCTTTTAATGTTCAGATTGAAGTGAATTTACAAATGGACAGAACTGAACACCAATCCTTATTTTCCCTCTACTAACCAGCAGGCAGGAACCTGGAGGGAGCTCACACTAGACCCCCACCCATTGCTGCCACAGGAACTTAACTCTAGCATCTTTCCAGGTCACATGACTACATGTTCATGATTTCATTTATATTTTCATTTGAGATAAATTTTGTTAGGGTATATTAAAGTCAATACTGGACTTCACCAATATTTAACTTTTCTATCTTTTCTGGACTCGTTAGAGTCTCTAGTAAATAATGTCACAGCTACATTGGGACATCAGAAGCAAAACTTCCCAGCCTTTTCCCTATCTGCAGAGCTGCCAGAGGAGATGCTTAGGATGGCAGGGCCATATTATCTTGATTAGCTAGTGAGGACAGGACAATGCCCTGGCCTCCTCAGTTAACTGAAGCAGGACATGTCCTGGGAGAGAAATAAGTGAGCGGTGACTGCTCCAAGAGCATCGCAGTCCTGAGTAACTCAACAGGTAATTCTCAAACGAGCGCATCGTAATGCTGAGTGACATTAAAATACAGATAGGAAGACTCTTCTCTCTTGTATGTTTCCCTTTACTTATGGCCACGCCCCACCCCCTTCCTGGGCTTTTCCTGGGATTACGTCACTGTAGATGAGTTGCTGTGCTGTCATACTATCTTACTTTCCCTTCTCATTGTTGTAATTACCACAGGCCTGCTCTGCTGCAGTCGTTTATGGTGTCTCTTCTTGGCTACTTGGAATTCCTTCTTGTTTTCCTTCCTTTTTTAACCGTGTAAGTGGCCGGTCCACTACATGCATACTGTGTTCACGTTGTTTCATTTCTAGAATAGATAGGTAGATTACTACCTATTAAGTCACAACAGCATCAGACAGTAATTCAGTTACTGACTTAGTTACATTTCCCATGTTGTGATAAAATGTCCTGACGAAAGCACCCAGGGAAAGGGTTTATTTTGCCTCGGGGCTTGAGGGCGTGACCGAGGTGGTAGCAGGAAAGGGAGGCAGCCAGTCCTACTTCCCCTGCAGAGAGGAAGAGTGTGATGGCCATTTTCATTTCATCTGGTAGTCAAGGTGGGCCTGCCTAACTCATTTACCTAATCTAGAAAAATCCCTCACTGATTGACCAGAACTTTATCTTCAAAGCGATTCTTGATCCCTTCAACTTGACAATCAAATAGAAACCAGCTCCTTTGCTGAACCCAATACTCAATACACTGTTCTTTAGAAGAAAAGGCTTCAGAATCTACAAGTCACACACAATGTCATTCAAGGATAATTATAACTAGTACAAAATGTCACTGACCCATATAGAACAAATTAATGCATTGTTCACTTCTTAATGGGTTGAAATAATTTTATATTATATGAATTTTATCTCTAAAAAAAATCACTGACCCTATTTTAAACAGGTTATGCATCCCTAACTCAAATTTGAAATGCTCTAAAATGCTATCATGATCCCACTAGGAAATGACACATCTGACCCCACGTGCTAGTAACAATAAAACTCAGTGCACTAAGAATAGAGTATACATCAGGCCGGTTGTTCCATCGGTAATGCCACTAACAGGAGAAACTGGGGTGGCCATGAGTTCCAGTTCATCCTATGCAACATAGTAAGACCCCCATCTTTAAAGAAAATATTAGCTGGGTGGGTGTGGTAGTGCACACCTTTAATCTCAGCACTAGGAAGGCAGAGGCAGGTGGATCTCTTAGGAGTTTAGGACCAGCCTTGTTTTTATAGTAAGTTCCAGGACAGCCAGGGATAAATAGAGAGGCCCATTTAAAACAAACAGAAAATAAAAAAGGAAAACCAAACCCAAAAACCAAACCAAACCCAAAAACTTGTTCATATCTGTAATGTAAGATATATATAGAATGTAAAGTAAAACTTTTGTTTAGATTTCAGTCTCATATTCTAAATATCTAAATAGTGTACATGTGACTATTCCAAACCCCCAAAATATTGAAAAATCCAAAACACATATGTGTTCCAAGTAATTTCAATAAGGTAAAGTCAACTTACACAAGAATTTTTGTTTAAGTCACAGAAAGATAGAGGCCAAAATGGCAGCATAGAGGTGCCCTGTGAATGACTGCTACAGAAAAAAACCAGACTAAGAGGAGAGAGCCAGGAGAGACCACAGGACAACTCTTGTCACCAAGGAAGTAACAAGAAGTCTAAATGCAGAAGCTGGAATGGTGATCAGAGAAAAGGAGAAAGCAGTTTATAAACTCAATCCAGGCTCTCTGGATGGAATTGGGAGAAAGACAGCAGCATGTGCACGTGGCCACACCTTAGCAACGGACTGGCATGACCTTTACGTGCAGCCAGTCTTGTTTCAGTGAAAGAACACGCATGCGCAATCCCAGCAGCTTCAGCAGCACTGACAGGGGCCTTCCTGCCTTAACAGCCCAGCATCCAGCCTCGGATGCCACCAAGCCTTGGGCCTGCCAACAGAACATGGCAGAGGACAGCCCCTAGTTTTTATGGAGCTTTGGGACTACTGCCCTGCAGAGTGAGACTGCATCTCAGCTTTACCTGCTCAATAGCAAGCGTTGTTCTGTGACTCACAGCCCAGGGTTTTTGGTTCAAAGTTCAGACATCACATATGCTCCACTGGAGCTGAGAAAGATTCCAGCCAAGTCTTTAGCTCCAGGAACAAAGGCAGTCAGTGCTTCAAACCCCGATACTGTCTGTCTTCTACTGGTCCCTGGGGACCTGACCTGATGCCTGAGGCTATGGCTATTGGCATAGAAAGGAAAAGCCAGAATTGCCAACTGTCCCTTGGGACAAGGGGAAGGTCCTGTCTGTTGCGCTGCCTCTCTAGACATATGGTTAAAATGCTAGAGAATTCAGTATTCCTCTTGCTTATCCTGAAGAAGGTCTTCTCTATCCCTACAGCCTTGGACAACAGCTGTTTTGGTGAGAGAGTCCAGACTTCATCAGATCTTGTCTAAGTTAAGTCCAGGAAAGGGGTGACCAGTGCCCAAAACACACATTATCCATAATTATCCTGGAGGGCCAGGAGAAATTCCTCCCATGGCTCCACAACTCTAGCACCCAAGGCCCAGAGATCTCCTGGCCCAGAAAGAAGTCTCTTCTAACTCTCAAGGCTTTAGAACTGGCTTCTGGTCCACAGGACTTTCTGGCATGGGCCAGCCGCTCTTTTACAGCTGTATTTCTCTCCCACTGGTGCCTCTGTCTTCCAACTTCATTCTCCTTTCTACTTTGTCACTGCATCCAAGAGCCAAACACAAGCTTTTATTTCTATACATACTACATATGATATACCATTCAGCACCAACATACTACATATGATATACCATTCAGCACCAGCATACTACATATGATATACCATTCAGCACCAACATACTACATATGATATACCAATCAGCACCAACATACATGCCTTCAATACCTACAAACTGAAGAAAACATATTCAAGACCCCTATGTTATTATGAAACACTACAAAGAAAATCTTTTAATGTTCCAACCAGTAGACAACAGTCACCAGAAAACACAGTCTAAACTAGAGACACCATTTTCCAACACACTTTTCATTTGAACTAAAACTCCCTTCAGTGTCTTGAGGTTACAGATGTGCCTGTCATTCATATCCAGCCTGGAGCCGTGTGTTCAGTCAGGTTCTCCGCCTTCTGTGGTTCGCTGTTTCTCTGCTTTCTTTCTCATCCCATATTCCAATACCAAAATATGTACCAGAAGTGAAATCTCAACAGCCCTATTGTCTCCCCTTGAAAATCACTTTTCTAAAATCAGAAAGTACTAAAAATATACAAACTTTTAGTCTGCAGGTCTGCTTCCACCATCCAGATCTACACTTTAAAGTTAAAGTATTGTATAGAATTACCACACACACACACACACACACACACACACACACACACGGAGCATACACAGGTAACATCCAGATTATAAGAAAAAAAATCACTAAGGACACTATTCAGAACCACATGCTGAAGAGAGTCCCCAGCAGAGCCTAAGTTTTTGTTGTTTGTGTTCCTAATGTATGATATGCGTAAATATCACTAAGCTGCAGAAAATTTTGTTTTAAGTCATTCACATTGTTTAGAAGTATAGAAAATGTTGGAAATGACACAATTTAAAACCCAAACCCTAACAATTTTGTTGTTATAATTTTATCATTCTTGATACAGTATATCAATTACTTTAAGAAAATGCAAACTTGTTTTGCTATTTTAGATGAAATAGAAGCCTGGGCTTGAAGGCTTGAGCTTTAATCTGGGATTTGCAAGCACTGATTTGGTTGTATAGCCTTTTAAAAGCCTTTGGGCACAAAAACAGGTAAAATGTGGTTTTAGTTATTGGCATGTCTGTGCAACAAAGCATTTGGGAGGTGTGACTGACAGGCCAGGAGTGTATAAGGGGGAAACCTATGCTTGTGTCTGCTTCAGTGACTTTATTAGCCACACCCTACTTGTAAATTATAAGCTGTCATTCAGAGCAGCACAGTGATGTTTAAAACAAGGCAGGTTATAATACCCACACTTCTTTTGCCTTAATGCCTAGAGGTAAATTCAGAAAATGTTCTTAATGTTTTGACTCATAAAAGCACCCATCTGGAAAAAAAAAACTCACCAAGCCCTTCTAGTAATGAGCAATGCAGAGAGGATTTATGAGCCCATTCATGTGTGTGTGCATATGTGCATCCATACTACAGAGCTAAGCGCCACAATTAGGAAACTCGGCCTCAAATGTAATTCAGATGAGATGTTCAACAGTTATTTCAGATTGAAGATAAAGAAAACAATTCCACTAACTTTTGTGGCAGATTTTAAATCATTTTAAAACTGACTGTATTTTATTAAAATTAGGATTAATGCCAAAAACTTAATTAGAGGCCATTATTATTTTATAAAGGATTATAGGACAATCTGTGTTTTAAAGCAGATGAAAATAAACATTTATTTTATTGACTGTAGAAACAAATACATATTCATGTCATACTGCCAACAACCATGTAACTTCTTCCTTAGTTTGATCTTTACTTAAAAAAAAAAAACTTAGCATATATTGTGACTCCCTTCATTTTTAAAAACACAAAATCATAAAAATTTAAACCACACAGAGATATGATAGAATCAATCAAAATATTCCATAACCCTTCCTCTTTTCATAAACAAAAACCAAACTTGCAACAGAATATTTTCCCGAATTTCATTAAGGTACAAATTCGCATGTCAGCTTTTCGGTAGTACAGGCTTTAGCCTTTTTACGATGCAGGAACTAATTGCCTGGTCCTCACGTTGAGTAGCGTGTTCTCTGCGGACACACAGTGCAGACATGCATTTGTTCACAGTACCACTTCTAGTTTTTAATTTTAATAATTGCTGACTGAGGCTCCTCAAAGAATACAGGTTAGTCTCACCTTTTTTATAGGTTTAATCATGAGGTTCTGGAGGTTTATTTTTGAGGTGGACCAAACCATAAAATGGTGTCTTAAGAAAAGTCTTTATCTGACAAATAAGAAAAGACAAACACCTGTAAGTTGATGTTTAAAGCTCAAACTAGTTTTGAAGTAACAAGAAAGGGAAAGCTAGTGGTTCAAATTTCAGTCACTTTTCATCTAAGCCCATCAATGTGTGCACTGGTCCATTAATTATGTGGTCCAGCACAAAATGATATGTTAGTCTTCCCTTTGCCTCCAAGGTGACAGCTGTGAGAGTTAGTTCAAGAGAAAGAAAGCTATTTCAAATATTTTATTGTTGGTCTCAAGAATTTACCTGTTATAAATGAAAAGGTTGACAAATTGAGGAGCAAACCAATCCTTTCTTTGTTAGAACTAAAGTAAAATTGGAGAAGATTTAAGAGGCAGATGCCCATGGAGCAGCCAGTCTGGGTTGAGGGAGTGCTCGGAGGCCGCAGTTTCTGTAAGGACTGGTTCCGCGCTCTCAGCTTGCAGCCATACTCTTTCCGCCCTCTGTGCCTCTGCCTTGGTGCTTAACCACACAGATGTATATGGAAACACCAAAGCTGAGTTTTGTTAAAACTTTATGGATGTAAATATTACCATTAGCACATAATGTTGACATGACACTAAATATTCTTCCTTTGACATTTTCTAACCATTAAAAACTTAATTCAGATTTAGCTCACAAGTTACAAAGAAGCAAGCAGCCTGACCACAGTTCGGCAACCCTCCCTGACCCCGTTCCTACACATTATTTTGCTTTTTCTGTTTTATAAACCTGTGCTTCATAGGAAAAATATTACTAAGGTACTGATTTTTGTTTATTGTTGTTTTAAAAATGTTTGTCTAAAGTATTTTGTAAGTCCAAAATGGCTCTCCATTGCAGGGAGAGGTGAAAGTAATGCCATTAAGCACTGCCCCCGTGAGCCCAGCCCAGTTCCCTGGTCTCCAGTGCCTTCACAGCACTCCTCATAGAAAATGTTGGCATTAAGTATAAATATACTTATTTGCTTTCTTCTACTCTAAATTTTCCTTATCTACCTGGACATGGCGTTCTAACATAGTTCTAGCACCTGAGAGGTGTCAGCAAGAGGGTCAGTCCAAGATCATCCTTACAGCAGACGTGGGCAAGGCCAGCGTGAGTTCCGTGGGTACCATCCCAAACAAGCACCCTCTCACGCTCCATCTTTGCCCATTCATTTTCATGAACAATGTTTGACCATCGTTTTGTTGTTGTTGTTTTTTGTTTTTTGTTTTTTTTTATTGACACAGGCCCTCATTCACAGCCCAGACCGATCTGGAGCTTTCAGTCTTCCCGTCTCCACTGCTCAAATTCCAGACGTTCGCCACTGTGCTTTGCTACATTTGTACATTTTCTAAATTACTCATTGTAAATGACCTTTAATTTTGTATTAAGTTAATTTTGCAAGATTTTTTACTTTTTTGAAAAGCTATTATCCGAGAATGCGTACCGCATAGTGAATTGTGATCACACCAGCTCCCCATTCCCACCTCTGTCCCCCCAGGCCTGAGAACACCCTCCTTCCAACTCTGTGTCGTTCTCTTTAATCCTATTGTTTCCAAGCAGTATAGCTCATGTGTGCGTGTGTGGAGCCATTCACTGTGGCACGTACCAGTAGGCATGATCCCAAAGAAGAGGGCCTGTCAGTCTCTCCACTGCTGCCAACTGCCAGCCACTGCCCTTGGGAGTCCCTCTCCATCCCTGATGGAAGGGTGACCACTTGACCTTGTACAAGTCCCATGTAAATAAGTACAGCTTTTGTCAGGTCATGAGTAATATCCATATCCCATCCCAAAGGTACCATCTCACGGCCCTCCTCCCCATCCTTCAGTTCCTACATCCCTTCTGCCCCGTACTCTCTGATGCTCTCTGTGCCCTGGCGTGGGGGTGGGGACCGACACACCTGTCAAGGAGTGTGAGGGCCGAACTTAGTCCTGTCACTGACCAGTCATGAGTCTCTGCATTAACTATTCCCACTGTAAAAAGAAGCTTCTCTGACTAGTGTTGAGAGAGTCTAAAGAATAAATATCCAGCAACATGACCTGGCAAATTACAGAAGTATGTTAATCCTGAGGGCAGTGCTTCGCCCTTTAATACAGTTCCTCGTGTTGTGGTGACCCCTCAACTATAATATTATTTTGTTACTACTTCATATCTAGAATTTGCTACTGTTATGAATCACAGTGATTTCCATAATAGATCTGTTTTCCAATAGTTTTTGGCAATCCCAGTGAGAACCACTAAGGCCTATGACCTCTCCAGCTGTGGAATTTTGGTCAGGCCTACAGTGCCACGTATGAATTTCTTTCAGTGAAACAGCCCTCAAGTCCAATCAGAAGCTGGTTGGTTAATCCAGAGTAATCATTTCACAGTGGATACATCTTCCCTGGTCTGTTGTCTCGTAGCATGCAGGGTCGTAGATGGTTGAGGCAGTGACCTATGTACAACCTCCAGCACTGGGAAAGGCAGCAGGTAAGGAGGACGTCCCTGGTCAGTTGAGGTTGTTGTACCTATGTCCTTGCCATCTAGTGTATGATGGGTAGGCAAAGGCCAGAAGCAATACGCTGTTTTGCAGGTCTCTGGACTTCCTGACCCATAAGTGCTGCTATAATTTTCATTTAATAATCCTTGTCTTCTGGGATCACTACTGTCTACCTCCATTTAAACTCTTTTAAAACCCATGTTTTGTGATCAGTTTACAAACTAATGGTTGCCATAGGTCCTTGCCCATTATCTTCAGTGTTGGCTAACCCACCTCTGACCTCCTCCTTTCCTCCTACCCCATTCCCACTTAAACTCTTAACCCTGAATAGTCATCCTTTTTCTTTCATATCATGTATGCTTTATCTCTTCTAATTATATTTTTTAGCCAGGTTACAGGACAGTAAGTTTCCATATGGTTTTTCATGCATTCTTTATTTTGATTAACTCCCCACCAGCTCCTTTATTTCCCCCTCCCAGCCAGAGTGGGCCCCCCAGTATCCCTTTCATATTATTGCTTTACGTATAATGTACCACACACATATACACACATACACATATACACACACACCAGCCCCCTTGAGTTTCTTGCCTTTCACTTGTGCTTTTAAGCATTCATAAGACTCAAGAGAGAGAAAATGTAGTGTTGTTTTCCGGCCTCAGTTACCTCCTCAATATATTTTCCCCCAATTTGATAATTTACCTGCAAATTTTATGATTTTAAATTTCTTAACAGATGAGTCATTCAGTGGCATATATGCCCCACATTTTCATTGCCCATTTATCAGCTGATGGACATCTATATTGATCCCAGTTTCTAACTGTTGTGAATACAGTAGCATTGATTTTAGATGTGCAGGTATCTCTGTGGTGGATTTAGAGTCCTTTTGTTGTTTGCCCAGGAGTGGTATGGCTGGGGATTATGGTAGTCCTATCTTTAATTTTGTTGAGAAATCTCCAAACTCATTTCCCAAATAGTTTCATTAGTTTACACTCCACCAACTGCATATGACTGTTCCCTTCCCCCAAACTGTACCAGTGATGTAATTTTTATTCCTTATGACCACCATTATGATCACATGGTGAGATGGAGTCTTGAAGTAGTTTTAATCTGTATTTCCTTGATGGCTAAGGATGAGAGCATTTAAAAATATAATTTGTTTATATTTCAGACTTAAAATTTTTTTCAGGATTTTCTTCTTTCCTTTTTCTCCCTCCAGTTCTTCCCAAATATACCCCCTGTCTTTCTCTCAATTCATGGCTTCTTTTTATTGTTGTTGCTGCTGCTGCTGCTGCTGTTTTTGGTGGTGGTGGTGGTGGTGGTGGTGGTAGTGGTGGTGGTGATGATGATGACGAAGATGATGGTAATGGTGGTGTGGCCTAAATATCTAAATGCAACCTGCTCAGTTCATATACTTTTATCCATATCATTTTAGGACTGACCACTTGGTACTGGGTAGCTAATTTAGGGACTCTCCCTTGAGGAAGACTATTTCTCCTGCTCTCAGTATTCCTTAGTTGCCTGTAGTTATTTGTCTAGGGTTGAGCCCCATGAAATTTTCTCTTTTAATAGCATATATATTGGTGTCATCTTTGTCCAGGTCTTGGTTATGCAGCCATGCTGATGAGACTTCACAAGTATAGCTTCTCTGACATTTCTAGGAGACGCACTCCCACATCTAACCCACTGTTCCTTCTGCTCTTACAAGCTTCCCGTGTCCTCTTCAGCTCTAATCCCCAAGCCTTAAGTGCAGGAGTTTTTGTGGATTTGTCAGCTGGGGCTGGGTACCACAGGGTCACTTATTCCCTGAATACATTTGACTCTGTTTTGTTTTGTTTTGTTTTTTGTAGTGGTATTTATGTGTTGCAAGGCTAAGTTTCTTTAATGAGGGGGCAAATGAATGCTTGTTTAGGTATAAGGATAAATATTAGAATGTAGTTAGGAATTATACTGACTTAGTAAAGTAGCAGTGATAGGCTCTTCAAAATACAGGCCTTCACCAGCCCTGGGTAGTGGGCAGATTTCCAATACTAAGCAAGATTTCACTCTTGCTAAATGAGTCTTAGGACCAATTAAAGAGTCCTTGGTTAGCACCATTCTTGAACCCCTGTGGATAGTGGACCATGTTGGCCATTGTTTATGCTCATGTGCATCATGTCTTGGTGGGGCTATTGGTTGCGTCCCTCCTATGGAATCTTGCAGGGTACATTGTGATACTGTGTGAGCTCTGGTACTCAGCAGGCTTTCATGTCAAATCAAAGCTCAAGGTCCTATGCCTGAAGCACATGGTACCTTCAGCTATAGGGACTTACTCTTAAACCTCTGCAGGGCAAACAAGGGCAGTGTCAATCGCCTGTAGTGTTGGGGGAGTCTCTTGAACAACCTTTACCAACAACTCAAAGCAGGGCACTTTTTATGCCTAGCATTAAAGTTTCTTTAGTCACTGGCTCTTGTAGGGAGCACTGTCAGCACAGGTGGAAATTTTTCATCATATATTTACAGACTTAGATGTATTGTGTGTAATTTTAGGTAGATATTGATTCCTTCTGACTTTTCCAGCCATCTTTACTGGTATTTTGCCCTCTTTCTACATTTCTCTGTCTGCCCTTCACTAATTAAACTCCCCCATGTTTTTTCCATTTCCTCCTTCAGGTCACTTGTACACTGCTATTCCTCTCTCTATTGTTCACCTCCCCCACCATGGTCCCTTTTTCCTTTCCTACTTTGTGCAGGTCCTCCAAGTGTCCCCTGTTGTGAATGGCCCTGGTGTTGCCTGTATTTTGACATGAATTGCACTTTCCCAGGATGGGCTGTCTGGTAGGAGGAATGAGTCATGTACTAAGTTGACTTCTTCTGAACATTCCCCCAAATGAATAAAGGGACCAATCACTGGGTGAGTAGGCAGGACTTCTGGGTTGGATGGAGGAAGAGAGGAAGCAGGAGAGTGTTAGGGGCTTTTTGGACAGGGATAGCAAGAGGGCAATATGGAGCTAGTAGTGTCTCCTGGCTTATACAGTGAATCTGCCAGGATTTGCCCCCAGAGGATTTAGATTTAATAAGGCTTACAAGATTAGAATTCTAGTTGTTGCACCCAGCGATTTGAGTTACCATTGTTTCTGAACTAAGTTTGTGTGGCATTTTCCTTCATGTGGAGGTTCAACTGGGTTTGAGAGAGAAAGGTATGGCAGCAAAGTGTAGATTTTCCAGATGTGCACCACTAAGGCTGTGGGGATTTTGAAGCATGGGGATGGCATGGTAGCGACCCACCAGAGGGAGCTTAGTGAGCTGTGGGGAGAGATTTTGGAGCTCTGAGTCAGAGAGTCTCCATGAGATAAGAACTGGCCATCGAGACTGCCAGGGCTGAGAGTAGCTGGGTGTAGCCCAGGAACTTGCCGATCGTTTTTATTATTTCACACAACAATCTCCCTCTTTCTGATTAGTTTAAGTCCTGGTTCCATTTGATTGGCTTACCACTTCCAATCTTTTATTTTAAGGTAGTATCTATCTTTAAAACTGTATTTTTTGTAGACAGTAGAAAGATGGATTTTGTTCCTTAATCCACTCAGCTAGCCTATCTTTTGATTGAAGAGTTCAGGCCATTAATATCTAAAGTTACTATTTAGCGGTGTGTGTTGATTGCAGCCTTTCCATTGCTTGCTTTGTTCTGTTGTGTTCTGTGTAATGCTTTGTGTTTCAGTAATTAGAGCTTCATTTGTTTTCATCCTACAGTCCTTTGGCTATGCTTGTTCTTTAAACTGAAGAATTGCTTCCAGGAGCCTCTGTAGGGTTGCTCTGCTAGATATGAGTTCTTTAGCATGTTTGCCTCACAGAGAGATTATCTTTCTCATTCAACTATAGCAGTTAGTTCTGTTGGGCAAAGTAGTCTAGATTGGCACCCATAGTCTCTTAGAACTCAGACGCCTTGCCCTAGGCCAAGGGTTCTCAATGTGTGGGTCACAATGGTTCTTGAGGGTTCAAGTGACCTTTTATCAGGGTCACATATTAGATAGCCCACATATCAGATATTTACATTATGATTAATAACAATAGCAAAACTACAGTTAGGAAGCAGCAATGAAAATAATCTTATGGTTGGGGGTCACCACAGCATGAGGAACTGCATTAAAAGGTCACAACATCTGGAGGGTTTAGGACAACCGCTCCATGCTGTTCTGGCTTTCAAAGCTTCCTTTGAGAAATCAGCTGGTATTCTGATGGGTTTTCCTCTATATGTGACTTTTGTTTTTTCTGCTGACTTTTCCATTTTCTTCCTTTGTTCTGTATATTTAGTGCTTTAAGTAATATGCTGTGGGGGAGTTTCTTGACTGTTATCTATTCGTTGTTCCATGTACTTCTTGTGTATATATATGTTTCTCTGGTTTAGGGGAATGTTCTTCTATTATTATTGAAAATGTGATCTATATTGATGACCTGGGATTCTTCTCCTTCACCTATAATACAAAGATTTGGTCTTTTCATGGTGTCCCAGGCTTTCTGATTGTACCTTCCCTATGTTCTTAGCTTTTTTCAATATTCTTTGCTTGTATTTGTGAGACTTGCCCTGGGTATAATTTTGTTGTTGTTATTGTTGGTTTTTTTTTTTTGTGTGTGTGTGTGTGTGTGTGTGTTTGAAATGCTCAGGTGCATGTGTATGCGTGAAGGCCATAAGTCTAGGCTGGGCGTATTCCTTAGTCTCTTCTTCACTTCATATTTTGAGCTGATCTCTCACTGAACCCAGAACTTGCTGGCCCACCAATGAGTTCCAAGGACCCTTCTGTCTTTGCCTCCCAGGGATGGAATTATAGACACATCCTGCTGTGCCTGGGTCTTGAGGATTGGAGCCTAGATGCTCATGATTGCCCAAGTACTTCCCTAGTCCCCTTTTCATTTTATGTAAATTTATTTTGCACAAAAGGTGTTAATAAATATCTAAAATCATATCATTTATAAGAGAATGGTTAGAAATATCACCATTATAAGCAAAACAACCCAGACTCAGAAAGGCAACTATTATGTTTACATTCATATACACATTTGAAATCAGAAAGAAATGAAATTAGAAAGAACCATTAAGGAAGAGGAAGACTGAGTGGGCAGAGCAATGGTGTGGAGGGGAGAGACGGTCATGGTATTTACACTTGCCGAACATACTAGCAGTAAGCCTTTAAATTATAATATTTATATTAATACAATTTAAACAAATGAAGCTTGTAAGAAAAACACTGCATGGCTTCAGTCATAAAATTGTGTAAGTAACCAAAATCATGAAAACAGAACACAGAGAGGTTGTTGTCAAGGCCCTTCAAGGGAGATAGTGAGAGAACCTGTTCTCATTAGTTAGTTGATTTTTCAGAATAAAAGAGCCCTGGGGATGTGCCTCACTTAACAGGCACAATGACAGACACAACACAGTAAAGCTGTTAACATGACAAGCGTCAAAATAAAAGAACACTTCTTGCCTTACAGGCGCTAGCTGGTAGTATAAATGTCTACTATCACTTAAAATATAACATTGACAAAAAGAACCATAAAGCTGAGAATAGTTGTGAACTAGTTCAAGTTCTGATAGATCACATTAGAAAACCGGTACACAGTGCAGTCCTAGCAATGACAGGTACCTAAGGCATTATAGGAAGGTGTGGATGTAAGTGTTAACTGTGAAATAAAGACCACAGACTTTCTTAAGTATTACAGATGTACACAGCCACATGACATACTTGCATGCATAGGAGTATAGCTGAGAGATATTTGAAAGAGTATATTTGAAGGAAACTGTATACTGAAAATGGAATTTTTGGAAAAAAATGTTTTCTTAAACAATATAGAATAATTATTTACACCATTTACTCTGTACTAGGTATTAGAAGGATATGGGAAAATATGCATATGTCATTTATAAATACCATGGTATTTTATATAATGAACTTGAGTTTCTACAGATGTGGGACCCATGGGGAACCCTGTAGCAGGCCATCCATGGATACTAAAAGGCTATAAATAAATCAAAATGATAAGTCTGAGGGGATAACAGGGACGACCTGGGGCTCGGAGCTAGCACAGCCAGAAGCTGTTGCCATATAAGCATGAGGAGATGAGGTCAGCTCCTCTGCATGCACATGAAACCCAGGCATGGTGCAGCCCCAGTGCTGAGGGGCAGAGCAGCAGAGGTAGCACAGCCCTGGGGCTTGCTGGCTTGCCTGTCTAGCCAAAGAGGGCAGCTCCACATTCAGTGAGAAATAGTCTTAAAAAATAAATAAAGTAGAAAAGCAATTTAGGAAGACAACTGGTGTTGACCTCTGACCTCTATACATCATGAAGAAGTGTGCACCCATACATGTTTGTACACACATATACATTCACCACAAACAAGATTAAAAAATGAGCTAAGCATTTTCATCAAAAGAAAACATGACAAAGCAAAGTCCAACAGTGTGTTCAATATAAGGCATGTGGATAGACAGGTGGCTTTGGGGAAATACATAGAGAAAGGAAGAAATAGTGATTCAGAAATGTTAAAAATAAAGAAGAGAAGGTTTCAGACACATGAGAAGATATGGACTTGATATCTGGTTTCAGATTAATGAGAGACCCAGAGACCCAGTTATGCTAAAAGCTGTAAGTTACAGTGAAGACACACACTGGAGATTTAGTATACATGCATAAACTGTGTGCAGTCTAGTAGAACCTGAATGAAGGGAAAGTTTCTGAAAATGAGTAGGTGGCCAGTTCTGCCATATGGTTATATCTTCATCTCTAGTGTCTGTGAATGTGTAGTTACATGGCAAAGTAGACCTAGAAAATTACCTACATTATCCAAGTGGACCTAAAACAATCAAATGATCCACAGCCGGACAAGGCCACAGTGAAGCAGATGCAACGAGCAGGAGAGAGGCCTGGCCTGCCGGTGTGGTCCATGTTAGCAGTCTGAAGGAGTGACGGCTCGCAAAGGGAATAATAATCATCATCTGTCTGTGACCTAATCCCCAATGATCCAGATGTCCCAGCGCGCAGAGCAGGCTGAGCAGGAGCAGGACTGCACATAGGCTGTTAGCTTGAAGGCAGACTGCGGGCAGCTAGGTGCTGTCATTTCCTGAGTTTCTAATATCGAATTTTAATAATGAATACATCTGTGTATCTATACTCACAAATTCGCAGTCTAAGAGTTTTAGTACATGTTTGCAATCCTGGCACTTGAGAGCTGGGTAGGATTGTGAATTCAAGCCCAGCCTGGGCTATGTAGAGTAGGACACTATCTATTACAAAATGATCCTGATGAAAGAAAGACAGGCAGGTAGATGGACAGATTCAGATATTAATATTTTCCATGGCCCCCAAGAATGAGTGATTACTGTTTTCTTTCCATTTAGGCCCACCCACTTATCAAATATCTGAGGTGATAAGGGGAAAATTGATGTTAAAGACATTTTTAAAATGGTAAAACACAGAAGGCATGGTGGTGCGTGCTTCTGAATCAAAACACTGGGAGACTGAAGCGGAAGACCAGTTTATGGTCAGCCTTGGCTACATACTGTCTCAAACTTTAAAAAAAAAAAAGTCTCCCTGCAAAAAAATATAATGTGTGGTTTGTACCCACCACAAACCCTCCCAGAGTCATAAAAAGCTTGTGATCTCTTTTATTTAAAACTCATTATGTATAATTTGTGCCTCTAGTATACTATTGTTGCCTTCCTGGAGAGTGATTGTACTTCTAGTGCCACACCCATAGAGACTTATTTTTCTTCTCCTAGTAGCTGTCAGCTACCAATTGCTCCTGAGCTAGACGTAGGTGCTTCTGCTGCCCTGCTTTCCTCATGCTGGGGCCTGACTTGGCCGAAGGCTCTGGGTTTCTGTGTGCCCTCTCACTTGCTTTGAGTTATCCTTGCAACTGTTCTGCTATGTTCAGAAAACACTGCCACCACAACTCTATATTTTAACACTGTGTTTCTCTAGTGGTTACCGTGGGGTATAAGAGAATGTTTGGAAGGGTAAATGAGAAGGGAGGGGTGTAATTATATTATAATCTTAAAAAATTAAATATTGTAACATATAAAAAATACACAAACAAGCCAGGCGGTAGTGGCACAGGCCTTTAATCCCAGCACTTGGGAGGCAGAAGCAGGCAGATTTCTGAATTCGAGGTCAGCCTGGTCTACAGAGTGAGTTCCAGAATAGCCAGGGCTACACAGAGAAACCCTGTTTCGAAAAAACCAAAAAATAAAAATTAAAAAAATACATAAACAAAGCTACCAGTTGACTATTTGTGGTTTCTGTACTGGAGGATGTGCCATTTATGTAGACCACTGTGCAGTAGCTGAGCCAGCACTACACAGTCTTAAAGGGTCCCCTAAGACTTAGTCGCCCTCGCATGTCCTCCCCCTAAAGACAGCACTCCTCCTTTCCCCTCTTCTTTTAAATTGCTAACACTTTCTGAGCATCCTCCTCCTTTCCACCACCACCATCACCACCACCACCACCACCACCCCAGTCTGACCTTTCCTTATCAATAGCATGGAAAACACTATATTTAAAAAATGTTAAAAATGGGTGGGGCATAGTGTTGGCCATCTGTAAACACTGTCTGGGCAGCATAGCAGTCCTACACCAGAGCCCAGTGAGTGGGTCTGTGATGATTGATACCGACCCATCCATCGTCACAGATCTGGAGAGGCCTGTAGAACCACAGTTGGTCAGCTTCTGGCTATGCCTGTGGAGGAACGTCTTGACTGGTGACTTGACAGTGGTGATCCCTGTCCCTGGGTCTCGTAGGGAGCAGGCTAGCTGAGCAGGGGTGTTCATTGTTCTGCCTCCCTGAGCGGATGTGAGGTGATCGGCTGCTTCAGGCTCCTGCTGTCGTGACTTCCTGTGTGATGGGCAGGACCTTGAAGTGTGAGCCAGAGCAGGGCCGTCTTCCCTCAAGGAGCTGTGGTCAGATATTTCATTCTGGCAATGGCAGAGACACTAACGCAGGAGGAAGCTTGAAGCAGAGAAGACCGATAATGATGCCAAAAAATTTTCAAAGCTTTGGGATAATCCTGGCCTTTCACAAAAATCCACTAATGAAGTTGTGGAGTTTCCTCAAGCTCTTAGTATACAACACTTAAAAATAACTACTGAAAGATTTTTTCTTTCAAATAATATCCTTCCAATAAGTAAGTTATTCAGTAAAATAAGCTGGTGCATATTATCCCAGGAGCTTGACAAATATCTATTTTCTCCGTAACGATCTAGACCTTCCTCTTTCTGATGCTGAGAGGTAGAAGTGCACACTGCTGTCTCTCCTATGTTCTGTAATTTTCAGTGATCAACATTGAATTCTATAAAACTTGTGAAAATCCAAATCTTTCTCATATATATAGTATTAAATTAGTAGATTAAGGTATAAAATACTTGTATTTTATTTTTCCTAAGAGTCCTGACTGAAGTTCTGGGACAGCACAGGACCCAACTGATCTCTTCATTCACTTAAAACTATGTTTTAAGTACAAAAATACCACATACCAAAAGGCTAACACTTCTTAAAAGATTATGTTTAGGGATTTCCTAAATTGTTTAAAAGATCACTATGAAGAATTCTTGTTAACAGTTCAGCTCTTACTGGATCTATGTTCTTTTGACTTGAGAATTTACAGTATGATTGCTGTGTAAACATCAGAGTTTTCTAAATAATGTTCAGTGTATACACAGAACTGGTCAGGGCTTATCTTGCACTTATCAGCTTGTTTATTTTGATTCCCCTGAACCTGTATTTCTAACAAGAGCAGTTGCTACTTTATAAATACATTAATAGCTTCTGTTAGGTAGAGCTTTCAGTTTCACAGACAATGTTATAAAAGATTTTCATCCTTCCATGTGATTACACACCTTGAAATGTGTCTTACCCTGAAAAACCCTCTGGAGACTGGGTGGTGTCTCCTTTGAAGGCATAGAGCCAACGGAATAGAAAGATTGAAGAATAATATATAAGATCATGTTGAATAACAAATATGACCCACACTGAGTTGTCCTGAGTCAAACTGTTGTTGAAATGGACAATACAGACTTTATACCCAACATTTCTCAAGAACTTACTATCACAAAGAAAGAATCTGCTCTGCAGCCCAAGCTAGCCTTGAACTGCTGATCCTTCTGCCTCTGCCTCCCAATATATGGGATATGATATGATATGATATGATATGATATGATATGATATGATATGATATGATATGATATATGCTGATATGATAGATGCATGCCACTGTTCAAGACTAATCTATCACTTTTTGTTGAACAAGTGAGGAAAAAGAAGCACAAAGAGATGAGATGACTTGTCTTAGGTGGCTGTTAAAGCAGAGATCATACCTAGTTTCTTGAATATTTCACTGCTGTCTCTCTGTCCTGTGACCACGTATAAGATAAGAGAGAAGAAAAGCAGTGCAAAAGACAAGAGAAACAAGAAGCAGCAGGGGAATAAAATATTTTGAGCCACAGCAGGGTTCAAGAACTTCATCTTGAGTCAGAAAGTGTGTTGGTTTTTGTAGGTCACAGAATCCCAGTTTAAGCTGCTCAAGTTAAGCGAGGCTGGCTCTGCTGCAGCCAGTCTTCGCCTAGACACTGAGGTCCACATTTCATATCCTCTTCATATCCAAGAATGTTTCATCTTTCTGATAATGTGAAAGTTTAAAGAAAAAAATCTACCAATTTTCAGTGTTGGTAAAGAACTGAAAATAACTTTTAAACTCTGTAGGTTAAACATCTATAAACCGAATTTGGTACATGGATCACAAATTTTGTCCTAGGTAAAAAGACTAAAGCAAAATTCTGAGTAATTTATGGCTTCTTTTGTTTTCAAGAGTTGATAGAGAATTCAGTAATGCTATAGACTAACAAGACTTAACAAATATATACAAGATATTCATACAAGTAGAATACACATTCTTGTCAAATTCTTCCAGAACATTCTCCAAGACTAACCCAAGTTCGGCAATAAAATAGGTCTATTTTTTTAACTTTGCTGAGATGGTGGTAGGCAAGTACTCTACCACTGAGCTACACCTCCAGCCCTAAAGTAAGTTTTTAGCATATAAAGTATCCCAGTGCATATAAAGTATCTTCTGATCACAGTGGAATTAAACTAAAAGTCAGTAGCAGAAGTAAAAGTTGAAAATCTATAAATATTTTAAAAATAAGGCAACATACATGCAATGAGCCAAAAAAAAAAAGATTCACAAATTTCTAATACTTTTGAGACAGGGGAAATATGTGAATTTATGATATATATTACAAAAGAAGAAAGTCTCAAACCAGTAGCCTAAACTTTATATCTGAGGAAACCACTGAAAGAACACATTAAAACAAAAAGGCAAAGCTAATGACACCTAAGATGCAGCTCTCCCACAACCAGCAGATCTGACAGGACAACAAAAGCAGCCCTGTTAACATCAGAAACGCCTCCGGGAATCACAACCAACACGTCAGACACATCAGATGAGGGGCTTAACCAGCATCGTGCAAGTGCATGCTGCCCTCCTATATAATTAGTAAGTGAACTGAATTAGTGACCAAAGCCTCCCAAGAGAGAAAAGGCCAGGACCTGTTGGCCTCACTGGAGAAGTTTACTAAAAGTTTAAAGACAAATTCCCAACATCCCCTTCAAGCTCCCCCTCAAAAATGAAGAGGGGATTTCCCAGAACCATTTGTAAAGGGTAATGTTGTTCTAAAACTAAAGTCATACGAAGGCAAGGAAATATATTGACCAAAAAATATCTCATTTGTACTGATTGTAAAGTCCTGATCAAAACACTAGCAAACCAGATTTGACAATATAAACAAGACTTAGACACTGAGATCAAGCAGGATTTACTTCTGGAAAGTTCCACAAGTGACTGAACGAGGGACAGAAGCTTAAGGATCTTCTCAGTGCTAGTGTAACGCGCAAAATCAACACCTTTCCATGATAGAGAACATTCAGCAAAGCAGAGTAAAGGAAATTATCTTAGCATAAGAAAGGCTACATGTGACAAACTTACAGCTTATAGCAAACTGAGTAATAAGACTAGCAGCTAGAACTGGTAAGATAGCTCAGCGTATAAAAGCATGTGTCACCAAGCCTCATTTCTGTCCCCAGAGCCACATGGTAAAAAAACATAAGTGACCTTCATGTATGCACAATGGTTCATGCACACCAACAATACAATAAGCAAATACAATTTTTGAAGGACTGAAAGCTGTTTCTATAGGGCAAAAAGAGAAAACAAGATCGCAGCTATTTACATTTATATTATTTATATCTAATGCTAGCCACATTAACTATGCAAAAACATTTTAAAAGGAAAAAAGCATTTACAAATTACACGGTCATATAAAGAAAACTTTTAAATTTTAAATTCTATTGAAAATGGTTTGAATGAGCAAATCCAATAAAGTGTCAGGAGACACATTATGTCAACATGCTCACAGGGAGTAATCTAAAACATTGATGATGGAAACCACTCTGTCTACAGTGGTCTCAAAAGAGTGAACTAACCCTTACCAAGGAGGTGAGAGATCTGTACACTGAAAACAGTTGCTGAAAGAAAGTAGAGAGCCAGGTGTGGCAGCACATACCTGTAGTCCCAAGAGTTGGAAGACTGAAATGGAAAGATCCCTTGAGTCCAGTAGTTCAAATCCAGCCTACACATGTATAAACTGTCTCAAGGGGAAAAAAAGGCCAGGCAGTGGTGGTGCACGCCTTTAATCCCAGCACTTGGAAGGCAGAGGCAGGTGGATTTCAGAGTTCGGGGCCAGCCTGGTCTACAGAGTAAGTTCCAGAACAGCCAGGACTAACCCAGAGAAACCCTGTCTCCAAAAAACCAAACAACAACGACAAAAAGGGGGGGGAGGAAAGACAAAACCAGAAAAGATATCTCATATCCATGAACTATAAGTCAATTATTGACAAATGGCAACTCTGTTCAAGGCTAGTTAGTAGAACTGCTATCCCAGTGCAATGACAGCTTTACAGATGGCAGAGACAGGCCTTAATATCTGTATGGATGCATCCATTTACACTTGTGTACATGTGGCACTCTGTGCTTGTGGAACTCAGAGTACACCTGCAGGACTCAGGCTTCTTTGTCTACTACCTGGGTTCTGGGGATTGGACTCAGGTCTTCAGGCTCAGCCAGGAGCAATGTGTACCTACTAAGCCATCTTGACAGCCTTCTATTAAAAAATTTATATGGGCTTCCAGTCACCATTCGTACTAGGGAGCCAGGCAGCTCCACAGCACTCTGTGCACAGCCCTCCAGAGACAATGGTCTCCCAGCCGCACTTTCACTTCTGGGCACAGAGGTGAGTTCCCACTTTCTCTCCAATAACTGTCCAGAGAGGAATGGCTAGGAGGGAACAGGGCATACAATCAGTAGAGTGGCTGGGACAGGATCCTTCCAGTTGCCATCTGCATCCAGGAGTCAGGCTGTTATACAGCCATCTGCACACAGATCCCTCCAGAAGAGAGCTAGTCTCTCAGGACTGCTTACACAGGCTTACAGGCCCACAGGAGGGAGAATCTCCAGCCAGAGACAGCAAGACCAACTAACACCAAAGATAACCAGATGGCAAAAGGTAAGCACCCTACCAACAGAAACTAAGGCTACCTGGCAACATCAGAACCCAGCCCTCCCACCACAGCAAGACCTGGATATTGCAACACACTGGAAAAGCAAGAGTTGGATTTAAAATCACATCTCATGATGCTGATAGAAGACTTTAAGGATATAAATAACTCACTTAAAGAAATACAGGAGAACACAGGTAAACAGGTAAAAGCCCTTAAAGACGAAACATAAAAATTCCTTAAAGAATTACAGGAAAACACAACCAAACAGGCGAAGGAAATAAACAAAACCATCCAGGATCTAAAAATGGAAGTTGAAACAATAAAGAAATCACAAAAGAAGACAACACTGGAGATAGAAAACCTAGGAAAGAAATCAGGAGTCATAGATGCAAGCATCACCAACAGAATATAAGAGATAGAAGAGAGAATCTCAGGTGCAGAAGATACCATAGAAAACATTGATACAACAGTCAAAGAAAATACAAAATGCAAAAATCTCCTGACCCCAAACATCCAGGAAATCCAGGATACAATGAGAAGACCAAACCTAAGGATAACAGGTATAAAAGAAAACGAAGACTCCCAACTTAAAGGGCCAGTAAATATCTTCAACAAAATTATAGAAGAAAATGTTCCTATCCTAAATAAAGAGATACCCATGGAAATACAAGAAGCCTGTAGAACTCCAAATATATTGGACCAGAAAGGAAATTTCTCCTATCACATAATAATCAAAACACCAAATGCACAAAACAAAGAATATTAAAGGCAGTAAGGAAAAAGGTCAAGTAACATATACAGGCAGACCTATCAGAATTATACCAGACTTCTCACCAGAGACTGTGAAAGCTAGAAGATCCTGGGCTGATATCATACAGACCCTAAGAGAACACAAATGCCAGCCCAAGCTACTATACCCAGCGAAACTCTCAGTTACGATAGACAGAGAAACCCAGATATTCCATGACAAAACCAAATTTTCACAATATCTTTCACAAATCCAGCCCTTTAAAGGATAATAAATGGAAAACTCCAATATAAGGAGGAAAACTACACCCTAGAAAAAGCAAGAAAGTAATCTTACATTAACAAACCAATAAGAAGACAGCCACATAAACATAACTCCACCTTCAACAACAATAATACCAGGAAGCAACAATCACTTTTCCTTTGATCTTTAATATCAATGGACTCAATTCCCCAATAAAAAGACATAGGCTAACAGACTGGATATGTAAACAAGAAACCCACCTCAGTGACAAAGACAGACACTACCTCAAAGTAAAAATGCTAGAAAACAATTTTCCAAGCAAATGGTCCCAAGAAACAAGCTGAAGTAGCCATTGTAATATCGAATAAAATCAACTTTCAACCTAAAGTTATCAAAAAGGATAAGGAAGGACACTTCATACTCATCAAAGGAAAAATTTACCAAGAAGAACTCTCAATCCTGCTCCAAATGCAAGGGCACTCACATTCATAAAGGAAACTTTGCTAGAGTTCAAAGCACACATTGCACCTCACACAATAATAGTGGGAGACTTCAGCACCCCACTCTCATCAATGGGCAGATCATCGAAGCAGAAACTAAACAGAGAAAGAGTAAAATGAACAGAAGCTATGAACCAACTGGATTTAACAGATATCTGTAGAACATTTTATCCTAAAACAAAAGAATATACCTTCTTCTCAGCACCTCATGGTACCTTCTCCAAAACTGACCATATAATCGGTCACAAAACAGGCCTGAACAGATATGAGAAGATTGAAATAATCCTATGTATCCTATCAGATCATCACGGATTAAGTCTGATCTTCAATAACATAAAAAACAGTGAAAAGCACACATATACATGGAAGCTGAACAACACTCTACTCAATGATAACTTGGTCAAGGAAGAAATAAAGAAATGAAAGACTTTTCAGAACTTGATGAAAGTGAAGGCGCAGTGTACCCAAAGTTACGGGACACAATGAATAAGAGGAAAACTCATAGCTCTGTGTGCCTCCAAAAAGAAGCTGGAGAAAGCATACACTAGCAGCTTGACAGGACACCTGAAAGCTCTAGAACAGAAAGAAGCAAACACACCCAAGAGGAGTAGAAGGCAGGAAATCATCAAACTCAGGGCTGAAATCATCCAAGTTGAAACAAAAATAACTGTACAAAGAATCAACAAAACCAGGAGCTGGTTCTTTGAGAAAATCAACAAGATAGATAAACCCTTAGCCAGACTAACTAGAGGACACAGAGGCAGTATCCAAATTAACAAAATCAGAAGTGAAAAGGGAGAAATAACAACAGAAACTGAGGAAATTAAAAAAAATCATCAGATCCTACTACAAAAGTGTATACTCAACAAAACTGGAAAATCTGGATGAAATGGACAATTTCCTAAACAGATACCAGGTACCAAAATTAAATCAGGATCACATAAATGATCTAAACAGCCCCATAACCCCTAATGAAATAGAAGGGTTCATTGAAAGTCTCCCAACCAAGAAAAGCCCAGGACCAGATGGGTTTAGTGCAAAGTTCTATCAGACCTTCAAGAAGACATAATACCAATACTCTTCAAACTATTTCACAAAGTAGAAACAGAAGGAAAACTACCCAATTCATTCTATGAAGCCACAGTTACATGGCATATTCTCCCTTGGAGATGGAACAGTTTCTGTCTAATCAGGAACTTGTCACAATTTCCTTTCATAGAGAACTTCATAATTGATTTTTTATACTTCTATCATGTTTAATATTCTAAATAGATATAAAAAACTGGTTGAGTGCATATTACTTTTAGCTTCAGAAGATATGTATATTTAAGAGGCATTTAAATGTTATAAATTATAACATTTAATTAATAAGTTTGATGACTTATAAATGTCAATACTGAGTTGTATATTTTAAAATAAATGTATTAGTTCAATAAAAAAATAAAATAACTCAAGTTAAGGAGGTGCTTTTTTATGTTCAAGCATGTCAGTCAGATCCTTAATGCTTAAGGCCAAGAGGACTTATTTCCTTTGATTTGTACTGCATACTGGCATTTTCCATAACCAAAAACTACAAAATTAAATCATTATATTAAACTATTTAGTATGCAAAAAAGAAAATATAGGTGATTAAAGTGTTGACAAATCAATGTGAACAGGCAAAGTACAAAAGAATTTTCAAATTTGATCTTGAGAACACTTGTGTTGTTAATACCCTAGCTAAACAGAATGACAACCATTCTCAGAGACAGGAGGGGGGGTCCCCCTCCCCCATCAAGTGCTACTTAGCAGACAACAAAGGAGAGGGCTGCACTGGACACGTGAACATTGTTAGTCATGAACTATTTATCAGAAACTGTATTGCTGTTCTCTCATATCTCATCTATCTCGTACAAAACAGAACTCCTGGGGCCCTTGGACAGAAGAGACATGCTGAATGAAGGTTGTGCCAGCTCAGCTTTGACACCTGAAGGAGAAAACACATTTCCAGGCCTTCTTCCTTCCATTGGTTCAACACACAAACATACTATTCAACAGAAAATACCAAATGGCCCCTTGAGAAGGTAAGATGTAGTAAGTTAAAAGCTTACTATATGTGAAGGAAGTATTTCACATTCAGCACTGCAGATGTGACCTTGCAACTGATTTCTCTATGTTGATTTTGTAACCTGCCACTTTGCTGAAAGTATTTTATCAGATCCAAGAATCTTCTGGTAGATTCCATTAGATCATTTTTGTATCATGTCATCTGCAAGTGGAGGTAACTGTCTCATTTTCTCACTTATATCTCTGTATGTATTTGTTATCTTATTGCTATTTCCAAGACTCCAATCTCAGTATTGGATGAGAGCAGAGTGAAAACTTGTCTCATTCTAAGCTATGGAGGAAGCAGCCTAGATATTCATTCAGCATAATTTTATCTATGGATTTAACACATACAGCCTTTGTCCTATTCGATGTATTCCCTCTACACATAGTTTCTTCCAGACCTTCATGAAAGAATGTCAAATTGTCAACTGCCTATCCTGGACCTACTGAGATGATTATGTAATTTATATTGGTATATTCTATAATGGTGCATTAAATTTATTGATTAACATATTTTGAATCAACCTAGCATTTTTGGGATAAAAACAACTTAGTCATGAAGTATAATCTTATTAATGTGTTCATTGAATTTACTTTTCAAGAGGTGTGTGTATATGTGTGTGTATCTGTGTGTGTGTGTGAACCAAATGAGTATAATTAGGGTCAATTACAAGAATAAGTGTAAGGAGTTATTTACAGGAGTGTGAGCAACTTACCAGAGTGGCTATAGCAAAGAAAGAAAGAAAGAAAGAAAGAAAGAAAGAAAGAAAGAAAGAAAGAAAGGAAGGAAGGAAGGAAGGAAGGAAGGAAGGAAGGAAGGAAGGAAGGAAGGAAGGAAGGAAAGAACGAAAGAACGAAAGAACGAAAGAACGAAAGAAAGAAAGAAAGAAAGAAAGAAAGGAAATTAAGAAAGAAAGAGAGAAATTCTCTCCCTTCTCAGAAATTATTTAAATGCTTGGCCTCCTCTGGTACCTGCATAGATGTAGTACACATAAACTCATCCAGGCACACACATGCACACACGCTCACACACTCACACACATACATTAAAAATCTTTTTTTCCTTTAAAATTTATTTTATGTATATGAGTACACTGTCACTGTCTTCAGACACACCAGAAGAGGGCATTGGATCCCATCACAGATGGTTGTGAGCCACCATGTGGTAGCTGGGAATTGAACTGCTGAGCCATCTCTCCAGCCCCATATTAAAAATCTTCTTAAAAGATTTTTAGCGCCGGGCGTTGGTGGCGCACGCCTTTAATCCCAGCACTTGGGAGGCAGAGGCAGGCAGATTTCTGAGTTCGAGGCCAGCCTGGTCTACAGAGTGAGTTCCAGGACAGCCAGGGCTACACAGAGAAACCCTGTCTCGAAAAAACAAAAACAAAAACAAAAACAAAAACAAAAACAAACAAACAAACAAAAACAAAAAACAAAAAAAAAAGATTTTTAATTCATGCAATATATATGGAAGTCCTCAGGAAGGGGCAAGAGCTCATGAATTGCTCTTCCTCCATGACAATGTTGGCAGGCCCAGTCCCATGCCAGCCTTGCACAGGTAGCCACACTGCTGAGAGTCTGAGTGCGACAGCATCCAGAAGTCGGCCTTCCACAGCCTCTCACCCTCCCTCTCACACCTGCATGTATTCACTCCTGCATGGTGTTCCCTGAGCCATAAGGAGGTGATGGAGATATCCCACCTGTGGCTGAGAATCCAGCAACTGCACTTTTAGCACTTGTACATCCATTATGAGTCTGTGCAATCACCACTGCCCACTATACAATGACACTTCCCTGACCTCAGATAGCAGCAGGACTATTCTGTGAACTGAAATATCAGCATGTAGAAGGCAGTTCAATAGGCACATCATGTCAGTTATCAAAACAGCATTAGCATCTTCCTCACTAAGCTTTATGACCTTGCTGGCCATGAGTTATTGGCAAGGTTTATAGGCCCACACTTGACTTCTTGAAGTCTAATGAAAAAGCCATTGGATGCCTGTCTGAAAACCATGCTACCTTTGCACCAGAAGGCCTTGCCTAGCAAGCCATTAGATTAGCACAGAGGGTTGTTGGTCCATTACCCCTAAGACTTGACCAGAGCCATCCCATGCCAGCCCACATGGCTCTGCTGACACTTTAAGGGCTGTCCTTCAGGAGGGGCCCTTCTCCTCAGTGTCAGTCTCATTCCTCTGTGTCTTAAGCCCACAGTAGTGTGTTGTCTTTACCAAGAGTCTTCCAGTATAATACTGATCACAGGGTCCCCAGTGGAGGAGTTAGAGAAAGGACTGAAGGAGCTGAAAGGGTTTGCAACCCCATAGGAAGAACAATATCAACCAACCAGAACCACCCCACCCCACCCCCCACCCCCGAGCTCCCAGGGAATAAACCACCAACCAAGAAGTACACACAGAGGGACCCATGACTCCAGCCACATTTGTAAGCAGAGGATGGCCTTGTTGGGTGTCAGTGGGAGAAGAGGCCCTTGGTCCCATGAAGGCTTGATGCCCCAGTGTAGGGGAATTCAAGGGTGGGGAGGTGGGAGTGGATGGGTGGGTGGGAGCACACCCTCACAGAAGCAGAAGGAGAGGGATAGGATAGTGAGTTTCTATGGGTGGAATCAGGAAAGGGGATAACATTCGAAATGTAAATAAATAAAAAATCCAATAAAAACTGACTAAGCATAAAAAAGAAAAGAAACAATAAAAAGTGAAAAATAAAAGAAATAGCAAAATACTTTTAACTTGAATCTCCCTGCTACCTAAAGATGTTAAACACTTTAAAAATACTTATTGCTCATTAGATTTGTTCTTTATAGAACTTTCTGTACAGGTCATTAACCCATTTGAAATTTTTCTATTTTCCATTAAATTTTTGACATATTTATGCATGTGTAAAATACATTCTCATTACTCTCATCTCCCACCTGCCAGTCCTCCTATCTCCAAAGAAATGTAATTGGTTTACAGCACAAATTACACTGGCTTTTCATATACCCTCTGTAACGGCTTCCACTTCTCTCCCCGCGTCCCCTCCCTCACCTTCTCCTTGCTTTACCCATTGCCCCGGGAGCCCTCCCTCCTCCTCTGCCCCTTCTCATTCCCCTGCCTGCTCAGGTACTCTGTGTTACACACACGAGATTCAAGGCTAGGACTCACATGTGAGGAAGAGCATAAACGGATTTTCTCTGAGGGGCTGGTCATCTTTCCCAGTTTTATCCATTTATCGTTGGATTTTGTGCACAGATCTAGTTTCACCTTCCTCTATATAGAGACATCCAGTTTTCTTAACACCATTTGTTGATATGTAATAACATGGCTGTAGCAATGTGAGCCTATATCTGTGTCTTCTGATCCATTCCATGTACCAGTACCATAGCATGATGCTGTTGGTGTTTTGCATGTAGATGTACAGGTGGCTTGCATGTGTGTGTGGCTATGTGGACGTGCTTGGAGGCAAGTAGGCCATCAGGTGTCAGGTGTCCATCAGGCCACCCACCTTGTTTTGTTGAGACATATGTATCTTTCATCCCAAGTCTTATTAATTAAGATAGGCTGGCCAACCAACGGTCTATCTGGATCAGCTTGTCTCCACCAATTGCAAACATGTGCCACCATACCTGGCTTTTCTACAGGATCCTGGGGATTGAACTCAGGTCCTTACACTTACACAGAAAGAACTTCACCCATTAAGCTATCTCTCCCGACCCCATGTTGATATTGTAGCATAACTTCAAACAAGATGTGATGATACCTCCAGGATTGTACTTTGTGTGTGTGTGTGTGTGTGTGTGTGTGTGTGTGTGTGTGTGTGTGTGGTTTGTGGTTTTGTTTGATTTTTGTTTTCCCACTCAGGATTGCTTTGACTTTCTAGGTCTTTTGTACTTCCAAGTGAATTTTAAGATTTTATTTTCTATGAAATTTTGATGAGGACTGAATGAAATTTGTTTGCATTTTTAAAAAAAGAGACTGCCATTCTTACAATATTGGTTCTTCCAATATATAAGCACAAGAGATTTTTTTCATCAACTAATGTGTTCTTCAATTCCTCTCAAGTGGTTTATTATCTTCTTTACAGTAGTCTTTCACTCCTTTGATTAAGTTTATTCCGTGTGTGTGTGTGTGTGTGTGTGTGTGTGTGTTGTGAATTCAATTATTTTCCTGATTTCCTCACCATCGAGTTTGTTGTGGAGTGTAAGAAGGCTACTCTTTATCTTGTATTTTGTGGAAAGTGTTTAACATCCAGCTTCCTGGATTTTTTAGTTCCTGTTGAGAAATTCGTTGTTAAATATGACTTGGTGTTTTTCTCTCCTTCCTTTGTGCTGTATATTAAATACTTAATTAAGTATTACTTAATTAAGTAATACTGTGTACTTGACATTGGGAGGTTCTCTCTGATCCTGTCTGTCTGGCATTCTAAGTGTTTCTGGTGTCTAGACTGAAACTTTCCTAAGTCTGGGAAGTTTCTGCTATGATGTTTTGTAAAAGTAACTTTTATTTGCCTGGTGTAATCGTCGTCTCTGAGGCTAACTAGCTCAGTCTACTACCCAAGGCCCTAGGCCTAGAAGCTTCTAGCCTCCTACAGTCTTATCTAGGCCTGGCATGTTTCCAGCCTTTGAGATTTACGGCTGAGTAAGCGCACCTTTCTTCTTTCTGACCCTAGCTCGCTAATTCCACTCAGCTGCTCTGGCGCAATCTCCTTTCCAATTCAGTCTGGCTTCTCCAGGCTTCTGACTGAATCACTCTGCTTGGCCTCAAACTAACTCTGACAAACTGTTCTAATCTCACAGCTCCTTCTCATTCTCTGGTTCATTCTGTCTTCTCCTGTGTCTAGCTTGTTCTCTCTTCGACCTGTCTCTAAGATTCTCTCGGTGAGACTACCTCCTTGCTCTCTCTCTTCTCTCTCTGCACTGCTCTAAGTAGTTCCCCTTTCTTCTCTTTCCTCGTGAGAGCATACCCCATCCTGTTAAATCTTTCTCTGATTCATCACTTTGCCATTCAATTAGACAACACTTTCAGGCATAGTGCTTCCTTCTACAAACTAACTTTAGCTCCATGATTTGAGATTAAATGTGTGGACTAAGGGTCTATCTGCATTTCAGCCAGAAGTACTAACAGTGTATGGGAAAGGCTAAGCCACAGCATAACTAGAAACTCTTTTCCAGTAAATAACACAGTCTTGGGGTTCACAGGGTGATCAAATATCCTGCAATGATTTTTTAAGTGTTCTAGGCCTTAAAACGAAATTTCTGTTTATGTCCAGGAGTCCTAGATCCCTCCTTCCTCCACTGAACGAGCTCTTCCCGCCTCCAGGCTCAGATGCTCGGCCCCTTCCTGGAAGACTTAGAGGAGCTTTTCACTTGTTTTAATTTTCTAGGACTTCAGTTTGGGTTGTTTTGTTTCAGAATCCACGTCCCTTTGTCCTTTACTGAATTCTTCTCTCATGTCTTATATTGAGACAATCTTATTTCATTCAGCTGTTGTCTCTTCTGAAAATTCTTTCAGAAGTTTGTGTCTTTGATTTTCTTTGACTTATTTATGCTCATTCTTCCGAGGTAGGTTTGCTTTTATTGCCTGGGATTTAATTCACTCATACTGAAGATCATTACTGTGGGATTAGTAATTTTTGGAGGCATTATGATGCTTTGGGGTTTCATGTTACTTTTGTTTTTGCATTAAAACTTGCACATCTGGATTTAGGTGGTTGGTTGAATTTAAATATTATTCTTTTTTTAAAAAAACTATTTCTTTGTAGTAAGACTTATTCTGTCAGAGGGGCATTTGCATGATCAGGACAGACTGAATTGATGAAGTTTTTTTTTTCAGTTAGAATGGAAGTGGGGGGACAGGCTCTGCCCCACCCCCACCACTCCCTTCATTTAGAACATTGTCTGCAGCCCCCAATATCAAAGGGTAGGGCTGCAGCACAAGTGCGGTAATAGTACTGTGCCAGCTATTTTAGGGAGTGAAGGGGCACTTACCTAATAGACTAGTTAGGTATGAGTGGAAAGGAAGAATAGCTCAAGCTAGCATTAGTGCTTAGACGGGGTTGGTAGGGAAACGCATATAGAAGATAGTAGGATAGAGGCAAAGGCTGGGAGGTGAGCGAGTTGAGACATATATAACTCAGCTTTAGGAAACCCATCCCGCGAGCCTGGCCACACTGTCTTCTTTGCTGGAAACCGGGAAGGTAGAAAAAGAAAGGAGGAGGGGAGAGGGAGGGGGAAGAGGGAAGTAGGGAGAGGGAAGGCGTGGACACGGCCGCAGAGCTGGCCTGGTAAATGGACATGAATATTAAATAAAGGCTGTATGAATGTACACTACAGAGAGTGCGTGTGGTGGGTGGGGCCGGCGAAGTCTGAAAGCAGTCCAGTCGGCTTGCCTCTTTCCGTGTGGGAGATCTACGTCCGGGTCTCAGCGGTCTGTCTGTCCCCAGGGCTGTCCTGTTCCTATTTCCAGGCTTTCCTTTGATAGACTAGGCTACACATGTGACCGGGCCAGGAGGCAGAATTACACAGACGAAGACTCCCTCAGACGCTGGTCACCTCTGGCCTGTCCTTCTGGCTGTTTCCTGGTGAGCTGCCTGGAGCCCTGTTTAAGATTCCCTGCAGCTTCTGACTCAGTCCCAGCTGCCACCTTTCTCATAATGGCTGTCAGCGTTCTGGTGGTCCAGATTCGGGGTGTGCTAAGTCCAGTGCCCTCTTCCTTGAGTTTCATCTTACAGGTCAAAGAAAGTCACAGGCTGCAGATGGCCACTTCATCAGGGTCGTTTAGAAATGGCGTTTCACAGCTAGGCCAGGCCCACTGAACAGTCTCCATTTGCTAAAGCTGCTCTCAGCCCCTTCTCTGAATTCCTTTCTCTGCTCTTTAAATGCCTGTTACAAAGGAACCAGGAGGATTCCCAATACTCCCCACACTGAGCCAGGCCCACAGGATGGACCTGGGTCTGTGGAGTTTTGTTTTCTATTTTGACTCCAGATAGAAATCATCCACCTCTGGTATCTTTTAATCATCTTTCCTCAGATTACTCCCAGAAGACCTGAGGACTGTAGTTAGGTGCCAGCCACCATCTTGCTTTGTAAATATAGTTTTATTGGACCATAGCCACATCTGGTCGTTGTAGTAACAACTTTTGTGCTACATCCCGGAGCTGAGTAGTTGCAGTGCTGAGTGCACGTTCCACAAACCACCTACCCGTTTGGAGACAGGTTGGGTGCCGGCTCGCCCATCAACTGCTTTAATCTTCCTTCTTTGCTGCTGTTTACTTTAGCCCGACTTCACACTTTGTTTCTCAGCCAGCAGTGCTTCATTTATTCTTTGTATCGATAAAAATGATTATTGAATTCATTCTTTTCAAATATCCAATGTATTTGAATATGCAGTGTTTTACTATAATTACTTTTAGAAATTTTGTATTGGATTTCCTCTTTCTCTCAAGAGCTATATAAGAAGTTTTTGACATTACCTAGAAAAAGGCACTGTATGACACACTGGGTCTGCACAAGTTCCCTGGGGATAAGCTGGGGAAAGCTGAATAATGCTATCAGAGGGATGGTGGATGGCTGAAAAATTCTTGATTTAATAGAAAGATAAAATATACGTTTTTAAAATGCAGAAAAGGAATCCATGGATCTATCCAGAGGGACTAGGGAGTGTCACCCGCCCTGTTAGCAGGACACCATAGCCAGGGTGTCAGAGAGAACCTCAGAAAATCTACACTCTACACTGTACTCTCAATAGTAGATACTTTAAAGGAAGGTCATTGTGGTGGGGGCCAGAGGGAGACAAATGCTGGACCAGAGTGGCAGAGGACCGAGGGCTGATGGGAAGGTTCCTGACTCTAAATCCTCCTGCCTCGCCCGCTTCCTGAGCACTGACCTTGGAGCCTGGGAGTGAGCGCAGGTGACTAGGATTGAACTAAACACATGTGCTCTTGAGGACACAAGCTTTAGGTCCCGTGGAGACCGTTTAAAAAACAGACTCCTGCAGCTGGGTGGCCTCAGACCTTCCATAAGCCACACTCTGTGGCAACCCAGACCCATTGTGATAGGACTAGTGCTAAAACCTGGCTGGCAGAATTCTTCTAGAGTATGGAGAAGTTCTGCATCAGAACTGCATGAAGTGACCTGTGAGAGGAAACCTGGTTGGAGCCACAGATAAAGAAGAGTATGCAGGGGCGAAGGGGAAGAAGAGAGCCAGCATTCCAACCAAACCATGAAACAGGACCCGCGTCTGTGATGAGACCCAAGGAGAAGTGCCTGTTGTCAGGACCAGCTTCTGTGCCCCAGCCTTTCAGAGGGCCTCCCAGGGTTCTCCTGGCATCCAGGAGCTAGAGAAGAAACTGGGTGTCAGTTCTGGAAGCAGCAAAGCACCAGAGTCCACACTGCACGCCTTCCAGCTCTCTCCATATTTTCCTTCGCTTGAAACCCAGTGTCATTGTTTCAGGCCAGATCTGTCCTGCTGTGTCTTTGAGCTCCACCCCTTTCCTTTTCTTTCTCTATGGTGTCCTTTTCCTGAAGAACATCTCTGACCTCGTGTGGGGATCTCTGGATCTCAACCTGCTAAGAGCTGGGCTGGCTTTAGGTTATGTGGATGCATTCCGTTTCCTGCCATCTCCCTCTGTGTCATCCAGAGCCACCCTCCCTCGCTTTCCGCCTCTGTCAGTGCAGTATTAATCACCAGTCTAAGCTTGCCCTCCCCCTTCCACAGAGAATGGCTACATGTGAACATAGTGGACATATGGTGAACATAGCCCTCTTCCTTTCTTAAGCAGCTGGAAGGCAAAGGCTGGTCTTTTTGTATTGCCCTATTACATTTTCATGTTGTGCTTACACTTCAAGTATTACCGGTATAGATTTCCCCAGTAAAAGGCACAAGCTAACTCTTGTACACATACAAAGTTTTTCAAAAGGCTTTATATACCAGAGCTGGGGTGCAGCTTGGTTGGTTGAGTCTGTTTGTATATACCAGAGCTGGGGTGCAGCTTGGTTGGTTGAGTCTGTTTGCCATGCATGAAAACACAGGGTTACTCCCCAGCACCGCACATACTGGCTCATCAGGTGAAGGCGCTTTCGGCGGAGGCTGCTGCCAAGCCTGGCTGGCGGGGCCCACCCGGTGGAAGGAGAGAACCAGCTGCCACAAGTTGTCCTCTGACCTGCTCGTGCAGTGTGGCATGGTCACACTCAGTAAATAACTTCAGACCATTCGACACAAACTAGCTTCATTCCAGTATTGCAATTCAACATATCATCAATAAACGTACTACATCACATAGACAGACATGACAAAAAGAAATCACTCTCTCAAAAGAAACAGAAGCCGGGCGGTGGTGGCACACACCTGTAATCCCAGCACTTGGGAGGCAGAGGCAGGCGGATTTCTGAGTTCAAGGCCAGCCTGGTCTACAGAGTGAGTTCCAGGACAGCCAGGACTACACAGAGAAACCCTGTCTCGAAAAACAAACAAAAACAAACAAAAAACAAAAAACAAACAAACAAACAAAAAACAAAAAGAAGAAGAAACAGAAAAGACACAAGGGTAGAGAGGAACAGCCTGTCCCATCACATGAGACCATAGTGAATCCCAGCCCATGCTGCTACTGAGAGCATGTCTGGGTCCGTGGCTGTCCAGCAGCAGGGGTCTCTGTCCATGGTTCACATTGCCATCCAAGGCCACACAGACATCCCTGGGTTGGGCTGCTGCCTGGGACACATTGCTGTCCAAGGGCTATGCAGGGCTGCCTCTACCCCTTGCTGGCTGTAGCACCCTGGAAAGCTGACCCACCCCACCACCACCTCTTGCTCGCTGCAGCACACTGGAGAAAGGGCCCTGTGGCTCTCCCGGGTGGCATAGTGCAGGCAGGCCAGCCCCAAGGGTATGAGCAGCATGGGCATGGGATTGACCAGAGGTGCCCACCCTTGCTACCTGAGGCAGTTGGGAGAACTGGCCCCTGGGTCATGGGAGCAGGAGGGCTCCTGGCTGCAACACTTGGGGAAGCAGGCCCTGCACCTTGCTGGGCAGCACAGTAGAGCTGGCTTACCGCTCCTCTGTGAGGTGGCAAGGATGTGAAGGGGATGCCTTGCCCACTTCTTGTCGCCTTCAGCAGTCCAGAGAGCGGGCCTGGGGTCATGAGATCCGGAGAGCTGCCTGCTGCAGCACGGGTGAACCAGCTGAGGCAGTGCTAGAGAGCGTGACCCACTGGTTTAGGTACAGGAAAGCTGGTGGGCTGGCCAGCACAGATTACACCCAGACCCACCCCAACATCCCCCCCTCTATGAACTGCTAGAACTTGCAAAAGAGCTGGTTCTGCTGGTCCAGAGCTGCAGGATCTCTGTGACATAGGGCAACAACAGGATACCTGAGAAAGAAACAGAAGATCCAGTATTGGTGGTATAACAGAAGCCAGAGGCCTCAAACCACACTAGTGAGTTGTTGTAATGAATATTTGTAAAGATGTGTGGAAAAAGGGACATGCTGTGGGACACACCATGACATGCTACAGCTTCTGTGACATGTTTTCTGTGCTTTGTCTGATTTTTTGTTTTGGTTTGTTTTTGTTTTGCTGAGGAAGTTGCAAGGGCAGAGAGCAGATACTAAGGGATGTGGAGGTGAACAGGCCTGGAGTGCATGATGTGACGCCCACAAAGAGCAATAAAGAGTGGGAGGGAGGGAGGGAGGGAGGGAGGGAGGAGGGAGGAGGCAGAGAGAATGCACACTGACCAGCTCATAATCTCTATTCACAAAGGTCTGGACTTAAACCCTGGGAATGGTATCACCCACATCAATCAATGTGATCAAGATATGCCCCAGGCCAGCCTCATCTGTAAAGTCCTCATTTGAGACAGTCCCTAGGGGATTCCAGGTGTGCCAATTTGGCAATTAAAACTAGCCGCACGGCAGGCTGTCTCTAGGATGCTGGCAAGTAAGCCTCAGCCATACCGCAGAGCGAGAAGCTTCCAAATGAAAGCAGTTTTTCTTTCTTTCTTTCTTTCTTTCTTTCTTTCTTTCTTTCTTTCTTTCTTTCTTTCTTTCTTTTCTTTTTTAAATTAGCCATAATGTGAATTGGCAGCACTTTTGTGAGGCTTTTATACTTTTTCTTTTTTGAGACAAGATCTCCTTATGTAGTCCTGGATGCCCTGAACTCACCTTGTAGGCCAAGCTTGGGCTAAAACTCACATAGACCCACTAACCTCTAGGATTAAAGATGCTTGCCAACCAGCTACTTTTATTTTTTTTTTATTTGTACAGATGTTTTGCCTGCATGTATGCCTGTGAACTATGTGTGCAGTGCCTGCAGAAGTCAGAAGGTATTATTGGATCCCTGAGACTGGAGTTATAGACAGTTTTAGATGGTCAGCTGCCGTGTGGGTGCTAGGAATCAAACCCGAGTTCTGTGGAATAGCAGCCAGTTCTCTTAACTGTAGAGCCATCTCTGGAGCCCTGAGACTTTTAGACTTTTAATAATAGTATCCAAATAGTTATTTTTCTGATTGCATGTCATTATTCAAATTATTGGTTTTCCATAATTGTGACATGGCCGCTAACACATAGTTATATGACTCAAGGGACAGTTCAGAAGAGAAACGTTCAGGGGGCAGGTGAGAGGGGCAGTATGTAATGACACTGGGACTAACTGGAAATAATCCCCTTAGCTGTGGTGCCCCCTCGGTTAGAGTTGGATCAAGCCAGCTTCTCTGGTTGCCTGAGCAAACGCATCCAGGCTGGCCTTAGTGATTTTTGTTGACTCATATGTGTGAATTTCCTTACATTTGGAACAACAACAACAACAACAACAACACCCACTTGCTCAGGATCTGCTGTGTGCCTGGAAACAATGTAACAGGGAAATTTTCAGTGTTTACAAAACAAAGAAATTGTCAATAGAATATCTGCCAATGGACTTAGCAGGAAAAAAGTTACAGCCTACAATTCATGAAGATTGGCTCAAAACAAAACGTCCCTGCCAACAGAAAAACCTGACAATTATTCTGTTGTCTAATTTGGCTCAGCCTAAGGTGACCTTGCTTATTCATGTCAGTCTTAATTCCTGCTAACTTGGCATGGAAGGAGAGCATATGGTATATGTCTACAAAGTCCATTTTTGCATCTTAAACCAAAATAAATATAGAATATATTCAGCATTTCCTGTAACTGAGCTTGTAAATATATTAGACAGACATAGCTGTGTTCAGTCTGCCCACTAGGTACTTTATAGGTAGCACCTATAAACTAGAAATTCTCTGCAGATATCTTTTTCTAAGTTTGGTTTATGACTAAAGCTGGCCAATTTTAAACATGTTTCTAAAAAATATAGTCAATCATAAGCCCTCTTTAAAAAGAAAAACTGAAAGTATGTCATCAATTCATTGCAACCAAAAGATATTTACAGATTTGAGTAGGTCTAAGGCAGTGATTTTTAAAGCTGAACAGATTACTGTGAGAAGCTCAGGGTGACAGGTACCATACACCCAGGACCTGGGAGGCAGAGGCAGAGGGTAACTGGAGATCCAGGCCAGGGAGATGGCAGGGAGACTGGGGACTCTTACCAATGAATGACAATTAGAGTTCAGTTCCTCAGACCCAGGAGCTGGACGGAGAGCACTGACTCCGCAGAGTTATCTCTGGCTCCCCATCTATACCTTGGCGTGCTGCTCAAGCACAGAGGCACACACAAGGAATGAATGTAATCAACATTTTTAAAGAAAAAAACAACGTAAGAAAGATAGTGGAAGTTGGAGAACAAAAATAAGAATATTTTGGTTTTTCCTCCCAGACTAATCTGGTACTTTTCCTTAATCTTATTTTGACCCACTAATGTTCATTATGAAAGGAAATTTACTTTAATATCTCTCAGGAAGCACTGACAAATTAGCTTCTTTATTTCCATTGCAACTTAAGTTAGACTTCTGGAGAGATTATAGGAAGTTGAAAACAACCGAAGAAAGAAAGAGCGTTTTGTTCATATTTATACATAAAAGTCTAAACTAAAGAAGAGTATGTTGTTTTGTTGTGTTTTGCTTTGCTTTTTTGATGTACAACTAACAACTGAACAAGAGTATTGAAATGGCACACATCTGTATGAGCATGTGCATTTTATGTGTTTATATTGTACATATGGAGCCAGATGTAGATTATCACTGTCATGGAATACTCTTCTTTACAGGCCTTTCCTGCTACCTATTGATCGTGTGTGTGTGTGTGTGTGTGTGTGTGTGTCCTTCTTTTACAGGCCTTACCTGTTTGTTACCTATTGATCTTGTGTGTGTGTGTGTGTGTGTGTGAGAGAGAGAGAAAGAGAGAGAGAGAGAGAGAGAGAGAGAGAGAGAGAGACTCACACACATGTGCATGCGTGCATTTCCATTAATTTATTAATTCATTTTGCATCCCAATCACTACCCCCATTTCTAGTCCCACCTTCACATAGTCCCTCCCTATCCCTCATCCCCCTCTCTTCTGAGAGGATGCCACCCCCATTTCCCCCAACCCTGTGGAATCAAGTCTCTGCAGGACTAGGTACATCCTCTCCCACTGACACCTGACAAGAGGGCCAGGTTAGGGAGTAGGTTCTGCAAACAAGCAACAGCTTTAAGGGCAAGCCCAGGTTGGGGGACCCACATGGTCACTGAGCTGCACATCTGCTACATATGTGCCAGGTGCCTTACTTAGTGCAGACCCTCTATATTCTTGGTTGATTGCTCAGTCTCTGAGAGCCTCAAAGGTCCAGGTTAGTTGGCTTTGTTGATCTTCCTGTTGAGTTCCTACCCCCCTTCAAGGCCTTCAATCCTTTCACCAACTCTTCCATAACAGCCCCTGAGCTCTGTCCAGTGTTTGGCTGTGGGTATCTGCATCTGTCTGAGTCAGCTGCTGGGTGGAGCCTCTCGGAGGACAGCCATGCTAGGCTCCTGTCTGCAAACATAACAGAGTGTCATTAATAGTGTCGGGGATTGGTGCTTGTCTATGGAATGGGTCTAGAGTTGGGCCAGTTATTGGTTGCCCATTCCCTTAGTCTCTGCTCCTTTCTCCCTGCATTTTTTTGTAGACAGGACAAATTTTGGGTAAGTTGGTGTCCTGCCTGGCTACAGGAGGTGGCCCCATTAGGTTCCATGTCCCCACGGCTATTTATCACAGCTAAGGTCATTGACTTCTGGGAGCCTCCCTATCCCAGGTCTCTGGCACTTCCTCAAGATTTCCCCCACCCCACCCACCCTGACAGTTGCATATTTCCATTCATTCTCATGGCCATCTCTCCTGTCTCCCTCCATACCTGATCCTAAAATGCCCATGTCCCTCCTCATCCCTTCTTCCACCCAGTTTCCCCCCTCTATCTGCCTCCTGTGACTATTTCATCCTTACTTGGGCCTTCCTTCTTGTTTAGCTTCTTTGGGTATGTGGAGTATATTGTGGGTATCCTGTACTAAATGGCTAATATCCACTTATCAGTGAGTACATATCATGTATGTCCTTTTGGGTGTGGATTACCTCACTCAGGATATTTTCTAGTTCCATCCATTTGCCTGCAAAATTCATAATGGCCTGGTTTTTAATAGCTGAATAGTATTCCATTGTGTAAATAAAGCACATTATCTGTACCAATCGTCAGTTGAAGAACATCTGGGTTGTTTTCAGTTTCTGCCCAGTACAAATAAGATTGCTATGAACATAATGGAGCATGTGTCCTTGTAATATGGTGGAGCATCTTTTGGGTATATGCCCAGGAGTGATATAACTTGGTCTTCAGGTAGAACTATTTCCAATTTTCCGAGGAACCACCAGATTGATTTCCAGAGTAGCTGTACCAGTTTGCAATCCCACCAGCAATGGAGGAGTGTTCCCATTTCTTCACACATCCTCACCAGCATCTGCTGTCACTTGAGTTTTGGATCTTACTATGCTGATGGGTGTAAGATTAAATCTCAGGGTCATTTTGATTTGCATTTCTCTGATGACTGAAGGATATTGAAAATTTCTTCTTCTTCTTCTTCTTCTTCTTCTTCTTCTTCTTCTTCTTCTTCTTCTTCTTCTCCTTCTCCTTCTTCTTCTTCTTCTTCTTTTTTTTACAAGAGTACATATCTACTTTATTTACTCTCCATTAGTCTAAATCCAGGATGGGTACAGCATCATACAAATTCTGGGTCCAATGGCCTTTGCAGGAAGGTTGCTTTGGATTTGGCATGAAGCATACCACTGCTTCCATGGGTCTGAGTTACTTTTCCCCAGAGCACTATGGTTTTGTTTGGTTTGCCTCCACAAGTCATTGTATTGTTATTTGCTTTATGCACATAAGCACATCTCTTGCCTAAGTAGAACTTAGTTTAATCTCGAGCATAAACGCCTTCAATTTTAAGAAGAGTGGTTTGCTCTCTTTGGTTCGAGAGACCTCAATTGTAGCCAGCAAAAGTGACCTTGCACCACAGCCTTCCAGACATACTTGCTTTTAGAAGTCCTGTTCCCAGCAGGCCTCCACAGGTGCCAAGATGGCAGAAAGAGACTGAATATTTCTTTAAGTGCTTCTCAGACATTCAAGATTCCTTTGTTGAGAATTCTGTAGCTCTGCACACCATTTTTTAATTTAGTTCTTTATACATTTGGGATATTAGTCCTCTGTCAGATGTAGGGTTGATGAAGATCTCTGTAGGCTGATGCTTTGTCCTACTGATGGTATCATTTGCCTTACAGAAGCTTTTAAGTTTCAAGAGGTCCCATTTATCAATTTGGGCTAATATCCACTTATCAGTGAGGGCATACCATGTGTGTTCTTTTGTGATTGGGTTGCCTTGCTCAGAATGACACTTTCTAGTTCCATTCATTTGCCTAAGAATTTCATTTATTCATCGTTTTTAATAGCTGAATAGTACTAAATTGTGTATATATACCACAATTTCTGTATCCATTCCTCTGTTGAAGGACATCTGGGTATCTTTCCAGCTTCTGGCTATTATAAATAAGGCTGCTATAAACATAGTAGAGGATGTGTCCTTATTACATGTTGCAGTATCTTCTGGGTATATGTCCAGGAGTGGTATACCTGGGTCCTCAGGTAGTACTATGTCCAATTTTCTGTGGAACCGCCAAACTGATTTCCAAAGTGTTTTTACCAGCTTGCAGCCCTACCAGCAATGGAGAAGTGCTTCTCTTTTTCCACACCCTCTCCAGCATCTTCTGTCCCCTGAGTTTTTCATCTTAGCCATTCTGATTGGTATGATGTGGAATTTCAGTGTTGTTTTGATTTGCATTTCCCTGATAACTAAGGATGCTGAACATTTCTTTAGGTGCTTCAGAGCCATTCGAGTTTCTTCAGTTGAGAATTCCCTATTTAGCTCTGTACCCCATTTTTAATAGGATTATTTGACACTCTGGAGTCTAACTTCTTGAGTTCTTTGTATATATTGGATATTAGCCCTCTATTGGATGTAGGATTGGTAAAGATCTTTTCCAAAACTGTTGGTTGCCATTTTGTCCTATTGACAGTGTCCTTTGCCTTACAGAAGCTTTGCAGTTTTATGAGGTCCCATTTGTTGATTCTTGTTCTTAAAGCATAAGCCATTGGTGTTCTGTTCAGGAAATTTTCTCCTGTGCCCAGGTGTTCAAAGTTCTTCCTCACTTTCTCCTCTATAAGCTTCAGTATGTCTGGTTTTATGTGGAGGCCCTTGATCCACTTGAACTTGAACTTTGTACAAGGAGATAAGAATGGGTTGTTTTGCATTTTTCTGCATGCTGACCTCCAGTTGATCCAGCATCATTTCTTAAAAATGCCGTCTTTTTTCCACTGGATGTTTTTAGCTCCTTTGTCAATTATTAAGTGACTGTAGGTATGTGGGTTCATATCTGGGTCTTCAATTCTATTCCATGGATCTTCCTACCTGTCTCCATACCAATACAATACAGTTTTTATTACTATTGCTCTGTAGTAGAGCTTGAGGTCAGGGATGGTGATTCCCCCCAGGAGATCTTCTGTTTTGGAGAATCACTTTTGCCATCCTGGGCTTTTTGTTATTCCAAATGAATGTGCAGATTGCTCTTTCTAGCTCTATGAAGAATTGATTTGGAATTTTGATGGGGATTGCATTGAATCTGTAGATTGCTTTTGGCAAGATGGCAATCTTGCTTTCGGCCAGTTTTGCTATATTAATCCTTCCAGTCCATGAGCATGGGAGATCTTACCATCTTCGGATATCTTCTTTGATTTCTTTCTTCAGAAGCTTGAAGTTCTTGTCATACAGATCTTTCACTTGCTTGGTTAGAGTCACACCAAGGTATGTAATATTATTTGTAACTATTGTGAAGGATGTCATTTCTCTAATTTCTTTCTCAGCTTGTTTATCCTTTGAGTAGAGGAAGGCCACTGAGTTAATTTTATATTCAGCCACTTTGCTCAAGTTGTTTATCAGCTTTAGGAGTTCTCTGGTGGAATTTTGGGGGTCACTTAAGTATATGATCATATCATCTGCAAATAGTGATAGTTTGACTTCTTCCTTTCCAATTTGTATCCCCTTGATGTCCTTTTGTTGTCTGATTGCTCTGGGTAGGACTTCAAGTGCTATATTGAATAGATAGGGAGAGAGTGGGCAGCCTTGTCTGGTCTCCTGTTGTAACAGTTTGAAAAGGTAGTTTAGTGACATTATCAAAAGCCTTAAATTTTATTTCTTAAATATAGCTTTAAATTTTATTTCTATAATATCTAAATTGAAATTTCCATCACATTGTTATAAAAGTAAACAACTAAAGTCTCTCTTTGGGGAATCACAGAATAAATTATGATATAACCAAATACTAGATACTATATGGCACTTAAAATCTTGGTCATAACCTTGTGGCTCCAGTTGAAATAGAGGAAGCACACTGTGTGCTGACTCTTTGAACATACGTGAAAATTCCAGACAGATTACATTAGAACAGTTATATGAGAATTCTAAAAATGTGAATAGTGGCAGGTGGATTTATAGAAAAGACTATAATTTAAATATTTCTAAACCTGTCTGAGTTTACACAAGAAAAAGTTGTTCCATCCACCAACAGAATTGCTTTTAAATTCACATAAACATTCGATAAGATAAATCACATCCAAGGTCAAAGACAAAGTAAAAAAAAAAAAAAATTATGTTCCCTGATTGTAATGGAATTAGAATGGGGATATAAAATAGAAATAGAGAAAAATCCCCCAAGCCCTTACAGAATTAAAACTGTACTTCTAGATAATCCATAAGGCAGAGGCACACTTTACAAGCAATGTACCTTAAAAACACTACATCCTAAAATTTAAAAACATCCATTAAATGAACATATGACAAAAGTAATGTCTTTATCAATGAACTAAGTTTCCACAATGAGGAAACACAAAAAGAAAAGGAAATTGAACTTGAGGCAAATATAAGTAAGGAAATACTGGTGATAAGAGCTTGCATAAAGCTAGGTGACTAAGGCTTCTCAGAAATCCCAGCACAGGGGGTTGAGGCAGCAAGATCAAATCCCAGTTCAGGGAGACTGAGGCAGGAGGACTACCAGCTTAAGCTGTAAAGTATGTCTAGAAACAAAATAAAACTAACAACAAATTAAAACTTTTATAAAAGATATGTTAGGACACAGACAGTATCATTAGTGGATTCTGCCTAACATTCAGAGCACACAAAACAAAATGGTAGTTATATACAATCTCTTTCAGAAAATATAAGGCAAAGAAATTTATCCTAACATCTGTTGGAGTTGCCATTACCAAAATGAAGAAGGGTATGGAAATGGGACACAATAGAACAGTCTCTCATAACTCCACAGGCGAAAGTCAGCAAGAGCAGATTAGCAGTAAAGGTAAAATAGTACTAACTCAAAAATCCACACTCTAAAACGGTCCCAGATCTAAAAAAAATAAAATAAATAAAAAATAAAATAAAAAATGCCAAAATTAGCAAATTTTACATTGACAAGTCACAGTCAAAACTCAAGTTCACACACAGCCTGCTCTCTTCCAGGGAGCTCTCAGGCCACCACACTGGGTGTGGACCCAGATAAGCTACTTGTGCCCTCCTCTCCCTCCTCCACTGTGGTCTCCATAGGCTCCACCTAGTCCTGCCTTGCTGCTCACCACACCCCCCACACACACACATATGCAAACCTGGATCATCCCAAGTTCTACCTCCTTCCCCTCTCTGCCAACCCCTCTCTACCACAGACTCCACATCCACCACACATGGCAGGGACCCAGGATCCCCCGAGTTCTAAGGAAGCTGAAGCTCCTCTGCTGAGCCCTCCCATGTTTTTAGGAAATGACCCCAGACCAGCTTTCCCCCCACCTTGGTCTAGTCTGAGGTGACCTGAATTCTTATATTGAACACATAACCAGAAAAGCAGTTCACATGACTGGGCACCAACATAAAGACACAAGCATGAAAACAGTAAGTTTCCTCTGATGCCCAAGATCCACCAACCCTATATAAGCTTTGTCCTGTGAGAAATACCCAGAACAGACCCCCAAAAACAATCAAAGAATTTAAGAAATTTAAAGGAGATGCAATCAAATGATTCCATTAACTTAAAATGAATAGTAAATGGCTGAGTGAAGAGATCTACAGCTGAATTTTAATTATTTAATGAGCAAGAAAAGCCAAAGTTTTAAAGCCAGATTCAATAAAGAGATATAAACTTACCAAGGAGAAGTTAAGATGGATTTGAAAAGCCCAGTGTTACAATTTCAGGATGCTCAGGGGAAGCCTTACAAGTAGATGGAATCAAATAGATAGAGGACAGTATCAGGATCTGAAGATAAAGAAGAGGATTAGACCACACGTGCAAAGAATATGAAAAATTTAAAGGCACAAAAACAATATGCAGGAACGTGGGGACAACATGAAGAGATGAATTATTGGAATAAATGTTTGAGAATAATCCCAGGTCAAACACATGGGCGAGATCTTCAATAAAATAATAAAATAAAACTTCTGCCACCTAAGGCTACAGATAAAAGAAGCACACAGAACACTAAATATACAAAACCAGAAAGTAACTCTCCAAAGCACATAATACTAAAAACACAGAGCAAAGAGAGAGAATTGAAAGCTGCAAGAGAAAAAGTACAAGGAAAACCCATCAGAGTAACACCTGATTTCTCACTGGAAAGCCCCAAAAGTGAGGAACAAAGCACTCCAAGTTACAAAGACCACATCTGCCAACCTAGACCACTGTACCAGCAAGTCTGTCACTCCAAGTTATCAAGACCACATCTGCCAACCTAGACCACTGTACCAGCAAGTCTGTCACTCCAAGTTATCAAGACCACATCTGCCAACCTAGACCACTGTACCAGCAAGTCTGTCTTAGCTGATGGAGAAAAACTTTCATGATGCAGATAGGCAAAAACAGACCTTTCCGCTACAGACAATACTGGAAGCAATATTTTAGGTTGAAGAGAGGAAATAAGAATAACCAAGAACTCTAGAAAGAAAACAAACAGGCTATAATTATTGGAATACAAACAGCAGAACCAACATCCAAGTGGCTACAGCCAACAGGCACTGCTCAATAACGATTATACATATCAATGGTCTCAACTCTCCCATCAAAAGGCACAGATTAGCACAATAGATTAAGAAATGAACTCCATCTTTTTGTTGGTGACAAGAAATTCACTGTAGCTTTAAAATAGATGCCACCTTAAAGTCAATGGAAGCACAAAATACTCCAATCAGATGGAAGCAGACAGGCATTGCTATCCTAATATCTGACAAAATAAACACCAAACAAAAACTAACCAAAAGAGATAAGGAACACTCCATTGTAACCAAAGGGTACAACTGGCATCAAAGTCTCAGACTGACACCACCCCAGGGATAGGAAGTGACATCAGTACACCATTTCCTCCAACAGACAGACCATCTAGGAAAAAACATCAAACAGAAACATCAGAATTAGTTTTCATCAAACATCAAAAGGATTTAACAGATATCTACAGAATACTCCACCAAACATCACTTCTGTTCAGGAGACCAAGGAACCTTTTCCTGGGCCACATCCTGAGACACAAGCAAATGTTAACAGAAAATAGGAATAACTTCGTGTATCCTATTTGACCATAATGCAGTAAAACTTAAAACCAATATCAAACAAATATTTAGTAAATATACAACCTTGTCAAGATTGTACAACTTATTATTGAATGGATAAGAAAAGAAATCAAAGATTTTTTTTTAAATTCTGGAAATAAAAGAAATTTAATGCTGCACATCAAAACTTCTGTGATATAGTAAGAGAAGTCCTAGGTGGGAAATTTATAACTCTATGTGCCTTCATTAAAGGATAGGAATAAACACAAATAAATCTCTTTTTAATACAACTCAAGAATTTACAAAAACAAGAACAAACCAAATCCAAACCCAGTAAGCAGCCAAAGATACTAAAAATAAGAGGAGAAATTGATGAAACAGAAACAAAGAAAACAATTCAAATCATCCACAAATATAAGAGCTGGTTCTTTGAGAAAACAAATAAGAATGGTAATCCTTGGCTCAACTAATCAAAAGAGAGAAACTATCCAAATTAATAGAATTGTAGATAAACACTACAACAGACACCAAAGAAATTCAGGAAATTATAAGGGAATCCTTTAAAACCTATACTCCATTTAAGTTGGCAAATGCAAAAGAAATGGAAAGATTTCTAGATTCATTCTAACCACCAAAGTTAAACCAAAAAGAGATCATCAACCTAAAAACACCTAAACAGACAAATGAGGAGACTGAATCAGTAATAAGAAGCCACATGCCTAAAGGAGCTCTTCTAAACTCCATGTATGAAGCCAGCATTAATCTACTACAAAAAAACTAGTAAAGACATAACCAAAGACACTACCCCTGATGAACATTATGACATGTGTATGTGTGTGTGTGTGTGTGTGTGTGTGTGTGTGTGTGTGTGTATGAGAGAGAGAGAGAGAGAGAGAGAGAGAGAGAGAGAGAGAGAGAGAGAGAGAAGGGGGGCAGGCTAGTTTTTATGTCTGCTGATGCAGGCCAGAGTCATTTGGAAGGAGAGAAGCTCAGTTGAGAAGTTGATTGGCCTCTGGACAAAGGTTGTTTTTGATTGACAATTAATCTGGAGGGCCCAGCTTACTGTGGCAAGGCCATCCCTTGTTCCATGGTCATGGTGCTAAAAGAAATGGGGCTGAGCAAGTCAGAAAGCAGCACTCCTCCAGGGCCTCTGTATCAGATTCTGTCCTCATGTTACTTATCTGACTCCTTTAGATGATGGACTATGATTTGGAAATGTAAAATAAACCCTTTCCTCCCCAAGTTGATTTATGTCATGGTGTTTTATCAAGGCAAAAATAATAGTTAAGACAGTACAGATGCAAATATCCACAATTAAATACTTCTAAACCATATATAGGTACATATAAAAAATTATATACCATGATCAAGTTGGCCTTATCCCAAATATTCAGGGATGGTTCAAAATAAGTAGGTCAATAAATGTAAAAAAAACAAAACAAAACAAAACATAGAAATGGACTTAATGGATACAAAGCATTTGACAAAATCCAATAACCCTTCATGATAAAAACTCTAAAGAGAATAAGGCAGGAGGGAACACACTCCAACATACTAAAGCCTGTCTGTGATATATGACAAATGCATGGCCAACAGTATCCTAAGTGGGAAAAACATAAAGTGATCCTATTGAAGTCAGAGATGAGAGAGGACTGTCCAGTATCCCATGTTGTTCAATATAGTGCTTAAAGTACAGGTTCTAGCAATAGCACTAGAAAATTAAATACAAATAGAAGTCAAACTACTCCTGTTTGCAGATGATATGATGCTATCCCTAAGAGATCCCCACAGTTCCTCCAGAAAAACATCAACAATTTCAGCAACATTTAAACATATAATCTCAACTTTAAAAAAAACCAATCGTTTTTTTTATACACCACCAACAAAAATACTGAGAAAGAGATCTTGTGCACACTCCTATTCACAATAGCCTCAAAGAAAATAAACTATATGAGAATGAACCCAACCAAGTAGGTAAAACACCACTACAATGAAAAATTTAAATCTCTGAAGAGATTGAAGGAGACACTAAAAGATGGAAAGACCTGAGATCGTGGGTTTGTCGAATTAATATTGTGAAAATGACCATTCTACCAAGTTATTTATAGTTATTTATAGTTTTAAGGTAACACAATCAAAATCTCTTTCTCACAAAAATAGAAACCTTTGAAAAAATTGATGGGGATTGCATTGAATCTGTATATTGCTTTTGGCAAGATGGCCATTTTTACTATATTAATACTGCCAATCCACGAACATGGAAGATTTTTTTCATTTTCTGAGGTCTTCTTCAATTTCCTTCTTCAGAGACCTGAAGTTCTTGTCATACAGATCTTTCACTTGTTTGGTTAGAGTCACACCAAGAAACTGTGTATTTTTTGTGGCTATTGTGAAGGGTGTCATTTCCCTAATTTCTTTGCTGAAGTTGTTTATCAGCTCTAGGAGTTCTCTGGTGGAGTTTTTTGGGTCACTTAAGTATACTATCATATCATCTGCAAATAGTGATAGTTTGACTTCTTCCTTTCCAATTTGTATCCCTTTGACTTCCTTATGTGGTCTAATTGCTCTAGCTAGAATTTCAAGTACTATATTGAAAAGATATGGAGAGAGAGGACAGCTTGGGATATCTCAGGTATCTGGTTCTGCCCGCTCAGTCCAAACAGCCGCCACCAAGATGGCCGTGGTTGCTCAGAGTGCAGGATCCGCCTCAAGGCACAGAGCCCACGCCTGGTTGGGACTCAGAAACCACTGCTCTGCCCAGATCGCTGCCTGGCAGCTTTGAGTCCCCAGAGATCCCAAATTCTGGATATCACAGGTACCTAGTTCTGCTCGCTTAGTCCAGTCAGCTGCGGCGGCTGCGGGGAGTGGGGAGTGCAGGGTCTCCCACAGGACAGAGAACCCACGCCCTGCTGGAACACAGGAACCACTGTTCTGCCAAGCTCCCATTCCTAGATGACTCGCATTGATCTATTCTTATCTCCTTGTACTAAGCTCAAGTCTAAGTGGATCAAGGACCTCCACATAAAACCAGACACACGGAAACTAATACAAAAGAAACTGGAGAACACCCTTGAGGAAATGGGCACAGGAGAAAAGTTCCTGAACAGAAAACCAATAGCTTATGCTCTAAGATCAAGAATTGACAAATGGGACCTCATAAAATTACAAAGTGTCTGTAAGGCAAAGGATACTGTCAATCGGACAAAATGACAACTAAGAAATTGGGAAAAGATCTTCACCAACCCTACATCCAACAGAGGGCTAATATCCAATATATACAAAGAACTCAAGAACTTAAGACTCCAAAGAACCAAATAACCTTATTAAAAAATGGGGTACAGAGCTAAACAAAGAATTTTCAACTGAAGAAATTCAGATGGCTGAGAAGCACCTTAAGAAATGTTCAACATCATTAGTCATTAGGGAAATGCAAATCAAAACAACCCTGAGATTTTACCTCACACCAGTCAGAATTGCTGATTAAAAACTCAGGAGACAGCAGGTATTGGCGAGGATGTGGAGAAAGAGGAACACTCCACTGCTGGTGGGAATGCAAGCTGGTACAACCACTCTGGAAATCAGTCTGGCAGTTCCTCAGAAAATTGGGCATGACACTTCCAGAGGACCCTGTCATACCACTCCTGGGCATATACCCAGAGGATTCCCCTGCATGCAACAAGGACACATGCTCCACTATGTTCATAGCAGCCTTATTTATAATAGCCAGAAGCTAGAAAGAACCCAGATGTCCTCAAAGGAGGAATGGATACAGAAAATGTGGTATATTTATACAATGGAATACTACTCAGCAATTAAAAAGAATGAATTCATGAAATTTTTAGGCAAATGGTTGGAACTGGAAAAGATCATCCTTAGAAATATCATTCTAAATCACAAAAGAATACACATGAAATTCAATCACTGATAAATGGATATTAATTAGCCCAGAAGCTCTGAATACTCAAGACACAATTAGCAAATCACAGGATTCCCAAGAAAAAGGGAGGAAAGGGCCCTGGTCCTGAAAAGACTTCATCCAGTATTGTAGGGGAGTACCAGAACAGAGAAATGGGAGGGGGAGATTGGGGAATGGGTGGAGAGAAGAGAACTTATGGGACATATGCTGAGGGGGGAACTGGGAAAGGGGAAAGCTTTTGGAATGTAAACAAAGAATACAGAAAATAAAATTTTTAAAAAATGTGATATAGAACTAAACAAAGAAAAAATTTTCACCTGAAGAAATTTGGATGGCTGAGAAGCACTTTAAGAAATGTTCGGCATCATTAGTCATTAGGTAAATGCAAATCAAAACAACCCTGAGATTTCACCTTACACCAGTTAGAATGGCTAAGATTAAAAACTCAGGAAACAACAGGTGTTGGCGAGGACGTGGAGAAAGAGGAATACTCCTCCACTGTTGGTGGGACTGCAAGCTGGTATGACCACTCTGGAAATCAGTCTGGCGGTTCCCCAGAAAACTGGACATGATACTTCCAGAGGATCCAGCCATACCACTCCTGGGCATATACCCAGAAGATTCTCCAGCATGTAATAAGGATACATGCTCCACTATGTTCATAGCAGCCCTATTTATAATAGCCAGAAGCTGGAAAGAACCCAGATGTCCCTCAATGGAGGAACGGATACAAAAAATGTGGTATATATACACAATGGACTACTCAGCCATTAGAAACAATCAATTCATGAAATTCTTAGAGAAATGGATGGAGCTGGAGAACATCATACTAAGTGAGGTAACACAATCTCAAAAGAACACCCATAGTATGCACTCACTGATAAGTGGATATTAGCCTAGAATCCTGGGACACCAAAGACACAATCCACATACCAAATGATGTCCAACAAGAAGGAAGGAGTGGACCCTGGTTCTGGAAAGTCTCAAAGCATCAGTGTAAGGGAATACCAGAACAGGGAAGTGGGAAAGGGTGAATGGAGGAACACGGGGAGGGAAAAGGGCATGGGGGACCTTTGGGGGGCAGGGAACCAGAAAAAAGGGAAATGAAATGTAAATAGAGAATATATCCAATAAAAAAAAACTCAGGAGACAGCAGGGGTTGGCGAGGATTTGGAGAAAGAGGAACACTCCTCCACTGCTGGTGGGATCACAAGCTGGTACAACCACTCTGGAAATCAGTCTGGCGGTTCCTCAGAAAACTGAACATGATACTTCTGGAAGACCCTGTTATACCACTCCTGGGCATATACCCAGAGGATTCCCCAGCATACAATAAGGACACATGCTCCACTATTTTCATAGCAGCCTTATGTATAATAGCCAGAAGCTGGAAAGAACCCAGATGTCCCTCAATGGAGGAATGGATACAGAAAATGTGGTATATTTACATAATGGAATACTACTCAGCAATTAAAAACAATGAATTCATGAAATTCTTAGGCAAATGGTTGGAACTGGAAAATATCATCCTAAGCGAGTTTACCCAATCACAAAAGAACACACATGGAATACAGTCATTGATAAGTAGATATTAGCCCTGAAACTCTGAATACCCAAGACACAATTCACATATCAAATGATTCCCAAGAAGAAGGAAGGAGAGGGCCCTAGTCCTGGTCCTGGAAAGGCTTGATGCAGCATTGTAGGAGATTACCAGGACAGAAAACTGGGAGGGGTTGATTGGGGAATGGACGGAGGGAAGAGAGCTTATGGGACTTATGGGAAGGGGAGAACCGGGAAAGGGGAAATCATCTGGAATATAAGCAAAGAATGTAGAAAAAAATTGAAAAATAGAAAAAAAATCTAAAATTTTCTTGGAACCACAAAGGACCCAGGATAGCCCAAGCAGTCTTGAGGAAAAAAAAAATGCAGGAGGAATTACCATTCCAGATTTCTAGATAATTACAACATAGTAATAAACATATAGTCCCTCCACAGCAGACATTTAGACTAATGAAACAAAACAGAAGACTCAAACTGGAGGATGTAACTGCAGACATCTGATATTCTACAGAGACCCAAAAGCACACACTGGAGAAAGGCAGCATTTGGAACAAACGGCGCTGAGAAATCTAAATGTCCACGTACATAAGAATGGAGTTAGCCATCACCCATGGCTCACACAAAGCTATTTCCAGCAGAGTCAAAGGCGTCAATGTGAAACCTGAAACCCTGGGACTGCTAGAAGAAAGCATGTGCAGCGCCCTGCCAGAAGCAGGAAAGGGCTTTCTGAATGGGTCTCTGTTTCTCCATAAGTCACTACCAACAATGAGTGCGGCCTCGCCAAACTAAAAGGCTTCTTCACAGCTAAGAAAAGAGCCATTTGAGAATGGGAGAGCATCCTGGCCCTTCAGCTGAGAGAGGATTAATATTCAGAATATAGTAAGAACTCCAAGGTCAGGGTCAAAAGCAAACCACCCACTCAAGCAGTGGGCCATGGACCCAACCAGAGAGTGCTCAAAGACACGAAGAGCTAGGAAAGACCTCAAACAGTGCTCATCCTTAGCAGTTAGGGAAAAGGGGAAAGACCTCAAACAGTGCTCATCCTTAGCAGTTAGGGAAAGGGGAAAGACCTCAAACAGTGCTCATCCTTAGCAGTTAGGGAAAAGGGGAAAGACCTCAAACAGTGCTCATCCTTAGCAATTAGGGAAAAGGGGAAAGACCTCAAACAGTGCTCATCCTTAGCAATTAGGGAAAGGGGAAAGACCTCAAACAGTGTTCATCCTTAGCAATTAGGGAAAGGGGCTCTAAACCACTGAGATTTCATCTTATCCCAGTCAGAAAGTCTAAGATCAACAAAACAGCTGAAAACAAATGCTGGAGGATGGGCCAGGGAATAGAACCCTCCCTCGTCCACAGCCTATGGAAATGCAAATTGGTGCAGCCACTCTGGAAGTCAATATGGAGAATCCACAAAAACAAAAAATAAATGTACCATATGACACAGTACCAACAGTCCTTGGACCTGGCATTCTGCTCCAGAGATACTTGCTCAGCCATATGCACTACTGTTCTATTCACAGTAGCTAGAGCATGGCGACAACCCAACTGACCTTCAGCTAGCATGCAGATAATGAAAATGTGGTACAGATACACAGTGGAATACTATTCAATTGTAAAGAAAAATGAAATCATGAAAATGTCAGGTTAATGGATAGAACTAGGAAAGATCATACTGAGTGACATAACCCAGACTCAGAAAGACAAACAGCACATGCTCTTTTATCTGTGGTTCCTAGCCTCAAAGCTTCAGCTGTGAGTATGTGAGCAGTTAGCAGAAACCAGAAAAGTAGAGAAGGACCATGGTAGGTAACGCCTAGAGAGGGGACTAGTGGAATACAAGTGACATAGATATTTAATTGCAGAATAGTTAAAAGTGGTTTACCCATAGAGGATAAAATTATATCATACAAGAACCTGGCACATCATAGTCTTTAGTGAATGACCAGACTCAGAAAGGCGAATGTTTCATGTTTTTTTCTAATATGTGGAAAATAAACCATGAAGTGGAAGGGGACTATTTATAAAGAGGGAGGAGGGAGCAGGAGGATGTAACGGAGGTGGATATCTCCAGTATATGTCATACATATAAAAGAATTGTATCTGGGGTCATACACCAGTGTTAGGATATTGCCTGTAAAGCACAGGGTCCTGGCCTTGGTTCCTAGAACTGCAAGAATAGTTCACTAAAAACAAGACTTTAGCTGGGTATGGCAGACACACACCTTTAATCCCAGCAGAGGCAGGTGGGTCTCTGTGTGCGAGCCCAGAGTGAGTTGTAGCCAGTCAGGACCACATGGTGAGAGCTTACTAAAATAATAATAGTATTTCAGAAAGAAAGGTACTTTCTTTTTAACATGATGATATTAAAGTGATTATATTGTTTAAAGGTTTCAAGGAAACGTAAGTTTATATTTTTAAAATATTCAGAAGCTTGAAAATATTTAATATGCTCACTATACTAAACATTAGAATATAAAGTTCTTTCTGTGACATACCTACCTTGATTTTTTTTTCTTAATTCCATTTTCCATTTAATAATCTCCCACCTGACAGACGGGTAACTGAGAGAAGGACTGAAGAAGAGAAGGACGAGGAGGAGGACGAGGAGGAGGACGAGGAGGAGGACGAGGAGGACGAGGAGGAGGCGGAGGTCTGCAGTGACTCTCCAGTGGCCTCCACCTGGAATGCAGAAGGTAATGGAGCTCGGGTCCCACAGAGGACGATGGAAAACAGGTCATTTCAGGAGTTTCTGTAAATTAGTAATGGGAAACCTTAGCATTTCTTGTGAGTGAGACTGTGAGTGGCTGATAAGTTATCTGGTAAAAACAAAGGCAGCCATTGGTGACTGTGTGAATAAATACATTTGAGGAGCCTGGTAAATGTCAGTTCTAATTCGGTAGGTCTGGAATGGACGTTGAGTCCATGTTTCTGGCATGCTCTCATGTGACACATACATGACAAGCTCAGCATGCTCGATCTGAGAATCTCTGGGAAAGTGGCTTGGCTCTTGTGCCATTTAGCCAGGAAGCAATGTATGCACAGATATAGTAAATATGTAACAAAAGCAACCATGTAAGAGACTCCCTAAAAGTGGTTCCAGGAAAGAGTGTGGCAAAGTGATAGCCATCACTGGCAGCCAGCATGGCCAGCTGGACAGACCTACAAATGCAGAAGCATTTCAACATGCAGAATCAATGGTGTAAATAATGCACCACTTCCCATGAAGATGACCCTAGCTTGACCAACTCATTCTGTCTCTCAGTCTACTCGCTCTGCACTGCAATGGTAAGGTATGTGCGTCTGGGTACTGTCTAAGAAGGAAAGGGAGTCTATGCAGGGGATAGTCTAAGAGGTGGACGCTGCAGGAGCAGCAGCGTGCTTGCAAAGGAGCCTCTGTGCATGGACTCTCACTGACCAATCCAAGCCCTGGCATGTAGGAGAACTGTACCTGGCGTGCGGTGAAGACATCACTGTAGGAAAACAAACTCCAAAGCACTAGAGAGGCAGAGGCAGGCAGATCTCTGTGAGCTCAAGGCTAGCCTGATCTACCTAATGAGTTCCAGGATAGTCAGGGCTATCTAGTAAAACCAGCTCTCAAAAAAAAAAATTATTTTTAGACAGGAACAATATGGGAGTCCTCTACTTACTTGAATGAGAGTCTTAATCCATAGAGCCAAGTATTCCCTCATAATTGACACTCTTATATTGGTTAAAATCTGATTATATTATTTTCTCTAACATTTTAATTTATTATTTATTACATTAATTATTATGCTATATATTTATTTGTTATTACATTATCAGAGTATTAGTATTCATGTTGTGATCTCATTTTAGGAGAACTGAAAGAAGACCAAAGGAAACAGGTAAAGTGCCCTGTGAGGAAATTATACAACCGGCCTAACTCTACAAATGCTGTTTATTGGCCTACATTAACCAGGCGATAGCTATTTAGCTTTTTATTTTTAGTAAAACTCCCTCTAAAGCCATCAGCAGTTGAAAATTAATAGGCTGGGAACCAAATAATACAGCAGCAATCTATATCTGTTTGTATCTTTTTTTTTGTCTGAGTATCTGTATATCACTCTCTCATTAGTGAATGCTTGAAATTATTCAAAAGATATAAAAAAGACAGCATAGGAAACTTACCTAATGCCATGCATTTAGATAATTTTATAATAAATGCATATAGAATACCATTTCTGACAGGTGGTCCTAAGCCCCTCTTTGTATTCTGTCTCTGACATCCTAAGTTCACCAATTAAAAAAAAATTCATGTAAGAAAAAAAATCTTATAGTATATGAGTAATAGTATATGAATATAAATGGTCATTTGAACCGACTTATATAGGGCATCATTACTTCAATCTACTTCTTTCTTTTTCTTTCTTTTTTAAAGTTCACTCTGTCGCCCAGGCTCATTAGAGCTCACTGTATAGCCAGCCCAGACTAGCCTCAAACTCAGGCCAATCCTCCTACCTCATCTTCCCAAATGCTGTGATTACAGGGCTAACCTCTACCTCGCTCAACCTAATTCTTTATAGTCATACCTATACTGACATTATTTTTAAATTTACTTAAAAGGAAAACAGCCTATATTCCAATAGATATAAATGAATAGTCTGAAGCATACGGTTTGCTAAAAAATCAAAGAAACTGATTATATATAGTGACAGGCAGGTAGATCAATGGAATAGAACCATTAGACTGGTCCTTAGAACTCCAATGAAAGAGTTAGAGAAAGGGCTGAAGGAGGTAAAGGGGATTGCAACCCCATAGGAAGAACAACAATATCAACCAACCGGACCTCACAGAGCTCCCAGGGACTAAAACCACCAACCAAAGAGTATACATGGGTGGGTTCATGGCTCCCAGTACATATGTAGCAGAGGACTGTCTTATTTGGTATCAATGGGAGGGAAGGTGCTTGGTTCTGTGGAGGCTTGATGCCTCAGCAAAGGAGGATCCTAGAGGGGTGAGACAGGGTGTGTGGGTAGGTGGGGGAGCACCCTCTTAGAGGCAAAGGAGAAGGGTGGTGGAGTGGGAGGTTTGCAGAGGGGAGACCAGGAAGGGGGACAACATTTGAAATGTAAATAAATATTTTTTTTTAAAAAAATGGCAGATAGACATGATGAACTTGGTTTCCACACGTGCACATCCTGCAGTGAGGGCCATTTGTTTATGTAATTGATATGTATTACTAATTACACTATTTCAAAAAGGTAGGAATTTTGATGGTTTTCCTCCTCTACAAGTTCCTCAAGAAGTTGGTTTCTATGGCAGGAAGCTTATAAAAAGCAGGAAAAAGACTGATTCTTTCCTTTTTTCAGAATTTAGAGCAAAGAGCAGCAAACATTTTCTATAAAGTGCATGATAGAAAATATTTAGGCTTTGTAGACTAAGGTGGTGTTACAGCTGTGTTACTCTGATGGGATACCAAAAAAAAAAAAATCCTGTCAATTCTTAATTGAAGGTTTTTATGTTCCTTAAAAATATAATTACCATAAAAACATGAATTTCATAAAGTGTTGTAAAATATGCTTTGGTTTTTTTGTTTTTGTTTTTGTTTTTTTTAGCAAACACTTCAAAGTGCAAAAAGTCTTTTGTGGGGAGACTTTCGATATCTAGCGTTTCCTTTTTACTCGAAAGCCTTGCAATGTCAGAGGGTAGATTGAATATGCACCATTATCCATAAATATGCTGACCTCAGGTTCAGAGTAATGAGGCAGGAGGATTGCTTTGAGTTTAAAGGTAACCTGGGAAGGTCTCAAAATAAAGTGACTCTTCAATAGATTGTAGCCTGGCTGGTAAGAGGGTTTGGGGGTTAAGATCTTGCTGCCAAGCCTGAGTTCAGTCCCTCTGATCTACATAGTGAAAGGAGGGAGCTGACTCCCCCAAGTTGTTCTCTGAGCTCTGGAAGTGCATTACTTGCTATAACTCTGGCTTATGCCAAGTGTGGTGGTGTGTATGTAATTCTGGCACTTGGGAGTTAGAGGCAGGAGAGGCATATGGTCCAGACCAGCCATGACTACTCAGTGACTGTACTTCAGGCCAGCATGGACTATGGCAGGTTTACTTTCTTAAGGTCCTGTGGCTAGTTTGCATTCTGTCTTACTGTTAAGAACAAAAATTATATAGTGTTTCCCAAATAACTAACGTAGGTACAAGAAAGAGATTACATAACTCTGAGTAAATAATAATATCCCAGATATAACGTGGTTGCATGTTAAACAAAACATGGTCCAAAGGCCCCAGCCTTGCTCCTCTTGGAAGCTGATGCCTGTTCACTCAGAAGCGTGAAACACCATTAGCAACAGCGAGGAGCGACCCAGAGAAGACAACAGCATTAAGTGACAGGAGCCCAAATCCAGCCGAAGCAAAGCAGCTCTTAACATTGGCAAAGTCTGGGTGTGCAAAGAGAAAGTGACCTGGTCCCAGCCAGCACTGAGTGGCAGCCATAATGCATGATATATGTAGAAATCATAAGAGGAAATCAGCTGAGAAAGTCGGAATACCCTTTTGTTGCTGTAAATTACTATAAAAATTAACATGCACTTTAGTTCAGTTCAGGACTAGCACAGTGTCAGCACACAGCAAAGTTGAGGTCAGCCTTGCTTTGACTGCAACTCCTATAACCAGAGGAACAAAGCAGAACTTCCCAGTCTCAGGGACTAAAGCCTCCCCAGACTCAGTCCAGTAGTCCTCCTTAGACTACTAAACACTGCTTTGAAGTGTTTCTAGAGCTAGTAAACACAGGAAGAGAGTCCATGCCAAAGAACATCCATCACAGGGTTATTTATAAAAAAATTCATAAACCATATAAAATTAATTTAAAAGGAATGGTTAAGCTATAATATGTAATGGAATAAAACTCAGACATCAAAATCAGAGACTATTTATCCACATGCCAGCTGAGGATATGGCTTAACGGTGGAGTGTCTCCCCAGCATGCACAAGGCCCTGGGTCAATCCCAAACATAACATAGATGTGTATTTATGGTTTTTAAAATAATTTCATTTAATAAAATACATATGGAAAGTTAATAAAAGGAAATATTTAACCATATATTTACATTTTCTAAATTGTATTTAGTGAATATTCTTTACTTTTTATAATGTTACATTATCACATATAAAATACTTTATTATGTTAATCTTAATATGTCTGCCTGAGATAGTGTCCGAAGGCAATGGTTCTCAACTTGTGGGCTGTGACCCTTTGAGGGTTGAATGACCCTTTCACAGTGGGTACATATCAGATATTCTACATACCAGAAATTACATTATGATTCATAGCAGTAGCAAAATAGTAGTTATGAAGTAACAATGAAAATAATTGTATGATTGGGGTCACCACAGCTTTAAGGGTCTTTAGCATTTGGAAGGCTGAGAACCACTGCCCTAAAGATTTTAAGAACCAGATGGATTTTAAAATAAGAATTTCAGGAAAAAAATTTTTTTGAAGAGAACCCTGGCACTACTGGAGATAAAAAGAAAAAGACAGGGATAAGGGTTAGGTGCAGGGGTGTGGAAGGCAGGGGAACAAGGATGGAAGGAAGAAAATTTAAAAAAACAAAAAAAGAGGAAGGGCAAAAGCAAGCTAGGGGACTTGAGTTCAGATCCTGAGAATGCACATGAAATCCAGGCAGGCTTGATGGTCACAGGTAATCTCAGCACGGGGGAGGCTGAGAGCCAAGCTGGAAAGCTACATTAGCCAGAAACGGTAAGCTTGAGGCCCGCGAGACCCTGCCTCAATGAGAAGAGTGGACAGCACCTGCCATCAACCTCAGACCTCCACGTGCACAAGCACCCACGTGTTCGCGCGCGCACACACACACACACACACACACACACACACACACCAGAAATAAAAGAGGAAAAGAAGTGCGCGTTCTAGGAGCCTCTAGCCACACTGAGGTGGAGTCACGGTGACGTCTGTGGCTAAGGTCTGCAGATGCTCCTCAGACTCGCCCTGACTCCTGCTCTGCCTCCTGATGCCTCCCCTCATGCATTAGTTGGACTGACTTTATAAATAGCTTTCAGAATTGTAACCACTGAGTAGGGTAAACATGCAGGTCTGTTTAATAAGCATGGTGCATTTTTATTTCCTTTCACTGTTTTGAAATACTTAAGAATAATAAAGTCATGAATGTTAGGTTGGCATGTTACTCTGTTTGAACACAGTTTAATTGTTTTTATCTTTTTACTTGTAGGACATTGGAGATGTTGGTTCTCTCAGAATGGTTCACTTCGGTTTGGTGTAAATCATTAGAAATGAGAAAAAGAAAGCTGCCCTTTTCATTTCTTTTCTATTGACCTGGTCAATAAAAGTCTTTATGTGTGGATTTTAATAGAAGGAAAGATAGTAGTACATGCAGCATAGCATACATGGCCCTCAATAAAAGTCCCTAAACAATTGCTTTCATAATGTGTGTACTTTTCAAATTCTGGAACTATACATTTGGAGCATCAGAGGTAGAATATTTAAACTTGTTCTCCCACATCTTTTAAATTTTTCCTTCCCTGGAGGCTGGATGATTCAGTAATTAAGAGGACTTGTTCTTACAGAGAACCCGGGTTCAATTCCTACCACCCACACGGTGGCTCAGCTATCCATAACTCCAGTTCCAGGGGAGCCAGTGCCCTCTTCTGACCTCCTCAGGCATCAAGCACAGACATGTGGTGTGAGCAAAACATATATATACATATATAATAAATCCTTACAAATTTCTTCTCCTGATTTTATTCACATTATAATAAAACGTTTATTAAGCAAGTGTTTTTGTTCATACCTCTTAAAACATTGCAGATTTTTGCAATGAGACACTGATAACCCTTGCCTACAGCCATTATGTAATAGGAAATTTGAGCTCCTTTAGCTCAGGCTTCCTCTCTCAACATTTCCAGTGTGCCACATGGAAATGTGGACTACATGGTGGACGCTGCTAATACTCTGTCTCCTATGGCTGTAGCATACTGTCCTTTGTCTCTGACCCCAAATCCTACCATCTTCTCCCAGCACCTATGAAGCTCTGTTTTCCTAGACCCAGTCCCCCAGTCCAGTCCCCAGCCCTGTAGCAGAACTCCCTTGGCAGCCTGCCCCGCCCTTCCCCCTCCCATCTCCTGTGGATTCCACGGATCTTCCCCTTCTAACTTCCCTCTGCCCACTTGCTGCTTCTTCCCAGATGCCAGCCTCTGCAGGGACCCCTGCTGCTGCTCTCAGGGCAAGGAGTCTGCTGAAGGCCAGGCATACTTGCACCTCTCCTACTGTTCCTAAGATGAATTCCCTCAGTCTTATCCTCAACTCTCTAGCAGGAAACCTGCTGAGGTCTCTCTCTCCTCTCTGACCCCATCCCCAAGGAATCACACAGATCTTCTCCCTACTCATCTCAGTAACCCAGCCTCTAACACCAGCAGGCATTCACTGTGAATACACCAGCTGAGCAGGCCAGGAAAACAGGTGCACATAGGCATCACACTCTGAAAATCCAGAAAGAAATCTGAAACCAAGGAATAAAACACCCAATATAAAGGCTAACCCAGAAATTAGCACCTAGACATATAATCACACAAACACAGATTCCTAAATGCCAGTATAAAAACACAATAACAGCAAGGGCAAAATGTTTTCAATATAACCCAGCTATCCTACCAGAGCTGGCCCTGAATATTCCAGCATAGCTGAAGAACAAGAAAAAGACCTTAAAACCAACTATATGAAGATGATAGAAGTTCTCAAAGAGGAAATGGATAAATCCTTTAATGAAATCCAGGACAAAAACAAAAAATTGGAGGAAATCAGGGTTAGGGTTAGGGTTAGGGTTAGGGTCTATAGAGGAAACCTTCACCAACAGAATACAGGATATGGAAGAGAGACTCTCAGGCATCAAAGACTCAATAGAAGAAATGGATACATCAGTGAAAGAAAATGTTAAATCTAAAAAAAAAAAAAAAAAAAAAAAAAAGCTCCTGACAAAAAAAATCCATGACACTATGTAAATACCAAATCTAAGATTAAGAATAGAGGAAGAAGAATCCCGGCTAAAAGGCCCAGGCCCAGAAAATATTTTCAACAAAATTGTAGAAGAAAAATTTCCTAACCAAAAGAAGATACGTGAAGCCATACAGAACATCAAATAGACTAGACAAGAAAATATCCTCTCCATATAATAAAACACTAAACATAAGAAACAATGAAAGACTATTAAAAGCTGCAAGGGGAAAAGACCAAGTAACATATAAAAAACATATTATAATTACCTGACTTCTCAGTGGAAACTCAAAAGCCAGAAGTAACCTAGGCAGATGTGGTGCAGACTCTAAGAGACTACAGATGCCCTACCAAACTGCCATGCTCAGAAAAATCACCATAGATGGAGAAAATATTTCATGATAAAGTCAATAACTATCTACAAATCCAACCCTACAGATGGTGCTAAAAGGAAAACTCCAATTTACGGAAGTTAACTAAATTCATAACCAAAAAAACAGGAAATAATTTCATACCAGCAAAATAAAAAAAAACAAAGAAAAACATACCACCACCAGCAGCAATAACAACAACAATAAAATAACAGGAATCAACAATCTTTGGTCATTAATATCTCTCAATGTAAATGGCTCCAATTCCCCAATAAAACACAGACTTGCGGTCACTCGGTGCTTTCAGCGGGGCAGCCATCTTGCCTCAGACCCCCACGCGCAAACAGCGGGCACACTGGACACAGTGAGCGGCTGGAATCAGGTGTGTGGCCAGAGATATAGCTTAGCTTAGCTCTGCAGGAGATCCGGGCACAGAAAGCTCAGCTGCGGGTGCAGACTACTGCGGCCGGGACCAGCTCTTTGAGCAGCCTAGCAGAAAGGGGCCACCTTGCCGCCTCGGGGCACAGCTCAGAACTCTAGCAGCTGGAGTCAGGGGCCTGGACTCAGAGCGAGCATAGTCCAGCACAGACAACGCTGCCAGAAGGGATCTGTCTCCTGGGGACAGGCGTGCTGTGCTTTCAGCAGGACCGCCATCTACAATAAGACCAACTAACTCCAGAGATAAAGAGATGGCAAAAGGCAAACATAGGAACGTTATTAACAGAAATCAAGGTAATGTGGCACCATCTGAACCCAATTCGCCAACCACAGCAAGTCCGGGATACCCCAGCACACCAGAAAAACAAGAGTTAGATATAAAAGCACAGGTCATGATGCTCCTAGAGGAACACAAAAAAGACATAAACAAATCTCTTAAAGAAATGCAGGGGAACATCAATAGGGTAGAAGCTCTTACAATCCAAACACAAAAAACACTTAAAGAACTCCAGGAGAATATGGGCCATCAGACAGAAACCAATAAAGAGGAAATGAGAAAATCAGTTAAAGAAATGCAGGAGAACTTGAAACAACAGGCAGAAGTCATGAAAGAGGGAGCACAAAAATATATTAAAGAATTACATGAAAACACAAACAAACAAATGATGGAACTGAGCAAAACCATCCAAGATCTGAACACGGGCGGTGGTGGCGCACGCCTTTAATCCCAGCACTTGGGAGGCAGAGGCAGGCGGATTTCTGAGTTCGAGGCCAGCCTGGTCTACAGAGTGAGTTCCAGGACAGCCGGAACTACACAGAGAAACCCTGTCTCGAAAAACCAAAAAAAAAAAAAAAAAAGAAATCACAAAAGGAGGCAACTTTGGAGATAGAAAACCTTGGGAAGAAATCAGGGGTCATAGATGCAAACATAAACAACAGAATACAAGAGATAGAAATAAGAATCTCAGATGCTGAAGATAACATAGTAACCATTGACTCCACAGTCAAAGAAAACCCAAAATCCAAAAGGCTTGTAACCCAAAACATCCAGGAAATCCAGGACACAATGAGAAGACCAAACCTAAGGATTATAGGGATAGATGAGAGTGAAGATCTACAACTTAAAGGGCCAGCAAATACCTTCAACAAAATTATGGAAGAAAACTTTCCTAACTTAAAGAGAGAGATGCCCATGAATATACAAGAAGCCTACAGAACTCCAAACAGACTGGACCAGAACAGAAACACCTCCCGTCACATAATAATCAAAATCCCAAATGTACTAAACAAAGAAAGAATATTAAAGGCAGTAAGAGAAAAGGGCCAAGTAACATATAAAGGAAGACCTATCAGAATCACACCAGACTTCTCTCCAGAAACCATGAAAGCTAGAAGATCCTGGGCAGACCTCATGCAGACCCTAAGAGAAAACAAATGTCAGCCAAGACTACTATACCCAGCAAAACTCTCAATCAACATAGATGGAGAAATCAAAATATTCCATGACAGGACCAAATTTACACAATATCTTTCCACTAACCCAGCTCTACAAAGGATAATAGGAGGAAAACTCCAACACAAGGAAGGGAATGGCACCCAAGAAAAAGCAAGACAGTAAACTTCTTCCATCAAACTCAAAGGAAGATAACTACTCAAAAACAAAAATAACATCAAAAATGTCAGGAAGTAATAATCTCTATTCCTTAATATCTCTTAACATCAATGGACTCAACTCCCCAATAAAAAGACATAGACTAACAGACTGGATACGGAAACAGGACCCTACATTTTGCTGCTTTCAGGAAACACACCTCAGAGTCAAAGACAAACACTACCTTAGAGTAAAAGGATGGAAGACAATTTTGCAAGCAAATGGTCACAGGAAGCAAGCTGGAGTAGCCATTTTAATATCAGATAAAATTGACTTTCAACCCAAAGTCATCAAAAGAGACACAGAAGGTCACTTCCTGCTAGTCAAAGGAAGAATCCACCAAGAAGAACTCACAATTCTAAACATCTATGCTCCAAATGTAAGGGCACCCTCATTTGTAAAAGAAACCTTACTAAAGCTCAAAGCACACATTGCACCTAACACAATGATTGTGGGGGACCTCAATACTCCACTATCCACAGTGGACCGACCAGGAAAACAGAAACTAAACAGAGACATGGAGAAACTCATCGAAACTTTGGAGCAATTGGATTTAACAGATATATATAGAACATTTCACCCTAAAGCAAAAGACTATACCTTTTTCTCAGCCCCTCATGGTACCTTCTCCAAAATCAACCATATAATTGGACACAAGACAGATCTCAACAAATATAAAAAGATCGAACTAATCCCATGCCTCTTATCAGATCACCATGGAGTAAGAGTGTTCTTCAATAGCAACAAAAACAACAGAAAATCCCCATACGCGTGGAGGCTGAACAATATTCTACTCAATGATACCTTAGTCTAGGAAGAAATAAAGAAAGAAATCAAAGAATTCTTAGAACTTAATAAAAATGAAGGCACAACATACCCAAATCTATGGGACACAATGAAAGCAGTGCTTAGAGGAAAACTCATAGCCCTGAGTGTCTCCAAAAAGAAACAGGAGAGAGCATATACTAGCAACTTAATGGCGCACTTGAAAGCTCTGGAACAAAAAGAAGCAATTTCACCCAGGAGGAGTAGAAGACAGGAAATCATCAAACTAAGGGCTGAAATCAATCAAGTTGAAACAAAGTGAACCATACAAAGAATCAACAAAACCAGGAGCTGGTTCTTTGAGAAGATCAACAAGATAGATAAACCCCTAGCCAGACTTACTAAAGGGCACAGAGACAGTATTCAAATTAACAAAATTAGAAATGAAAATGGAGATATAACAACAGAAACTGAGGAAATTCAAAAAATCATCAGATCCTACTACAAAAACCTATACTCAACACAACTGGAGAATCTGGAGGAAATGGACAATTTCCTAGACAGTTACCAAATACCAAAATTAAACCAGGATCAAATAGATCGTCTAAACAGACCCATAACCCCCAAAGAAATAGAAGGGGTCATAGACAGTCTTCCAACCAAAAAGAGCACAGGACCAGACGGTTTTAGTGCAGAATTCTATCAGACCTTCAAAGAAGTCCTGATACCGATACTCTTCAAATTATTCCACAAAATAGAAACAGAAGGAACACTACCCAACTCATTCTATGAAGCCACAATTACCCTGATACCAAAACCACACAAAGATCCAACTAAGAAAGAGAACTACAGGCCAATTTCTCTTATGAATATCGATGCAAAAATACTAAACAAAATACTTGCCAACCAAATCCAAGAACACATCAAAACGATCATTCACCATGATCAAGTTGGCTTCATCCCAGGGATGCAGGGATGGTTCAATATACGGAAATCCATCAACGTAATCCACTACATAAACAAACTCAAAGAAAAAAACCACATGGTCATCTCATTGGATGCTGAAAAAGCATTTGACAAAATTCAGCATCCTTTCATGCTAAAGGTCTTAGAAAGAACAGGAATTCAAGGCCCATATCTAAACATAGTAAAAGCAATATACAGCAGACCAGTAGCCAATATCAAGGTAAATGGAGAAAAACTTGAAGCAATCCCTCTAAAATCAGGGACTAGACAAGGCTGTCCCCTCTCGCCATATCTCTTCAATATAGTACTTGAGGTACTAGCTAGAGCAATTCGACAACAGAGGGAAGTCAAAGGGATACAAATCGGAAAGGAAGAAGTCAAACTATCACTATTTGCAGATGATATTATAGTATACTTAAGTGACCCAAAAACCTCCACCAGAGAACTCCTGCAACTGATAAACAACTTCAGCAAAGTGGCTGGCTATAAAATCAACTCAAGTAAATCAGTAGCCTTCCTATACACGAAGGATAAGCAGGCCGAGAAAGAAATTAGGGAAACGACACCCTTCACAATAGCCACAAATGATATAAAGTATCTTGGAGTGATGCTAACCAAACATGTGAAAGATTTATATGACAAAAACTTCAGGTCTCTGAAGAGGGAAATTGAAGAAGACATCAGAAAATGGGAAAATCTTCCATGCTCGTGGGTTGGCAGGACTAATATAGTCAAAATGGCAATCTTGCCCAAAGCAATATACAGATTCAATGCAATCCCCATCAAAATCCCAACTCAGTTCTTCATAGAGCTAGAAAGAGCAATTCTCAAATTCATCTGGAATAACAAAAAACCCAGGATAGCTAAAACTATCATCAACAGCAAAAGAACTTCTGGGGGAATCAATATCCCGGACCTCAAGCAATATTACAGAGCAGTGGTATTAAAAACTGCATGGTATTGGTTCAGTGACAGGGAAGCGGATCAATGGAATAGGATCGAAGACCCAGAATTGAACCCACACATCTATGGCCAATTGATCTTCGACAAAGGAGCTGAAAACATCCAGTGGAAAAAAGATAGCCTTTTCAACAGATGGTGCTGGCTCAACTGGAGGTCAACATGCAGAAGAATGAGAATTAATCCACTCTTATCTCCTTGCACTAAACTCAACTCCAAGTGGATCAAGGATCTCCACATAAAACCAGACACACTAAAACTAATAGGAAAGAAACTGGGGAAGACCCTTGAAGACATCGGCTCAGGGGAAAAATTCCTGAACAGAACACCAATTGCTTATACTCTAAGAACAAGAATAGACAAATGGGACCTCATAAAACTACAAAGTTTCTGTAAGGCAAAAGACACCGTCAAAAGGATAAATCGGCAACCAACAAATTGGGAAAAAATCTTCACCAACCCCACATCCGACAGAGGGCTAATCTCCAATGTATACAAAGAACTCAAGAGGTTAGACCCCAGAAAACCAAATAACCCTATCCAAAAATGGGGTACAGAGCTAAACAGAGTCTTTTCACCTGAAGAAATTCGGATGGCTGAGAAACACCTTAAAAAATGTTCAACATCACTAGTCATTAGGGAAATGCAAATTAAAACAACCCTGAGATTTCACCTCACACCAGTCAGAATGGCTAAGATTAAAAACTCAGAAGACATCAGGTGTTGGCGAGGATGTGGAGAAAGAGGAACACTCCTCCACTGCTGGTGGGAATGCAAGCTGGTACAACCACTCTGGAAATCAGTATGGCGGTTCCTCAGAAAACTGGGCGTGATACTTCCGGAGGACCCAGCCATACCACTCCTGGGAATATACCCAGAAGATTCACCAGCATGCAATAAGGATACATGCTCCACTATGTTCATAGCAGCCTTATTCATAATAGCCAGAAGTTGGAAAGAACCCAGATGTCCCTCAACAGAAGAATAGATACAAAAAATGTGGTATATATACACAATGGAGTACTATACAGCCATTAGAAACAATGAATTCATGAAATTCTTAGAGAAATGGATGGAGCTGGAGAATGTCATACTAAGTGAGGTGACCCAGTCTCAAAAGAATACCCATGGTATACAGTCACTGATAAGTGGATATTAGCCTAGAAGCTTAGAACACCAAAGACACAAATCACATATCAAGTGATGTCTCACAAGAAGAAAGGAGTGGACACTGGTGCTAGAATGGACCAAAACATCATTGTGGGAGAGTACAAGAACAGTAAAGTGGGAGGGGGTGGATGCGGGAGCAGGGGGAGGGAAAAGGACATGTGGGACCTTTGGGGGTGGGGAACCAGAAAAAGGGAAATGAATTGTAAATATAGAATATATACAATAAAAAAAAAAAGAAAAAGAAAAAAAAACTCAGAAGACATCAGGTGTTGGCGAGGATGTGGAGAAAGAGGAACACTCCTCCACTGCTGGTGGGAATGCAAGCTGGTACAACCACTCTGGAAATCAGTATGGTGGTTCCTCAGAAAACTGGACGTGATACTTCCGGAGGACCCAGCCATACCACTCCTGGGAATATACCCAGAAGATTCACCAGCATGCAATAAGGATACATGCTCCACTATGTTCATAGCAGCCTTATATATAATAGCCAGAAACTGGAAAGAACCCAGATGTCCCTCAACAGAGGAATGGATACAAAAAATGTGGCATATATATACAATGGAGTACTATTCGGCCATTAGAAACAATGAATTCATGAAATTCTTAGAGAAATGGATGGAGCTGGAGAACATCATACTAAGTGAGGTGACCCAGTCTCAAAAGAATACCTATGGTATACAGTCACTGATAAGTGGATATTAGCCTAGAAGCTTGGAACACCAAAGACACAAATCACATATCAAGTGATGTCTCACAAGAAGAAAGGAGTGGACACTGGTGCTAGAATGTACCAAAACATCATTGTGGGAGAGTACAAGAACATTAAGGTGGGAGGGGGTGGATGAGGGAGCAGGGGGAGGGAAAAGGACATGTGGGACCTTTGGGGGTGGGGAACCAGAAAAAGGGAAATGAATTGTAAATATAGAATATATACAATAAAAAAAAAGAAAAGAAAAAATTTATAAAATAGAATAACTATTATGTACATTTTAGGTTGGGCTTTTATATATTTCAATGTTTCTGTACAGTCATAGCCATTTTCATTGTTACTATTGCAAATTACCTAACACTGCAAAAGAATTTATAAATCTAATTGTTTTCACAAAAAAAAAAAAAACAGACTTGCAGAATGTGAAAACAGGATCCATCTTTCTGCTGACCCAAGAAACACACCTCAACATCAAGGATAGACATTGCCTCAAGGTAAAGGTTTGGAATAAAGCAAATGTACCTAAGAAGAAAGCTGGTGTATCCACATTAATATCTAACAAAATAAACCAAACCAAAACTAGGCAAAAGAGATAGGGAAGAACATGACATACTCATCAAAGAAAAACTCCACCAAGATGACATTTCAATTCTTAACATCTATGCCCCAAACACAAGGACACCCATATTTGTAAAAGAAACAACTTAAATCATATATTAACCCTTACACACTCATAGTGCGAGACTTCAATATTCCACTTTCACCAATGGACAGGTTATCTAGACAAAGACCAAACATAAATACTGGGATAATATAAATCAAATGGACCTAACATATTTACAGAACATTTTACCCAAACACAAAAGAATATAACTTCTTGTCTGCACCTCCTGTAACTTTCTCCAAAATCAACTATATAGTCAGTCACAAAGCAAGTCTCAACAAATGCAAGAAAATTGAAGTAACTCCCTGCATCCTTTCAGTCCACTACAGATTAAAGCTAGGTAACATCAAAAACAGTGGAAACCTTATAAACTCAAGGAAACTAAAAGGCTCTCTAATAAATAACATATCAAGACAGAAATAAAGAACTTAAAGACTTTCTAGAATTCAATGAAATGAATGCACAACAAACCCAAACATATAATACATGATGAAAGCTGTGCAAAGAGAAAATTTCATAGCACTAAATGCCTACATTAGAGAAAGAGGGAGAGGGAGAGGGAGAGGGAGAGGGAGAGGGAGAGGGAGAGGGAGGGAGGGAGGGAGGGAGAGAGAGAGAGAGAGAGAGAGAGAGAGAGAGAGAGAGAGAGAGAGAGAACATACTAGAATCAGCACACCTGAAAGCTCTGGAGCAGTGTTTCTCTTTTTTTTTCTTTCTTTTTTCTTACAAGTTTGAGAATTGAGGAAATTTATAGGAGCAAAATAAGACAAGCGAAACAATATCTAATAACAAATAAGTATACACTTCTATAAAAAATACAAAGCCTATGAAAGTGATACTGTTAAATTAGAAAAATATTAAGTAAACACTAGATGCTGACATAGGATGTGAGGGATGAATGTGTCACAGAAATGTTTATGGCACCATCAGGAAAAATCTGGCAAGATAAATGTGAAGGTATTCACAGTGTTTATTTGTGAAAATGCACGTGACATAAATTCCAGTTGTTTATATATGCAAAACTGGACATGGCACTTCCGGAGTGCTATACCACTCCTGGGCATATACCCAGAGGATTCCCCAGTATGCAATAAGGATACATGCTCCACTATGTTCATAGCAGCCTTATTTGTAATAGCCAGAAGCTGGAAAGAACCCAGATGTCCCTCAATGGAGGAATGGATACAGAAAATGTGGTATATTTACACAATGGAATACTACTCAGCAATTAATGAATTCATGAAATTCTTAGTGGTTGGAACTGGAAAATATCATCCAATCACAAAAGAACACACATGGAATGCAGTCACTGATAAGTGGATATTAGCCCAGAAGCTCTGAATACCCAAGACACAACTCACATATCAAATCATTCCCAAAAAGAAGGAAGGAGAGGTCTCTGGTCCTGGAAAGGCTTGATGCAGCATTGTAGGGAATTACCAGGACCGAGAAGTGTGAGGGGGAGTGATTGGGGAATGGGCAGAGGGAAGAGGACTTATGGGAAGGAGGGAACCTGGAAAGGGAAAGTCATTTGGAATGTAAACAAAGAATATAGAAAATTTTTTAAAAAAAATTTAAAAAGGCAAAAAATAAAAGAATTTTTTGTTTTTTGTTTTGTTATTAAATATATTTGAGCCTTTCCAGAACCAAGGGCTCCCTCTGATGTCCAACAAGGCCATCCTCTGCTGTCTATGCATCTAGAGCCATGGGTAACTCCATGTGTACCCTTTGGTTGATGTTTTTGTCCCTAGGAGCTCTGGGAGTACTGGGTGGCTCATATTGTTGTTCCTCCTATAGCACTGCAAACCCCTTCAGCTCCTTGGGTCCTTTCTCTAGCTCCTCCATTAGGGACTCTGTGCTCAGTTTAGTGGCTAGCTGAGAGTGTCCCCCTCTGTATTTGTCATGCACTAGCAGAGCCTCCCAGGTGACCTGCTCCAGTCGGCAAGCACTTGTGAGCATCGATAAAAGTGTCTGGGTTTTGTAACTGTATATGGAATGGATCCCTAGGTGGGGTAATCTCTGGATGGTCTTTCCCTCAGACTCTACTCCACACTTTGTCTCTGTTTCTCATTCTGTGGGTATTTTGTTCCCCCGTCTAAGGACCAGAGTTTCCATTCTTTGTTCTTCCTCTTTCTTGGGGGACCATTTAATATGTGAAATATGTCTTGGGTATTTCAAGCTTCTAGGCTAATATACACTTATCGGTGAGTATATACCATGTGTGTTCTTTTTGTGAAAATATCATCACTCATGATGATGTTTTCCAGTTCCACCCACTTACCTAAGAATTTCATGAATGCATTGTTTTTTGTTTTGTTTTGTTTTGTTTTGTTTTGTTTTTTTGGATTTGGTTTTTTTGAGACAGGGTTTCTCTGTATAGCCCTGGCTGTCCTGGAACTTACTCTGGCTGGCCTCGAACTCAGAAATCCACCTGCCTCTGCCTCCCAGAGTGCTGGGATTACAGGCGTGCACCACCACCGCCCGGCTGAATGCATTGTTTTTAATAGCTGAATAGTAAATATACCTCATTTTCTGTATTCATTCCTCCATTGAGGGACATCTGGGTTCTTTCCAGCTTCTGGCTATTATAAATAGGGCTGCTAGAGTGGAGCATGTGTCCTTATTACATGCTGGAAAATCCCCTGGGTATATGCCCAGGAGTGGGATAAGATGGTCCTCTGGTAGTATTATGCTCAGTTTTCTGAGGAACTGCCAAACTGATTTCCAGAGTGGTTGTACCAGATTGCAATCCCAACAGCAGTGGAGAAATGTACTTCTTACTCCACATCCTCACCAGCACCTGCTGTTTCCTGAGGATTTGATGTTAGCCTTTCTGACTGGTGTGAGGTGAAATCTCAGGGTTGTTCTGATTTGCATTTCCCTGATGACTAAGGATGTTGAACATTTTTTTAGATGCTTCTCAGCCATTCGATACTCCTCAGGTGAAAATTCTTTGTTTAGCTCTGTACCCTATTTTTAATGGGGTTATTTGGTTCTCAGAGTCTAGCTTCTTGAGTTCTTTGTATATATTGGATATTAGCCCTTTGTCAGATGTAGGACTGGCAAAGATCTTTTCCCAATTTCTTGGTTGCCATTTTGTCCGATTGACAGTGTCCTTTGCCTTACAGAAACTTTGTAATTTTATGAGGTCCCATTTCTCAATTCTTGATCTTAGAGCATAAGCTATTGGTGTTCTGTTCAGGAAATTTTCCCCTGTGCCCATGTGCTCAAGGCTCTTTCCCAGTTTCTTTTCTATTAGTTTCAGTGTGTCTGGTTTTATATGGGGGTCCTTGATCCACTTGAAATTGATCTTAGTACAAGGAGATAAGAATGGATTGATTTGCATTCTTCTGCATGCTAGCTATCAGTTGAATCAGCACCATTTATTGAAAAGACTATCTTTTTTGTGACCATAATTCTGTGGGATCATTTCTGGGTCTTCAATTCTTTTTTTTTTTTGGGGGGGGAAGGGGGTTGGTTTTGGTTTTGGTTTTTTAGAGACAGGATTTCTCCGTGTAGCCCTGGCTGTCCTGGAACTCACTCTGTAGACCAGGCTGACCTCGAACTCAGAAATCTGCCTGCCTCTGCCTCTGCCTCCCAAGTGCTGGGATTACACCACTGCCCGGCTTTGGGTCTTCAATTCTATTCCACTGATCTACCTGCCTGTCACTGTACCAAAGCCATGCAGTTTTTAACACTATTGCTCTATAGTACTGCTTGAGGTCTGGGATATTGACTTCCCCAGAAATTCTTTTACTGTTGAGAATAGTTTTAGCTATCCTGGGTTTTTTCTTATTCCAAATGAATATGAAAACTGCTCTTTCTAACTCTATGAAGAACTGAGTGGGATCTTTGATGGGCATTGCATTGAATCTGCAAATTGCTTTTGGCAAGATGGCCATTTTTACTATATTAATCCTGCCAATTCATGAGCATCGGCGATCTCTGCATCTTCTGAGGTTTTCTTTGATTTCCTTCTTCAGAGACAAAGTTTTTGTCATACAGATCTTTCACTTCCTTGGCTAGAGTCACTCCAAGATACTTTATATTGTTTGTGACTATTGTAAAGGGTGTCATTTCCCTAATTTCTTTGTCAGCCTGTTTATCCTTTGAGTATAGGAAGGCTACTGATTTGTTTCAGTTCATTTTATATCTGGCCACTTTGCTGAAGTTGTTTATCAGCTGTAGGAGTTCTCTGGTGGAGATTTTTGGGTCACTTAAGTATACTATCATATCCTCTGCAAATAGTGATAGTTTGACTTCTTCCTTTCCATTTTGTATCACTTTGACCTCCTTTTGTTGTCTAATTGCTCTAGCTAGAACTTCAAGTACTATATTGAATAAATATGGAGAGAGAGAACAGCCTTGTCTAGTCCCTGATTTTAGTGGGATTGCTTCAAGTTTCTCTCCATTTAGTTTGATGTTGGCTACTGGTTTGCTGTATATTATGCTTTTACTATGTTTAGGTATGGGCCTTGAATTCCTGTTCTTTCCAGGACGTTTAACATGAAAGGATGCTGAAATTTGTCAAATGCTTTTTCCACATCTAATGAAATGACCATGAGGTTTTTTTTTCTTTGAGTTTATTTATGTAGTGGATTACATTGATGGATTTCTGTATATTGACCCATCCCTGCATCCCTGCAATAAAGCCTACTTGATCATGGTGAATGATTGTTTTGATGTGTTCTTGGAATTCATTGGCAAGAATTTTATTGAGTATTTTTGCATTGATATTCATAAGGGAAATTGGTCTGAAGTTCTCTTTCTTTGTTGGATCATTGTATAGTTTTGGTATCAGCATAATTGTAGCTTCATAGAACAAGTTGGGCAGTGTTCCTTTTGTTTCTTTTTTTTTATTCATAGTGTGTAGTGTTGTTTTTATTTTCTATATTCTTTGTTTATATTCTGAATGCTTTCCCTTTCCCAGTTCCCCCCTCACCATATGTCCCATAAGTCCTCTTCCCTCCGCCCATTCTCCAATCTCCCCCTCCCATTTCTCTGCTAGTACTCCCCTATAATACTAATCCAGTCTGTTAGTCTATGTCTTTTTATTGGGGAATTGAGTCCATTGATGTTAAGAGATATTAAGGAATAGTGATTGTTGCTTCCTGTTATTTTTGATGAAATTTTTATGTTTGTGTGGTTATCTTCTTTTTGGTTTGTTGAAGAAATATTAATATTTTGCTTTTTCTAGGGTGTAGTTGCCCTCCTTATATTGGAATTTTCCATCTATTATCCTTTGTAGGGCTGGATTTGTGTGAAGATATTGTGTAACTTTGGTTTTATCATGGAATACCTTGGTTTCTCCATCTATGGTGATTGAGTTTTGCTGGGTATCTGGGCTGGCATTTGTGTTCTCTTTGGGTCTGTATGAGATTTGCCCAGGATCTTCTTGCTTTCGTGGTCTTTGGTAAGAAGTCTGGTGTAATTCTGATAGGTCTGCCTTCATAAGTTACTTGGCCTTTTTCCCTTACTGCTTTTAATATTATTTCTTTGTTTAGTGCATTTGGTGTTTTGATTATTATGTGCCAGGAGGACATTCTGGTCCGGTCCAGTCTGTTTGAAGTTCTGAAGGCTTCTTGTATGTCCATGGGCATCTCTTTCATTAGGTTAGGGAAGTTTTCTTCTATAATTTTGTTGAAGGTATTTACTGGCCCGTTAAGTTGTAAATCTTTGCTCTCTTCTATGCCTATAATCCTTAGGTTTGGTCTTCTCAGTGTGTCCTGGATTTCCTAGATGTTTTGGGTTACAAGCTTTTTGCATTTTGCATTTTCTTTGATTGTGATCAATGCTTTCTATGGTATTTTCAGCACCTGAAATTCTTTCTTCTATCTCTTGTATTCTGTTGTTGTTTGTATATATGACTCCTGATTTCTTTCCAAGGTTTTCTATCTCCAGAGTTGTCTCCCTTTGTGATTTCTTAGTTGTTTCTTCTTGTTTTTAGATCCTGGATGTTCTGTTCAGTTCCTTCCCTTGTTTGTTTGTGTTTTCCTGTAATTCTTTAAGGGAGTTTTGTGTTTCTTCTTTATGGGCTTCTACCTGTTGACCCATGTTCTCCTATATTTCTTTAATGGATTTTTGTGTTTCCTCCTTATGGGCTTCTACATGTTGACCCATGTTCTCCTGTATTTCTTTAAGGAATTTTTGTGTTTTCTTTTTAAGGGCTTCTACCTGTTGATTCATGTTCTCCTGTACTTCTTTAAGGAAGTTATTTATGTCCTTCTTGAAATCCTCTATCAGCATCATGAGATGTGATTTTAAATCCAGATCTTGCTTTTTTGGTGTGTTGGGGTATCCAGGACTTGCTGTTGTGGGAGAACTTGTTTCAGATGGTGCCATGTTGCCTTGGTTTCTGTTGGTAATGTTCTTGCATTTGCCTTTTGCGATCTGGTTATCTCTGGTGTTAGTTGGTGTTGCTGCCTCTGACTGTTCTTTATCTGTCATGCATTCTGTGCTGCTGGGAGACCCGTACTCTGGGTGCACCGGTATGTAGGTACTCCTGTGAAACCTGCTCTCTTGTGGTTGTATTTGGGTATGTAGCTCTGTGTCCCCAATCAACTCTGGGTGTAGGCAGAAATCAGAAGATTCCTGTCCCAGGCTGCTCCTAGGCTCTTGTGTCCTCAGGGTTTCTAACTGTTTCCTCTGAGCAGCAGGGATGGTCCTACCCATGCTGCCTGGCCTCTCTGCACTCCTGAGTGGTTAGCTACCTCCTTGCACCACTTAGGTATGGCACACTGTGCCAGAGGATGATCCCAAGCCAGAGACAGAAACCAGAGGGCTTCTGCCAGAGGATTGGGGGGGGTGATCCTCTGAGCAGAGGGGGTGGTCCTAACTTTGCAGGTAGGCCTCTCTGCACTCCTGGGTGGTTAAGCTATCTCCCTGCACCACTAGAGCAGTGTTTCTCAACATGTGGGTTACAAGCCCATTGGGAGGTCAAACAACCCTCTCATAAGGGTTGCCTAAGACCATTGAAAAACACATATTTACATTACCACTTCATAACAGAAGCAAAATTACAGTAGCAACGAAAATAATTGTATGGTTGGGGATTACCACAACATGAGGAATTGCATTAAATGGCCGCAGCATTTGAATGGTTAAAAACCAAATAACAATGACAAAATGCAAATACAAGAGAAGCAAGCAGAAACTAAAAATCAAACTCTGGCCTGAAATGAATAAAATAGAAACAGAGAACAATACAAAGCATCAAACAAAGAATCGGCTCTTTGAGAAAATGAGCAAGATAAAATAAGCCCTTATCCAAATTATTAGTCAGGCAGAGAGAAACTATCCAAACAAAAGCAGAACATGAACAAAAGCAGAAATGAAATGGGAGACATAAAACAGACACTAAGCCAACCTGAAGAATCCGGAGGACAGACTTTAAAATCAATACTTTACTCAACTGGAAAGTCTAAAAAAGGAATAATTTTCTTAGTAGGTACCAATTACAAAAGTTAAATCAAGATCAGATAAACAATTTAAATAGCACTATAATTCCTAAAGAAATAGATGCAGTCATGAAGAATCTAAAAAAAAAAAAAAAAAAAAAAAAGTCCAAGGCCAGATCCACACAGTTTGGTTTTAGTGCAGAATTATACCAGACTTTCAAATAGTTAATGCCAATATTCCTCAAATTATTTCAATAAATAGAAACAGAAAGAACATTGTGACATTCATTTTCTAAGGCCACAGTTACCCTGATGTCCAAACCATATAAAAAGCCAAGCAGGAAAGAGAATTTCATACAATTTCCCTCATAAACATTGATACAAAATTACTCAGTAAAGTGCTTGCAAAACAAATCCAAGAACACATCAAAACGATAATCCACCATTATCAAGAAGGCTTCATCCCAGAGAAACAGGGATGGTTTAACATACAAAAATCAGAAAATGCAATCCAACAAATAAACAAACTGAAAGAAAAAAACCCACACAATCATCTCGTTAATGCATCTCATTAGATGCCTTTGACAAAATTCAACACTCCATGTTAAAGTCCTAGAGAGATTAGAGATACAAGGTACATACCTCAACATAATAAAGGCAATATACAGCAAGCAGATAGTCAACATCAAAGTAAATAGAAACTCAAAGCAATTCCACTAAAATCAGGAACAAGACAAAGTTGTTCACTCTCTCTGTGTCTTCAATATAGTACCTGAAGTTTTATTTTGAGCAATAAAAAAAACACTAAAGGAGATCAAGGGGATGCAAATTGAAAAGAAGTCAAAGTGTTATTATTTAAAGATGTTATAATAGTACATACATGAACAAAAAAAATTTGCACCACAGAACTACTACAGCTGATAAACACTTTTAAGCAAAGTGCCTGCATACAAAATAAGTTCAAGAAAAAAATCAGTAGCCCTCCTATGAATAAATGACAAATGGACTGAAAAAAAATCAGGGAAACACATTTACAATAGTCTCAAATAATGTAAACTATTTTAGGGTAACCCTAACCAAGCAAGTGAAAAACTTGATGATAAAAAGTTTCAAGTCTTTGAAGGAAGAAATTAAAGAAGGTATCAGAAGATGAAAACGTCCCATGCTTATAGATCGATAGGACTAATAAAGTAAAAAGGGCCACTCTACCAGAAGCAAGCTACAAGTTCAATGCAATCTCCATCAAACTTCCAACACATTATGGACCTTGAAAGAGGAATTCTCAACTTACTATAGAAAAACAAAAAACTCAGATAGCTAAACAATCCTGAACAATACAAGAACCACTAAAAGTCTCACCATTTTTGATCAAGTAGTACTACAAAGCTATAGAAATGAAAACCTCATAGAATTTGGTAGTACTGGCATAAAGACAGGTAGGTTGATCAATAGAATCAAATTTAAAAACCAGACATAAATCCACACACATATAGACACATGATTTTTGAAGCCAGAAATACATACTGGAAAGAAAGCAGCATGTTCAACAAATGCTGCTGGTCAAATCGGATGTCTGCATGAGGAAGTATACAAATAAATCCATACTTACCACCTGTTGTGGATGGGCCAGCTGCTGTTCTTCTGAACCAACCCCCTAATGAGTAAAGCAGCCAACTACTGGGTGAGTAGGTGGGACTTCTGTACAGTATGGAGGAAGAGAGGAAGCAGGAGAGAGTTACTTCCCTCTGGAGCTGTGACAGCAGAGGGCTAAGATGTAGCTGCTGTCGTTTTCTAGTATCATGGTGGATCCACAAGAATCTGCCACTGGAGGGATCAGATTTTAATAAGGCTTACAAGATTAGGTTTTATTTGTTGTACCCAGAGATTGAGTTACCATTGATTCTGAACCAAGTTTGTGTTGCATTTTCCTTCACGTAGCAGCTTGTCTGGTTTCAAGAGAGAAAGACAGCCAAGCATGAGTTTGCCTGAGGTGCTCCACAAAGGCCTTGGGGGATTTGAAGCACAGGATTGGCATGGTAGCTAACCACCACTGGGAACCTATTGAGCTGGGTGGAGATGTTTCGGGAGCTCTGAGCCAGTGAATCTCCATGAAATAAAACCAGGTAGGCCATTGCCTGCTAGTGCATGGCCGCCCAGACAATATTTCCTGCAACAATCACTCTGCACAAAACTTAAGTTTGGGTGAATTAAAGACTTCAAAATAAAACCAGATACACTGAACCTTATAGAAGAGAAAGTGGGGAATAGCTTTAAATGCATCGGCACAAGAAAAGGCTTTTTGAACAGAACATTGATAGCATAGGATCAAAGACTGATAATAAATGGAACCTCGTGAAACTGAAAAGCTTCTGAAAGGAAAAGGGCACAGTCAGTTGGACAAAGCAGCAATCTGTAGAATGGGAAATGACTTTTGGCAACTCTACATCTGATAGATGACTAATATTCAATAAATAGATAAATAGATATCAAAAAACTAATAATTCAATTTAAAAATTGGGTATAGATCTAAACAATTCTCAGTAGGAAAAATTCAAATGGCTGAGGAATGAGTTTTCAACATCCTTGGCCGTCAGGGCAATAAAAATCAAAACTACTTTGTGATTCCATCCTACTGTGAGAGTGGCTGAGATCAATAACACAAGCAACAGCTCATGCTGGCAAAGTTGTAAAGCTAGGGGAACACTCCTCCATTGCTGGTGGGAGTGCAAACTTGTACAGCCACTATGGAAATCAACATGGCAGTTCCTCAGAATGTTGGGAATTGATCTACCTCAGGGCCCAACTATTCTATTCTTGGGCATATACCCAAATCACACTCCATCTCACCACAAAGACACTTGCACAAACATATTTATTGAGGATATATTCATAATAGCCAGAACTAAAAACAATCTAGCTGTCCCTCAACAGAATAATGTGGTATGATTGCACAATGAAGTATTAAGTATTATTCAGCTGCTTTAAAAACTGACATGAAATTTTTAGGCAAATAGATAAAACTAGGAAAAATCATCCTAAGGGATATAACCCAGACTCAGAAAGACAAATATTATATATATATTCATCTATAAGTGGATACTAGCAGTAAATATACGACAACCAAGCTATAATCTATAGATCCCAAGAGGGTAGGTAAACAGGAGGGTCTGGTGGATAGCATAGGCATCTTCCTAGGAGGGACGAATAGAATAGACTGGATAGTTGGGGACGAGAGGAAGGAGTCAGGTGGCAGGTGGAGACTAAGAGTGTGGGAGAGATGGCTGGAATCATGGGGCTTTTGAGGGGTGATGTGGAAACCTAATGCACTGGGAACTTCCTGGAATGATCCTAATGAGGACTCCTAGAAACAGAGGATGTAGAGCCTCAACAGACCACTTCTTGTCACCTGGTGAGATTTCCAGTAGAAGGATTGGGTTGCAGTCAGTTGAGTTGTTGGCCAACGAGGTCCCATGGAAATATCCAAACCACTCAGACTGTTGCTAAGACAAAGGGTTACTTTCTATAAACTGACAGCAGGGGCTCCATTGCTGAGGACAACACTGCTTGAACAAGGAGAAGTTGGTCTAGTACCTACATGAAGTTTTTACCCCTACATTCTAGTCTCTTTGTTGAGGGAAGATACTCTGCAGGGTACTGAAAGAGAAATGAGAAAACCAACTCAGCCACAAAACCTATAATCTGACCTATAATCTGTCCTTCAATGGTTGCACAGAACTTGTGGGAGTAGCCAACCAATGCCTGATTTGACTTAAAGCTCACACCACAAGAAGAAACCCATAACCAACACTGCTTGGATAAACAAGAACCAGAGACTAGATAGCCCAGAGACATAGACTACTGGATTTTAAAAACTTTTTTATTAATCATTTTATTTGTTTACATTTCAAATGATATCCCCCTTCCCAGTTACCATTCCACAAACCCCCAACCCACCTCCCTTTCCCCGCTCCCCACTCCCCTTTGCCTCTAGGAGGGTGCTTCTCCACCCACTCACCCACTCCCACCTCACCCCCTTAGCATCCCCTTACCCTGGGGCATTGTGCCTCCCTCCCCTCCCACTGATGTCAGATAAGGCCATCCTCTGCTACATATGTATCTGAAGTCATGGCTCCCTCCATGCATACTCAATAAAATGGTTTTTAATGATATTTTGCTATACTCATAGATTAGTACCTTATCCAGTCATCATCAGAGAGGCTTCCTCTGGGAGCAGATGGGAACAGATTCAGAGACTCACAGCTAGACATTATAGAGAGAGTCCATCAAATCAGGAAATCTCACAGAAGAGAAAACTGAACAATTGTAAGAACTAGAGTCTATAGAAAACACCAGGAGAGCAAGGCCCTCTGAATAAACTAAGTAAGGCACATATGAGCTCATCAAGACCCTGCATGGGTCTGTGCCATGTCTTCTGCACATAGAGTAAAGCTGTTAGCTCTGCATTTCTATGGAGCTTCTTACGTGTGTCTGACTCTAATGCCTGCTTCTGGGGTCTCTCCTGTTGGACCAACACATGCAACTTTAATATGATAGTTTTCCTTTGTCTTATTTTTTGTCATGTTTAGCTATTGTCTCTTGGAAGCCTGTTATTTTCTAATGAAAAAAGAGATCTTTTTTCATTAGAAAAAATGAAATGGATCTGGGGGGAGGGGGGAATTGGGAGGAGTGGATAGATGGGAAACTATAATCGGACTATACTGATTAAGGAAGAATCTATTTTTTTAATTAAGAGAAGTGGAATTCTTTTCAAAGCTGTCTATTTTCTTGAAAGTTTCATTTCTTTACAGTTGAATAAAAATCTATTTTAAAAAACAAGAACAAAACAACATTGGCAAGATAGATGGGGACCACTGCCCACTATTCCTAGAAATGGGAATAGTAAATAGATGGTTATGGTGCAGCCATTTGTAAATAACATTATAGTTCCTAAAACACCTTCAAATAGAATTACTGTATGATTCATCATTACCACTTTCTACACATGCCCAAGCAAACTCAGAGGAAGATATGTATCTACAATTCCATGTCAACAGCAGTATTAGTCAAACAGTGAAAAGGTAGAAAAGCCCAAATGTCCACCAACAGATGAATGAATAAACAAAATGTGGTATATACACATACACATTGGGATATTCAGCCTTTAAAAAAAGGCAGTTCTGACATATGCTACAACACAGATGGATGGACGTTGAAGACATGGTGCTAAGAGAAATATACCAGTCACAAAAAGACAAGTGTATCATTCCACTGAATGGAGCTATCAAGAGGAATCAAACTCATAGACATGGCAAGCATATCTGTGGTTGCCATGGTGGAAGGGAGAACCAGGACCTATTTGCTAAGTGCACATAGATTTGGTGTTTCATGATTAAAACATTTTAGACATTAATTTCATGACAAAGTCAATATACTTAACCTACTGAGCCACCCACTTAGAATGACTGAACATGGAAAATTATATGTTGTATTTAATTTGTCATACTTTTAAAACATGTAATTGGGATGATGAAATAAATTCATTGAGATCTGCTTTCTCTTTAAATAACTTCAAAAAATAAAAAACAATGTTTTGCTAAGACTACTTTTACATTTTAAAAATTTAGAAGTATAGCCTTAGTTATATAATTATCCATTTGCATTTTTAAATTCACGGAAGAATTCTAGAAAGAATTTTTGTATGTCATTTCTTTTTCTTTCTTTCTTTCTTTTTGGTATTTGATATTTTCTTTATTTACATTTCAAATGATATCCCCTTTCCCAATTCAGTCAGTGCTCTTAACTGCTGAGCCATTTCTCCAGCTCCCTTCCAGAAAGAATTAACAAGAAAATATCTGTAGCTTATAATCAACTATAGCAAGATTGTAAGATGCAAAGTTAATGAAAATCAATGTTTCCTATATTACAACACAAAACAAATAGGATATGAAATTAAAAACACCTCCTTAATTTGGGGATATTGTTCAATGGTGTTTCTTGCATAGCATGCATGAGGTCTTAGTCAATCCTCAACAATACTCACACACACACACACACACACACACACACACACAGACACAGACACAGACACAGACACAAACAAAAACAATATATGCACACTCCCAAAAAATAAAATGCTTAAGTATAGACCTAACAAAGTTGTAAGAAGTATACAATGAAAAGTATAAGACTCTGATCAAGAACCAAGTAAACATAAAAACATCACGTTTGTGATTAAGAAGATTTAAGACTCTCCAGAGATCAATTCTTCCCAACTTAAACTGCAGAGTCAATTCCCATCACAACCTCACAATTTACAGGGATTACCAAATGATTCTAATGCTTACACTGTGTCTTAGTTAGGGTTTCACTGCTGTGAACAGACACCATGACCAAGGCAAGTCTTATAAAGGACAACAGTTAATTGGGGCTGGCTTACAGGTTCAGAGGTTCAGTCCATTATCATGCATGGCTGCCTCCAGGCAGGTACACACAGCACTGGAGGAGCTGAGTTCTACATCTTCATCCAAAGGAAGCCAGGAGTAGACTGGCCCCCATATGGCTAGGAGGAGGGTTTTAAGCCCACCCCCCACAGTGACACACTTCCTCCAACAAGGCCACGCCTTCCAGTAGTGCCATTCTCTGGGGTAAGCATAATCAAACCACAACTTGCAAAAGAGCCTGCCTAATCTATGCAATGCTGAAAAGAAGAAGCTGAAATGACCACTACTCAAAATCAGAACCCAACGTAAAGCTCCTACAATGAGAGCATCCTGGTATTAATGAAGGAAGAAGCAAATAGATTAATGGAGCACAAATAGATTCATCTTATAAAGTCAACATTTCTTTGACAAAGGACCAAAGGTAATAAAATAAACAAAATGAAAAACACCTTAAAAGTGGTTTAGAACAGACATTCACATGAAAAAAGGACAATGAGTCTCTAGACACAGACATTATAACCTTTAAAAAAAAATACTGTAAAATGCAGAACTATGAAGTTCCTAAAATAGGCATGGAGGTGGCTGGAAACACACACACACACACACACACACACACACACACACACACTGAAATGTAATAAAAGTTCTAAAATAGGCCTGGAGGTGGCTGGCTCAGTTGGTAATGTTTGCTGCACAAGTGTGAAGACCTTAGTTGCCAGAGCCCACATAAAAGTCACACCCAGTGGCTCGTAATTCACTGAGGGTGTAGAAACAGAAGGATGCCTAGGGTTTGCCAGCCAACCAGTTCAGATGAATCAACACGCTCCAGGCTCAGTGACAGACTGAACTCCCAGTACACTGTCACAAGGGCAGAGATCGAATGAGAAAGAGCCAACCCCGATCTCTGTTTTCTGTGTGTGTGTATGTGCACACGTGCGTTTTTGTGTGAGTGTGTGTGTTTGTGTGTGAGTATGTGTGTTTGTGTGTGTGTGTTTTGTGTGTTTGAATATGTGTATGCTTGTGTGTGTGTGACTGTGTGTCTGTTTGTGTATGTGTGTGTTTGTGTGTACATTTGTGTGTGAGTGTGTTTGTGTTTGTGTGTGTGTTTGTGTGTGAATGTGTGTGTTTGTGTATGAATGTGTGTTTGTGTATGTTTGTGTGTGAGTGTGTGTGAGTGTGTGTTTGTGTGTGTGAGTGTGTGTGAGTGTGTGTGTGTGAGTATGTGTGTTTGTGTTTGTATGTGAATGTGTGTGTGTGTGTGTGTTCAAGTGTGATCGAACACATGCACATGTGACTGCATGCTTGCAAACCTAAATGGCCTTGGGTTTAGTAGTCATGCTTTACGTATGATACCAAGAACTGATAAGCTGTATTTCATTAAAATTAAATTAGTATATTCTGAAGCAGACACTATAAAAAGCATGAACATACAAGCCAAGCTTCCAGAAGATGGTGGACGTCACCCACTCACAGACTGCTAGAATCTCGGGAATAATCTAGGGTATCTGGAGTACAGATGTCCTAAGAGGTGGGTGATGGTGGAGACATGCTAGTTTCTGTAGCAAAGTAAAATAGGAAACTTCATAGTGAAACAGAAGGAGAGAGAGTTCCTTAGAGTAGTTAGCACCAATTTGGGAATGCTCTCCTCCCAGCAAAAGCAGTCCAACTGGAGAGTGTGACAACCACGGCTTAAAACAAGAAAGACTGAGAAACTGCACTGTCTTTGAGTTAACAGGATGCGGAGGGGCGGAGACAAAGGCTGCACAAGGCCGTGCAGGGGGAGATGAAGGTTGGGAAGATCTTCTCTCCCCTGTGTTTACTATCCTAACAGAGCAATGGCAAAAGGCCATTTTAAAAAGATCCCTGTGGAGTCTATGGCTTGTCAACCCAAGAGGCAAAACTTCATAGACTCTATAAAGCCGTAGGTCAAGGGAATATGTTCTAAGCAACCTGCAGACCTTCGGTGGAGCAGAGCAAGTTTGACTCTGAACCATGAAATATTCAAACTATCTGATCTGAGCTGTACTCTAGATAGATGGGCCCACAATAGACCACCCAGAGGAACCTACTGACCCTGCCGAGAACTGCCAAGGCAGAGCCAGGCAAACAGCCTGCCACAGAGCCTGACCCTGGGGAGCCATTCACTTTGACACTACTTTGATTGAATATCTAATGCCAGTTTATTGGACAAGCTCTCTCTCTCTCTCTCTCTCTCTCTCTCTCTCTCTCTCTCTCTCTCTCACACACACACACACACACACACACACACACACACACACACACCTCTTCCTCTTGGCTCACCTTATGTCCTCTCCTTGTTTCACATTTCTTCCCTTGTATTTACTTTTTCCTCCTGTTTTTCCTCAGTGCGTAATCCTAACCACTAGCATTGCTCTCTTCATATCTGTACCTTTACCAGCAAATCTCCCAGTGCACACAGCACTGTATATGCGCCTTTACTTCACAAACGGCACTGGAACTAAAGAAGCAATTACTTTAAAATGAGCACTATAGTGTTTTCATAATGGACTTAAGCATCAGTCGTGGCTGCTGCTGCAGTTAGTACTCTAGTGTTGGAAGTACGTGGGCTGAACCCGATGAGCTGAACATGTGAACTGAGCATGTGATTCACCCCAAACCAGAGAATGAAAAACTATCTCAGCCATATTGTCACTTAGCATCACTTCATCATTACAAATATTTACATTAAAAATATTAATTTTTTAAAATAAATATAACAAGTGATCAAATCCTAGAGATACAAGACCTAATGCAGAAAGACAGGAAATATGAGAGGCCAAAGCAAGCTGAGTCTTCCTAAACTTACCAGTTCCACAGTACCAGCTTCCAATTAGATGACGTTCTAGACAAATAACCATTATAGAAAATCAGCAGTTATAGTTGTTCTTAAAAGTAATATCTTTTGTAAAAAAAACTTTGTGTTGATTCTTCATTTCCCATCATGTACCTTGGTCCCACTCATCTCCCCATCCCTTCATATCTGCCCTCTTTCCTTACAAACTCCCTCACAAAAGAAAATAAAAAACAAAAATAATAAATAATAAAATAAGGCATAGAAAATATCTCATCATGGAAGCTATGGTATGTCACAGTGTGTTCCAGAGTATACTCTTTTGTCCACACATCTTTGCTTACAAACGTTCATTGCAGTGACAAATTGGTCTGGTAAGAGGCCTCTGGCTTCTGCTACACTATCAATACTGGATCCTCACCAGGCCTCCTCTCGGATATCCTGTTGTTTCCCTGGATCATGAAGATCTTGCAGCTTTGGATCTACAGGACCAGCCCTTTCACACACTCAGACAGTTCATAGATGGGGTAGATGGGTTGTTGTTCTCACTCTCACATCTCTAATTCCACCTCTCTTCATAGTGCCCCAACTGTTGTGTGTCTCTTTCTTGTGCATCTGTCCACCACATTCTTGAATATTAAAGTGGCTCTTGCTGCAGGTTGGCCACACAGCTGGCAGGCTTCCTCTGCATAGCCTGGTGGCAGACGGGTCTCTGACTGCCTGCACTTTGTGGTATGGCTTAGGGCAGGCCTCTGTGTGCCTACAGCCCACCCGTGCCTGTGGCAATGGGCCAGCCTCTGGGTGTCCTCCACTCACCCAAGCTACCATTTGGCGTGGAGGCAGGTCTCTGGGCCAATTTCCCTGTCTGTGCCATACAATTAATATCCTAATTAGGAAATAATATAGAGTTCATGCCAGTTACCCTGAGCCCTTAGACTAAGATACTACATTTTAAACTACTTGCTTAACTCTACCACATCCAAGTGCCACTTGAACACTACAAATGTTTTGACTGAAAGAATACAACTAATTTCTTTAAAATTCAAATTAACAATAACCAAAAAGATGCAAAAATACCAACATAGTAATATGAGAAACACAAGTTAATATAACTCCTCCAAATATTACTAATCCTACAATAATGCCACCTAAAAGGGTTAGATGAAATCAAAGAATTATTTAAGTATGTTTCATGAAATCAAAGGAAAAAACAATCTGAGAACACAAATAGTTGGATGAAGTAAGAATAGTGGTGGAGGACATGACAGAGGACAATTCAACAAAGAAAATCCTGAAGGAAAATGGTGAAATGTGGAGATAAGAACAGGAATAAATCCAAAGCTCTGTGAACCAACTCACCAATAACGTGGCTCAAGGAGAGGCCAGACTATCTGAGCTTGAGAACAAGTGAAATAACTGAACGGATATATAACAAGATAAAATAAATATAAGATACCAGTGGGAATTCTGAGACATCCACTATACTGTATAAAGACCAATTCCATGGAAATGTGCATAGAAGAAACTTGTTCTATGGGCATACAAAATATTTTCTAAAGAATTATAACAGAAAATTTCTCAGAGTTAGAAAAAGAGAAAAACAAATCCATTCACTGGGCAGCAGGAAAAGAATAAACTACACTAAAGTAATAGTTAATTAAGAAAGGAAGGGGGGTGGGGAACAAATACTGTAGAATCAATACACACTTTTCACTGATAATTCTACATATTAATAGTCTCAATTTTCCAATCAAAAGGCATAGACTAGTAGATTTCTTTTATAAATAGGAACCATCTTCTTGGCATCTTCATGAAACATTCTTCCAGGCAAAAGATAGATACTGTCTTAGCATGAAAAGAAAAAGTGCACTTCAATTAAATAGACCTAAGAAAACAGGACCATTATTCCAATATCTGACAAAACAGACTTCAAACTAAAACGAATGAAAAATGATGAAGACATTCACTTCATACTGATTAAGGAAATTGTCCATTAAAAGGTTATTATACTAAACATATATACTCTGAACACAAATGGTTTCTAATTTTATAAGACAAAAACTATTGGCTGTAAGGTTACATGTTTACCCCAGCACCAACAGTAGTTTGTATCAGCCCTCACAAAGGGACAGATCTTCTTGGCAAAAAAATAAATACATGAGTTAAAAACATCATAGACCAAATGGGTGTAACATCTACAAAAAACATTCCATCCAAACACAGCAGAATACACTATTTTTTCATCATCCCATGGAACTTTCTCTAAAATAAATCATTCATTAGACACAAAGCAAGGCTCAACAAACACAGGGAACTTGAAATAACACTTTGTATTCTTACATGATCTCAACAGAATAAGAGTGCACACAGGAAAAGCAAGGAAAAACCTAGAAAGCACATAAACTGGAGGAGATTAAACAACCCACATTTTATTTGTGACATAGGGCCTCACTATGCATCTCCAGATGGCCTGGCATTTGCTATGTCAACCAGACACGGGCCTTAAACTCTCAGAGACCCCCAGCCTCTTCTTCCCAAGTGCTGGGATTAAAGGCGCAGGCCGCCATGGCTGACAACCACCCACCATTGAATGATGAATGGTTCCTTAAAGAAATCAGTTAGAAAGTTAAATATTCCTAGAACAAAGTGAAGATGAAAAATCAATATTAAACTTTATGAGATGAGGGGAAGTAGCTCCAAGAGGGAGATCTAGGTTTAGAGCCCTAAGTGTCTACCTGGAGAAACCTCAATAACTTAATGCTGCACTGAAGTAGAAACTTAAGGATTCTTCAGATGGTGTTTTTCTGGGGCTAACACATGAAAGAATGTTTTCTTGAAGCAGACACAGGTAAAAGGCTAAGGCAGACTCATGAAGGAGCATTTTGTTGTGCCGGTTCAGGACTGAGAACCCCAAAAGACCCCCAAGGATCCGACTCAGATGCAGTCTCACTAGGGCCTTTTTATTCAAGCTCAGGCTTCGGCTCATCACCAACCCTGATGGTGAAGCCCTAAGCCCTCAGCAGGACAAGGTTTTGTAGGAAAGGGCAAAGCAATGGAGGGGGTTCAGCCTGTCAAGCGTCTAACTGAAGCTGTCAAGTGGGCCCTGTTTTAGACAGTCTAAGAGTACATCTGGAACAGTCAGACTAGCCTTGATTGGCTGTTGCTAGGGAGTGACCAGGGAGTAATTCTGGGGTATGGGCCAGGGACAAATCATGGGACCCTTCCTGGTACTTGGGTGCAGCTTGGATTCAGCTGCAGGTCAAATTCTCAGGCTTTTAAAATGGAGGCCCCAAGATGGAGTAGGTTTAGCCTCTCAGTTTGGCTAAAGCAGATACAGGTGAAAGGATGTTCTGCTAAAGCAAGCACGTGAAAGGACACGTGATGAAGGATCCTTCAATAATGACAAGCATGTATTGGTCTGCCTTACAGTGCATAGTTGAGCTCCATTTGTTGGTAGTCCATGGAGAGAGGTGTACTGCAGTTTCTTGCAGTTTCCACCACTGGGGATGATTGGCAGAGTGATACCAGCTAAGACAGACACATGTGCTGAGGCCATACAAGTGCTGAGGAAAGACCTGTGGAGGATACATGATGTTTGAAGGGAGTGTAAAAAGAACTCCACAGACAGTGACAGAGGCTGGGCTTGGCTTGCTGGTACAGCTAGCTGTGCAACTCTTGGTGGTCTAGAGTCTTCACTGATCTTCTCTTGCTGGTCTGAATACCTCCTGCTGACTCATGCCAAGGCAGAGACCCGGCTGTTGGATAGTGCCACCATTACTGATTCCTGTTTGCTAGCCCAACTCTACAGAACTGGATAGCTAGTGTATCCATATAGTGTTTGCAAGTGAACTGAGCTGCTGCTGCGACTCCCGTGAACTGAACTGCTGATTGATGACCTGACAATGCAGATGGGCTTTGCTCCAAAGACCCCTTTCTAAACAGGTCCATTTCCCCTGTCGCTTTTCTTTTCCAATACTTCAGGTAGGTGGTGGGCTAAAAGAGAGGTTAAGGCATTTAAGAACCAACATTAAAAGTAAGCTTTCAAAAAATTAAAGTGACAATGCACTTTAAGGATTTTGCAGGGGGGACTTCAAATCACAACTCAGTAAGTGAAAGCAAACATTGTGATCTGTATAGAAATTAATGCAATGGAAGCGAACAATGCAAAGAATCAATTAAACAAAGCATTAGTTCTTGAAAAGACATATAAGCTCGACAAACCCTAGGCCGGGTTAAACTAAGAAAGAGAGAAAACCCAAATTAATAAAGTTAGAGGTAAAAGGGAACCAATACAGCAGATAACCAATGAAATGTAAATTATTTCTTGCCATAAAAACACATTAAATCAAAATTTCTAAAATAGACAAAATCCTAAATTACTATGATGTACCAAAATTAAACTGAGATGATATTAAACAATTTAAACATATCTATAACAAGCAGTGAAGTTATAATAATAACTTAAAATCTTTAAACTAAAGAAAAGTCCACTCTAAATGAATTTGTTACTGAATGTTGCCAGAATTTCAAAGAAGAATTAACACCAATTCTTCTCAAACTATTCCATAAAATAAAAGGGATGGAACATTATCAAAGTCTTCCTGGTTAAAAAAAATCTTGGACGAGAAGAAGTACATCTGAACATACAAAAGCCTATTCGTGACAAACCTGTAGCCAACATTATAGTAAACTAGAAGCATTTATACTAAAATCAAGATCAAGAAAGGGTGTTCATTCTCTCTGTTTTCACTCAATTCAGTGCAGGAAGTGTTACCTAGAACAATAAAAATCAGAAAAGCAAACAAAAGGGGGAAAAATCAAAGCACTTCCATTTGCACATGATGTACAGATGATACACTTCACACCTAACAACCCCTGAAGACTCAGCCAGAAACCCCTAGAACTGATAAACACTTTAAGTAAAATGGCAAGAAAAAAAAGGTCAACATATAGAACTGGTAGCCTGAGCTGGAGAGCTGGCTCATCAGCCACAAGCACTTGCTGTTCTGACATGGGATTCAGAGAACAGTTCCAGCTCCCATGCGGTGACTCACAACCATTCGCAACGCCAGTTCTAAGGGATCTGATGCTTACTTGTAACCTCTACAGGCACTGGTGCAATACATACATACAAACAAAACACACGTATACATAAAATAAATATAAAATTAAAAACTAGTAACCTTCCTATATACCAATGACAAAGATACTGACAGTGAAATTAAAAAAAAAAAAAAAGCAATCCTAATTATGGTAGTCTCAAAAAACACCTTGGAATAAATATAATGTGAATGGTCTCTACAGTGAAAACTTTATAACATTGAATAAGGAATATTTGTAAGCCTTTTCTTTATAACAAGATGGAAATATGCTAAACAAAGAATGATGGATATTCTTGGCTGTCAACTTGACAACATCTGGCTTAACTAAAACCCAAGAGACTGGGTACACCATGAAGAAATATCTTAGTTAAATCATTTGAAATGGGAAGACCCACTTTTAATCTTGCTCTTCTAAAATGGGAAGATCCACCTCTAATCTGTCCCATACCTTCTTACGGCAGCCTATATAAAGTACTGGAAGAAAGAAGCTTGTTCTCTCTGCCTGCTTGCTATCAGCCTAGCTGACAAGTCCATTCCTTCACTGGCATTGGAGCCTACTTCTTCAGCATCCTGGCTTTTCCTGAAGAACATCTAAGACATTCAGCCTCGTGGAGTGAACAACTACTGGATTTGTAGACATGTCATTGTTGCACAAGTGGGACCACAGCCCTGTAAGAAAAAAAATGTATATATTCTATAGATTTTGTTCCTCTAGAGAACCATGACTAACAGGTTTTGATACCAGAAGTGGTTCTAGAACAACAGAAGTATACGGATAAATTTTTTAAGTATCTGGAATAGACTTTCCAATTTGCCAGCACCCCTCCTAGAACTAGAAAAATACTGAGAGCCCATGGTATGAACCACTTTACAAACAATAAAACAAGTGTAGTGAGTATCCTGGTCCATCAGTTGTGAGAAGCAACAGATTTGGCATCTCTGTATATAAAACTTTTGACAAATTTTTGGAAAAAGAAAAGAAAAATTGATGATGGTTGGTTGCTCCTAGAATCCCTGAGTAAACTGACAAAGGAAAATGATGAGTTCCATGACAAAATTAACCAAATTCTAGCATCTCAGGATACATTGAAGGATAACAATGAACTCTGTGATAAAACTGACCTGATCCAAGGGTATAGAAACAGTTTAAGTTGGTGGTTCTCAACCTTTCTGATGCTGTGACCCTTTAATACAGTTCCTCATGTTGTGGTGATCCCCAACTATGAAGTCATTACATTGCTACTTCATAACTTTAATTTTGCTAGTGTTATGAATTATAACATAAATATCTGATATGCAAGATATTTGATATATAATCCCCAAAGGGGTATCAAGCAACCAACTGCTTAAGAACCACTGGTCTAAAGGGCTCTCTGTGTGCCCTGGAAGAGAATCTACTCTCCACAGAGCTCAAGTTTCAGAAAAATCAAACCAAAGCCCTCATTATAAGGTTGGTTAAATTACAGCAAAAATCCAAGTCCCAACCTCAGAAGGTGTCAGTGGTTAAAGTAAGGGCACTAATTATTAAGAAATGGGATCCTGTAATTTGGGCTAGGGGTATGTGGGAGGACCCTATTGAAGCTGAGCACTTTGAGCTTTTAGATTCCCAAGGGTTTATCTCACCTGAGGAAGCAGTCTCTCCACCCTCAGCAGAAGATGTACTCAAACCCCACTCTCTGAAATCTTGCCTTTTCTGCCTTTAACTGAGGAAATTAACTCTTTATCTTCTAAACTAGCAGTGACTTTCCCTGAAGAAAATCCCAGGTAAGACAATACTGATGTCCCTCGGGGCCCATCAATACTTACATCTAGTCCTATTACCAGACTTAAGGTTAAGGAGGCTCCTAGAGGGGAGATAGTGTGCCCAAGGAGACATGAAACACTACTAAAGAGCTTAATTGGTAGACCTCCCCCCCCCCCGCACCCCACCCCCAACTCCCGCCACTTCTGCCACGGAGAAGATCCTACTTCCTGATACTTTCTAGAGAACTGGCAGGAGTAGAGCATTTGGTAAAAACCACCCCCCACCTCTAGAGGCCCAGAGCCACTCTGGGACTCACTACCCAGCAACCTCCAGATCACCACTCACCCATCCTCCTCATCTAACCCTCCCTCCTCCCCCACCACTGCCCCACTCCATCGGACAAGGTAGACCCAAGCCACTTCTGCCACGAGGAAATTTCTACTTCCTGATACTTTCTAGAGAACCGGCAGCAGCGGGGCATTTGAGAACTAGCAGCCTGCAGGGCATTTGACCCTTGCAAGTCTGCCATAGGGAAGACCCTACCTCCTGATACTTCCTGGAGAACCAGCTGTGTGCAGGGCATTTGAGAGAAAGGGAATTCCAGAAGAACAGAAACACAGGCATGCAGGACAGAGAAGTTAGAGACAGCAAGACCAACTAACACCAGAGATGAATAGATGGCCAAATGCAAAATCACTACCAACAGAAACCAAGGCAACATGGCACCATCAGAACCCAGTTCTCCCACAACAGCAAATCCTGGATACTCCATCACATCAGAAAAGCAAGAGCTGGATTTAAAATCACATCTCATGATGCTGATGGAGGACATCGAAGGACATAAATAACTCCCTTAAATAAATACAGGAGAACATGGGTCAACAGGTAGAAGCCATTAAAGAGGACACACAAAACTCCCTTAAAGAAATACAAGAGAATATGAATCAACAGGTAAAACCCCTTAAAGAGGAAACAAAAATCCCTTAAAGAAATACAGGAGAACATGGGTCAATAGGTAGAACCCCTTAAAGAAGAAACACAAGCGCCATCTTGCCTCGGATCACTGCAGACAGCTGGCAGCTGGAGTCAGGTACTTGGACAGAGACCAAGCCTAACTTTGACTACCCCATCAGGCTCTTGCCTGCGCCCAGAGCCAGAGCAGCTCGGCCTGAGGTCTGTGCAACTGGAGCTCGGTGGCTGTCGCCGACCTCTGGGGGCCAACTCGCTAGGCTTGCAGCAAGGCCGTCATCTTGCCTTGGGTCACTGTGGACGGCTCACAGCTGGGGTCAGGTGCGTGGACAGAGACCTGGCCTGGCATCGACTACCCCGTTGGGCTCTTGCCTGCACCCAGAGCCAGAGCAGCTCGGCGGGCAGTCTCTGTGCCGACCCGCTCGGGCACCAATCTGTTTGTGGGTCTGTGCCTGGAGTATGGCCAGAGGCCAACATCTTGCCTCAGGGCACCACAGACAGCTAACCAGACAGAGCCCTGTGGACTGAGAGTGCCACCGTCTAGGCTCCATCAGTCCAACCAGGGAAGCTCCAGTCCTGCAGGGAATCCAGCGGTTAGACAGAGCCCCGAGACCTGCCACCATCTTGGAGCTGGTGGCCTGAACAGGTCACCATAGAGAACCAACAGATGAGCCCAAGTCACCATAAAGATCTAACAGAAGAGCCCAGATTGATGGAAAAAAAAGATTTAATTCTTAAGAACTGGCAACTAGGTAGGCCAGGAGGAGACGGCGAGAGGCCAATTACGCGTCTAGCAGCGAGCCTGGGGAAGACTTGGGTCTGGCCCAACAGAACTGAGGAGGTAATTCGGAGCCCAGTAACAGAAACCTCCTGGTCTCCACCTCGGGAGCACGGACGCCCTCTACGACAGCAGAGCCAAATGCCAGGCTCACAGGAGCTTCAAACACCAACCAGTAACAACAAGATCAACTAACTCCAGAGATAAACAGATGACAAAAGGCAAATGTAGGAACGTTACTAACAGAAATCAAGGCAATATGGCAGTATCTGAACACAATTCGCCAACCACAGCAAGTCCTGGATACCCCAGCATACCAGAAAAACAAGAGTTGCATTTAAAAGCACTAGTCATGATGCTGCTACAGGAACACAAAAAAGACATAAACAAATCTCTTAAAGAAATGCAGGCGAACATGAAGAGAGTAGAAGCCCTTACAATGCAAACACAAAAATCACTTAAAGAATTCCAGGAGAATATGGATCAACAGACAAAAGCCAATAAAGAGGAAATGAGAAAATCACTTAAAGAAATGCAGGAGAAATAGAGTCAACAGGCAGAAGTCATGAAAGAGGAAACACAAAAATCTTAAAGAATTGCAAGGAAACACAAACAAACAAGTGAAGGAACTGAGCAAAACCATTCAAGATCTGAACACTGAGGTAGAAACAACTAAGAAATCACAAAGGGAGACAACTTTGGAGATAGAAAACCTTGGGAAGAAATCAGGAGTCATAGATGCAAATATCAACAACAGAATACAAGAGATAGAAGTAAGAATCTCAGATGCTGAAGATACTGACTCCACAGTCAAAGAAAATGCAAAATGCAAAAGGCTTGTAACCCAAAATATCCAGGAAATCCAGGACACAATGAGAAGACCAAACCTAAGGATTATAGGGATAGAAGAGAGTGAAGATCTACAACTTAAAGGGCCAGCAAATACCTTCAACAAAATTATGGAAGAAAACTTCCCTAACCTAAAGAGAGAAATGCCCATGAATATACAAAAAGCTTACAGAACTCCAACCAGACTGGACCAGAACAGAAATACCTCCCATCACATAATAATCAAAACCCCAACATACTAAACAAAGAAAGAATATTAAAGGCAGTAAGAGAAAAAGGCCAAGTAATATATAAAGGAAGACCTATCAGAATCACACCAGACTTCTCACCAGAGACCATGAAAGCTAGAAGATCCTGGGCAGATCTCATGCAGACTCTAAGAGAACACAAATGTCAGCCAAGACTACTATACCCAGCAAAACTCTCAATCAACATAGACAGAGAAATCAAAATATTCCATGACAAGACCAAATTTACACAATATCTTTCCACTAACCCAGTTCTACAAAGGATAATAGGAGGGAAACTACACTCTGGAAAAAGCAAGATAGTAACCTTCTTCCATCAAACTCAAAAGAAGATAACCACTCAAAAACAAAAATAACATCAAAAATGACAGGAAGAAATAATCACTATTCCTTAATATCTCTGGACTCAATTCCCCAATAAAAAGACATAGACTAACAGACTGGATACAGAAACAGGACCCTACATTTTGCTGCATACATGAAACACACCTCAGGGTCAAAGACAAACAGTACCTTAGAGTAAAAGGCTGGAAGACAACTTTGCAAGCAAATGGTCTCAGGAAGAAGCTGCAATACCCATTCTAATATCAAATAAAATGACTTTCAACCTAAAATCATCAAAAGAGACACAGAAGGTCACTTCTTGCTAATCAAAGGAAAAATCCATCAAGAAGAACTTACAATTCTAAACATCTATGCTCCAAATGCAAGGGCACCCTCATTCGTAAAAGAAACTTAACTGAAGCTCAATGCACACATTGCACCTAACACAATAATTGTGGAGGACCTCAACACTCCACTATCCTCAATGGACTGATCAGGAAAACAGAAACTAGACAGGGACACAGGGAAAATCATTGAAACTTTGGACCAATTGGATTTAACAGATATAGATAGATAGATAGATAGATAGATAGATAGATAGATAGATAGATATAGATAGATAGATAGATAGAACATTTCATCCTAAAGCAAAGACTATACCTTTTTCTCAGCGCCTCATGGTACCTTCTCCAAAATCGACCATATAATTGGTCACAAGACAGACCACAACAAATATAAAAAGATCGAGTTAATCCCATGCCTTCTATCTGATCACGATGGAGTAAGAGTGTTCTTCAATAGCAACAAAAACAACAGAAAATCCTCATACACATGGAGGCTGAACAATATTCTACTAAATGATACCTTAGTCAAGGAAGAAATAAAGAAAGAAATCAAAGACATTTTAGGATTCAATGAAAATGAAGGCACAACATAGCCAAATCTATGGGACACAATGAAAGCAGCGCTAAAAGAAAAACTCATAGCCCTGAGTGCCTCTAAAAAGAAACTGGAGAGAGCATATACTAGCAACTTAATGGCACACCTGAAAGCTCTGGAACAAAAAGAAGCAATTTCACCCAGGAGGAGTAGAAGACAGGAAATCATCAAACTCAGGACTGAAATCAGTCAAGTTGAAGCAAAGAGAACCCTACAAAGAATCAACAAAACCAGGAGCTGGTTCTTTCAGAAAATCAACAAGATAGATAAACCCTTAGCCAGACATACCAAAGGGCACGGAGACAGTATTCAAATTGACAAAATTAGAAATGAAAAGGGAGATATAACAACAGAAACTGAGGAAATTTAAAAAAATCATCAGATCCTACTACAAAAGCCTATACTCAACACAACTGGAGAATCTGGAGGCAATGGACAATTTCCTAGACAGATACCAAATACCAAATACCAAAATTAAATCAGGATCAAATAGATCAGCTAAACAGTCCCATAGTTCCTAAAGAAATAGAAGGGGTCATAAAAAGTCTTCCAACCAAAAAAAGTACAGGACCAGATGGTTTTAGTGCAGAATTCTATCAGACCTTCAAAGAAGACCTAACACCAATACTCTTCAAACTATTCCACAAAATAGAAACACAAGGAACACTACCCAACTCGTTCTACAAAGCCACAATTACCCTGATACCAAAACTACACAAAGATTCAACAAAGAAAGAGAACTTCAGGCCAATTTCCCTTATGAATATCAATGCAAAAATACTAAATGAAATTCTTGCCAAGCGAATCCAAGAACAGATCAAAAGGATCATCCACCATGATCAAGTAGGCTTCATCCCAGGCATGCAGGGATGGTTCAATATATGGAAATCCATCAATGCAATCCACTACATAAACAAACTCAAAGAAAAAAAAAACACAAGATCATTTCATTAGATGCTGAAAAAGCATTTGACAAAATTCATCATCCTTTCATGCTAAAAGTCTTGGAAAGAACAGGAATTCAAGGCCCATACCTAAACATAGTAAAAGCAATATACAGCAAACCAGTAGCCAACATCAAACTAAATGGAGAGAAACTTGAAGCAATCCCACTAAAATCAGGGACTAGACAAGGCTGCCCTCTCTCTAGATATCTTTTCCATAGTACTTCAAGTTCTAGCGAGAGCAATTAGACAACATGAGGAAGTCAAAGGGATACAAATTGGAAAGGAAGAAGTCAAACTATCACTATTCCCAGATGATATGATAGTATACTTAAGTGACCAAAAAAAAAAAAAACTCCACCAGAGAACTCCTAGAGCTGATAAACAACTTCAGCAAAGTGGCTGGTTATAAAACCAACTCAAACAAATCAGTAGATTTCCTATACTCAAAGGATAAGCAGCCTGAGAAAGAAATTAGGGAAATGACACCCTTCACAATAGCCACAAAAAATATAAAATATCTTGGTGTGGCTCTAACCAAACAAGTGAAATATTTATATGACAAAAACTTCAGGTCTCTGAAGAAGGAATTGGAAGAGGACCTCAGAAAATGGAAAAATCTTCTATGCTCGTGGGTTGGCAGGATTAATATAGTTAAATTGGCAATCTTGCCAAAAGCAATATACAGATTCAACACAATCCTCATCAAAATCCCATCTCAGTTCTTCATAAAGTTAGAAAGGCAATTCTTAAATTCATCTGGAATAACAAAAACGCAGCATAGCTAAAACTATCATCAACAGGAAAAGAACTTCTGGGGGAATCAATATCCCGGACCTCAAGCAATACTACAGAGCAGTAGTATTAAAAACTGCATGGTACTGGTACAGTGACAGGGAGGTGGATCGATGGAATAGGATTGAACACCCAGAAATGAACCCACACATCTATGGCCAATTGATCTTTGACAAAGGAGCTGAAAACATCCAGTGGAAAAAAGATGGCCTTTTCAACAGATGGTGCTGGCTCAACTGGAGGTTGAATGCAGAAGAATGAGAATTGATCCACTCTTATCTCTTTGCACTAAGCTCAATTCCAAGTGGATCAAGGGCCTCCATATAAAACCAGACACACTAAAACTAATAGAAAAGAAACTGGGGAAGATCCTTGAGGACATTGGCTCAGGGGGAAAGTTCCTGAACAGAACACCAATAGCTAATGCTCTAAGATAGACAAATGGGACCTCATAAAATTACAAAGTTTCTGTAAGGCAAGAGACACTGTCAAAAGGACAAATCAGCAACCAACAAATTGGGAAAAGATCTTCACCAACCCTACATCTGACAGAGGGCTTATATCCAATGTATACAAAGAACTCAAGAAGTTAGACCCCAGAAAACCAAATAACCCTAACAAAAAATGGGGTACAGAGCTAAACAAAAACTTTTTACCTGAAGAAATTCGGATGGCTGAGAAACACCTTTAAAAATGTTCAACATCATTAGTCATTAGAGAAATGCAAATCAAAACAGCCCTGAGATTTCACCTCACAGCAGTCAGAATGGCTAAGATTAAAAACTCAGGAACAGCAGGTGTTGTCAGGGATGTGGAGAAAGAGGAACACTCCTCCACTGCTGGTGGGACTTCAAGCTGGTACAATCACTCTGGAAATCAGTCTGGCGGTTCCTCAGAAATCTGGACATGATACTTCCAAAGGACCCAGCCATACCACTCCTGGGCATATACCCAGAAGATACATGCTCCACTATGTTCATAGCAGCCTTATTTATAATAGCCAGAAGCTGGAAAGAACCCAGATGTCCCTCAATGGAAGAATGGATACAAAAAATGTGGTATTTATACACAATGGAGTACTATTCAGCCATTAGAAACAATGAATTCATGAAATTCTTAGACAAATGGATGGAGCTGGAGAACATCATACTAAGTGAAATAACCCAGTCTCAAAAGAATACCCATGGTGTGCACTCATTGATAAGTGGATATTAGTCTAGAATCTTGGGATACCAAAGACACAATCCACATACTAAATGATGTCTGACAAGAAGGAAGGAGTAGACCCTGGTTCTGGAAAGGCTCAAGCATCAGTGGAGGGGAATACCAGAACAGGGAAATGGGAAGGGATGGATGGGGGAACACAGGGAGGAAAAGGGCATGTGGTACCTTTGGGGGGCAGGGAACCAGAAAAAGGGAAATGAAATGTAAATATATTATATATTCAATAAAAATTTTAAAAAAATATAATCAAAAAAAGGAGGAAACACAAAAATCCCATAGGGAATTATGGGAGAACATTGGTCAATATGCAGAAGCCTTTAAAGAGGAATCACAAAACTCCCTAAAAGAAACACAGGAGAACATGGGTCAACAGGCAGACGCCCTTAAAGAGGAAACCCAAAAATTCCTTAAAGAATTTCAGGAAAAAGAACACTCCTCCACTGCTGGTGGGATTGCAAGCTGGAACAACCACTCTGGAAATCAGTCTGGCGGTTCCTCAGAAAACTGGACATGATACTTCCGGAGGACCCTGCCATACCATTCCTGGGCATATACCCAGAAGATTCCCCAGCATGTAATAAGGATACATGCTCCACTATGTTCATAGCAGCCTTATTTATAATAGCCAGAAGCTGGAAAGAACCCAGATGTCCCTCAATGGAGGAATGGATACAAAAAAAATGTGCTATATATACATAAAATGGAGTATTATTCAGCCATTAGAAACAATGAATTCATGAAATTCTTAGACAAATGGATGGAGCTGGAGAACATCATACTAAGTGAGGTAACCCAGTCTCAAAAGAATACCCATGGTATGCACCCATTGATAAGTGAATATTAGCCTAGAATCTTGGAACACCAAAGACACAATCCACATACCAAATGATGTCCAAGAAGAAGGAAGGTGTGAACCCTGGTTCTGGAATGGCCCAATGCATCAGTGTAGGGGAATACCAGAACAGGGAAGTGGGAAAGGGTGGATGGGGGAACAGAGGGAGCGAAAAGGGCATATGGGACCTTTGGGGCCAGGGAACCAGGAAAAAGGAAATAAAATGTAAATAAAGAATATATCCAATAAAAAAAGAATTTCAGGAAAAAACAAGCAAATGAAGGAACTGAACAAAACTATCCAGGATCTAAAAATGGAAGTAGAAACAACTAAGAAATCCCAAAGTGAGACATCTCTGGAGATAGAAAACCTTGGAAAGAATTCAGGAGTCATAAATGCAAGCATCAACAACAGAATAGGTAGAAGAAAGAATCTCAGATGCTGGAGATTCACAATAGAAAACATTGACTCAACAGTCAAAGAAAATGTAAAATGCAAAAAGTTTGTAACCCAAAACATCCAGGAAATCCAGGACACAATAAGAAGACCAAATCTAAGGATTATAGATATAGAAGAAAGTGAAGATTTACATCTTAAAGGCCCAGTAAATATCTTCAACAAAACTATAGAAGAAAACTTACCTAACCTAAAGAAAGAGATGCCCATGAACATACAAGAAGCCTTACAGAACTCCAAACAGACTGGACCAGAGCAGAAATTCCTCCCAGCACATAGTAATCAAAACACCAAGTGCACTAGACAAAGAAATAATATTAAAAGCAGTAAGAGGAAAAGGCCAAGTAACATATAAAGGCAGACCTATCAGAATTACACCAGAGACTATGAAAACCAGAAGATCCTGGGCAGATGTCATACAGACCCTAAGAGAATATAAATGTCAGTTCAGATTACTATAACCAGAAAAACTTTCAATTACCGTAGCTGGAGAAAACAAGACATTCCATGACAAAAGCAAATTTACACAATATCTTTCCACAAATCCAGCTCTACAAAGGATAATGGGTGGAAAATACCAACAAAAGGCAGAAAACCAGACTGTAGAGGAAGCAATAAGGTAATCTTTCAACAAACCCAATAGAAGATAGCTATACAACCAGAATTTCACCTTTGACTAAGAAGATAACAGTAAGCCACAATCACTTTTTCTTAATATCTCTTAACATTAATATTAATATCTCTCAATTCCCCTATAAACAACATAGACTAAGAGACTGGATACTTAAACAGGACCAAATGTTTTGCTACATACAAGAAACCCACCTCAGTGACAAAGACAGTCACTATTTCAGAGTCAAAGGTTGGAAAACAATTTTCCAAGCAAATGGTCCCAAGAAACAAGCTGGAGTGGCCATCCTTATATCAGATAAAATTGACTTTCAACCAGAAGTTGTCAAAAAAGATAAGGAGGCACACTACATACTGGTCAAAGGAAAAATCTACCAAGGTGAACTCTCAATTCTGAACATCTATGTTCTGAACGCAAGGGCACCCACATTCATTATAGAAACTTTAATAAAGCTCAAAGCACACATTGCACCCCACACAATAATAATGGGTGATTTCAACACCCCACTCTCAACAATGGACAAATCATGGAATCAGAAAGTAAACAGATACATTGAAACTAACTGAAGTTATGGACCAAATGGATCTAACAGATATTTATAGAACATTCCACCCTAAAGCAAAAGAATATACCTTCTTCTCAGAACCTCATGGTACCTTCTCCAAAATTGACCATATAATTGGTCACAAAACAGACTTCAACAGATACAGAAATATTGAAATTATTCCATGTACCTTATCAGATCACCACGGCCTAAGGCTGGTATTAAGCTCAAACAAAAACAATGGAAAACACACATACACATGGACTTTGAACAATGCTCTTCTCAATGATAGCTTGTTTGGTCAAGAAAGAAATAAAGGAAGAAATTAAAGACTTTTTAGAATTTAATGAAAATGAAGACAAATCATACCAAAATTTATGGGACACAGTGAAAGCAGTGACAAGGGGTCATTTTATATGAAAATTTTTCTATGAAATAGTCAAATTTAATGTTTTTGTTTATATATTTCTTGAATTTTACCAGAAATATTTTCCATGTAAATCTTCAATTTTATCTGAAAATGTTTATAATTCCACCTTCAATCAACTTAGAATTATCTTTATGCCTATCATCTTATCTGTATAATTTCCATGATAATCTTTAATTCTAACATGTTTTTATCAGAAATATTTCCCATGTAAATCTTCAAGTTTATCAGAAAATGTTTATAATTCCACTTTCAATCAACTTAGGAATACTTTTATGCCTACCATTATTATATCTATATAAATTTTTCCATGATAATCTTCTATTCTAACATATTTTTCTACATTTTTCTACAATTTTATCAGAAATATTTTCCACGTAAATTTTCAATTCTATCATAAAATGTGTCTATCCCATATTTCAATTAATTTAGCAATGTTTTATATGTCTACCACTTTACTCTTCAATTTTCCATGAAAATTGTCAATTTTAATGTGTTTATCTGAAATATTTTTCTTTTTTTTTTTTAGTTATTTTTATTTTCTATATTCTATGTTTACATTTCAAAGGCTTTCCCCTTTCCCAGTTCCCACCCACCATAGTTCCCATAGTTCTTCTCCCCCCCAACTATTCCCCAATCATTCCCCCTCCCCCCTCGGTTTCTTTACTAAACTGGATGCAATCTTTACATGCCCAGGGTCCTCTCCTTTCTTCTTCTTGGGAATCATTTGACTTGCTATTTGTGTCTTGAGTATTTAGTGCTTCTGGGCTCATTAATATCCACTTATCAGTGATTGCATTTCATGTGCATTCTTTTGTGATTGGGTTAGCTCAGTCAGGATGATATTTTCCAGGTCTAACCATTTACCTACAAATTGCATGAATTCATTATTTTTAATTGCTGAGTAGTATTCCATTGTATAAATATACCACATTTTCTGTATCCATTCCTCCTTTGAGGGATATTTGGGCTCCTTCCAATTTCTGGCTATTATAAACAAGGCTGCTATAAACATAGTGGAGCATGTGTCTTTATTGCATGTAGGGGAATCCTCTGGGTATATGCCCAGGAGTGGTATGGCAGGGTCCTCTGGAAGTGACATGCCCAATTTTCTGAGGAACCGCCAAACTGATTTCCAGAGTGGTTTTACCATTTTGCAATCCCACCAACAGTGGAGGAGTGTTCCTCTTTCTCCACATCCTCGCCAGCACTTGTTGTCTCTTGAGTTTTTAATCTTAGCCATTCTGACTGGTGTGAGGTGGAATCTCAGGGTTGTTTTGATTTGCATTTCCCTGATGACTAATGATGTTGAACATCTCTTAAGGTGTTTCTCGGCCATCCGAATTTCTTCTGGTGAAAATTCTTTGTTTAGCTCTGTGCCCCATTTTTTGATAGGGTTATTTGTTTCTTTGCGGTCTAACTTCTTGAGTTCTTTGTATATACTGGATATTAGCCCTCTGTCGGATGTGGGGTTGGTAAAGATCTTTTCCCACTTTGTTGGTTGCCGTTTTGTCCTTCGGACAGTGTCCTTTGCTTTGCAGAAACTTTGTAATTTTATGAGGTCCCATTTGTCGATTCTTGATCTTAGTGCGTATGCTATTGGTGTTCTGTTCAGGAACTTTTCCCCCGTGCCCAAGTCCTCCAGGGTCTTCCCAAGTTTCTTTTCTAATAGTTTCAGTGTGTCTGGTTTTATGTGGAGGTCCTTGATCCACTTGGAGTTGATCTTAGAGCAAAGAGATAAGAGTGGGTCAATTCGCATTCTTCTGCATGTTGACCTCCAGTTGAACCAGCACCATTTGTTGAAAAGGCTATCTTTATTCCATCGGATGGTTGTGGCTCCTTTATCAAAGATCAAGTGACCATAAGTCTGTGGGTTAATTTCAGGGTCTTCAATCCTGTTCCATTGATCTGTTTGCCTGTTGCTATACCAATACCATGCAGTTTTTAACACAATTGCTCTGTAGTACTGCTTGAAGTCAGGGATATTGATTCCCCCAGAAGTCCTTTTATTGTTGAGAATGGTTTTAGCTATCCTGGGTTTTTTGTTGCTCCAGATGAATTTGAGAATTGCTCTTTCTAGATCTATGAAGAATTGAGTTGGGATTTTGAAGGGGATTGCATTGAATCTGTATATTGCTTTTGGCAAGATGGCCATTTTTACTATATTGATCCTGCCAATCCAGGAGCAAGAAATATTTTTCCATCTTCTGAGGTCTTCTTCGATTTCTTTCTTCAGGGACTTGAAGTTCCTGTTGTACAGATCTTTCGCTTGTTTGGTTAGAGTTACGCCAAGATACTTTATGTTGTTTGTGGCTATTGTGAAGGGTGTTATTTCCCTAATTTCTTTCTCTGCCTGCTTGTCCTTTGAGTACAAGAAGGCCACTGACTTGCTTGAGTTAATTTTATAACCTGCCACTTTGCTGAAGTTGTTTATCAGCTGTAGAAGTTCTCTAGTGGAGTTTTTTGGGTCGCTTAGGTAAACTATCATATCGTCTGCAAATAATGATAGTTTCACTTCTTCCTTTCCAATTTGTATCCCTTTGACTTCCTTATGTTGTCTAATTGCTCTTGCTAGAACTTCAAGTACTATATTGAAAAGATATGGAGAGAGAGGGCAGCCTTGTCTAGTCCCTGATTTTAGTGGGAATGCTTCAAGTTTCTCTCCATTTATTTTGATGTTGGCTACTGGTTTGCTGTAGATTGCTTTTACTATGTTTAGGTATGGGCCTTGAATTCCTGCTCTTTCCAAGACTTTTAGCATGAAAGGATGCTGAATTTTGTCGAATGCTTTTTCAGCATCTAATGAGATGACCATGTGGTTTTTTTCTTTCAGTTTGTTTATGTAGTGGATTACATTGATGGATTTCCGTATATTGAACCATCCCTGCATCCCTGGGATGAAGCCTACTTGATCATGGTGGATGATCGTTTTGATGTGCTCTTGGATTCGGTTAGCAAGAATTTTATTTAGTATTTTTGCATCTATATTCATCAGAGAAATTGGCCTGAAGTTCTCTTTCTTTGTTGGATCTTTTTGTGGTTTAGGTATTAGCGTAATTGTGGCTTCGAAGAATGAGTTGGGCAGTGTCCCTTCTGTCTCTATTTTGTGGAATAGTTTGGAGAGTATTGGTGTTAAGTCTTCTTTGAAGGTCTGGTAGAATTCTGCACTAAAACCATCTGGTCCCGTACTTTTTTTGGTTGGGAGGCTTTCTATAACCCCTTCTATTTCTTTAGGGGTTATGGGACTATTTAGCTGGTCTACTTGATGCTGATTTAATTTTGGTATTTGATATCTGTCTAGGAAATCGTCCATTTCCTCCAGATTCTCCAGTTGTTTTGAGTATAGACCTTTGTAGTAGGATCTGATGATCTTTTGAATTTCCTCAGTTTCTGTTGTTATGTCTCCCTTTTCATTTCTAATTTTGTTAATTTGTATACTGTCTCTGTGTCCTTTGGTTAGTCTGGCTAAGGGTTTATCTATCTTGTTGATTTTCTCAAAGAACCAGCTCCTGGTCTTGTTGATTCTTTGTATGGTTCTTTTTGTTTCTATTTGATTGATTTCAGCCCTGAGTTTGATGATTTCTTGTCTTCTACTCCTCCTGGGTGAATTAACTATTTTTTCTTCCAGGGCTTTAAGGTGTGCCATTAAGCTGCTAGTGTATGCTCTCTCCAGTTTCTTTTTGGATGCACTTAGAGCTATGAGTTTTCCTCTTAGCACTGCTTTCATTGTGTCCCATAGATTTGGGTAGGTTGTACCTTCATTTTCATTGAATTCTAAAAAGTCTTTGATTTCTTTTTTTATTTCTTCCTTGACCAAGGTGTCATTGAGTAGAGTATTGTTCAGTTTCCATGTGTATGTGGGCTTTCTGTTGTTTTTGTTGCTATTGAAGACCACTCTTACTCCATGGTGATCTGATAAGAGGCATGGGATTAGCTCGATCTTCTTGTATTTGTTGACATCTGTCTTGTGACCGATAATATGGTCTATTTTGGAGAAGGTACCATGCGGTGCTGAGAAAAAGGTATATTCTTTAGCTTTAGGATGAAATGTTCTATATATATCTGTTAAATCCAATTGGTCCAGAGTTTCAATTAGTTGCACTGTGTCCCTGTTTAGTTTCTGCTTTCCTGATCGGTCCATTGAGGAGAGTGGGGTGTTGAAGTCACCCACAATTATTGTGTTAGGTGTAATGTGTGCTTTAAGCTTTAGTAAGGTTTCTTTTACGAAGGAGGGTGCCCTTGCATTTGGAGCATAGATGTTCAGTATTGAGAGCTCTTCCTGGTGGATTTTCCCTTTGGCCAGCAAGAAGTGACCTTCTGAGTCTCTTTGGATGATTTTAGGTTGAAAGTCAATTTTATCTGATATTAGAATGGCTACTCCAGCTTGTTTCCTGAGACCATTTGCTTGTAAAATTGTCCTCCAGCCTTTTACTCTAAGGTAGTGTTTTTCTTTAACACTGAGATGTGTTTCCTGTATGCAGCAAAATGTAGGGTCCTGTTTCCGTATCCAGTCTGTTAATCTATGTCTTTTTATTGGGGAATTGAGTCCATTGACGTTAAGAGATATTAAGGAATAGTAATTATTACCTCCAGACATTTTTGAAATTATATTTATTTATCTTATTTATTTTTTATATTCGAGAGGTTATCTTCTTTTGGGTTTGATAAGAGGAGGTTTCTATCTTGCTTCTTCCCGGGTGTAGTTTCCGTCCTTGTCTTGGTGTTTTCCCCCTATTATCCTTTGTAGGGCTGGATTTGTGGAGAGATATCTTGCAAATTTGGTTTTGTCATGGAATACCTTGATGTCTCCATCAATGGCAATTGAGAGTTTTGCTGGGTAAAGTAGTTTTGGCTGAAGTTTGTGTTCTCTTAGAGTTTGCATGATATCTGCCCAGGATCTTCTAGCTTTCATGGTCTCAGGTGAGAAGTCTGGTGTTATTCTGATAGGTTTTCCTTTATATGTTACTTGGCCTTTTTCTCTTGCTGCCTTTAGTATTCTTTCTTTGTTTATTACATTTGGAGTTTTGATTATTATGTGACGGGATGTATTTCTGTTCTGGTCCAGTCTGTTTGGGGTTCTATAGGCTTCTTGTATATTCATGGGCATCTCTCTCCTTAGGTTGGGGAAGTTTTCTTCCATAATTTTATAGAAGATATTAGCTGGCCCTTTAACTTGTAAATCTTCACTCTCGTCTATACCTATAATCCTTAGGTTTGGTCTTCTCATAGTGTCTTGGATTTCCTGGATGTTTTGGGTTACCACCTTTTTGCATTTAGTATTTTCTTTGACTGTTGAATCAATGGTTCCTATGTTATCTTCGGCTTCTGAGATTCTGTCTTCTATCTCTTGTATTCTATTGTTGATACTTGCGTCTATGGCCCCTGATTTCTTCCCCAGGTTTTCTATCTCCAATGTTGTCTCCCTCTGTGATTTCTTAGTTGTTTCTACTTCTGTTTTTAGTATCTGGATGGATGTGCTCAGATCTTTCGCTTGCTTGATTGTGTTTTCATGTATTTCTTTAATAGATTTTTGTGCTTCCTCTTTCATAGCTTCTACTTGTTGGCCCACGTTCTTCTGTAGTTCTTTAAGTGACTTTTGTCTTTCTTCCTTATTGTCTTCTTCTCTTTGATCCATCTTCTCCTGCATTTCTTGAAGTGATTTTTGTATTTGCCTCGTAAAGGCTTCTAACTTTTGATCCATTTTCTCCTCTATTTCTTTACGGGATTTTTCTATGTGTTCAGCTACCAGCATCCTGACCAGTGATTTTATATCCAAGTCTTGTTTTTCTGGTGTTTTAGGGTATCCAGGGATTCCTGTTGTTGGAGAACTGGGTTCAGATGCTGTCATGTTGCCTTGATTTTTGTTAGTAACGTTCCTTCGTTTTCCTTTTGCCATCTGGTTATTTCTGGTTTTAGTTGGCCTTGTTGTCAGTGGCTGGTGTTTGAATCTCCTGTGAGGCTGGGCTCACCTGTTGTTTCTCTATTGGTGAATATGTGTGACTGCTGCTTTAAGGGATCATAAGCTGGCTGCCACCCATGCGATTGTAGCCCCTGTTGGAGTCTGTCTACCTGGGCTTCTCCAGCTGTGTCCTGGTTGCAAGGAACTCCGAGAGCCTAGCAGATCCCCCGTGAGGGTAGCCCTGGAAGGGGTGTTTACCTGGGCCTTTCCAGCTGTGTCCTGGTTGCAATATGGAGGCCCGCCGCTACACCGCTGGTCTAGGGGCCGGCGAGCTGGTTGCAGAACGCAGCTTAGGTGCTCACCCGAGGGCGGGGATGTCCCACAGAGCCTGGGCCTTTCCAGCTGTGTCCTGGTTGCAATATGGAGGCCCGCCGCTACACCGCTGGTCCAGGGGCCGGCGAGCTGGTTGCAGAAGCAGCCTTGGTGCTCACCAGAGGGCTCGGGGATGTCCCACAGAGCCTAGGCGGGACTCCGCCTGCTTGGCTCGGAGACCCTAGCAGATACCCCCGTGAGTGTAGCCCTGGAAGGGGTGTTTACCTGGGCCTTTCCAGCTGTGTCTTGGTTGCAATATGGAGGCCCGCCGCTACACCGCTGGTCTAGGGGCCGGCGAGCTGGTTGCAGAACGCAGCTTCAATATTTTTCATGTAAATCTTGTTTTTACTTCCCTTTTCAATAAATTAAAAAATCTTTTTATTCAGCTAGTATTCTGTTCATGGAATATATCAGTATGATTACATGGATTTGGTTGACTTTGTAATTCTGAATGAACTTGACTTTTGTAGGATAAACTCCATATGATCAAGATATAATCTCCTTCTTATAAATTGCTAGATTTGAAGTGTTAATATTCTTCAAAGATATTGCCACTGATGTTCATAAGGGATAATAATCTATAATTTTTACTTGTGCTTTGTTTTCATATTTGTTGCCTTATAGTAAGGGTGAATAAAATAAGCTTTAAATGTGAAGAAAAAAGACACAAAATGGTAAGAAGATTACCAGCATATTTTTCTTGTGCTAGACCTCAGGGTTGGAGACACTGCCACTCAGTTGGATGGATTGGTGCAGTGGATTTAATTGGGCCCTGAGGTCACAGGGGCCAGTTGGCAGCAAGAAGTCAGGAAAGGCAGGATGACCCTAGTTATGATGAGTGGCATAGATGAAGCTATGTCCATAATGGCCTAACCCATAATAGTCAGCACAGGCAAAGTAAATTTGATGGTGGCATGGCTCCTATGGACCTGTGATGTTTCCAGGCATCAAATAGACAAAAAGCCTATTTTTGTTTGTTTGTTTGTTTGATCTGTATAAGCAAAAATTTTTTCAACTGAATGAAGGAAAGATTCCACTGGATCATGACAAAAGGGAATCTTGGCCTGTAAACCAATTTCCAGACTTGAGCCATTAACTGACGCAAAATCTCCTGAATGAAGAGAAGGCCAGGTTCTCTTGAGGAAGGACCTTGGTTAAATATATAAAAGTTTTACTATTACCCTTTCTCTAGTACTTCCCCAGAGGGACTGGTGGGTCTCCCTTTTCCTCATAGGTCATTGTCCACCAGCTCATGAGAGCAAAGGAAACAGAAGCTGTGAGCAGGGTTCGGAAGGCTGTGTGGCAAGAGGAACTCCTAGGAGTCAGTTTCAGAGAGACAGCTCATTTTATTGTTCCAAGAGTAAGGTATACAAAGGTTCTCAGAGGTAGGGGTAGAAAAAGCTGATTGGTCATAACACAGTACCTAATTATCATACAGGCAGGAGGAAAGAGTCATTGCTGATTCACACAGCACTTGAAGGAAGCTCTGTGCAGGGTCATCCTCCAGATAAAGTCAGTCAGTGACACTCACCAGTTATGGTTAGGTAGAGAAGAGGAAACCCCACTGAGAAAGGGAGTTCTCAATTTTGCACCAAGCTCAGAGAGCTATCCAGACATGGTGGACTGTGACCTTGATACCTAAGTCCTCCAACAGAACCTACAAACTTTTACCAGGATGACTGTATACTGGGGAAAGGAAACAATCAGTTTCTGGGATCTATTAGATAGTGGTTCTGAATTGACACTGATTCTGTGAGATTCCAAGTAACATTGCGACCCTCCAGTTAGTAAGGGCTTATGGAGGTCAAGTAATTAATGGAGTTTTAGCTCAAGTCTGACTCACAACAGATCCAGTCAGTCCCTGAATTCATCCTGTGGTCATTTCCCCAGTTTCAGGATGTATAATTGGGATAGATATACTTAGAAGTTAGCTGAATTCTCACATTGGTTCCCTGACCTGTGGGGTCTATTATGGTTAGAAGGGCTAAATGGAAGCCTTTAGAGTTGCCTCTGACAAGGAAAATAGTGAATCAAAATCAGAAATGCATCCCTGGAGGAACTGCAGAAATTACTGCCACCATTGGGAACTTGAAAGATGCAGAGGTGGTAGTTCCCTCCACATCTCCCTTTAACTCTCCTATCTGGGCAGTGCAGATGACCAATGGATCATAGAGAATGACAGTTGACTATGAAAACTCAGTCAGGTAGTGACTTGGATTGCAGCTGCTGTACCAGATGTGGTGTTCTTACTTGAGCAGATTAACACATCTCTTGGTTCATGGTATGTAGCTGTTGATCTAGCAAATGCCTTTTTTTTGGTACCTGTCCATAAGGACCACTAGAAGTAATTTGCTTTCAGTTGTCAATGTCAACGGTATACCTTTACAATTTTACTTCAGGGTTATATTAATTTTTCATCCTTGTGTCATAACTTAGTTTGAAGGTATCATCTGTCTCTTACACAAAATATCACATTGGTACACTATATTGATGACATTATGCTGGTTAAACCAAGTGTACAGGAAGTAGGAACCACTTTGGATTTATTAGTAACATATATGTGCATCAGAAATGGAAAATAAATCCAACCAAAATTCAAGGGTCTTCTACCACAGAGAAATTCTTGGAATCACAGTGGTGTGGGGCATCAAGAGATATTCTTTCCAAAGTGAAGATAAACAACTGAAGCACCTGGCCCCTCCCACCACCAAGAAAGAAGCACAATGTCTAGTGGAAGACAACACATTGGTCAGTTGGGTGGGTTACTCAGGCCCATATGCCATGTGGCTCAGAAAGTGGCTCTCCCTTCCTCTGCAGGCAACTATTCCCACTTCAAGACACTGCTCTTGGAACGCTGTTGGGTCTCAGTGAAAACTGAATATTTGACAATGGATCATCAAGTTGCCATGCAACCTAAGCTTCTTATCATGAGCTGGGTGATCTCTGATCCACCAAGTCATAAAATAGGACATGCACAACAGCAATCTATTATCGAATGGAAGTGGTATACATGAGAACGGGCCCAAGCAGGCTCTGAAAGCACAAGAAAATTACATGAAGCTGCCCAAATGCCTATGCTACCTACTCCTGTTGCAATGCTGTCTTCTGCCAAGCATGCACCTGTAGCCTCATGGGGTGTGCTGAAGAAAAGAAACTAGAGCCTGTTTTACTGATGTTTTATATATGTTATGCAGGCACCACCCAGAAGTGGGCAACTGCAACATTACAACCCCTCTCTGGGAAAACCCTGTGATGGGTTATAAAAGAGAGAAGGGGTATTAGAAGGGGTATTAGAGAAGACACTGGCTGAGATAAATTTTCACAGTGGTCAGAATGTCAGGCAACACACATGTCATGCATTTTGCTTGGAAGGAAAAATAGCCAGATGTGTGTTTGTTCACTGGTTCACGGGCTATAGCTAATGGGTTGGCTGGATGTTCAGAAAGTGGGAAAATTTGAGAGAAAGAAATCTGTGGAAGAAGTATGTGCATAGATCTCTCCAAATGGATGGAGGATGTAAAGATACTGTGTCCCATGCAAATCATTATAAAAGGTGACTTTGGCAGAGGAGGAGTTCAATAATCAAGTACATATTCTGTGGACAGTCAACCTCTTTCCCCAGCCTTCCTGTTATTGCCCAATGGGTCCATGAACAAAGCAGCCAAGTGGCAGAGATGGGGGTTATGCATGAGCTCGACAATAGGGGCTTCCACTCACAAAGGCTGGCCTGGCTATAGCTGCTGCTCAGTGCCAGATCTGTCAAAGGCAGAACCCAACACTGAGCCCCAGATATGGTGCCATTACCTAGGGTAATGAGCTAGCAACTTGGTGGTAGGTTGACTACACTGGATCACTTCCTCCATGGAAATGACGATGCTTTGCCATTCCTGGTGGATACTTATTCTAGTTATGAACTTCCTTTTCATGCACATAATGATTCTTGAAGAATGTCTTAATCACCATCATAGTATTTCACATAATTATTGCTTCTGACCAAGGACATAACTTCACAGCCAGAGAAGTGAGACAGTAGGTAGGTCCATGATCATGAGATCCACTGAACTTACCATGTTACCCACCATTCTGAATCATCTGGCCTGATAAAAAGACAGGGTGGACTTTTGAAGACACGTTACAGTGCCAATTATGGGGCAGCAGTCTGGAGGGCTGGGGCAGGATTCTCCAGAGAGTGTATATGCGTTGCATCAGTGTCTGCTATCTGGTAGCTGTGCTCCACAGGTCTAGAAGTCAAGGAGTGGAAAAGGAATAGTTCCATTCATTGTCACCTCTAGTAACCCATTAAGGTTTTTGCTTCCTGTTCCCATGACCTTACATTTTGCTGGTCTAGAAGTTTTGGTACAGAAGAAGGAGCACTCTTGCCAGGAGCCACAACAAACATTCCATTGAACTGGAAGCTCAGACTTTTCCCCCTGGCCACTTTGGACTTCTGATGCCCTTAAGTCAATAGGCTAATAAAGGAATGAAAATGTTAGGAGAGGTGATTGATACATATTATCAAGGGGAAATTGGATTGCTTCTCCACAGATTATGTCTGGAGTACAGGAGATTCTTTAGTGTGCCTTTAGGTGCTACTAGGTTCTGTGGTTAAAGTCAATGGGAAACTATAGCAGCCTAATCCAGGCAGGATGACAAAGAGCACAGACCCATCAGGAATGAAGTCCACTCCTCTAGGAAAGGAACCAAGACCTGCTGAGGTGCTTGCTGGGGGTGGAGGATATGCATAGTGGGTAGTAGAGGAAGGTAGTTATAAATACCAGCTGAGGCCACATGGTCAGACACAGAAATGAGGATTATAACTGACATGAACATTTCTGTTGTATTTTGATAAGAATGTGTTTGTACAGTTATTTGTGTTGTCTTTCATCAATTTTCTTTTTTTTAAGTTTTCTATATTCTTTGTTTACATTCCAAACGCTTTCCCCTTTCCCAGTTCCCCCCTCACCATATGTCCCATAAGTCCTCTTCCCTCTGCCCATTCCCCAATCATCCCCCCTCCCTGTTTCTCTGTTCTGTTACTCCCCTACAATACTGGATCAAGTCTTTTCAGGACCAGGGCCCTCTCCTTCCTTCTTGGGAATCTTTTGATTTGCTAATTGTGCCTGGATTATTCAGAGCTTCTGGGCTAATTAATATCCACTTATCAGTGATAGCATTTCATGTGTATTCTTTTGTGATTGGGTTACCTCACTTAGGATGATATTTTCCAGTTCCAACCATTTGCCTACAAATTTCATGAATTCATTGTTTTTAATTGCTGAGTAGTATGCCATTGCATAAACAGACCACATTTTCTGTATCCATTCCTCCATTGAGGGATATCTGGGTTCTTTCCAGCTTCTGGCTATTATAAATAAGGCTGCTATGAACATAGTGGAGCATGTGCCTTTGTTGCATGCAGGGGAATCCTCTGGGTATATGCCCAGGAGTGGTATGACAGGGTCCTCTGGAAGTGTCATGCCCAATTTTCTGAGGAACTGCCAGATTGATTTTCAGAGTGGTTGTACCGTAAGCTTGCAATCCCACCAACAGTGGAGGAGTGTTCCTCTTTCTCCACATCCTCGCCAACACCTGCTGTCTCTTGAGTTTTTAATCTTAGCCATCCTGACTGGTGGGAGGTGGAATCTCAGGGTTGTTATGATTTGCATTTCCCCAATGACTAATGATGTTAAACATCTCTTAATGTGCTTCTCAGCCATCTGAATTTCTTCAGGTGAAAATTCTTTGTTTAGCTCTGTACCCTCCCCCCCCCTTTTTTTGGTGTTTTCAAGACAGGTTTTCTCCATATAGTCCTGGTTATCCTGGAACTCACTCTGTAGACCAGGCTGGCCTCCGAACTCAGAAATCCACCTGCCTCTGCTCCCAAATGCTGGGATTAAATGCATGTGCCACCACTGCCCGGCTTGTACCCCATTTTCTAATAGGGTTTTTTGGTTCTCTGGGGTCTAACTTTTTGAGTTCTTTGTATATATTGGATATTAGCCCTCTGTCAGATGTGGGGTTGGTGAAGATCTTTTCCCAATTGGTTGCTGTTTTGTCCTTCTGACAGTGTCCTTTGCCTTACAGAAACTTTGTAATTTTATGAGGTCCCATTTGTCAATTCTTGATCTTAGAGCATAAGCTATTGGTGTTCTGTTCAGGAACTTTCCCCCTGTGCCCACGTCCTCCAGGGTCTTCCCCAGTTTCTTTTCTGTTAGTTTCAGTGTGTCTGGCTTTATGTGGAGGTCCTTGATCCACTTGGAGTTGTTCTTAGTACAAGGAGATAAGAGTGAATCAATTGGCATTCTTCTGTATGTTGACCTCCAGTTGAATTAGCACCATTTCTTGAAGAGGCTATTTTTTCCACTGGATGGTTGTAGCTCCTTTATCAAAGATCAAGTGACCATAATTCTTTGGGTTCATTTCTGGGTCTTCAATTCTATTCCATTGATCTACTTGCCTGTCACTGTACCAATACCATGCAGTTTTTAACACAATTGCTCTATACTACTGCTTGAGGCCAGGGATATTGATTCCGCCAGAAGTTTTTATTATTGAGAATAGTTTTAGCTATCCTGGGTTTTTTGTTGCTCCAGATGAATTTGAGAATTGCTCTTTCTAAATCTATGAAGATTGATTTGGGATTTTGATAGGGATTGCATTGAATCTGTATATTGCTTTTGGCAAGATGGCCATTTTTACTATATTAATCCTGCCAATCCAAGAGCATGAAATATTTTTCCATCTTCTGAGGTCCTCTTCAATTTCTTTCTTAAAAGACTTGAAGTTCTTGTCATACAAATCTTTCACATGTTTGGTTAGAGCCACACCAAGATACTTTATATTGTTTGTGGCTATTGTGAAGGGTGTTTTTTCCTAACTTCTTTCTCAGCCTGCTTATCCTTTGAGTATAGGAAATCTACTGATTTGTTTGAGTTGGTTTTATAACCAGCCACTTTGCTGAAGTTGTTTATCAGCTCTAAGAGTTCTCTGGTGGAGTTTTTTTGGTCACTTAAGTATACTATCATATCACCTGGGAATAGTGATAGTTTGACTTCTTCCTTTCCAATTTGTATCCCTTTGACTTCCTCATGTTGTCTAATTGCTCTCGCTAGAACTTGAAGTACTATGGAAAAGATATCTAGAGAGAGGGCAGCCTTGTCTAGTCCCTGATTTTAGTGGAATTGCTTCAAGTTTCTCTCCATTTATTTTGATGTTGGCTACTGGTTTGCTGTATATTGTTTTTACATAGGTATAGGCCTTGAATTCCTGTTCTTTCCAAGACTTTTAGCATGAAAGGATGCTGAATTTTGTCAAATGCCTTTTCAGCATCTAATGAAATGATCTTGTGTTTTTTTTTTCTTTGAGTTTGTTTATGTAGTGGATTGCATTGATGGATTTCCATATATTGAACCATCCCTGCATGCCTGGGATGAAGCCTACTTGATCATGGTGGATGATCCTTTTGATCTGTTCTTGGATTCGCTTGGCAAGAATTTCATTTAGTATTTTTGCATTGATATTCATAAGGGAAATTGGCCTGAAGTTCTCTTTCTTTGTTGGATCTTTGTGTGGTTTTGGTATCAGGGTAATTGTGGCTTTGTAGAACGAGTTGGGTAGTGTTCCTTGTGTTTCTATTTTGTGGAATAGTTTGAAGAGTATTGGTGTTAGGTCTTCTTTGAAGGTCTGATAGAATTCTGCACTAAAACCATCTGGTCCTGTACTTTTTTTGGCTGGAAGACTTTTTATGACCCCTTCTATTTCTTTAGGAACTATGGGACTGTTTAGCTGATCTATTTGATCCTGATTTAATTTTGGTATTTGGTATTTGGTATCTGTCTAGGAAATTGTCCATTGCCTCCAGATTCTCCAGTTGTGTTGAGTATAGGCTTTTGTAGTAGGATCTGATGATTTTTTGAATTTTCTCAGTTTCTGTTGTTATATCTCCCCTTTCATTTCTAATTTTGTTAATTTGGATACAGTCTCTGTGCCCTCTGGTTAGTCTGGCTAAGGGTTTATCTATCTTGTTGATTTTCTCCAAGAACCAGCTCCTGCTTTTGTTCTTTATATGGTTCTCTTTGTTTCTACTTGATTGATTTCAGCCTGAGTTTTATGATTTCCTGTCTTCTACTCCTCCTTGGTGAATTAGCTTCTTCTTGTTCCAGGGCTCTCTGGTATGCCGTTAAGCTGCGAGTTAGTGTATGCTCTCTCCAGTTTCTTTTCGGAGGCTCTCAGGGCTATGAATTTTCCTCTTAGCACTGCTTTCATTGTGTCCCATAGATTTGGATAAGTTGTACCTTCATTTTCATTGAATTCTAAAAAGTCTTTGATTTCTTTCTTTCTTTCTTCCTTGACCAAGGTATCATTGAGTAGAGTATTGTTCAGTTTCCATGTGTATGTGGGCTTTCTGTTGTTTTTGTTGCTATTGAAGACCACTTTTACTCCATAGTGATCTGATAGGAGGCATGGGATTATTTTGATCTTTTTATATTAGTTGTGGTCTGCATTGTGACCAATTATATGCTCGATTTTAGAGAAGGTACCATGAGGTGCTGAGAAAAGGTATATTCTTTAGGATGAAATTATGTGTGTGTGTGTGTGTGTGTGTGTGTGTGTGTGTGTGTTAAATCCAATAGTTTCACTGTGTTCCTGTTTAGTTTCTGTTTTCCTGATCGGTCCATTGAGGATAGTGGAGTGTTGAAGTTAGTGGAGTGTTAAAGTCACCCACAGTTATTGTGTTAGGTGCAATGGGTGCTTTGAGCTTTAGAAAGTTTCTTTTACGAATGAGGGGAGCATAGATGTTCAGAATTGAGAGTTCTTCTTGGTGGATTTTTCTTTTGACCAGTAAGAAGTGTCCTTCCGTGTCTCTTTTGATGACTTTAGGTTGAACGTCAATTTTATCTGATATTAGTGTGGCTACTCCCACTTGTTTCCTGCGACCATTTGCTTGTAAAATTGTCTTCCAGGTTTTACTCTAAGGTAGTGTTTGTTTTTGACACTGAGGTGTGTTTCCTGTATGCAGCAAAATGTAGGGTCCTGTTTAGATATCCAGTCTGTTAGTCTTTGTCTTTTTATTGGGGAATTGAGTCCATTGATGTTAAGAGATATTAAGGAATAGTGATTATTTCTTCCTGTCATTTTTGATGTTATTTTTTATATTTGATAGGCTTTCTTCTTTTGGGTTTGATGAAAGAAGGTTACTATCTTGCTTTTTCCAGGGGTAGTTTCCCTCCTTGTATTGGTGTTTTCCCCCTATTATCCTTTGTAGGGCTGGGTTTGTGGAAAGATAGTGTGTAAATTTGGTTTTGTCATAGAATATCTTTGTTTTTCCCTCTATGGTGATTGAGAGTTTTGCTGGGTATAGTAGTTTTGACTGGCATTTGTGTTCTCTTAGAGACTGCATGAGATCTGACCACGATCTTCTAGTTTTCATGTTCTCTGGTAAGAAGTCTAGGGTAATTCTTAGGTCTTCCTTTATATGTTACTTGGCCTTTTTCTCTTACTGACTTTAATACTCTTTCTTTGTTTAGTACAATTGGGGTTTTGATTATTATGTGCTGGGAGTACTTTCTGTTCTGGTCCAGTCTGTTTCGAGTTCTGTAGGCTTCTTGTATATTCATGGGCATTGCTCTCTTTAGGTTAGGGAAGTTTTCTTCCATAATTTTGTTGAAGATATTTACTGGCCCTTTAAGTTGTAAATCTTCACTCTCTTCTATACCTATAATCCTTAGGTTTGGTCTTCTCATTGTGTCCTGGATTTCCTGGATATTTTGGGTTACAAGCTTTTTGTTTTTTGCATTTTCTTTGACTGTTGAGTCCATGGTTCCTATGGGATCTTTGGCATCTGAGATTCTTACTTCTATCTCTTGTATTCTGCTGTTGATATTTGCATCTATGGCCCCTGATTTCTTCCCAAGGTTTTCTATCTCCAAAGTTGTCTCCCTTTGTGATTTCTTAGTTGTTTATAGTTGTTTCTACTTCTGTTTTTAGATCCTGTATGGTTTTGCTCAGATCCTTCACTGGCTTGTTTGTGTTTTCATGTAATTCTTTAAGAGATTTTTGTGTTTCCTCTTTCATGACTTCTGCCTGTTGACCCCAGTTCTCCTGCATTCTTTTAAGTGCTTTTTGCACTTCCTCCCTATTGGCTCCTATCTTCTGACCATATTCTCCTGAATTTCTTTAAATGATTTTTGTGTTTCCCTTGTAAGGGCTTCTAACTTTTGATCCATTTTCTCCTGTATTTCTTTAAGAGATTTATTTATGTCCTTCTTGTGTTCCTCTAACAGCATCATGACCAGTGATTTTAAATCCAAATCTTGTTTTTTTAGTGTGTTGGGGTATCCAGGACTTCCTGTTGTGGGAGAATTGGGTTCAGATGCTACCATATTGCCTTGGTTTCTGTTAGTAACGTTCCTACGCTTGCCTTTTGCCATCTGGTTATCTCTGGTGTTAGTTGGTCTTGTCACTGGCTTGTGTTTGAGCCTCCTGTGAGCCTGTAAGGCTAATTCTGCACCTCTGGATGTCTGGGTTTCCCCTGGCTCAGATTGCTGATATGCCACCTTCCTCTTGGGTGCCCTTGGAGGCCTAATGTGTCCTGCCCCAAGCAATGCTATACTCGGGTTGTCTCTGTGAACCTGGTGCTGCCTGTCTGCTCCTTCAGGGATCGCAGATGGTGGATGCTGCAGGGACCTTATCCAAGTGCTGATCACTCTGCAGGGCAGATGACCCCCCCCCAACTGGGTTGGTGCACGACCAGGTTGGTGTACAGACGGCCCACCAAGCTGCCCAGACCCTGGGTGCAGGCAAAAGCCTGGCAGGCTTAGACTCAAGCAATGTTAGCCTCGGGTTATGTCTGCATAGCAGGTGCAGTCTGTTAGATCTCTATGGTGTCCCGGAGGCAAGATGGAGAGCCCCCTGCAAGTGCTAGGCAGTCCGCAGGGCAAACAACCCCTGACTGAGTTGGTACACGACCGGGTTGGTGTACAGATGGCCAGGCCCTGGGTGCAGGCAAAAGCCTGACAGGTTTAGACCTGAGCAATGTTAGCCTCGGGCTATGTCTGCCTACCTGGCATTGTCTGTTAGTTCTCTATGGTGTCCCAGAGGCCCTCGATTTTCTTATCATGTGATAAAACTTCAATTAAGAGAATATCAATGGTTATCATATTTAAGTCTGAGATACTAAAAGAATGTTCCTCAGGGGACATAGCCACTTAAATTTATAATGTGTTGGCAGTTGCATGAGGGGGACAGTTATATCATGTTAGAACTATTGTGATTTGGTTATCATTTACATTTTGAAATTAATCATGGTATAAAGAGATATAACTGTGTGTTATGTTTACAGGGGGTGGAGTTGTGATTTGATTCTTGGTTGTTAACTTGACTACATCTGGAATTAAAACCCAAGAAAATGGGAATGGTACCCTGTGATGAATTTTTGCTTAATGTGAAGTAGGAAGATCCACTTCTGATCTGGATATTTGTGGTAGGAAGACACACTTTCAATCCACATCTTTAGAGCTAGAAAAACTCACTTCTACACTGGGCCAGGCCTTCTGCTGGAAGCTTATATAAGGACATGGAAGAAAGAAGAAGGAATCTCTCTCTCTCTCTCTCTCTCTCTCTCTCTCACTCTCTCTCTCTCCCTCCCTCCCTCCCTCCCTCCCTCCTTCCCTTCTCCCTCCCTCCCCTTCTTCTTCTCCCCTTACTAGCAAATCCATTTTTCCCCACTGGAATTAGAGCCTACGTCTTCAGGATTCCAGTGTATACTGAAGACCAGCTGAGATAAGGCCTTGGGACCTTAACAACTACTGAATCAGAAAAACAAGAATAAACAAATCCAAATCCAGTATATGGCAAGAAATAATAAAATTAAGTGCAGAAATTAATGAAATAGGATAAAGAAATTAGCACAAACATGGCCCAGCCAACCCAAAGAAAGGAAAAGATGATTCAAATTGACAGAATCAGAAATGAGCAGGGAAATATTACAAGAGACACCAAAAAAAAAAATTCAGAACATTTTAAAGGAATATTTTAAGAACCCATACTCCATTGAGTTAGAAAACCTAATTTCTGGGTTCATCCAAACCACCAAAATTAAGCCAAGAAGAGAGCAACAACTTAAACAGACCAGTAACAAATAAGGGGAATGAAACATTGTTAAAAAGCTTTCCAACTAAAAATGCTCAGGCCCAGATGGATTCACAGTAGAATTCTACCAGATTTTCAAAGACGATCTACAGCCAATATTTCTTAAATTATTCAAAAAATTAGAAACAGAAGGAATGCTCTCAAACTCCATCTATGAAGCCAACATTAATCTAATACCAAAAGCAGAAAAAGACACAACAAAAAGATAATAATAGATCAATATCCCTGATGAACACAGATTGAAAAATTCTCAATAAAACATTTGCAAGCCAAATATAAAAAATTACTTTTAAGTCAAATACAAACAAAATATTTTTAAAAAATCATCTAACATGATCAGGTTGGCTTTATCCCAAAGATTCAGGAATGGTTCAACATATATGTTAATAAATATATATGGAGTTGTAAAAGAAATCACATAATCTCATTAAGCACAGAAAAAGTCTTTGACAGAATTCAACATTCCTCCATTATAAAAGTCCTGGAGCTATTAGGACTGGAGGAAACACACATGAACATAATAAAGGCCACATATGGTAAACCCCAGGCAGTGTTACTCTGAGTAGAGAAAAATTCAAAGCAATCCAACTAAAATTAGAAATAAGACAAGATGACCCACTATAGCCATTTATTTTCTTTTTTATTATTAGATATTTTCTTTATTTACATTTCAATGGTTATCCTCTTTCCTATATAACACTTGAAGGACTAGCTAGATCAGAAGAAATTAAAAGGTAAATAGGAAAAGTCAAGTTTTCCAAATTTGCAAATGACATATTATATATAAGAGATTCCAAAAACTCCATCAGACAACTTCTAGAAATGATCAATGACTTCAGCTTCCAGGAACAAAATCAGCTTAACTCCCCAGCCTTTCAGCAAACAGGCTGAGAAAGAGATCAAACATTTGTATTTGCAACAACCTCAAATCAATAAGTAAGTAAAATATCTAGGAATTAATGTAACCAAAAATGTGAAATACCTCTTTGGGGAGCAGTGGTGGCACTCACCTTTAATTCCAGTACTCAGAGGCAGAGGCAAGTTTGCGGCCAGCATTAAACTACAGAGTGAATTCCAGAACAACCAGAGCTACACAGACAAACCCTGTCATGAAAAATAGATAGATACATAGATACACAGATAGATAGATGGATAGGTAGGTAGGTAGGTAGATAGATAGATAGATAGATAGATAGATAGATAGATAAGAAAACATTTAATTTCTGAGACAAAGACCAGGGAAGACATTAGAATGGTGGTTCCCAACCTTCCTGATGCTGTGAGACATTGATATAGTTCCTTATGATATGGTGATCCCCCCAAACATAAAAATTTTTTGTTGCTATTTCTTAACTGGAAATTTGCTACCATTATAAATTGTAATGTTTTTTAGTGTTTTATAATAGGCTTAAGTGACATCTGTAAAAGGGTCACTTGACTCCCCAAATTGTCATGACCCATAGGTTGAGAAACACTCTGTTAGAAGATGTTAAGATTTCATATGTTCATGAAGTAGTAAACAACCATTCAACCAAAAGCCAGAGTCAATTAAATTTCCACAATATTCTTTGCAGAAATAGAAAAAAAATCCTAAAATTTATATGGAACAACCAAAACCAGGACACCTATGGTGGTTTGAATGATATATCATCTACCCCACCCTTGCTCCAAGTCTCAGGAGCTGTTTGAGGGGCCTTGAGAGGTGTGGTCTTGTTAGAGGAAATGCTTCACTGGAGGTGGGCTTTGAAAGTATAAAGATCCATGCCATGCCCAGGTTCCTCTCTCTGTTTAAGACATGAGCTCTCAGCTTGCTGCTCTAGTTATTGTGCCTGCCAGCGACCTTCCTTTCCAACTATGATGGTGATGAACTCTTATCCCTCTGGAACTGTAGACCCAAATACACTCTTTTGTTTTATGAGCTGTCTTAGTCATGGTATTTTATCACAGCAACAGAAAAGTAATGATTAACCAATGGAATCCTGAAGAAAAAGAATATTACTGGATAGATTACCATTCCAAATATCAGGCTATACTACAGAGCCATAGTAATAAAAATAGTATGGTACAGGCACAGAAACAGACACATACACCAATTAAACAAAACAGAAGACCAAATTATGAGCACATGTAATGATGGTCATCTAATATTTGACAATGATGTAAAAAATATACCCTGGAGAAAAGACAACTGATCCTCAACAAATGGTGCAGGGGAAATAGGATGTTTGCATGTAGAAGAATGAAATCAGACCCATATTCTGTACTAAATTATCTCCAAATCTATCAAAGACCTCACTGTGAAACCTGGACCCTGAAACATGGACACTGCTAGAAGTGAACATAGGCAGTACCTTAAAAAATGCAAGTGTGGGGAAGGATGTTCAGAAGAGAACTCCATTTGCCCATGGACTAATGCCAACAACAGGCAGGTGGGACCTCAGAAAGTTAAACAATGGGGTAGTCAATGGAGTGAGGGGAACGCTCACACAGTGGCAGGGAATCCTTACCAGATGTGTATTTGACATAGAATTAATATCCAGAATATATAAAGAACTTAAAGAGTCAGGAAAGCAAGTAACCCAATTTTAAATGGGCTATAGATCTTAGCAGAGAGTTCCCAAAAGAATAAATAAATGGCTAAGAAATATCTGAAAAAAATGTACATTATCCCTACTTGTTGGGGAACTGCAAATCAAAACAAGTGAGATTTCATCTTGCCCCAGTCAGAATGGCTAAGATTAAGAAAACAGCTGATGGCAAATGTTGGCATGGATGTGGGGAAAGCTGATCTCTAATTCACCATTGGGGTTGCAAACTAGGCTATCCATTCTGGAAATCAGTATGGAGAATTTTCCAAAGAAGCTAAATAAATAAATAAATAATCCTACCAGTGATGCAGGTACTCCACAGCTGAGCATACAGCTTAGCAGTCTGCATCCTGCCCTGCAGACTCAGCTCCTGCCATTCTCACTGTGTGCACGATAGTTATAGAATGGAAATAGTATGACTGGCATTCAACTGGCCTGTGGTTGAGGAAAATGTACATGTACATACTAGTAAGTGTGAAGAAAAATGAAATTTTAAATTTGCAGGTAAATGCGTAGAACAGTAACAACAAAAATATTAAATTGAATAAGTAGCCCAGACTCAGAAAGATAAACAGCACATTTGTTTTTACTTGTGGAAGCTAGCTCCAAATCTAGATCTAGCATGTAGTTGCTGGTACCCTGAAAGTAAAAAGGGATAGTGGGAGAGGACAGACAGGAGCCCTGGATGGAGTGTGAGGAAATAAGCAAGAGTAACTTGGCTGGGGAAGGGCACAGAGGGCCACACAGAGTGGGCAGGAAGGAGGGGGAGCACCACGGGTGTTTAAAACATCATAACAAATGATGTTATTCTGTGTTTACCATATATTAAATTAAATTAAATTAAATATAATATAATATAATATAATATAATATAATATAATATAATATAATATAATATAATATAATATAATATATGTGTAAATATAGTTTATCTTAAGATACTTGGGGTGGTAATGTTCCCTTCAAAACTATAGATTAATAAAAACCCCCGTGCCAGGCATGAGCAACCTCCTTTTGAGTTGTTGGGTAAGGGAAGTCTAAGAGAGACCCCCAAATGATATAGGTTGTCCCTGTTGTCCTTACTTCCTTCCAGAAAAAGAAAATAGACCCATGATGATGAAGACACCACACAGTCCAGACACAGGACTTGGGGGGATTGATTGAGACCTGACTTATAAGTTTCCATGACACCTAGCTCTCACGGTATTGAAAGGTGCTATTCAGGCTGAAGGAGAAAAGCAATGGATACTCTATCAGGCTGGAGTGCCTTTGAATTCAAAAATGACCAGTATGACAATATACTCCCAAAAGATCCAATAGAGATACTGGTGACTTGGGGTACCCAGTAACCATCATGTTGGACGTACGACCTCAGGAAGAGGGATTTGGGTCTAACACTGCAAATAAACTAGTGTACTTCCTGTGACTGCTGAGGCCATGCAACCTGCTGCCACTTTCCTGAATCAACATAATTTCTAACTTCATTTTAAATACATATCCTTATGCCCACAGTTAAGTTTAGTTCTCATGCCCCATCAAAGAAGTTTCTTTTTGCAGCAGATGGATGTCATTACAGAAAGCTACAACTGATCAAAATAGAGAGGTAACAGACCAGTAGATGAGACTGCCCGCATTTAATACATTTACTACACAACTCCTATTCATAGGTAACATTACAGAAGATAGGGGGGAGACTGTAGGAGCCTGAAGGCCAGGACATTAGCTGTGAGATAGTCTCTTCTTAATAAACAAGAAAAGGAGACAGAGATAGAGACAGACAGACAGAGACAGAGAGAGACAGACAGATAGAGACAGAGACAGAAAGAGACAGAGACAGAGAGAGGAGACACAAAGTGAAATAGGGGAGAGGGGTGGATTTGGGAGGAGTTGAGGTGAATATAATTAAGGTACATTGCTTGGCATAGCAATAAAATGTGTCCTACTGACACATTGCTATACCCACACCTCTTCATCAGAGCGAAGCTTCCTCTTGCAATAGATGGTAATTAACACAAAACCTTACAATCGTCAATGTGAAAAAAATTAAGAGTGTTTGGAATTCTCAGTCCTAAATGAGATGTCTATGAAGAAGAAGGGGTGCAAAGACTGTAAGGGTCAGAAATATACATTTTCAATGGTGTTTTCCAAACACACCGGGGCAGATACACGTATGATCTCATGGTCAGAGTCTGTGACAGCATGCATAAGATCTGAAAAAACTCAAGACAGGCAAAAATCCCGGGGCGGGAGAGAGTGAGTATGCATTTTTACCCCTAGACAAAAAGCTGTGTACAACTGAACTACTGGGAAATCCGTTTTGGTGGTTGACCAAGAATGGTCCCCATAGTGTCATGTATTTGCGTTCTTAGTCACTGTGGATTTGCACTATTTAAAAGGATTAAGAGGATTAGAAGGCGTGGCCTTGTAGGAAGTGTGTCACTGGAAGGTGAGGGATTTGAAGTTTCAAGAGTCCATGCCAGGCTCAAAGTCTCTCTCTCTCTCTCTCTCTCTCTCTCTCTCTCTCTCTCTCTGTGTGTGTGTGTGTGTGTGTGTGTGTGTGTGTGTATTTGTGTCTCAGCTATTTCTCCAGCATGTTGCCTATTATACCTGCTGCCATGCTTCCCACCACGTGATTAAGGACTAAATGTCTGAAGCTGTAAGCAAGCTCCCAATTAAATGCTTTCTTTTGTAAGAGTTGCCTTGGTCAAAGTGTCTTTTCATAGCAATGAGAGAGTAACTAAGACATCAGTTTTCTTCAATGCATTGACACTGGGTATGACATTGGGTCTCTCCAGGACAGACCCGATGCTCAGCAGTACTTGGCTGACACAAATGGATTCCATGGTTTTCATTGTTACTGTTATTGAGACATTTTTAAAATAGAGGGAACAAGAAGTTGGGTTGAAGTAGAAATGTAAGGGTTCTTTGGAAAGTCAATTGTACTGGAAGGTGTTTTGCTGGGGAGGACACGTGAAGGAGTGCTTTCCTGAAGTGCACACAGGTGAAAGGCTAAGGCAGACTTGTGAAGGAACAGACATAAGCTGCTCTTGTTTCCCTGGAGCAGACATAGGGATATCCTGCTAAAGCGGGCAGTGAAAGGACACGTGAAGAAGGATTCTTCGTGTGTTGGTTCACCTCACATTGGGTAGCTGAGCTCCTTTTATTGGGACTCTATAGAAACACACACACACACACACACACACACACACACACCACAATTTCTGGTGGTGATCCTTGACTTCTTGCCACTTCCTGGGACTCAGGCTGGTTGGCAGAGTGGCGCCAGCTGAGACAGGAACACGTGCTGAGGCAAGACCTGTGGAGAATGTGTGAGGTTTGGAGGGCATATAAAAGGACTCAGTGGACAGTGGCTGAAGCTGACCATGGCTTGTAGCTGTGCAACACTTGTGGGTCTCGAGTCTTCGCTGATCTTTGCTTCCCTGAGAGAGGCACAGCTGAGAACTTGAACCTAACTGCTGACAGCAGCTGGGAGTTGCTACAAAGAACCTGTCTAAGCAGGTCCACGTCTCCCGTGTCCTTTCTTTCCCACTGTCTCTGGTGGGCGATGGGATAAAAGGCAGGTCAAAGTGTTTAAAAACCATCATTAAAAATAGGTTTTGAAAAAACTTGAACTTCCATTGGGTGTGTTAGGAAATAGTACAGGGTGTGGGAAGAGTTGAGGGGCACAGAGCTAAACAAAGAATTTTCACCAGAAGAAATACGGATAGCCGAGAAACACCTTAAGAGATGTTCAACATCATTAGTCATCAGGGAAATGCAAATCAAAACAACCCTGAGATTCCATCTCACACCAGTCAGAATGGCTAAGATTAAAAACTCAAGAGACAACAGGTGCTGGTGAGGATGTGGAGAAAGAGGAACATTCCTCCACTGTTGGTGGGATTGCAAAATGGTAAAACCTCTCTGGAAATCAGTTTGGCAGTTCCTCAGAAAATTGGGCATGTCACTTCCAGAGGACCCTGGCATACCACTCCTGGGCATATACCCAGAGGATTCCCCTGCATACAATAAAGACACATGCTCCACTATGTTTATAGCAGCCTTGTTTATAATAGCCAGAAATTGGAAGGAGCCCAGATATCCCTCAAAAGAGGAATGGATACAGAAAATGTGGTATATTTATACAATGGAGTACTACTCAGCAATTAAAAATAATGAATTCAGCGGCAGGCCTCCATATTGCAACCAGGACACAGCTGGAAAGGTGCAGGTAGAGACTCCGTCTGGGGCTAGAGCAGGGAGAGCTGCTAAGCTCTCTCCCCCAGGCGGGCCCAGGCGCCTAGGCTCTGTCGCACGTCCCTGAGAGCTTAGGCCCTGCACCGAAGCAGCCGGAGCCACCCAGCTCCCCAGGACCCCGGACCAGCGATAGTGTCAGGCCTCCATATTGCAACCAGAACACAGCTGGAAAGGCACAGGTAGACAGATTCCATCAGGGGCTACCACGTGGGGGGATCTGCTAGGATCTCGCTACTAGGCAGGCCCAGCAGCACCTGCCGAGGCACTGCTGCACTCCCCCACACTTCCCCGAGACCTCAAGCCATGCACAAAGTCAGCGGGTGGCAGCCAGCTGGTGATCCCGTTGAGCAGCAATCACGCATAACCACCAGTAGAGAAACAACAGGTAAGCCCAGCCTCACAGGAGATTCAAACACCAGCCACTGACAACAAGGTCAACTAACACCAGAAATAACCAGATGGCAAAAGGTAAACGAAAGAATGTCACTAACAGAAATCAAGGCAACATGACAGCATCTGAACCCAGTTCGCCAACAACAGAAAGCCCTGGATACCCCCAAAACACCAGAAAAACAAGACTTGGATATAAAATCACTGGTCAGGATGCTGGTAGCTGAACACATAGAAAAATCTCGTAAAGAAATAGAGGAGAAAATGAATCAAAAGTTAGAAGCCTTTACAAGGCAAATACAAAAATCACTTCAAGAAATGCAGGAGAAGATGGATCAAAAAGAAGAAGACAATAAGGAAGAAAGACAAAAATCACTTAAAGAAATACAGAAGAACGTGGGCCAATAAGTAGAAGCTATGAAAGAGGAAACACAAAAATCTATTAAAGAAATACATGAAAACACAAGCAAGCAAGCAAAAGATCTGAGCATATCCATCCAGGTACTAAAAACAGAAGTAGAAACAACTAAAAAATCGCAGAGGGAGACAACATTGGAGATAGAAAACCTTGGGAAGAAATCAGGGGCCATAGATGCAAATATCAACAATAGAATACAAGAGATAGAAGACAGAATATCAGAAGCCGAAGATACCATAGGAACCATTGATTCAACAGTCAAAGAAAATACTAAATGCAAAAAGGCTGTAACCCAAAACATCCAGGAAATCCAGGACACAATGAGAAGACCAAACCTAAGGACTATAGGTATAGACGAGAATGAAGATGTACAAGTTAAAGGGCCAGCAAATATCTTCTACAAAATTATGGAAGAAAACTTCCCCAACCTAAAGAGAGAGATGCCCATGAATATACAAGAAGCATATAGAACCCCAAACAGACTGGATCAGAACAGAAATACATCCCGTCACATAATAATCAAAACTCCAAATGTACTAAACAAAGAAAGAATATTAAAGGCAGCAAGAGAAAAAGGCCAAGTAACTTATAAAGGAAGACCTATCAGAATAACACCAGACTTCTCACCTGAGACCATGAAAGCTAGAAGATCCTGGGCAGATATAATGCAAACTCTAAGAGAACACAAACTTCAGCCAAAACTACTTTACCCAGCAAAGCTCTCAATCGCCATAAATGGAGACATCAAGGTATTCCATGACAAAAACAAATTTGCACGATATCTTTCCACAAATCCAGCCCTACAAAGGATAATAGGGGGGAAACACCAAGACAAGGACGGAAACTACACCCGGGAAGAAGCAAGATAGAAACCTCCTCTCAACAAACCAAAAAGAAGGTAACCTCTCGAATATAAAAAATAAATAAAATAAATAAATATAATTTCAAAAATGTCTGGAGGTAATAATTACTATTCCTTAATATCTCTTAACGTCAATGGACTCAATTCCCCAATAAAAAGACATAGATTAACAGACTGGATACGGAAACAGGACCCTACATTTTGCTGCATACAGGAAACACATCTCAGTGTTAAAGACAAACACTGCCTTAGAGTAAAAGGCTGGAAGACAATTTTACAAGCAAATGGTCTCAGGAAACAAGCTGGAGTAGCCATTCTAATATCAGATAAAATTGACTTCCAACCTAAAATCATCCAAAGAGACTCAGAAGGTCACTTCTTGCTGGCCAAAGGGAAAATCCACCAGGAAGAGCTCTCAATACTGAACATCTATGCTCCAAATTCAAGGGCACCCTCAGTCGTAAAAGAAACCTTACTAAAGCTTAAAGCACACATTACACCAAACACAATAATTGTGGGTGACTTCAACACTCCACTCTCCTCAATGGACCGGTCAGGAAAGCAGAAACTAAACAGGGACACAGTGAAATTAATTGAAACTCTGGACCAATTGGATTTAACAGATATATATAGAACATTTCATCCTAAAGCTAAAGAATATACCTTTTTCTCAGCTCCACATGGTACCTTCTCCAAAATAGACCATATAATTGGTCACAAGACAGATGTCAACAAATACAAGAAGATCGAGCTAATCCCATGCCTCTTATCAGATCACCATGGAGTAAGAGTGGTCTTCAATAGCAACAAAAACAACAGAAAGCCCACATACACATGGAAACTGAACAATACTCTACTCAATGACACCTTGGTCAAGGAAGAAATAAAAAAAGAAATCAAAAACTTTTTAGAATTCAATGAAAATGAAGGTACAACCTACCCAAATCTGTGGGACACAATGAAAGCAGTGCTAAGAGAAAAACTCATAGCTCTAAGTGCATCCAAAAAGAAACTGGAGAGAGCATACACTAGCAGCTTAATGGCACACCTTAAAGCCCTGGAAGAAAAAATAGTTAATTCACCCAGGAGGAGTAGAAGACAAGAAATCATCAAACTCAGGGCTGAAATCAATCAAATAGAAACAAAAAGAACCATACAAAGAATCAACAAGACCAGGAGCTGGTTCTTTGAGAAAATCAACAAGATAGATAAACCCTTAGCCAGACTAACCAAAGGACACAGAGACAGTATACAAATTAACAAAATTAGAAATGAAAAGGGAGACATAACAACAGAAACTGAGGAAATTCAAAAGATCATCAGATCCTACTACAAAGGTCTATACTCAAAACAACTGGAGAATCTGGAGGAAATGGACGATTTCCTAGACAGATATCAAATACCAAAATTAAATCAGCATCAAGTAGACCAGCTAAATAGTCCCATAACCCCTAAAGAAATAGAAGGGGTTATAGAAAGCCTCCCAACCAAAAAAAGTACGGGACCAGATGGTTTTAGTGCAGAATTCTACCAGACCTTCAAAGAAGACTTAACACCAATACTCTCCAAACTATTCCACAAAATAGAGACAGAAGGGACACTGCCCAACTCATTCTTCGAAGCCACAATTACGCTAATACCTAAACCACAAAAAGATCCAACAAAGAAAGAGAACTACAGGCCAATTTCTCTTATGAATATAGATGCAAAAATACTAAATAAAATTCTTGCTAACCGAATCCAAGAGCACATCAAAACGATCATCCACCATGATCAAGTAGGCTTCATCCCAGGGATGCAGGGATGGTTCAATATACGGAAATCCATCAATGTAATCCACTACATAAACAAACTGAAAGAAAAAAACCACATGGTCATCTCATTAGATGCTGAAAAAGCATTCGACAAAATTCAGCATCCTTTCATGCTAAAAGTCTTGGAAAGAGCAGGAATTCAAGGCCCATACCTAAACATAGTAAAAGCAATCTACAGCAAACCAGTAGCCAACATCAAAATAAATGGAGAGAAACTTGAAGCATTCCCACTAAAATCAGGGACTAGACAAGGCTGCCCTCTCTCTCCATATCTTTTCAATATAGTACTTGAAGTTCTAGCAAGAGCAATTAGACAACATAAGGAAGTCAAAGGGATACAAATTGGAAAGGAAGAAGTGAAACTATCACTATTTGCAGACGATATGATAGTTTACCTAAGCGACCCAAAAAACTCCACTAGAGAACTTCTACAGCTGATAAACAACTTCAGCAAAGTGGCAGGTTATAAAATTAACTCAAGCAAATCAGTAGCCTTCTTGTACTCAAAGGACAAGCAGGCTGAGAAAGAAATTAGGGAAATAACACCCTTCACAATAGCCACAAACAACATAAAATACCTTGGTGTAATTCTAACCAAACAAGCGAAAGATCTGTATGACAGGAACTTCAAGTCCTTGAAGAAAGAAATCGAAGAAGACCTCAGAAGATGGAAAAATATTTCTTGCTCCTGGATTGGCAGGATCAATATAGTAAAAATGGCCATCTTGCCAAAAGCAATATACAGATTCAATGCGATCCCCATCAAAATCCCAACTCAATTCTTCATAGATCTAGAAAGAGCAATTCTCAAATTCATCTGGAGCAACAAAAAACCCAGGATAGCTAAAACTATTCTCAACAATAAAAGGACTTCTGGGGGAATCAATATCCCTGACCTCAAGCAGTACTACAGAGCAATTGTGTTAAAAACTGCATGGTATTGGTATAGCAACAGGCAAGCAGATCAATGGAACAGGATTGAAGACCCAGAAATTAACCCACAGACTTATGGTCACTTGATCTTTGATAAAGGAACCACAACCATCCGGTGGAATAAAGATAGCCTTTTCAACAAATGGTGCTGGTTCAACTGGAGGTCAACATGCAGAAGAATGCGAATTGACCCACTCTTATCTCTTTGCACTAAGATCAACTCCAAGTGGATCAAGGACCTCCACATAAAACCAGACACACTGAAACTATTAGAAAAGAAACTTGGGAAGACCCTGGAGGACTTGGGCACAGGGGAAAAGTTCCTGAACAGAACACCAATAGCTTATGCTCTAAGATCAAGAATCGACAAATGGGACCTCATAAAATTACAAAGTTTCTGCAAAGCAAAGGACACTGTCAGAAGGACAAAATGGCAACCAACAAAGTGGGAAAAGATCTTCACCAACTCCACATCCGACAGAGGGCTAATATCCAATATATACAAAGAACTCAAGAAGTTAGACCCCAAAGAACCAAATAACCCTATCAAAAAATGGGGCACAGAGCTAAGCAAAGAATTTTCACCAGAAGAAATTCGGATGGCCGAGAAACACCTTAAAAGATGTTCAACATCATTAGTCATCAGGGAAATGCAAATCAAAACAACCCTGAGATTCCACCTCACACCAGTCAGAATGGCTAAGATTAAAAACTCAAGAGACAACAAGTGCTGGCGAGGATGTGGAGAAAGAGGAACACTCCTCCACTGTTGGTGGGATTGCAAAATGGTAAAACCGCTCTGGAAATCAGTTTGGCGGTTCCTCAGAAAATTGGGCATGTCACTTCCAGAGGACCCTGCCATACCACTCCTGGGCATATACCCAGAGGAATCCCCTGCATGCAATAAGGACACATGCTCCACTATGTTTATAGCAGCCTTGTTTATAATATCCAGAAATTGGAAGGAGCCCAAATATCCCTCAAAGGAGGAATGGATACAGAAAATGTGGTATATTTATACAATGGAATACTACTCAGCAATTAAAAATAATGAATTCATGCAATTTGTAGGTAAATGGTTAGACCTGGAAAGTATCATCCTGAGTGAGTTAACCCAATCACAAAAGAATACACATGAAATGCAATCACTGATAAGTGGATATTAATGAGCCCAGAAGCCCTAAATACTCAAGGCACAATTAGCAAGTCAAATGATTCCCAAGAAGAAGAAAGGAGAGGACCCTGGGCCTGTAAAGATTGGATCCAGTTTTGTAGAGAAACCGTGGGGGAAGGGGGAATGATTGGAGAATAGTTGGGGGCAGAGAGGAATTATGGGACGTATGGTGGGGAGGAACTGGGAAAGGGGAAAGCCTTTGGAATGTAAACATAGAATATAGAAAATAAAAATAAAAAAAAATATTGTGCTGAAATTCTCAAAGAACAAATAAAATCATTATAGAAAGATGCATTTTATGATATTTCCAAGAATTAAATATATTTAAAACTAATAAGGAAAAGAGAAAATAACTATAAAACCTAATATATTAATCAAAATAGAGAACCAAAAAAAATATGCCATTCAGTAACCAGCCCTTCCTTTCTTCTCTTAGACTCCATAAAAAGACTGGGGTCCCTAAACAGGCTCATGTGGCCTGTTCTCAGTCCTGACAATATAGCCCTATAACCTTCACTATTGCTTTGATTTTTTTTATTATTCTATTTGTTTGTTTGTTTGTTTTACACTCCAGATTTTATTCCCCTCCTGGTCTGCCCTCCAACTGTTCCACATTCCATACCTCCTCCCTGCCCCCATCTCCACAAGGATTCCTTCACCACCACTCCAGTCCCCCACCATACCAGACCTCTAAACTCCCTGGGGCCTCCAATCTCGAGGGTTAGGTGCATCTTGTCTGATTAAACCCAGACCCAGCAGTCCTCTGCTGTATATGTGTTGGGGGTCTCACATCAGCTGGTGTATGCTGCCTGGTTGGTGGTCCAGTATCTGAGAGAACTCAGGGTTCCAGGTTAATTGAGACTGCTGGTCCTCCTACAGGGTCGCCCTCCTCCTCAACTTCTTCCAGCTTTTCCCTAATTCAACCACAGGGGTCAGGAGCTTCTGTCCATTGGGTTCAATTATCTGTGTCTGACTCTTTTGGCTGCTTGTTGGGTCTTTCCTACCTCAAGCAGAAAGACAGGGCATCAAGTAATGGAGGAGGTTGCCATCCTACAGTCAAAACTCTGACCCATAATTGTCCCTGTCTGAAAGAACTGCTTTGCTTATTTGTAAATTTTTATGAGCCCTTATAGTCAATTATTTGGATAAGAGGACAACCTTAAAACACCAACCACAGATCCTGGAACCTGGTAAAGATACAACACATAGAGAAGTCAAAGCTAGAAGAGATCTGGAAATGCCCTCCTTTCTGGCTGCATTGCATAGTGCCAACGATCGTACTCTGGGTAGGGGTGGGGGTCATCAATTGAATTCTTTTTTTAATCAGTAGATCCTATGTGTTGTAATATAGACCTGCAGGTCAAATGAACCCACTGGTACACAAGTGCTATACTTGCTATGTGTGTATCCAGTCACTTTTTTATTTCATTTGACGTTTGATTGATAGGAGAATGCGTGCCTGGTACTGTAAATCTGGTCAAAATCTCATGGATGGAGAGATTCCTACTAGTGTTTTTTTTCCTTCTTTTTGCCAAACAGGTAGAAAGAATTTAAGAGCTGAAGGTGGGGAGGAGTTCTACGAAATTCTGTCTTCTGGACATGACATGAACAAATGCTGCACTCATGAGCTCATAGCTCACGTGTATGTGCGTTATGTACATATGTATGTGTGTAGTTATCTCCCTGTGACATCTGGATAGGGCACACTGTGGTACTGTATACTACCAATAGTATGTACACTATCAATAGTGTACAAGATCCACTAGGTCAATGATCACAATTATGGGAAAGGGAATCATTTTATTATATTTCCTTGGGACGTGGCTGCTGGAAGATCAACCTCAGGCAGAAAGCACTAATAATAATTGGACTCGCGCCTTCCTTCCTTTCCTTCCTTTCCTTCTTCCCCTTCTGTCCTGCCGCCTGTCCTTACTGCTGGGGCAGACTTTTGGCAAGTCTGCTGTAGTGAAGACACCTCCTGATCCATCCTAGAGAACCCACTGCACTCAGAGCAGTTGGTAAGAACCCCCTCCCACTTCTGGAGTCCCAGAGCTGCTGGGGGGCGGGGGTGGGGGAAGGACTCGCTAGCCAGCAACCACCACACCCCGCCCTCCTGAAAGCCAATCCCCTTCCATCCCTTTGGTTTCTTCTGCCACCTGTCCCTCCGCAGGAGTGTAGAGAGGCCTGAGAGCATAGGTAGGACACCACTGCTGCTCAGAGGAAGTCATCCAAAACCCTCAGGCAGGAGACTTCTGGTTTCTGTCTCCAGCTGAGGACCTTCCTCTACCACAGTGTGCCCTATCCAGATGTCACAGGGAGATAACTAACCTCCCAGGACTATGGAGAGGCCTGAGAGCACAGAGCTGATCCTGTGCCACAGAGCTACATACACAACTACCACCACAAGAGAGCTGGTCTCCCAGAAGTGCCTACATACCTGTGCGCACAGAGAGAATAGGAATCCCGGGAGTACAGATACACAGACTTGCAAGACAGATAAGCCACAGCCAGAGACAGCAAGACCAGCTAACACCAGAGGTAGCCAGATGACAAAAGGCAAATGCAAGAACATTACCAACAGAAACCAAGGCAACATGACATGATCCAAAAGCAGTTCTCCCACAACAAGTACTGGATACCCCAACATACCGGAAAAGCAAGATCTGGATTTAAAATCACATCTTATGATGCTGAAAGAGGACTTCAAGAAGGACATAAATAACTCACTTAAAGAAATACGGGAGAACATGGGTCAACAGGTAGAGGTCCTTAAAGAGGAAACACAAAAATACTTTAAAGAATTAAAGGAAAACAAGAACAAACAAGTAAAGGAACTGAACAAAACTATTCAAGAACTAAAAATGGAAGTAGAAACAATAAAGAAACACAAAGAAAGACAACCCTGGAGATGGAAAACTTAGAAAGAAATCAGGAGTCATAGATACAAGCATCAACAACAGAATACAAGAGATAGAAGAAAGAATCTCAGGTGCTAAAGATACCATAGAAAACATAGATACAACAGTCAAAGAAAATGCAAAATGCAAAAAGCTTATAACCCAAAACATCCAGGTAATCCAGGACACAATGAGAAGACAAAACCTAAGGATTATAGGTATAGTAGAGTAAAGATTTGCAACTTAAATGGCCAGTAAATATCTTCATCAAAATTATAGAAGAAAATTTCCCTAACCTAAAGAAAGAGATGCCCATGAACATACAGGAAGCCTACAGAACACCAAATAGATTGGACCAGAACAGAAAGTCCTCCCAGCACATAATAATCAAAACACCAAATGCATGAAACAAAGAAAGAATATTAAAAGCAGTAAGGGAAAAAGGGCAAGTAACTTATAAAGGCAGACCTATCAGAATTACATCAGACTTCTAATCAGAGATAAAAGCTAGAAAATCCTGGGCAGATCTCATACAGACTCTAAGAGAACACAAATGCCAGTCGAGACTGCTATACCCAGCAAAACTCTCAATCACCAAAGATGGAGAAACCAAGATAAAACCAAATTTACACAATATCTGTCCACAAATCCAGCCCTACAAAGGATAATAGATGGAAAATGCCAACACAAGGAGGGCAACTACACCCTAGTAAAAGCAAGATATTAATATTCTTTCAACAAACCCAAAAGAAGATAACCACACAAACATAAAAATAACATCAAAAATAACAGGAAGCAACAATCACTATTCCTTAATATCTCTTACCATCAATAGACTCAATTCCACCCCCCTCAAAAAGACATAGACTAATAGAAATATTTTTTTCATGTAAATCTTCAATTTTATCAGGAAATGTTTGTAATTCATCTTTCAAATAATTTAGTAGTTTTTTATGTCTACCATTTTATCTGTATTATTTTTCATAATAATCTTCAATTTTGACATGTTTTTCTATATATTTCTTGAATTTTATCAGAAATATTTTTCATGTAAATCTTCAACTTTATCAAAAAATATTTATAATTTCACTCTCTATCAACTTAGTAATATTTTTATGCCTACCATTATTATATCTATATAAAATTTTCCATGATAATCTTCAATTTCAACAGGTTTTTCTACATTTTTCTACAATTTTATCAGAAATATTTTTCACATAAATCTTCAATTCTATCATAAAATATTTCTACATCCTTTTTCAATTAATTTAGCAATGTATTATGTCTACCACTTTACTCTTTAATTTTCCACAAAAATTGTCAATTTTAATGTGTTTTTCTGTATATTTCTTGAATTTTATCAGAAATATTTTCCATGTAAATCTTCAATTTTATTATAAAATATTTTTATAAAACAAAAAATAAAAAAAGAAAACATTGATACAACAGTCAAAGAAAATGCAAAATGCAAAAAGCTTGTAACCCAAAACATCTAGGAAATCCAGGACACAATGAGAAGACCAAACCTAAAGATTAATGGTATAGAAGAGAGGAAAGATTTACAACTTAAAGGGCCAGTAAATATCTTCAACAATATTATAGAAGAAACTTCCCTAACCTAAAGAAAGAGATGCCCATGGACATACAAGAAGCCTACAGAACTCCAAACAGACTGGACCAGAACAGAAAGTCCTCCCAGCACATAATAATCAAAACACCAAATACACTAAACAAAGAAATAATATTAAAAGCAGTAAAGGAAAAGGGCAAGTAACTTATAAAGGCAGATCTATCAGAATTACACCAAACTTCTTACCAGAGACCAGGAAAGCAAGAAGATCCTGGGCAAATCTCATACAGACCCGAAGAGAACACAAATGCCAGCCCAGATACCCAGCAAAACTATCAATCACCATAGATGGAGAAATCAAGATATTCCATGATAAAATCAAATTTATACAATATCTTCCCACAAATCCAGCTCTACCAAGGATAATGGGTAGAAAAATACCAATACAAGAAGGGAAACTACACCATAGAAAAAGCAAGAAAGTAATCTTTCAACAATTCCAAGAGAAGCTAGCCACAGGAAGTAACAATCACTTTTCCTTAATATCTCTTAACATCAATGGACTCAATTCCCCAATAAAAAAGACATAGACTAACAGACTGGATACATAAACAGGACCCAAGATTTTGCTGTATACAAGAAACCCACCTCAGTGACAAAGACAGTCACTACCTCCGAGTCAAAGGTTGGAAAACAATTTTCAAAGCAAATGATCCAAAGAAACAAGGTGGAATGGCCATTCTTATATCAGATAAAATGGACTTTCCACCAAAAGTTGTCAAAAAAGATAAGGAGGGGCACTTCATACTAATCAAAGGAAAAACCTCTAACAAGATGAACTCTCAATTCTGAACCTCTATGCTCCAAATGCAAGGGCACCCACATTCATAAGAGAAACTTTATAAAAAGTTCAAAGCACACATTGCACCCCACACAATAATAATGGGAGATTTCAACACCCCACTCTCAGCAACGGACAAATTGTAGAAACAGAAACTAAACAGAGATACAATGAAACTAACAGAAGTTATGGACCAAATGGATCCAACAGATATTTATAAAACATCCCATCCTATAGGAAAAGAATATACCTTCTTCTCAGCCCCTCATGGTACCTTCTCCAAAACTGATCATGTAATTGGTGACAAAACAGGCTTCAACAGATACAGGAATATTGAAATAATTCCATGCACCCTATCAGATTACCATGGTCTAAGTAAAAAGTAAAATAAAATAAATAAAATAAAATAAAATAAAATAAAATAAATAAAATAAAATAAAGAAAAACACACATACACATGGACATTGAACAATGCTCTTCTCAATGATAACTTGGTCAAGGAAGAAATAAAGAAATTAAAGACTTTTTAGAATTTAATGAAAATGAAAACACATCATACCAAAACTTATAGGACACAATAAGCAGTGCTAAGAGGAAAACTCATAGTGCCAAGTGCCTCCAAAAAGAAAATGGAGAGAGCATACACTAGCAGCTTTACAACACACCTGAAAGCTCTAGGACAGAAAGAAGCAAATACATCCAAGAGGAGTAGATGGCAGGAAATAATCAAACTCAGTGCTGAAATCAACCAAACAGAAACAAAAGAACTATACAAAGAATCAACAAAACCAGGAGCTGGTTCATTGAAAAAATTAACAATATAGATAAACCCTTAGCCAGACTAACCACAGGGCACAGAGGCATTGCCCAAATTAATAAAATCAGAAATGAAAAGGGAGACATAACAACAGAAACTGTGGAAATTCAAAAAATCATTAGATCCTACTACAAAAGCTTATACTAACAAAATTGGAAAATCCGAACAAAATAGAGAATTTTCTAGACATATACCAGGTGCCAATGTTAAAACAGGATCAGATAAACCAACTAAGTAGTCCCATCAGTCATTAACAGTCTCCCAACAACAACAACAACAACAACAACAACAAAAAGCCCAAGACAAGATGGGTTTAATGGGGTGTTCTATCAGACCTTCAAAGAAGACCTAATACTGATATTTTTCAAACTATTCCACAAAATATAAACACAAAGAACACTACCCAATTCAATCTATGAAGCCACAATAATGCTTATACCTAAACCAAACAAAGACCAAACAAGGAAAGACAACTTCACACCAATTTCCCTTATGAACATTGATGCAAAAATACTCAATAAAATTCTTGCCAACCGAATCCAAGAATACATCAAAACATAATTCACCATGATCAAGTAAGATTCATCCCAGGGATGCAAGGATGGTTCAATATACAGAAATCCATCAATGTAATCCGCTACATAAACAATCTCAAAGGAAAAAAACACATGATCATTTCATTAAATGCTGAAAAGGCATTTGACAAAATTCAGCATCCCTTCATGTTAAAAGTCTTGGAGAGAACAGGAATTCAAGGCCCATACCTAAACATAGTTAAAGCAATATACAGCAAACCAGTAGCTAACATCAAACTAAATGGAGAAAAACTGGAAACAATCCCACTAAAATCAGGGACCAAATAAGGCTGCCCACACTCTATCTATTCAATATAGTACTTGAAGTTGTAGCTAGAGCAATTAGACAACAAAAGGAGGTCAAAGGTATACAAATTGGAAAGGAAGAAGTCAAAATATCACTTGCAGATGATACGATCATATACTTAAGTGTCTTAGTCAGGGTTTCCATTCCTGCACAAACATCATGACCAAGAAGCAAGTTGGGGAGGAAAGGGTTTATTGAGCTTACACTTCCACACAGCTGTTCATCACCAAAGGAAGTCAGGACTGGAACTCAAGCAGGTCAGAAGCAGGAGCTGATGCAGAGGCCATGGAGGGATGTTCCTTACTGGCTTGCTTCCCCTGGCTTGCTCAGCCTGCTCTCTTATAGAACCCAAGAATACCAGCCCAGAGATGGTACCACCCACAAGGGGCTCTCCCCCACTTGATCACTAATTGAGAAAATGCCCCACAGCTGGATCTCATGGAGGCACTTCCCCAACTGAAGCTCCTTTTCCTATGATAACTCCAGCCTGTGTCAAGTTGACACACAAAACTAGCCAGTACAATTGACCCCTTGTCAACTTGACACACCAGCATATCACTATTAAGCCTCAACCCTTACTTTCTTATTCATCCGCAAGATGTAAATAACGTAAAAAGTCCCAGTCTTTACATATTAAAAGTTCAACCCCTTTAAAATGTCCAATATCTTAAAATTCCAGGTTTTTTAAAAATTCAAAGTCTCTTAACTGTGGGCTCCACTAAAATACCTTCTTTCAAGAGGGAAAAATATCAGGGCACAGTCACAATCAAAAAAGCAAAACTCAAACTCCAATGGTTCACTGTCTGGGATCCAACTCACGATCTTCTGGGCTCCTCCAAGGGCTTGGGTCACTTCTCCAGCTCTTCCCATTGTAGCCTTCTAGGCTCCAGCTGCCTGTACTCCACTGCTGCTGCTGTCCTTGGTGGTCATCACATAGTACTGGCATCGCTAAGCCTCAACTCTTTTGCATGGCCCCTTCAGTCCTGGGCTGGCAATTACAACTGAGGGTACACTTTCACCAATGGCCTTTCATGGCCTCTCACAGTACCAAGCCTCAGCTGTTCTTCATGATGCCTTCATGCCTTCAAAAGCAGTACCACCTGGGTGACTCTTACACAGTACCAAGTCCTGCTACAGCACGAGGCACAACCGTGGCTATCTGGAACACACTCTCTGTGCTCTCAGAAAACAGTTCCCAGATTTCATCTCAGTGATGCTGGTTTCTTTTTAATCACCGCTAATTTCTTAGCTCCAGCTAACCAGCATCAACAGTCCCAGTAACACAAAGGTTGACTTTAATAGTTTTGGTATCTTGTTACTCACAGCTGATTCTTCAGCCCCAGCTAACCAAAACCACAGAATCTTCATGGCCCTGATAAGAGTCTTTAATTTTCCCTCTGAAACTTCACAAACCAGGCCTCCATCTTCTCCACTGTTCTCAACATAATCTTCCAAGCTCCTCCACATCTCACAGAGGTCTCATCACTGAATGGACCATCTAGCCCAAAGTTCCAAAGTCCTTCCACAGTCCTCCCCAAAACATGGTCAGGTTGTCACAGGAATACCCCACTACGCTGGTACCAATTTGTCTTAGTCAGGGTTTCTATTCCTGCACAAACATCATGACCAAGAAGCAAGTTGGGGAGGAAAGGGTTTATTGAGCTTACACTTCCACACAGCTGTTCATCACCAAAGGAAGTCAGGACTGGAACTCAAGCAGGTCAGAAGCAGGAGCTGATGCAGAGGCCATGGAGGGATGTTCCTTACTGGCTTGCTTCCCCTGGCTTGCTCAGCCTGCTCTCTTATAGAACCCAAGAATACCAGCCCAGAGATGGTACCACCCACAAGGGGCTCTCCCCCACTTGATCACTAATTGAGAAAATGCCCCACAGCTGGATCTCATGGAGGCACTTCCCCAACTGAAGCTCCTTTTCCTATGATAACTCCAGCCTGTGTCAAGTTGACACACAAAACTAGCCAGTACATTAAGTGACCCCAAAAATTCTACCCGAGTACTCCTAAAGCTGATAAACGACTTCAGCAAAGTGACTGGATATAAATTTAACTCAGTAAATCAGTAGCTTTCCTCTACTCAAAGGATAAACAAGCTGAGAAAGAAATTACGGGAATGACACCCTTCACAATAGTCACAAATAATATTACATACCTTGGTGTGACTCTAATCAAGCAAGTGAAAGATCTGTATGATAAGAACTTCAAGCCTCTGAAGAAAGAAATCATAAAAGATCTCAGAAGATGGAAAGATCTTCCATGCTCATGGATTGGAAGGCTTAATATAGTAAAAATGGCCATCTTTCAAAAAGGAATCTACAGATTCAATGCAGTTACATCAAAATTCCAAATCAATTCTTCATAGATCTAGAAAAAGCAATTCTCAAATTTGTCTAGAATAACAAAAAACCCAGGATAGAGAAAACTATTCTCCACAACAAAAGAATTTCTGGGGGAATCACCATCCCTGACTTCAAGCTCTACTACAGAACAATAGTAATAAAAACTGTATGGTATTGATACAGAGACAAGCAGGAAGATAAATGGAATAGAGTTGAAGACCCAGAAATGAACCTACACACCTACAGTCACTTGATATTTGACCAACGAACTAAAAACATCCAGTGGAAAAAAGACAGCATTTTTAACAAATGGTGCTGGATCAACTGGAGGTCATCATGTAGAAAAATGCAAAATGACCCATTCTTATCTCCTTCGACAAAGCTCAAGTCCAAGTGGATCGAAGAACTCCACATAAAACCAGATATGCTGAAGTTTAAAGAGGAGAAAGTGGGGAACAGCCTTGAACACATGGGTACAGGGGAAAATTTCCTGAACAGAACACCAATGGCATATGCTCTAAGAACAAGAATTGACAAATGGGACCTCATAAAACTGCAAAGCTTCTATAAGGCAAAGGACACTGTCAATGGGACAAAATGGCAACCAACAGATTGAGAAAAGATCTTTACCAATCCTACATCCCACAGAGGGCTAATATCCAATGTTTACAAAGAATTAAAGAAGTTAGATTCCATAGTGTCAAATAACCTATTGAAAAATGGGGTACAGAGCTAAACAGAGAATTCTCAACTGAGGAAACTCGAATGGCTCTGAGCACCTAAAGAGATGTTTAACATACTTAGTTATCAGTGAAATGCAAATCAAAACACCCCTGAGATTCCAACTCACAGCAGTCAGAATGGCTAAGATGAAAAACTCAGGGGACAGCAGATGCTGGAGAGGATGTAGAGAAAGGGGAACACTCCCCCATTGCTGGTAGGATTGCAAGCCGGTACAACCACTCTGGAAATCAGTTTGGTGGTTCCTCAGAAAATTAGACATAGTACTACCTGAGGACTCAGCTATACCAGTAACTCCTTGGCACCAGAATGTGCTCCCATATATAATAAGGACACACACGCCACTATGTTCACAGCTGCCTTATTTATAATAGCCAGAAGCTGGAAAGAATCCAGATGTCCTTCAACAGAGGAATGGATACAAAAAATGTGGTATATTTGCACAATGGAGTACTACTCAGCTATTAAAAACAATGAATTCATAAAATTCTTAGGCAAATGGATGGAACTAGAAAGTGTCATCCTGACTGAGGTAACCCAATCACAAAAGAACACACATGGAATGCACTCACTGATAAGTGGATATTAGCCCAAAAGCTAAGAATAAACAAGATACAACTCACAGACCACATGAAGCTCAAGAAGAAAGAAGACCAAAGTGTGGGTGCTTCGGTTTTTCTGAGAAATGAAACAAAATACTCACAGGAACAATTATGGAGGCAAAGTGTGGGCAGAGACTGAAGGAAAGGCCACCCAGAGACTGTCCTACCTAGGGATTCATCCTATAAACAGTCACCAAATCCCAACACTATTGTGAATGCCATGAAGTACTTGCTGAAAGGAGCCTGTTATGGCTGTCTCCTGAGGGACCCTGCCAGAGCCTTACAGATACAGAGGCAGACTCTAGAGCCACTGGATGAGCACAGGAGTTCAATGGAGGAGTTGGAGGGAGGACTGAAGGAGCTGAAGGGGTTTGCAGCCTCATGGGAAGAATGAGGATGTTGGTCAACCAGATGCCCCAGGGCTCCCAAGGACTAAGCCATCAACCAAGGGGTAGACATGGTTCCAGCTGCAATTGTAGTGGAGGAATGCCTTGTCAGGCATAGGTGGGAGGAGAGGTCCTTGGTCATATGAAGGTTCAGATGCCCTAGCATGGGGAAATCAAGGGAGGTGTAGGTGGGAGTGGGGTGGGCAGAGGGGCATCTTCCTGGAGGCAGGGAGTGGGAAGGATGGGAGGGGGGAATCTGGGAAAGGATATAATATTTGAAATGTAAATGAAGAATATATTCAATAAAAAATAAAAAAGAAAAATAATACTTGGATTCATTGGGTTAAAAAAGAGAAAAGAATAAGTAGGCATTGGAGTAAGAGACAAGTATGGGAGGACAGGGAAGTGGATGAGAAGTAGAGGTAGATATAATCAAGATATATATAATTGTTAACAAAAAATTTAAATTTTTTAACTCAGTGAAAGGCTCAGACAATAGCTCATTTGGTAGAGTAACCTATCACACATGAAACCCTGGATTATAACCTCAGCTCTGTATAAAACTGTGTGTAGTGGATCACACCTGAAACTCAGTACTTAGAAGTAGGGGTAGGAGATTTCAAAATTCCAATCTGTTTTCCAGATATTTACTGAAGTTGAGGCTAACTTATCCTATAAGAGACCCTAAAGGCACAGGAATGAACCATCTTAGTAGGAAACTTCACCATAGAATGTCTTGAGTAAAAGACTACCAGAGATTAATAAAAGGCAGAATTTAGAGCCTTCAAACCACAACAAAAAATAAACAGAAAATACAAACAGAACTTGAGCGTTTGTTGGGTCAGAAAGCTATCACTCACATGTGCAATAAGTAAGAGTGTTTTTATTCCTTGAAGGCAAGAAGCCTGCATCCAGGGGTACACCACTCACCAGGATAGAAGACAGACATCTAAATTTCATAGGCTCAATTTAAAGCTGATAGGGGAATTCCAGAAAGGAGGTGACCCTTACCCTGATTGGTTGGCTCGATCTCCAGGGGTATGAGTGTCCTCTGGGTTTGCCTAGGGCTCTAGAGACTTTCCAGGGGAGTCTAGAAACTGTGTTGACTCCTCCTGTTTGGTTTTGCCTCGGGCCAGATGGTGAGGCGGCTCCTGATTGGCTGCCCACGATGCGTGGCACTTCCAGTAACTAATTTGTCCAGTCTGGGAAACAGAAGCTTTGGCCTAGTCTCCCAAACTGGTAGTTTAGAGCCTGTCACGGAGTCTGCCTGGCTTAGTCCTCTCACACTCTATGGGATACCATTAAAGGATCACATCTGTGAATCATGAGCACAGAATAATAATATCAAGGTAAAAGCATATCTAATCATAGTAGAAAATTTCCCATATGTGAGGAAACAGCTGATATATAAATGCAGGAGGCACGTGGGTGATCCATCAGACAATATCAGAAAAGAACAAGATATACTAATCAAAACAGCAAATATAGAGTACACACACACACACACACACACACACAACGAATACATATTGAAATCTGCTAGAGAAAAGTACCATGTCAGCCGGGCAGTGGTGACACACGCCTGTAATCCCACCACTTGGGAGGCAGAGGCAGGCGAATTTCTGAGTTCGAGCCCAGCCTGGTCTACAGAGTGAGTTCCAGGACAGCCAAGGCTACACAGAGAAACCCTGTCTCAAAAAAACCAAAATAAAAAAAATACCTTGTCCTGGATAGTTTTATGTCAACTTAACACAGGCTAGAGTCTCCGGAGGAGAGGGAGCTTCAATCGAGAAAATACCTCCATGTGGCACATTTTCTTAATTAGTGATTGATGAATAAGAGGTCAGCTCATTGTGTGTAGGGTTACCCTGGGGCTGGCAGTCCTGTAATCTATAAGAAAACAGCTAAGCAAGCCAGTGGAGCAAGCCAGTAAGCAGCATTCCTCCATGGCCTCTGACCTGTTTGAATTCCTGTCCTGACTTCCTTCAAGGATGAACAATGATCCAAAAGTGTAATCCAAATAAACCTTTTCTTCTCCAACTTGCATTGGTCATGGCGTTTTATCATAGCAACAGAAACCTACCTAAGACAATGCATGTAAAGGTAAATTCAACAGAATAGGGCACATTTGTTGAAAGAAACTCTAAAATTCAGGATGGAATGGAACTGTGTATTTCAAGCTCCAAGAGACAAATACTCAACCCACATTATTATCCCCAGAAAAGAGGTCCTTCATAATTAGGCAGAAAGAGAAACTTACCATGACAAGTACTCAGACTAAAAGACTTCTGAACCATGTAGCAGCCTTGGATGGCATCCTATACACAGAAGAGAAAGACACAGGCTGCTTGAAGAAAAGCTCGCTGAAGCAGCAGGTAGATGAGCGAGGACTGCAGAAGCATCAAATAATAAAAATTTTAAAAATGACAGGAGTGAGTATGCATCTTTCAATGACAACTCTGAAATAAAGTTATTGAACTTCAGTTCCCCAATCAAAAGACCATCACTGGATTTAAATGCAGGAGCTGAATTACGCTTTCTGTAAGTGCCGTAAGGAACTCTGAGGACCTGGTATATCACAAACCCTGGGAAGTGGGCTGGGGAGATTACTCAGCAGCTTAGAGCATTTGCTCTTCTTTTATAGAACCCAAGTCAGGTTCTCAGAACCCATACCAGTTTAGCTCCAGCTCCAGGGGAACTGGTGCCCTCTGATGGCCTCTGATGGCACCCACAGACATGCAGTGGGACACAAGTGTGTGCACTCACATACACAAATAAAATTACAATTAAAAAAGGAATCATGGAGAGACAACTTTGTCTTACCAGAAGCCCAAGTTGAAGTCTAAACTCCACAGCCATAGCAAATGGCAAATACATAGTACAAAGGGGGGTGGGTCAGAAAATCTGAAATAAAAACATTTCCAAGCCTACAATTACCTTTTCCACCATTACCAAGGAGAGAAGCAATTAGACTTTGGGATGTGGGACCATGAGAAGACCTGCACAGAAAATTAATCCAGTGCCTTGAACTCACTGTCAGAGGGCAATATTTTAGCACTCCCCAGACACAGACCCAGGAGACGGAATAAGACCCAAATTTTGAGAAATCTATAGTGCATATTTTCCCCCACCCCACTACTGGGACCCCAGAAACAGGACAGCAGAACTTGGAAAACACACAGGATCCAGACAGAACAACAGTGCACAGGCTGTACAGACCATGGAGACAGCAACAGTCTAGTGAAGGAGTCTGAACTTACCAAGCTTGGCCTATAGATAAGAGGAGCCAAATGGATTAAAGACGTTTGTGATGGACCTGATGAAGAATCCTGGGGTCAGCAGGATGGCTCAGAAGGTAAAACTACCATGCCTAACAAACAGGCACACATGTGCTTTATAGACATACATACAGGCAAAACACCCACATGTATAATTTTTTTAAAAAAATCTAAATTACACTGTAAAGACTGGACACAGGTGATTCAGTGGTTAAGAGCTCTTCTCCCGCAGAAGACCTGGGTTTAGTTTCCAGCATCTACGTTGGGTGGTTCTTGACCAACTGCACATTCAGTTTCAGAGGATCTGATGCCCTTTGGGCTCCACCAACACCTGCAAACAGGACGTACATAAATTCACACAGGCATACACACATTTACATAAACAAGAAATTCAATATTCTTTGTTTTATTCCAGCATAGACTGAGGAGGGGCTCTCACAGTCCCTCCCCTACCTGAGCAGCTACAAGTGTTTGATAGCTTCTTGGAAAGAGTCACTTTTGATACAGATTTGGCCACGTGCAGGCTTCCTGTGTCCAAGTAGCTGACCCCACATGCCCATTAGCACATAGTCAGCACTAATCGGATTTGGTGGGAAATAAATAAATAAATAAATGGTTTAGATGGAATCATCCTACATTAGAGCAACAGTGAGCAATATTAGAACAGCAGCTACATCAGAGAAGCACCACAGACTAACATGTAAAAAGACCACTACAGAAAGTCTTTCTTTTGGACTTGTTGGCCAGTGATATCCCACAGCCCTGTAAACATCACAGGCTATTGCCAATGCTCTTGGTTGCCCTCCAGAAGTGATTTCGTGAGGATGCCACACCCATGAGTCATAGGATGCAGGGAAATAAGGCAGGTACTCACTTGGAAGCCTCATCCCTACTAGCTAGCTTTCACAGAGCTGGAAGGTGCTATGCACATACTAAAGGAGAAAATTATCATCTTACCCAGCTATGAACCATGCAAGCTACAACCGGCCTGGCAAGACATGCCCACTGATGCAATAGTGGGATGGGTGTAACTAACCACCTTCTGATTGGATTCAAAGCCTGCCCAACAAGTAGAAACGCGTATCTGGCCTGGTTATCAGGGCCAAGAACCATGGCTAGACAGGTCATAGGTCCCAGAGGAGAATGCACTACTATTGTTTTGCTAAATAGACATAGTATCAAACTGATTCCTAATGACTTATTGTGCCCATAGATTAGTGCATCTCTCTACCCTCATCAGAGAATATTCTTTTTGCAGTACAAGGCAATCAACACAGTTACAGTAAACTGAATGAGAGACTGCAGAATGCTCGTCCCTAAGTGGACTACCATACCCTCTGCTCCCAGGGGGTCACTGTGGTACAGGAGGCTGCTCATTTTATGAACTAGAGGTAGATAATGGGTTAATTAGATGGTGTACTGGAGTGAGGTATGGTTCAGCCTTTAATCCTAGCACTCAGGAGACAGAGGCAGGCAGGTTCTTATGAGTTTAGGGCAGCCTGGTCTATCTAGCAAGTTTCAGGCCAACCAGGGTTGCACAATGAGATCTTGCCTAAACAAAACAAAACAAAACAAAACAAAACAAAACAAAGACAAAGACAAAACCTAAAACCTAAAACCAACAAACAAAAACAAAGCAAATATTTACTAGAACGTGAGAAAAACAGAAAATCAGTTTTGTATTGCCCCAAAATTAAAATTTGGACTCTCACTTAACTCAACTATACTATGTTAGGGTAAACACAGAAAGGACTGTGATCAGCATACCCTAGAGATATCTGTGCACCCATGTTTATCATAGAAATGTTCACACTAGCCAATTTTTGGACTCGGCCTAGGTATTCATCAGCAGATGACTGAATAAAGAAAATGTGCTACATATGCACAGTAACATTTTATTCAGCAATGGAGAATAAAATAATGTCATGTGCTGAGAAATGGACACACCTGAAGATCATCATATTAAGTAAAAACAAGCATACTAAAACCACACAGAGAGAGACAAAAATCACCTTTTCTCTTACTTGTGGGCTGTAGAACTCTTCGTAGATACATACTGTGCTGAATAGTTTCATGTCACAACTTGACAAAAGCTAAGGTCATCTGAGAGAATGGAAGGCCAGTTGGAAACAAGCCTCCCTAACACTGCGCTATAGATGAGCCTATGGGACAGTTTTTTAAATTAGTAGGGCCCAGTGCATTGTGGGTGGGACCATCCCTTGGGCAAATGGTCCTGGGTTCTATAAGGAAGCAGGCTGAGCAAGCCATGGGGAGAAAGCCAGTAAGCAGCACTTCTTCATGGCCTCTGCATCAGCTCCTGCCTCTAGGTTCCTGTCCAGGTCAGGTTCCTGCCTTGGCTTCCCTCAGCGACCTGTGATCAGGGTATGTAACCCACATATTAGTCTTGTCTGCCCCAAACTGCTTTATGTCATGGTAGTTCATCACAGCAATAGTAACCCTAACTAAGACGTGTGTGTGTGTGTGTGTGTGTGTGTGTGTGTGTGTGTGTGTGATGAAAGCAGAGGAAAGACCAGATGAAGCAAGGAGATTATCAGCAGAGGAAAGAACAGGACAGAGTAAATACAGCCAAAGTACAGGATGTAACTCTTTATGAAATCTTAACCCCATTCTACCCCCTGCCCAAAAAAAAAAAAAAGTCACATGGGTCATCGAGCAGTGAGATAGCTCAGCACTTGCCAGGACTTGCATGGTGGAAGAAAATAGCCTACCCTCACAGATTTGTTCTCTGATTTCCATACATGTACCATGCATGCGCACACCCGTAAATGCATATGCACACACAATAAAAATTAAAAGTCACAAACAGCAAATTTTTAAAAACCTTGTGAAACATTAACTAAAATATATAACAAATTGCTATGACTCAATAAGTAAACATGTAACTAGATTAAAAAGCAGGCCACAGACACTAATAGATAGCTCAACAATAAAGACATACAAGTGGGGAACATGTGAAAAAGCATCCCTCCTAGAATATTTTTCAGTGACTCAAAGGAATAGTGGGGCAGCTGGTTAAGGGGAAAGAGATGGGGTGGGGGGCTGTGTGAGGGCCAAGGAAGAGGAGGGGGGTGAGCTGGAACATGCATCTCAGAAATGACAGGGAGTCCCATGTATATGTATAATCAATATGCATTAATATATATGAAAATAAGATGATAGCATTCCACACACATCAGAATGTCTGAAGTCCAGAACAGTTTTAACACCAAATGCTGGCAAGGATGAAGGCAGGAACTCATCTCCTACATAGAGCAATGCAACGCAGCGTAGCTGTTTGGAAAGAGGATTTGGCGGTTTCTTACCAAACGAAACAGTCTTACAAGATAATCCAGTAATTGTGCTCCTTGCTATTGACCCAAAGAAGCTGAAAGGAGATCCACGTAAAGCCCAGGAGTTTCGTCATACCTGCCTGGAGCTGGAAGCCATCGAGATGAGTGGGTGAGCTGCTACGTAAAACTCGGGGAAATGGTTCACGCTAATAATAAATGAGCAGTCAAGTTAATCAGAGGAAGCTACCCACCCCTAGACAGTTCCAACCACACGATATTCTAGAAAAGGCAAAACAAATAGGATGAGTAGGTATTAGGGATTACAAAAATAAAAGATACACAGGCAAATACAGAAGATTCTTAGGGCAGTGAAACTATTCTGTATGATGTGACAGTAGATCAATGTCATTGTACATTGTCAAAATCCATAGAACGTTGCGTCTGAGGTAGTAATGTTTCAATGTAGGGTCATCAACTGCAGCCCACATACCTTGCCAGGAGGAAACGTGGGCATCAGCGACAGAGGAATCTTTATACTGCTTTCGATTTTGAGCATGCTCTAAGGAAAACACAAATGGGGTGGGGCACTCATAGATTGGCCATTGCCTCAGACTTTGTCCCTGCACATCTTGTAGACAGGACCCATTTTAGGTCAAAGGCTTTGTGGATGGGCCCTTATCCTACCTCTGGAGTTCTGCCTGGGATCTCAGCTACAGCCACTCCCTCCGACCCCTGCAGCCTCCTCCAATCCCAGGTCTCTGGCACCTCAGAGATTGCTGCCCCTTCTTTCCCCCAGCTGATCCCCCTTTGGGCTACACAGTGAAAGCTTTTCTTAACACAAAGGGCAAACAAACTTTTAAACCAGGCATGGTAGCTCATGCCTGTAATTTAAATACTCAGGGAGCTGAGACAAAAGGTTTGCTTGGCATTCAAAGTAAGCCAGTACTACACAGTGACTTCTAGGCCAGCATAGCCTAGAGAGTGAGACCCTGACCTAAAAACAAAGGAGCAAACAAGACTCTTTCACTTCTTTTTATTAAAGCACTGAAGTTACTCTTTCCCCACAGTTACTGAACAGTCTCTCTAAAGTGATAACTTAAGTCCTTCCATACAACTATCTTTGAGAAAAATAAGAAACAAATCTATCCTTTGTTTAAATTTCCTTTGACTGTTTCTTAAATGTACATTAATCCCCACTATAGCAGCCATCTCCATTTCCCAGAATGCACTTTTACATTTGCCCATATGCATGTAATTTTACCTAGTCTATTTGAAAACATGAGCAAGTGTTTAAAACGAAACACTGTAAGTTGTATAAGAAAATTAAAGTTTAAACTGATGTTAAACTTTCACATGAAAATAGAAAACAACAGTCCCTAAGGACTGGGTTCCTTCAGTGCAGAGAGACAGTCCCTAAGGACTGGGTTCCTTCAGTGCAGAGAGACAGTCCCTAAGGACTGGGTTCCTTCAGTGCAGAGAGAGGGCACAGACACATTCAATTTACCGTTTTTGCCACCTAACCGAGACATCTCTTTCATGGCTCCCTATAAAAGTCTGAAATGTGTTCATGAAGTTTTTTAATAATTTGATTTGAAGAATTGCATCAGTACCTCTCAGGAGGTGCAGGATTCATCTGACACAAAATAATGGAACTGCTACTTATCCACCGAGGTTTTCCTCCTGAATTGCAGCCATCTTTCTGTCAGGTCAAGTGATGATCTACATGTGAAGGATTAACCTGAGCAAAAATATCCCAGTCTTAATCCCCCAGCATATTATAATGTGTTTACCCAGCACACCAGGAGGACATCAGATTTTAAAATTAAGCAGGACACAATGCTAGGAAGGCTCATATGAAAAGAGTGGTGTTCTGAAAATACAGGGTTTTAATATCTACACAGCACAAATGAATGTAATTTGAAGCGTGCAGTACAACATTTGTTTGATTTTAAGGGTTAAAATTAAAGTTGTTGTTTGGTTCAATTTTACCTGAAAATGAAACCTTACAAAGAGAGGTCCATCTGAAGGTTTATCCAGATGCCAGCATGTCCTCAGTTTGAGAGATCAGCTTGCGTAATTCACAAGTACAGTAGAAGACTAAAAATTCCCTGCTTTTCTCTACTCAGTCAGAAAATATACAAGAGATAAAAGTTATGTGTACCTATGGTACCAAGACTTCTACTTTGGGAACAGCTGACTCATCGCTCTGGATCCCTTAGTGCTGAATGATCTAGCATCCTTCCCATCTCAGTGATCAATAATCCCCTCACAGCATCCACACTTTGGTCTTCCTTCTTGAGCTTCATGTGGCCTGTGAATTGTATCTTGGGTATCCGAAGCTTCTGGGCTAATATCCACTTATCTGTGAGTACACACCAAGTGTGTTCTTTTGTGACAGGAATATTCTCTAGTTCCATCCATTTGCCTAAGAATTTCATGAAGTCATTGTTTTTAATAGCTGAGTAGTACTCCATTGTGTAAATATACCACATTTTCTGTATCCATTCCTCTGTTGAGGGACATCTGGGTTCTTTTCAGCTTCTGGCTATTATAAATAAGGCTACAGTGAACATAGTGGAACATGTGTCCTTATTACATGTTGGAGAATCTTCTGGGTATATGCCCGGGAGTAGTATAGCTGGATCCTCAGGTAATACTATGTACAATTTTCTGAGGAACCACTAGACTGATTTCCAGAGTGGTTGTACTCCACCAACAGTGGAGGAGTGTTCCTCTTCCTCTACATCCTTGCCAGCACCTGCTGTCTCCTGAGTCTTTGATCTTAGCCATTCTGAATGGTATGAAGTGGAATCTCAGGGTTGTTTTGATTTGCATTTCCCTGATGACTAAGGATGTTGAACATTTCTTTAGGTGCTTCTCAGACATTCCATATTCCTCAGTTGAGAAGCTCGGTACCTCATTTTATAATAGGGTTATTTGATTCTCTGGAGTCTAACCTCTTGAGTTCTTTGTGTATAGTGGATATTAGCCCTCTATCAGATATAGGATTAGTAAAGATCTTTTCCCAATCTGTTAGTTGCTGTTTTGTCCTATTTATAATGTCTTTTGCCTTACAGAAGCTTTCCAATTTTATGAGGTCCCATTTGTCTATTATTGGTCTTAAAGCATAAGCCATTGGTGTTCTGTTCAAAATATGGAGAAAAAGTATGGAGCAGAGACTGAAGAAAAAACCATCCAGAGATTGCCCCAACTGGGGATCCATCCCATATACAGTCACCAAACCCAGACACTATGGTGGATGCCAAGAAGCTCTTGCTGACAGGAGCCATATATAGCTGTCTCCTGAGAGGCTCTGCCAGATCCTGACAAGTACAGAGGCGGATGCTCAAAGCCCACCATTGGATTGAGCTCGGAGTTACCAATGGAGGAGTTAGAGAAAGGACTGAAGGAGCTGAAGAGGATTGCAACCCCATAGAAAGAACAACAATATCAACCAACCAGACCCTCCAGAGCTCTCAGGGTCTAAACCACCAACCAAAGAGTACACATGGAGGGACCCAAGGCTCCTGCTGCATATGTAACAGAGGATGGCCTTGTCGTGCATCAGTGGGAGGAGAGGACCTTGGTCCTGTAAAGACTGCATGTTCCAGTGTAGGGGAATGCCAGGGCAGGGAGGTGGGAATGGGTGGGTGGGTGGGTGTGTGGGGGAGTACCCTCATAGAAGCAGGGGGAGGGGGATGGAATAGGGGTTTTTGAAGAGGGGGACCAGGAAAGGATATAACATTTGAAATATAAATAAAACTATATCCAATAAAATTAAAAAAACAAACAAAGGAAGACAGCTGAAAAGGAAAAACAAAAACGAATTCCCTCACAGCCATCTTCCCCCAGAAGCAACCTGTCTCCTACCAGTTGGGAATTAGAGCAAAGGCATGTGACTGTGGGAAAAACAAAAACAAAAAAACAAAAACAACAACAACAAACCACCAGAGTACTGCAAGCTTGAGTTACATTCCGGGCTAGCACAACGGGTTGATCAAGGCCATGTGTACATAGGAAATTCGCATTATAATGAATGAAAAGAATCAAACCGGCAGAAAAAGAAAAATCAACCCAGCTGGTTGCAGAAGTAGTTTCTGTAAGCTTACCATCTCCGAGTGGGACAGAATGCTTTGGAGATACCATCCTTCTTACCACAGATTTTTTTTTTTAATGTTTTTGCTTTTGCAACCCAACATTTCAGAATTTCACAAACTAAACCAAATTCACAAAAGAAAACAACTGGAGACTATCATGCTCTCTTAAGAGTATGTAAAACTGCTGTTTATCCAACGTGAGGAGCAGAAAACTCTGCCTCAGCAGATGCACCTCCGTCCCTCCCAGTCTGCAGTGAGGCCGTCAAGACGAGAGATCCTCACAAGGAAGCGCTCTTACGCTTATGGGACCTTAACTTTCATATCTAAGTAGTTTGCCTACTTTTTCCAGATTAGAGAAATTATATTTTAAAATTCATCATCTTCAGTTATTTTATTAGTTGTGTCATTTGAGGGAAATTTATTGTCTAATCTTTATTATTTAAAATATATATTACTTAATCTTTTACCTGTGGTTTAGACGGGTTTACACTGATTGTTAATGTATAGTATTTTCTTATTTTGGCCACTTTACCATTTTAAATATTTTCATCACCTTAAGTATTTTATTATTTAAAAATTTTTACATTTAAAGATACTCTTTATTTTACCTAGACTAGACGAGCTTTTATGGACTTTATTCTTCTTCTAAATGAATTGGTTTTCATTCTATAATATTTGAAAGTCCGTGTTGGTGTTATTTAAACATGCCTTTCCTTCCTTCTTTTGACTCTTCTCACTGTGTGGTAGATGGGGTATGGCTTTGTGCCTAGAGCCTCTGGCCTCATCCTCAGGCTGCTGGGATCACAGGCCCACACCCCATAGGCATCTTACATTTTCATTTCCAGTTAGTCCATACTGGATCATGGTTTCTCTTGAGATTTACTTCATAGAGAGGTTATAGAACTGTGAGCTTGAATTTCCAAATATATGTCTGTTTCCCAGGTTCCTTTTTAAAATATTTTCTAGTTTATTTCCATGTCATCAGAGATGAGGCTCTGTGTAATTTCAATTTATAAAAATGTGTTTTTACAGCCCTGGAATGGTTTGTGCTATTTGATCAAGCATCCCTTCACACACACCTCACCCCCAGAAGCAATTAGAAACTGTATCCTGCAGAGTGGAATTAGAGCAGAGGCATGCAGCTTACCTGGTTTCTCTCTGCCTGTGTACCAGACCCATGGACTGATTATCTTTCTTTCATTATTTGCCACTTTATGCAGAGCAGAAGTGTCTAGGATAATTGGATTTCCCCAGTTCTGTCTGCAGTTCTATGGGTTTCTGCGTCATGTATTTTAAAACTCTGTTCTTAAATGCATAGGCATTTAACCTTGGTTTCTTCCTTGTGTGTTTTAGAGTCCAATTTTTTCTGTGTGTGACTCTGTGGGAATGGAAGTGGGGAACAGACACCGTGAAACTAGAATGGAGAGCGATGGGAGAGATTAGTCCAGCAAGAAACTATTCTATAATTAAGTCTCAGAAACAATTATATCAACAGAAAGTCATGATTGATTAGATTAGCATCTAATCATTTAAAAAAAGTGAAATCTTACATTCTTACTGTGTTCTGTATGAATTCCTGTTTAAATTTACTTCCAGATGTGGGAGCTGGCAAGATGGCTCTGTGGGTAAGGGCAAGTTTCTTGATCCTGGCAACCAGATTTGGTCCCCAGACTGCCATGACTCCTATACACACACTCACACACACAAACACATATGCAGTCACATGCACACACAACCACATATGCAGTCACATGCGTACATGCAATAAGCAAATGCATGTAATTTTCTAAAGTTAATTCCTGAAATACTTTCCCTTCTGATGAGCAACATTTCTGAATACATTGTGGCACTCTGGTTTGGGACATTTCTCTACAGCTAGCTACTTCTAATAAGTCATTTTTAATGTGCTCTTAATGCCTTTCAATAGTTAACATTGTATAAAATATAAAAAAATAAAATCAATGTCTTCTAGATGAACAGAACTTAGTTATTATATAGTGTCTCCCAGTAGATTTTTCTGTTCCTTGAAGCCTATTTTTGCTATTTTTTTCAAGGTCTTTCTATGTAGCCCTGACAGACCTGGACCTTGCTATATAGATCCGGCCTACCTAAAACTCAGAGTTCTGCATTCCTTTGCCTCCCGAGTGCTGACATTTAAAACATGTGCCACCACACCTGGCCTAATTTTGCTTTTAACATAGTTATTCCAAACATTTTTATTAGCATTTTAGTTACCATTCTGTCGCTGTGAAGAGACACCATCACCAAGGCAACTAATAAAAGGAAGTATTTAATTGGGGGCTGGCTTACAGTGTCAGAGGGTGAGTCCTTGACTGTCACAGCGAGGAGCACGGCAGCAGGCTGGCACTGGAGCAGTAGCTGAGAGTCTACATCCCAATCCACAAACAGGAGGCAGACAGGGAGGTAGGGCAGACTGGTCCTGGCATGAGCTTTTGAAAATTCCCGTGACACACCCCCTCCAACAAACCTATACCTACTAATCCTTCCCAAACTGTTCCATAAACTGGGGCTGAAACATTCAAATATGTGAGCATATGTGACCATTCTCACTCAAACTCAGAACTTTCAATGCACATGTGATACAATGCTAAGTAAGGGGCATTCATGACTACAGCAAACCTTGTATTACACACATAAAGAGGGATGCATACTGAATAAGTGCCAAAGAGACATTTGAAGGGGTCACTGCTCGGGCTTTCCTCTCTGTTTTAATATTTTCACCATAGAAGGGGCATCACTATAGATTGGGCATCACTTTTGACCTTGGCTCGCCGGAGGTCCAACCATTCTCAAAGCCGTGGCACTTGACAAAGATTTTGCAGATAAGAACATGTTCTCTGCAGCAGGACCCAAGCTCAGGGAGTCTCAGGACTTCAGCTCACCCTTTCCCAGGACCTTACACACTACCGTTTTAAATGACCTTGCCAACAGCCGGGCATGACAGCACGTCTTTAATCTAACACTTGAAAAGTCAACAGAGGCAGATCTTGCGAGTTTGAGGCCAGCCTGGTCTATATAGTAAGTTCCAGGCTAGCCAAGGTAAGGTTACATGCTGAGATCCTTTCTTAAAAACAAACAAACAAATAAAAAATAAATAAATGAAATGAAATAAAACTAAAATAATAATGATGATTGATGATGATGATGATGATGATGATGATGATGATGATGGTGGTGGTGGTGATGATATGCTCTTGCTGGCCACCTCATCAGAAAGAAACTTAGTTCATCACCATGGCCTTTTCACCTGAGACTTCTAATACTTTTTATGGGTAAAACATAAAGACATCAGAAACTGCCCACAAGTCTGCTTTTCTGCACTGAGCTCTGCTCTGTTATCTACAGCTCAAAACTGACAGAACCTCCAGGCTTTCGATGTTTCATTAACTTGAAATTTGTATCAGTTCAAAGAGTCTTGTCTCTTTATTAGAAGTACTCAGATTTATTAGGGTAGTTTTCACACCATGTATATACCTAGTTATTTGTGACATATACTCTACTTCCTATAAGTGTGAGCTATATCACAGTTTGAGAATGAATTTTTGGATCATCTCTAACTCCAGCTACCATATATCTCAGTCTTGGCATTACAGCAAATTATCTTGCCAAAAATAATGATGCAAAATTGGCAGAGATGCTGATTTGTCTGTCAAAAACTCTTTAAAAATAATATGTTTTCAAATTTCCTAGTCAGCACTTAAAACTTTTACATTTTCTAAGCAGAATAGGTACCTGAAGATGAGCTTAGTTGCCCACACTGAATCTGGGGGCTCCCTGGAGTCCCCGCTGGACACCATAATAAGACCATGTCTCAAGAGAAAAACAACAAACCAAAACACCAGGAAAGACTTTTTAATATGGGTGATAATTTAAATAGTAAATGGCAAGCTTATTGTACCTTCACACTAACGAGTGATGAAATTAATCAAGAATTTCACAGTCATGGGTGGTGGTCATGCTTGCCTCTAATTCCAGCACTTGTGCGGCAGAGGCAGGTAGATCTCTATGAACTTAAGGACAGCCTGATCTACAGAGTGATTTCTAGAATAGCCAAGGCTACACAGTGAAACCCTCCCTGTCTTGGGCATGTGTGCAGGGGAAGAATTTCACAGTCTTGGGATGAAGATTTATACATATGTTCTCTTATTTGAGATATTTTAATTTTTTACTGCATTTTAAAGCTTTGTTGTGTGGGAGCATGCACACGCTATGATGGAGATGCAGGTTAGAGGACAAATCTCTGGATTTTCTGTCATCATCCCTGGTGCCTTTACCTGCTGAGCCATCTCTCAGGCCATTTAGGATGTTTTGTTTTAAATTCTAATTAACTTTTATGTGTATGAATGTTTTACCTGCATGTATGTATATGCACCATGTGCAAGCCTGGTGCCTGTGGGAGGTAAGAGGACAACAGATCTCTTGGAACTAGAGCTAAGATGCCTGTGAGTGTGGAAATTAAACCTGGGTCCTTGGCATTCAGTAGAGGAATGAGTACTCTAAACTGCTGAACCATCTCTCTAGCCTTAAGATGTTTTAATTTCAAAACAAGCTATTCCCTTTCAGATTAAAAATCACGTTTGTTTTTATTAAACTACTTCATGTGGCTTTTCCTCAGCCATTCTTACAAAATTGACCCTTCTCATCACTAACTGACTGGGCCACCTCACACTCCATAGATAACGAAAGTACCATACATTACAAAATGTTTTTGTGCACATCCTCTAAGTTAAAAATTAATTTATACATATTTTAATTTTTAAATTGTTTTAAAATTTTGGTGGAGGGATTTATAGTTAATTACTAGGTATTAGGTGGGCAGGAAAAAGTAGATAGGAAATGAAACAAAGAATTGTCTCCGTCCTATTCGATTCATCCTCCTGCACAGCCACACAAGGGGCAACCTTGCACATAACTACACATACCTACATTCTAGTTCCACATCACAGCCAAGCACAGCACCACCCGGCGGAGCTGCAACAGCGCCCCTCACACCTTTTGTACCACTCGCCAGCCTGGCTGTACATGCAAACATACATGTACAGAGGCATAATACCAAAATGTACATGCAGAGTCTATTCAATGTTGTGTTCCGAATCCAATTTCCTTTATCAATAAGAGGCTGTGTTCTCACCTATTTTTGCCTTGATTGGTTTTGGAAGCATCTAGGGTATTAGCAAGACAACTCTGGACTTTTCTATGAAAATGTTTCCAGACCTACTCTAACCTTGGACAGAACAATCCATGAACTGGGGGCTAAAACAGAATAAAAAGGAGAAAGACAGTCTTCTCCTTATGATATACTCTGACCTCTGAACCATAATAAGACTTCCTTTGATCCAGGTCTGGTGATCTTAGAATGCCTTTGATCTCAGCATCAGAGAGGCAGGCAGATCTCTGTGACTTCAAGGCTAGCCTAGTCTTTCTATAGTGAGTTCCAAGACAGCCAGAGCTACATAGTGAGACCCTATCTCAAGATAAATAAATAATAAAAAGAAAGATAAAAATAAAGAAATAAAACAAAACAAATCCTCCTTTGAGGTTGTTTTTGACAGGTGTCAGATTTTCAGAAAATAAAGGCCACAAAGTATTTATTTAAAAAAGTGAGTTTGCTAAAGAAGCCAGAAATAGACACCAGAAAAAAGACAGTTATCATCAGCAAATGGTGCTGGTTGAACTGGACGTCTGCATGTAGGGAAATGGGAAGAGACCCATACTTATCACCTGGCACAAAACTCAACTCTAATGCATAAGACCTCAATACAAAACCAGTTACACCCTGTACCTAAGAGAAGAAAGACTGGGGAATAACCTTGAACTCATAAGTGCAAGAAAACTCTCTAAACAGTATGTTAACAGCACAGCTACTAAGAACAACAGTTAATAAACGAGGCTTGGTGAAACTGAAAAGTTTCCACAAAGAACACTGTCGTTTGAACAAAGCAGCAGCCACAGAGTGGGAAAAGATATTTATCAATTATACACCCAATTGAGGACTAATATTATACAGATATACACATATATAATGTATATGTATATAATTTAGTTTATATATTATATAGTTATATAATATATAATATATTATATATAATATATATAAAACTAAAAAACTGGACATCAAGAAAAAAACTCAATTAAAAATGGGGTATACATCTAAACATAAAACACATTTTTTTTTTTTATCAAAAAACACAAATGGCTGAGAAATACTTTTTAAAAGTTCAACATCCTAGTTGTCAGGGAAATACAAATAAAAAGCCCTGTGAGACTTCATCTTATACCAGTCAGAATGGCCAAGATCAATAAAACAAGTAACAACTCATGCTGGTGATGATAAGAGATAAGGGAAACGCTCATCTGTTGCTGGTGGGAGAGTAACTTACACAACCGTTAGGATTCTAAGCTCTACCACACAGTTACCTGGCAACAGCCAGGTAGGCCTGGTCCACTATAACTGCTCAGCCCCTCCGCTCTCTCTTACATCTCTTATTCTTTCACTCTCAGCTTCTCTCTTGCCCTTTTGGGCTCTTCTCTCTCCCCCTCCCTTCCCACCTCTCCACATGGTCATGGCTGGCCTCTACTTCTCTACTCTCTCCCCCTCTCTGCCTTTCTCTGCCTCTACTACCCTCTTAACTCCCCTCCCCATGCCCGCTGTGTCTGGTCCCTCAGGGGGAGGGGATGCCTCGGCATGGGCCCGCTGAGACACCCCCTCCCCCACACCACAGTAGAACATATTCTCACACCTATTTCTCTTTTTATGATGACAACAACCACTGCATGAATCAGTGTGGCCATTCCCTAGGAATCTGGGAATAGAGCTACCTCAAGATCTAGCTACCTCACTCTTGGGCATGTACCCAAAGGGCTCTACGGCCTACTGCTTGTTCGTCCATGTTCATTGCTGCTCTATTCATAACGGCCAGAAATTGGAAACAACCTTTATGTCTGTCAGCAGATGAATGGATAATGAAGATCTGGTACATTTACACATTGGAATATTACTCAGCTTTTTCTTTCTTTCTTTCTTTTCTTTTTTTTTAGAAAAAAAATGAAATCCTGAAATTCACAGGTAAATGGAATCAGAAAAAAATTATCTTGAGTGAAGTAACTCAGACCCCTCAAAAGACAGACATGATATTATTTGCTTGTAAGTACCTGTTAGTTAGCTGTTAAACCTTCAATAGGCACATCCCAATCCACATAACCATAGGGTAAAGCACTAGCGAGAAGGGATGATTCTCTCTGAGAAAGAGAAATAGGATAGTTAGTTATAAAGAGACATGGGGTGCTAGAACAGGAAGACTGAAAAAGACGGGGAGCAAAGGGGTTAAGGGAGGGTATGTGAGGAAGGGGCATATGAAGGGGCCATATAAAAACCCACTACAGAAGAAGTTTGTTTATAGATATATACATAGATGGAATCACCAAAAACTGGGACACAAAGTCTCAACTAGACATTTCTTGTCACTAAATGAAATCTCCTGTCCTGGGAATGGGTTATATTGAATTGAATTGTTAGCCAAAGGGGTCCATGGACTTTCCCCAAAACTCAGGCTATTGCTGAGCCTCTATAGGTTGCTTTCACAAACTGGTGTGAAAGCCCTGTTGCTGAAGACGACACGTACATATCTCATTGAACATGGAAAAGTCAAGCTTGTGTCTACCTAGAGCCATCACCCCTACTGTCTAATGCTCATGATACTACAAGGTACTATGTCTGTTACCGGAGGAGAAAGGTAACCACCAACCTGATATAGACCTACAATGGTGACCTGCCTACATGATATGCAATAGTGGTACAGAAGTTGTGGGAATTACCACCCACTATCCGATTAAATTTAAGATCCACTCCATGAGATGTGAGTATATGAATATATTTATATATTCAATGCTTTTGAAACAGAGTCTCTTAATTATGTAGCTCTAGTTGTCCTGGAACTTGTTTTGAAGACTGGGCTGGCCTTGAATTTATAAAGATCTGCCCGTCTCTGCCTTCTGAGTGTTGAGAGTAAAGGTGTGCATTTTTTGCACAATCAACCTTTTGCTTATATGTTACGGTTTCTTATTTTGTGAGTTTTCTGTGTGAATGTGCTCTTTCTTTGATTCTTTTTTTCTGTCTGTTTTGTTCTGTTTTTTGTTTTTCTTGATTATTTTCTGAAGAGAAAGGGAAGGCAGGTATGGTGGTTTGAAAGACAAGAGCCCCATAGGCTCCTGGGGAGCGGCACTATTAGGAAGTGTGGCCTTATTCCAGGAAGTACAGTCGCTGGGAGTGAGCTTTGAGATCTCAGATGCCCAAGCCAGACCCAGTGTGGCATTATCTTCTAGCTGCCTACTGACCCCAATTTAGAATTTGTAGCAGCGAACAGCTAATCTGCTCTGAGTTCCAGGTAGGCAGTAGGTTGTCACACTTCCTGCCACCTGCCAGCAGTCTCTGGATTTGCGAATGAAAAGGCAGACACACACACAAACACACACACACACACACACACACACACACACACACACCCTTTGTATTTAATAAGCCTTAACTTGCTTAATGGCTGGGCACTTCCTCCCCTCGGTTTGCACACACTCCCCTCCAATACTCTTGAGTTAACACTTTGTAAATCTGCGTTTTATCTTTGCTGCTCTGTTTCCTTCTGGGCAGCCCTCCCATGGGGCTGCTTTCCCTTTGCACCTACATTTCAGCCTTCTCACCCTCCTGCTCTTTCACAGAGAGGTCCATCCTATGCCTCTCTCATGGTGGAACCCCTGTGTGTGTGTGTGTGTGTGTGTGTGTGTGTGTGTGTGTGTCTTTTCATTCTCAAATCCAGAGTACTCTGGCAGGTGGGAAGAAATTGGATCCCCCACTGGGAGCTCAGAGTGTATTAAATCGTGGTTCAGAGAACTCTAAGCTCCTCCTCCAGCACCATTGGGCTGCACACCATGATGACAATGGACTAAACCTCTGAACCTTTAAGCCCACCCTATTTAAATGTTTATTTAAATGTAGCCTTGGTTATGGTGTTTCTTCCCAGCAATAAAATCCTGACTAAGACAAAAGGCAGAGAGTTGGGTGAGTTGGGAGATGAAAGTGGGAAACCATGATCAGAATATATCATATAAAAATTTTATCTTCAATTCAAAGAAAAGTGAAGTATTGAGCTCCAGGAGATGAAGAACTACTGTGCTATAGATGCTGGTTCCCTAAAAATAAGGATTTGGCTTAGGGTCAGGTGACCAACCAAAACCATAATGAAATGAGAACATCTTTAAGGGGATAGCTGGGCTGGAGTGCTAGCTCAGGGATCCGAGTGCTGCCACACTCGCAGAGACTGCAGCTCTGGGCTCAGCACCCACTGTTCCAGCTCCAAGCGGACCTGATGCTTCTGGCTACTTTGGGGACCTGTATTCATGTGCTCATACAACACTCACACACATATTGACATGAATAAAAGCTGTTTTTAATATCTTAAAAAACAGTATAGTTCAGTAAAAATTGGAAAACACAGCATGACTAAGGCCAAGTAATTTAGGACCAGAGAGATGGCTGACTGCTTAAGAGCAGCTACTGTTTCTGCAGAGAACCTGGACTGGGTTCCCAGCACCCACACTGGGTGGCTTACAACTGACCATAGCTCAAGTTCAGGGTAAGTCAGTGCCCTTTGGCCTCTACCCTCATACTCATGGCACACACAAAATCTCACATGAACACACAGACAGACACACAGAGACCCACACATATACAGAGAGAGATTTAAAAAATAAAAATTTTAAAAATAATTTGTCAGCTTTTACTATGTTCTTAGCATTTAATTATGATAAAGCATAAGAAAGTATAATCTGTGCCTGTCTCCAAGGGAATTTGCAGGGTAGTAAAGAAAACAAAGCCACAGTAAAAGCAACCAAGGAAGTATCAAAATGATTATCTTCCACTACTTGTGGGGGGAAAAAAACTTCATAATTAGGCAACAAAGCTTGGGTCCTTGGGTGGTAAAGCGAGAAAACTAATCCACCTAAATGACCACCACAGCAGCTGATTCCAAAATGGCAGGAGGCAGCCGCCGCCGCAGCAGCTGTGGGTTCATCAACCATCAGGATGTTGCATCACCTTAAGAATTACTCTGACTCACCTAACAAGCTGCCGAAAGGCCAGTTTAGCTTATTGCAGACTTAGTTGTGTGCAATAGATAAATAATTTATCTATTTTATCTATATTAAAATTATTTATATTATTTATCTATATTATTATCTATAATAAAAATTATCTATAATTTTTAAAAATACAGCCATGTTGCTATATGTACTGGTTACTTACATTAAGTCTCTCAACCTCGGGAACCTGCCTGTAGGCTGTTATAGCATTCAACTCTTTGGAGAAATTAACCAAGATGCCACTGTGACTAAATAGTCTCAATTTAAAACAAAAAGTACACTTGCCATCTACGACTGTGGAGGGGTCGGGGCGTAGGGCATGTCCCAGTCTGCTCTTCAGGGACGATCATGGGTAGCTTTCTCTTTCGTTCTGAACGTGTGGATGGTGAGTCACGTTGATCCATATCAATGAAGCCAAACACCACAGGAAACTTACAAACTTAACCTATGAAGTTTCCCTTCATGCTGATTCCTAAGGTGCAAGCATCCCCATCACGTTTCTTACAGTTGTTAATATGTGCAGAATCCAGCCTAGACATTCAGTCTAGCCCTGAGACAGCAAGGGACTGCCTCCTAGTGGTGGGGTGGCTTCCAGCTGCCACTGAGCACACCTTTGTTTCTTGTCTGAGACAGTTCTCCTCACTCCCTGCTCTCAGCCCCATATGATCTCATCTCTCATTAAGCTTCTGCACTTCATATTGAGACCAAATCAGTGCATGCACACATGAAAGGCTACATTCCATACAAAAAAAAATCATATCATAGTCAAACCAAAACTAAATTAAACAAGCATGCCTGATTTTCTTTGTACAGTGAGTCATGCCTGCCCAGTTCTGCCTCCTGTCTAGTCAGACTGCACTGGAGTTAGAGAGAAAATGAAAGGGATTCAAGATGGGATCTCGTCATAGAGGTGTGGTCTTCCATGTAGAATAATCCATGTAAAATCTGCTAGGATGAATAAACATTCAGCAATGTTGGAGGACATAGGACTGGGCACATTGTTGTGTGCCTCCAATGGCAGGACTCTGGAGACCGAGACTCATACAAGTAGTGTGAGACCACATTGAGGCTACACAGCCAAACCATGGCTACACAACTCCATCTGAAGAGCAGGCGTTATAGGACACGAAATTAGTATTAAAAACTTCTGTTCTCCAATGGCTTATGCTCTAAGAACAAGAATCGACAAATGGGACCTCATAAAACTGCAAAGCTTCTGTAAGGCAAAGGATACTGTCAATAGGACAAAATGGCAACCAACAGATTGGGAAAAATCTTTACCAATCCTACATCCAATAGAGGGCTAATATCCAATGTATACAAAGAACTCAAGAAGTTAGACTCCAGAGTGTCAAATAACCCAATTAAAAATGGGGTACAGAGCTAACAGGGAATTCTCAACTGAGGAAACTCGAATGGCTCTGAAGCACCTAAAGAAATGTTCAGCATCCTTAGTTATCAGGGAAATGCAAATCAAAACAACACTGAGATTTCACATCACACCAGTCAGAATGGCTAAGTTGAAAAATGCAGGGGACAGCAGATGCTGGAGAGGATATGGAGAAAATCCCACATTGCTGGTGGGATTGCAAACTGGTACAACCACTCTGGAAGCCAGGTTCCTCAGAAAATGGACATAGTACTACCTAAGGACCCAGCTCTACCACCTCTTGGGCATATACCCAGAAGATGATCCAACATGTATAAGGACACATGCTCCACTATGTTCATAGCAGCGTTATTTATAATAGCCAGAAGTTGTAAAGATACCCAGATGTCCTTCAACAGAGGAATGGATACAGAAAGTGTGGTATATATACACAATGGAGTACTGTTCAGCTGTTTAAAACAATGATTTCATGAAATTCTTAGGCAAATGGATGGAACTAGAAAGTGTCATCCTGACTAAGGTAACCCAATCACAAAAGAACACACATGGTATGCACTCACTGATAAGTGGATATTAGCCCAAAAGCTCAAAATAAATAAGTTACAATTCAGAGACCACAGGAAGCTCAAGAAGAAGAAATACAGAAGTGGGGTTTTTTGGTTCTTCTGAAAAAGGAAACAAAATACTCACAGGAACAACTATGGAGACAAAGTGTGGGGCAGAGACTGAAGGAAAGTCTACCCAGAGACTGTCCTATCTGGGGATTCATCCTATAAACAGTCACCAAACCCTACTATGGATGACAAGAAGTGTATACCGAAAGGAGCTTGTTATGATTGTCTTTTGGAGGGGCCCTGCCAGAACCTTACAGATACAGAGGCAGATATTAGCAGCCAACCATAGAACTGAGTGAGGGGTTCCCAATGGAGGAGTTTGAGGGCAGACTGGAGGAGCTTGGGGTGTTTGCATCCCCATGGGAAGAACAATGATGTTGGACAACCAGATGCCCCAGGGCTCCCAGAGACTAAGCCATCAACCAAGGGGTACACATGGTTCCAGCCAAAAGAGTGGCAGAGGAATGCCTTGTCCGGCATCAGTGGGAGGAGAGGTCCTTGGTCCTGTGAAGGCTCAATAGAGGCCCCAGTGGGGGGAAATCGAGTGGGGATCGTATGAGTGGGTTGGGTAGAGGAGCATATTCTTGGAGGCAAGGTGTGGGAGAATGGGTTGGGGGTTTTGGGGGAGGGGGAAACCAGGAAAGGGTATAACATTTGAAATGTAAATGAAGAATATACTCAGTAAAAAAAAAAGTTGTGCTCTATGTGAGGATCTGGTGGCATGGGGAGGAATTCTTACAGGCGAGCACTAGGACATGAGCACGGAACCTGGCCTCCATGTAGAAGCTGGCCATGGCCTTAGGACCCTCTAACCCAGCATTTGTGTGGAGGCAGAGAAGGAAGAACTGCTGGGGAGTGCTAGCTATGCACTCCCCGCTCAGTCAGAGATCCCGTCTCAGGGAACGAGGCAGCAGGACACCAGGCCTCCTCCTCTGGCTTCTGTGCAGACACAGGTATGCCTACAACTGCATACATGTGCACAAACAAGTTTATTTCTGTACATTAACAGTGAACAATCTGAAAAAGAAATTAAAAAGTAATGTCATTTACAATAGCATCAAAAGGAGCAATTCTATCTTTTAGAGTGGCCTTTATTAAAGATTTAGTGTTAAGAGTCCACTATGGAAGTATGACCCAGTGATTCCATTCTAGGTATGTACACAAAAGAATCAGAATCAAGGTTGCAGACAGACATCTGTCTTTATAGATGAAAGCCTGTCATGGTCGCCCCAGTTTCCTACATGAAAATCCTAACCACAGGGTAAGTCGATGCTGGTGATGGTCTCCTGTGACTATTTTTCTGTCTAATCTCCCTCTTTCCATTCCCTACTTTCCCCTATCTTTTTTAGAGTCTGTTTCTTTGAGATGATACATTACATGGGGAAGGAGGAGGGAGCTGGGAAACACAGTGTAGCTGGCAGAATGCTTATCTGGTTCACGTGAAGCCATGACATTTATCCCCAGAACCAAATAAAGCCAGTGCGGCCAAGCTCAGTGGTATGCTGCTTTAATCCCAGCACAGGGCAGGCAAAGGCAGGTGGATCTTGTGAGTTCAAGGCTAGCCTGATCTACACAGGTTGCACAGGGTCGTGAGGCACCGAACGGATGCTCTGGGAGAGCAGAGAGTACTTTTAGCTGCTGAGCCATCTCTTTAGCTCCGGATCCCACCCCCAAGAACAATTGTCACAAAAATAGGAAAACCTGGAACTGGAGCCCAGACTCACACTGGGGAGAATGAGGCAGCAGTCACATTTGAATTTGCAGGCGGCCTGGGCAACATTTTAAGACCTTATTCAAAAGGGAAGAAAGAAGCAGGCATAGAAAATGGTTTAATTCTAGCACTTACACAGCAAGGTCCAGGGCAGCCAGAGTTACAGACTGAGATCTTGTCTCGAAAGTAAGAGGGGGAGAGGGAGAAAATTCATATGAAAATTCAAGAGACAGACAAGGCCCTGAACAGGTCCAGTAGAGGCAGGAAGATGGTGAATTCAGGGCCAGTCTGGGTTACACAGCAAGAAAGGAGAGAGAGAGAGAGAGAGAGAGAGAGAGAGAGAGAGAGAGAGAGAGAGAGAGAGAGAGAAAGAGAGAGAGAGAGAGAGAAGAAGGAGGAGGAGGAGGAGGAGGAGGAGGAGGAGGAGGAGGAGGAGAGGGAGGGAGGGAGGGAGGGAGGGAGGGAGGGAGGGAGGGCAGCACCATGGATCCATGTCTTGCTTCAACAGTGTTTGGATGGGACTCCCTCTTTGTTAGCTTCCAACTGCCTCCCAGCTGCAGGCAGCCCCGGAGACTATCTCCTAACCTCCTTCAGCTCCTAGAGCAAGCCAGCACCATCTCTTCATGGTTAGTTTCATACTCCGGATCAGCCATGACCTCTCAGATTTGTCAGAATTATTCCACCATAATGGAAGCTGCTGTGAATGCCCTGGTCAGCTTCACCTGCGGGCCTCCTGCACCTACCTCTCTCTGGGCGACTATGATGTGCTCTAGAGGGTGCAGGTCATTTCTTCCATGAATTGGCCAAGGAGAAGTAGGAGGGTGCTCAGTATCTCTTCAAGTTGCAGAATGAACCTGGGGCCAGAATACTCTTCCAGAATGTGCTGAAGCCATCTCAAAATGAGTGAGGAAAAACCCAGGAGGCCATGGGAGCTGCCTTAGCCTTGGAGAGGAACCTGAGCCAGGTCCTCGTGGATCTTCATTCCCTGAGTGCTGCCCACACAGACCCTCATCTCTGTCACTTCTTGGAAAACCACTTCCTGGATGAGGAGGTGAAGCTGATCAAGAAGGCTAGCAGGGCCACAGGCAGAGCAGTAGGGTGTGGCCCAGCCATCTCTGGATGAGGATGTCTTTAAGTAGCTCACTCTTTAAGCATGACCAGGAGGTGTCCTCACCTTCCAAGGGGCTCCCCCCTGCTCTGCACCAGCCTGCCTCGGACATCCACCAAGGGGCTCCCCCTCTGCTCTGCACCAGCCCGCCTCGGGACCTCCACCCAAAAGGCCCTCTGAAGCCCCTAGGCAGGTGTGTAACCGCCCTGGAGCCTTTCAAGTCTTGGACCAAGTAAAAATAAAGCTTTTGAAACAGGAAAAATAAAGGAAGGAAGGAAGGGAGGGAGGGAGGGAGGGAGGGAGGGAGGGAGGGAGGGAGGAAGGAAGGAAGGAAGGAAGAGGGAGGGAGGGAGGAAGGAAAAAAGAAATCAAGAGACCCAGGAGAACAAACCATTGATTTTGAATAGGCCCAGTTTGAGAATTTACTACAAACACACCTTAATATATACAATAAAGTTTATCTGTAAAAGGAGCTACAAGAGTCAGGCATGGGAGTGTGTCTTTAATCCCAGCACTGGGGAGTCAGTGGATCTCAATGAGTTTGAAGCCAACATGGTCTACATAGCAAATTCTAGGCCTGTCAATACTGCATAGAAAGATCCTGCCTCAAAGAAAAGCAAATAAATAATCTGAGGAGTTATAGGAACTAAAAGAGGAATCTGGATGTTCCCAAGAGACAGAAATGATAAATATTTAAGAGGGGAAAAAACTTATCATGATGAGGGCCTTACATACTACCCACATGAAATTGTCATATTGAACCCATATGCACAATTATGCATCGACTAAAATTCTTTAAAAAAAAAATGACTGGTGTAAAAAGCAAGAGAATGCTAACGTACAGCAACCAAGAAGGAAATGATAGAAGCAACACTGTACACAGTATATTTTGACTTTTAATTTCCAGAGATAAACAATAAAAGATTGTGATTTGAGAGCTAGAGAAAGAGACTCGGAAATAGTAAAGTTAGCTCGATGGAAAATGTGCCTTCAAGGCATTCTAAAGAAATCAGCATTAAAAAATAAGTATGTCGGAGATAAACATCATTCCACAGTATACACACGTACACACAAAAATGCTCCATGCCATAAAATATAGAGAGATTCATTGGTCAATGTGTGTTCAGGTGCCGGGGCACACCTGCTCATGTGCGTGTGTGTGCAGGTAGAGGCTGGAAGGTACTCTGGTGCCACTCCTGGTGCCTTCTTTTTTTTTTTTTTTTGAGAGGGTCTCTTAATGGCCTGCAACGTGGCCAGTTAGTCTAGACTAGCTGGCTAGCAGCCTTCCAAAGACCCACCCATCAGTGCCCACCCTTTGCCAGCCCTGGGATTATACCACCACATCTGGGTTTTTATATGGGTTCTGGGCATCTACATCCTTGGAAGGCAAGAACTTCCTGACAGAGCCCATCCTGACCCACCCCAAAATAAAACAAGCAAAAAAAATTTTAAAGTAAAATCTACAAGTAGAAAACCATAACCCTACCGGGGTGGTATAAGAACAGACTCAGACTGGTCACAGGGAACCCGGAAACAGTTTGATCAGATGACGTTAGCAAGGGAAAGCAAACTCTTCTTTGGAAGGGCGATGTGCAGCCACTGCTGGTGGGAAGCTGCGTCAAGCCACCGCCTTGCCTTATTGCTACAGGTGCAAAGCCACAGCAGGGGCTGAAGGGGGACAGGAGGAAACGTCATGTTATTGAATTTTGCCAATGATTTCTTGGATATGATCCAAAAACAGGCAACCAAACGCATACACAGAGACACACATGCACTGGGCTCCATCAAATTAAAAGTTTTATATACCAAAACCAAAACCCAGTATCACCAAGGTGTAATGGCAATCACTGGAGTATAAAAATGTGGATTTAATGTCTAGGATGTATAAATAACTCGTATAATTCAACAGCAAAAGAAAAGGAAAAGACAGATTTAAAAAATGGGCACAGGCTGGGCAGTGGTGGCACACGCCTTTGGTCCCAGGACTTGGGAGGCAAAGGCAGGAAGAGCTCTGTGAGTTGGAAGCCAGCCTGGACTACAGAGTGAGTTCTGGGATAGCCAGGGCTGTGACACAAAGAGACCCTGCCTTGAAAATAAAATAGGCACAGAACTTTTTTTAAAAAAATGTTTTATTTACTTTATGTATATGAGTATATGTATATGTACACTGTAGCTGTCTTTAGACACACCAGAAGAGGGCATCAGATTCCATTACAGATAGTTGTGAGCCACCATGTGGTTGCTGAGATTTGAACTCAGGTCCTCTGGAAGAGCAGTCATTGCTCTTAACCACTGAGCCATCTCTCCAGCCCCAGGCACATAAATTTCAATAGAGAAGAAATATCAAGGGACAGCAGGCATGTTTATGTATGGATGATTGATGGTGACTGAACATGTAGCTAATCATTAGGGAGATGTGAAAGGAAAACACAACAAAATATCATTTCTCATAGGATATAGAGAAACAATAACGGAGGTAAGAGTCTCTGAGAAATAACATGGTGGCTACTTCAAAGAACAAAAGACAGACTTGCACATGATAGAGCAATCCCACTTCTGTTAAATGTCACACCGGTGCCTCACCTCCAAAAAAATCCCTCAAGCACAGGGGTTTCAATACTCATGTCATACCAACAGTGTCCATAAGAGGCAAGAAGTGAAGACAAATCCAGTGTCCAGTGGTGGCCTTCTATGTTCTGGGCTCAGGCCACCACAGGAAAAGGGAGGGAAATGCTGAGGAACGCTACCACACATGCCGGCTGCAGAGAGGCAAGGCTAAGCAAAGCACGTCAGACAGGAAAGCGAGTACCTCAGAATCCCATGTCATGTTGATCTAACACAGGCAAACTTACACAAAATGTAGTTTAGTGTCGATCTGACTGAACATTCCTCGTTTAACAGCACCAGCCCTGAACTGTGGGCAAGCTTGGGAAGCATGGTGAGAGTTGCAAGGCGTTGTGGATGCAATCAGTGCTAATGCATTCGACAGAAAAAATGGTGGCAATGGGAAGCTTGCGCACACGCATTCACACACAGACACACAGGCAGACACAGACAGACAGACAGATGCACACAGACACACATGTTCACAAACACACAAACACAAACATGCATGCATACACACACACACAGACACACACACACACCCATGCACATACACAGACACACACACAGACACACCCGTGCACATGTGCACACATATACATACATGCATGCACACACATGCACAGACACACAGATGGACATATGTACACAGACACACCTGCATGCACAGACAGACACACACACACCACACACACACAGAGACTGGCACACATGCACACAGACACCCACCAAGAGAGACATGCACATACCCACACATGTGCATGCACACACAGACACACACACACACAGACACACAAGCACACACACTCTCTCTCAATAAAAATTATATTTGAAGTTATGTCTTCATTTAGATTAATATAAATCCAACGGCTCTGAATTTATTCAGTCTTTTTCTATCAGCCCTTTGGGATTCAAATAAACAGCGATGAAGTACTGCTCATGATAACTATACCAGGCATTTCTAGCAGCCAGTATACTTTGATTAGTCTCTCACGCTCCCAACACTCTTATAAAGCAATTGGTATTATTATTTACACTTCACAGAGAAACAAGCTGTGGCTTATGGAAAGTTCAGCTGTATGTTCTTGACCACTATCCTGCCAGTAGTTGGTGTCCGCCATTACTGGAGGACAGCCATGCCACTAGCTTACTGCCAGTAGTTGGTGTCCACCATTACTGGAGGACAGCCATGCCACTAGCTTACTGCCAGTAGCTGGTGTCCGCCATTACTGGAGGACAGCCATGCCACTAGCTTACTCACCCAGGTTTAGTTGCGTCTGAGCAGCAGAGGTTGACTAGAAATATAGTAGCAATAGTGGCTGTAGTTTAGAAACTAAAATGTTTCTAACAAGAGGGGGGAAACACAGAGAAGAAACAGCAGAGTACATTCAGGGGCTTCCAGAGCCCAGTGGAGGAACTCACAGGGCAAGGCTGTGTGGCAGGAAGAGGGACTGTGGCAGTAGGGAACAGACGGAGGTTTTGGTTTTGGCTATCTGTTGTGAAGTATACCACCTCTGCCAATCTGCATCCTGTGTCTTCCCTTGCGGGGTTCAGACAGTGTGGCTGTGTGGCTGGAAAGGATTAAGCCGAGCTGAAGGGCAGGACTTCTCCAAGATGGGTTATAGTTACAGCTCTGCTTTATTGGGAAAATGAAATAGCCCTTCTAGGTGCTATTTAATGAAACAGCTCTTGTACATGATACTCAGCAAGACAGTTCTCCTGTATTTTGGGGTAACAAGAACTATACACACCTTGGGGGGTGGGGAGAGGTGTTCAGGGAGAGCATATGTTACTGGCTGGGGCTGAGGTGCTGGAAATGCTTCATTTACATGAAGAGGAATTCCAAGTATTTAAACCTATAATTTGGCCATTAGGGCTATGTGACTTTCTCAATGGTGGTGGTGGTGGTGTGTATGTGTGTGTGTGTGTGTGTGGGGCTATATGGCTATGTGCCTTGGGGCATGCAGGCCCAGAATAGGGAGGACGTGATCTTTTTTCCTGCCAGTCTCAAGATGAGATTTTGGCGTTTGGACAAGTCTACACTCACTCTTGCTCCAGGCCCACTCTCCCCGTCTTAACCCACAAACACAAAGTTTACCAACTTCAGACAAGCAGTACTTGTTAACTCAAACTAGTCTGTGAGTTGATCTGGGTCAGCAAGTACTTCTGGAGCCTCACGGGATCCTGCCCACAACCGAAGTCATGGAGGGCTCGGGTTTGGAATGTATAAGACTCAAGTCATAGGTGTCTCGATGGGAAGTAAAGAATGGATTTGCTAGAGATGCCTGGGTCTGTCTTCCCAAGTGGTCCTCTAGCAGCAGTGCCTGTCAGTGTGCAAAACTGAGGCAGCGAGGCCTGGAATCAAAACAGCATCACTCTGTCCCATTTCAAAAATCCTTAAGAGAAACTGGTAGGGCCAGCTCAGGTTCACTATGGGAGGGCGTTATACAAGGGTATGAATCCTGGGAAAGGCCACTCATTTCATTGGAGGCCATCTTTGCAAAGTAGCCATCATAGGATTCACACACAGGAGCAGGACTTGGGTAGGGGTGTTAGGCTAAAGGAATAGATGAGGTCAGCGACTATGGTAACATTTGATATCATACCTAAAATGCAAATGAAGAACTACTAAGTGATTGTGTGGACTGGACTTGGCAACTAGGAAAAAGAAGAGGACTATAAGAGGACTATAGATGACTCTAGTTCCTTTCTTGATATTAAGGATGCAACTGCTGTTCACACAGAGAAATATATATATATATATATATATATATATATATATGCATGTATATATATACATATATATGTATGTATGTATTGATATGTATAGTAGACAGGGGTCATAACTGGGTCTAGACATCAGGGAAGATGCAGACTTAGAGTACCTGAAAATATGGGCATAAATGAATTACAGAAGATGATCTAGATTTTATTTTTTTAAGATTTATTTATTTATTATATGTAAGTACGTTGTAGCTGTCTTTAGACACTCCAGAAGAGGGCATCAGATCTCATTATAGATGGTTGTGAGCCACCATGTGATTGCTGGGGTTTGAACTCAGGACCTTCGGAAGAGCAGTCAGTGCTCTTAACCACTGAGCCATCTCTCCAGCCCCATGATCTAGATTTTAAAGAATGGTTTTCAGATGGTAATACAAGTTAAAAAGCAACAAAATTCAGGCACAGAATTGTAAAATCTTTAAGTTAAGATAGATGATAAAGTGATTTATCTAGATTGCTAAATTTACATAATTGTTATAGTTATGTTCAACACATATTTGAGAGAAAACAAGCCTTTTTAAATGGACAAAAAGGGGGAAATGTGGGACTGCTCCAATGCTGTTTGTATTAAGTTAATCTGGTCCCCAAAATTGCATGAGAATCTGCATGTCCATTCGTAAGACACTGAGGGACCCTGCCCCCCAGTTGGTTTTGATTGGTAAAGTTGCCAGTGGCCAGTGGCTGGGCAGAGAGCCAGAGGTGGGACTTGTAGGATTCCAGGTAAGGGGCTGAGGAAGGAGGAAGGAAGGAGAGACCCATCATGCTGGGAGAAGGAGAACCAAGACATGCAGGACAGAGAGCACCGGCTGCCATGTAGGAGCACAGCTCGAGGGGCTGCATGACTGGGCCTAGGGCAGCAAAGATGGAACATAGATTTTAGTAAGGAATAACTCTGGAATATAAGAACGGGGTGAATTAGTCATGTGAAGGTTAAGAGGTGGCCCAACCACTGAGCTGTTTAAGGCACATAAAAATGTAAAAACGTGTGTGCGTCTTTCATTCAGGAACCCAGAACACTGGTGCAGGTAGAGAGGAGCGCCACTACCACCGGGATCAATTGAGTACCTTTAATTTGGTACAGCTAAAATCACCAAGGGCATATTAAATGGGGGGGGGGAGCCATCAACAGGGGTCTCAATACCAAAACTTAATGGAGAAAGAGAAAAAGGCAGTCACAAAGGAAACTAAGAATAGAACCTAGCTTCAGATGAAGGGGCTCCCAGGGATTGCTAGGGTCTGGGTTCTCCTGCCACACACAGCAGATAGCTCACAGAGGACAAAGTGACTGCTCAGAGGAAGTGTTATAAAGAGATTAAAGATGATTAAGACTGAATATTGTCCCTTGGGATGATAGGCAGGTTGCTGGTGACTTGGCCCAAGCAGTGCAGGAGTCTAGGTGTCAGTACAGTGGGGGAAGAAGCAAATAAAGGCAGGGATGAGGAAATAATGACCAGGCCAGTCCTGAGGGTTCAAGAAGAATCTATACAAAGAATCTTTGAAAATACAGGGGGAAAATGTGGAGATTACTACAAAGCTTGTGACCTCAAACCTGATTTTTTGTTGTTGTTGTTGTTTTTTTTTTTTTTTTGGTTTTTTTTTTTTTTTTTGGTTTTTTGAGACAGGGTTTCTCTGTGTAGTCCTGGCTGTCCTGGAACTCACTCTGTAGACCAGGCTGGCCTTGAACTCAGAAATCCGCCTGCCTCTGCCTCCCAAGTGCTGGGATTAAAGGCGTGCACCACCACACCCGGCGCTTGTGACCTCAAGGCCAGGTTGGTGACTGATTCTGTGGTACATTTGGTGTCTTGGCTATGAGTGTTTCTCTTCCTTATCTGTCATGTAGAGAAGAGTTCACACATTTGGGTGATGTGCTTGCTGAAAGGACGTACAGAAAGATGTCTACAAGCGTTATGGCCTGAGGAGATAGGGCATGCATCCTCCCAGCATTCTGGAGGCAGAGGCATGTAGATCTCTTGTGAGTTCAAGGCCAGCTGTCTACATAGCAAGCTCTAAGCCAACCTGGCAAAAAAGGACTGGTGTTAGAAAATGACACATTTTAGCAAGAAATCTGATATTATTAGACAGCTCATGCTGCTATTAGTTTTATACTTTGCCAAAGGAACATATTGGGTACAGCTTAAAGGGCTAGTCAGGGTATGGGGCATCTCCATCCATTCCTACTTTCTAAATAAGTTGTATAAGATGTGGAAAGAGTAAACCAGGCCACACATCCCCAGGATACAGTATACTTGATCTATAATCATTATGTCAAACGTCTAACGTAGAGACAACTGACTGCTTCAGCCTAGGATGGCGCTCTTGCGCCCTCCTGAGAGCACACTGACTGCACTGGGAGCCAACAGGAAGGGTACAGCAACTGTCCACGGTCCTGCACAGCTAGCCAGGTATGGCAGGCTCAAGGCTGCTTACAAGCTGGTGTTCTGCCTGTCTGACTAAGTTACTACCCATCCATCAGCACTGCAGCTTCCAGACCCTAATCCTCTCTGTTCTCTCAGGGTTTGGGCTTTTCACTCTTTGTTGTTGTTGTTGTTTGTTTTGTTTTGTTTGAGACAGGGTTTCTCTGTGTAGCCCTGGCTGTCCTGGAACTCACTCTGTAGACCAGGCTGGCCTCGAACTCAGAAATCCGCCTACCTCTGCCTCCCAAGTGCTGGGATCAAAGGCCTGCGCCACCATTGCCCAGGAGTGTGTTCCATTCTTTAACATTCATTTTAGTACATTTCGAAACAGAGTTAGAGAAGCACACACTCCTTAACTGTTTTTCTACAAGCTGCTTTTAGAATTATGGGCTGGCCTATTAAAAGTCTGCAGACTTCTCAGATGGTAATTTATCTGCAATACAGGAGGCATATTTTTCAAGCTTCTTTAGAGACTTAGCTACAATTTCACATGTAAACAACATAAGCTGGGCTCTCCTGGCTTGTGTCTTTAATCCCATTGCGCAGGAGGCTGAGGCAGGAACATCACAAGTTCCAGGTGGACCTGAAAATCTTAAAAATAAAAAACTCTGTCAGTGTGCATCTTAATGAAGAGCATTTCCTCTAAGAACATTTGTACTTGGAATGCTCCTGTGTGTGTGTGTGTGTGTGTGTGTGTGTGTGTGTGTGAGAGAGAGAGAGAGAGAGAGAGAGAGAGAGAGAGTAAAATCAGTAATATGAACACAATAGAAACATCAACATGTTCTAAACACTACACCAGCATTCCCCAGAGGACTATATCAAGCTGTTAGCACAGCCCAGTAGTGAAATCTGTGTTGCTTGAGCTCCAGAAAAAGATCTACTCGTGACCACAAGTGGTGTTTCTTCTTGGAGTCTACAAACCAACGAAGCCCAAAACTGGGGAACATCACTATATCGCTTAACAAAGATCTCCACACTGCAAGTTAATACTTTTTGTAAGACTGTCAGACCAGTAGTGTAAAAAGTGCAACAAAATAGAATATGCTCTCTGTATTCTCTGAAAAAAGAAGTCTTCAGTAATACTGAGAATTTATTTGAATAAATTTAACTATGTTGTCTAAGTCTGTTCAAAACAAATCACCCTTTTAAAAAATGAGGAGAGCGCAGCTGAGTTTGTGCAATATTGTATTCTGTCAGCTACATTTGTTTTTAATCACAAGTTTTTAATTAATGCAAATATTTCCTTTCTGCACTACTAAGGTCAGCACAATTCTTAAACTTAAGTATTCTGGAAAATTATTATAAATCATGGCCTTCTGGGAGCTGAGAATAAAAATACTGAAAAACATTCTGTGCATTTAAAATCTCTTGCTAGTGTATGGATAGCCATAACAAACAGTCTGCACTGACGGAAGAAAGGAGAAGCTGGGCATGGAAAGGGTTAAATCTGTGTGGGACCAGGAAAGAGGAAACAAATGGTCTTCCCCCTCACCCCCTTCCCTCCTCCTTCCCCCCTCCTCTGCCCCCACACCATGGGTATAGAAAGGAGGAAGGCTATTCCAGGCATCAGAACAACACAGGGAGAAGCACAGTGAGCTACACAGCCTCCTCAGGAAACAGTAAGTTGCGTGTGTGGTGCACAGCGAGATTCCTGCAGGGTGGTGGAAGTCCTGTAAAAGATCTACACTTTCTGTTACAGTGGAGGCAATGAAAGGCTATAAAAGCAGGAAAGAGATACAATTGCTGCTTAGAAAGGAAACTCTGTGGTGGTGTGAAAAACTGAGCAGAGACAGGAAAAGAAGGAAAACCAATCAGAAAGCTGCGGGACCAGACTGGGCAGAACTCAGTGGTAATTGTGGGATAGAGAGAAGGGAGTGAATGGATTTGAAATGCATTTCAGGAGTGAAATCATCTGGACACAATGACTGTTTAGCTGGAGAAGACAGGAGAGGAGTCAGAGATTCTACCAGGTAGTTGGCTTACATGAGGACTTACTCTATGGCAAATATAAGAGGCTAAAAATGACTCCAGTAAGCCTGACAACCTGAGCTCAACCCCACTGGAAGGAAAGAAATAAAAGTTGACCTCTGACCTCCTCTTATATAGTATGTGTGTGTGTGTGTGTGTGTGTGTGTGTGAGAGAGAGAGAGAGAGAGAGAGAGAGAGACAGAGAGACAGAGAGACAGAGAGCATGCGTGCATGTACAGAGACAGAAAGACAAAATAGAGACAGACAGATAGATAGACAGACATAAACAGAATAGACAGGCATAGAGCAATGATAATAATAATTTTTGAATAGCAAATATTTTCAAGACATTCAGGCGGAGAGATTCAGAAGACAACTAAATATGAGGGTCTCAGCTAGTAAGTTACAGACAACATCAGAATTAAAGACTTTTGGATTCAGCACCCAAAGGTGGTATTTGGATTGATATGAGTAGTGTAAGTCTCAGGAAGGAAAGGCAGGATTGTCAGATATTACACACAAGGAATCAGAGAAAGGACAAGGGAGGAGATCAACAGCAGAGCACTTGTTCAGCAGTGGACGCCCTGGGTGCGGCCCGTGAAGCAGGGATCAAATGATGACCCCTTCAAGGCAAAAACTGTAAGGAATGTTCATAAGAAAATGTGAAAGAATAATTCTATGACCACAAAGAAAGAGCTTTCAGAGTTCATAAGACATACAAAGAGCCATGTGGTATTAATTCGGCTGCTTAAAAACATCTCCAAGGCTCTGGTGAGATGGCTCAGCCGGTAGAGGTGATTGCTACTGAGCCTGACAAACTGAGTTCAAACTCTGGAATCCACAGAGTGGAGGGAGATAAATGGTTCCTGAAATTGTCCTCTGACTTCCAAGTCTGTGCCATATTCCTACACACACACACACCACCACCACCACCACCACCACCACCACCACCACCACCATCACCACCACCACCACCACCACCACCACCACCACCACCACCACCACCACCTCATATGCACAAAATAAAAGTAGGGGCTAGAGAGATGGCTTAGCAGTTAAAAGCACCTGATTGTCTTGCAAAGGGCTGAGTTCCGTTTCCAACACACACACCAGGCAGCTCATAACCACCTGCAACTCTTGGGGATGCCTTCTTCCAGCCTTTGGTAACATCTGTGTTCATGTGAATGAATATACAATCCACAGAATTGTAAATAATATATAGAAGAGAAAACACATTCAACCAAGAACTCATATGAAGCATATATAAGGAGCTCTCACAAATCAGAGATGAGGTAGATCATCTAATGAGAGGGGGTGTGCCTAAAGAAAAAAGAAAACCAGACACTAAAAATAAGAAAAGCTCAATCTTTTAAGTAATCAATAAAATAACAATGAACAGTACTATACACCCAACCTGCCAAAGTCTGAAAATTTCAACAATAATAAGGCAAAAAAAAAAAAAAAAAAAAAAGCATGGAGCAACTAGAATTCTCATTTACTATTTAGAAATGTAAATGGGTTCAGAAAATGTGGATGATTATGCCAGCATTTAGCTAAAGCATACAATCCTCTAAGGCTCAGAAATGTTACTCCTAAAATATACCTTATACCTTAACAAATGTGCATCTTTATATGTGCCATTATATATACAGAAAGGTATTCAGAGTGACACTGTCACAATTTTCCCAAAACGGAATCATCTCAACCAACAGACTAATGGATAAATTGTGGTATATTCATACAGAGGACTACTACACAGCATGTAGCAATGAGCTTTTCTTAGGACCACCAAGGGACACCCAGGCAAGATTTTCAGTCGTCATATGCTATTTCTTTGCTTGGGTAGCATTGACCCCATTGAGTTAATGTACACATAAACCTTATGAGATTTTTAAATAAATAAATATATATTAACATTTTAATAGCCCTAATTTTGAAAAGCTTTTGCATTTTGCAAAAGATGTGATAGTCACCAAAAGGTCTTAATTTTATAGATGAAGATCAAAGATTAAGAAGGGCGGGCAAGCAGATCCCACAAAACAAGACTTGGCTTCTGATCTAAAAAGTCCAAATAAAAGATCTCCAGAAATGATCAGGTACTGCCTGAGCATATGCCGAAACGTCTGACGATCGAGAAAATGCAAGGAACAAGACCTCGACTGCTCACTCTCCAAACAGAACACAAGAGCAGACAAATTTTTTATTTTGGTCTTATACATACATAAAAGAAAGACTGAGGAATTCAGGAGCAAGAATAGAACCTTGAAGGGTTGAAGAGCTGAAGAGGAAAAGCTATCCCTTATGACCTCGATTGCTTGCTTGTCAAGAAAGGACACATCGTGATTTGGTCTCTCTTACCAACTGCTTAAAACATCTTAAAAATTTCAGAGTTAGTTATGCAAGATAAAATTAATCTACAAAGACAAGGATTTGTCATGGCTAAGATAAAAACAAAACAATGAATGAGCTGCAAACTTCAAAACTCAAGAAGAATAATTTGGTCACTTAGAACAAACTCCTGATTGTTTCTTTACAAGCAAATTAAGCCTGGTATACAGGGCCAGTAAATAGCTCTCAGCTTCCTATCTGCTTCACACAACCTTCCCGGGATCAGGAGTCCTATAATTGCAGTGAAGCACTGTCATAAAGAATGAAAAAAGTCTCAGTCGGGAACAGAAAACACTACTCATAAACATGAACCAACCAGTAAGGAATTTTTAAATTACTCAGACGTTAAAATTAGTAAGGAATTAAAGGGGGAAATAGGAAGAGACCCAATGTCACTCTATTCTCCCCACTTAATGCTCTATTAGGAGCTCTCTGAAAACCATTAAAACAAGAAGTGATACCCAGAAATTAAAGGAAAAAAAAGATTAAGAACTTCCTACACAATGATTTCAATTGCCCAAACTCAAACTTTACAGCTTTGGGCTGGAGGCCCTGGGCTTAACCTCCAGCAAAGAACATAATAAACAAACTTCCTAGTTTGCTTTCTATTGACCAAGGGTAATTTGGGAAGAAAAGCATCCACCCGACCTGCAGGTCGCAGCCATTATGAAGAGGAAGGCAGTGCAGAAGTTCAGTGCAGGAATCCGGAGGCAGGAACTGAAGTAGAACCTTGGAGGAAGGCTGCTTGCGAGCTTGTTCACTCCGGTTCCCTCCTCTACTTTAACACAGCCCAGGACCACCTACCCAGAGATGGGACTGCCCAAGGGGGCTGAGCCCTTCTACATCAACTAAAAAACCCTCTCAGACCAGTATGGTGACCTTTAATCCAGGAGGCGTAGGCAGGTGGATTTCTGAGTTGGAGGCCAGCCTGGTGTACAAAGTGAGTTCCAGGACAACTGGGGCTACACAGGAAATCCCTGTCTCAAAGAAAGAAAGGAAGGAAGGAAGGAAGAAAGGAAGGAAGGAAGGAAGGAAGGAAGGAAGGAAGAAAGAAAGAGAGAGAGAAAGAAAGAAAGAAAGAAAGAAAGAAAGAAAGAAAGAAAGAAAGAAAGAAAAGGAAAAAGGAAAAAAGAAAGGAAAGGAAAAAGAAAGGAAAAAAGAAAGGAAAAAGAAAGGAAAGGAAAAAGAAAGAAGAAGCAAGCTCAGATCTGCCCACAGGCTAACCGTGTGAAGGCAATTCCTCCAGTGAGGTTCCCTCATCACATGTGAGTTCCGGTTGTGTCCAGTTGATAAAACAAACACAGCAAAAAAGCAAACAGCTCATATTAATCTGATAATCTATTCTCAAATTATACAATGTGCCTTCTTTGAATGAACGTTTGCTGCAACATTGTAAAATAAAGTAGCAGCTCCTAGAGCAAAGAACATGGGCTCTGATACTGAGTGCCAAGTCCTGCTGGCGACATATCAGCACATAACCTGGCAGAAGGAGCCAAGTCACCGAGTCTCACCTATCGTCATCCTCTCAAACTTCAACAGATCAAACAAAGCGATATATGTGAGTAATGGTGTGTAGGCCAAAGCATGGGGAGCTGCATTTCCTCAGCTCACTGAAAAGACTATTTCCTGCAAACAAACAAACGGTTCTAAATACTCTCCTCACCCCCCTCCCCTCTCCCCGGCGGCCCCCCCCCCGCCCCCGCCCCAGGATGAACTCAGGGATTTATAGATATTTTGCACCTGTACAAAAGCAAAAAAAAAAAAAAAAAAAAAAAAAAAAAATTGCACAAAAGCTCCCTCAGCTGAGACTTAATGCAGACCTGGTCCTCTTGTCCTCAACCCCCCCACCCCCAACTCAGATGCAGGGGCTTGCTATGTAGCCCAGGCTGGCCTCAACCTCACAGCAATCCTGTTCCAGTCTCTCAAGTGCTGTGATTATGGGCTTTTACCACCAAGTCCATTACCATCTCCCCCTCTTCCCCAACTGTTTTAAAGCCAAATCCTTGCTGTGGAGTGTTAGAGGAAGGAGGGGTTATAGCACTAACATGCTAAGGTCTAAAGTCCAGTGGTCTCTCTGGAGACGTATACAGAATCAAAAGGGTGGGCTAGGTTTGAAATGTGGAGATGGGGGCACTAAACTCAGGCTCCAACGCCATCACTTGAATGGCACCAAATATAGACGCTGGGGAAATAGCATCTTCTCTTGGTGCCCTCTCATTAGGAACTCGGCCAGAGAAAGCGCCATCCAGAGATCCTATGAATTTATAAAGGCCTGTATAACGTTTATATCTCTTTAAAGTACTCCTCTATCTTAAAAGGTAGCCAGTTACTAATGGACTTAACAAAATACTTAAAACATAGATGTATTTTATTTAACATCAAGTTTAAATACTGACATTGTAACCAACTGTAAGTCTACTTTTCAAAGCATTTGTTAAAAACTTGTAACACCATGTATATTTCATTATTTTTTAAAGTGTAAAAAATCTGTTTTATAATTTCTTTCATATGTATGTTTCACAGGAAAAATTTTAAATAAATTTTAAAAAGAAAATACGATCCCTATTTGAAATAGCTGTGACAGATGATGGTGTATCTTAGAAGCATTCAGAGCTTTGCACATACATAAGAATATTTGTACACTAAAAATATTTTATAAGCTCTTTAGACACTATGCTGTTGAATCAGAGACCGTTTACTCTTACATTTAGTTTTTACCCCCAAGTATCAAAATTAGTTATGATTTATTTATATTCCACTTCAATCCCTCCAAAAATTTGGACTCAAATTCTTTAAATCATAATTTTACAATCTACTTTAAACGAATTTCTAAAAATTCCAAATAGTTTTCATAGGCAGCTCAATAAAGATTAACCTTTTTAAAAAGGCATTTGTGGCCCGGAAATTTAATGCAGTTTTGTCTCTGATACTGGCCACCAAAAGGAGGGACAGTTCTTTAGAAGCAATTGATTCTCAATGTTTCTATGTTGAGGCTTTATCATTGATTAAACAGAACCCAAATCCTATTTGAACTATAAGCCTTCCTGAAACGATTCTAACCGTGTTCCGGATGCTCCATCTCTCCAGCAAGAGTCTAGAAACAGAGGTGTGCAGTTTTGTATCTTACAGCATCACTCAACTCAGTGAGAGCAACATACACCTATTTTTTTTTTCCTGTTCAAGAAACAAACAAATGCTTAGATGTATTTAAAAGCAATTTGGGCTATCCTGTTTGACTGCCATTTCACTAAAATGGTTGAAGGACTCTGCTTCTTAAAGTTTTTGAAGAACTGCCTAGAAATTGTTTTAAGTAAAATGCAACTCAGTTTAAAAACACAACTAAAGAAAAACACTGGCTCAAAATAGAATGTGCCTCTACACACACACACACACACACACACACACACACAGTGTTTCTTTACAGATTTCAGTACACATCAGCATAATAATTAAAAGGCACATTTGCTTTCTGGAGAATCATATATTAAAAACAGGCAGGGAACCTCTGGCTTTCAAAAAGTATAATTTAGACACTCCCCAAACAATTTTAAAAATATCTTCTTTCTTTAAGATAACTGAGGTAACTTCCTGTTGTCAAATAAGACATTCATTATTATACAATATTATTTAAGTTATTGATTTTCACTATGGTAGATCTTAAGACTTTCCCATTTTCATGAGATTCTAAACTTTATGAAGGAGGAAGGCAAACTGTGGCAAACAATCGCATGTAACTTTTCTGTTTCTAAGTTTTTCCTTTCTTTTGGGGAACATGGGGGGATCCTCCTGTGTCCTGCTCTTGAAAACTGGGATTACAGGCTTATGTCACCAAACCCCACTAATTAGGGAATAAAAATATGTTATTGCTATTCTTAAATTAATTCTACATAAAAAGCCAAGTCATTTTCTGGTCATGAATAGTAATCATGCAAATTCTCTTTACCAATAATGTAAACATTGGCTACAGTTGTATACCAGATATATTTCATTTCCTCACCTTTAAACACAACCTTGCCATCAGACATCTTTGACATCATTACCATTATAATGAATTCTTCCAGTTAGTAATGAGTTTATCTCTCATTTTTTTTAATTAAAAAAAAATCACATTAGCCATGGAGAGTGCTATTTTCCACAAATTACATGGTGTATGGTGTTGGTGATAATTTTCTTTTAAAATAGAAACTTGGTGCTTTGATTCGGTTCAGCTTTGGTGTCTGGACTGCAGCAGGTGTGAATCTGCTGACCCTAGTTAAGGTTTGTCACCTGTGTTATTCTCAGATCCCATCCCATCCCCCGCCCCTCTATCTTTTAAAGCTTTTCTCAGAAAGAAAGATAAGAAAAGAAAAGGAAAAGAAAGAAAGAAAGAAAGAAAGAAAGAAAGAAAGAAAGAAAAGAAAGTCGCACACACACTCACAATTGAAATACCGCCTTCTTTCCCAAGCCAGGGTCAAAGCCAGACAAGCACTCCAACAAGCCCCCGTATTCCCGGGACTCTCAGAGTTTGAGTGGCCTGGACCTCTGCTGAGGTGGCCCGGCCGCCAGCCCAGACCCTTTCCCCGTGCCCGCCGAGAGCAGGCCTGTGGGCGCTCCGGGGCCAGCAGACGGCCACGGGCAGCGCTCGGGGCGCGTGGGGATTTCGTTGAGCTCCCAGGACGCGTCGGTCCTGCTCGGCGCTCCCGAGTTCGGGCTCCAGAGACCGCTGAGTTCTAGCTGGCGTCTGCGGGCTCCAGCCCCTAACGCGCTTGCGTCTTTGAGAGACGGGGTGACCCAAGGACGCGTCCGAATCCCCCAAAACTGCACGCGGCCGGGGTGGCCGCGGCCCGGCTGCCCGACGGCCGCGCGCGCGCTCCCACGGCCCGAGCCTGAGCCCCGGCGCGCGCCCTCGGCCCTGCGCCCCCCAGCCAGGCCCAGGGGGAAGCACGTGGCCGCTCCTGCTCGAAGCCTCGTGTGGCAGGCGTGCTCCGAGGCGCGTGTGAGCGCGAGCAGCGCCACCGACGCTCCCACCTACACCGGCCGGCCCTGCGAGGAAAGTTCACGAACCGCCCGGGCCAGTCGGGCACACGAACAGCCGCGATGAACCCGAGGCCCGCGGGCTTCCTAGGCCCAGCCTCCCGGCTCAGTACCTCGGGGCCTCCGGACCCTGTGGAAGCCGCGGCTGCCGGGCCCCGGGACGCCTGGGGCGGTCGGGGCGGCCTCCCAAGGCCTCCGCTCGGGCCTCCAGCCCCGCTTCCCGCGAACGCGCGGGGCCCGTGGACCAGGGGCCACGGCGCACGGCGCAGGGAGCGGGCCCGAGCGGCCTTCGCGGGGGCGGCCGGCCCTGGAGGGGTCCCGCGCGCCTGGGCGCCGCTCCCTCCGCCCCGGGGACTCAGTTGGGAGGCCTGGGCCGGAGCCGGGCGGCCGGAGCCTCGGCAGGACACGGAGGGGACGGCTTCCCCGTGGCCAAGGCTCCAAGGCCCCGCGCCAATCTCACGGACGGGAAGCCGGGGCTGCCGCTCACTCTGCGGGCCAGGTTTCGTTGTCTCCTTATTTCCTGCGGCCCGTGGGCACCGTGCGGCTGGTGGGCCGCACACTCACACGCCTCGCACAGTCTGGCCAGTTCTCAGCCCCGATTTTCTTGGGCAGCGGACGCTCTTACTTCATTTTCCCTCCAGTTTAGTGTCCCAAGCCCCGTCCCAGGGGCCGAGTTGGGAAGGGTGGCGCCTCCAAGCCTCTCGGTCCCCACCACACCCCCGGCGGGAGGAGAGCTGTCCTCTCCACTCACGGTTGCAGGCCGGGCATCTTCCTCCCCGGAGGAAGTGAAACTCCACTGGCCAGTTCGCGTTTGTATGTTTTAATGAAACTTTACAAAAGATAAATAACTGGGCCATTTCGGGTGCGAACTAATGGTTTAGAAAGACTCCTTAGCACGTGGTTGGAATCTAGGATCCCACGGTGGCCGTGAAGCCACCGGGGGAAGCTTCTCCACCGCAGGACACAGAATTTTTTTTTTTTCCCTTCTTGGCTCAGCGCAGAGAGCTTTACAGCGGCAAGCTTTCCCGCCTCCCGACCCTCTTCCCCTCCCCCCTCCCCCTCTTCTTTCTGGTGCTGGCAATTAGGGTGAAGAAATCAGTGCCAGGCTCCTGCCTCCGAAGAGAAAGGAGCTGTTTCTGGAATTGAGTTCTGACACCTGTCTCTGTCCTAGAAGGCAAGAAGGCACGGGGTCAAAACACTGAAGGGGGGAAGGCCGGGCCGATGGGGGGCACTCCCTAAAAGAACGTTTTAGGGGGCTCCCCTTGCCGTGACTTCCCGCCTTATTCGTCAGCCTCCAGCTTCGCGCAGGTCATTAACACGCGGGTTATTAACACAGATTTCCTCCCTTTCAATCCCCTGAGACCGAGACCCGAAGCTGGAATTAGAAGAGCAACGCTGACAAGCCATTCATTAATTTGCTTTTATTTTCGGGAAATAATGTAGATAAAGAGGAAGAGGAGACGGACTGCCTTACATCTCAACAAGTAATTTGTGATCTTCACATCGGACAAATCAAATTTACAAATTACTTTCCCACCTACTGGACCAAGCGGCCAAAACCAAAACTGATAGATACACAGGTACTCTCCGCAAATTTCGGAGAAGGAAGGTTCACTAAAAACTCACAGAACAGAACAGTCAGAGAGAGAGGAGAGAGAGGAGAGAGGAGAGAGGAGAGAGAGAGAGAGAGAGAGAGAGAGAGAGAGAGAGAATTGGACCTGGAACTCGGGCTCGGTTTGCTTTCCACAGTGTTCTAATTTCACCTTTTTTGTTTGTTTGTTTCTAAGAGGAAGCTTTGCTATTGTGCTTAGACTGGCGAAGGGTCAGTCCTGAGCCCTGCCCCCAGCCTAGCCCCAACCCCTGTACCCTGACTTAGCTGGTTCCTTCACTTCCGATCCTCCAGCGCCCAGCTTCCTGGAACCAAGCAGGTTTCTTTAATAAATACACAAAGGGAGGTGTGAAGAGGGCAGGACAGCTTTGTAACAACTGAAAAATAAAAACCGCCATCGTTTGAGAAAGAGAGGAACGGGAACAAAGGGGAAATATTTTTTGCTTCTGTTATATATATATATGTGTGTATATATATGTGATGTATATATTTTAAAGTTCTGTTTCTTGGACGCTAAAACAAGAGAGATGCTCAGTTCAACCAACAGCAACTAAAAACTTTAAGTGGTCCCTGGAACGGACCTGACTATATACAGCATTCCCGCTGAGGCGGAAGCTCGACTCAGTCCAGCGCAGGGCAGGAAGGAGCTGGGGCACACTCCTCCCGCAAGCCTGGCCCAGCGCTCACCACTGGGGGATGGAAATGCTGGACGCTCGCTCGCTCGCTCGGGCTTGCAGGTGGGGAGCTGGATCAAGGGCAGCTGAAGGGGCGACAGTCTGCTAGGAGAAACAGTGGTGGGTTGGGTTAGAGTATGTATGGACACACTCCAAACGGTAGATATATGCCAGTTAGTGACTTCAGTGTCCAGGAAGAATAAATAAAACGGTTGTGCTCAAGACAGAGAGGGTCAGAGCGAAGAGCCTCAGAAGGCTCCAGGTGCATAAAAGCTGTCCAGAAAGACTTGAAGGGGTGACACGCACGAGTTGAGAGGGAGCGCATACTGCTACCCGGTGAAGAAACTGAGGGCCAAGGAGGAGCACCGGGCCCCACCTCCACGGGGGGAGAAGGGTCTGCACCCTCCACCCCCAAGCAAGTGACAGACAGGTGGGAGCGGCAGTGCAGGCGATGAACATCTTTTGGGGGAATGAAAAGTAAGTTTTGGAAAAGCCAAGGCAAAGGCGGGCGGTGCAGCAGCAGCAGCAGCAGCAGCAGCAGCAGCAGCAGCAGCAGCAGCAGGATGGGGACCACGGAGGGCGTAGGTAGTTGCGTTTCTTCTCCACTTCCTTTCCCTCCTGGGCTCACAAGACCTGGAACCGCCACGAGGCTTGGTCCTTATAGTCCAGACAGTCGGGGGAGTTGAAGTTGAGTTTCCAGGCAGAGGAAGCAGCGGCGGCCGCAGGCTCCTTGTAATCCAAGCAGTCGGCAGAATTGAAGGCGAGCCCAGAGCCCCCATAACCTTGGTGGTGGTGGTGGTGGTGATGGTGGTGGTGGTGGCCTGATGATTGGCTCAGTGGGTGGTGCGCGTGCGGGTGGTGGTGGTGGTGGCCAGCCATGGAGGAGGGTGCCATGGGGCTAAGTTGGTGCGGGTGGTGATGAGAGTGCATGGGCGCTAGGTAGGAGCTGCAGTCTACACCGCCGAAGTAAGAAGAGGAGGGCGCGGGGTAGCCCTGGCCATAGCTTCCGCCCTGGCCGTAGGACATTGGGTAGGAGGCCGCGGCAGTGGCCGCGCCTGCGGCTACCGAGCGCTGCATGCACGAGGCGTTGCTCGGGGCGCCCAGTGGCTCTGGCACGGAAACGGACGCCGGCGCCGAGCCCGGCGAGATGGAGGCCGGGCTCCAGATGGACGAAGCGGTAGGCGTGCTCAGAGAGGACGCGGCTGCCACCGGGTTCCCACCCAGGCCGGCGGCCGCAGCAGCCGCCGGGTTGGCAGAGGCACTGGACGCTGAGCTAGACGAAGAAGCGGAACTGGATACGGCGGGCGGCGTGAACTGGCCGCTGCTCTCGGAACCCGAGCTCTCGCGCACTGGGGACGACTTCTTCTTGACCGGCCGGCTTTTCGTTCCGTTCCCGCTCTGCTGCTGCTGGCGGCACTTGGCGCGGCGGTTCTTGAACCAAACCTGCAGTGAGCAGGATGAAGGAGAGGGGATCAGGGGGCTGGCTAGTGGGGCTCACTACTCCTCCGCCCCTCGGACTCACACCCCGCCCCGGATCTCGGGAACCTCTCAATCCCAGCCTCTACCCCTCCCAGTCCCCGGCCCTGCCAGACCCTGTCCCCTCCCCCGCACGTGCTTGGTCCCCGGCTCTGGCTCCCTCCCCCATCCTTCTGAGCAAAGCCCCCACTCGGCATCCTCCGCTGGGGGGACGCGCACCTCCCCAAGCCCAGCGCAACTCTGCCCGAGGGCGGGACGTTTGTGTCTGTCCAGCCAGAAGTTGAGCCTTCTCTAAGCTGCTGCGGTTGGCTGCTTCGCCGCAGCCCCGTTTTAGTTTGAAGGCCCTGTTTTCCTTGAACAGAGCTCACGAAACAGCAGAGAGGCACAGAGCACAGGAGTGCAGGGCAGCCACCAAGCCTGGGGCCCGAGGTGTTTCACCGAGTCGGCTTCTGGAGTTGGGCAGGGCAAATATTTGGGTGGGAACAGAAGCAAAGGCTAAACGGAAGCAGCACTCCAGTACTGGGGCTTTTCGAGAAGGAAGCTTGGGTGAGATTTCCTTGGGCCTTTTGGCTCCAGGTGAGATACCAAATGGAAGAGCAAGCCATAAACTCGCACTCCCTTGGGGAGAGCTCGGGCCCAGGGCACTGCAGTCCCAGGCCCTTCTCGAGCCTTCGGGAAAGAAGTTGAGACAAAAGACCCTCGAGAAAGAATTTACCTAAGTCAGAACTCGATTTTTCTGAACGTTTCACCTTAGAAATGGTATTTGCACTAGGCGTCCATTCAGCTGCAAAAACCTCCTAACCAGACAGCCTCTCCCTCGGAGAGCATTCCCAGGCAGGGAGCGCTAGGCGATGGCCAAGTTCCATCTTGCACTTTTAGAATCTCCGGGATGAAGGACAAGGGTTCAAAAGAAAGGCAGAAGCAGAGCTAAGGCCTTGATTCCATAGTAGCCAAAGTTCTGTAGTAGCCAAAGAAGCAGGGCCATTATCGGACCTTCAGAAAAGTTACCTCCAGGGAACACGGCTGGCCTCCCCCAAACCAAAACGACTTTCAATATTGAAAGCGCGCAGGTGACAAGGAATAGATATTGGGCTCTAAGCCATTCCTTTTAATGTTACCCCTTTTACCAGACTGACGCCCAGCGCTAGGGGGAGTTGGAGAGGGGCTGTGAAGTCAGTGAGGGGGCCCCAACATCAGATGCCTAGGCCAGATCTTAACCGACGGGTTCCAGCGTCCCAACCCTAACCCTAGAGGCCCAGGAGCGCGCACCTGGACTCTGGACTCTGGCAGGTTGATCTTCAGCGCCACCTCTTCGCGCATGAAGATGTCTGGGTAGCGAGTCTTTGCGAACAGCGCCTCGAGCACGTCCAGCTGTGAGCGCGTGAAGGTGGTGCGCTCCCGTCGCTGCTTCCGCGGGGTGGCTGCGGGGACATGCGAGAGCGCCTGGAGTCAGCGTGGACCACGAGGACTGGCGCTAGAGGCCACACGTAAGTCCTCTGGCAGGTTCAGAATCCCCGCCATAGAAAGTAAAGTTCAAGCTCCGAGCAAACCAAAACTTTCCTGGCCACAGGTGGAACAAGGTAGATGCGTTCTACTAAAGGCCCCAGTCTAGACCCTTAGGGCCTTCGCCCTCCGTATCGCTCAAGCGGTTATAAACAAAGCCATTCTTTCCTTCTCAGCGCCCCAAGCCCACGCACTTCCTAGCCAGCTAATAGAACAGAGGTGGACAGAACAGGCCCAGTTTATTCACTTTCCAAGAAAATAAACTCAAGTAGGCTCTAGAAAAGAAACCCAGGGCTCAGCTGGAGTCTCTCCCCCACCCCCACCCCCACCCTCAGGCCAGGAGAGTAGGGTCAAGCCACTGGTCTTGAGGGCTCTCTAACTAGGGAGAAAGAAGTTTCTCAGGGAAGCTAGACATAAGAAAAAATTGGCTATGTTAGGGCCTAGTGAGTGTCCAGATTCCTCACGAAATGTTGAACCGGGGAGGGGTTTTATTTAAAAAAAAAAAAAAAACGGCAACGGAGGGAAATAAATCGGCAGGGGGGATAAATATGCCCTCCCTAGCAAGTGGGACACAACAGGAGCCAGGTTGCAGGCACCACAAGCTCAAAAAATTGTAGGCTGCACTTTCTAAGCTGCCTAAGAAGACCCCGACTCCAGATCTAGGCAACAGGCAGTGAGCTAGCTAATCACCTTCCTGGGTCTGATTAGGGACAGTGTGGGCTCGAACTTTAGAGGATGGAATCCCCCCATATTTACAGAGGCGTAGGGTAGGGGCAGGGGCCACTGCTCACCAGGGTAGCCCACGGAGGGGTGCAGGAGGTCCATGGCAGGGCCGGCTAGGCCCAGCCCGTTCATGCCGTATGGGGGTTGTTTGAGGTAAGACATCATGCTAACAGCCGGGTAGAGGCGCCCCGACGGATCCAGGGGGCCCGAAGCCAGGAGCAGGTCAGGGCTCCCACTGCGAAGTCCTTCAAGCTGTTGCTTCTGGGGGCCCGGCCTAGGGAGACAGCAGACACATGGAAACCTTCATCGGAGTCAGTTTGGCTTTCAGCTACGATAATCCTTGAATGGGGAGGGGGCGCGTGCTAGGAACTGCACAGCAGGCTACCCGAGAAATGTCTCCTCCTTTAGTTCAGCAACCACAAGGCTTCTCAGGAAAGTAAACTTTTCCCACATCGTTCCTTCCTCTTTTAGGGCTTGACAAGGGCCAAAGACACTCCTCGAGTGTCAACAGGAAGGAAAAGTTAAAGCGTGATCAGGCTGAGGAGGTGAGAGCCGGGACCGCGGAGGGTGCAAAATCCCAAGTGTAGTAAAAAAAAAAATTTTTTTTTAGTGCGGCGGAAGCAATTTGCTCAAGCAAATGTTCATTTGGCGCCGGGAGGGCAGGCCGCACAGGGATACGGGGTTATTCGTTTAGTTTGAAATGTGTTTGAAAGAGGGACAAAACGGCAAGTAATACAGAGAGGACCAAGGTGGGTACGCCTTGGGTCTCCAAGGCTCACTGGCCACGTCATTTCTTCAAAGATCTCCAGCGCTGCCTCCTACCCCAGAGCCTGCCTGCAATCACCTCTTTAGTTGAGCTCTCTGGGCCCCTGGCGCTAAGAGATGGCTGAACAGAAATCCCAGGGCACCTCCAGGGCAGATGTGGCCCAGGCCAAGCTAAGGCCGCAAGAAGACGCCAAAGGCGCCACAGTAGAAGTGGCGGTTTCAGGACGCCGCCCAAGGTCAGGGGTACCTCCGAGGTGGTCACCCCTCTTCCTTTGCCCGCGCAGGCCCGGCTTTCTTTCTACCAAGTCTGCTGAGCACACCGCGTCCCACCAGGGTTTGGTAAAGGATGGCCAACCCGGCGCCCCAAACGTGCGAGGGCCGAGCGTGCCAGGCCGTGTCGCTCGTCCTCTCTGGACTAGGCCTCAGGTTGTAAAGCTCACGCACAGCCGGCCTGGGAGCGCGAGGCTGAGCGCACACCGCGAGCCCACGCAGTTCCTCTCCCGCAAGAGAAGGGTTCTGGGGGCACGCCTGGGGCCGGCGGGGGCTTGTAGCTACACCCCACTTCCAGACCCAAGGGTAGGGGAGTCCGGGGAGGGAGGAGGCAGGACTAAAGCAGCTTCCCTGTCCCAACTCCTTACCCCGCTTCAGTCCGGGGGGACCCGCAGCCTGGACTGGGAGCCCGCGAGGACAGAAGGCGGAGGGGACGGACCCCAGGCGCTTGGGCGGAAGGGCCCGAGGCCAGCAGCCACCGCGGCCACGCCGGGCTGCGGGGTGAGTTTTCGAGTACTTTCGTCTAACTTAGCACCCCAGCTCCGCAGCTTCGGAGGAGGCGGGGGAGGGGGCGGCTGGCTTCCGAGCGGCCTGGGGTCCCCCGGGCAGTTAAGGGGCGCTGGGCCTCTCACCCCAGCCCCGCCCACCTGCCCGGGACCGAGGGAGCAGGGGTCGATTCGAGGAGGGGGAGGCGAGAGGGGCCTCCGTCGTCCCGGGGTGGCGCGCGGCCCGGCGACTCCCTCCTTACCTGCCCTCGGCTGCCGCGGCTCTTCACCATTTACCTCGCGCCCTCACCGAGACCCGTCGGCAGCCAACCTGCAAAACGGGGGCGCACAGGTATTACCCGGCGGCGGGGCTAGGACCCCCGGGCTTTCCTCTTTCCCCAACTTCCCTCTCCCGTCTCCTGCATTTTTCTAGGAGCTCTGTGCGCGTCCCTCCAGGTTTCACTTTATTGCACACTTTGTTTGCAAAGTCCCACTTGCTTTTCCTCCCAAGACCTGGCCTCGCCCGGGAACCGGGGGGTGGGGTGGGGGGTGTTCGAGGGACAGAGTTAGGAGGTGCCTTGCGGTGGCAGCTGCACTCTCCGGTGCAACCCGCAGGCGGTAGGGACTGAAGAAATCCTGCATAGTCACTTGGCAAACTAAATAAATCAAGCAATTTACCTTGTCGGAGTGGCTTGTCTTGCTCGGTTGTTTAGGTGATTGGAAATGTAGCCTGATGAAGATTGATCACCTTTCTACTGCCCTCCCCGGGTATGAGAACGCGAGGCGAGTGCGTAACGGGGCTCGACTGCCAATAGGGGGCCTAGAGCGGACTGAGTGACAGGGAGCCGGGCAATGGCAGAGCGAGCCCGGGTTACCTCTGCGCGCCCCCGCCCTCCCTCGCCCCCACCCCCTCCCTCCCCGCGCGCCGGCCCCGCCCCGGTCGCGCGCTAACTCTGGGGCTCGGGTGGCAAATTCCGCTCAGAACGAGTCGAGGAGGGGAAGGCAGCGCAGGAGTCGCAGGCGCAGAGGGGGCCCCGGGTCTCAAGGCTCGCCCGGGGGCCCCCGCCCTCCCCTCGCCCGAGCGGCGCTCCGGAGGAGTGGCGTCAAGCTGCTGGATAACCGGTTTCTGCTCGCGCGCGCGCGCCAGGCTTCCCGGGCCGCGGACTTGGGGCTTGCTGGCCCCTGGCACTCCTTGCTGCGCCCTGGGCCCCAGCGCCTCCTCCTCCAACCCCCACCAGCGGAGGCCGCCGCGGGCGGCTCGTGCGGGCGCGGGCTGCTGAGCGGAGCCCGGGATGGGGGAGCGGCTCTCGGCGCGCAGGGCGTCCCGCGGCGCCCCGGGACTCGCGCGCCTAGAAAGAGCACCGGCAGGGGAGGCGCCGCCACTCCCCAGCTGCTCAGCGTCTCCAGGGACTCCCAGGCTGCCCCAGCAAGGTGTTCGCAAGTCCTAACAGCCTCTTCGGAACTCAGATCTCCTTTCAAACTCTCTCTCTCTCTCTCTCTCTCTCTCTCTCTCTCTCTCTCTCTCTCTCTCATGGGTTTGATAGAAAACTTTCTTTTCCACACTCTGTCAGTATTTCCAGGTTTCCACCTATAAGGGACAGTCTGGTGGAAAAATGTGACCACACACTCCGAACCCCTCACTTCATTTTCTGCACCTTACTGGAAGAGCCTCCTAGAAACAGTTTCCCGGGTTGTTCGGATTGTTCGTACTGGCAGACCCCAGTTTCCAGACGAATAAACTTGCTGACATCATTTGCCTGTGTGTTTTTTCCAAAGCGGGAGGAAAGAATATTTTCGGCCCATCCCGAACAAGGCATTTTTTTTTTTTTTTTTTAACACGGCATCTCCTACTGAACACTAGGGACCACACTCGCACTCTTTTCTAGTCCTGTCTCCTCATCTTCTGCCATTCTCACCCCAACAGGCGGGTGAAAAGTTTGAACCACAGTATGCGTGGGTGAGCTCGGCAGCCGCCGAGAGCACGGTAGAGCCGAGCACCGCGATGCCCAGGCCGCGCAGTCCGCTGCGGTCTCTGACCGGGCACGGGGCGACCAGAAGGCAGGGGGGAGCCCGCTGAGTGAAAAGGGCCGCACTGCCGCTCATCAAAGTGCCTCTCCCCTCCCCCACGCGACACTTTTCTTTGGTGTCCGAATAAAATACGGTAACAGAATATGACGGAGGGCACACTGTTTCCTTAACTGCTTCTCAAAGGCCCGAGAGATCTTCTTAGGACCTTTAATAAGGCTTTGCTCGGTTCTTTTGTTGGTCTCTCAAAATCAACTCCTTCTAATTGAAGTTGGAGCTGAAAGCGAGCTAATGTTCAAAGAAAGTGGCCGCCAGACTAACGAAATTACATTTTTTTGAACGATGAGGGAACATCTAATCAAAGGGGCAAGGAAGGGGGGGCGTGAAAGGGGGACTACGGAGGAGAAAAGGAGGTTTTACAAGATCCTTCTCTGGTTCACAAAAGTCAGCGACATGGGCGCTTCTCTCCAGAACAAAGACACCGCGGCCCATTCACAAAAGCGAGAGAAAGAGAAAGCGGAATAAAAGAACGCGGGCAAAGGGGGGGAAATGAGAGGGAGAGAGATAACCTGCAGGCAGCAAAGCAGCAGCGCAGAGCACAGCGCCGGCCCGCGGGAGCACACTTCTTAGGCTCTCAGGTCCCTCACCAGGAGTAGACCCCAAGGCAGACAGACGGCCGGGCTCAGCCACCGGGGCCATCCCAAGTTTAAAGAACGAAACGAAATACACTCCTGCCCCCTATTCCGGGGAGAGGCGCGGGCTAGGGTGCACTAGTTTGGCGGGCACGTTAATGCTGACGTCCTGGGGAGTGCACTGAAGGCATCCGTGTCCCGGTCTCCAGGCTGTGAGCCTGGGTTGGCCCTCTGGGGCCCGAGCGCAAGTCCTGGCTAGAAAACTCTGCTACCCAGACCTCTTCCGGGCGGGTTCGTTGGCAGTCTGAGAACCTCGCCTGGGTCGGGCTTGACAAAGTGGGGCGGCTGTACGCATTGGAATGTGCCTGCGAGGTCCCCAAGGCCCACCGCGAGGGAGCGGGTCGCTGTGGGCTCCCGATGCTGTCCCCCTTCGTTTTCAAGGAAGTGGGAGGTATCGAGTGGCAAGGACCCGACCCCCCTGCTCCATGAGAGTATTTATCTAATCCCAAATTGGAGGCGAATTTCCTTAATGCTCATCCTGTAAAACCATGGGATTAAGGAGAAAGAAGAGGCAGAGCGGGTGGGGGAGGGGAAGAGAAAGAGGGAGATCGGGGTATGTGTGTGGGGGTGGGGGGAATGAAAGTTTCTTGAATTCAGCTCAGAAGACTGAGGCAGCCTCTGCCAGGCAAATGTCCAGGTCGGGGACACTAGTCCAGAAGCTTCGACAGTTCTCTCAAAGGGTACTTGTGCAGTCAGGGCACAGTAGGGACAGCGCTGGAGAAGGGGGTGGTGGTGGTGGCTCAGTTTAAGGCCCATCGGCCAGAAGCGGGCCCCAAACCTGGGGCATCTAAGTGATCTCACACCCACTGTCGAGTGGTGACTCTAGAAACACTTGGGACAGGGAAGGGGCTTGGACTCCCGGCCAGGAGAAAGTTCTGCACCCGCCCTCCATAAACGCCTCCACCCCCCACCCCCGCGGCCCTGACCCCATTGTCTCTTCACCCAGAGCGGGTTTCTAGGTCTCTGTCCGCTGGCCGGCTGGGTTCTTGCTTGCCCTCCCGGAGCAGAACTCCCGGCCCTGTGCTGAAGCTGAGGTAACGCGACTCCTCGGCGGCGGCCCAACCCCGCGGTCCCTGTCCGTGCTCCACGGCCGCTGAGGGGCGTTCGGGCGCTGCAGAGGGAAAGCCCACGCGGCTGGGAACCGAGCAGGAGGGGCCCCCAATCACTAGCAAAGCTAGGGGAGTTTTGTCATCTGGAAGGTCAGGGGCGGCCTGGGAGAAAGGGAAAGCGCTTTTCCGAGAGGCCCCGGGAAAGGGAAGGTTTCTCCAATTCACCCTAAATCAAACCCCAGGATGCTCCGGGCGGTGAATTTCCTAGTACTGGTTTACCTGGGTTGGGTTGGATTCTGAAATTTCCCCAGAGAGCAGCAACTTGCTGTTCTGCTCTCATAAAGAGGACAAAGACTCGATTTCATTTAGTTCCAACAACTTTTCATCAGAAAGAGAAAGAAGAAAATTCTTTGCTATCAGGGAACTGTGGCAAGTTTTTACCATTTTGAAAGACGAATAATTGGAAATGGCAGCATGCTTTTTCGAGTGAAGTGAGTGCCTGCGCTGTGTGTGTGTGTGTGTGTGTGTGTGTGTGTGTGTGTGAGAGAGAGAGAGAGAGAGAGAGAGAGAGAGAGGATAAACAGAGAGAGCTGCAGCAAGGGTGAGGCTAAAGAAGATGCCAAGTTATGTTTCCGGACTTGTTGAAGGCGCTTTCTTTGTTTGGACACCCAATATAGAAGAGCCCACCTTTTAGCCATGGCATAGCCGTGCTGCAGTTCTCTTCCCTCCATCTCAAATGCATATCTCTGCACAACCCCTACCCCCACCGTAGCCCACTCCCTTTCATTTCGGTACCTACAGACTTGCTGGTTATGGTGGGACGAAGTTCTGTTCTACATAGGACCTGGAAAATTCATCACGATGCATTTCCCCCCAGTGGTGTGGAACTACACATTTCCTGGACTCGTTCAGAGAGATGACTCTCTCCAATGGACAGTTTACACTCCCTAAGAATGTGGCTAATGACTTTGCAATTTGCATTCTGTGTGAGCAGAGCTCCTCTGGACCAGTGTCAGCTCCAAACACAGTCCAGGGTCCTGGGCTGGATTCCACATGGAAAGTCTTATGGATACACAAACTTCCACCCAACTTTTCATTGCAAGGAAATAAATAGCAGCAGGGTTTAAGGTAAGAAAGTTTCTGTTTTTATTGAAAATTTATATATGACTCAGTATTGTAATAAATAAACATAACCATTTTCACAAAACACATAGTGCTATGCTAGAGAAGATGTAGTGGGATATTTACTTGTAGTGTCAAGGCAGACTTTTATCATTACAGAATAAATATTAACAGCATTCTTGAGCCAATGTTGAGCCCCAACAAAAAGTAGGAACCAAGCAAGATGTAATAAATAATTATTCAGAGTAAAAGATGGCGCATCACCACATGATGAACTGTCTTTGTAAACTGCTGCATGGCGTGGATGAGAGCCATTCTCCCGGTCACCTTTGAAACCCGCAGGTTTGTCTCAGGCCACCTTAAAGGGCCATCCTCTGAGGAGAGCAGAGAGGAACTTTATTATCTTTATGTAAAATGCAAACAACTGCAGAAAATCCCACTGGCAAATGGAACACAGCTTCGTCAATACACAGAATATGATCTAACTATGAGATTTAAGTAACAGTTACATACATACGGCAGGATTGGAGAAAACATTCACGACCCCCTTTGCCCTCCCACCCACTGTCATTTCACTATTACCAACAACACTACAACACACATGTTTCAAATTCTCATCCCATCCAGAACACAAGGGGAGATAAGCAGGAGCCTCCCCCCTTTTGTGGACAGTCTCTCGGGTATCTTCACCACCAATCATTCACAAGGTGTCTGTGCAAATTTACTTCACAGGATTTCAAGAATGATTTCATGATTAACTCACAAAGAGTCTTTAAAGCTATCTGGAGCTCTGTGTATTATCTGGAGAAGGGATGGGGGGGGGGTGTCCAGAAGTAGTATCCAGTCAAACAAAATGTTAAAAAGTTTTAAAGCGGCCAGTGTGTCTGCGGCCTGCGTCCCTAAGGCTGGAGCGGAGAGGTCCCTCGGCTACTGCAGAGCGCACTTCTCCTCCTTCTTGGCCATCTTGCCTTTGTTTTGTTCCAGAGTTCGCTCCAAATGCTCATCTTCTTCTTCGGCCCTGGACATAAGACAAACAGGAAAGTCAGAATTATTTTTCCTCAAGGAGGTGAGCGCAGCGGTACACACGAGCTGCCTGGGTCCCTCGTAGCCAGGGGCACAAAGGCACCGGCCCTCTCTGATCCGAGAAACGAACTTTCATAAACTTCTGGTCCCCTTGGCCGGCCGCTCCCCACACCCACAGCCCACAGCCCACAGCCCACAGCCCACTCACTGCTTCTCCTGGGCGTCCAGGTCCCTGACGAGGGCGTCTCGCTTGTCCACCAGGGCCACTAGTTCATCCAGCAGGAGCTGTTCCCGTCGCTTCTGGGCCTCAGTCTTCTGCCAGTCTGCATGGGGTGGGAGACCAGTAAACACCCGTAGGGTTCTCAGAGAACTCGCAACCTGCCCTCTCCTTCCCGCCTAATCCAGTTTCCTAAAATCTCAGCAAACCCCGGTAGCGGGACCACTAGGAACTGTTTGCTGGGGGGAGTTTGGCTGAAGAGGTGAGCTTCATGCCCCAAATCCTACTTTGTAAACATTTATCGAAGGTCGGTGCTGCAGGCTGGGAGCCTGCTGGAAACCAGGTGTGAGCCAGCGGCCCGGCGGGCGGCAGGCACCTGAATCCAGGCGGCGTGGGGGAGGGGAGCTGAGTCCTCGAGAGGTTGGCCCAGGGCTCGGGCTGGGGGAGTGGGTAAACGAGGAGGCGGGGAAGCAAAGAAGGCTGGTAAAATCCCTCTGAAAGGCTGGGGAATCTGCCTGAGAACCTACTCTCCTCCCCGCCCCCACTCTCACCCCAAACAGCCCATTCTTCGCTAATTTCCTCCCCGCTCTATTTTAGCAGTTGGATGTATCTCACACTGGGCGCCATATGCTTCACAATAACTTTAAAAGTAGTGAATCGGCTAATTAGCATTTTTCTTTGAAGTAAAAAAATAAATGCGCCCTGCAGTATTACACTGCAGCTCTCGGCGCCACAGCCAGCTTTCTCTTGGAGACATTTGCTGGGTGGTTTCAAATCGAAGCACTCTTGCAAAGGGGGGGAAAAACCTCTATATATTTCTTTTGAAAACTCCCATGGTAAGGGTCGGAAAATGCGCTGGGCAGTGCTTTTTCTATGGGTGGGTGGCCGTTTTTACGCCAGTTTTAGGACGCAGTGATATACATAACCTAACCTTTTCAGCTTTGATAATTTCCTTAAGATGAGCAGCAGTTTCACTTGATAAAAACAGGACCACAATCTAACATTTAAAACACTTTTGAAACCAAAGCCAACTGCTCTCTGGCCAGACTGTAAGGGCTTGTAGCTGTCAATCAAGCCCCAGTCTACCCCGCCTCCCTCATTAGGAAGGTAAACAATGAAAAGAAGAAGTAGATGGTGGGAGATAGCAGAACGAATGAGGGCCTGGAGGGAAACAGGACACCAGCTTTACGGGGGTGTTGGGGGAGGCCCGCTGGCCACTGATTCTTATATTCCCCTTCCCCAAGCAAACACACTTTCCAAAAACCAGACAAGTGCAATCCTTCGGGGTTTTCTCTTCTCTCCATTGCTCTGGGCAATCATGTTAAAACTCACATGGCTGGTGCTTATTCAGATAAACCTAACAATGCTTATGCTGGTTACCATGTGAATCTTCACAAACCACACAAGAATGTGCTAGTTCAAATCCCTCCCCCCCTCCAAAGCAAAATTTATTCAAGACCGCAAACTGCTCAGCCGCTCTATGAAAGCGAATGGTGCCACACGGAATGCTATCTTGCGTTTACGAATTAAGAATTAGATACATCATCATGCAGTAAAGGTTAGCGAAGCTGGAGAGCGGCTCTAGGCGTTAACTCAGTTTATCGCTGCTCCTTTTACAAGCTCAAACACAAAAATACGCGTAGTAACCACACCAGGCTAACGACCCGCATTCCATCCACAACAGCACACATACAAAGATATCCAGTGGCCAACTGTGACGATGCTCACATTTCAAGGGTGAACTACCTTAGAGCACTGAGAGGAAGAAGGAAACTTATGGAAAACTATGTCTGGGTTTTAACAATAAGTGAAGTGCAGAGAAGCCAAAACCTTCCACAGCTCTACCCTCTGGACCCAAGTGGCTAAGGGCGCAGACATGCTGGAAATATTTCTAATCTGTTCTTGCTCTTAAGTATTAAGTAGTCTTACTCTCCAGAGCAAGGGAGGTAACAGGCTTTGTGACTGGAAAGATTCTTAAGATAGATAGACAGTTTTAGTTTAATTTTAGGTCATTGTAGTTTTTGAATTTAGAAACGATCCTAAAATTATGACTGAATTTTGCAATTATTTAATTAGTAGTTTTAATGAATAAAAAATTCTGATTGTAGGTGTGAGATTTACAATTCTTTGCTTTAAGATATTTTGGTAAATTTACAACCAGGAAGCACAATTTTCCCACCATGCACAAAAATGTAAATTAAGAATTTAAACCGAGAAAAAAAATAACAAATACATAATTCTTATTGAATCACTCCTCTGAACTTGATGACTTAAAAAGACGTTATTAATATTTAATTATTTAAAATGCCAGGATTCCATGAATATTGGAAAATTAAAATTTAACAAGAATAAATGAAAGTTCTGTAATCCCTGAAAAATGGAATATTTTTATATCTCACTTTTCCTATCTCAATAACATTTCCCATAATTGAAAAAAAACATTTAAAACTGAAAAATATTTAGGTAGTTTTTTTAAAAAACATTTTTAGAGTCAAAGTTAACTGACATCAGAATTTAAAATACTGTAACATAAAATTGGTGGATTTTTGCTGTTAACTGTCATTACTGTAAATATCTATGTGCAATAAATAGATTTTATCTTAGCAAATCTATACTTTTGTTTCCTGTTTTGTTTCTGGAATTATATCATACATGCATATATACACTTATGTATTAAAATTATATATAGTTGAATGCCAATTGAGAAATGAGTAAACTATTTTGATCATTTAAAAATATTTCATTCTAAATTGATCAAGATTGACAGGTATGTTTAAGCTTAAGTTTTGAAGATCCTTTTAAACAGCTTCACCTGGACATGTCACATGCATTTTATGAATTCCCTCGTTATAAACGAGGGAACAAGAGGACTGCTCAGCTGCTGAACCAGTCACAGCTCACTGGCTAGCTGAACTGTCTGTAGTGTGGACAAACTACAATGTGGGTTCTGATTAATTTAAAGATTCCAGCGTACTTTTGGTACAGAAGCTATATCTTCTCACAACAAATAGGATTAAGTTTTGATGTAGCATTTGAGCCAAAGTGTTGAAATAAAGAGATTCTGTTTATGTCCATCTCAACTGAGCTGTCTGTTAATTTGAAAAAAACCTCATATATATATATATATATATATATATATATATATACACACACATATAATTATTCATGCCCTGATTCAGTCTATTTGCTGAAGTTGATAATTACTGGGGGGGGGGGCAAGAGAAATACATATAAACACTTGAACAAAAAGACCTAAAGTTCTGGTAAAAACCTTCAGCTTTGCCACTATAAATAAGCCTTGTGCTTTGATGAAAATTAACACTAGTTTTGTAAAGAGCACATTGGGGGATTGCAGTCAAGCCTTATCTTTAGTTCCAGTCAACTAGCAATCCTGAAAGAGTTTGCCTCATCATCAGAACAGGCCATTGATAGGACTCTGCTGTGGAGCCTAATCAATCCATGGAAGACTGTGGCTGTGCTGTGTAACAAAGCTAAAATAGATTTACAAATGGGGCTTTAGGGATAAGCTCCTCCACAGGATTACATATTGATTTTAAATATAAAAAGCTTATCATATAAACCATAACTACAAAAATAGTGAACCTATGCATAAATCCCTTTAGAAGAGCACCCACTTCAAACTCTAAGCCAAGAATAAATCAAGATGTACAAATCCTAGAGAAGATCCATTTCTTGTGCAAAAAATGAACATGCCTCTCTCTAAAAAGCCCACCCCAATGTGTGCAGAAATGACTTTGTCTTTCCTGAGGGAGCACTAAGTAATCTGGAACAACAACCACAAAAACTATGGAGAAGTATCAGCAAGGTGTTTGTAAGCTTGAGCGCGCCCTGCAGGTGAGCTCAGGAGAGGGGCAACCTCCAGGACACCTCAGGAAACAGGGAGAGTGATCATGGGCTCTCAGAAGAAAGGATGGACAATGCTGAATATTATTATTATATCATAATTGTTTGCTCTCACGCCGTAAATGCTTCTTTTGGTGTGCCTTGCTATTGTTATCTCTGCTGGCTTGTGCCTTGACACACGCAGAAGCGACTTGGGAAGGGGTTGGTCTAAACTACAGCTCAGGAGAAGATGCTGGGAGAAGACAGTGCATTTGAAACACAGGGAAACAACACGGGGGTATTGCTGTCACCCATGTTTGCAGCGCTCACGTCCATGGGGAGGGCTGCCCTGCCGATGTCCTCTCAGCCACTGGTACAGCATCTCTCTAAGGTCTGCAGGCAACAGGCTGCTCTTTGCCTCAAGACTCCCTCTTTTCTCTTAATGAGAAACTGATAGATTTGAGGCACAGTCTCATACAGAACAATGCAATTTAAAATGCTTGTGTGTTGGAGAGGAATGGAGGGAGAGAGGAGAGGATGTGGAGGGAGGCAGAAGACTAATAGGTACACTTAAAGTTTGTTAAAATATGGCTTTCACTGCTCCTCTCTATGTGCAAGAACCTCAGGCAGAACAAATGGTAGATTTTAAGCCTACACATACAGATGGCCAAAGAAACTGGGATATTTTCCATGTGTAAGGGTGTTATAAAATGCATATTTAGTAATAATACTGGTTTGGGGAATAAAAACAGTATATCATCTCTGCCCTAAAAGCCAATTATACTATATAAGACTGTATTTTAGGGACAATTTATCTTTCTATACAGAAGAAGATGGATATAAAAACAAATTAAGACTACTTTACATTGAGTGTAATGTATAATGAATATACTGTATAATGAGTTATATATTATATACAGATACATTATACATATATCCTACTTATATAGTAACTGCTGCATCTACTTTTCAACTATTTAGCTTTCTGATCTCTTTTAAAAAAAAAAACGTACTATAACTAGAAAAGTTATATCTAAAGGAAAAATACCATTTGGTATACTTGTGCATTTTATTGCAGTGGCAAATTTCATAAACATTCTACAATAATTTTGAAAAATGTAATAGCTATCAATGGTATTTGACACACTTAGCCATTTGAAGGAAAACAGCTAAGCCAAGCTTCTGAAAGCAAAGTAAGTGGAGTTCTAAGCTAAAGGTGTACAAATGTTATCAGCGATATTATCAAAGGAGATTGTGGATACAAGTAATTAATGTAGAGCTGCTACAACATACAAGGTCACTCAAAAACAGGCTGCATTTTAAGGCAATATATTGTGAAATATTTTAAGACTAAGTCTTCACTTGGCTTTCACTTACAAACTTAAATTTCTAGTTTCTGAACTAATTAGAATTGACTTATGGATCAGGTACCTTATCAGGTGAAAACGAAATTACCACGGACAGTCAATGGGTTAAGAGGTCAATATAGAACAGGAAAATCAATTTGCATTGATTAGACAAAAGATCTATTTTACAGAGCCCAAAGGATTAGCTTTTAAGCAAAAAATCTCTGAACTATAAGGCATTTTTTTAAACGAGAGATATGAGAAGAGCATTATAAAACACTTCAGAACTTAAAACATATAGTAAATGCCAAACCTGAGCTAGAGAATGCTCAGTGCACCCTGAGCTATGCACAGGATTTCTATACCATTCATCTCAATGACTTACAAAAAGTGTACATGTATAATTTTCTCTTATATTAATCATTGCCCAAATATTTACATGCAGCCTTAAGAAGCACAACAGGGCTGGGTGTGGTGGCTCACTCCTGGAACCCTAGCACTTGGGAAGCTGAGGCTGGGGGACTCCCACAAGATGGCAGCCATTCTGGGCTACAATACTGAAGTCTAGGCCAAACTGGGATAAAGAGGGAGACCCTGCCTAACAAACAAAGCAAAGAAAAATAGAACAGAACAACAGTATCCTAATGATAAATAATCAAAACAATAAATCTTTATTGAAACTTCCCAATGGAAACAACTTTAAAATGCATATAAAAATGTAGCTAAAATCAATTAGCTCAAATATTTTTTTATGGAAATTTATTCTTAAAAGTTAAGTTCTGGCCAGGCGGTGGTGGCGCACGCCTGTAGTCCCAGCACTTGGGAGGCAGAGGCAGGTGGATTTCTGAGTTCGAGGCCAGCCTGGTCTACAGAGTGAGTTCCAGGACAGCCAGGGCTACACAGAGAAACCCTGTCTCGAAAAACCAAAAAAAAAAAAAAAAAAAAAAAAAAAAAGTTAAGTTCTGGCCGGGCGGTGGTGGCACACGAACTTGGGAGGCAGAGGCAGGCGGATTTCTGAGTTCGAGGCCAGCCTGGTCTACAGAGTGAGTTCCAGGACAGCCAGGGCTACACAGAGGTACTCTGTCTCAAAAAAACAAAGAAAAAAAAGAAAGTTAAGTTCTATTAATAGTTAACACAGCTATTTAAATTAACTCTATGAGTTTGTTTTTGGATACTGTTGTCTGTCTTCAAGGCATACATGCAATTTCTGTAGGTAGCGACCTAGTTAAACCAAGTGTGTGTACATTCTTTAAACATGACTGACAGCTGCCCCCACCCCCCTCAGCCCAGCTCTTTCTTACCGTCAATGGCTAGCATGGCCCGCAGCTCCCGGTTCAGCAGCTCATACCTGCGTTCTAAGTCATGCTCTTTTTCCCTAGGCAAGTGGTAAAAAGTTCATCAATATGTTAATTACTAAATCATTAAGCCCTTAAAAGAAACATTACATTGATTTTAGGAGTCATAAACTGACTTGCTATTTAACTTTAAGCCACTCTGACCAAATGATATACAGATCCCAAACCTCCACCATTGAACGCTTAGTAGTGTTATTTCCTTCCCAAAATTCTGAATGGCTTTACAGAGTGCCTGCGAAGGTGAGCAGCCCTACTCTTAAATGCTGCTTGTTTCACGTGCCAGGTACAAGGCTCTGCTGTCAGGTGCTGCTCACAGTTCCCAGAAAGTGCCCTTTCACTGAGGACCTCACGTGGAAAGGAAGAGCACAGGTGAGTGCACTCAGTGAGAGATGGGAACACAGACAGTCCTGGTTTTCATCAGACTTGGGCAAGGAAGAAATGATAAAATTAGGGTTTTACATTCAAATAAAGACACGGTAAGCTGGCCCACAATACTGGTGTACTATGGGAACACTAGCTAAATAGTAGAAGGGGTGACCATTAACCCTCCAGTGAGCCGGGTGTTAAAGGCTCAGATGCTTCTAAGTGGCCTTGTCGCCATACTTTACATTTCCATTTAAGCCACCGCTAGGTAATTAATTTCTTATCCCAAAATTTATATCAACACCACCTATACATAATAAATGTACTTTGTTCTTAAAAGACTTTTATTTTTTAACTTAGACTTTTAAAAACAAACTTCAGTTTTACTTTTCTGGAGGGTTCCTCTAACCCCAAGTGAAAGCTAATCCTCTCCTTCACAAGGGATTTATCTCTCAAACACAACTGGACGCTGGTGAAATGGCGCCGTGGGTCCTTGCCTTGAGCCTGACAGCCTCCGTTTGTCTCCCAGAACTTACACATACAGTGGACGGAGAGAATCGGCTCCACAGAGTCTGTGTTCTGGTCTCCACACTCCCAATGTAGTGTGCAATCATGTACATGTACACATGTATGCACGGACGCACGGACGCACGCATGCCCTTCAATGCACAAATATACACATGCACACATATACACACGCGCACACACATATGTGCATGCACACACATGCATACAATAGTAAATAAAAATTTAAAAATACTTTATACTCAAAAATTGTTCCATATTTCTTGACTTTAAAAACCACTTTTCCCCAGTGTTTATCAGTCCACCAGCAAATCCTTACTGTTTAGATGAATATTATTATATGCTAGCTTTCTAAGAAAAGGAAAAAAAAACTAAGCTTAGTAAATATTAAACCCCAAAGAAGGCCCTGACAGAATGCCCCAGTGTGAGGCTGGGTACTCACAGAAGGGAGAGCTGGTTCATCCGCCTTATTAACGCATTTTTCTTATTAACTAGCATGAACCATTCCTGCATCATAGCCTCCTCTTCTTCCGTGTTCCTTCCTGCAGATCACAAAGAGCAGTGTTATGTGACACCCTGCAAGCCAAAAACCAGTTCAGCATAACTTTTTCACTTGGAAAATATTTGAGGTGCTTCAAATATTCACAGTGCACTGCTCACAAGACTCGAGTTCAGGCCTGAAACAAAGCAAGCAGTATTTAAAAACTCAGAAGCCAGTCTTCCAGAGCTGAAACGTATACAGCCAGAGTTCTAGTCCTCCGAACCTGCCTGTGGAGCATACTAACACCAAGTACCATAAACAGAACACTCACCTTCTAAACCCACCCAGAGGCTGACTTGCTATTATGTTTCAGTGAGGAACGCAGGGTGCTGACAGGAATATGATCATGATTTAATAAAAATTATTATGAGATTGTTCAGAATAGCAGAGACCAGAGAAGCCTAGAGACCATGTGAAAGTTTTTACTTTTAACAACTTCTTGTTTTCCTCCTGGAATGTAAAATACCTTATGTGTGTGTATCAGGAGGACTCACTGACTCTAAAAGATAAACTACTTACAAGCCATTAAGTGTACTGTCAACAACAAGACTACAGAAAGACACACAACTCTCGGTGGAAAACATCATCACAATGATTAGATTATTTTAAAAACTTTCAATTAAAGAGACACTCTAACCTTTGGCTTGTGAAGGAACTCCGGCCCAGAGGCACATTACAGTCAGCTCTGCCTCTGCGCCCCGCTCAGGACTGTGGTTAGAGTACACATAACCCCTTGACATTGGTCATGGATAGCGACGTGCAGGTCACACTTGTAGTGAAGAAAAATACCTTTCAAATTATACCAGGTCAGATTTGCAATCCTTTCACCTTTTTTTTTTCCCCCTTCCAAGTTTTATCTATGGTTGTTATATTGCCTTGCTAACCCATTATTTAATATTATCAGTCCAATTTCTGCACATCATTCATAGGATAAACTTAAAGGTCTAATTGAAGAGCCCTGAAAAGACCTTTCTGTACATTTTAAGCGTGACAGTTCCATTTACAAATTGAAGACATTGAGTTTTTTAAAAATTTTCAAACAATGCAGAGGTATCACTGTATTTAAAGAGTCTAATTTTAGCACTCGGGTCCCCTTACTTTAGAACTCCTCCAGCAGTAGGCCCTGCACAGACGTGCTCTCCCAGACACTGCCATGCCCATCAGACACGCACACCCTCTGCCCACAGACAGACTGCTGCTTACTTCAGCGAGGTGGTATTATATAATAACTACTGTGTATTTCATCATGTGGCCTAAATATTTACTTTATAAATTATGGAAATACCATAATTAAGCTATTTCTATCCTGATACCAATTTAAAGGATGCTTTAGAGTATTCAAAGCAGGTCTGTGTGCAGAAGGCTGGGCATGAACTTCAGGATGCTGCCTGTCTTCAGGAGGACAGTGACCGGGCACTGGTCAGTTCACGCTGTTAGGACTCAACATGTGAGGACCTAAGAGAGATTCTTTCAGAGACTCAACAAAAGTCCTTATTGTTTTACAGAACTTTTAATCTTTCCTTTAGGGTAGCTGGTTTTTTATTCAGTTTGGACCATGTGATGTCTTGACACTGGTCATGTGACACAGGCTGCGATAGGCACAAATCCCTGGGAAGCAACAAAAGAAGAAAGAGTAAAAAGAAAAAGCTGAGAAAAAGCTTGCAGTTTGGAAAAAGGCCAAATGTGCCCCAGTGGAACCGTTTTGATCAGTGAACTGACACATGTGCAATATTAATAGGCGTAGATTTAAGATATCTCATTTTCTGATTAAAAATTCAATTCTTGTGTTCATAATTCAAGTGGCTTCTAAAGATACAGATACATGAAAACTTTGGGTTTAACTTAAGCGATAATTGAAACTTGTAGGACATCAGGCACAGCCAGCCTCCTCTTACATTAACCTCTTCAATGGAGCCCTGCTTCCTATGTGTAACAATATTGATGTGGGACTGTGGGATTGTCTCGTTAACTCATGTCTGTATTTCTAGGTAAGAATCAAAGATACCCCATAATTGTTAGGAAATAAATAATAATAAAAACCCCCATGCTTCAAAAGGAAATAAACCTAACAATACTTAGATACATTTATACATTACTATACAGCTTACTTCCATTCACTGAAAAAAGCCATCCTGTATCACAAACCCTTATCTGAGGTATACAGTGATAGAAATCTATACTCAGCCTAATAATAAAAAATCAAACTTTCTTCTAACATATCAGTACACTATTGTTTATAGGGATTTAAAATTTTTTAAATTTAAAAGCTTTTAAAAGCCAGTAAGTTGAGCCATTACAAATTAATCCTGACTTTAATAACTGGTTAAAGACCCCTTTAGCTTTATAAGCAACAAAAAATATTAAAGCCTCTGATCACAGTGAGCTTTTCTCATTTCTCCTCTAACCATTTGTTATTTAATCCAATACTAGTAATCCAATTTGTCCATCAGACTTTTAAAGGGCAGAATGCAACTTCCTCCGCTTAGACACTTTTCAAAGTACAATATATTTTTCAAATGAATGCTGGATGTTTCATTTTTCCCAACTGTTCCTAGCTCTAATGCACGAGGAAAAAAAGAACAAGATGAACATTGTTCATACTGATTAAGTAAGAGCTCATTAAAGAGCTGTCAGCGCGGTACTTTGAATATGCATGAAGCATATAATCAGATCTAGTACCGTCACTAGAGGAGAATACGGTAAGTACAAAGGATTGATTTAATTACTTAGAGTGGGCTGCGGTGGCGAAGCAGTCTTGTTAGTGCAGAAAGAAAAAGAGGTTGTATTCTGGCACCGTGATAGAAAAGGCAGTTTTAGCTTCTGCCACAATACCTAATCTCAGAATAAAGCACTTTACACTGTAGCTTAAAATGAAGACTGCCATTATAAAATGCCCATAAATCATTTAATCTTGTTTAACCTTACCTTGTAACTACCTCTTCTTTCAAAATTATTTTAAATTTATAATTACAACTACATTTTCATCACTGCAGAGCCAATACTGCTAGTTCTGTAAATCCTAAATTCTTTTTAGTTTCCTAACCTGAAAAACGCAAGACAGACTACTGAAGACTGCTGTGGGCAAGGTTTGACTGGAAGATCTGAGCTAAAGGTTCAGTGTACATTTGCTGAAATGGAGTGTTCACCAATAAGGACACCACAAAGGAGTTTTCACCTTAAAATTATTATAATCTCTAGCAACAAACATATAAACAGTGTCTCCTTAAGGAGGTCTGCATTATTTTTCCTATAGGAATGAGGTATCTTTTTGGATAAGCAAATATCTTAACATCAGGTGTTTTTTTTAATTAGTTACTATAGCTGGAGTATGAGCTGTAAAAACACTAAATAACCAGGGACACGAGCTGGAAAAACAATTGTGTGAATGAGACTTCATGCCTGCCTCCTGCTTCTGGGGGTGGCAGGAGTCACCCCTCGGAGCTGCGTGTGCACGCCAGCAGTGGCAAGGGCCAGAATGTCTAAGACCCAGGTGCTGCTATTAGACGCGTGCGCCACCACGCCAGGCCGGAATCAGGGTTTGTAATGTTTTAAAATAAAGAAGAGTGAGGTTCTAACTCTGAAATTCTTCTATTTTATACCGCAGTTATAAGATTCAGACCCTGGACCTCATTCATGGTATGAGAGCACTCTATCGCTGCCCCACACCCAGCGCACACTGCTGAGAGACCTTAAAAGCATTCCAGGTTGTGTAGCTGCCCTAACAGGTAGGCATTTGGCAAAGTTAACCAATGCCAAAGCTTTATTTAAGGAACACTGAACACATTTCACAAATGGGAAGAAACACAGCGAGGTACTCTTCTAGAAACCATTTACAGAACAGATCCCTGTCTACTTGGGAATCAATTAGGCCTCTTGAATGGTGAGCTGCCTCTCCAGATGGGCGGCACCCGCCAGCTTGCCCCTATTTTCTGGTTTGTGCTGGAGAGTCTCTCTGTCTTAAAGCTCTCTTACAGTCCTATCATGGAAATGAGTCAAAAGTGACATGGCAGAGGAATAATGTGAGGGACACGAAGAGTTGAACAAAATCTCTCTCTCTCTCTCTCTCTCTCTCACACACACACACACACACACACACACACACACACACACGCACATTTTTTTATATATTAAGGAATGTCAAAATTTCTGGAGGTATCTTTTCATAAGGATTCAACATTTGAAAATTGTTAATTTACTTGTGTGTGTTGTTGTGTGTGTGTTGTGTGTGTGTGTGTTGTGTGCATGGAGGTGCACTCAGGAGTCAGTTCTCTCCTTCCTCTGTGAGAGTTCTGGGTTGAAATCCAGCTGTCAGGCTTGGTGTCTTTACTTTTTTTTGCCATTTTTCTGGTTCAATTCATTTTAATCTAAAATATTTTTCATATTTTAATGAAGGTTTTTCATACAAACTTTAATGGCGGTCTCTCTCTCTCTCTCTCTCTCTCTCTCTCTCTCTCTCTCTCTCTCTCTCTCCCCTCCCTCCCTCTCTCCCTCTCCCTCTCCCTCTCATCTGGGTAAACCTTCAATGGCAATATAGCCAACCATACCTTATAGTACTGTTCAGGAATCTACCCATTCATAAGCTTTACAGACATCTTGTAAAACAGTGTTTAAATAAAACAGTATTTAAAAAATACTAATAAAATAAAATGTTTTATTAGTATTTTTTTGCATTAATTTTGAGAATCTTGAGGATAAGACTAAACTGGGCCAGAGAGATGGCTCAGGTGCTAAAGACACTTGCAGATGAGCCCAAACACCTTAGTTTAATCCCTGGGATGCACATGGTAGAAATGTATCCTCTGATCTTCACATGCCTTCATTCAATTCAGTTTTTAGATTATTATCTTTTCTAATTGAGTCCTTTGACTATCTGTAATGGTTGAACCTTTTAAGCCTCTCTCCCTTTTGTGGTGATGAGGAGCGAACTCAGAGCCTTGTCACAGATGGAACATGGAGACCTGTGCAAAGCCAAGCCAAGTTAATGGTACCCAGAGGGCCCTGGCAGTAGGCATGGTATAGAGTTAGGAACTGGGGACACTTCCGAAAGCTCTCAGAGATCTGGGTCCCACAGTGTGGTCAGGGAGAGCTGAGCTAGGGTTTCTTGAGTAAGCACACAGTATGCCATTGGTCATAAGCAGAAAAGATGAAAAAAAAATGCAGGTAACAGTAGAACACTACTTCTGTGCAACTGAAGTGTCACTATTACCTCCAGAAGACAGTCACAGCCACAGGGAACGGCCGGCCACTTACAACTTCTGAGTTTGGGAAATGCAAGGATAAAGCAGACCCTGGGGCACAGCTGACCATACTTTAAGACTTAAAATCATTCTTATTTAATAGAATACATACAAAAGTTCCTTTACTGGCCATTTAAAGAAGGTAAAAATAAGAAATAATGTGAAGTACAAATTGATGTAATATGAAGGAAAAAGTCTTTGACAAGAGAAATAAATTCTAAAAGAAAAAAGCTTCCTGAGAAAAAACCCACTGGGAAAGTAGATTTTTAGCATTAAAATATTTTTAATTGTATTTTATTTGTGTGGTCATGTGCATATCCCAGTGCCCATGTCGGTGTCAAAGGTCAACTTGCTGGAGTCAGTTCTTTCTTTCTATTGTTGGGTCCTGGAGACAGAACTTAACCAGGCAAGAGGCTCTTCTCCTACTGAGGAATCTCACTAAGCCCGGTTTTGCCATTTTTAAAGCACACGCCTTGGGTATTTTCTAGTTTTGTTTTCTCTGAATGAAACTCTGGCTAATATGGAACTCATGATGCAAAGCATGCTGGCCTCAGACATGGCAGCCCTCTTCCCCTGCCTGCCAAGTGCTGGGAAGCCTGCGATGCTCCACTGCGAGCCTGATGCTGGAACCCAGGGCCTCTCATGTGCCAGGCAGCACTCGGTCACTGAGCTACAACCTCGCCTAGGATGGAGGTTCTTAGGTCTGTAAATATATGGCACTAGGAAGTCTTTGGTTCTCAGTTAAAAACAAACAAGCAAGCAAAAGCAAACAACCAAAACAAAAAACCCAAACAAAAACCTAACAAAAACCACAAAAAAGAGTTCAACCTCTCAATGCAATACCTACACAGGCCTTCTCATCCGCAGCTCTGATCAAGCCTGAGGTAAGTTGACAGCTAGCTAGCATTAGGATGCAAGCTTCATGGGCTGCCTAAGAAAGTGAGCTGAGCAAGGAGCCTGGAGCTCCAGGGTGAAACCCGTCTCTGCTGTGATTCCTGCCTCCGGTTCCTGCCTCCGGTTCCTGCTCTGGATTCCCTCAGGCATGGACTGTAAACTAAGTTGAAATAAACCCTTGGCTCACCAAGTGTTTTATCATAGCATAGAAAACAAAGCAGGACACCAACTTCTGAGACTCAGAAGTGTGTGGACCAGCTGGCTCGGCATATACAGCATCAAGCAAAAACAGAAAGAACAAGGTGGAAGGTGAGGCCAACATGTGCCTGCCCTCCGACTATGCACACACATGGTGGCAGACCTGTGCCTGCCCTCTGACTATGCACACACATGGTGGCGGACCTGTGCCTGACCTCTGACTATGCACACACATGGTGGCGGACCTGTGCCTGCCCTCCGACTATGCACACACATTACACTCTTGCACATGCACACTATTTCATAGAATTCTGTGAAGATCAAATGATTATCTTCAAGGCACTGCAAATGTCTGACCTACAGTATTATACATTTTCTTGTCTCCTACATAGACCCACAGTCTTTACTCAAGTTTCTGTATCTTTCCTGGACTCAATACTAAATATAACAGAATAATTAATAATTATAATTGCTGACAGAAGGTATGATGATTTATTTTGGTATATGAAAAGGTTTTCTGACTCTCCATGCAAATATCAGCAAGACCTAGCAACATGAATAAGTAAGCTGGCAAATGCTGCAAACCTGTGTTTTCTTTTGTCCCACACATGCTAAGCAGCCTCGAGCAGCATAGCATTTCTTTACACATATGGTTGTAAGACGCCACGTGGGTGCTGAGAATTGAAAATGGGTCCCCAAAAGCAACCAAAGCTCTTAACTTCGAGCCGAGTCATTTCTCTAGTCCAGAATATGGATTTGTCTGTTTTGTTTGAAATAGCGTTTCTCCATGTAACCCTGGTTCTCACTCTGTAGCCCAGGCTAGCCTTGAACTCAGAGATCCACCTGCCTCTGCCTCCCAAGTGCTGGGATTAAAGGTGTGCACTGCCATGCCTGACTGAACATGCAATTTTTAATGTCTTTATGTATGTATTTTCTGAATCAATCTGTCTGAAAGAATCTTTCCTATCATTCTGTCAATCTCCTACTCATGAGAGCACTACAAGTTCCCAATACATTGAGTTTTTCTCTTCGCTTGAAATTTAAGTTCATTTCAAATATATTTTATGTTTGTTGCATAGACCCAAGGCAACTTGCAGGAGTTGGCTCTCTGCTACCGCGAGGGTCCTGGGAATGGAACTCAGGTTCTCAGGCTTGGCAGCAAGTGCCTTGATTCACTCAGTCACAAACTGCTTCTCCTTTCTTCAGCTTCCTCCTCCGCTTCTGTTGTTGGACAGGTCTTATATAATTCAGGTTGGCCTCAAACTCACAATGTAGCCTGGGATTATCTAGAACTTCTGACTCTCTTGCCTCTACCTTTGAAGTGCTAGGATCATAGGAGGGAGTCACCGTACTTGGTGTGTATGGTGCTAGGACCAGAACCCAGGGCTCCCTGTATGCTAGATAAGCACTCTTCCAAGAGAGCTAAGTCCCCAGTCCCTTCTTCCATTTCAGACAGGATCTGATACTTAGAAATGGCTGATCCTAACTCACAGACTGGCATTACAGGTTCACCCTGCATACCTGCAGCTCCTTTCCATGCTGTGCATGTTCTACTTAACAGGTTTAAAGGTCCTCTTGTTGTCAGTGGATTCTTCACACAGAAATGCATGGAGAAGTCATACTTCCAGAATATCTAGACTTCCCAACAACATGTATCCTTAAATCTCTTCCAGCCCTCAGGATAAAACTTATCTTTCATAATCTGATGAATGTCATGATGTTCCAAGAGTCCACTTTGGATTCTGGCCTAAATCTCATGAGGCAATCTCTAACATTCAGGTGTGTGGCCTAATACTGTTTCTTCATAGCTGCAGCCTCCTCAAAAAGGATCAGAGCCATCGTCCCCACAGTTGGTTGGTTCTTCATAGCCTATCACTTCACAATCATTACCATCAAGTTTAGCAAAACAGCTACCTAGTTTACACTAATAACTTTCAGGATCATTCAAAAGCATCTGGGAAAGCCAGTACATAGCTCAGCCATACTTAGCATGTTTAAAGCCCTGGATTAGAACCCTACCAAGTACCACTCAAAACAAACAAACAAACAAACAAACAAACAAACAAAACAGCGCCTGCTATGAGAAGAAACACTTTAATAAAATTTATTATCTGAAACCAAGCTTTGTTGGCTTTATGGATATTTGGCAGTTTTTTCCAGAGCAGAATTCTGCTTTTGAACTGTGATATTTAATACAGTTTTGCTGTTTTAACCCTCTGCTCTGACTTATGAGCCAAGTGTAAGGGTGGAACCCTTTCCCTCAGTAAGTGAAAGTTGAAGGAAGCTCCACAACATGAATTTCAGGACATTCTAAGCAACATAGTAAGAGCCTACTGCAAAAATAGAATAAGAGTAAAATAATCACTTAATTCAAAATAAATGGTATTACAATGTTAAGTTTTGGCTTTCTTTAATTTTATTATCATGAGAAATTAAAATGTTTATGAGTAGTTTAATAATTAATTTCTCATCTGAAGACGTAGCTCTGGGTTTGAGTCTCAGTAATGGGGTATGTGTGTGGGGGATTTAGTTTTCAAAAAATATGCTTGAAATACAATTTTTATTTTAAAAATAATTCAAAAGAGTCTATATAAATCCACATTACACAAAATCTGAATTTTAGGGGCTTAAAAGTAAATTCATTAAATAAAAAGATTTATCAATATAAATGGGTCTCTTGTTTTACATCTTCCTACAAAATTAGGTCCTTCAATGACTATGACCATAAGTTGACCATCCACCACCTCTCACAACAGAACCAGATATTGGTAGGTAGGAGGAAGCACCTTCCACAATTCTGAGCTTTGGCCATCAAGCAACACCCTTAATGCAGAGTGAACTGAACGAGCATGGAGGTTGGGGTCGCAGCTTTGGGAGGGGCCGAGGTAGAGACCATATACATCAGTTAGGCAATGCAGCGGGCACTCACAAGCGAGGTGCCGCTAACTTACACATCACCCCTAAGCAGGGCTAACTCTTAAAAATGAAAGGCAAACTTTACATGTTCTTATTTGGATGGTGGAGACTCAGGAAAGCAACATTCCTCCTTCCTCCATCTTTCTGTGTTTTCTTTTGGATGGGGTCTTGCTATGTCCGCCAGTTGGATCTGGAACTTCTGACCTCAAGTGCTCCTGACCTTCTGCCTCAGGCTCTCTAGTTTCTAGGACAGTAGGCAACATGAGACTGACATGGCTTGGAAAATAACTGAGTGAATACATGTGTGTGTGTGTTACCTAAACGTGTGTGTATTTATTTATATTTATACCAAGCTCTAGGCTATTGATTAATATTTATTTTTCTACAAGTTTCTAGAAAAACAGAACTGAAAAAACAAACATTAAAAATGAATTCGTAGCCGGGCAGTGGTGGCGCACGCCTTTAATCCCAGTACTTGGGAGGTAGAGGCAGGTGGTTTTCTGAGTTCGAGGCCAGCCTGGTCTACAGAGTGAGTTCCAGGACAGCCAGGGCTACACAGAGAAACCCTGTCTCGAGAAAACAAAACAAAACAAAACAAAACAAAACAAAACAATTCGTAGATCAGCAGCCTGGTCCACACCTGCCCAATGCTACAGCCTGTGTGCTTCCCAGGAGGTCCATGTTGACGAAGAACACAGATAAGAATTTCACCATATCCCCACACCAGCTGGCACACCCACACAGCCCGGCTGACTCGGGACTTCCTCGTTCCCCCTCCTAAGCTCCACATCCCTTTTTGTCCCACTTCTCCACTTGGGACAGAGCAGTGGCCTGATACTCATCCAAACGCTACAGCCTGCAAGCCTCCCAGGAGGTTCACAGTGACCAAGGGCACAGGAGTTCCTCAGTAACCAGGGACACAGAAGATCTGCTCTAACCAGAGACCCAAGGGGCACACATTAACCAGAGACAACACTGCCTGCCTCCAAGGAGACCAGCTCTAACTCAGGTCACCTGTCTTCAAGGAGGCCAGCTCCAGTCAGAGACACCCAGGCCAGTTATACCAGAGAGAACCAGAGGCCAGAGGCAAGTGCAAGATCATAAACAATAGAAACCAATGCAATCTGGCATCATCAGAACCCAGTTCTCTCAACACAGCAAGTCCTGGATACCCTAACACATATGGAAAGCAAGAAAATAACCTAAAATCCCATCTCATGAAGAAGATAGAGGCCTTTAAGGAAATAAAGAACTTCCTTAAAGAAATACAGAAAAGGACAGGCAAACAGGTAGAAGCCCTTAAAGAGGAAACAAATAAATCTCTTAAAAATGGAAATAGAAACAATAAAGAAAACACAAAGAGAGGCAATCCTGGAGATGGTCAGCTTAGGAAGAGATCAGGAACTACAGATGCAAGCCTTACCAACAGAACACAAGAGATAGAAGAGAGAATCTCAGGCACAGAAGATATACCATAGAACATATTGACACAATGGTCAAAGACATTACAAAGTGTAAAAAGTTCCTAACCCAAAATATCCAGGAAATTCAGGACACAATAAAAAGATCAAACCTAAAAATGATAGGAACAGAAGAGGGTGAAGAATCCTAGCTCAAAGGGCCAGAAAACCTCAACAACAATATCATAGAAGAAAACTGCCTTAAGCTAAAGAATGGCCTTAAATGTACAAGAAGCCTACAGGACACCAAATAGATTGGACCAGAAAAGAAAATCATCTCATCACATAAAAATCAAAACACTTAATGCACAGAACAAAGAAAGACTATTAAAAGCGTTAAGGGAAAAAGTCCAAGTAACATATAAAGGTAGACCTATCAGAATTACAACAGACTTCTCTACAGAGACCACATGATCATCTCATTAGATGCTGAAAAAGCCTTCAACAGAATATAACACCCCTTCATGTTAAAAGTCCTGGAGAGATCAGGAATTCATGGCACATATCTAAACATAATAAAAGTAATATACAGCAAACCAACAGCGAACATCAAATTAAATGGAGAGAAACTAGAAGCAACCCCTCTAAAATCTGGGACAAGACAAGGCTGCCCATTTTCTCCTTATCTATTCAATGTAGTACTCGAAAGTTCTAGCCAGAGCAATTAGACAACAAAAGGATATCAAGGGGATACAAATTGGAAAGGAAGAAGTCATGGTATCACTACTTGCAGATCTGTATGACAAGAATTTCAAATCCCTGAAAAAGGAAACTGAGGATCAATGGAATAGAATTGAAGATCCAGAAATAAACCCATCTACCTATGGACACTTGATCTTTGACAAAGAAGTCAAAAACACAGTGGGAAAAAGAAAGCATCTTCAATAAGAGGTGCTGGTCTAACTGGCGGTCTGTATGTAGGAGAATGAAAATAGACCCATACTTAATCACCTTGTACAAAGCTCAAGTCCAAGTGGATCAAGGACCTCCACATAAAATCAGATACACTGAATCTAATAGAGGAGAAAATGGTATAGAGCTTGGAACTCATTGGCACAGGGGGAAACTTCCTAAATATAACTCAAATGGCTTAGAATCTAAGATCAAGAATTGATAAATGGGACCGCATGAAACTGGAAAGTTTCTGTTAAGACAAAGGACATAGTCAATAGGACAAATTGGCAAGGTACAGATTGGGAAAGAAATCTTCACTAACCCCACATCCAATAGAGGGGTAATATCCAAAATATATAAAGAACTGAAGAAACTAACTACCGAGGAACTAAAGGATCCAATCAAAAAATGGGGTATAGAACTAAACAGAGAATTCACAACAGAGGAATCTCGAATGGCTGAGAAGCACTTAAAGAAATATTCAAAGTCCTTAGTCATCAGGAAAATGCAAATCAAAATGACCCTGAGATTCCACCTCATACCCGTCAGAATGGCTAATATCAAAACCTCATGTGACAGCAGATGCTGGTGAGGATGTGAAGAAAGAGGAACACTCCTCCATTGCTGGTGGGATTGCAAACCACTCTGGAAATCAATCTGGAGGTTCCTCAGAAAATTGGACATAACTCTACCTGAAGACCCAGCTATACCACTCTTGGGAATTTATCCAAAAGATGCTCCCCCCCCCCATGTCACAGGGACATGCATGTTCATAGCAGCCTTGTTTGTAACAGCAAAAACAAAAACAAAAACAAACAAACAAAAAAAAAAAACCCAGATGTCCCTCAACTGAAGAATGGATACAGAAAATGTGGTTCATTTATACAATGAAATACCATTCCGCTATTAAAAATGAGGCGGACACAATGAATTTTGCAGGCAAATGGATGGAACTAGAAAAGATCATCCTGCGGTAACTCAGACACAAAAGGACATGCATGGTATGTACTCAATGATAGATATTAGCCAAAAAGTACAGAGTACCTAGGATACGACCTACAGACTGTAAGCAGTGTAACAAGCAGAAATGTCCAAGTGAGAGGCTTCAATCCCACTTAGAAAGAAGAATGAGATAATCATGGGAAGCAGAAGGAGGGAGGTACCTGGGTGGAAGAGGGAGGGGAAAGGGTAAAAGAGGAACAAGATCAGATATGCAGAGGGCGGGGTCAGGAGAGAAGCCCAGAGGGCCAAGAAAATGAATGGAAATAACCAGTCTTGGGGAAAGGGAGGCAGCGAGGGCCCTCTAAAGAATGCCAGAGACCTGGGACGTGAGACACTCTCAGGGCTCACTGGTGATGACCTTTGCCAATATGACCAACAATGGGGAGAGGAAACTCAAAGAGTCCACCTCCCAGTAGATAGACAGGGCCTCAAGAGGAGGGACTGGGGTTAAGAACCCACAGTCAAAATTCCCGACCCAGAACTGTTCCTGTCTAAAAGAACTGCAGGGACAAAAATGGAGAAGAGACTGAAGGAAAGGCAGTCTATGACCGGCCCAACTTGGGATCCATCTCATTGTGGGGGGATGGGAGGAAGCACCAAGGTCTGCCACTCGATGACGTACTTACAGATGGGAGCCTGGCATCACTGTCCTCTGAGGGTCCCTACCAGCAGGTGACTGAGACAGAAACAGATATTTACACCCAACTCAAGTTGGGGACCCCTATGACAGAATTAAGGGAACGTCTGAAGAAGCTTAAAGGGAGAGCGACCCCATAGGAGGACCAGCAGTCTCAACTAACCAGACCCAGGGAGCTCAGAGACTGAGCCACAGACCAGGAGCATACACAGGCTGGGCTGAGGCCCCGGGCTCATATGTAGCAGAGGACTGCCTGGTCTGGTCTCAGTGGGACAAGATACTCTTAACCCTGGAGAGACCTGAGGCCCCAGGAAAAGGGGAGGTCTGAGGGGGTACCCTCTCCAAGGCAAGGGGGAGGAGGAATGGGATGAGGATCTGTGGGAGGGGAAACAAGGTGGGGGGAGGCAAATAACTGGAAAGTAAATAAGTAAAATAATTTGAAAAATTAATTTGTAACAGTAAGCATTTAAGGTACATAAATTCTTAGGGACGAAAAGATAGTTCCCTTTGTAAAGCACATATACATATAAAACACATATACATGAGGACCTATGTTGGATCCTCATGTAGAAAGCCAGGTGTGGTGTCCTGTACTACTTATAATCCCAGTGATGGAGAGGTGGAGATAGACAGATAGACTTCTACATCTCAGTGGCCAGACTGCTGAGTATAGTTGACAAACCCCACGTCCTAGTGAGAAATGTTATCTCAAATGACTGAATGGTGCCTGAGCAATCACCAGGGCCTACATGCACACGTGCCTGTGTGTGCGTGCCGCCCACGCCCATCCCCACAAACACACAGAGACCACAGCATTCTCCTGAGATAGTAGCTCCTTTCCATGTAGGAATGCCAGCTCAGACGTGAAATGAAAAATACAAGTGACTATATGTCTACTTTTCATGTGTAAAGCACTTAAAGGTCTATGAAAAGTATTTAAAAACCTAACTAGTAACTAAAAGAAAGACTGTAATTCAATGTCTGTGAGAAAAAAAGGTCTCCATATGAGAACTGTGCTCAGGAGGGGAACCCTGGACAACAAAGACAAGGTTACAGACAGAACTAGATGACGCTCTGTGCAAAAAGGACCCAATGAGAGGCTGAGTCTATCCTGCTGCCGCTAAAAGGTCTTTGTAGTTTTAAAGAAAAATGTTCTACTCTGGAAACTAGGAGAGCAAAGTCAGAGAGCAGAGCGTGTCCTGTGGTTAAACACCTTGATTTCTGTCTCAGTCGAGGAGGCAACTCATACACCGCTCGACTATATGAGAGAGAGGGGAGAGAGAGAGAGAGAGAGAGAGAGAGAGAGAGAGAGAGAGAGAGAGAGAGAGAGAGAGAGAGAGAGAGAGAGCGAGAGAGAGCGCTGGCCCTGAACTTGGAGCTCTAGCAAGTGCTGACATTAAAGGTGTGTGCCACACGCTTGGCCAAATCATGAGTGAAGTTCTTGCTCAAGCTTCCACTATTACACTGGGATCAAACAGAAGAGGGGACACCACGGATGTAAATCTGACTTCTACAGAATGTTCTAAAGATAATTTCTCAAAATACAATACACAAGCCAGTTTGTATGTGCCTCCTAAAACTCACTTACTGAGTATGAAAAACAAAAACAAAATTAAACAAAGAACAACAACAACAACAAAAACCACACACAAACTATTGGGGTAAATAGCTTAGTGGTGTTTACCAGCACACATGGAGTCCTAGGTTTAATACCCAATAGTGGCAAATACATAAAACTAATACTAAGGCTTCTTTGTCACAGTTATTTATTTTACATAAAAAAAATTGTGGTATCCATACAAATATCCATCAGCTACTTTTATATATAGCCTAGGGTTTTAAAAGCCACCGACAGTTAAGACAGCTTTCCAGTGTTATGCCAAATTCCCAAACATGTTCTGGCATTTCTTGGGAGGAATATGGGCACATGGGAGGGTTGGGGAGAGAGTGCTGGGACAAGGAGAGTCGTTAGAGATGAGAGACGTGCACATTAGGAGTGCACGGTGGAAGGCAGAGAGAGCGACGGCGGACATGAGTGCTGACAGCAGCAGTCTGTGAGTCCACGGTCCCCCTGGGCCTGTGTGTTGTGACTCCTACAGCCTTCTCACCTTGGCATGCGTCATCAGCCTCCTTCCCCTGTCTTAAAAAGCTGAAGAAAAGAGACCCAGAAAGATGAACACTTGTCCAGGAGCAGTGGGAATCTATGCCCTTCAATGGACATGGTATGCTTAACTAAGGGTCTCCAGCACAGTGTGTGGCGAGCCCTTATTACACGTGCCCAGGAGACAGACCCCACGAGCACCCACTGGACTGAACTCTTTCAAGCAGAGCATAGGAAGCTCTATATTTAACAACTACTTGGGATGTCTTCGTTGTTGATTTTTGCTTTTAATTCAGGGTCCTGTCATATAGCTCAGGTTGGCGTGGAACTCACTACACAGTTCAGGCCGGAATCCAACTCATCTTTCCTGGCTCCGCCTCCCCTCCCCCCAGCTGCTTGCAGGGTTCTACCAGGATCAAACTAAAGTTGTTTTTGTTGTTGTTGTTGTTTTGCTTGCTTTATTTTTATTGATGTGAAAGTTTGAGAACCCCTGTCTTGGTCTTTTCACAAAGAAATCACTGAGATTAATTTCTCTTAAAAGAAAAAAGGGAGAAATTCCATGTATGGCATGTTGTTTTAGCATTGGCATGACATTATACAAATCTAATTTCACATTCAGAAAAAAAAATGCTGCTGCCAAATCAGTTCAAATGCCTGAATTTTATGTCATAGATAGTTGCTGAGAAAAAGAGAAACATTTTCCTGGAATGCCTAGTTTCTTAAATGTTAGAAAAAGAACCATTGCAGCCTTGAGTAAGTATGCAGCCCACATCAGGGCACAGCACGTTTCAAACAATCATCCCTTAGGCTCGGAAATTACGCTTTACATCTTCAATTCAAAGTTTCTAGGCATGGAAAATACCATCTAAAAATCACTGGCAGAAATTATATACATTTGTTTTTCTGGATAAATGAATAAACATGAGTCAGCAGATGAGAATTTCCACTTAAGACTATAGAGTAAAAACCTGGGGTATCCAGTGAGAGCCAGGACAGAAGAACTAAAGCCAGAAATGAGAGCCTTTGAGGGCTCTGTAGACTGGAATCAGAGGCTTCTTCTATGAGCCAACACTTACTGTATACATTTAAGTCAGCTGTTGAGTGCTGCTGCTGCAGACACACTTTATCGGTTTTCCTCAAGGGGCCCAAATGATGAACAGGTAGAAAAAGAGAGATCAGGGAGAGAAAACAGGAAAGCATGATAATAGCTTTCTAAGTACAGAGAGAACAAATAATGAAGAGAATTTCAGAGGTTGTTGAGAGTGAGGCAGAGTGGGCGTAGGGAGACCCAGGAGGGCGGGGCTGGCAAGCAGGGCAGGGATTACCAACTACACAGTGCGAAGAGCCACAGGGCCTCCTGCAAGCAACCCAGGCAAGCACTCAGCCACAGACAGGATGCTCAAGGTCATGAGGTGTGGTTACTGTGTCCATGGTCACTGTGGAAGACTGAGGCTCACAGCTGAGCTCGGACAAGTAGGAATGAAAACAGCAGACACCAGAGTGGGCTCCCAGATACCATTCTTCCTGGCTAGGGTCCTAATTCACAGCAGTGAGGGCTGAGTCTTTTTAGATGATGGTATTCATCTGACTACTGAAAAAAAAAGCCTATCAGAAAATTATGTTAATTAACCAAAGCAAGATGGATGGGTCTTGGGTTCCTTATGGTCAGGAACTCAGAAGAGGAAGTTCATATAGAAACCTGGGAAATGCTGAGGAGTATTACTCAAACGAGAGTGCTTGTCCAGCGTACACCTCCCTGGGTTCAATTCCCAACACTCAGAAACAAAAGCAAAAGGCAGCCTCCTAGAGCTGGGTCCTGGCTTACTGTTCGCCTAGGTCGCTGGGATTCAGCTAATCAAGGATACTGACAGAATTCAACTGTTTGACATGTTCTCTTTCCTACATAATGAAATAACTACATGAAATTACAACTTCTTATAATAAGAAAAGATAGATTCAGGCAACATAAAATAAGTAAAATCTTTACACAATTAAAAATTAGCAGATATAGAAAGCAGATCTCTAATACCAAATCACCAAAACTGTGTTAGCATTTTGCTTCCAAAAAGGTAATTCTATCAGCTCTTGGAGTCTATCAAAGTATATGGCGCCTTGCCTCTGGAAACTGACAAACATTTGAGAGGAAATTTCAGATAGATACAAAATATTATCTCTAAAAGTTGCTTCTTTATAATACAGATTCAATAGAGTAATTATTGATTAAAGCTAACTATATAATAATATCAGAACCTCAGACCACCTTTATAACAAATCCTCCTGTCTGTTTCTTCTCCTGAAGACCTAGTTTCCTGAATACTTTAAGAGACAAGGCTACTTTTCACACTGTAATTTCCATGGGAATAAATATTTCATTGTTATCGAGAACAGAATGGAGACATTTTAGTGAATCTTAATTCCTACTCATATTTAATAGAGACACAGAAACACCAAAAATAAAGAAGTAAATACAGAGTTAGCAAGTTATGAAACACTGTATAGGTGTTCGGAATTTCGTCTTTACTCCCCCTGGACTTTATTAAGTGTGGCTGTCCCAGGTGTTGCCACCCCTGCAGGATTCTCTCATTACGTCATGCGTGGGATAAGCTGCATCATTATCTTAAGAGGCAGCAGCTAAGCAATTCTCATGGAACTCCAACAAAGTAAAATAAAATGTTTCCGAATATGGGAAAATTCAAAATGACAGTGCATAGACATAACAAATTTATGTGTTAAATGTGAAAAAATACTAGACAACAAAGTTTCTACCCAAATCTGATAGGTATCATGGTTTTCGACTCATCAAATGTCTTCTCTTGGGTACTTCTTAGTTGTCCAGTTTCAGTTTAACCCCAAGGTCACATATCTTAGCATGTAACAATGATGCCAGTTTTGGTTCCTAGTTCATCTTTTCTATATATGGATGTACTCAGAGATGGGAATGGAATGGCTTCGTTCTCCTAGGAAATATGTGTGTGCATGTGTGTGTGTGTGTGTGTGTGTGTGTGTGTGGTATACACACACACACACACACACACACATGCACACATACAGTGATTACACAGGAAAGGAAAAGAGAAGGAAAGATGTGTTCCTCACAATAGATACAGAATTTACTTTAGCAATCCCAATTGTATGCTGCTATCTATACCCTAAATCCAAACTCTAGGTGCCTGTTTTCTAAAGCCCAGCCCCCCCTCCATCCTGTTTAATATTAATGAATTTATCAACACAAATAGCTAGCTAGCACCAAGGCTATAGTGAGAGGCAGAACACTTCAAGCATTTAATACAGCTAAAGGGGGAGATTAAAGATCAATAACAAAATCACCTGGTAGAAAGGAAAAAGGTGTTGCCTTAAAAGGTTTCTTGCTTTGTATGTGAAACAATACCAAGGAGCCTGTGTTTTAGCACTCAACAGGCTCTCCAAACTAGGCAAGGATGAGAGCAGAAACCCATCCTTTCTAATAATCTTGTGACAAAAGCTGAAAGACATCATCCTATTAACTAGTGATCTCAACTGCTAATGCGGAGTACTTCCTGGTGCCTTTTATGTAGAATGCTGCTATTAAAAACCACTAAACATTCACTGTGAACAACACAGAATCATTCATCTTTTATCAGCATCTCTTGTTAGGAGAGGAGGAGTGGGACCAAAGGTGTCATTGATATTATGGAGTGGAAATTAATCACAAATTTTTCTCATATTTTCCTCATCTCACTAATTTACTTTTGTTCAAATTTCCTCCTGCTAAAAAGTTCATACCCAACCCCCTGTTGTACTCTTTTAAGTTGAGAATATTCAACGAGTGCGTCCACTGAAAAGCACCAGGTCCTAACACAAAAAGCCTTCGAATTCTCATTTAGTTGTCTTTATTTTGCTAGCACCATGTGGTCCTTGAAGATGTAGAAAACACGGGAAGCCGGGTAAAGATCAGAGCAAGCTCATTAGCATTCTGACAAAATTGGAGTGGTGGAGATGTAGAGTTTGCCTAGTTTGTCGTTTTGAAAGCTATGAAAGCTACCGGTGGTAAGCTTCTATTTCATTGTGCCTTTGTCTTTTGGAAAGGGGTGGGGGATTCAAAGCAGCAGGGTATTTGTTAGTCCTCAGTCTGTACAATGCATTGTGGGAACCTTTCCTACACAGTCAGCCCTAGATAGTATCATTCCAGCTTGAGTCAAAAAGTTTTTTGTTTTTTCCCCCCATCATTTATAAGAAAGGGTATGTGTGCGAGTGAGTCTTAGTTATGCCCTTAATGAATTTATCACAGTTCTGCTTTTCCCTTTGCTTCAGTCATTTCCTCTAAAGAGAAAGAACCTAAAATGTTGCCAGTTGTTTTCAGAACAAACATTAGGATTTTGTGATTAGCTACTAATAAGTAACACAAAGGACTGATTTATTCAGTTAAGATTTAAAAGCTGATTGCTCAACATCTAACAGTGTGATTCTATTTCTGAAAGAAACAGAGGGGATAATAGCTTGTGCTTTGCGGTATGCAAATAACAAACACCTCTTAGAACATTTGAGTTATCCCTACTTGGTTTCCCTCCTCCTCCATTTTAAAGGTAAGGCTCATGAGAACTGGACTACGTTGGTGATAGTATTCAATGTCAATGTTTCTACACTGAAATGAAAGGGATAAAGGTCTTAGAGATGAATATATCTGCTAAATCCTTGTGGCTGCCCTCCTATCTTGGATGATGACCCAAAAGAATGTCAACAGCTCATTTCCCCAGAGAACTAGGATGTCCCATGCAAGCCATATTCTGTACTTTCTCAAAGAACCATTTCAAATGTTGTATTTCACAAGCTGTTGAAAGTGATTTTCCTTTCATCTCTAGTATCCTAACAGTTCTTTGGACATCAGTGCCTCTGAAACGAGGGCTAAACAAAGTTTTACAAGTGAATTCTACATATGGCACATAAATTTTTAGATTTACTTTCAATGTATATTTTAGAAACACGGCCTTGTTACAATAATGTGTTTATGGCAGGAGTGAAATGTCGGAGAAGGAGGTTTTTTATCATTGCGAGAAAAAAAGTGCTTTGTGCAAAGGCTTAGCATCAAATCAAATCTGAATATTTAAACTTGTGTAGCTTGTGTAATTATTAGAAGCTCTGAGGACGACAGAGAGCATCGGAGAACGGGAGAGTTCAGGTAGGCTGCAGGTAAAGGCAGTGCGAGAAGCCAAGGTGGGGACTCACTTGCCTAAGGAGGTCTGGCCTTGATCCGCAGTGCCACAAACAAAACACAAACAGAAGAAGTTTTTTGACAGTAAGAGAATGGAGCATTATATAGATTGAGGCTTTTGATAGACTAGCATCTGGTTATAATTTAAAAAGCCATTAGCCTATGTAGACAATGTGTTGGCATAGGGATAACTTTCACACATTAGCTATGTAATCATTTTTTTCTTTTATTACTAAGCTAATCTCTAAGTTTTATTACTTATAGCTTGAGTTAGCACCCCACACACACCTTGAAAGTCCATTCATTTTAGGATGTGTGCTCTGAGACATCTGTAGCCCAGGGCTGAACTGGAACTCACTATGTAGCTCAGGCTAGCCTCACCATTCCTTCTCCTCAGCCTTCTAAGTGCTACTATTAAAACAACAAAGTCAGAAAAGATCTGCCATGTACCCATTTTTCACTTTGCTACAATGTAGCTTATATGTATGTAGTTAGTACTTCAAATGTTACTATCTTAAAACCTAGTTCATTGACATGTAAACACTGAACTGTTTTACTGCTAGCTTTAAAGTTTTAAACAAGATGTCATTATTGTCATAGTGACTCAGTTCTATACTCTGAAATGTGAGTAGAGCTACAAAATAGTCTCTGTAAATGCATTTTTCTACCAAAGTTTCTTAAGTAAAATCCTTTGAACTAGCTATACCAAATTTAAAAACAGAAGTAGCTAAGGCCTACATTTTTTTGTTTTCTTTTCTAAGTCTAGCTTTAAAAGAAATATTTTAACAACTATTTATTTGTGTAGAAAATAGAATGCTTTTCCTGAAGCTACTTTAAAATATTTATTTGCAGTCTTGATTTAGGCTTTATTAGAAACTACTTTGATTTCTAATACTGAGATATTATTCTGTTGAGCAATTCTTTGGAAAGACACATGAACACTACCACTGTAAAGTGTAATGATCTTTAAAACTTCTGGTTATAAAAGCGCATTACTACATTTCAAAGTCATTAGAATCCAAAATGGAAACTGGGTAAAGCATAATAAGTAAGCACATGTAGTATGTGTTAGACAGGACACACACACATGGGCATAACTTTTTCCATCACATTAAACCTGATGCTTCTTCACATCTGTTCTTACTGCGCTGGTGCCTAGGTTCTAATGATTTAAAGACCAGATGTTTTTCACAAATGACCAAGAGTTGGAGTGAGAATAAATTAATGATTGATTTTTTTTAAGCTTTGATGGAATTAAGAATACTTCTTTTCTTCATGTGCCCATGTGAATGTTTGTCTGTTAAACTCCTTCTGTCTGTCTCTTTCTCTTTTTGACAAGTGAGGCCACCCGGCAGAAAAACAACGGATGCAGAGCCCAGGAGTAATCCCTCTGTTTAGTTCAACACTTCGGTTAGCCTTAACACCGCCTCCATTATTCGGTGGATTTAGAGAGACTTTCATTCTTTCCTTAGTCTCCGTTTTTTAGCTCTGTTGTCCTCTTTAAGGAAACCTAGACTTATTGCTATGTAAATACATTTGCATACCAGCACAATGAAATGTTCTAGAACTTTGATTATTGTAGCAAGCTAAATAAGTACCGTGCACATATATAGTTTGAAATGTGGAAAGAAAATCAAGATGCATAAAATTTAACTAAAGACTTCAAGCACAGTACAATGTACCTTGGATTTTCATGGTCTAAAACTAGCAATTTCTTTCCATAAACATTAATAATACATGGATAACCACTTAAAAGCAGAAACCACTAGAACCCAAGAAATTTATTATCACAAAGTGATAATTGATTCACAAACTGACTCAGAACAACTTCTTTTCCTAAGGAAACTTAAATATATATAATATATACATATATATTTATGTATATATTTACATATATACATATAATATTTTACATTCTCAAACATTTAGAGTCTAACCTGCAAAAAGTATATTTTACGTGTTAGAATATGAATTTAGGAGTTTAAGATTAAAAATTTGCCTAGCTATAATGCATGACAATGGATAATTCACATATACTCATAAATACATGTATGCACTTCCTTTCTCCTGCACTGAGAAACAAGTCCAGGGTTTCAGACACGCTTGGCAAACATCTTCCCAGAGCTCAGACTGCAGTGCATTTTTAGAGAGATTTCCAACATTGGGACTTTACTTTTCTTGAAGTATTTAGGGGTTGGAGTCTTCTTTTTCTTTTGTAAAAGTGTGTGGTACCATGGCTAGAAGAGACAGAGGCTAGAAGATGCAGGTTCTTTTTATAGCATTGGACCAACCAACCTCTTTGATGACATCAGTGAAAGTAAAAACCTGGGCTACATGACAATTAAGACTCTACATATCTGCAAACACTCGTAATTATGTGGTGGTAAGTGTGCAAAACAAAGTGAATCTGTGTTTAGAAGTTGGTCTTAAGCTTCCCTTATTATACACACAGCTGCTCTAAGAGGTAATTCGTTCAAATCACATTATGCATACAGAGAATTCATAGTGCCAAAATTTAGTATGGGAACTTTATAATAAATTAATCTTACATGATTGAGTGAATGATCCTGAAATTCCTTAAAGTAGTCTCAGCAGTTTTCCTCAGTGTCTATGTTTAGTAACCCCATCACCAGAACATTTTACAGCCTGATCTAGAGGGGAGTTAGTATCCCCACACCTACCCTTCCCTTTTCCCAGTTAGTTAATTTTAAGTAGAAAAAAATGGCAGTAGTGTCTTAGGCTTTGCACAGGGTGTTATAATTCTGCCCAGATGTTATGAGATGGGAGGGGGGAGGCTGCTGATGCTGCGGACGCATCTGGTTAGAGAATACTAGCCTAGTATTGTGAGGCCCTGAATGTGAGCTCAGAAGGGACCAGGTGGGGACAGACAAGGCATTCTGTCCAGAAAAATGTTATTTAAAACTGTAACAGTATTAAATAATCTCAGGACTTAGAGCATGCCTTGTAAATTTCTTGTATAAAATTGATTTTCTCATTGGATGAAGTACATCAATACAAAACAAATGAACTACCAAAGTGCCCTAATTAACAATTTTGCAAGTGAATACAGACATTGCTGCATTGCGGCTGCCATTAAAGTCCATTTGATGGCATATCAGTTTCTGTTAACATTTCAATAGACCAATTAAGTGACCTTTCCCCTTCAAACTCAATTAAGCTATCTGAACTTCAAATGCTACCTTGCATGTATTTTATTCAGGAGAAAGTTAATTTTTTGGTTTTATGGGTTTGCTATTCTAATGGGGTTCAGAATTTCACATGATTAGCTAACATGTAGTTGTGAACCTAATCTTTCCAGTTATCCTCATATATTTTATTTCTGGTTGATTTAACAATTTGCTATCCAGTTAGAATTTAAAAATATATATCTACAAATAATATTTACTTGGGAACATACTAAAAGCAAAGCAGCAGAAAGCCAAGGAGGGGGAGCGGGGCCCTTCTGGGTCTAGGAGCAATCCTTCCTCCTTACACAGCACTAGAAGCCTCAAATTCTGAAGCTACTCTGTAAAAGTCAAAAGGAACCCCCCCCCATTTACACCTTTATAATGTTGCTTTGAAACGGAATATAGTAAACAAGAACAAGAAACAAAGTAGAAGAAAGAAAAAATTAAGACTTTAATCAAACAGCTCTGTTTCAACTCTCAGAGTTTATCTCCAAAATTGTACTGGCACCACGGGAGACCATGACAAAGGCATGGTTTCTGGGAGCAGCCCTGACCCTTGTCACAATGTTAATCTGCCATATCACTTGCTCATCCACCCAGCATGCACTGGCTTTGCTTCTGTCCACAACTAAAAGAATACAATTATTAAGTCGTCTTATCACAAGATGTGTTGGCTTGCAATTCGAGGGAACTCTATTGTCAAAGGAAAATTTATTTAAATTTCCATTTCTTTGTGAAACTTTGTAGGTGCTGCATATCTCATGGTTAGGAACAACATATAAAGCATCACCCCTCTAATCTGCCTAAAATCCCTTTTCATCCAATTGTCGAGGGCGGCTTGAAAGGCCCGCACCAAGCCTATGACCACTGCACATATGGGGGAAGGGGACCTTTGAGGGTAGCTAATTAAACCGTTTGTCTTCTAAAACAGTTAACTGGCTTTGGAGATTATTCTAATTAAGAGTGTTAGATGTATTTTTTAATGTAGTTATTAAAATGAATCATAATCCAACAATCTCATGTACTAAATTGAATCAATGAAGACATGCTGAATTTCTCTATTTTAGGATGAATAGTTCTAAACAATATCAATGTGCTTTTAAATTAAGGACAGGTGGAGGAAACATAATATACACTTTATATTTATTTGGGTAGATGACTATGGTATTCTCAAGCACAATGCATAATATGGACAGGTGGAAGGCCTATCTGCTGGCCACATACTGCTTGTGGTATGGAAGGGATCATAAGTGGGAAATAAGAAACTACACTAAAAAGGCATGTCTTGCACATGTGTTTTAGAGCTCTCGAAATTGTGCTAGGTCTATCTGTTTATATCTGTTTACCTTTCTACCTCACAAGAAAGAAATAGGCTTCCACAGAACCTACCAGCTGAGACAGAGAGGTCAATAAGCTACCTGCTACGGTTTGTTTGTTTTTGTTTTTGTTTTTATAAAGGCACTTTCCCCCTTAAATAATTAAAACAGAAACCAAAACAAAAGAAACAAATGAATTATGATTGCAACACGCACACCAGGCAGCCTCTATTAGAGTCAGACGGTATTACACTCTAAACACTGCCTCTCTCCTTATTGCTGCAAGATTATACTGGTTTATCCCATTAAAGTTGGTAAAATGCCATTCTGTGTCTTAAAGCTCTAGCATTGGAGGTCAAGAAGTGTATGCTGCTTCTTACAAGGCTAGTGTGGATGTAATCTTCCCAAAGTTACAATAATTAATGTTAAGCTTCTTTAGCAATACGTTTCTGAAAGAACTGCCCTGATAATATACTCAGAGCCTGGCTGGCTGTTTGTGTCCTGCACAGGAAATGTACTCCATGCAACTCACGTATGCCAGCTTAAATCTTCAGCCAAACTAGGGTGATGATGAAGAGTTTGATCTATGAATACACATAATATTGAAATTTATAGAAATGAGGTACATAGGAGATCCTGGCATAAATAAAACCCCACTTTTCAAATTTTCTTAATTCTAACATAACAAATATACTAAGCTCGAGTTTATTTGTTGAAACTCTCTGGCCCAGGATAGCCTGAAACCCACAGCAGTCCTACTGCTTCAGACTCCCACGGCTAGGATTGTGCCTGGCTTCAGTTCTTATATGACATATAGTTACAAAGTCATGCTTTAACACTACACATACTTCTGTTTAAAAAAAATTTATTCTGAATGAAAATGGAATTTAATTTTTACTTAATATAAATGGAACTCCTGTTTTTAAAATATAAAGTATCTCAGAGTGTAGAATTGTTTTTAGAATCCCCCCACAAAGCAAACAGACTCACAAGGAGCTCACGAGCACTGTTTTTATCAGTTGATTCTTTTCCTTTTCCTTCTATTAGTTGTATTAATAAAGTGTAAGTGAAAAAAATCAGCAAGCAAGAATAGGACAATGAGACTTAAGGAACTCTGTGACTAAGAGGAGATGCTATGACTGCCCTCTTGTATTTATACCTCAGCAGTGGACAGAGCTGGCCACTGTATTGTGTCTGACTTCTCTGTATGCAATGCTCGCTCCTGGGGAACAGACAGCAGCAGAGCCCGGCAAGGCTCACTGCAGCAGAACACGGCCTCGCCGTGACCAGCCCGAGAACACCTTTTATAGGCTCTTGGATAGTCAGGAACACACACAGCTACAACACAGCTTCTAAAGGTTGAGAGAGGAGAGGGTAACCGTGCTTCAGAGATGATGCGGGAGTGCTCCTGGAGGCAGTTTAAAAACATTTAAAGGACATGTCAGGCATATTCTCCCATGCTACCCTTAGTTAGTCTTCCTCCCAATTACATAAAGAAGCATAAAGGCAGGGTGTGGGGGTGTGGGGGTGTGGGGGTGTGGGGATGGGGGGTTGGAGGGTAGGGACAGCTCAGTGACCGAATACATGCTTAGCAATGCTCCATGCTGAGCCCAGCCTGCGACACACTGTAAAGAAAAAAATGCATGAGAAAATACAAGAGAGTTGTAATTTACACGAGTAACCCTTACCCTGGGAGAGGGGCTCCAAGACCTGCAGGTAATTACCTGAAGACAGTATTAGCATTGTGTGAGTGTGTGTGTGTGTGTGTGTGTGATTTATTTCCCTGGACATACACACCTACAATTAATTTAACTTAGAAATTAGGCATAGTAAAAAGATTAGCAAATATATGCATATAATAATACAAAGCAATTATAACAATGTTCTGTGACCACTGAAAAATGCATGAATGTGCCATCTTGTTCTCAAGTAGCTTTTCAGATTTCCTGGGGGGGGGGGGCGGTGTATGAGATGCCACAAGCCCATCTGACGAGCTAAGGTGTGGAGAACGGTGAAGGATTGTGATGTAGCATTAGGCTACGGTGTGTGCTTCTGTATTTAAAATCACAGCTAGGCATGGGTCTCTGAAACCAAAGGTAAGAAGGAGGTGACTACAGACTATAATGTTCTCCTCTCTACATGAAACGACACGCTTCTATCATTCAAGCAAATCCCTTGTCAGTGGTAAGGCTTTTATACTGGAGATTAATGGGCACAGTGAGAAGATAGTGGGTAACATGGGCGAAGGAAAGGGGTAACTGTTGCTTTCTAGAGTTAATGCTATGCTAAATTCACACCTAAAGCATGAAGCGAGGCTAACAACGATAAAACATGGAGAAGAAACATGGGTTTCAGACAACGGTCCTCTAAGCCAAACCGCCAGTATCTTCATCAGGACAGCTGTGACTACTTGCAAGAGACCCCCCAAATCAAGCTTGTTGGTTGTTAATGTTCTTTCACAGAAGTGCAGCGCCCCCCCACCCCCTACCCCCCCACCCCCGCCATTTGTACGCAGTTCTGTCTTAATTACGGATGTTCTGGGGATGTGCTGTTGTGGTCTGCGGTGGGAGTGGGGAGAAGAGAGGCCACGGAGGGTTAGCTGAAGTGGGCATGCTATCTGAGCAGCTGGATATCCGCTGCCCGCCATCCACGCAGAGGGGAGACTTTCTGGTGGCGCGGCTGCCCTGGGGCACTCACACCTCTGCCTACCCTTACCCCACACAAGGGTTCCCAGGTAGATCTACCCTTCAGTTTGTGGGTGGTGCTCTATGGAAGAGACAGAAGGATCTGCTTTTGTTTTCCCAGGAAGCAAGTTCCTACAGCAAGGGGGTAGCTGTTAATTACAGAGTGTGATGCATGCTAGAATGATCTTGCACATTTGCTGGAGCAGGGACCATACATTTGGCCTATGACTGTTTTAAAAATAACAGGTATGTGTTTAGCTATATTTTGAGTAGTCTTTTTATGAATGCCAATTACAGTCTGTATTTCATTAAGCTAAGTAGTAATGGAATATAACAGAATATAATCTTTCTCTCCTCTCTCTAGCCCCCCTGCTTTTGTCACCCTCCTACACCTCCACTTCAGTTTGCCCAGGCTGGCCTCAAACCAACTAAATTCCCCCATCTTCGGCCTCCACTTCCTGAGTGCTAGCATTTCGATGCAAGCCATGTCCTCTGGGACTGGGCTGGACTCTTGATCTGACACCCGATACACAGCAGGCTCTGTGATCATAGGTGTTACTAATATAGTCTGTAAGCAGGTCTTGAGGACTACTGCATATGATAGCATAAATTCTTTTAACCTGTTAGGAACGATGTTATTTGCAATTTTAAAAACTAGACAAAATAGTTATACTTAAGGATACAAGTGGAATCCAATTTATTTGCCATTCTGCCCTGCAGAGACTCTAAAGAGCCCCGAACTCCCGGGCAAGGCAGCCTGGCCGTCAGTCCCACTCCCTCCTGCAGCAAGTACAATGTGTCTTGGGATGAGGAGTCTGATGAGAAGAAGGCATAGTTGGCACAGAAAAAAAGCCAATTCAAGTTTCCTTCAAAGTAGAAAACTCCCTACAAAATAATTAATATCACACCCTTTACCTCCATCAGGAAAGGCCAAGATAGATTTAGATTACTCAGAGATTAAATAGGTAACTTCCCATGAGGAAGGTGTTTAATTATAAGGAACAATGGAATGAATACGCTGGAGGGGTTAAAGAGTACATTCAGGATGGGATCATCTTCTACACCAGCTTAATGCTGGTACATGCATGGTCTACAAGTAGCACTTGCAGGGGGAAACCTATGTACCAGCTTGAGAACTATTTAAAAAAAAAAAGCTGTGAAACCACAGATGCACAGAGTCTAGATTCTACTCTGTATGCACTGAAGTGGAACCCAAGGAGGTGGGGATGAGAACCTTCCACCTTATCCAATAATTCCAATGGATACTGTAGTTCAAAAACATTTAATTTAAAAAGGAGGGTCAATGGTACCCACTAATCAAATGCCACCAAAGTAGAAAATAAAAGAAAATAACTGAGGTCCAAGTTTCAAAATGTTTTATTAATACTATCACATAAATTTCATTAGTTTGGAAACATCAAAAATAAAAGCTACTGACTATCTTCTGAAGCTACTCTGATATGACTCTGGCTAGGTAAAAGCCAGTCGATTTCAGAAATGTAATAGGTAAATGTCCGGTTGAGCCTGCAGTACCACCACTACCCTTACCTGACTGAGGAGCTCGCACTATGTGGAAAATACCATGTTGGGGGACCTTGCCTGACTATCTTACCATGGTGATGTATGACACACCCTTATTTAAAGCTGTGACCAAAAAAAAAAAATTGTGCTTCTGTAGATCCTCATCTCCAAGATGCAGTGGGACATGGCTGTCAGCCGCTCTGCTTAAACTGTGGTCTGAATTATGGAAGAAAAGCCCTTATGTCTACTGTTTACAGGAAACCTCAATGCTGTTGTTTATTGACTTGGCAAGGAAAACTACAAGAGGAGAAAACAATTGTGTGTAGAGCTAAAAGTAGAACATACTAAGCAAAGGCTATCCCAACATTTAATGAGCACAGTTCCCTGTGCTCTGTTTATGAGTTAAAGTGGATTACCAAAATATGAACATTTTATACAAACAGGTGAGAGACAGTCAGGTCCACACAACAGGAACACCTCCTGTGACCCGTCCCTAACTCCTGAAAGACTGAGATGCGTCAGGCACAGGGACATCTTTCACTTCTCATAGACAGGGTTGAATTATTCTTCCTAAATATTTTAACTCCTTACATTGGAGATGCAAATTCTAAAATACAAAATTAAATTCTTTTGAAGGACACGGAGCTCCCTCTGGTAGAGGCGTAACAAGTTTATTAAGAGAGCGCCACCTCTGGAATTATAATCCCCTCTGGCTTCTTCCACGGAGTTTACTGGTTCAATTTTCATAACCATGAGCATCATTAGGGCAATGCAGTAATTAAGAGTTGTTAGAAAGTGAATTCTCAAACTGCAGATTAGAAAATTAAACTATTTCCTGATTACATATTAATGGAGCACAACAATAGCAGTTGCCACAGCTTGGAAGGCAACCAGGGGATAAATCTGTGTACTTAATTACCATAAACAATGGCTGCATAGAAATGAAGTTTTATGCACATTCCCTCCTGTAATATGTCTGATATCAGTACACACTTGACAATTCTTGTTCAATTATCTCTATTATTTAATGCGCTGTGAACGGCTCTGTGTAAATAAAATTAACCACCCCAATTACTTTGAATTCATCTAGGGACAACGTAATAAAAAATGTGAAGAATTCTGCATGCCTATTAATCTAAAACATTACAGAAGCTTTCCCATATTCTCTTGTCTATATTTATTTTGTCTGCATTTATTTTACTGCCCTGCTAATTCAATTACATTTACCATAGATGGTCAATGGAGTTTTTATTTAATTAATCTTTATATAGCACCACAAACATGTTCATTATCTGATAATATCTACATGGTTTCAAATGATAAATACTGCTTATTTAATAACTTATTGAATTTAAGCAAACTCATAAGCCAATATGTAATCATCCAAAACATTAAAAAGCAGGCCGTCCAAATGTGAAATTATAATAAGGTTCAGTGTTCAATGCAGGGATAAGAAATAAGAAAATACAGACGAAAGTAAACCAGAAAGAAGTGTGTAGAAAACAAAATGTACTGTGATTGACCCTCAGAACGTTTTAATGCTTTGTTAGGTTTTGAAATTTTATACTTGGTATCTAGAGGTCACAGCATCAAAAAATCCAGATGCTTTATTCATAGCATCTGTCATCATAGTGAGAGAAGGTGCACCATTATAGCGACAAGATAATTCAGGCTCTGTGACCATTTAGTGCTGGCCACTTAGAGAAAAAAAATATAATGAGCACAATTACATCATTCTATGCTGTGATCACAGAAGTGCACATGTGCTTTCTCTTATTTACAGGGCAATTCTTTTATGATCACACAGAGTGTTTTAGGCACACACACCCAAGACCCTCTAGAATTGTAGAAATTGAGTACTCGGACTCTTACCAAGAAGAGACAGTGAGTGAATCAGTTTTCATAAAACACAAGAACTAGCTTTCAGTAAGCTTCCCGATGGAGTGAGAAGGTATACATCTGAAAAACAACCAAGGTTACGTTTTCATAACTGATCATCAATGTTGTATTTTGAAGGTTAAGACTAAGGTGTTGAAACAGGAGACACAAATGCATATCCCAGTAGGAGATTATACAAATCTACTATGAACATAAAGATAATCACTTTTGTTTAGCTGTTAGTCACTTCAACTTTATTAGAATTTGTTATTCCATTTTTATCTATTTAGTTTGCATGTGTGCATGTGTGTACGGCATGTCACATGTGTGGCAGTTAGAGGACAGCCTGGGCGCACCGCTTCCTCCCTTCCACCGTGCTGATCCAGGACTGCGCCTGGTTCTCAGGTTTGCCGGCAGTTCTTCTGCATGCCGAACCGTCTCCATGGCTCGCTCTTTCTTAGATTTTAATTGGTTTTAGTTTAAAAATCTCTTAGAAAATCATCTTCAGGTGTTCATAACAGCTGGTAAGAGAGTGAAACTACTTTCTGAAGGCTGTAATGCTCAAAGACAACTTAAAGACGAGCTAGAGCTGAAGACGTTTGCTTTATTCCTCTGCCCGCTCCAAGTGAGGATGTTTGCAGAGTGGTAAGGGAAGCAGGCTGTGGGAGGAGGAACGAGCCTGCCACACCCTGAAGGCTCAGCAAAAGGCCTTTCGTTTTTATTTTGTCTTTTTATCTCCCCCTGAGACAAGACATTTCTGAGCTGGCTTGGAGCTTAGGATCCACCTGGCTCACCTCCTAATGCCAGGACCCTAGGTGTGGGTCTCCATATTCAGCCGGAGCGTCTTTTTTGCATAAACTAAAGTGAATACTGCTTCTCTCACACTGCCTCACAGATCATGACATGACATGGAGAGGATCCACCAAATCGCTAACAAAACCCTAGAAAAACCAGGTGCACCTCTCAGGAAGAGTGCGGACTGGGGCATCGCGGGGGCTGCTGGGAGTCAGGCATCGCCACAGCAGACTGGTTTAGACTCCTGTTCCCCACTATTTCTCTCAGCCTCAGTTTCCTTCCTGAACACCGTGTTTCTCATACTCAGAGGCCCTAGCAGGGGAGCACAGCTACTTGTATACCCTCGGCTGAAGACTTGTCCTTCACTAGTGGGGGATCTGGAGGGGTGCACATGGATGGCTCAGCAGGTGTCTAGTCTCAGGGAGAGACAGAGACTGGATGCGCCACGAGGGAGGGGGCATGGGGGGAGGGGCAGGGGCAACCCTCTCAGAGAAGGGCATTAGGGAGGGCTTCTGGGACAGTGTTTAATGTAAGTAAATAAATTAAAGAAAAACCCCAACACTTTCATAAAAAAAAAAAAAAAAAAAAAAAAGCACTGACTGCACTTGCAGAGGACCTGGGTTCAATTCCCAACACCCACATGGAAGCTCACAACTGCCCGTAACTCCAGATCTGACATCCTCACACAGACATAACATACATGCAGGCAAAACACCAATGCCCATAAAACAAAAATTTAAAAAAATATATACAAAACTCCCAGTTATTAGCAGAAGCTCTTTTATAGTATGCTAACAAACAACAAATAAAACAAGTGTTTCACTTATTTTTCATAGAGCTAGACATATAAGAAGCATATGATAACTACTGTCACCTTGGCCAGACTAGGTGGAAGATAATGTGTAAAATTCTGGTGATCGGAAAAGACCAATTATCAGTACTAACCCGCATACAATGTATTTTGTGTGCATGTGCTCCACACACCCGCTGTCTCTGTCACGGTTTGAGACAGGGCATTGCCATGTGGCCCGTCCTTGCCTTTGCCTCCCAAGGGCTGGGATTACAGGTGGGAGTCACCACATACATTCCATTTCCGTCTTTAAAACAGCTTAATACAACACGTGGGTCATTAAGAGGTGAGACTTTCTGAGTGCTACACAGAGGCTTTCTTCTAGCTCATTTTTTTTTTTTCTCTCAGCACCCTTAGACGGCCAGTTGGGCGTTTGCAGCCAATGCTCTAGGAAAAGACGTGGAACCAGTCCCTAGGTTGAGTCTGAAGATTGTTTAAGGTTATAAAGCTTCAAATTCCCCCACGTTTGATTTTTATACTTAAAATGTAAATAAAATGTTGTTATTTAAAAAATCTTCCACGTTACTGGATGAAAACACTATAGTTGTATAATGTAGTTTTATAATAAGGAAATATGACTATTGAATGGAAACCATCCAGAAACAGGAAATAAACAGCACTCACTACAGTAACACCAAGGGCAGCAGACAGTGTACGGGTGCACAGCGTCCCATCAGAGACGGCTTCTGCCAGAGTCCCACATCACAGAGAGACTCACTGGTGCAGCACTTACACACAATGTCAGCTGGGAAGATACTTACTACGTATTTCTACTTAAGTTTTGCTGAGAGAGCAGGGGAAGGTAAGGAGAGAGTATGAATGAATGAATCCCGACTATCTTCAAGTTTGCATTAGCTCAGCGGCCTGATAAGGAACCACCTGCATAAATCCGCACACCGGCTTTGTCCCCACCACCCACCGACCGGCTTTGTCCCCACCACCCACCAACGGCCTTCCCAGCTACTGCCCTTCACACCTGTGGCACCTCCTCGTCTTGCAGCATGGCCCACCAAGTCTCTCTCCCTGACAGAGCAGCCTGTCAACATGCCTGGAGGAGGCCCAGCAGTTTGGGCCCCATCCAATTTCTCCTTTCTCCCTCTCCTCAAACAGGTAGTCCTTAAAACCTCAAGCTACGCACACCCTAGGAATCTGGAACTAGGATGATCATTAGTATTATTTAATGAGACAGAGTTTCATTTGGAAAATGTATTTTGATTTCTAAATTTCACAACTTGGTTGAGTATAGAACTTTAATATGACCCAGAAATCACACTCCTAGGTATATATACAAAGGAGTGAAATGGTGTTTCAAATAGATGCCCACACAAAAATGCTTACACTGGTCAAAAGTAAAAGTAAGAGCTGTCAATCAGGGGTGAAGCACCGACTAAGCTAAGAGCACTGTCTGCTTTTGAAAAAAAAAAAAAAAAACCCAGGTTCGATTCTCAGCACCCACATGCAGCAGCTCACAGCTGCCCATAACTCTAGTCCCAGAGGAACCAAGCCCTCTTCTAGCCTCCATGGGTACCAGGTACGTACAGGTATGGTACACAAACACAGTCAAAACTCCCATACCTATACACAAAAAGTTAATTATAAAACTCTGTCCACCAAAGCTAGACAGATAAGCAGAGTATGTGCACACATACACTAAAATGCTACTCCACCACAAAAGGGAGGCAGAACCAGAACAAACATGCTAGGAGAAAAATGAACCGCAAAGACTATGCTGAAAACAAAAGCCGAGCACAGGAGGAGAAACCGCTCCATCCCGTCCCATGAGACATCTAGAAAAAAGTACACTCAGAAACCAAATGGAAGAGAGTTCTCAGGGATTAGGAAGGAATAAATAGTCATTGTTTAAATGAGTACAGAATTTCTACTTTGGTGGCAAAAACTTTTGTATATGGTAGCAACAACCACATAACACTGTGACTGCCTTAAATACTAGAGACCTGTACACAGCACATGTATAGAACCATATATTTTCAAATGGTTATTTTTAGGTCATGTGGATTTTTAATCTGTAAAAAGCTGAGTAGAGCCTGTATATTCAAGTATACAGAAGGGTGGTGGTGGCACATGCCTGTAATCCCAGCACTTGGGAGGCAGAGGCAGGCGGATTTCTGAGTTTGAGGCCAGCCTGGTGTACAAAGTGAGTTCTAGGACAGCCAGGGCTATACAGAGAAACCCTGTCTCGAAAAAACAAAACAAAACAAAAAAACAAAAACAAAAACAAACAACCAAAACCAAAACAAAAACAAACAAACAAACAAAAAAACAAAACAAAGTATACAGAAAAGATAGGTAGAGCAGTATTTCCCAGTTTAAAAAACAATCTGGTGGATCTGAGTTTGGTGGCATGTGCCACCGTCCCGGCACTTGCAAGGCCGAGGCAAGCAGGAAGACTGAGTTCCAGGCTAGCTTGGGTTGGGAAGTAAGACTCTATGAAGAAAGAGAAAAAAGGGCAGAGGAAGAGAAGAGGAAATGACAGGGAAAGAGACAGGAATCAAGAGCTAAAATGCTGAACCCCCATGCTCAAGCTGTGACTCTGCCTTTCCTAATTTTATTTGCATTGGTGTATGTGCATGTACACGTGCACATACAAAAGCACACGCCTGCTCTGCGGAGGCCGAGGGACGGCTCTGAGGCCCCGGCCCTCCTTCCCGACTTTCCGCGGGCTCTGGGATCCGATGCAGGCTGCCAGGCTTGTTCTACCAGCACTGTTACCCACTGAACTGCCTTGCTGGAGCCAGGGTCATTGCAAAGCAATCCTTTCCCCCAGGTGAGCCTGAGTTGCAACACGTGAAGACGAAGCTGCTCTTGCCTGCCTCTAAGGACGTACACGGACACCTCCAACATACCAGGAAAGACTATTAAAGTCTGTAAGTTGGACTGTATGAGGACCCTAAAGAAAAATGACAGTTTAGTGCTTTTGCTTTCCAACATACTACCATGTGTCTCATAGACTAACTAGTTTTTAATCTGAGTATGGCTCTCTCCCCCTCCCTCCCCAGGAGGCTCGTCACAGTCCAAGGTGATTTTTGGAGCTTATCACGTTAGGTCAGTTTTAGTCTGAATCTGCAGCAAAGACCTAGTCAGGATAAAATTCTCTTGTGATAATCCCCAAAGGGATTCTAGAATCAATCTGTAGTCTATAACCCTCAAGGAAAGCTGATGGACAGCTGGAGAAGGCCATTCTCACGCGGCACAGGTGAGGTCTGGCTGAGGAGGAGAACCTGAGTTTCTTTTGGTTAGAACCCTTAATAGATCAGTTCCATGGACGTAAGAGAGAGAACATTATAGAGATTCCTGACATGAGTCTCCTTGTCTTGGCTCCTTATAGTAACATACACTTTATTCAGTACAATCAGCAAAGGCAATCTTCCAGTTATCAATGCAACAGAAGCAAACCAGAAAGTCACTATCAGTCACCTTAAAATGGCTAAGAAAATAATTCAAAATTATTAGAGATCTTATACTATCAGGTATTTGCATTTTTTATAGCTAGCACAGCTAATATATTTAGAGTCCTTTAGAAACTAAAGAAAAAATATGAATGTAAAACAATATATTAAGTTATAGACGGATGCCTACTCCACATGACTATTGTTCAGAGGGCAGGACACACAAGACTTGTTAGGGTACTCGTACATAGTCTAGCTACGCTGGTGTGGGGACAAAGGCCATGACGGGACTCTGGTGGCCTGAATTCTGCTCAGGGCTTGCACTTGGCGACACGTGGACCCTGAGCACCTGCTACACCTGTCCCTCGTCAGCACAGGACGTGTCAGCACTGCTTCTCCCAACGGTTTTGTTTGTTCGTTTATTTATTTATTTATTTTTTTTGTATTTTAAATGGAAGAACTTTTTCTCCCAATCTTCTATGGGGCCCACTACTTTAAGTAAAATAAACTAAGCTCATTCTCCTTGCAGAGAGGTGGGGAATCCTGATAGAATCTCAGGAGTGTCAGGAGCAACGCAGGAGTTTCGCAGACCAGTATAAAGCCCACTGCATCCCCACGGGATCACAACAGGCCCAGCGTCCCTGCTTAACTTCCGATGTCACTAAAACATGCATTTTCAAATACCCTGTGTAAGAGGCTTATTTCTGGTAAACATATTATTAAATATAGTTTAAGAAAGCAGACAAGAAAAAGTTCAGGAGCCCAGAAGTGGTGGTGCACGCCTTTAATCCCAGCACTTGGGAGGCAGAGGCAGGTGGATTTCTGAGTTTGAGGCCAGCCTGGTGTACAAAGTGAGTTCTAGGACAGCCAAGGCTACACAGAAACCCTGTCTCAAGAAAAAAACCAAAAAAAAAAAAAAAAAGTGGTTAAAAAAAAGTTCAGGAAAGCCTCCCAATTCTAAATCATATTATTTTTAAATGGTCATATTATTTTTTAAAGCAGCTGATTGGAATAGATTTTTACCTCTCATTTTTGGTAGGTTTTCATACCATAATTTACCTTTAATTTGCTATGAAGTGTCTGAACCTAATTCTCAATTATTATTATTTTGTAGGAGTAGCACTTTAAAGAAATACACACCCTCCTATGCACACATGCATGCAGTTCTATTCCAATACCTTACTGTGCTCTGAGGTCTGCATAATCTTCACTGGCAATCAGCACTGAATACCACTCTGCCCTCCGCTCAGGAGCCAACTTGCTGTGCTAACCCATCTTTACAAACCTTGCTACACACTTTAAGCCTTTCAAATGTAGCTATGACAAAGTATTACAGACTTTTAAAAACCTGTTCTCTTGAAAAAAAAATTGTGGAGCATCAGTAACCAGATAGTATTCTCAAATTTCAGTGATCTAGTCCGCGGAGCCGGCCCTATGCACAGCACTCTGCTTCACGCAGTACATGGCTTTCGCTGGCCAAATCTTTCTTTTTCCCCAATGAATCAGTAGAACAGTAAAGATCTTACTTTTTTTTAAGCAGTGGCATATCAATGAGGCACAGATGTGTATTCCAACTCTGCATGGATGAGCACACTGTTCAATAGTGCTGGCTCACACGGTATCAGGGTGAGTTATCACTTCCCATGAAGGCGCTCTTATCACCAGGGCCCAGAGAGGTGGCTGCAAATCGCAGCCTTTTTATTTTCAAGGCAGTTTTGCTGAACATTCAGGCTTCAAAGATTCACACTTCCAAAACTCTATAAGAGTTTGTGAACGCTCAATTTGCCAAAACTGTTTACAGTGTAATTGGGCACCGTACCTGTGTCCATGAGATAGCGGAGGCGCTTCTCCACCAGCGCGGCACGGGTGTCAATTTGCTTCTGCTCATTCTCCAGTGCTGCCAATTCCCCTACAACATACTGACTGGTGTCTTTGAACCCTTTCTGTTAACGAGAACAAACAGGAAGGGGGAAAATCACTTGTAAGTTGCATTTCTCCTTTCTACAAACACTTAGTAAAGCACTTACCTAGAGAAGCAAACACACACTTAGACTCAACCTTAGCACCAAAATGCCACCCCTCCCTGCAGTTAGCAATCTTTCCTATGCATCATGTATAACAAACTGTTGCAAAGACTGAACATTGCACTATATTTATAAATCCATACCAAGAATCGTCAGATATAAAAACTTAATAATTAGTTACATGGCTTTCCCCCTTAGAATTAGGTCAGTAATTTAGGCATCAATGAAGACATAAAGAATTTCTCCTTTGGTGACTACTGGATCTTTAATTCAAATGTACAATATATAGAAGCAAGGTTTTACTATGAAGTTCATCTTTAGAATCAGATTCCTTCTGTAGAAACAAAAGTAAGAAGACAGCCTCTCCGTTTTTTTTTTTTTTTTTTTTTTTTGGTAGGAATTATCTTATTTAATATATACATGTATTTTGAGTGATAAAAAGAGGCCGAGTGTGGCTGCTCATTTCATTCCTGAAATCCCAGCACCAGAAGGGAGAGAAGCAGGTGAACTGTCTGCGTGCTAAGTTCCAGCCTAGCCTGGACTATCTGGTCTATCTGGTGAGGCCCTGTCTCAGAAATCAACAGCTGATTGAAACAAAGTTTGCAATGTTTCCATATTTTTTTCTCTCTAGATCCTGTATATTACTGAGCTGAAGTGTTACTAGTCTTTAGGGGTATAAATTTAATCAGGCAGATATCAAACCTTGCTACTTAGGATCTAATTCAACTAGTTCACTGTTTAATTTTTCTCTTTAACCAAAACTATATTTGTAATTGAAAATTTACTTTCAGAGTTATCCATAATTTAAAAATGCTCCTATAAATTTTACTTGAAATACAAGTTATATTATGAAATACTAGTATAGCTTTTTTAAGTTGGAATTTTTATATTATAGGTATATATTACATGGGCAGGGCTGTTACCTATAGTATTGCTACAATAAATAAACAAAAGCTCTCGTAACTCCTATCCTTTGAGGGTTCCTAGGGATTGAACCGATAGCTTAGTCGCCCCTCGTCAGGGCCACGATCGCCAATCTATGGAGCACTATTCATTCAGAGGCAGAAGTGGCACAGCCCTGTCAGACGCTTCCCCAGAGCATCTGGGGCCGGAGGCACCCTGGTGTTAGCAGAGCTGTGAGAAGGTATAGTCTTCATGCAAGAAGCACAACCAAGAGTTAGTTATAGATTCCCATGGTCAATTAATAATTTAGTTATAGTTTACACACTTTCTGAACTATTAAAAAACTGCATTTTTATTACCTGTACTTGTTAAACTGATTATGGCAGTTGATAAATTTAAAGTTTAAATATTTTGGAAGATCATCAGTCTCCATTTCAATGTACACTCCTGGTGAATATCAAATTTAAGAGTAACTTGGTAGATGTTTCCCATGTACCTACTAGACAACAAGGAGTTTTCGAAAGGACTTTTCTGTTTGTAGTCCCATCCAAAGGGATAAAACAAAGACTGTACTTTATAGACAATACAAGCAAGCAAGCAGAAATTATAGCAACACTAAACTTCACTGCAGTACAGATTTCATAACCAGCCCTCTCAGTTCTGCAGTGCCGAGGACAAGCCCCCGGATCTCTGCAGTGTGCGCTGCACACACACACTCTGAGGCTCACTAAGCCTCACCAAATGCTTTCTCAGGAACCACAAACGGTAGTTTTTGTACCTAGACTCTCCTGGGTGTCCTGGAGGTGAAAAACATAAAATGGGGGTACTTTTAGAGTCCTGAAATGCTGCTGCTAACTTTGAATTGCAGTTTAGATGATTCTAAATTTTTTTTTGATTCCAAAAAATGATGAATTTTTTTTAACAGAGAAAATATCCAAACTCTAGATAAATGGTGTAAAAGTAACACCATTAACCAGAGCTGCACTTCTTTCTAGACAAAAATTCAAGTTAAAACTTGTTCTCCTTGCTTCTGTCCCGCAGCTGTCCATCAAAAGCAGCTTTCTCCCCGCGGTCTATCAAATATTTCCCTCACAAATCAATTTTACACATGATCAGCCCATACCCCTACTGAGCTGAACCTCCCCGTTAATTAAGTGAAGAAATTACCATATATATTATATTAATGCAAACATCATTCAGCTAGTAATTCACGGCTGATCTGGATAATGGAAAGGTTGAACACCCATTAACCCAAGCCAACAAAATGGGTTGGCTGAGAAATTCTAGCAGGTCTCATGTGACTTCTCCCTCTGACTGCAGCCCTGCGGTATCTGCTATTGTAATAATTAAAATCCTCCCGGTAGATCAATACTGGAATCTCTTTATGGGAAGTGCCCTGATGGAAATGTCTCAAGGAAGCTGGGGCTCTGGAACTCTGAAAAATTCATTTTTTTTATCTGACAATTATCACCACTCTGCAGACTAATTCAGCAGCCTACCCCTCTCACACTGCTTTGAATGCGCTGGAGATTGACATCTTAAAAAACCTAACATCTCATTTTAACAAATAAAGGCACTATTTCCACATACAGTTTGGAATTATCAGCAATCATGAAACCACACAAAAAATTAATATACATTAAGTACTTCATCTTCTGATGGCTTCCTCTGAGTTTCAGTTATCGCTGCCTTCTCCTCATTTCCTCTCTTTGTATCTTCCTGTATTGATCTCTGTCTTTTCATCTCTTAAAAAAAGGGGAGAGACATGTAAAATTATTATAAAGCTTGATATTTATATATTGAAATGTGGCTTTACATTATCAGCATTTCTACATTTAATACATATACACCTACAGTTGAATACTGTTACATCATGAGATAGTTCTAGAAGTGCTCCTACCTGGTCTGTTCTCAACATACTGACTGAAAGACTGGAGCTGAGTCTTTCTGACTGTAGAATCCTTGTTGAACACAACAGGGTTTCTGAAACGTTCTGTTGCTTTTTGTAATCGTTCAGTCCGGAGATCTTCCACGCCATTCTAGAAGCAGAAGAATAGACGGCACAGTAGTCCTGAATGTGGAACTGAATGCCAGGCAGGTGATTTTTTACCAATTTAAGATGCTGCTGACTTTTCTAAGCTATGGAAGCATCTTAAAGCATTATAAATTGCTCAGCAGTTGGTTCTATGGCCAGTCAGCACAAACTTTGGCATATAGTTTAAATCCTCCATGATGTCAGACACTACACGCTCTTGTGTCTTCTGTTGGTGATGAAAGCGTCGTGAGAAGCCATGTTGCCTCCTTATGCCCCCCACGACTCTACCCCAACAGTTTGTAGTCCTGCGGACTTATATGACAAGAAGAAATAGTTTCCAATTTTATGCCCACTCAGATAACCTCTAATTCTGGATAAGGGCTAAGAGGTAGGATTATAATACTACCCCACTGAACTGAATTTCATCAGCTATAACTTTCCAAAGCCCTATTTGTAAGTAAGCCTTTTACAGCCAAGGAAACTACAATTATCTTTTCTGGGAGCTTCCTATGTTAATACTGGTAACAAATTCAAATGGTTCTATCAACAAGAAATATCCCAGCAGACTGAGCCCCTGCAGTGTGGAAGCTGCAGATACGAGAGGGGCTGTGTACCAAACAAATATTTCATTTTATACCTAATCTTTTATTATTTTTATTAAGTGTTTTGAAAGTAAATAGGGAAAGGCTAAGATGCATGACTAATAGCTAGGCCTGCTGAATGCTGAAACTGGTTATCAAAAGCTACCAAGACTTTGGCCTTCCTCTGCATTGAGACAATCAGTAATGAGGGAGCCCTCCAATGGCCTATTCTCTAGCCTCAAGGAGGCCTGGGATACAGAATCCTCAAGGGAAGGTAACAGTTTATCCTTTTCCACAAACACAGAATGCCTCATTTATAAATGTGTAAACTGCATTTTATTAAAAAAAATAAAAACCCAAATCAATGCTGAAAGCTTCAAGGAGCAGATGGGCGCCGTACGCTCCCTCTAAACACCATTTTCAAAACCTCCACTAAAAAGAGTCATACAAACGCAATCTGTTTAAAGTCTATGTTTTGTTGGAATGACTTTAGAAATTACTACAAAAGAGCTTTTTGCAAAACAAAATCAGTTTCATATATGTAGATAACTAACTTATGAAAATGAAACAACTGTTTAAATTTTTCAAAGTTATCTAACGTATTTATCATTAGGATCAACCTTATAATACCCTAACTAGGTAATTAGAATACAAATACATTTTTGGCCTTAACTTCTTAAAAAGTATTTCTTTTTTCAGTTATTTTAATGATTATCCAATAGTTTAAAACTTAAGTCTTTACTAATATAAACAAACATGGCTAAAAATTTTTAGGGCTGGCAACATGCTAAAATATCAGTGTGATTAAGCAGCAAATCCCATCTTAAGAAAGCTTTTTATGACTAGGAACTTCTGCCACCTTACAAATGTATTCCTCTAAACCCACTAATTCAGTTAGCCTTTTCAATCCATTGTATTCTTAGGCAAGCTTCATTCTGCATTAAATCCAGTGCAGAAAGCTAAATTGAACGAGGAGAAAAAAAAAAAAAAAAAAAAAAAAAAAAAAAAAAAACCCACACCAGCCCACCACCAGCCCCAACCCAACCCAGGTTTCCTTTTATTCAGAGATAGAGACGGAAAAGTCTTCTGCCTCTGCCACACACTTTCATCACCAATTACAGACAGGAGGAACAGGGAGCAATGAGGGCCATTGTTTTGAGGCTTCAAAGCCGCTCTGTCAGGGGGAGGAAATCCTTTCAGTCAGCAGGGCAATCCCCACAGCCCGCAGGTGGGTGAAAAGTTACACAGGCCCGCTGTCCCCAGAGCTGGGGAAATGCTAATGACAGAATGTGGGGAAGGGAGGTGGGGGGTGTGGGTGAGCGAGGACAGTATAGAGGCCTGTAGTAACAACAGTGACATACACACGCACATGTGCGTGTACACACACACACACACACACACATACACACACACACACACACACACACACACGCCATTTGGTCTCGGATGGATGCTACAGCAGAGAAGAGCAACAATGGCACGCCCTTCACACAGCGGCCTTAGATGCGATCCTCAATCACACTGCCATCCTCAGGTATGATGGAGACAGAGAACATGCTAGAATTCTCCTGGCAATATTCCTCTCAGCAGAATCTGAGTTCAACAGCAGCTAATACGGAGTCAGCTAGCAAGCAGGGTTTACCTTTTCTCCTTGCTCGGAGGCCTCAGTTACAGCTTTCTGGGCAGCACTGGAGAGCGAGCTTGCCACCTGTGGCTGGGCTTCTAAGGGCTTCTTCTGCCTCGAGTCCACCAACTCACTATTCTGCTCTGTTAAACAAGCAGGTACTGTGAATGACAGGTAAGAGGCCTGAGACACACAGGCTACATTTTAAGTGACATCATAAGAATATTATTAAACTTCAAAAGACACGGGGACTAAGACAACACACAGACTAGACACACGGAGAGCTCCTTTGCTATAGATTTCACCCTCAAGATTAATCCCTTGAAAAACATGGTCAACATGCCTAAAGATAACAAAGTTGTGCTACAGGCAGTATTCACTAAGATTACCTGAGAAACAGAAATATGTGATACACAAATACATAACTGTATAGATTATACATAATAATGCAACAAACTCAATACTTAAGAGATGCCTTATTTATTTCTTTGTTTTTTGAGATTGGATCTTCCCCTGTTCTTTTGGCTAGCTTGGAACTCATTATGTAGAAAAGGCTGGGCCTGAATTTGCAGTGATCCTCCTGCTTCTGTCTCTCTGGTGCTGGGGTTACAGGTGTATACAACTAATAAATCCCTATACTTGAATTCAAATTATATTATCCCTACCATTTCAATGATTTTAGTAATATTAAATTTACACATGCAGTAGCATCTTGAAATATGTTATTAACATGATCTCAGTAACATATACACTGACAGAATCCAGTGTTTAAGTGTGTACATATATATCCGGCATCAAAATAGTATATGCTTGCAATTACTTTCTACTTAAACAGTAGAAGTACAATAAAAATTATCATGATTTTAGAATGTATTAAATATAGAATGAAATGGAAAGCAACCAAACTATGGTTATAACTTTTCCAAGAAACAATTTCAAATTATCTTGCTAGGTACATTAATTTCTAATATAAAGTCATTAGACATAAGTAGAAACAAATATTTCTACTTTAAAATTCACACAAAGTGGTGTTTTTAATAAAATGGTTGTAAAAGGCATGCCAACTTTTGGTGAATGGTATTTTTCACAAAGATTAATAACTTTTCTAATTATAATACTCTTAATAAATGTCATTATCATTACTTTCATGCAAATTTTTCAGTTTATACTGCCAGCCTTCTTTTTTAAATAATATCAGATGAACTATGGTCAAACCAAGATAAAGATTGAACAATTTATTATTAAAACATTATGACTTTTATATACATATTGATAAAGGAATTTTGGAGAAAATAAAGCAGGATGAAAATCGTACTATTTTCTGTGTGCCTCCAGACTCCAGCCTACACTTGTGTTTTTAGTCATGAGCCACAGCTGCGGCTTGGGAAGCCCATGTCTGCAGAAGCCTGCCCTTACTGGCATGCTGCAGAGCCGCACTGACTGTGGGGAAGTTGGTAATCCCAGCAATTGGGAGGCTGACACAGGAGGATGATCAGTTCCAGGATAGACTAGGCTATCACAGTCTGCTCCAGAGCAGCCTGAGTCATGGTGAGAGTCTGTCTCAAATGACGCACAACATCACCACCAGAGCGGAGGTGGGGGCCGCGGCTCCCTCTGCAGCAGCCAAGTCTCGCATTGCCATTTTTACTTTTTATTGTTTACTCATTATTATTTATGTGTATGTGTGTGGATATGCGTGGATCTGCTTGTGTGTATGTACATGTATGCATGTGTCAGATACTAAGACTGGATGTTCTGAGGCTGGCTCTCTCAGTCAGTAAACCTGGCATTCACCTTCTGGCCTAGCCTGACTGGCTGGCAAGCTCCAGTGACCTGCCTGTCTCCTGACTTCAGGGCTGGGATTACAGAAAGGGGCTTTTTTTTACCTGGGTGTTAAAGATCTGAACTTAAGAGACTCATGCTTGCATTGCGAGCACGTTCCCGAATAAACCACCTCTCCATCTCTGAGAGAATTTATTATTTTTTCCCCTCAGGTACAAGAGTCAAGCTAGCCAGGATTAAAATTAGGTTATTTAAAAAAATAAATATCCTACAAAGTTGTAACAGCTAATTTCTCCATGTTACCCAAGAAATGGCTAATTTTCCTATCTTTCCAATATATTTGAAGTAAGAACATACACACTGCTTAGTTTACTGAGTTTATAATTCCGTAATCAGAAGTCTGTCTGCGAGCCCTCGACAGTGAAGGGATGCTAAGCACTCTCTTCCCTCTCTCCTCTCTCTTCCCTCGCTCAGTTTCTAAGGAAGAGTCTGCAGCCACCATAAAGGGAGGACAGGACGGGCAGACAGCAGCACAAATATTTCCATAAGGAGAGACTGAAGGTAAATTCTACTGTCTTTAACAAAGAACTAGAAGCTGGAGAGATGGCTTAGCGGTTAAGAACACTGGCTGCTCTTCCGAAAACCCAGGTTCGATTCCAAGCACCCACACGGAGGCACAAAACTGGATGTTATTGCAGCTCCGGGGGATCTGATGCCTCCTTCGGCCTCCGAGAGCACTAGGCACATATCTGGTACACGGACGTACCTGGAAGAGGAGCACCTGTAAACATAAAAAAAATAAAATAAAAAAAGGTATATTAGAAACAAACTAAAAGGTGGTTTTAGTTTTGAGCTAAACATTTAAAATGCTTTCCCTAAATATTAGGATTTCGTGAACAGTGTATCTTAATACGAAGTCCTGAGAGAGGTGCTGACAAAAGGCCCTGAGTTTTCAGGAGAAGCAGCAGCTGGACTTGGGGGAGCCATAGCAGGTCAGACTGCAGGGCGGGCAGGCCTGCACCCCTCCTTATGCACTCACGCCGAGAACCGAGAACCGCTTCTGGAGCACTCAGGAAAATGAGACTACATTGCTGCCTGCTGCCACTACGGAGGCAAGGCACCCAGAACGCACACCAAAAGCATGTTTATATTTTAAAGGATGAGCTGCAGTGTGACAAACTAGCATGACAGAAGGTGTGACCTTCATCTAATTGTAGTCTATACAGGGATGTTTCAGAGTGCCCTACTCTAATCATTCGGCATATGTAAAACAGTAATAATATTGAACGCAAGCAAGAAAACTGCAAAATAACTCAGTAAGACTAGAGAAAGATCTTAAAGTGTAGTCCAGGCTGGCCTCAGAATTACTATACAGTCCAGGCTTGCCTGGAACCTACTCATTATCCTCCTGCCTCAGCCTTATGCACCAATATACCCAGTACTGCCATTAGTAATTCTAAACAAGCGAGTCTGGCCGATGGATTTAGATTTGATCTGAATTACTCCACAGTTATTCCACACATAGTATAGGTAGCAGCATATCACATCGCTGAAGCAGTGAGGAGGCCACTCATGGAATGCCTATAAACTGAAACTTAGACTGATTACTAGTAATAAAAGAACTTATGTCATAATTTACTATACCAATGTTAAGCTATTTGAACATTCAGATGAAAACAAAATAACATGAACATTTATGGAAGCTGGAGTTGACTAAATCGTTAGTGAGGGCATAAGATGTAAAAAAAAGTATAAAAATAAATTATTATTGACAACGTAAAAATAACGTTTGCCATGCAATAGGACACAAAACATTTATAATTTGAAATTACCGGGAGTATCAAGGTCACTTTCTATATTAGTAAGTTCATCTCCACCTCCTACAACAAAGCCTTCAGGAATCTCCTCGTTAGTATCTATCTCAATATTATCATTTTCATCTGTAAGAACATGTAGCAATAATGTTAGTATATCATTCATATTTTATACCCTTTGTCAATTCCAAAGAAGAAAAACGAATATTTCAATGCCAGTTCCTCTAAAGTCTGGCAAGGGTGAAGCAAGCCAAGACCTGGGTCATAAGTGACTTCTCCACCAGTGGATTGACAGTTATAGTTGACATTCTTATGTCAAAGCTCAATTATCACATCAGAGCAGATGCAGAGGTTTAGTCCAAACCTCTGTTTGGACAAAATATTTGCAACCCACTATCTCTGAATCACTGAACTCATTAAGTCCTTGTGTTTTATTGTATAATCTATTAGTAATCACTAATACAATAATATAGGGAAATAAAGCTGACTTATTGAAAAACCTCTGAAACTCTGAGTTTCCTTTTTAACGTTTATTAGATATGGTTGTATAAGTGCATCCTGTTTGTTTTGGGCTTCCCAAGTGGCCACCAAAAATGCTAACGACAGTTAACATTAAACAGGCTCCCATCTACTATATGAGGCAGTTAGAAGAAGAAAACAAAGAAAGCGGACTGAGAAGAGCCTCCTGCGGGCGCAGGGGAAAGGCAGACACAGACACTGCTGCTGCTCTTGGAGCAGAGTCTCAAGCACATACCCATACAAACACATCACCAGCACCATCAGCCGACAGCGACTTTTCAGCAACTACGCCCAGCACAGCTAGTTCGCTCTTCCCTGAAGGTGAACACCTTAACTTCACAGTCCCCAAAACTTCTCCAAATAATTCTGTAGCTTAACAAATGAATTAGCAAATACTCCAGAGTGCTAAAAAAGTAGACAAACACTTCTGTGGTAATCTGTGCCAGAGACATCAACTATTAATGAACTCGGGACAGCTAGCTACACTTGGCTGCTGTCAGTCAGCCGCCATTCATTATCACTAACCACAATTAATCCAGAGCCAAAGTACAAAATGAAGCATTCATTCTTTTACTCACAAACAAAACAGACCATATCAGTGGTAATTATAATACCATGTAGGATGTGAGTTATGTGGTAAAAATACGGTACAGAGCAATTCAAAGGATAAAAGATTTCTCTTTGCCAGCGACACCAGGATTGCTTTCTTGGAAGTACTAAATTTAAGTTAGGTCACTGAGAGGAGGACATCACATGTACGAAAGCAAGAAGAGTAGGCTCTGTTCAGAGAATGCTGCCAAGTCCAGTTTGCTCAGGAATAACTTAAAAGGGAAATAACAGAAGGTGAGGCCTGAAGGGAAGATCTGGAGAGAGCCCGGGGGTGGGGGGTGGGGCGAAATGGGCAGCTTAAATACTGGTTGGTGGGACTGGAGAGATATCAGTGCACTAACATGACCATAGTGCTTCCCAAGAGTATGTAGATGTTAACCAACATATCTGCTTGTAACCAATTGTGAAGGGGTGTGGCTCACAGGCAACAATGGTGACACCTTAGGTCCTTGACATATTAGACAGTGTGGTTCTCGAGAAGATGTTCGTGTCCTTCTCTGAGAGACAGAGCACTGCACCGACTGATTGGAATATGCTCTGCGGGCAGCGACATCACTCGTGCCAATGTGGACTCGTTGTTGGGAGCCGTAGAGACTACACAAGCTGCAGGTGGGAAGTCTAGGTGTTGGGACCTCTATGACTGAAGAAGCAGAAGAGAGTCCAATATAGAGGAGCTATAACAGGACTCAAACCTGACTGGACACTAGGGTATGGGCAGGATGTTTAGTGAGGAAACCAGCTCACTCAACCTTAGACAATGGCTTTGCTGTGGGAAGCGGCTAAGGAAAGAAATGCAGTGGTATATTGGTACTTGGGAGCTGCCAAGTTCTGTCTCATGTTAAACAGGTGCCAGATGTGTTCTCTCCAGGAAAAAAATGACCTCAATTGATATTACCACTCGCCAATAATATAGATGGATTAACTCAGTGTTTATATTCCTATTGTTAGACATATACAAAATGATTGCTATCTGTGAAGACAAACATAAAAACTGATCTATCAGCTTACCCTATGAGTGAGATTTTACTTTCCAGTCACTAACTGGTTTTGAAATGCACTTAAAATTCTTTTCAGCAGTTATAACATACTTCCCAACAGGTGGGAAACTTTAATGCATCTAACAGAACTCAAGTACATGTTTATGTGTATGTGCACACACATGCATGTGTGTATTGAAAGACACTACATCTATATCTATGTATCTACACACACACATCGATCGATATAGTTGTCTTCGTGGCTAACCATGGGACATCTAGCAGGTGAGCATGGCAGAGCCAATGGAAGAGATCCACTGCCTACGTAAGAGCAGAGGACGCTCTGTGCGCAGGAGAAATGAGTATCAGCTATGCGGCAGGACGGGAAGATATAGGCGGCTGTGGTGGAGACCAGGCGGTATTTACTCCGGCCACATTAAGGAGTTTGCTGACTGCTGGCTTGGACAAGCGGTGGACTTGCTGGACAGGTAGGTGCATATATATGAGTGTTTGAACTTCAGGAAGACTCTCACAACTCTACCTTTCCCTAAAGGTCTCTCCAACTCACAGCTCACCCTTGTGATTAGTGCAGGACACCGAGGTGTGGGAAGACAGGCTTATGTCGGCTCCATCATGGACAGAGAACAGGCCCACTCCACCTGCCTCAGGTCGGTCATAACACTTCCTGTTTATCACTGGCACTTGCATGTTTTTGCAGTAATGTTCACAAGTCACCAAGTTACAGGGTCAGGGTGTCTACCCATGAATTGATAAAGAAATCTTCATACAGTCAACAGAACAGTACAGAACCACAGGAACGAGAGAATCCCATCATTTCTCACAGTGGATGGAGATGGGATCAGGATGCTACATGGAGAAGCCAGCCTGGCAGGCAAGGGCATTGCTCAGCCACACACTTGGCACACACTGGAGACACCAGACAGGAGAGCAGCATCAGCCTTGCCCTTCCACCTCCATTCACCCTGCTCACACCTGACGTCAAGTCCAGGTCTTTGCTTTCCCCGACTGTAGGAAGAGCTCTCATCATGGGCTGCAACCCTGAAAAGGTTTCTTGGTCTAGCCTAATCGTGATATAGCACTGCCAAGTGAGGTTGTATTTTCTATTTTTTTAAAATTTCTCATCTGAGGAGAGCGTTGATAACCTTCAACAATTTATTTATTCCACATGTGTGTGCCTGTGTGTGTTAGTTACAATGACTGAGCCTAGGGCCTGATTGGTACTAACAAGTACTCTACCACTAAACTACATCTCAAGCCCTCAACTCGGGCTGATTCACAAAGATAGCACCAGCTGCACGGGAGCCAATGTATCCTATGCTGTTAACTACAACTTTTTCTTAGCCTCCCTGTCACTGCCATCTAACAACAGTTACAGTTCCTTTTACTGTAAGGAACCAATTAAAAAATCATACCAATACTATTGAACTGGCTCCAGCTCTCTAGGGTTTTATGTAAGCCCCTCATTTACCTATTCTTGAGGGTAATAATGTTCTAAGGTTAACTAAAGACAAGTACCTGACACTTTGGTTACATAATTTTATTAGGTAAATAGATTACATAGCTTTGAATTCACTTTGAAATAAAAGGCTCACAGACCTCTTGAATGTACTCCTAGTAAAAGCGCAACTTCAAATCAAAGATGAGCAAACTGAGTACTGAGAGGAAAAACTAATTCTTTATTGATAGGGTCCTTGTCTCAACACTGAGATTAGAGCGACCCACACATACTGAAGATGACTGTCTCAGTCTGCACAATAGAATCGACCTAAAGGAAACTGCTCAGGAAGTCATGACCCTTACATCGGGACATAAAGAGTCTCAGGTGGCCCAGGCCTGGTGCTGGTGTTACAAGTATATACCACCACACTTATTATGTGTGTGCATGGGTGTGTGTGTAGGGGGATGATTGTGCCATAGCCCACAGGTGGAAGTCGTAGGACAAAGTGTAAAACTCAACTCTTTACTCCCACTATCTATATGCAAGGAAGGACCGAATGTAGGTGAGCAGGCACGGTGGGAAGTGCTCTCACTAGCCGAGCCATCTCGCCAGCACAAAAATATCACTTACAAGATCTTATTGAAGGGGAAAGTCCTGGAGCTGGTGGAAGCTTAACAGCAAAATGCATGCTTGGCATGGGCAGGCAAGACCCCAGGTTCTATCTCCAGTACAAATCCAGACCACGTTTCCCACGGAAGAGCTCACCACGAGCAAATCCTACAGTTAGACACTAAGGACTTGACTGCATCTCACCTACTCTCCCAACAAGGAGGCATCAAGGGATATCATCAACCTAAAAAGTGTAATCTCTTCTCCCCTCCCCCCACCCCCTGCCCTTTGTCTTCTTTTTGAAACAGGGTCTGGCTATACAGCCAAGGCCAGCCTCCAGTTTGAAATCATCCCGGCCTCGGCCAGGATTACAGGCTTACATGCTCCTAGGTCCAAGCTAAAAAATGATGCTTACATTAAAAATTACGGCACAAGTTGACCTAGAAAAAAAATAACATTTCTCTTCTGATTTACTATATTTCCCTTGGCTTAAGACAAACAAACCACCCATATCAATAGGTTAGAAAGTTTACGGTTTTATGTAACATTTTGAAGTAAGAATAAGAAGTCCTAAAAGGTCTGCTGAAGATGTCGTCTCTGTGGAATGTGCTACAAGACTCTTTAGCTCACCTCCAGACGCCTTTGACCTTTCTTTCAACTTTCCTGCAGCCATTTCACCATAGCTGGGAAGTTCTGACATCTTCACTCCGCATCGAGCTTCTGCTATTAGCTGACGAGCCCTCTCTCTCAGCTGCCGGCGCCTCTCTTCATCTTGCTGCTAAGATATATTGAACAGTTGCCAACTCAGTAATTGACAGAAATGCAATTTCATTTTCAATCTGATCATCGTGATAGTAACGGTTACAGCATGGTGCTCGGCCCACGTTACAGACAGGGAGCTCTGCTTCAGCTGCTTGGCAGGACACGTTTAAAGACATCTTAGAATCAGTTCTTTAAAACATTTACAAATCATTGTATTGAAATGTCCATCACAAATTTAAATTAAAGAATGTCTGGCAATACAAACTTATTAAAGAAAAGGCAGAAATTATTAATAAAAAAACAGACTTGGAGAAGAAATTCCCAATAGAGTGTGATTAATAATTTATTTTTTAGGAATAAAATTTAACTTGATATTTTCTAATAAAGGTACAAAGCACTGTCTAAAAGATGCCTTGATACTATAAAATACAGCAATCCAAGTTAGATCAAATACAGGAATGGTACTTTTCCATAGAGTAAAGTGAAGAAAGTAGGGCAGTTAACGGTTCTAACTTTAAAAAGGCCAACATTAACAGAATTCCTCTTTTGCTACATTTCCTCCAGAGGCACAATAAGGAAAAAAAGCCAATAATGTCTAATAAAGTTTTGAATTTAAAATTACTAAAACCTGCAACAAATAGGTAGATAGTTGTTGACTACTTAAGAGGCGCTCTTAAGAACTGTGAGCAGGGCCTCAAGAGATGGCTTTGCAGTTAGGAGAAACCCCTAAGCTGCTACGAGGACTTGAGATCTGATTCCAGTTCCCATGTAAAAGCCAGATGTGATCTCCCCATACAACTGCAGCCCCAGCACTGTGGGGGCATGGAGACAGGGCGCTTGCTGGCGCTTGCTAGGTCCAGGTTCCAAGGTGGAGAATGAAAGAGGAAGAAGACATGTAAAGCCTTCTGTGGCCCCTGTGCACATGTACGCACGAGTCATGCACACACACACACACACACACACACACACACACACACGAGAGAGAGAGAGAGAGAGAGAGAGAGAGAGAGAGAGAGAACAATATCTTTGCAGTTCTGTCTTCCCGACCATCTTCTAACCTCCCTAAAACATGTCCATACCAAGCATTGCATGGCCGTGGCTTAGAAGAGATCATCTCCTCTTCCTGACCATGGCTCTCACATCATTTAACATCTACTAATTCTCCAAGACCAGCCTAATCCACTCAGCCTCCTCTGACATCCCACTCTCCAGTGTGGGACCTCACGCTTCCTCCTCGGCCACTGTACTGCCCTGTGTGTGTGACAGTCACTGGTGGTATTGACTGTCAGCTTGTTAGCATCTAGAACCCCCTTGGAGCTGAGCCTCTGGGACTATTGTGACTGCATTGGCTGAGGTTGGGAGGGAGATCCACCAGGAGAGGGGGTGGTGTCCCTGGACTACAGAGTGAGGAACAGGAGCAGAGCAGCATTGCCTGAGGTTGGGAGGGAGATCCCCTGGGCGGTGCTATCCATGCGGGGTGGGGTGGGGGTGGGGTTGGGGAGTTAGGGGGTTGGGGTGGGGGTGGGGGGGGCCTGGACTACAGAGTGAGGAACAGGAGCAGAGCAGCATTGGCTGAGGTTGGGAGGGAGATCCACCCGGCGGTGCCATCCATGCCCGGGGGTCCTGGACTACAGAGTGAAGAGCAGGAGCGGAGCGCATTGGCTTCTTTGCCCTGAGGCTGTCATGGAAGCAGCTACTTTGGGTCCCGTTGCCTGGACTTTCCCACCAGTGAACTAAAATAAAGCCTTTCTCCTTTGAGTTGCTCTTATTGGAGTGTTTTACACAACAATAGGAAAAAAGGCCAAAAAGAAAAAACAAAACAAAACTAAGAAACACGTGTAAACATTTTTTAAAGCATTATGCCATTATAACTTTTGAAAGAACAGTTTTGGCTGGGGGTGGGGTAGACAAAGGGTGTCATGGCTTTTATGTTGCGCCTGCAGGAGTAGAAATGACAGAGACCTGGTTATGGCAACTGCTGACAGCGAGATAAGGAGGAAGCACAACACAGCAACAGGGACCAGAAGGCCAGACCGAGGGAGGCAGCAGGAACCACTGAAGGTGGCTTGGGATGTTGACTCTTTTATGTTGCTTGTTTTTATATGCATGCTTTCTGAAGTTTAGGAGAATGAGACATTAATCTAGCGGCAGTGAAACACAGGTTAAACGAGGAACTGGAAAGACATGACTAGCAGGGTTATGAGCAGCCCCACAGACCTACAGGCCCTAATAAGAACATTCAGGAAGAGGAAGTGCTACAAGGAATAGGAAACAGAGATGCGAGAAACGTATCTGAGACAGAATCCATCTTTCTGTCCCAAGTTTTGGTTAGAGCTGTGGGTGGAAGAAGGGAAATATAACTTAGGTCAAATGGAACGGGAACTGCAACTATGGCCTTCCAGTGAACACTGGGAACTAACGGAAGCCAGCCGCCAGCCGGAAGAAGCCAACATCTGGGCTGGGCGAGAAGGGGATTGAAGAGGCAGCGGGATGTCTGAGCGTGTTTGGTGGTGAGCTGGGAAGCTGGTCTGAGGCTGTGGTGTGAGGAAAAGCCAGGGCCACAGCGCTGAACAATGAATACAGGGCAGCCTGATGAGGAGTGGGGAGGCCACTGAGTGAAACGCAGAGGACACCTGTGCTCATGCAAGGGGTGGTGACAGAAGAAGAGAGCACGAACACCAATGGATCACGAGAATCAAAACGGAAGAGGCTTTCAAGAAAAGGCACTGGAGAGGCAGAGGCAGGGGGATTTCTGTGAGTTCAAGGCCAATCAGGGCTAAATAAAGAAACCCATCTTAAAAACAAATAAACAAAAAAAACCCCTATTACTGTGAAAGTCAGAAGTTATTCAGAAAATTTGAGAGGTACAATCAGGCTTGGTAGACAGGGAAGACATCAGAGATTTGCAACTCAAATCTGGGTACTTTTTTTTTTTTTTTTTTTTTTTTGAGGTAACTACACAAACAAGCAAACAAACAACCCAAGAGGTTTTGGCATCATCAAAATCAATGACTGGATTAATAGGTGTGTCAGGTAGGCCTAGGGGCACACTCCCAAGTTCTTGGTAGGCAAACTGGCACACTTCCAACTATCAAAAACATCAGTGGGTACAAAGAATTGAATCAATGAAATCACATGAATGCGTGAAAACTGGAGTTCAATACGATGGCAGAACGTTAAGTGTCGTAACTCAGGAAACCTGCGAGCACGGGGAAAAGACACATGAAGAGTGTGAGTCAAAGCTCAGCTCTCCGTGCAGAGGTGGGCTCCTCCGCACAGCACGGGGGCAGCCGCACAGCACCTGCATTTTGATACGGAGCATATTGTGTATGCACTATTTATAAACGCTCCATCCCAAGTGCTAAAGACAATCCACTAAGTGTTTATAATTTCCATTTTCTCCATAGACACAGGGGGCAGAGGAACAGAATTAACAGCACAACCGGAAGGCAGCACCCAAACCAACCTCCACAACCACGCAATTACATATTATCTTAGACACTTCAAGGGGAGAGATTGTTGAGAGACAGAGAAATGTGAACCTGACCACAGGGCTAACAAGGGCTGTGGCAACATTCTCCCAAGCATACAGGAAGGGGACAGGGACAAGTTGCTGGAATATACACAACCAGTACAGTGGCGTCTCCAGAGCTCAGCAGTGCAGTGTAGCTACTTGGGAATACTTACAGCTACAGGTGAAGCAACTGGGAGGCAGAGGCAGGAGGATTTTGGATCTGTGCTGAGCTTGGATTATATAGCAAGACTCCCCATGAAACAAGACCAGCCTGAGCTGGTCTTTTTATTTTAATTTCCTATAATGCAAACAAATCCCTCCTGCAGAGAACATGCTGTTAGCATAGCTGTAGGTGGAGGAAATGGTGACTTCTTGGGGGGGGGAGGGAGGAAGGGAGACAGGGAGGGAGGGAAGGAGGAAGGGAAGGAGAGAGAGAGAGAGAGAGAGAGAGAGAGAGAGAGAGAGAGAGAAGGGAGAGAGACAGAGAGAGAGAGAGAGAGAGAGAGAGAGAGAGAAGGGAGAGAGAGGAGAGAGGAGAGAGAGACAGAGACAGAGAGAGAGAGAGAAAAGAGTTACTATATTCCTTGAGCTTTCCTGTGTTAAGTGCTTCATACTCATTACTCCATTTCATTCTTATACCCTACCCCTTTAACTAGTAACAAAGACCCCCTTTAGCCCCTGTTTAACTAGTAATAACAGACTTCAAGTCCAAATGCTGCACAGTAAAACATCCAATAATTCAACCCATGCTGTCTGACTCCAAAGCCCTTCCTCTTAACTATTAAATTATCTGATACCCCCAAATGTCAGGTTAAAAACAGATGCCACACTTCACATCTATAATCCCAGAATTTGGAGATGGACACAAGAGAATCAGGAATTAAAGGCAGCCTTAGTTAATGGAAATTCTGTGCTAGCCTGGTCTACAATGATACAAAAACAGTCAAGAGGCAGATGAGAGGGCTCAGGGGTAGACGCGTGAGTTGGCCGGCTGGAACCCACGAGGTAGACAGAATGCTCCTCTCTCTGACGTCACTGCCCTCCGACCTCCACAAGCACTTTGTGGCATGTGTACAACCCTCTCGCCCCAATAAACAAAGCCATTAAAAGAAAAAGAAAAAACAAAACAAAGCCCAAAAGATCAAGTTACATGACCAGCTGAGGAAGCCACAGCCTTTACTGACCCTGCATCCTTCAATTTAAAGAGAGCCAGAACATTAACACAAACCATTTCATATGCCGAAGGCAACAAGATTTAAGCCAATTCACTGCATGAATAATGACTTCTTATAGAGCTGGGATATGACGACTCACACTAAGATGAAATAGTCTGGTCATTTAGGCTGATTAGAAAATAAACGATTCTGCCTTTCCCAGTACAAATTAGAAGCTATTTTCTTTCTCACAAGTTACAAGGTCCCAAACGTAGGCTGAGAATTCACTAAGAGTGAGGGCTAAGGTAGGCGACCATTAATGAAAACAACTCTGAACCAGAGTCACCGCAGCTTTAGCAATTTCTATGTAAATTGTTTATTTGTATTTATTTACCCTCATTGTTCTCCACACAATAGAAAATGCAAATGAACAAATCAGAAAGCGCCCTAATGGGACTTCTCTGTTTATAACCATTAGCCCAGAGGTGTGCTGTAATTCAATTCTCAAGTAGCAAGATTTAGCCTCATTAACAGGCGGCAAGGGCAGGTTACAACTCATAAAACCCTACAGTAAACAAAGTTTATAGACACAGCGCAAAGTCTTGAGCCTGACTGACAGGGTTCTAGTTCCCTATCAGATTGCCTTCATTTGCTTTTCTGCTGATGTCCTTGTACCACAGAGACGATTCTGCCAGGGCCCACAGCTCTCCAGTGGGATGGCATATCTGTATTGTTTGTTTTCTCACCCGCAAGAACCAACTGAGAAAATAAAAGATAACTGTCAAAAGTCATGGGCATGCAGCTCAGTGGTAGAGCGTTGGTCTCTCGGGGAACAGCTCTAGGTCCAGTCCCTCGCGCCATGCCTCCCCCATCCCCACAAAAAGTCCTCAAGGAAAACGCTGCAATTGTATCAACTGGATGCAAAAGCGATTTTAGCTTAATTGGGAAGTCTTAAGTTTCCAGTTTCTTTATGAGAAGCTTCATTCTAAGTAAAACCATTTCAGCTGTATGTAGGTTCCATTAAAAGCCAGGTCGTGGGAATCGGTTATGCATGTTTACTTCCCATGCATGGGACCTGAGTTCAGTAAGCAGCACTACACAAAGTTTGTTTGGCAATATTTAAACAATAGATGGTAACAAAATCTGAGAATTTTACCATATTTACTAAATGGCTACACTGTTCATGTCCAAAACTAACAAGACCAGAGAGTGGGGCTGATAACTACTTTATTAGTTTAGGAAAGCACTCACTGCCGGCTGCTCAAGTATGCTGGTAATAGTTCTGATGATGCCTGCATCTGAGCACGGGTTGTGTTATCTTTCTTTGGACACTGCCCTTCACACAAAATTAGACAAGGACTGACCTGCCGTCAAAGTAAATCATGAGTTCACTTGGGAAGCTCTTGAGGCACCACCACTAAAGGGAAGGTGTTTCCCTCGCTGAATAAACCCCCCAAAGCTGATAGTTACTGATTCTTTTTTTTTTTTTAAAGATTAATTTATTATATGTAAGCACACTGTAGCTCTGTCATTAGACATACCAGAAGACGGCTTCAGATCCCATTACAGGTGGTTGCGAGCCACCATGTGGTTGCTGGGATTTGAACTCAGGACCTCCGGAAGAGCAGTCAGTGCTCTTAACCGCTGAGCCATCTCTCCAGCCCCGATAGTTACTGTTTCTAAGACATTCGCCTTTACAAAGTTAGAATGACTTAGGAGGCTGACGGTGCCTTTCTAAAATGGATGTACTACAGGTAGAGTAGATGGGAGCTTGTCTGGGAGGCCTGTCTACTCATAAATACAACAGCCTTCGTGGAGACTGACTGCCAGCGCGTTTTCATGCCCTGCTTGTGTGGACTCTGTTCCGCTTAATGCTGTGCGAAAGCTCTAGGCATCTTGACTGACAGAGACTGGACATCGCTTATACACACTGTTTAACATCATACACAATGCAAATGCCATAGAAATAAATAAAGAAATTTAGTGTGGTCTTGAGATTTCAAAGTCATGATCTTACATAATCTCTATTCCTATTATTTTTTAAGACCCCATTGTTATTATTGTGATATTAAAGTTTTTGTTCTTTACAAATCAGTTCAAGTTCCCCTTTGTTGATACTCAGGAAGACAGGCGATACCAACTAATTTGTTTATACTCATTTAAAACCTGGGTCCTGATCTTGAATTAGAAATCCCTAGGAGAGAGGTGACTGCAGTGCTGCTTGTCTTCAAGGCAAGGCCAGCGAGCCTGCACTCCAATGCATCAGACCCACATACAAGCTGGGGCAGAGCTAATAACTTTAGACACAAACTAAAAACATAGGCAGCCTTTCCTTGTCTGTCTTGAGGCTGCGGCTTGCCGTTTTCCTTATCGCACTGAAATGGTCTATGATCTGCTACCGAGAGAGGCACTAGTAAAACTTGACGAGTTACGGACAAACTCTTCTAGAATAAGTAATGTAATTCCTTGTTTCCTTTCCATAAAAATGTATTGGTATGCAATTTTTATATTTCACAGTTCAGCGACACCTAGGCGAGCTGTCTTCCAGTGCTCCAATGGTGCTGCTTTTAATTTTACCCTCCTTAGCTGTAGTAATTAAAGTGATCTGCAGGGGCACCCCGCCGCTCCGACACAGCAACAACCCCCTAGCAGATTCTGCTTTTAGAGGAAGGAGGGAAAGAGGGGTTTCATTTCACAGAGAACAAGAAATCCAAGCTTCCCCAGCCCTGCACCGTACCCAACTGTTCTCTCAGCCACCTTTGGATCTTAAGAATCAAATAAAAATGGCTACTATGGGGGTCCGTTTTAGTCTTGCCGCAAATGTCACAGAATGACATTACTTTAGGCCAAAAGTGTGCCCTGGATTTGTGAAAGTGAGTTAGAACATGAGAAACTGTCGGTGTAGTTTCTAAGGTTATTACCCACCCAAGGGTGTCTTTTACAACAGGAAATAGTTTTATTCAGACACTTGAAAAATATACATGAGCAGTCCTTCTGCTCATGAAGAAACACATGTCTATTATATTCTCACAAAATAAGCTATATATATATATATATAAAAAAAAACCAAACAAAATAATTTGGATTCTTACTCCATAAAAAGTTTTATAACAGAACAATTCTCCCTACCTTGCCAATAAAACCCAAAGTCTGAATCTTTATCCCCCTCAACAGAAGAAAACAGGGCTTGCTTGTATTGGATATAATTAAACTAAATAAATTTTAATATAAAAAGTTTTATGTAGTGCTTCTCAAAATGGTCCTTAAGAATTCCCTAATGTTATATTAAACTAATAAAATAACTTGACTCTTGCCTTTCATCAGGAGACAGGAAGCTAAGCTTTCTTATTAGCACCAAGCATGAACAACAACAAAAAAAATTCCATGCTTGTCCAGAGGCAAGGATTACCGAAGCTCACCTATTCACCTTCTACAGAAAACAGAATAAAAAAAAATTACAAGGACTTTAGAGGTTTGGGTAGACTACTATATTTCACTGCCAACTTGGTCAGGTCTTGACTGAATAAATAGGATTTAGGACGAAATTTTAAAACTGTTTAGCAGATCTTTTCAGTCCATTTCAAACTTTTCTTATGCTGGTTTATAATATGAGCAGACATGGTTTAAATGGCCACACCTGCTCACTTCTCTGGGGATGGCCTGATCTCTGCTTCTTTAACAAAGAAAGCAAAAGAAAAAAAATGGCCTTTCTTGTTGCAAAACAGAGTGGAAAGTCAAAATCTTTCTCAAGTTTGTTCCATCTGGTCAGATTAAATCTTTGATCAACCTCGGGGATTACATTTATTTTTGTAGTAACCCTTAAGTTTTGGGCTTGTTTAATAAACATGGGCAAAATAGTAGAAAAACATAAATTTAGATCTTGGATCGAGTTTTTAAATAGGAATAGGAAATACAAAAGCCCCAATTCAGGGGAAAAAAACCAAAAAAACAAAACAACAACAACAAAAAAAAACCCCAAAAACCAAAACATTGCAAGAATGTAGATTCCATTAACAGTCAACTCATGAAGTTGAAAATATCATACTCTACAGCTTTTTCGTCATTTTTAGCTATCACACCTGTTTTCCTAAGCGGTGCAACATGCTATACACAAGTGGGGGAATTCTAAACATAAAAGAGCATGAGTAAATTAACAGTACTAAACAAGCCTTTCCTTTAAGTATCTCTGGAAGCAAGCTGGGACAGAATGTTTTATATTCTAAATCAGTAATTATTTTGTTTCACTCATTTAACTAATATTTAAGAATTCCCAGTAGCTACTATCTTTCTCTAAAAAATAATTATTTTAGGATTATAAAAGCAATTATGTTGTGTTTTTGAAAACTTCAAACTGCATTAGCAGAACTAATGGAAATAGTTTGGGCCTCCAAAAAGAAGAGCCTTTGATAATTTAATTCCTCCTCTCTTTGTGAAACTGATAACTTCTTAGTTTAAAAAAATTATAAGAAAAAAGGAGGAATGGCTGAGTAAGTATCACCTCGTGCTATATCCAAGGCCTCTTGCTGGTTGTCTGGCTGCTCTTTTGTAGGCAAAAAGGAGCTGAACGCTCTCTGGCTCCTTAGATCTGGCCCAACAAATGCACTGCCAGTCATGCACACGGATCTAGCTTAAAACCCAGTGTGAGCCTAAAAGAAGCCAGTCAGAC